>CM051836.1:13232705-14482705 GCA_028451465.1 Erethizon dorsatum
TGTATCCACAGCCCTTTTTAATCTTTTATTTTGAGACAAGTTCTCACAAAGTCACTCACAGTGAGCTTGAAATTGCAGTTCTCTTGCTTCAGCCTCCCAGAGTGCTGGGATTACAAGAGTGTTCCACTACAACTGTCTTATACACAGTAATTTTAAAATTAACATGATGTTTAATTCTAGTTGGAAACTCAATACATGAAGCAGTTTGTTGAGAAAGGAGGTTAGTATTAACTATTAAAAACTTGTTGGCACCTACTGAGACTTCTCCCTTAACATAAATCAGAGAATTAAAAGAGAAACAAAAAGAGAACGTTTTCCACTATGTGATTCAATTCTACTTAATATCTATATGACTAAAATTGTCCCCTGTACTATATGGGGGCACATGGTTTACACTTCAGGAAATACTGTTCTAGGGGATTAGAAGACAAATTCACTCTTTCAACTTAACTTCTTAAATGGAAAATAGCCAAACAAATGCTCTAGAAATAAATAATCTAAAACTGTCCAACATTACTTTCTCCCTCCTTGGAAGGCTTTATTTGCTTAACTTTTGTGATGCTAACTATAAGACTTACAGAGGTAGTATCTTTTATAATTCATCTTTGTGGGATTCGGATTAGAGACAAGATAAGCTGGGCTGGTGAGATAGCTCAGTGGCACAAGCGCTTGCTGGCAAGCACGAGGTCCTGAGGTCAACTCCCGGTACCCACATAAAAAAAAAAAAAGAAAAGTTGAGAGAAAAGCTAGTTAACTAAAATTATTTGAAACACTTGAAAATAAAACTTTTTTTTTTTTGCCTGTAAATAAGATTTTTCCCCAGCTTTCTCTTACTTGTTGGTTCATGATTATTTTGATTTTCCCAATTTGCTCCATTTCTCTGCCAGCTTGCTATAGAAATTTCAGTTTTGTCCTTTTATCCCTTTTTATGCATACTTCCTGACTTCACTCAACACCTCAGCTGTACTGACTTCCAAATTTGCACCTGTTGACGTGATCCCTTTGTCCAAGCACCAAGTTTTTTATTTTCAGAGCACCCAGAATCTCCACAAACATCTTCCTGCCACCTCAATCTCAACACAGCCAGCGGCCTCAGCTACTACCTTATTACTGCTACTACCTTTATATTCCTTACCGTTGTGTTCCCTCCCTCCATTAAGGAAATACTATCCTTCAAAACACTCAAAATAGAACACTGGAGGTTATTTTTTTCTCTCCAGTTCTTAAGCTGTGTTGATTATGTTCCCACTGGACCCCAGGGTTATTCTTTGCATCTTCACTTCCACCTGCGCCACCCTTTGTTTGATGATCAAAATACTATGATGGCTTCTAAATTGTCTCTCTCTACCTCTACTTTCCCTGCCCAACATTATCTTCTTCAAATACAATCTCATCATCTTATGCCATGACTCAAACCCTCTACCATCCCGTTTGACTACCAGATACAGTCCAAACTCATTGGCCTGCCTACTATTCGGGTGCTCCCAAGTCCGACAGCCAATCTCCCTTTCTAGTCCTACTCTAGTCCATGCCTTTCTATATTCTGGAGTGCATAAACATACCCTACTGTTGCCTAACATCTTTTGCTTTGTTCCTATTGTTCTTTGCCTAAAGATTCCCCTATTTTACTTGTTCTGTAAAGCCCTGATCATGTGTTCTATTCCAGTAAGTTTTACAAGATCCTACAAGTATGAATTGCTTATATCTTTGTAGGAATACCTACAATTATGGCATTTATACTGTAACTTTAACAGTCTATTCTGCTTTGTGCCATAAACAGTTTCCTACTTTCTGTCTCCCATTAGATAGCCCTTGAGATCAAGGACAGAGTCTAACTCATACTTGTATCCACACCAGCTGTGACATTAATGTCTCACACATATTTTCAAAGTACCTCTGGAAAAAATATATATTTGCAAGTTAAGTCACAATTCTACTAACAGGCATAGTAATCCTTATCCATAAGTCCACTCATCTTAATCTGATAATATTTAACTCTCATTCCCTAAATTGTTCGTAATTATCAACTGGTTCAGTAGTTGGGTCTCAATATGAGCATGGGACCACTGCTTTTATGTCGTTCAAATGGTAAGAAAGAAGGACATGCCTCAAGGTCTGTGAGTCCAGTGAGAAGTGATAGATTTTTTTAAAAAGTGTTAAAGTAGCAATACTAAAAATATAGACCACAAAAGAGCTACACTAAATGTTAAGTGTATTTATTCCTGAACTAGCAACTTTAGATGTGATTTTTTTTATATCTTCCTTATATGAATGTATGCATGTATGTACATGTATAAATTCCTCACATTTGCATAGGGAATAATAATTATGTAAATAATTATAGAGTAAATACATTTATACATATGCATAAATTCTACTGTAAGAAAAAATAAATATTTTAAAAATAAAAGTAGAATAATAGGTATTCTATGCAGTTATGTAAGAATCAGATATAAAACCGCACGGAAGGAAGCATGTAGAGGACACGCTGGCTGCAGCAATTCTACCCTCTCTGAGCGGCCCACGTGAGTGTGCCCTCTTCTTCAGACTCAGAACCCAGGACCAAAAAAGCCCATGGGGCGGCCAGGTGAGGGACGTTCATTGCGGCCTCTGGGTGCAAAGAGAAGCCACTGTGAAGGCACAAAAGGGCCTGGATGTGGAGGTGGTCAAATGGGCTGCTTCTGACAGAAGAGCCGGAGTTAGGAGAGAGGACGCTTGCAGATGGTGCAGCTGTGCACGAGGCAGCAGGACTCCAAGGAGGCTACCCGCAAAGTCTGGAAACCCAGAAAAGGGGAACGGGGGAGGACAACTCTCCAAACCAGCTGTACAACGCCTCTTATAAACTCAAAAGTATGGCCCATGTGGTAAGCAAAGGAGAATGCCTAGTATTCAAAAACATGAATGAACAGGTCGTAAAATTACAGGGGAAAAGGGAAAGTCTCAGAATTGCTTTCTTCTCTGAAAGGCAATTGCATTTATTATCTGTATCACTGTAGGTCTCCCTAAACTGATCATGGAGAGGACCTCAGTGATGACTTCAGCAATAATGACCTTTCACTGTGCTTTTATGATTTGTCAAGTACTACGTTAAACTCTGCATCAGGGACTTTTATACTGTAGTATCAGGGGCAGGTATGGCTATTACCTGGTCCATAGATGAGGATAATGAGTTTCAGGAAAGTTAGGAAACATAATCAAGGAACTAATTAGAAGCAGCAAGTTGGCCTGCCTAATGACCGCTATTGTACAACCACAACTGTCTCTCCTTACACTGTTTATTGTTTTTCCATAATCCCTGGCACATGGACTTTGCACCCTCCCCTCTGTCTTTAGCACAAATTATACCCTGTGTCTCCTATACCCCAATGTCTTGGGAAAATTCTAAGGATCCACAAAAACTTTTCTCATTGGTAAAGATAAGAATGATTCCCCAGCAAAACAAAAAAATGATTCCAGGATAAGCTTTTTTGCATGTTTTCTAACTAATGGGACTATATGAAATAAATGCAGTTGGAAGTTCCAAGCCACAAAGCCAGAAAATCACCAGAATTATTAGAAAACACACCAGTGATTTTTCATTACTAGTCTTAGGATTTAATATCTTAACCTTAATCACCTTTAACACTAAAAAGTTAAAAGAAAAAAAAAATAGTCCCAAGCAAGCAAAGATTCAAAAAAAGAAAGGTAAAAAGGAGGAAAAGTTTGTTCTCTGGAAAAATCATTATCACTATGGCTAAAGAAGACCTAAGTGGGCACTATTACAGTGGTATACAGGGCCTAGGTTCTAAGTCATGCTAGCGCATTAGGCCACCATCATTCTGCATGCCTCAGTTTACTAATCAAATCATATACTGTACCAGCTCTGATCTTCTCTGTGGAGGAACCGATAATGACATTAAATATGTTTTGTGTTTGTGTAGTGCTTCTCCAGGGACCCTGAAGTGCTTTCCAGATTAATTTTTTAATTTATGTATTAATAATTCTCACAGCATTCTCCCTCTTCCTCAATTAGGGTGGTAATATCCATCTCTTTTGAGATAGGCAGGGGGTACTGAGTGATGGACATGAAGCAGACACTTAAATAAGAAAACTGTAACATAAAAGCATAATTAAAGCTTTGAAACCAAATCAATCTAAGGATTTTAAAGAGATACTACAGTATTAGTGATCAAATAAGCAAGACAATTTCTCCTTCCCTCTGAAACATTCATCTTTTTGTAGGTAGATACAACATTTTAAAAATATTATTTTCAGGAGCTGCTGAAACAGCAAGCTGAAACATAAAAAGTGTATATTCCTGGAGCCTGTACTGGCTGAACTTCTATACTCTATTCCCCTGAAGAGGTTACAACATAAATCAGAAGATGCCTCCTGAGTTCCTCAGTGTATTTTGGTTTGTTCCCTAATCAGAGTTCTCTGAGTTTCGTAACACAGATTCTTTCATTCCCAAGAATTGCTTGTCTCAAAGGCAGTATATGATTTCTCAAGGAACGTGAGAGAAAGCCAGTGGAGGCATTTACTGTTTCACAAACATTCTGGTTTCCTTTTGTCCTTCCACGAAAATAGCTTTAAACCAATGTTTAGCAAAATATGTTGGGACACATGAATTGCCAGATAAACTTTATGTATGAATGTAAGAGGAGACTTTGGAAACTAGTCTCGTGAATTGAATTAAATAGGGGATTTAAACTCTGGCTTTTGAATAGTCAGCAGTGTCTCTGAACGCTGTCTGAAATTGTCCTCAATATAGGTAGACAGAGACACAGAAAGACAGCAGAGAGGTGCAGATGTATGTTTCCCACTTATTGTCTGTGTCCCACACGTAGAATGTAAGCCCCAGCAGGACTCGCCCTTGGCCTTTGTTGCTTTCCTTGTGTCCCCAGGATTTCACAGCCTCATAACTAATGAGCCCTCAATAAGTACTTGTTGAACACTGAACAAATACATATTGTGCCACCGTTAGCCACGAAAAATAAAGATTCAATAAATTCCCTTATGAATCTACAAAAAAGAAATTATCAGGGCTAAAGGTGTAACTCTGTGGTAGAGTTCTTGCCTACCATGCTTGAGACCTTGAGTTCGATCCCCAGCACCACAAAATTAAATAACACCATTCCATTCAGAATTCGTTGTACAAAAAAAAAAAAAAAAAAAAAAAAAAAATATATATATATATATATATATATTTCAGACAGTGTTCCTATATATATATACATATATATACACACACATACATACATACACGTTTTACTTGGCTGTCACAAATTTCCTGGTATCCTTCTTAAATATTCAAAATAAATATATTGCCCAGTTCTTTTGACCAAGAAACTATCCAAGATCCTCAGTCAATGCAGTTAATTATACAAAAGAAAACAGCAATATGTGTATTTTTCAAAATAACATAATAGGAAGAGAAAGACTAAAGTAAATACATTGTGATTCAACTACCTTTGGGTTTTGTGGGTTTATTTATTTATTTTGTAATTTGTTTTTTAAATAAACTTTCTCCAGCTCTTTTCCCAGGATATAGATCTTACGCCAGTTGGGCCCCATGAAAGACTGGCTCTCGTCCTCATCATCAGGGAGCTGAAAAAGCGCTGGTGAGGTCCCGACGCCCGGGAGAAGAGAGCCAGAAGCAGCACTGCCAGCCCCTGTGGTCTCAAGCTGCACAGCAGGCTCTTTCTCAGGGCTTGTCCTTCTACATTCAATCAAGAAGGAATATTATTTCCTACTGAAACCTGGCTCAGGGTCCTGTGTTCCTGCCTGTTTGTTGGGAAATTGAAATATTAAAAAAAAAAAAAAAAAACAGGGAAAGCCAGATGCGTTTATGGAAGGGGCTGAATACTTGTTATCACAGCTGGCGGTTTACAGGGAATCTCTGCCTGTGGAATTAGGAAGGGAAACTACAAAGGCCAAAGACTGATAAGTGGGGTAAGCAGGGAATGAATTTGCCTTTAACTAAAAGAACTGTATGGTCCTTCAAAGGGCTTTTAAAAAATGATATCAAAGCAGTAAGATACACAAACTCGTTCTGATATCTGCAGATATGTTCAGTGACTTATGCACCATGTCCTCAGTAATTGCTCATTTAACGTGTCCCTTCAGGTACTGAAAGATACTAATAAGGAAGCTCTACAGAAAATCGAAGTCAAATCTTTTAATAGTGTGGTCCTCTAACTGCTTTGAAGTATTTCAAGAATGTGTTACACACTTCCTATTGTTTTAAACATAATTTATTGAATTTAATTCCCAGCCCTTTCTTGATGACTCAGAGCCACCGTCATTATGAACAGGCATTACTATGCTGCACGGTAATGCAGTTCCATGTCTGCTTTTTATGTATTGCATTTGTGCCCCTGACATGAGGCCATCAGCTGTCACTTATGCTGTCTACTGTCTGCTGTTAGCCTGTTTCTAACAACCGCTCTCCACGTATGACCTGCCTCTAGTTTGCTCCTTCTGATGTCCTGTGACCTGGGAAAATAGATAACATCATTTATTAAAAATTACTGTTGTGATTATCCTAAAGTCTTTTATTCCTTTTACTTTGTTGTTAGATTTAGTTTCATACTGAATTTTGTAGTGTTGAGGTTATTATAACACTCTAGATAAATGAGTTTTAGATGGTTAGGAGGTGGCTGTAGACAAACTTGGATTCAAAGCCCATCGTTGGAAATAGCCAGCTGTGCCACCTATGGAAAGTCATTTGATCTCTCTGATCTTCAGTTTCATTATGAGGGAATGGGGTTGGAATGGGAGGGAGACTAGCTATTTACTAGTGTCATTATAAGCATTAGTTGACATAACACCTACAATGAGTGCTATGGCTTATATCTAGATGTCCCCCCAAAGCCTCATGCACTCATAGATGGGGCTTTTTGGAGGTGGCTGGATCTAGGGTATGTAAATATGGATTAAGGGTGTGTGATAAATAAATTAGTCCACTGGTTTAGCATAGTTCTGGGTGTGGATAATGAGAAGGCCCATCCTGGATGTGGGTAGCACCAACCAATAGGATTTGTAGCCTGAATGAAATAAAAGGGAAAGGGAAACTCTGTGCTCCTGCTTCCCTGCCTCCTGCCTGCCACACTATGAACTGTTTCTCCTCTGAGATGCCCTTCTGCCATGCTGCCCTGCCTTGGAGCCAGCCAACTACGGACTGAAACCTCTACAAACTCTGAGCGAAAAATAAACCTTTCCTCCTTTAACTTGTGGATGTCTGGTCTTATGTCTCAATGATGAGAAAAGTAACTAAGACAATGAGTTTAGGGAGCATCCTCAGCTATATCAGCCTCTCAAAATGTGCTAGTTTATCATGACTTAATCCTAATTTCCAATAGATTTATGCTAAGATATTTGAGTTTATTTACACAATAAATATATCTAAGTATAAGCTACCTACCCACACATACATAACCAAAAACCAAGCTAAATCTATTCAAGTGACACTTTTTTGAAGCATTATCAAATATAATAGTTGCTAATAACAAGCATTTGTTTGGATGAATGGATGAATGAATGAATGAATGAAAAGGGAGGTAGTGTCATTTGACGAACTTATTGCCTCCAACAACCAAGGCCTTGTACTATACACAAGAGAGACTAGGCTGAATTTAATATGGATCCTGCCTTCAAGGGAGAGAATAGCCCCTTAAATAACAGTATTTAAAGATAGAACAGTATCAGGAATATTATATAGAGATAAGGCAGTGGAAGAATTTAGACACAAAAGAAAATATACTATACCTACAGATCTCACAGGAAAAGGTGATATTTTATAAGATCCTAAAGACCAAAGAGATATGGACACAGGCAGGATGGAAAAACATTCAGAGAGGAGGAATGGCATGAGCCAGACAAGAGCACAGGGACAATAAACCCTACAGACCCAGGACCAGCTAACAATTTGAGAGGAATAGACTACAGGTGAAGGTGTACAGTGGGTGAGGAGGTAGAAAAGAAAGACCGAAGCCTTCAAGCGGCATGTTTTAATCCCAGACTAGGGAAGTAGGAAAGAGGAAACCAGTAAAGGGTGTAGTGGAAGTTTTTAGTTCAGAGCACCAGGGAGCCATTCTGGTGATCAGCACTGAACACCCATAGGAAAAGAATACAACACTATGTAGATATCCATTTTCTTCATAAAAGTTACATGATTGCAGCCAGGTGTGAATTCTGTCTGTGATTCATATTAAAATTAGAAATGCACCCCACTTCTGTGGCTGCTATTTTCAACTTACGGGCACATACGTGCACCTCCTGAGCGTGCTATAAACAACTAGCTGAAAATGTCACCTTAAAGTCTGTCTGAGTATCCCATAATTATCAACATAAGGATAGATCCAGAATGCCTTGACCATTAAAAATAAAAATACAGATGAAAGCATTTCTAGGAATACAGTGAGCATGACTGTAAGTATGTAGCTATATTAAAATGGCCATTAGACCATTTTTACCTTTTTTTTTAACATACTAGCTCATTTAGAAAAGATTCCCCATAAAATTACTAAGGCTTGAAAGTTGCTCTTTTCAAAGCACATTCAGAGTTTAATGCAACTAATTCAGATAAATAAAATTTTTAATTTTGTATGAAGCATTTTCCAAATAATAGATGGCCACTAAGCACATGTTAACTATAGACTTTGAAGTACCTATTTAGGAAAAATTAGACAGATATCAATTATTCAAATCAAATCACTTAACTTTGAATTCAATTTGTACATGTAAGGCTCAGTAGACGTAATAAATGAACATAACTATTTTTATTTGTCATATTTTTATTACAAAGTCTGGAACAGGTGATATTTGAGATAATGTCTTTCCCCTTCTTAATTTTCTTTTCGATTTTAGTGGAATTGTATCTCATGTATAATGTGGTATATAGATAAGTCACTAGAATGCTGGTACAACCATGTTTAGAATTTGGACGAGTTTGGTAAACTTATAAAAGTATGTTAAAAGATTATGGAAACTTATGAGAAAAGCTGGTACAAGTGAAACGGGAGGGACTCTGGGCATCAGGAGACCTGAGTTCTGGCCCCAGCACTAAACAGCTTATGTGCTCCTAGAGTAAGTCACAGTAGCACTCCAGAGCCCCTTCTTCCTCTCAAAATAAAAATGCTGCACTTGGTGACTGAGGAACATGACTCAATGTCCTGAAAGACTCAGCGTCATGTGGTTTGGTCAGTCAGAGCCGGGCAGAGAGGCCTGGGAATATCACCAGCGGGCTGCATGTGCATGTTTCAGTCTTTCCTCCTAATCATCATAAAAAGTCACCTTTGTGCTTACAGCCGTACCTCTGAGCATATATGTAAATGAGCATGGAAAGTTGAGATAGCTAGGAAGAAAGAAGCAAGACATTCAATCTTTGTTTTCCAGTTTGGGGATCCAAGTGGCAAACTTGCTTCCCAGCCCCTCAAACTACAATTTATCCAACCACATTCCCCACCCCCACCCCCAGCTCTCTCTAGCAGTTTCTTTTGACTTCATTCCCTCTCTCTGGGAATGCAGTTGAAAAACATTCATCCAGATGAAGAAGACAACACGCAGTCCCTGTGTGAGGCTAATTGGTTTATACAGCAATGAAACTTTGGCTTCTCCAATCTGACCTGAGTGGTACCGCCAATCTTTAGATATAGCTGTCCTACAAAATCACATGGCATCTAATGCCAAGTGTGCACTGACTAAAACCAGATGCAAAATATGAGAAAGATTTTGTTCAAAGCCTTACAGCATTACAGAATAATGGCTCTACACATTCCTGGCCTAATCTGAATAATATTCTGCAAATATTTCAGGCCAGTTTCTCACATCTATTCCAGCCCCAATCACTTCATGATTGAATTTCATGAGTTGGCTTTATTAACGTAAAATCAAAAATGCACTTCAGCCAGCACCAATATATCTTCCTGTAAGGTGATCCTGGAAAACAAGGGTTCTATGGTTACAAAAGTTTGGGCCATATTGAATACTGACTCATAGTGAATTTGTTTGAGTCAACATTTCCCAAATTTACTGGAAAAATCTCCCTTTCTCCACTCCCAAGGGACATCTATTTATAACTCTAAGAACTAGTATTCCACAGAACTACCAGCAAGATGAATTAGGGCACTATTGTAATGTAAGTCTCAGGTTTATATCAGATATTAGAATCTGAAGCAGAGAGAGTAAAATTGTTGACTGCAGACATATCAATAAGGAAATCTGATTTGGTGGCTAATGAAGCCGTTTTGATGAAGTTCAGAGAATTCTTTTGCAAATAAACACAATATTTGTATACTGTATGTAGGCAAAGAAAAGAACAGCTGTGGAAGAAAACAAATAGCTTCCCACCTACCATCACTGTCTCTTTCTTCCTTTGGGGTGATTCTTGGAGGAATAAGTTCTAAATAAAAAGCAATGCAGCGCTGATTTCAAAGAGTTCGAAAGCATTCATTTTCAGATGGGGAAACTAAGGGCCAGTGACCAATGTTGCCTAAACCTAGACCATCTGCAATAATCCTCCAGGTGTCTCAAATGTCTCCTGTCCACTGCAATCAAAACCTTTGTTTAGGGTGTTGTTTTCTGCTCCCCACCAATCCCAATGCAGTACCATTTTTACAGGCAGATTGAATACATTAAGCTGTGTGCATTTTCTCAGATATTCCTGTGATTAAATAAAAAGATCACGAGATCATAAAATACCTAGCACAGAAAGCCATCCAAACATAATTGGAACTTGATCGGTTTTTTGAACAGTCTTTTTCTGACTACTCCATTCTTTCTGCCTTCTAGAACCCTGCCTTGGATTTTCAACCACACACAAATTTAATAGTACATTATATAAATATATTATGCAACTCTCTAATTTGCTTCGTGGGAGCAAGTTGTCTTTCCAAATAAAACACCAGATCCCACAAAGCCCAGCTTTAATGACCCATGGTACCTATCCCAATGTTAGACAACCAGAAAGCAAGCCAACCAGTACTCACTGTTTAGAAATTAAAGGAATTCAGAAGGAAATATTAAAATAATGATGAGCTCTACAAAACAGTAGCAGGAGCCCCTCCCTGCTCCAACTCCCATGTGGGTAGAAAAGCAAAACAACCAAGTGCATTTCTGGTTAAGAAAAAATTCAACCCACATAAAACATTAGCACACATCACCCCTATTGGTTTTCCTAGACTTCTATATAAAGCACAACAAAGATTTTTAAGTATTCGGAGTAAAGCAGGGGAAGGTACTCAAGAATATCAGTAATGTAATTTATTTTTTAAAAGGAAGGAGAGGAAAAGAGGGCAAGAAACAATACAACCAAGGTGGCAAATCCAATTCACAAGAAAGCCTTGTGAACTTTGGAGCTCACAGAAGGCAGCCCTGTGTTAGGAGCAAAGGGAGCCACCTTTCTTTTCTCCAGCCCTTAGGGGGCAATCAGTGAGTTAAACTGAATTACTCATTTGCAAAAGATTGGGTTGATAAGAGGAACAGCACAGATGAGGGTAAATTAAGCCAACCCTATTTTCTCTGACTCTTTTTAAAATTCTTCAGCTAAAAACAGACTTCAAATAATAGCATCAGCTGCTAATCTAAAATGTTATCTGCTTGTCCTGGCCTGACAGCCTGCTTCCAGGGTGCTTTGGGCTATAATGAGGAAATGGAAATCAAAGTAGAAATTAGATGTTTTGGATTTTAGAGATGCCCAGAACCTTAAGATCATGTGGTCCAGTGGCAAAGACTGTGGATAGGTAGGAGAGTCCAGTTCTATAGATGAGGCCCAAAATGATTAACTGTCTTGTCCCAGCTGAAGGCCTGTATCCTTTACTTCACAAGGATAAATTTCTCCTAGAAGCCAGTGGCTCCAACGAAAACTATACACAACTAGAAAATGAAGGGCCTTCCTCTTACCTCTCTGATCCTATATGTGCCTCTCTCATTTTACCTTGGGAGGTGACAGTGCCTGTTAAGATACCCCGGCATGAGGCATCAGTAGCAAATGCAGGCATAACACCCTAGTCTGACAAGGTAACACTCTAGGGTAAAAACTGCCCTATGCTAAATCATGAAAGGTTAAGAAGTTGAGCCCTGGAGCCATGGTTCAAATCCTCTCTCTACCACTTGACAACATATTAACCGAACAACTGCAAGTTCATCATCAATAGAATGAGAACAACATCACATACAGCTATTGAGTCATACCAGACACCTGACATACTGCCCAGCAGGAACTAAGTGGTCACTAAATGTTACCTAATATTAATCAAACTACATTTTCCTATAATTTTCCATAGCTATCATCTCTTAAATATTCACAGTATCAATTTCTGATTCTATCTAACACATGCCTTGAGAAATCGATTTCAAACTTAATTTTTTTCTCCTATCAAAATAAAAGGTCTTCACTTAATTTTATTTGATTAAAAGGAAAAACCAGCATTATTACTACTGTTGCCTCCAATACTGCTTTCTACTACTTTATCACTTTTCTTTTTCCTCTGTCATTCTTCCCTCTCTTCAAAACTGCATTTGCTCCCTTAAAAACCAGAACTTTTACTTTTTTAAGTACATACTATAGTTCAAATCCAATCTCTAGTATTACCTGGCTGTGTGACCTCATGCCAGTTTCTTCACCTTTCTGAGGCTCAGTTATTCATATGTAAACTTAAAATAACAAGAGTACCTGACCCAGGACTACTAGGTGGATTAAATGAAGTAATACCTATAAAGTACCTCCATATGATTACCCTTAGTGTGAGCCATTTCTCCATTTCTTGCCATTGTACAGTGGATTTTAGGCAGTGCCAAATTCTTTCTGCACAAAAGGGAAATAAAACTGTACCTGCTAATTGTCTTGTATGAAATAGAAATAGTTTAGAGAACCATACAGAAAGGTGCACAATATTCTATTGGAACATCATGAGGGTAACAGTCCACATTGAAGTTCCTCACCCAGATACCCAACTCCTAAGGCTGTATGGGTTTGGTTAATTTCAAAGAATAGCTGCTCAAGCACTTGGGGAAACTACTACATGGTCCGCTTCCTCCAGAACAGGGTCACAGTTGATTTAGGACACAGCTACACCTGAAGGCAGTTTGGGAGGAGGGGATGGTGAAGAAGCATGTATGCCCCACACCACCTCCTGGGGTACCGCCATGACTTTTGGGCATGAAGAAGAGGGGTTTGGACACACACAGCCAGAGGCTGGACAGGCAGGACAATAGTATTGCTCTGGTGGGTTTTCCTCCCCGCAATTTCTATCAGTTTTGCTATATGGAAACAGAACTTTAAAGCAATTTGAATAAATCTAAGTTAGATGTTAATCTCCCTTAGCTGAATAAAGGGCAACACATTTGGAAAATGAAATGGCAACCTCGTCAAGGCTAGTGATGAGACAGAGAAGCAAGTCAGTGATTTCCTGATGTGCCCCTTTTCCACAGCCAGTGGAGTCCACTTGGGCCAAGATGGACACGGCTTTTAGAGGAAGCTCAGATGAACCCACCCCCTCCTCACAAGGTAAGTAAGACGCACTGCCCTTTCTGATCCCACTGCAGCCTCATTCTGATGACAAGAAGAGAGGAACATATATTAGACTTATTATTTCCCCTCCCAACTTCTATGAAAAGCAACAGAAAGAGCAATAGAAAGAGATGAAGCTACAGCTCACAAGACCTGGGAGAGGCAGTTCACGTGAGGACTTCGGTCTGCAGCAGGATGAAGTCACCAGGCTGGCAGCACAATAGGCCATGTATGTGCCAGTCCTCATTCACACTCCAATGGTTCCAGTGAGTAACTAAGGGCAGTGGGCAGGAGGAGCTTGGGCCACCTTTCTGGCCTGGAGTATTCCAACTTGAATAACAATTAGTTGCATGGACTGAGAAGCCCATTTCTGATTCAGCTGTATGAGAGCTTTGATTCTCTAGCCAAGTGCATACCTCTTATTGGCTGAGTGGGAGATATAAAGGTAGCAGCAGCATGAGCCGGCAAGGGTTTGAGTGAGTGGGTTACTGGCAGTGAGAAGTGCACATGGGCAGCTCAGAAAGAAGCTTGGCTCTGCTGTGGATGTTTAGTTGGAGATACATGCCCAACTATCACAGTCTAAACTCTCTGCTCAACTGAGAAAACACAAACATCTAGATGGGTTAGACTGTGGAAGGTCATGGAAGGACAACTAGAGGTAGAAATAGAAGATCCAAGTTCTGGCTCCTGGCCTCCTTCTGATTTCTTTGTGTGACCACATACATATCACTTGTGCTCCATGGACTCTGGGTGGCTGCTCTCTAGTTATGTAACTATTTATCTCTAAGTCCCAGAATCCTTATCAGAAAAATACTCTTACATCTAAGAGTATTTACTTAGTAGTAGAGAGAGTGAGGTGATGTATACAGAAAGCTCAGCACACTGCCTAGTGAATTGTAAGTATCAATAAAGTAGAGCAGTTTACGCAACTACTCAAAAAGCAAGTGGCGTGAATGGACTGCTACGGTCCCTTGTATCCCTTAACACTGTTTCTCGTCTACACTTTGGTGAGGTAAAAGAAGAGGGTCTCTGAGAGTGCCAGCTAAGAGATCTAGGCTAGACAGCAAAGACAAGTTTGTCATGACGTCTATAGAATGGTGATGTTTATGTTTTGTGATCTTAGGTTAATCCTGATTATTGCCAGAAAAGTCAAATTGTAGTTCAAATGATGATCACAGTGCTGGACAAACAGAACATAGTCATTATCATGTGGTTGCAGTCACGTCCTGAGGTACTCGAGAGCTATAAATCGCTTAAGTGAAAAAAATCCTAGTGAATTACAGTATTCATTTTCTGATGCAAGTGAGGAGAACTACCTGCAATGGGATCACTACTGTCATCTGCACGACGCTCTTTGAAACCTGGCTGCGGTCGACTCTGCCTAGAGAACATCCAAGATTATCACCTTGCTAAAGTTTGTACAGCTTTTCCTGTACATTTTGTAACTTTGCATCTCCTTTCCAATTCCCAGTACACTAGAAGACCTCCACATTATGTCAGACCCAAGGACAAATTACAAAACAGAAGCTTCCTCCATACTCATGGACCACAGGATGGAAGTCATTCCAACAGAGATTGCTGCCTCCTGGTAAACGCAATTCACCCTTCCTAGTTTCCCAAAGTTCTATGGGCTAGAACCAGCCCATTCTGGGTGGCACCACTAAATTCTACACATTCTATTAGAAATTCAAGCATAGTATATTCAACTAGACAAAGCTATTAGATATTAATGTTCAGACAACACCTACCTCACTCCAGACCAGCATGGTACCGAATATGACCTGTAACCCATCAAAGAAATTGTCCCCTATGATGATCACAGTCGCACCTCCCGTCGTCCATCCTTCACTCGGGCTGATGGCTTTGATACAGGGAGTAGCTGCTTTTCAACACACATGAAAAAGAGAAGGAGTTGGCTGTTAGAACCAAACTTTAATGATGGGAGACTTGAGAAAAAGAAAAAAATCTTTTATCTTTTTATGAATAGAAAGTCCCTCAAGATCTCAGCATTTCCTAGCTGCATTAGGACCCGAAACCTAAGGGTGCAACTACAGTTCTTAAAAGCATTCTTTTCATTGTTTCTATTATGAAACATATTTTACGCAGATCTTTAGCAAACTTAAAATCTCATGAAATACAATGCGTAAGTAAAATTGAATTTGTGAAATACTAGGGATTCTTTAAAATTGGATGACTTTTTTGGAGGTACTGGAAACCTTATAAAACTGTTTCATAATTAAATGTATCTCCTGAAAAGAAAACTTACACATTTTTAGATAAACATTTCTGTCCAATGAGAAGCTAAGAAAGAGAGCGAGCTGGAGTAGGAATAATGCTTGCTCCGTGCTTTCCATCTGTAACACTAATGTAGCAACATTCCTCATTAAAAATCATTGCGATTTTTCTCAAATAAATGTCATGGATCCCATTTTATAGATTCAAAGAGCACGGGTCACTTAGGGTGAGTTATGTAACCAAATAGCTGAGGCGGGGCTCACTATGACCTTTGCTTTGTGTTTCCCAGGCATAAAACCCTAGGACAACATTTTCAAAATTTCATATCTCTCCCCTTTCCATTTTAAATAGCCTTTGGAGATGGGAAATAATTTGCAAATACTGTGATTTCAAATAGACTGGAGGTGATTTGCCCAATGAGAATGGCAAACTTTCAATAGCATTGCTAGGCACAAATGTAAATGTTGGATTATGTCTGAAATCTCTCCTAGTATACCTTGGTACTACTGAGGGTTTTTGACTCCACAATATCATGCTGCTTTTCTCATGATTACTTTTATAAACAGCAACAAAGCCAAAGTCTGGAGTAAGGGAGATTCCATATAAGAAAATAGAATGAGACTCTTCTCTTTAGTGAAAAGTTTATTAAGTATTCAAGACTGACTTTTCGAGCATTGAAGCCAATGAGAGCACTAGGTAATTTTAACAGGGGAAAAACTGGCCAAATTATGGGAGTTTGTCAAGTTTGGCAGAATGTCATGCTTTAACTTTTGCAAGAAGGAAAGAAAACATTAAGCCCATCCCCATGGGACCGTTGCTCATGTGCCACCACACAAACAAGTAGAATGGCTTTGATTCTGATTCAAATTAATCTTTAAAAATTGTATGGAGAAATTTGGAAACATCCAAACTAAACATTTCATATTGGCTGAACTCATAGCATGCATCTGTAACTAGAACAAGGAAGTTCAGTTGACTTTATTCCCCTCCACTTTATCCCCCAAACAAAATAATTACTCAAGAAAATATAAATCACTTATGACTTGATTTCAAAACTCTTGTCTGATTTTTAACACACATAGGGGTTGTGATTAGTGTTGCACAGGCACAGAACTTTTTCTTAAACAAAAGCTTTCTTTAAAAGTAAAAATGTTTAAATACTGAAACAATGGTAAAATACAATGTATGATTTCAAGCAATTAATAATATAAATAAATTATATTAACAACTATTAAAATTCTTAAAATATAAGCATTTTTAGGGCCGGTGAGATGGCTCAGCGGCGTAAGCGCCTGCCTTGCAAGCGCGAGGGCCCGAGTTCGACTCCCGGAGCCCACATACGAAAAAGGGGCCGGTGATATCGCTCAGCGGCATGGGTGCCTGTTGGCGCGCGAGGTCCTGAGGTCGACCCCCCGGTACCCACCAAAAAAAAAAAAAAATATATATATATATAAGCATTTTTAAAACATTTTGTTAATATCTCCCAACTATTGTATTTTTAAATTTATAACTCAATATGCTTTTTGCTAGAGTGGAGTAGAAACAGTGTCGCTACCTACCTGGATACTTCTAAGAAATACTGGATATTGGCTTAATTGAATATTGGTCATGATAATCCTGCCTAATATTAAAACAGGAATCCAGTGGTGTCATTAAATGCTGACCCTGTGATTACCCACACGGGGTGCAAAATGGTCATTATGCTTATTATATATATTAACATTGGGATTTCTGTTCATTTTTTTTAGCATGCAAATGTACTTATTTAGATAAATAATATATCCTCTAGGCTTCTCAGCATTGTACAAGAGGAGCCAGAAGGGTGTGTTTGTGCATCTTAGACTTTCCTGCAGCAAGAGCTCAGTGATGACATGGTCAAAACCTCCTGCTTTTATACTTGACCCCTTTCTCTTATTTTCACTTGTTTGTAATGTATGAAGGACGTGTGTGTGTGTGTGTGTGTGTGTGTGTGTGTATACTTTCAAACACTTATATGTTAAGTGGAGGAAAGAAATCCTCCATATTCAGCACCTTCTCTATCTCCTACACAGACTACATGCCATTCTTAGAGCAGTTAAATCATGCAGCTCTTTCTAAGTTTACAACCCAAGGAATTCTCAAGGTTCCACTTACACATATCCTTAGCTTACATTTGTCTTGAGAGGAAGCTCAGTGGTCCTTCCCTGGTTCTAAGTTGGCAAAATACATAAAGGACTCATGGGCTTTTCCGCTGACAGACACAGTGGCAAGGGGATGCCACTGGCATTTAGTAGCTAGAGGTCAAGGATGCCAAGTATCCAACCATGCATGGGATAGTCCCCCAAAATGAAGAACTCTGAAATGCCAAAAATGCAAAATAGAAAACGTTCTGAATAGCTTAAAGGAATCGGGCCCAAGAGCTGTTGTTAAGAATTTACAGATCCATATAGGACAAGACAAGAAATGTAAATGAATACAGCAGCTCAGGGTGTCAGAACAGGCACAAGATGAAGGGCTACTGACACTCAGCTTCAGCAAAGCCATGGGAATTGAAGCCCCGTGGAAAGCTGGCCAGGGAAGCTCAGCTCCAGCCTTTGGCAATCCCATGCAATTGCAGGGCCAGCATTCTCTAGCCTTCTGATCTTTCAAAAGAATCCAGGAACATAGTTTTTACATGAAATTTCCCAATCTTTAAATGTTGGACTACTTCAATATTTTTTTAAGAATCCAACGTCTCTGAGCTGGCTTTAACTCACAGGCTGCCATTTTATACTTTTACTCTACAGTCACAAACAAACCTACCACACTAAAGCGGACCAGGAAATACTCCCAGTGTGGCCAAAACTACAGGTACCCAATGTTCACTGCAAGACTGACAGCAAAAACTTCAAGCAGGACGTAACCCCCCGAAGGAGGGTGCTTAAATAAATGATAAAACTTCTATATTGTAAAATGTGAAGAATTTCATTAGAATGGATGACAAATTCTATGAAATGACAGGAGGGGATGTCAAAATATGTTAGTAAGTGAAAAAAGTAACTCATGAGCTAAAAACCAGCATGATCCTGCTTTTTTTAAAAATGATATAAATGAGTCTGGGCATGAATGTGTGTGCACGTGTGTCGTCATGTGAAGCAGGTATGCTGGAGAAAGGTCTGGAAGGCAGGAGGTACACCAGTTGTCCACCAACTGCCTTATGAAAAGGTAATGTGACTAGAGTGGGCTGAAAAGGAAAGGAAGCCTGTTAAGTTTTACTGTATTGATATTTATGTAGTTTGAATTTTTTTCAATGAGCATATAATAAAAAATTAAATGACAGCAGAACACTGATAACAGTTGTACTTTTGACAGCAAATCAATTATAAAGCCAACAAACTACCCAAAACCAGCGGTGCGGACTTGTAGACCCTGAAATTCTCCTTCCCTCTTCCTTTTGGACAAGCGTTGTCTGAGGATGCTCAAAAACACCTGAGGAAGCCAGGGACTTCTCTTTGTTTCATTCAGGATACCCAGAGAAAAGCAGAGGACAGACAGAGAAAGATAATTTCTCAGTTGATGCAGTGGATGGATTCAGCAGAATTTGAGAGTGAAAAGATTTGTAAAAGGGTTCAATTCAGTCTAGAAATATAATAATCAATACAACTCTATCTCAAGAGAATATTATGGAATGGGGAGGGGGTATGGTTAAATACAAAAGTAATTTTTAACCAGTTAATTCTTAATTACTTGAATAAAAGAGACTTTCTCCCTCACGGATGAATTTTCACACTCTGTCCACAGGACAACAAGCAAATTTCTGGCTCTAAATTTCACTAAAAATAAGTTTGGTTGTTTTTTTTCTCTTTTTTTTTTTTTTTTTTTTTTTTCCTTGCCTCTTTTCTTTAATCCCTCCCCCACCCTTCACCAGCCACCAAAGTAGAGGAGATTTTCCTTCCTTCAAACTATGACAATAACATGATTACCCCACCAGTTTAGCATAATGGCTCTGAAATGCTCATGGCACATTGCAGAGTTAAAGTGGAAATTATTAGGTAGCTCTTCTTTGTTATAATAATGATCACTCCACAAATAAAAGCTCTTCTCCCAAAGGTACTGCAAGGCACAAAATGCTAATTCTGAAGATTATGTGTGCGCTTTTATTAAATATTACTATGCCCTGCCTGTTTGAGGGCTTCTCTGCTCTGATTGTTTTATGAGTACCATGTTAATGTCATTCCCATCTTGCTAGCAGCAGGCACACATTTTAGTGTTTGTATGAGAGTTGATCAAAGGCCACGTGCTGGGGGAATTGCTGAGAAAATATGGACAAGCGATAAAAATCTAACAGATTAATTGGTTTAAATTTCATTTCAGGGTGTTGAACTTTGGCTCAGGACTTTAATACTACACTGTGAGTCAGGGCCTAATTACCAGATTTCCAATTTGCTTCTGAACAATGGTTGTGGTGAGACAGAAAAGAGAGGGAAGAACTTAAAAAGAAAGAAAGAAAGAAATCGTTCAACCTCCAGTACATATTTAACAACTCATGTTCTGCAGACAATTTCACCGGGGGATATTAGCTATCACCTGCTTTACCTCTAGAGCATTTATATTTCCTCCCAATAGCCTCAGAAGGCAGGAGAAATCATGGATGCCCTCAGCACTTTAAAATTTTCTGATTTACAGAATTAATGGTACACGATTTGCGTGCCTGCACACACGCACGGAAGCAGCGGGCTTTTTATTAGCAAGGTGAGTTTATAAGCTAGGCCTCCAATAGAAATGATCTATTTCATTGATAGAAAGCAAGGGCCAGGAGAGCCATGTTTACCTCGGAGTTTATGGGTGGCCTTGGGAATAAGGGTTAATTGAGCTCAGAGGTGCCTGCCACTGAGGTGAATTAGTGGCGTGTGAGGCTAACAGCAGGGTCCTGAGCTGTTCTTGCTTTTGCCTCTGAAATCTCTTTGTGCTATGATCAATACCTCACTTTTTTGGGGAAGCCATATACTATAGATGACCCCAGTACAGCATTTATCATATCTCATCCCCCATGGGGCTTTTCTGACAGTAGGTGTCCCATCATGGAAGCCTGATTGGAGATGCTTTGTTTGGCTTTTCCCCCCATTCCTGTTGGATGGAGTATATTCTATTAGTTGTTCAAATGTATAAATTTCGAAAATTCCTACTCCTGTTTTAAATCTCAACATGAAATTCCACTTTGAAGTGGACAAAAGGTCACATACCATTTTGATTGTGTGCAGTATATGGAAGCACAGCAGCACTTTCTAAGAATCAGCATTTGTGCAATGCAAATAACAGACTTGCAGTGGAGGTGGGCATGCTGGCAGCAGCCCTTACTGGCATCCAAATAAAGATACTATGGCACACCGATTTTAACATGTATTTAAAAATGCCAAATGCTCCAACTGTTAAAACTCTATATCTACCTCTTAATGCAAGCTTGAAACAGTCATTCACCTAAATAGTAGTTTACACATAGGCAATACCTCATAGACTTCCAGCAAAACATGCAGAGAACGTCTGCTTGTGTTTGCCTTTACTGTGTCTCAGGCACACAGTGTGCTAGTTGCTTCCATCCTCGTTATTATCATCATTGGCTCCCCATTAACCAGAGTTTATTTATTTACTATAATACCCTATTCTCTCCTTGTTTCAGATTGTATCATTCATTGTAAAACTTTCCTAAGAACTTCCAGTTCAGCTCCTTGCTAACGTATCCAGTTAAATGGACTGAAAAGGTGGATTTGGCATCAGTCTTTCCAAAGTAGAATGTTTTCTCTTTTAAAGATCTCATTTGCTTGGAGTGAAGATTAATTGGAAACTTTTCAGAAAGTTTTCAGTCAGAGGAACTGGCTTTGCCATAATTGTCTCTACTTTTGGGACTTGTCAGAAAAGGTTGTGAAACTCATGAGCTCAGCTCAAGTCTATGGAATATTTGTGATCTCATAAAATCTCTGGCTTTTCTCCCTTTTATCTACTTGGTTTTAGTGATGTTGTGTCAGTGAGCAACTCTATCTCAGACACCGGTGGGGACACAAAGTAAACCCACTTGAACTCAGTGCACGGATACTTGCTTCTCCCACTCAGTGTGAACAATTGTTTTTGGTAGGTTTGATTTTTTTGGTTTAGTTTGGTTTGGTTTGGTTTGGTTTTGGATGAAATGATGATTCTGCCCAAGCGCTCATAGCTCAGTAGTACCAAAACCTGCCTGCTTTGATTCTTAGACTAGCACTACGAAAGCAGGATGAACAAAGGACTTGCAGCTAACTGGGACATTAGCTCTCTACATTGTCACCACGTAGAGGAGGCAACTGGATGCCTTAGAAACCAGCGGCAGTTACAGTCCCCAACCTGAACTCCATGCTAGTGGGTGCTGATTTCACTTTCAGAGCACTAACATCACCACCGCCTCCAGTCAGTGTGTAAACAAACTCAGCTAGTAAGCAAATGAATTTGACAGCCTCCTCCCTCCAGGTGTAGCCACCTCTGTAACACATACTCTTGCTTTGACTTGAGCTACTAGACATTTGTTTCTGCCTTCTTTTAGTGTCTTCAGTAATTGCATTATGCAGTTAACCATTTTATTGCTTATTAGGGTTTTTATTTACTTTTGTTTTGTTACTGGTCTGCATTTATTGCCCTCTCCTCTAGAATATCTAGATATTACTTTGAAAAGAATCTATCTATCTATCTCTCTCCCTGAGTGTATGCGTGGTGTTTGTCACTTTAAAGGAGAAATGTAACCCATGATATAGAGATTTCTCAATATCAGATGCAATTAAACCTATTAAATATTAAATGAGGAGATGGAGAATTTCAAGTGTTTTTCATCCTTTATTCCAAAGTGACTTCATTTGGCAAGAAAACGCTTTGCTTTGACAGCATTAATGGCTCTCATAGAAAAGGAGGAAAGGAAAAAAATCATAGTCACTAGATGGAAATGTTGCTCTGATGTCCATCTGCATCAAGGCGGAGCAAACCTGGTGGTGGATGTCTGGATGTACTCACACGCAGAGAAACAGCTCTCAGTCCCTAACTACACCATTTACTAAGTACAGCCCAAGCCCAAATCCTACCTACTTCCTGTTTACTTTACAGTTTTCTTATTCTATTCTAAAGTTGCAAAGTACCTCAGCAATCAGTGGACGCAGCACAGAGCCAAGGAAGGACTAAAATACTGCTGCAATAATTGTAATTGGAAACATTCCAGGGCAAAGTGCTTTTGGATTTCTGAATTTATCTGAGATCCAGAACCCTGTTCAAGTTTACTATGCAGGGTTATTTAACAATTTAGCAGTGAAAAATCTTGACATTTTGATGTACCTGTAACTTCTAAATTGCACTTGAAAGATTTGTTGAAGGCTGTTTGATTTGATGACACAACATAGCATGGTTTCATAATATGCAAAATTTGTTTGTTAAATATGGTGCAGAAGTTCAGAATTATAAAACTTGAGAACTGAATATACTATTTTCCACCTTGTGTCTGATACACCAAATCCAAAATTAAAATATACAAAATAATAATCTCAGAACAACTAAAGGCAAATATTACAGTCAGTTCTTTCTTTTTTCCCCTTGTTCTATGATTGTCAGCTACTCCATTGCAAAGCAATAAGGAAAAATTGTCGTGGAGAATAAGAGAACTCTCTGAATGAATTATTCATGGGTCCAATTATGATATTTGTGGCAATAATAGTAAATTCACTTGCCTCTGATGACACAATAAGTAAATAACTCTTTTTTTCCCCAATGAGGAAAACTTTCACAAAATTATTTTTAGCCCAGTTCTCCTTATTATCCTGTTGTAAGAAAAGTTTGAGAAATGAAAACTAGGGAAGAAAAGGTAACAAAAGTAACTCCAAAAATGGACACCCAATATTGGGAAAAGGGAAAACAATTTTCAGGTTAAAAAGAACAACAACAAAAGCCACATAAATGCTTCTTCAAGGAATACTCTAGCTTTTATTTGAAAGCAATCTTCCTGGGCCTAGAAAATCATAAAGTCAAATATGAGCAAGTCTAGTGGAAAATCTGTGACGTTAATCTTGGCTGGACTCGTATTTTTAACAGGTCTTGAATGTGTGTGCAGGATTATCCAGATGGCCATACAGGAATCAGCCTGATAGGATTAAACCTTTATGCTGAACTCTGCTCCATCTGTTCACCTTTGCTTATTTGAATATGAATTTTTAGTCTCCGTATGTCTGGGAACAAGACTAGATACAGCATTAAAAACATAGATGGATGCAGATAATTACACATCTGATTAGTTGGTCTCTGCTGATATTATCTTGGTCTTTCTCTAGAAAACAGTTTAGTTTGGAATTTTGCTAGGAAGAGATTTAAAAACATGTAGAATCTTTTTTTTTTTTTCCTGAGAGTTTTGTCTTTCTCTTCCTGCTGAACTCTAGGACTAATTCAATTCCCTATCATAATAGGGGTGTACATCAACATTTACACACAAGATAGAAAAGGGAGATATGGCCTGCTCTCAGCAGAATTGGACCCTAACAATAGATGGTATATAACTCTGATTGGATGACCGACCCAAGCAGAAAACATTCACGCTATGTTTTGCTCTTTCTTTCATCATAAGAAGATAGGCACTGGTTATCATTTGACAAACTAGCTACAACAACTCTATCATTTTTATTAGGTCTTCTATATTTTTAAGGAAGCTTTTGAGCTGTGGGGAGGGGTTCTGGGGGGCTGTGATTCAAAGCTTCATCTTGAATGAAGCAGGCTGATTTTGTTTTGTCCTCCCATGCATGTACCCCTAGAAGCAGTGAACTTATATATCAGCTGAAAAAGTTGGCTCAGGGCAGGGTTCAGGACAGAGCCCAGTGAATTGCTAGGAGGCCAGAGCCCGGTAGATGGTTCTGGAGTTTCCAACTCCATGACAAAGATGAAGGGAGGTTGGACCACTAGGTTTGGTGGAAAATGGCAGTGACAAGCTTCCCTGGCAAACAACATGAGGATGAATAAATCAGTTGCATGGGAAAAGGATCCTTTAGAATCCTACTTGGAGGCTGGGTTATAGCAATGTGATCATTAGATATGTTCAGTACGTTTATGATGGAAACCACAAGATGGCAGCCTGTAGGGCTTTGGCTCTAAGAGTATAGGATCCCTCTAGCAAGGGTCTGTGAGCTTTCCATAGTACCATCAGTCACACTGGCTCTTTGCTGTATGCCATCAGGAATGGTGGGACTGAGCAGCTCATCAAATAATTTTAGTGTTTCCACACACAGCCACAGTTATATCATTTAAGTAGTACCTTTAACTGGACACCCAGGGAATTGAAAGCAATGAAACTTCCCATTTAAGCCTAAAATGACTTCTGTTTATAAGTAGGAATGTGCATACAAATGTCTCACAAACACATCTTTTTGGCTCCTTCAGATGACAAGAATTCTAGTCAGGTAAAAAGGTGTGGTTCCCCTTCTGGAAACAGATGAACCTAAGCAGTGGAGCCCATGATAAGCCTTCTCGTGATATGGACATACTCATACACACACACAGGTCTAGTACTTGGCCTGTACATTTTATTCTAAACCAGGATACTTAACTGGATGTTTAACCCCATTGCTTAATCTATTTTGCTCAATTCAGTAGCCACTAGCCACGTGAAATTTAATTTTAAATCAATTAAATAAAATTATTTTCTCAGTCATACTAGCCACCATTTCAAGTGGTCAATAGCTGCAATGGCTAGTACCTATAATAATATTGGTTAGCACATCCTCATCTTCCATCATTATTGAATATCCCATTGGACAATAATGAACTTAGGACCAAGTTTGGACAGTTGAGTCTATAACTGGTGAAGACTAATCAGAGTTACCTTTCATAGGGTCCCCTCCACACAGCAGTAATTGTGCTAGGAATAATAAATCTCTAATCCCTCCAACAGGGATCACAAAAGTAGGACCAGGCAGGAAGTTAAGCTAGTGAAATGGGCTAGGTGCAATACAACAGGAGTGGTGGTACTTTTGGCTAAATAGAGTTGTGTGTCCCACCCAAAAGGTACACAATTTTTGGGTTTGACCTATTGCCATTTGAGAATGCGGATTCAGCACTACAAGCTCTTCAGATTATAAAGGGAATTTATAAATCTGGATTTTCATGTAAAATCTTTTAAAATTTTAATTGTTACTAGAAAATATATAATTTGCTAAAATATCATGCAAGCTAGGCGTGGTGGAACATGCCTGTAATAACAACACTAAGGAGATAGAGGCAGGAGAATTGTGAGCTCAGGGCCAGCCCTGGCTACATAGTGGGTTCAGTGCTAGCCTGGATTACATAATAAGACCCGGCTCAAAATAAATAAATCCTTAATTAACTAAACATGCAAATCAATGCTATATATGGATAAAGCCTGGATTCCATCTATGATCCACCAGTGTGTAACTTACTTAAATCCTCGAAAGGCCAAGATCATCTTTTAGTTATTAATTTCTGCAGCCACACAACTAATAGCACTGACTCATCAAACCATAAAAATAAAACACAATAGGGAAAATTCTGTTCTGTTTAAAGCCTCTTCCCTAACACAAAGAAGTCTCCAGCAAGCCTCCTTCGCTATGCATAAGATTTCCTATAAGCAGTTTGGGAGAAGAGTTTCCTGCCCCTGAAGGATTTCTATTGTCATCAAGCAAGACGGCATAGATAGTAACTTTTTAAAGAGACCGTGTTTTGAATGTGAGCCACATTTCAAAATCAACCTTGCCAACATTTAATAATGCACAAGTCCTGCTCTGTGCTTTTCCAAATAGTTCTGCTTATATTTCTTGCCACAACCGAGGCTGCTGTTGCTGGTGCATTTGAGCAAACTTTCATTACTGAGAGCCTTATCACTTTGAACCAGTTTCCTCTTCTGACACATTCAGTGATGCTCTCATCCAGCGTTTGTTATAGCACAGATGTTTCCCTGATGATCTGTGACGTCATAAGCACAGGTGTGTATCATCAAAGGTATCCACACAAGATGAGCAAAGGAGGGTGGGAACTCCACTTCCGTCATAGGATATTCCATAGGACAACCCTGAATTTAGGATATACTGACTCAACTTCTTCAAAAATGATTCTTTAGGGTCTAGTCTTTTCTATCTGGACCATGAAAAGCAAACACTTGAACTTGTTTGTGAGCCATCCTTATTATCTGATTGTTAATTATGTGCTAAGTCCAAGCTACCTACATAAACCTATGTTAACCTTGCTCAGATGCCAGCTTTCAAAATTTTGGATACAAAATCACCTACTTCAAGAGCCTGGCTGGTTTTCCTTTTCCAAGTTTATTTCCTGCCTCTCCCAACCTGGAACCAGGATTCAGTGGCAGTTGAGGGCTTTGGTTCTGGGTTCAGGAGACCTCAAGCTTACATGCCAGCTTTGCCACTTACCAGCTGGGGAAAGCTCACTTTTCAGGAGCCTCAGCTTCTACCACTTCAGCTGGGAATAATAATTGTGGAAGAACCCGCCTCATCAGGTTGTTGGGAGGTTACTACCAGTTAATCTATATACAGCCCTCACACAGAGTACGGAAGAAACAAATGGGAGAGGATGAAAAGGAAGAGGAGAAAAAAGGGTGGTTGCAGGAGATGATGGGGAAGAAAAACTGGAGATGATGATGACAGGCTCTTCAAACCTACTGTCTCCAAACCACCCTGGTGTCTTGGTTACTTTTCTCGCTGCTGAGACAAAATACCCAACGCCCAAAGTTAAAGAGGGAAAGGTTTATTTAGCTCACAGTTTGTGGAGGTTTCAGTCCCTAATCAGCTGGCTCTGAGGCAGGGTGGCACGTGGCAGAGGGGCAACAGTTCATGGCGGCAGAAAACAACAAAAGCAACAAGAGCAAAAGAGGAGGAGAGCAAGCCTCTTTTCCTCCCTTATATTGTATGTGGGCTGCCCGCCCTAGGGCAGGTATAACACTCACACCCCCAATCCCAGCACTAGACAATGAACCAATCACACACTCTAGATTCAGCTGCCTCCAAAAAGCCCACCCCCATGACTGCATGAGGCTTTGTGGGGAGACATCCAGACACAAACCATAACACCTGACATGTTCCCACCATTTTTTTTTCTGGAAAGTTACACCACTCACTTCCAGCCAACAATTCTTTGCCAGAAAGACCCATCTCACGGGTAAAGCTGTTTCTTTCTATCCCCATCTACAAAACACAAACCCTTTAATCTACTCCTCCTGCCTTTTTTATTCATTGTCTCTTCCTGAATCATATTTAAACCTCTATCTATCTATCTACAACTGGGCATGCATCTATGTGCAGATCAACCCAACCACTCAGTGTATCTCCAGCAGACAGGAACCTCATTCATCCACAAACTGAATCTAATCCCTGATGATTAACTAGCAAGGGCTTACTCACATATTATCTCAATTATTCTTTAATATCAACTTTGAGCAGTAGGAAAGCAGATGTTATTCTTAAATCCACTTTACCAGTGAGGTAGCTGGATCTCTGAGATTCACTTACACTTGAAACTCTGAGAGTCAACTTGATTGATATAACCGAATACTTAAAACCCTCAAACTTCCTTTTACTTTTGGCGTTTATCTTAAATTTTTGCTCAGTTTGGCTAGACTATTCACTTCAATCATATAAATGCAGCCAAAGTCCATAAAATCATAATTGTACAATTTCTTATCCCCAAGATAGAGGGTGGATATTTATTAACTTTACAGAATATTACTACTCTATTTCCAAGGAAAGTTATTTCCCCACTAAGACTCAGACCCACATATGAATTATGGTAAAATCTTTCTCGCTTCTTCTATTTCCAAGTTCACAAAATGGTACCCTAATATAATACCATAGTGCCAATTCAAACACAAGAACATTGAAAATACTGCCTATCTTCCAGGGTTAGAGCATTTCTATTGTTACAAGTTGGGCCACTAAACACACACTCGGGGTTTGAACAGCTAATGCAAGTGAGAGCAACACTGTGAGAAGCCACATTTTTAAAGAATAGGACACTATTTCTTCCCTCCCATTTTCAATCTGGACATAGTCCATCTCAATGGCATTCATTACAGAATTTTGCACATACTATATAAATAATTTAACTATGCTGATTCACAAATAAGGCACCCTGAAACAATTCCTTAATAATATTTTCACCAACTTTTGTTTTTCTTTTGAGGAATAAAGACTGGATTCCACAGGCCTTTAGCTAACCAAAGCAAGGAGAGTTTCTAGGATTCTGCCAAAGTTAAAAGGTAGAGGAATATGAGGTCTGACTTTATAGATTGTAGCACATAATAGTTACTAAAAGAGCACAGCTGGTTTGATGACTCAGCCAGAAGATACTGCCAAAGACAGACCAAAGATACACTCTCTTCTTCTATCAAGAAATGATAAAGCACATTTAGGCCTGGCTGGGACATCCCCCTCATCTGCTATCCCACATGTAATATGCCTAAAAGCATGTGCTGTAGGCCCAGAACAAATAGGTTCTGGCTATTTGTTGCCTTCTCCAACTTGTGCTCAAAAGAGAAGTGGGTAAAGAAAAACAAAGCACTGAAGAAAAACTCAATTTGCACCAATCATGGTTTTATGTTTTTATTTTTTGGGGGGATGTCATTTGTTTGTTCATTGGAGTATTGGGGATTAAATCCAGGACCTCCCCACTGAGCCACATCTCCAGTCATTTATTTTTATTTTTTATTTTGAGACAAAGTCTTTCTAAATTTCCCAGGCTGGGCTTGGATTTACAATCCTCCTGACCTAGCCTCCCAGAGCTGTAGGCTTGTGCCCTGCCCAATCATGTTCATTTTAATCATTCTTCTAAATAATGTCCCAAGGATATTGCTGTGTGTTCATACTTTACATATGTACGTATCTTGACATTTTTGTTTCTTTGTCTCAAGGTTGATGGAAGAGGCTGATGTGTGGAGAAGAGGCTTCAACCTGACACCTAAATTGTGTTTCTGTCCCCTAAATTCCCAGCTACTTTTCTGCCCAGAACCATGGATGAAGAACGTGGGTTTCAACAGCTGGTATCCTGCTGGTTGCCACTGTCAATTAAATAAGCCAGCAACACAGGAACATATGTTCGCATGTAAAATATTGATTAATTATACAGATTGGAATAAAAATCTATTAATACCTGGGTTCTGCTTTCATGTTTAGTGGTCATATCTGTGTTCAGTCAATACAGATCTATTTCTGTGTCCTGTGTGTTCTAGAGTGTGTTTCACTTTTCCTTCTCCAGTTTCCCACACTGCCACTCTGTTACGACTGACCAGCACATAGGCTTAAGCAATATTTTAATGATGGGGCATCTTCCAGCCAACTTGCCCATGGGGGGCTGGCAGCAAAGCCACAGCCCTGCAGTCCTCAGACTTTCTCTTGCGCCTCTCCAGGTAAATCTCTTTTTCCCGAGGATGCTGAAATCACACTGAGGGCATTATATAAAGATAATGATCACCTAATTTCTATAAAGTTTCATTTCTGCCCACTGCGTATTTCAGGTTGCAGAACTGGCACAGGGAGTTCGAGATAGGGCACGAGACAGTGAGACTTAATACCAGAAGTTTTTATCTCAACCCAGAAAAGACCTTCCTGTATATCACCACACGCGCCAACTAACTCACTCTCGGGATTGAGCATAGATCTGGCTTTTCGGTTTGCCTTTGAGTAATGTCGTCAATGTTCTTCAATTGAAGTAGGTTTTACATTATGTACTAAATAGCAAGAAAATTTCTTTCCACCTCTGAAGTCCAACGTGCAGGAAGTAGCACTGACTGAACAGTGGGAAAGAACAATGACCATGGTTGTTTGTTGGCCACTTGGAGTTGCAAAAGCTGCACAGACAAAACCTAACTCTTTTTCTGGTTAACTACAACTAAATCCCTAAAGGAGGGCCTCAGTTTCCCTTATTCATTAAATGGACATCATAACACCAGTGCCCCCCATGGCTGCTAAGAGTATTAAAATAGATCATGCAAAGTGCTAAGCACTGAATTTCGTGCTATCATAACAATAAAACCATCATAACTGGAAATACTGGTCTAAAAGCTAGCATTTTACTGGTCTCTGAGTTCTGTTAGCTTGTGATTAATAAAACACAACAGGTTCATATGCCCAATCAAAAAGAAACTTCCAAATTTATTTCTCAAAAATGGATCTTAGAGCCAGCCCTCCTTCCCTATTTCCCTACCTCAAGCTTCTAATGTTTTGTCCTGCCTAAAATGCTCTTCCCTCTTTGCTTTGACTAAATGCTACTTACACCGATTTTAAAATTTTGTTTCCTTGATTTTTCAGATCTGGGTGAGTCCATTTGGGGTAAGCAGTCTTAGCAGGCTGTATTTCTCGACTACAGCACTTATCATCATTGCAATTCAAATCATTCCATGTGTCTTATTTCCTTAACATTGATAGACACATAAACACTCATCTGCATGCGTGTATACTTCATGATATCAATAACGACCATGCTTCGTTCAACTCTGCACCCCAATAGTCTACTACAGTACGCATTCAGTCAATAAGTGTATGTTAAAAACACAAATGATTGAAAAAGCAAATGAATGGAAGAGGTATTAAAATATTAAAGAATTCAACTGAGTAGCTTAAAAGTTGAGAGGTTGTCCAACATGTATTAACAATTGCCACTACGCCTACAATGAGTTTCCTATGCGGATAAGCAGCAGCTACATGGAGACCTGTTTCCTGGGCTGATGGGGCCCCCATTCCGGCAGCAGCCGCTCCATTCTCTTGAGGATTAAAATTAGTAAGCTCCCCCCAAGTGGGCTCTAATCATGCAAGGAGCCAGGTGGATCTTGCTGACAGATGTTAAGGTTAGAAGGAAGGGTAGCAGGCAGATGAGAAAACAAAACCACCCGTTTCCGGAGGTACCAGGACTTCCTGTCTTTAGGCCCTGCTGGTTCCTGCCCGCCCACCCCTCCCCCCCCCACATCAGCTTTAACACAGTCACTGCTCTTTCTGTCATTTGAACTCAAATCCTATCTCGGAAATTGATGGGCGATCCTGCCCTTGACAACACAATGTCAGCTTTGCTCAGTGTCCAGCTGGTTCTGTATATATTACCATAATGTGCTGCCTGGGTGGACCCTGGCCGATACTCTCTCTTGACTCAAGTCCTCTTTCCAGACTGATTTCTGCTTCCTGACATGCAGACACTACTTGTTTAAAAATAAAAACAGAGTTAACAGCTTGGAAGAGATTTTGATTTTTAAAATCCTATTAGGATATTAAGTCTATTCTAATGGTAAACTGAGCCTAAAAGACTTTCTTTTAAAAAGCAATATATGACTCTTTAAAAAAAAAAAAAGAATTATTTCCCAGCGCTGTACACAGCTTCCGGGAGATTCGAAAGAATTATTACTTCCCTCAACCCTTAAAGCCCTTTCTAACAGCATTTCCCAAACTTCAGTCATGGTTGTACTCCATTAAGTGCCACTTAGTCTACCATTTATTTAATTTTATTTAGTTGTGATTTTTGTTTATATCAACTTTTTCTTTAAATTTAGTTATACCCTAACCAATAATTAGCTGTGCGATCACAATTTTGGAGTTGTAATTTTATTTTTTGTTTTATTTTGTTTTGTTTTTTTGCTTATGTGTTGAGATCAACATCGACGTTTAACATATTTTAATATTTTCCCCCATCTCCTAAAGTTATGCCTCATATTATAAGGGCAACACTGGTCTAAAAGCTCACTTCTAACCATCAGGTGGATTATATACAAACATCTTCTCCACTGAAGGGATTCAGAACACCCATTGTGTGAGGGCTGCCTAAAGCACAAATGACTCTGTGTGCTATACCTGGGGCTTTTCAGGACTCCTAGAGCTGGCTGCAGACCTCCTGCAGAGAGGCCAAGGTACAAGGAGGTGGCCTTACATCTTTTCTGTGGAAGGACTATCATCTTGGCATGTTGGTAACTGCTCCCTAAAGCTGTTTGTGTGTAGCTCCTCAAGAAATAGAGCTTCCCACAAAATCAGCTGCATTCAGACAACAAATTATGAGAGATTGAGAGGCTCTACCAAGCCTGTTGAGGAAACTGAGGCCCAGAAAAATCTAAGCTCCTACTCACAGTCATGCAGCAGAGCAGTACAAAACTTTGTTGTACATAATGTATTTTTGCAAGTATACCTGAAAATGCCCAAACGAGTATTTCATAAACCTAACTCCTACCCAACACTCCTAAATATCTCATTGTAAGAAGAGTTTAGGAACAGTGCAGGGAAGCTTTTATTTGCATGTCAGCATCACTTGAGTCTTTCAACTCAAGTGAGAGAAGCTCCTATGCAAAGTAAGTATAGAGAGGGCCTTGGCTTAGAACAATCATCGATGCAAATAAACACAATTGGAATGATGATGTGTGTATAGTCAATGATAAGACAAAACCTAGGCTTCAAAGAAGTTCTGGCCAAAACAAACAGAAAACACCACCACCTCCAACACATCACACTGTGCTTATGAAAATAGTTACATGTAGCTAGTTCATTTATTGGATCAAACAAAATGCCAACTGCTAGAAATTTCCCACAGCTTACAGGTTTGTCAAGAAATTCTTATAAGAAAGATGGTTAAGATAGATACACCACTAATTTTGCTTAGTTCATTGAAGAGAAAGGTTTATGCCAGTAATGTTTGGACAACTGAATGCTGATATCTTGTACCCTGAGTAACTAATTTAAAGATAACAATGCATAATGTATTAACCATTGTTGCCCTCCTGTTATGTTGTTTTGAAATTTTGTTCTTTTTTGTTTTATTTTTTTTCTTTTTCTTCTCTTTAAAATAAATAAATAAATAAATAAAAAGAAATTCTTATAACAAAACGGCCTCTTCAAACGCCTATCAGTTTCCCATCGTATTTCTAGCATGAGGATTAGTAACCCTTCACATCCTAACATTTGCTTAACCTACAAGACCAGTTTCCTCATAATCTATTTTCTTTCCATCTTGTACATGTATCAAAAAGCCCATATAGTTAACAAGTGATTTCCAGGGAGATGAGTTAGAAAATCCTTGCAAATAAATAAAAAACCACCAGCCTCCTTATTATCTTGCCAGCCCCACAGAAAATGCACCAGTCATCAAATAAAATCGGTATTTTTTATTTGACTAGCAGAATGTGTTCCAGGAATGGTAAAAAAAAAAAAAAGTTACTGAAAGAAAATGAAGCATAAGGTAACTGGGTTCTTGCTTACTTTTGAAACATCTAAGACACCAAAACAAATGCCTCATATGTGTTGAGGAAAAAAATAAGGACAATGGGAGAGGAGATGGAAATAATTTAGCATAATGTGCAGGAGCAGTAGGTATAAACCCTGGATCTACTGCTTGATTGCTGTGCAGCTCTGGGGAAATTACTTACCTTCTTCCCCTTAGCCTCAGTTTCCTGATCTTTACAATGGGTGCCTCTCACAGTATTTGCAAGGCAAAGAAGGGCTCAATGAACCTTCATCGCCATGATTATTAGTAATAGGATTATACAGAGCTATGGGGTTAAGTAGATCTATAGTCAAGTCTCAGGTCCAATTCTAATTAGTTCTGTGGCTTTGTGTAAGTTATTTACTCTCTCTAAACCTCAGTTTTCTCATCTGTAAAATGGAAACACTCATTATTATATCTCATCAGATTTGCTGGAGGATGTAAGATGATGTAAGTAGGTAATTATCATAGTGCCAGAATATAGTAAATAGTCCATAAATGTTAGCTGATAACAGTCCAAAAACAACAACAGTAGTGGTGAAAATAACATAAAATAATTACTACTACTACTTGGCGTGGTCGCTGACAAGCAGAGCAGCAGTCCAAGCGCTCGTTCTCCTCTGATACTGATTATGCTCGTGAACTCTTTAATCTGCATGAAGCTGAGAGCTCGCTGGCTCCCATGTCACTAGTGTGGATTTCTGGTGTAATCTGCTTTTGAATTACTCAGGGGAGACACTGGAAACAGTCTCCACTCACATCTTTGTTCTCTGAACTACTGCCCCATCCTTTCTTTTTTAAGGGAAAACAGAAGGCATCTTACCAAGCAGTCAAAGAAAAAGGCCCCACCTGATACTTGAAAATCTTGAGTCTATGTGCTTTAGTTTATGAAATGGCTGGGTATTCTTAACCCCAAGGCTCCTTATTGCTTCTATCTTCCTTTTTCAAGTGGAAAAATCAATTGGTAAGTTGTAATATGCTACCTTCGGTTCATAAAAGATGATGCTAATATTTTTCTTAACCTGAACCCTTCGTCCAGATGCTCTTGCCTAAGTGAGTCTGGATGAAGCTTTCCACCAAAGCCCATCATGTCGAGGACCACTGTCTGTGTGGGGAATTCTGTGTCACTCATCCTCTGTCGCCGTGTTCTAAATGTGCATTTCCGTCAAGGAGCTGGAAGGATTGCAGAGACATCCTTCTCGTGATCCTTGGGATCCCAGTTAGCCTGGAGGCAGTCTACATCAGCCAGAATTGTAAAGGAATCAGGACCCCATTCCGCCGCCAACACTGTTACTTACAGAAAGGGAGCTGTACAACCCCCAAGTCTACACTTGTTGGCCAGCATCCCATGGGCAAGTACACAGGGCTGTGAATGAATCTGGACAGGAACTAGCTGGGTTTGTTGTTGTGTGTGCCTGTCTCTTTGTTTGTTCTTTGGTGTGAACAGGTTACTTGCCCTCTCTGGGTCTCCAGCTCCTCTCTGTACCTGGGGGGTACGGGTGTCAATGATGTGGTCTTTCCATGCTTGTTCCACCCAGCAAGAGCCCTGACTAGGGCACTGCTCAGGGTCAAAGGGGAGAGAAAAATTGGGAGGGAAAATTTTCTCTGTTATTTTAGTTTATCTTCACTCATCCAATGATTTTGTTTCTTTGGGGGTAAAATACATCTCGTAAGTACAATAATGGAGCAGCCTTCCATTCTTAAGGAAGGCAAGGATCTAGACGTGTTCAAAAACAAGTCAGTAGGTAAATTCTTTCTACACTACTTGCAAAAAGGTAAATTGACAACACCAAACCATCTGGTGAAAGAGCACTCAAAATTCTGAACTGCCTGTCTATATTGAGCACAGGCACTCTTTAAGCACTGAGGAGCAATGGGGGATGGACAAAAGACCATGGGGGAAGGCAAAGTTAGAAAAATCTGAGAAAATCTTGCCTTGGACTTTTATGAGACACCAGGACCCCATGCAGTTGCAACTGAGCTCATCAAAGCCCTGCTCTCACTCCCATGACATTCCATAAACACTGAGGCCTGGGCCTGACTGGCGCACACGGTAGGGCTATGGATGTGGCCCTCACAGCCATACCAGCCTCCTCTCTCATCACTCCTTCTTGCCTGGGAGCAACATGAGCCATCCCAGTCACCTTCGGTGTCCTGAACTCAACAAAGTGAGCAAAACAGCCTCTGCATACATTGTTCCCTCTGCCTGGAAATTGTTTTGTTCCATTTGCCTGGTGCAAAGTTATTCACTTCTTAGATTTTGGCATAAATGAGATTCCCTCAAAGGCTCCCCACCACCTCACTATTCCTCTTCCCTTTTATTGTTCTTCCTTTACACAGTACTCTAATTACTTAGTTGCAAAGTGCGTTTAATACCTTTCTTCTCTCTTTACATCACGAATACTGTGAACACAGGGACAGTGTCTATCTTTTGCTGCTCTATGTAGTTCAGTGCCTGGCAGGTAGTGTGGATGCTTAGAATGAATGAAGGATTTGAAGGCCACTATACTGAGACCTGGTTCCTTGGCTACAGATTCAAAGAAAGAGTTACATTTGGAGGCAGCTGTGGTGGTATATGTCTGTAATCCGAGCACTCTGGGAGGCTGAGGCAGAAGGAACATAAGTTTGGGCCCAGCCCAGGTGATTTAGTGACTTAGACTCTAACTCAAAATAAAAATAAAAAGGGTTGGAGTTGTAGCTCCGTGCAAAGGCTTCATGTCCAATCCCTAACGCAGGGGGGGAAAATAAGAGTAAACAGAATTAGCAATGGGATTTCTCTGTTGCCCCACAGACCTGTTTCCACAAAGGCCCCTTCTGCAGGAAGCGTGTGTGGGTGGCTTCATTCCAAAGCCCCATATAGTAATGCACACTAAACAGAAGTCTAGGGATGGCCCAACTCAGTTCTCATAGGACCACATGAACTAAGGCCCAGAAGACGAAGTGACCTACTCAGGGACACACAGCAAAATAATGGCAGAATCAGGACTAGAAATGAGCTCTACAGTCAGCCTGATCCTTTTCCTAGGAAATTCTTAAGCCCCTGTTACACACAGGAAGAATGAAACAGGTTTCTCCTTTCTGTTAAAAGCTCCATGTGGTTCTTTCAATTTGGAGCAATACACCCAAACTTGAACCATCTTTCTCCACATGTCCATAAATCAACAAATTTAAGTGCAGCTGGGTAGAGGGAAGACAATGAGCCTGGACACCCAGGGGCAAACAACAGGAGCAAAAACTGCTCCTGTCTGGAGCAAAAGGATTAAAGAAGGTCAGATGCCACAGATCAAGAATAACACCATATTGTCAGGGACAGCTGGAACCAAAAGGTCAGAACTAACTGGTAGTGGTGAAAACCTAATTCTATTTCCCTAACTGTAATTACAACCAGTGGATGGGCACAGTGAGTCTAACACCACTCTTTACTCTCCAGAATATTTTTAGTTTGACCAAAGCCCATTTTTGTTTTGATTTGTTCTATTTGGGAATCGTAGCACATTTCTACTTCCTCTTGTAATCTTCATAATTACTTTGAAGGGAACTTTAATTCATTCATATCTGATGCCCACAAAAGCCAAATTTCAGTCATTTTCAATTTTTAAAAGGTGGGTGTGTTTTAAAAACAACTATATTTGAGCCAAAAAAACTAAATAGAACATCAGGTCAGAACCCATTAAATGTTACTACTCTGAAAACTCTCGAAAAATTCCCACTTATTTCTTCCCCCAAATAAATAACAAGGGTTGTGCAAATTCCTAAGAATAAAACAAAAAACCTAGATATGAAAAAAACACCACACTGTGGTCTTAACCCCTTGCTGGAAAGGATTCTACTGATAGGTGAGCTCCCAAACCTCCCAGCTTTCTCCACTCGTCTCAGAGGAGCGAAGGCCTCTAACAATCCAAAAAGGGAAAGAGGAGAGAAGGGAAAAAAATATACGCACAGCAAAATGAGAAAACGTACACATATCCCCCCAAAATGAGCATTTAAACTGCTTGTCAGCTGGCTTCCTGACAAAGCCACTAGAGTGTATTCACAGGCATTTGCATAAATGCTGCCGGTGAGTTCACCATGGCTGCTAGCGCTAATGGTACATAAAGTAATTTAGTCACTTCTCCCGGCATTCTGTGTCAGGATGATGAGCACCGGCACTTTGCCTTGTTGCATATTAGATCATTAGATAATAAAGTGTTAGCACATGCAAGCTGACAGGGTCTCTGCACTCTGGCATGGTGAGGGCACCACATTTTGCCACAGGGGAAGAAATAGAGGAACTGATGCCACAATTGGTCTTAAATTCAAGTAAACACAACCTGAAACTCAAGGAGAACAACAATGACAATAACAACACTCCCCAACCCCTGCAAAGCTCCCCGGCGTGCAGTCCCGAGTCACTGGAGGACAGGCGAGCATATGAGCTGGTGCTGTCCATCTCTGCAGGAGGCCACAATGCAGTTCCGTGGGTCCCAAGCCCCTGCTTTTTCAAAACTTGGAACCCTGAGAGCAGTTACACTTTGAGGCTGTCTCTCTCCACAACTGTACGTCTTCCATAAAGCTACTGCTTAAAGAAAAAGCTTCGCTAAATGCTCCCATAAATATCCAGCCAAAGAAAATCCCAGTATTTATGAATGAAGAAAATGTGAGGGGGTAGGGAGGAATTACCATGAGCTACTGTGTGCCAAGATTCACCCTCATTAGGCCATGCAAGTTTCTATGAAATAAATTCACCTTTGTCAACCCTCATATGTGAAATACAGGGACATTTATCTGAGCACGGGGGCTTTGAGCCCATTGGTCACTCGGGGAAGACTGCATGCAATGTAAACCATGATCTTGTCTCCACTTATATGCAGAAAGATAAGCCACATAAGGAATGTTCCTCCAACAGTCTGACAAGCAGGATATAAATAGAGATGTGCAGAGTTGCTCAAAATAATTCAGGCTACTTGTCAATGAGGTGGTAAGAGCCCAGGGTGGGGGAAAATGAAGACTGCCACAGGTCTCCAGGGGTGAACACGCTTTACAGATGCTCTGCAGTAGCTGTCTGAGGTGAGGGTGGGAGTGGAGAGACAGAGGGGTGAATGATTCAGAAACAAGACAGTTTGAAGCAGGATTTTTCAGTGGTGAGATCCAGCGTCACTCTCAAACCAACGTGAGTTAGCAAGGAGGTCCACTCCCACACACTACCAATGAAAGAGTTCAGTAGTTACCCTTTGCTGAATAGATATTGCATCAGCTTGAAGTGTCTAAATGAGTGGGTGGTTATGTGTGGTTAGTCGATTCATTGCAGAGGAACAGATTTCTGTGTTACTATACCATCACTGCATCACTACTAAGGATCTAAACGTGTCTACCCTTTCATTCCACTGGAGAGAAGTAAAGTAAGTCTTTGGAGTGAATGTGAAGACCCAAGCTGAGGGAAATGGGACACAGTCATGTCCCCCAACAATGGCTAACTATCGATGTGTAATGAAATGTCACCATTTTCTTGAAGACTATCTTAACATGGCCATTGTGGGCTGGTAAACTGAAGCAAAGGAATAAAGCATTGCCATTAAAATTTAGAGCAATACACTAAAATATTAATATGTACTCCTAGAGAATTCTTGAGCTGGGAGAACATTTAGAGCTGTTTTCAATCAGGGTCACAAATAACCTGTGATGCTTTCTTTCTAAATGCCCCTCTCCCCCTCAGCTCCCTTCAGTGTTCAAACATTTTGTAATTACTCATCAACCATTAAAAATTACAAGGGTTTTAATCCTTACCAAACACCTGGCCAGTGGGTTCACTTTCCCCTTAGTGACACAGGCTGGGCTGGGGCAGCAGAGCATGCCCTTGCTTGTCTTCAGTCTCCACCCAGCCCACTTCCCTTATCAACACTACCTGCTCCCACCCAAGGCACAGATTCGATTTTTCTTTTTACAACCCGACAGATCACCTTCTTTTTACCAAAACAGAAGCCTGGCATCTGTAAAGCAAAGGCAATTTGTCCAGGAGCGCACAGAGGCTGTAGCGAAAGAAAGAACTGAATCCAGGTCTCCTGATACCTATTTCCAGACTTAGTCCTACACAACACACACAAAAATAATGGTACAGAGCTCCACCCCCTAGAGACATTCTAGTGGGCTATATTTTATTTGTCTGCTTTGGGTGTTGTTGTTGTTGTTTTGTTGTTGTTGGAGGGATAATTGACATGGTATCATAATCTCTCTTACAGGTTTCCTGAGAGTAGAAATGAGAGATAGGTGTGGCCTGCACTTGGAGCATCTTTGGAAACTGTGCATTCCACAGATTTCAAACTGATGGTCAAATTTGTCCCCCACATAGGGCAAACCCACTGCAGCTACCCAGTCACAGTAAAAAATATAACCTCAGTTCCTAATCCAGGGCCCCTCAAATTGTGTCCACTAGGTATTTACCTAGCTTTTCTTCTTCATCTAAACACCTTTAGTCATACAATGCCTTAAGTGACTGCAAAGGTATTAAAAAGGCAACATTACTTTAAAGCAAGTATCAGAATAATTTTAAGTACAGAAATGGAACTAGGAATGTAATCATGAGCAGGTGTTTCAAATGGCCTCCTGCAAAATGTAATATCCATCCATCTCAGCACTAATGAAACCATAAAGAAGCAGCTTTTGAAAGATGATGGTTTCCTTTAAAGGACTGTAAAACTGGATGTGGTGAAGAATTCCTTCTAAGAGTGTTACATCTGGCTAATTAATAAAATGTACTGTTTGTGCATTCCTCAAGCGCAGGGGGGAAAACAGGCAAAAATGATGACAGTGGTATGTTTATTAAATTGGGATGCTGGCAGGAAAGGGAGTTTTCTACCTTATGAATTATATCATGGACAGTTTGTGGCCCATGGAAAAATCAGGCAATCAGGTAATAATTTGTGTGGTAATATTCTCAAAGAATCCTGCTGACCTAGCAAATTGGAAAGTGAAGCGAAGGAATTGGGTTAAGAGTTTAACTAGAGGAGATTACAGAAAATGTAGCATGGTGACTGGTAGCCAGTACAGTTTCAGTCACCGATTCTTGGATGAATGGATGGATGGACGGATGCACACATGGATGGAAAGATAGATTTGTCACATAGACATGCAACAGAGAAATATTTAGACACGCACCCAATCCAACATGTGTTTCTGCTGAGTAGTATTCACTCCCCCTGGAAATAAAATTTTATCTGGTTTCCTCCAGTCCTCTTGTAGGCAGTGCTGATTTGCCCTAAAACTCAAGATGAACATGATTTCTCCCTACCAAAGTCTACCTCCGTAAAGCAAGCTCTATCAAATGGCAGTGAGGGGAGGGCCATACGTGGAGCACAAGAGGGACATTTGGCCTGAGTATCACGTTCAGAATGCACTTCTAACCCAGACTTTGGACTGATCTCCAACCAAAATTCAATAGGCAGTTATACAGATGCACCAGCAGGTTTGTATGGCCTTTTCTGATTTTTCCCTATGGCCTGGCATTTCCTTATTTTGTAGTCAAATGGTAGCTTAAAATAAAGCAGTAATTCAGGTCTCTTTCTCCTCACAACCTGAAAGAAAGAGATATCAACCATTCCAGAGCCCTACAACAAAATAAAGGGGGCCTCTGAGATCATCTCCCTGTCTTTAAATACTCAGAATCTTATCTGGAGGACTAAAAACCCCAAAGGATCAATATTGTTCAAAAGGACATTTGGAATTTGAAATAGTAGAAAATGTGGTGGAGTGGAAGAAAGAAACCAAATAAATTTACAGTTAAAGTAACAATGCCAACCAATGAAAATGATTCGCCTACCATGTTCCAGATAAGAGGGCGTACCTTCCGAGGGGTCAAGCCTCCGAGCCCTCCGCCCATGCTTTGAGTTATTATGAACGAACATGTTATCGGAGACTGCCAGGACATGGCCATCCACGTTGACTGTTGTAGACACCACGACCTAGAGGCATGAGAGAAAAATGAATGAACATTTTAATATAAAAGCATGGTGGGTAATAAACAAGTTAAATAAATAACAGCTGGGAGCTGAAGAAAATTGCATAGCTATTTCACATAATAACTGGTGCTTATGCTGTACAAGTCTAACAAGAGGAGCTATTGATGAGTGGGTCTTTGGCATGGAACGCTTTTGATGCAGTTTTAAGTAAAATTGCACAGTTTATAGTTATACAGCAGAAGGTACACTGTTAACCATAATTTTAACAAGAGGATCTTTATTAGCATATTTTTTTTACACAAGGGTGGTTGTGTTTCACCTAAATTACCCTTCAGTTTAGACGCTGAAGCAGATATCACAGTTGATCATGCAAATAAAAGTCTTCTGAATCTTTAAAATATTTCCTCCCCACTGTGTCAGGGTGAAGACGATAGAGAAATGAAAGAGAGTTCAGTGAGAGTGGGGATGCATTTTTCTCTCCTGGGTGTCTCATTGAGATTTCTTATACTTTTTTTCTTCCCATGTTAGTTTGGTTAATCAGACCAAAATCCCCCTCACCACTATCACCCTCACGCCCCCCTCAAAAAAAAAAAAAAATCCCTCTTCAATAAGGGTCTTAGATCTGTTGCAAAGAAAAAAAATTGTGGGACTGGCCCAAGGCATAATTCAGACACCCAGCCCATCTCATAAACTGACTCTGAGTCTGGTTTGCCAGAAGGGAGCAAGGCAAAGGTGTGCATCGGAGCACTTTGACTAAAACAATGAGCAGAAATGACCTACACTTCTCCTTATGTGAAATGGGGAAGGGGATTAACACTGAAACCCACAGAGATCTGTTTATTCATGTGACCTCTTACAACCAAATATAATAATTGTCTGTAATTGCAGCCTCAGCTCCCACCTCATGCTTTGACACGAGAAACAGTAATCAGCCAGCTCCCGTTTAATCCACCTATTATGTTGACTAATTAACTTTGCCCGACAGTTTATTTCTTCCTCCATTATCAGCCCCTGTCAGCAGCAAGCACCCTGCAGCATAGGGGAAACCTCCGGCTCTTTGATTGATCACCAATAGATTGACATGCAGATTAATTTAATTAGAATCACCTCACTTGAGAAATGAAAGACAATGGCAAGAGGGCTAATAGATCTGCTCTCATAATGAGGCGAGCCTCCAGAGCGAAAGCTGAGGATTTCTGATTTATTTTGCTCAATTCCCCAGTTGCTTGGGAAAGATTCTAGCTTTAATTGTTCTTGGTTTTGAGAAGCATTAGCCTCTGAAGAGGTGAACTGCTTAACAAAGGTTGGCATAAACTGAGGCCTCAGTTTCCGAGGAAGCCTTTCCTCTCAGTTGGCTAAAGGGGGCACTGACTTCTAGAGTCTTGTATAACACAGTGGTTTTATAGCCTGATGTGCCCTGGAAAACGCCAGAATTTTGTCCCTGCCTAGGAACTGTCAGCCCTGCCTGGCCAAGTGCTTCCCTCTTCCAGTCCCAGTCCTTACCAACCTTACCAAAATGTAAAAATTCCAGTGTCTCTCTGGCTTATTTAATGCATCCTAGAAATACAATCCCCTTCCCTGGAGCCTCAGAGATGGCAATGAACAGAAAAATGTGAACACATGGCTCACGATGTATCACTGAGCTGATTTTATTTTCCAAATCTATTTTATTAAAATGTATAGTAAATAATTGAGAATCCATCCCAGAACCCAGGTGTTCTCCTTAGTCATTGTAAAATCCAAAATTCCGTCTAGAACCAATCCTTCATGGGAAGGAATGGAAGGTTCTCGTGGCAGTTCACAAGGTGGTTCTCCTCTTTATTCATGATTGGCCAACCAGGTCTGACAACCTGAAGCTGATATGTATGCTTCATCAACTGAAGCTTAATTTAAAAGGAGAAAGAAGGGTGGGGGGGGGGTGTCCTGTCATTTTCCAAAACCATTAAGTGCAGTGGCAGAGTCAATATCATTTAGGGCAAGAGAAACTCACTTTCCTTTTTGTTAGGGATATGGTTTTGTAGGACAGTAACAATTATGTAACACAGCTACGTTGTTCAAAGAAATTTTGATTTACTACAAGACCACATTTGAGTGGTCACTGGAGTCGTTAGTTGAAGATACTATAAAAGGAATCCCAAACGGTATCTGTTTCCAGGGTCAGGAAATAGAAAGTGGTTATTCTAGAAGTCTGTCTTAAGAGAAAAAGAAAGCAATGACAATTCAGCATGCACCTGTAAGACACAAGCACTACAAACTTATGATTTAAAATAGTATCTTTTAAAAACACTGTCATCTAATTCCTAACATTGAATAAAAATGTTCAAAAATGGTTAAGGGGCGAGAAACTATACCATACACGTTTTTCTTTGCTTAGCAAGAGAAGGGCCACCAGAGCCACCTGTGTAACAGAGTCATTGGTGAGGCCAATCAAAACTGGAGAAAAGATAATACGGAGAATCCTGTGCCACTGTTTCTTAAAATTAAGTGGCTAAGTTGCCCCTCAAAAATTCATAGGACAACCTCACTACCCCAAAATAATCTCTCCCATTCCAATTTGAAATGATTTAAATAAAATATGATGATATTAATCCACAGAGCAACTTGTAAATTTAAAAGAAAACAAATCTGTGAGATTTAAAAAGAATACTGAAGATTCCTTTAAAATGAGGCCAATGGTAGGAGGGAAGAGGGCCTTTATAGTTCAACACAAGATTAATGAGGTGCTGACACATGCCTGCAGTCAATGGGACAGACAGGTCTACCAAATCTGCAGCCTTCCCAAATTTTGTCAATAAAACACAGCTTGAATTGGGGACACATAGAAACATAGAAAATGATTTTACCTTTGGATTCAACCACCTCTTCCCCTTTTATCCCCTTTCTCACTTCTCTGTCCAAAGAATGAGATGATAGGACTGTGAAGAACAGGTATGTTTACAAATGGTAGAGTATCTGTTATAATTAAACCTTCACTTTCTAGAATTGCACTGAGCAATCCAGTACAAATGTGGCTATTTAAATTTAAACTAAGTAAAAGTTAAAATTCCACTTCTTAGTCTCAATAGCCACATTTCAAGGGCTCAGTAGCCACAGGTGGCTGGTGGCTATGATAGTAGATGAGACAAACAAAACATTTGCTTCCTTACAGAGTGCTCTATTGGCCCTGGAATGATTTTGAAATAATTTGTGTCAGTTTATTCATGAGGATAAACTATATCTCAAGCTATATCTCCTGAAATAAATATTGGACTAGTACACAGGTTTAGGATTGTGTACATACATACTTTTTTGATGTATTTTTTTTAGAATCAAATTTCTATGGGGGGGGCTGAGCTTTTTAATATAGTAATCCAAAAACACGCTATTTAGTAGTCAGCATGTTCCAGCGTACCTTCTATCAGACTCCCACCCTCTAGGGGAGGGCATTTGATGGAAGGGGTAATAATAACAGAAGAGAAGTCTACAGCTACCTGAAGAGTTTTGAGATTTTACACTAATATTTTAAATTTCTTGACTTATCAGTGATTCAGAATTTGCTCTGTTGTACACTTTCCTGGACAGAGCTATCCCTAAAGGCTATTATTTTTATCATGTACCCCCCCATTTAGAATGTGAAAGAATTAGACACAAAATGGATGGTTCTTGGCTCCCTAGATTTCTTGGTGGATGTGACTCTGGCCAGATAAACTTAACCTTTCTAAGTCTCAGTGTCCCTGACTCTCAGATGGGAATAATATTGACACTTAACTCCTAAGGTCACTGTGAGGCTGAGTGCATCAAAGTGGCCTGGTTGGTTCCTGGTCCATATCAAGAGCTCATCCAAATCAGCAGCAGCAGTACGGTACTGTCATTTTTTTTTTTTTTTTTTTTTGTGGGTACCGGGGGGACGACCTCAGGACCTCGCGCGCCAACAGGCACCCGTGCCGCTGAGCGATATCACCGGCCCCTTTTTCATATGTGGGTTCCGGGAGTCGAACTCGGGCCCTCGCGCTTGCAAGGCAGGCGCTTACGCCGCTGAGCCATCTCACCGGCCCCCCAATTTTAAAGATCTTTGTCCTCACAGCACATTATCATATAATTTAGGCCTTTTATGAACTGCTGTTCTCACTGACTTGAGTAATTTTGCTTTCTAGAATGTTTCTCCACCTTAGGCTGTTATGTTCTAGACTTGAAATTGAATGAATCCTAGCTGCTTTGATATTTGTCTTTAAATTAGACATCTTGTCATCTTATTCTAGTTTTCCCAGTAGCTCACATAAGTGAAGGCTTTGGAGCAGTTTTGTTATTGATTAGTTTTTTCTTCACCATCATTTCACAGGCTGTCCCTCTTCCCTTGATGTCACACAGGAGGCCTTGTATATTCTAACTATAAAATCTAGGGTTCAGGGAATAGAACCTCTCATGAGCATATTTCCAAAAAGCGGCTAAATCAATCATGAGTAGAAGATTACATGAAGTAGCAGCCCATGTGGAAGAAAGAGTTATGACAAAAGAAACCATAAGACTTGAAATCTGCATCTTTGCACATTTCCCCAACAGTTACAGGATCAGAGGAAACATTAGGCTATACAAATATTTTCAATCTTTAAATTTATAATATGTTGGAAGTAAGTATCCCCCGACCAGAAAATAACCAATTCAGCAAGTTATTTTTGAGTAACTATTAAAAAATTATAAATTTTGGTTTTCAGTGCTAACACATGGAAGCTCAGTAGAAGGAACTTAGTATTAAAGCTGGTTCGTTCCATGGCTGCTTTACCTCTGAGTTCAGCTCATTTTATTTTTGCATTAATCCAGAGCCCTTGATAATAAGGCTCTAAAAGCAGTAACCTGAAGTACATAAAATAAATAGCCACTGAGCAATATTCCATGGAATAGTACACAGAACTCAAAAAATACACACTACTGACACATCTGTTTTAATCTTCAAAGAAATACGTAGAGTGAAAAAAGCCAATTCTAAGAGGTTACATGCTGCATTTTATGGACTGAGTTGTGTTCCCTCCACAAGAATTCAAAGGTAAATTCCTTATCTCCAATACTTCGGAATGTGGCTGTACTTTCGGATAGGACTTTGATTACATTAAAACAATGCCATCGAGGTGGTCCTTAATCCAATCTGACCAGGGTTCTGGTAAAAGGAGAAAACGTGGGTTCTGACAGGAGGAGAAAGTTTTGGAAATAGGGTATCATGGGTACTATAAAAGTATGAGGGGAGGATCATTGTGGTATGGAAATGCCCAATATTCTGACTGTGGTGGCAGATATACAAATCTATACCTGCCATAACATTTTATAGTATTGAAAAATATATCCACACAATGAGTACATTTAGGGAAATTTGAATAGGTCAAGTGGATCATATCAATGTCCTTACCCTGGTTGTAATATTGTAGTATAATTTTGTAAAAAGTTATATTACTAGTGAAGGAGATTACTGCATACATGGATGTTTCTGTATTACTTCTTACAATTGCATATGAATCTACAATTACAACAATAAAATATTCCACTAAATATAAGGCATCAGCAACCAAGATGTCCTTCAAAGAGTGAATGGACAAACAAACTGGCATTCCATACAATAGAATATCATTTAGTGATAAAAAGAAATGAGCTGTCAAGCCACAAAAAAGGCATGGATAAATCTTAAATGCATATTACTAAATGGAAAAAAAGCCAATCTGAAGAGACTGTGCACTATCCCATTCCAACTAAATGACATTCTGCAAGAGACAAAACTACGGAGACAGGGAAAGGAGCTCTGGTTGCCAGGAATTTGGGAGAAGAGGAGGAATGAACAGATGGAGGAGGGACTTCATAAGGTAGTGAAACTATTCTGTGTAGTATTGTAACAGTGAATACACAACATCATGGATTTGTCCAAACCTATAGAATGTGCAACACACACATGGACTTTAGTTAACAATAATGTATCAATGTTGGCATATCAATTATAACAAATGTATCACACTACCACAAGAGATTAATAATAAGGAAAGTGAGTCAGAGTCTTGTGGAGGTTTAGAAGAACTCTCACGGACTTTCTATCCATTTTTTTTCTGTAAATCTAAAACTGCTGTATGAAATAAAAGTCTATATATTTTTAAATGAATTAAATTTCTACCCTGAATCCCTCACAACCTACATTTTTTTCCCCACCTTCCTTCTGAACCACTTCTTTACAGACTTGTCAAACGGTGAAGTTAGAGACTTACTGAATCAACTAATCTAACAGTTTTCAACTAAGAGTTTTAAAATGTAGCAAAGGGGACAACAGTTGCAGAAAGGGAATCCTAAATACATCCAAAAGAAGGCTGCATATTAAGTATTCAATAACTTTCCCTTGTGTAGATCCACATCCACTCCAGATGGAAACTCTGGTTATCTCACCCACATGAGAAGCTCAGAACTGACAGTTTTACATAGCTTTGAATAATTTTAAAGCAAAGAATGTGATTTTTACTCTAAAAATGCAACTAGATTGAAAAAATATGTTGTCACATGAGGTCTCTAGGAAAAAATGATAAAAGGAGTCCTCAAAAGTTATGACACTACAAATTTGTGCAACACCTCCTTTTACAGCTTGGAAAACTGTTTTAAAACATCCTCAAGCCATAAGACAAATTAAGAGCAGAGGCGAGCCTGAAGGGAACCCTCCAGATTCTCAGTCCACTTCTCACCCACGACACCCCCTGGTCTTTCAGCACATGGCACAGGCTTAAGTTGGCTGTCTGGATTCTGCTGGTACCTTCCAGTACAAATCTATGGTATCTACACGGCTGACTACAGTTTAAGTATTATTTAAATAAAAATGGTCTGCAGCATTTAGATCATCATTAACTTTGTCCTTTAAAATATCCTTGAACGGTATGAAATGAGATATTCTCAGAAATGTGCCTGATTGCTAGTTTCAATCTGGTTGAATGATCCCAAATAACTCATTAAAAATTATGGAGGACGCGTGAACCTACAGAATGTGACAGTGTGGAACTGCTGGAGGAAGGAAGTGGCTAGCTGAATGAAACCTACACTGAAGATTCAAAGCAAAACCATCTCCTAACAGAAAGACAAGTGCATATATTTCAGATCCTTGTGCTAAACAAGCTCAGGCCTTTAAAAAGCAGACTTCGCTTCTGTCTCCCAAAGGGTGATGCATGCTAAACGCGAAAAGCTCATCAATGATCTAAACCTCACTCTCTCCAGGGTGGATCAGGACACATTTGATGAGGTCACTGGTGTGTAACTCTTTACTATAACTGTAGCTGTAACTGGCGCCCTCTGCTTATGTGTCCCCATTTCATCTAGACGTGGACTAAACATACAGAGTTGTCACGCAGCTCTCTAATGAGGGGACTATGGCAGATAGACATGGAAGTCAGGAGCAAGCTAAGGGCATTCGTCAGTAGCTCAGATTACAGGTCAGATAGTCCTGACTTTGATCCCCAAACTCCATCACAACTAATCTGTAACCTTAGATAAGTAAATTATAGGATTGAGTTGTAAGCCTACTATGTGCCAGGCATTATTCTGTGTCCTGGAGAAGGGGCAATGAATAGGACAGATAAAACATTTACCTTCCAGGAAGTTAGTTATTACTGGGAATGTATAGGGGGTCAGACAATCAATAAGTAAGCAATAGAAGCAAATTTCAGATTCTAATAACTTCGAAGGAAAAATAAAAGAGGTAAAATGCCTAGACAGGAGCTATCTTTGATTGGGTGATTGAGAAATGCCTTTGAGGAGGTGACATTTTGGCTGAAATAAGAGTAATAAGTATCTCATCATTCAAGGATATGACAGAAGAGTTTCCCAGGGAGACAGAATAGTAAATGCAAAGATTCCGAGGCACAAATGACCTTGGTGTATTCAAAAAAAGTGAAGGAAGAGAAGGAAGGCCAATATACTTGATTGGAGCCAAGTGGACAAGAGACAGAGTGGCAGAAAAATAAAATATATATATATATATATATACATATACATATATATTACACCTTGCACAGTGTCTGACCTATAATAAGAGGGCTATAAGGCACAACTTAAAAAGTGGATAAATATAAGAATATTGTTGTTAAATCCCAATGACTATAAGCATCCACAAAATCAATACCCATTAGTGATTACTGATCAAACCAAACACTTTATATCTATCCTTTAATGTATTTTACATGTTCTTTAAAGACAACTGTTCTTAATGTAGGAATACACTTCCTCTAAGTGCACAGCTACACTCATCAAATCCCATTCAAAAGGATCCCTTCTCAGTGATGCATATTTTCTGCCAAGGCTTAGCATAAGGCTCATGCCAAGTTACATATTTGCCCAATCAGCCATAATATATAATATATATATCAGGTTGAAAATTCACCATTTGTATTTACCATGTTATGTGAATTAATCCTGTATTCTGAAACTATCATTAGAGCTGCTTTCAGTATAATTAATCAGCATGGTGTATCTTGAAATTATTCTGTACGGAGAGAGTGAAAGCAGCTCGGGCCCCTGGCATTCTGTTGGTAAATAATTTAATTGCAAGATACGCTGTTTGTCAAAACAATATAAGTACATCCAAGATAGAGGTGGAACAGAGTGGAAGAGAAATGGAAGAAAGAAAATATTTCTCTTTCTCTATAAGGGCCTTTAAAAGCAGACTGAAACTGTAGAGGTTGGGCACATATTTTAAGAAGTCCTTAATCACACCCTGTAACATATTGATTCAGGGACACCATGGCATTTTTAATAAATAAAAATCCCCCACAATTTCTGGAATTTACTTTAAAAAAAAAAGAGAGAGAATTGCCTTTTCATGTTATAACTCATGTTATCGTTCTTAAAAAAAAAACATTTTTTATGGGAACTGGGAAGAATAACCCGATGGTTTTCCACATCTCCTATGCAAATGACTAAGTGAAAGAAGACTGTTCATCATCTCAGATAAACATGGGCTTGTGTTTGTTGTTCCCTCTGTTCGCCACTTTCCTCTGACCCTTCTTAGCATGATCCCTGTCCTCCCCAGGTATCTGTGAAGAACTGTTCCAGAACACCCTCCCACTGGGTGCTCAAGTACCCTGTATAAAATGGCACTGTGTCTGCACAGAACCTATGCAATCATCCCATATTCTTTGAATATTCTCCAGATTATTTATGGTACCTAATGCAATGTGAATACTATGTGAGTAATTGTTATATTGCATTGTTTGGGGAATAATGATAAGAAAAAGTCTATACATATTTAGTACAGATGCAGTTTTTTCCCAAATATTTTCTATCTGCAGATGATTGAACCTATGGATGTGGAACCTGGGGATATGGAGGCTGACTGCGCTTCTGAGCTTTAGCTCTCAGAGTACACGCCACCTCCTCTGATCACCAACTTGAAAGTAGGTTCCCAGCTCCCACCCTCCCTGTTTTTCTTTCATGATATCTTGTTTAATTTTCTTTAGAGCAATAATTAAAATTTCTAGTTATTTGTAATTATTTTTACACATCCTCATTGTGGTGGCTAATGGAAATTATTCCTTATTTATCCATTTAAGCTTCTTCCTGGGCTGCACAAATAGATACTATTGGCAGGCCTCTCTGTCGTTATTGTTGGCCATGTGGCTGACTTCTAGCCGATGGGCTATGAGCAGATTTGACAAAGACTATTTCCTTTTTTTTTCTTTTTTTTGTGGGTACCAGCAGTCGAACTCAGGACCTCGCGCTTGCCAGGCAGGTGCTTATGCTGCTGAGCCATCTCACTGGCCCCCGACAAAGACTATTTCTAATCCAAGGATCTTAGGACATCCACGTGCCTCTTTGTACACCCTTCATCCAGATAATGGAGACAATGAGGTTCTAGAGGATGGGGGAGGCATAGAATAAAAAGATCCCAGTTTCCCAAATCCCTTCAAAGACAAGATCTACTCATCAAGGCAGGAATACCTCCCAGTACTATTATGTGAGCAAGAAAGAACCCTCTGTTGTACGAGAGCCATTATATATACATATATTTTTGATGTACTAGTTATAGCAGCTAGTGTTATCCTAAAAAAATGGATCTGAATTGAAATATAAGTTTCATTAGGGCAAAGCCTCTTTCTCCTTCACCATGATAGACTTACCACCTGGCACTTCAATAAATACTGCTGGGTGCAATGCATGTATGAATGAATGAAGATGTCTTATACCTATATTCATATATGCTGTTGCCCTAGATCTAGTATTTATATGTGGATACAGATTTAAAGCTTATGTAAAAGAAGAAAATGAATGTAGCAATTGATATGGTATTCCAGTCTCTGGGTATCATGACGTCACTGTGACAATTTGAACCCAATTCTTGTTCCTCTCCTTACTACCTTCATTCTGCCAGTCCCAACAAGGAAAGCTATAGATAAGGATTTAAATCTCAGCCTCAAATTGTCTGGCTCCTGTCAGTTAAAAACCAGACTGTGACAAGGTTTTAACACAGTCCTTTGACATTAGCATCTTTTTAGTGTCAAGATGAAGAAGTGGGCTCATTTAGTCCCATTTAATTTCTCCCTGTGTCATGGGCTCTTTCATCCCCAATTCCCCCCTCCCCTCCTTTCCCCATCTTTCCCCACACCCACCAGACCTGAGTGAAGCCTATATCCATTGTTGTATTTGAGCAAGTTTGTTACCCTTACCACAACCTAGGGATTTCAAAAGAAAACATTCATTATAAAAGTTTTTTTCAAAAAGATTGTACCAGATTTTCTACAAGGTTTATGCCATACTGCCTTAAAGTATGAACACAGCCAAGCTCTGCAGAAAGTGATTAATTTCTTGAAAACACTCAGGTCACACTAATTGACATGACCTGTGTAATTAAGCAGTCTCTGTTTACATCCCAGAAACCCAGCTGCTGTGAGGCTGAGTTCGCTTGATGGAATGTCTTTACATGTCAGGGGATCAACAACCTTTCTTATGTCCCTCTCAGTCACCTACACAGGCCCCTGATTGCCGTGCAGAAGAGACACACTCTGCATTGCTGTGTGAAGATCAGGCTGGCCTGGAAAGCATACAGAACGGGACGGAACAGAAGCGGTGACAGTGACAGCTGGAGAGAGCCACTTAATAGGCGGGGGAGGGTGTTTCCCATCAGATGTCTCAGAAGTCAGGTTCTATAGGTTAAGCGTAGACCCGAGGTGTTTCACGCCAAAAAAGACACTGTCTCACTCCTCCTCCGAGGCAAGAGGGACATAAAAATATTTGAAGCCAGCTTCTCAATTCATGTGCTATGAGGAAAATCATGAAAATATATACCTTTTTCCGAAGACATCTTCAGCAAATGTCATTATGACACACCTCTGTCAGCCCGGACAGCTGTGGGGAAAACTTCCTTTCTTGCTCCAGTTCTAAGACCTAGGAACCCCAGTATGACTTTTTTTTCCAACTCTAAAGACTGAATCCAGGGCCTTGGCATTATTGAGCTACACCTCTCAGACCTTTCGATTTATTGATTTGTTTTATTTTGAAACAGGGTCTCACTAAATTACTAAGTTGCCCAGGCCATGTTCAAACTTGTCATACTCCTGCCTCAGCCTCCCAGAGTGGTGGGATTACAGGTCTGCACCACTGTGCCCAGCTCTCATATCGTTTCTTAACAGAGTCCTTTGAGGTGTCTCAGGGCTGCTTCACTCGTACCCCGTGTCAGGAAATGGGATTTCTTGCCTGGACGAACTTCTCAAACCTCCCTAGGTGAAGTGAAGCCCCAGCTGCCCGCTGAAGGACAGCTTCTTTATTCAAAGTACCTACAAGTGAAAACTGACCAGCTCTGTCGCTCTGTTCTGCAACAGTGCTCAGGCCAGTTCCCTTCCACACAACTCCACCCCTGCTTGATGAACTTTGATGGTATGTAACTGTTCTTCAGGTAGATGCATCTTGAAGCTATTTTAGGGCAAATGCCTTTTGGAAAGCCCCTCTGAAGGTTTCTGGGGATTCGAGAGCTTTTTCTTAAGTAGTCTCTATGACTCTCAGCTGTTAAGAGCTCTTCTTATTGCCTCCCCATGTACCTTCCTACAGGCTCTGGACAATTTCTTTATTGTTGTGAAGTGTTAGATAGTGTCTGAGTCAGACTGCTTGGGTTAAATCATGGCCTCACCACCTAGCAGGTGTGTAACTTTGAATACATGATTTAACCTGTGATAAGCCTTTTTCCTCATCTATAAAATGGGAATCATCCATATTTGCATGTTTCTAAGAGGGATACTCCACATAATGCCTCTCACAAAATAAATACTCGGTAAATGTTAGCTTTACCATCATCATCACCAATATCCTTGGGTATACATAAAGAGAGACACATGACACATGTGTGCATTTACACACATGAATATGGAACATACTGAATATAGACACTGATATAAACATCTGCCCAGCACTTAGTAAAATCAGAAATGAACCAATACAATGAACCAGGGAGCAGAGAAGGAGATGCCAGCTTAATGTGGAAGAAAAATAGTGAGAATGACAATGAGTTCAGTTTAGGACTCATGAGATGAAGTTTCTGGAGTTCTCTGGCAGGCATTTGGACAGCTAGAGCTGAACCTCAGCACAGGTCTTGGAGATCCACACCCCAGAATCCTCAGTACACAAACAGTGGTGGCACAACGACACTAGCAGCAGAGAAGATATTCAGCAAAGCTGTGAGAAAAGATCTGTATGTCTGAAGGAAAGGTGGGAAATGCCAACACTTACAGGAGGACAGACAAACAGCATCCTTGGGGGGAACAGGGGTTGAGAATGAGAGAATGGATCATTAAATCCACAAGGAAAAGACGGAAGAGGGCAGTAAATACTCACGAAAGAAAAAAGACTGGAAAAAAATTAAAAGACTAGGTAAGGGATATTTGAGATTTGGTCCAACTTCTCAAATCAATTCATCCACTCTCTGGTTATACAAACATCCATGTGCCTACATACATAAGACCAAGTGTTAACTGCATAAAAATTATAATTAAAGAAATGTGTGAATGTGCAGAGATACACTATCAAACGAGTGTTCATCCTGCCACAGGGTTAATCTGTCCTCTCCGGGAGGTAGTGAGTGGGTGATGGGAATAAGGCAGGTTGAATTTGAGATCCAGTAAGGAGTTTGTTATCCCTGATAGAGATGTATCTCTTCTTCAACTCAAAAACTGACTTTGTAGTAGCCAAAGTAGCTGTCCCTATTGAGAACACTTTTGGAATTGTTGAGAGTCACAGGCATGGTCAGCATTCAGATAAATCATATCTTTATGATGGTCATTATGTACCTTAGGCAGCCCCCATACCTGATCAAAGTTGCACTCTTGGGATACTAAGAGTTGGTAAGAGGTCACCAGGTATAATACAGAACCAGGGATTCTCAATCAGGGGCAACTTTGTTTCTCTTCTCCATGAGGGGATATTTCGCAAAGAGACACTTTGGGTTGTGATAGTGGGGAAGGGGGCTGCTCTCTACTGCTATCTCATGAGTAGACACCAGTGACACTACTAAACATCCTGCAATGCACAGGTCAAACACCACCACCCCAAATCCCAAAGATTATTCAGTCTGAATGTCAATTACACCCAGGTTGAGAAACTCTAGTCTGAATTAACTACCTGTGTTCAGTTTACCAAAAAGGACTTTTCTTCAAAGTTTTACATTTATATTTTATCTTTTGGAAATTACTTCTACACTCACTCAAAATGCTCCCCTTCAGAATCACCATTCGACAGTGGTTCATGAACTTAATTCTTCCCACAATTCCGGTCACAAAACTCATTTCACAATTCTGGTTGCAACTGAATTGCAAGCATAGTATGTATCATGGAACAAATTCTACGACCAGAATTGGGGAAAGAATTAAATTCATGAACCGAGGTACCACTGTACCTTCATTTTAAAGTTTAGGAAATCAAGGCCCTAAAAGATTACATGACTTTTCAGAAATATAATTTGTGCCTCCTTATTTTAGTAGTCCTTCTACTAAGCAAAGAATATTTTATGTGCAAAATTAAAACTTTCTAGACACTCTCACAAAGAATTGGTTGAATTGACTTCTCATCTTGTGTAAGAGCTATATTCCTATAACTCAAGACTTTCAAACGTCTTCCTAGGTCTTGAACAATTCTACACAAATGCCCATTTAGGTTCCCAATGCTGCCAAAGTCTATCTCAATTCTAGTGCCCTGAGAGGCATAGCAAAGCTGGTTCTGGTATTCACGAGGCATTAGACATGTTTAGTAGGTATAAATTGTTTCATGCCTGGATGTGCTTAGCTCCTCCTAACCCAAACTTGGCCAAAAGAGAAAGATGGTTCATCTCAAGAGGAAAGCAAGTCATAAAACAGTATACATTAAAACCCAACTCAGGTTGCAGACACTTAGCAACACAGACTTGGTAGTGCTGCATATGTGGTTTCACCAGCTTCTTTGCAAAGCTGACTCCCGCTCACCTGTGTGGAGCCGAGAGCACCTATGTTTACAAAGTTGGGATCAGGAAGTGGCCAGCAGAAACATTTTCTGAAAAACTAGAAATCTCTGGGTTCTCCCCACTTATTTCTGTTAAGACAAAAGGTGGGGAGGCCAAGATGATTTTTATAAAAATAACTCAGAAACTCAAGAGACAAGGTCTTTTCCCCACTGAATTTGTTCTTTAATAAAGCTAGTAAGTCTCATCCCTTTTTAAAAAATCATTTTGGAGACTATGGGCAGCTAAAATTTTTCAGAAGCCTCTCAGAGATCATACACTGCAATCTGCACTTAAAGCTGACTAAATAGACATAAGAGCGCACTTTAAGCACCACACTACTGCTCTGATGGACTGTACAAACGTACATCTATGGGTCATTACTCTGATGGGAAACTAACATTGACCATGCAAATAAGTTAGCCATAAAATTAGATGGAGAGCAATGCAAGGGTTTATTGCTTTACTACTCCAAGTGTGGCCCATGGCTTTGGCATCACTTGAGAGCTTGTTAGAAATTCCAGTCCCACCCCAGACCTCAATCAGCATTTTAATAAGATCCCCAGGGTGTTCTTGGCACCTTAAGTTAGAGAGGTACAGTGTCTAGAATTCAGCAACCTTACCTAAAAGCCACAAACATTTTGTGTTTTAGACATTAGCACATTTGTTTTTAGATTTTTTTTCTTTTTGTAAAGGTACAGTTCAGCGACGTTAACACACCACTGATGCTGTAAAGGGTGGCAGGCCTGGGAACATTTCTAGAGGCTGTGTGAGAACATTTCTGAAAGAGAACTAAGGGTCACCCACAGGCTCTGCTCCTTAGAGGGTCCATTTGTAACACGCAAATGCTGCTACCAATTTCCAAGATTGCAAGAGGAGAGTAGAAAGAAACAAAGGGGCCAGAGCTGTTTTTTGTTTTGTTTTGTTTTGTTTCAATTTTAACAGTTTTACATATTAGTTTTCTGCTTACAAAACTTTCAGGAAAGAATTCATCATTTTTATATATTTTACTGAATCTTGGTGTTTCTGCATGTGAGTCCATTCAGGAAGCTACAGCTGGACTCTAAGGACATTTTTGTCTGGACCAGAGAACACAGGTGATTCAGGCCCAATTCCTGGTGAATAAAAACAAAAAACTCCTAAATAGCAGATGCCCAGGGGACCAAGCGCCTCACCTGTGCTTCACTTCTGGGGAAACAACTGCACTCCACCTCTTCTCCTGCCTCAGACTCCCCTCTCCTGATACACATGTCATTATTAAGATTTAAGAAAGACCAGACTGACCCACCTGGAATCTCCGCATGTCACGAGGGTTTCCTGCATTCTTTAGACAATTTTGGTTGCATTTGAGGAAAAACTTCAAGAAGAACCTGTCAAGAAACAAATTATTACTGTTAACATTTCAGTCCTCATGCAGGAGGCAACAAATCAGGCAGTTACTTTTCTATGCTTTTGCTGAAATATTTTCTATGCTATTCTATTTTCTATGCTTTTGCTGAAATATTCACAATGATGTTAGACCTGATATTTTGTTTGAGGCCTTAGTCTATGTTTTGCATTCCCGCTGGACCTTCTTTATGAAGAAATAGTCTTGGTACTGCCAACAGATCTCACAAAAATGTAAGTCCCCAAGGAGAGGGAAGGTCTTCACCATGGCTTAAGATAGATTCCAATTGGCTCTAATTGTCTAAGGATGCTCAGGGTCCCCAAACACAACATGCCAGTCCTATAAATTCACAGGTGATGAATGGAAAAATACATGCTTGATGAATATAACGTTAGGGTGAACACTTTTTTTATCTTAGCATCTCCAAATAAAATGTTCTAATTAGTAGTACCCAGGAGAAGTAAGTAGGATTCACATGTTAACTAAATCTCTTTGACTTCTCAAATATTTTCTAGATGTTTTTATTAGATTTCCTGCTGTAGATAAAAGCTATTTGTGATGGAATAAGAATCTTGCTGCCTCACTGACACCACGGTTTCTAAATTGGTTCTATAATGAGATCCATGGGTTTTACTTGCTAAAGTGACCAAAGAGTCCAATTTCACAAGAAAAATCCTAGCTGCACTAGTATAGTTATTAATAGTAGCTACTTTAACCCTCAAAAATGTCTTGGTACAGGCGATACAATATAACTTTATGTTTTTTTTATGTACCTATATTGTACTTGTCAAAGTCCATTGTAGAAAGGGGGCATGTATTAAAGGTATCGTGTTAGCCAGGTGTCGTGGCACACACCTGTAATTCCAGCATTCTGGGAGTCTGAGACAAGGGGATCACAAATTCGAGCTCAGCCCAGGCAACTTTGGAACTTGGCAAGACACTGTCTCAAAATAAGTAATACAAAAGGAGGGGGCTGAGGACATAGCCCATTGTGAAGGCCCTGGGTTCAATCTGCAATATTGGAAAAAAAAGGTATCATATTAAGGCATTCATGTTGGCTACCTACAGTTAAATCCCTCCAACTGCTTCCTGTTTGGTGATTTTTTTTTTTTAACAAAAGGATTTTAAGGCCATGTAAGTTCTTTGATCCTTTTTATGTTTAGGCCTAGAGGTACCTATAGATTTCCAGCCTAAATATTTTCCAAAAGTATCAGAATGCATTAAAACGTTAGTCAATTAAATTCTTGTAGGAATTCTCTTTTCGTCAGCTTGACCCCCACCCCCCTTTCAGGTATACATTGGAGTAAAATTCTTATTCAATTCAAATGACTTGTGAAGAGCTCTGTTACAGCTTATGTCTGGATGTCCCCCCAAAGCCTCATGCAGTCATAGGTGGGACTTTTCACAGCTGGCTGGATCTAGAGTTTGTGATGCTGGGGTTAAGTATGTGATGCTGGGATTGATTCATGGTGTGATGCTAGGATTAAGGATACCCCACCCTGGGTGTGAGCGCTACCTGCCCTAAGGGTGGGTAGCCTGGATAGAAAATAAGGGACACAAAGAGCGCTGCTGTTGTTGCTTGTTGCTTGCTGCTTGCTACTTTGCTATGTTGCTGCTTTATGCCTACCATGAACTGTTTCTCCTCTGTGACGCCCCTCTGCCGTGCCACCCTGCCTTGGACCCAGCCAATTATGGACTGAAACCTCTACAACCTGTGAGCCAAATAAACCTTTTCTCCTTTAACTTTGGGTATTGGGTATTTTGTCTCAGTAATGAAAAAAGTAACTAAGACAAACTCTCACTCCATGGTACCTTCATCTGAATTTTGCTCTGAGCACAAAGTCACCTACAATGGTCCTCTATAAGAATATCACACAAAGATACTCCAAATATTTCTGAATACTAATATGTGAAAAGTCCCAGAGCAACTTCTCTCCTGCCTGATCCCTTAGAATCTGCCAAGATGGGAGTATGGTTTGGGAATAACTCTTCAAAGAGAAAAAATGACTTTTTTGACTGAAAGAATAAGATTTTAAAATGGAAACATCTTCCTAGAATGGCTCAATATTATGCAACCTTAAACAACCCATCAATGAAAGGACTGAATAATTATTGGCCCCTACTTCCTGGTTCTCTCCACAGAGAACAAAGCTATCAACTTTCTGTCCAAGTTAAATGTTTCATGGCATGCTGCTGAAGCCCAGCTGTACAATGAAGCCCAGCTCTGGCCCCTTCCCCAGGGCCAGAAGCCACACTGCCACTGCACGGGCTGACTGACAGCCACTGACTTAGGTCCTTCTTCAGTAGGGCAGAACCAGAAAGGAAAGGAGATTGAGGGAGTGTTCAAAATCCTGATGCCTTTGCATTGTCCCATTCCTCTGAGCGCTGATGATGCTACTGGGCACACATAGCTTCCAGAAACTACTGTGGCAGAGCTGCCAGCAGTGAGTCCCCCATATTGCTGGAGCTCAATTCTGTATCCAAAGATACCTGAAATGGGAAAACTAGTTGCTTCTTCCATGCAGATCTAGTTAAAAGGGCATATCTGAAAGACAGCCCAGGTCCCAGCCAAGGCTGATCATCACTAAGTGGACAATGAGAGTTGCTGTGGTATGGTGGAGAACCTACCGCATTTAGAAACACTCTGAACAGAAGTCATACCCCGACTCTGCCAGGTGCTACCAGTGCGATTTTGCATATGGAGCAGAATCTTCACTCTTTTTATCTATAAAATGAGTACAATAAGAGTTTTCACCTCACAAGGCAATGGTGAAAATGAATGAGATAATGTATAGTACCTAACACAGGGTAAGCATGGTGATGGTGGCCATTAAAAATGGGTTCCACAGATTAGGTGCTTACCATGTGCTCAGTACAGTACTAAGAATTTCAAACATGTCTTTCCATTAAGTCCTTATAAATAACCTCTGCCATCAGTCCTATTTTGCAGATGAGAATATAGAGTCAGAGAAGTTAAATACTGTAGCTTGCCCAAAGGTGAGTAAATGCAAATCTCGAATTCAAATTCAGAGTGCAGCTCCAGAGTCTGTGCTGCTAACCACCATGCTACCAGCAGTATTAGTAAAAACAGAAGCAGTGCAGTAATGATATTAATACTAATTGTACCACTGATAGCAATTGTACTATAATAGCAATTGTACTAACAGAGTACATAAGAGTAATGATACTATTAAGAGGCATGGTTAACATGCGTATTTCCAAAACAACAATGTGACTGTTATGGTGGGGGCCTCACCACCACTTTCCCTCTAGTGAGTCCCCCCAGCCCTGTGGCTTCCCTGGAGTTGATACTATTTGCCCCCTGTGTGTGTTTAAGCCACCTGAGCCCAGACCGGACAGCCAGGTTCAGGCTGCGTTAGAAGGAGCTGTCAGCACACCCTCTGGAATCTTCAAGTCAGACAACTGCTAGCGACCATGAGGGGGTCCAGCTGCTGCCAAAATGGATTTTGAAAGACAGGCAAACAGGACACAAGCTCTGCCAGAGAGAAACACAATCGAGGGAGCAGGGGATGAGCAGAGTGAGGCGCCTGTCAGCAGCCCACTGTTAGCACAAAAGCTATGCTGGGCACACACCGGATCCCCGTTACCCTAAGCCGCCTGCCACTTGGCTGCTGGCAGACTCCCCTGTCCACGCCTCAGCAACAGATCACTTGCTGAAATCGAAGTCTTGACCATCTGTCGTGGGCAAGAAACAGCCGTCAATTGGTGCCTAGGGCCTCGCACAAGCCCTTATGTGGCAAAGACGCTCTGAGGAGCCAATTGTTTTGGGGAAAGCCAGTCCTACCCCAGGGAGAGCCTCAAGGAATTCTCTCAAAGTTTTCCCTAAGTAGAAGCCAAGTGTCTGAGCCCTTCGGATCTCACTTCCTTAAAGGAACTGTGAAGAGTTAGGAGGAGTTAAAAATATCCTCACTGAGAGGCAGAGTTATATGTAGCACACAAATTTGGGGGACGATTTGTCAGGCTAAATGTATAAGGCATTTGTTAACCCACACAATGCACGTCTGCCTGGCTACAGAGAAGAGCTCAGGTTCGGAGGGGGCTTTTAACAAAGTGGAGGTTACCATAACTCAAAACCTCACTTTTGGCTAAGGAATTGCGGCGTTTTGCGTGGCGGTTGTATTTGATAAAATGTTGTCAGGACACAGAGTGTGGCCCTCTACCCCTTCTGTGGGAAACTGACCCACAGGCGGACAAAGCCTCTATTAACCCCGACGAGCTCCAGGAGTTCCTAAAACTCCAGGACACAACCCAGAGGGGACCAAACTCCCTTTTAACCCTTTTTTTTAAGGGGTACTGGGGTAGGCAGCGATAAACCCAACACCTTTCTGTAAACTTTCAATATAAATAATGTCTGTGTTCATGCAATGTGTTATTATTCAAAGCACTTAAATCCCCAGTATCTCACTGAATCCTCATAGAAGTCCTATAAACTAGGCATACCAGGAATTATCAGATCCATTTGAAAGGCAAGACCTCAAAGACTCAACAAAATGAAGGGATTTACAACAGACAAAAACTGATCTCCCAGGTTACCAACAGGACTAGTCATGGTGTAAGTTCTCCATGAATTGTAGGAGTTCGTAAGTGACCTTAGCCACTTCATCTAACCTCTTATATAAGAAAAATGAGAGATCTGGAGATATGAAAATGCTCACATAATCAATAAAGGCTATGAAAGCTAGATCTATAATCCACTATAATCGCTGGTGTCTAGTTGTATGATTTTTCCGACATGGGGTTAGTTTCTCAAAAGCCAATCCAATAAGAGCTCAACACTTCAGCTCTTGAACGTTTTAGTCTGCCGCTTCAATTAAGGAAAGTGACAGTCACAAAGCCACAAGTGCCATCCTATTAGAAGTTGAGTTTAGGTTCATCAATCAGGCTTACTTAAGACATTAGCCCATCACTGAACTAACCAAATCAGACACACATATTGTACAACAAAATTGTTTATTCGGTGTGTGTTTGTATGGCAATTTTATCAGACAGCAGACACAGTACCTAGCCTAACTTCTGTGCGCAAGCTTCTAAATGACTGGCACAGTAATGGAAACCAAAAAGTACTCCCGGACTCCTCCAAAAGAAAAGTAATTGAATTAACCAACAGGATTAGAGCTGTCTACATGAGCATTTAAAATAGCAACAGAAAACCTGTCCCTATCTACATAGTGCGTGGCATGGAATCTAGAACCACTGGATATTGATACATACCGACTTGAATAAACAGAATCTAAAACCTCTGAAAGGATAGAAATGGGAGCATTCTGAAAAAGACAGCACTGGAGTATCCTGGAAAAGAGAGCTTGGGTTGGAGATAAGACAAAGTTGGGTAATTTTCAACAATTCCCTGAATCTCAGTGGCCTCAATAAAATAATAGTACCTCTCTCTCAGGACTGCAGAGCAGCTTTCATCATAATCTAAGCTTTATTGTTTAACTAACTGTGTGACTTCAGACAAATTATTTAACCTCTCTGTGCCTCAGTTTTCTCTTCTTTAAAATGGGGGAAATAACCAAACCGACTTTAGAAAGTTTGTGATAATTAAATGAGATAACGTATGTAGAGTGCTGAATAGTACCTGGCACTGAGGAAGCTCTAATTGTCTTCACCACGATTTATCCCTGGCAACTGCCCACTGCCTAGCACCAAGAGCTGTTAAGATGTTAAGAATGAAAAGTAGGGGCCGGTGAGATGGCTCAGCGGCGTAAGCGCCTGCCTGGCAAGCGCGAGGGCCCGGGTTTGACTCCCGGAACCCAGATACAAAAAAAAAAAAAAAAAAAAAAGGGCCGGTGATGTCGCTCAGTGGCATGGGCAACGGCTGGCGCACAAGGTCCTGAGGTCGACCCCCAGTACCCACAAAAAAAAAAAAAAAAAAAAAAAAAAAGAATGAGAAGTATTCTTCTCTCTGTGAATGTCAAGGTTAAGGAAAGAAGTAAAAGGCTATGTACCCAGTGAGAATTACAGATTTCACTGAATGACCTACAAAAAAAAAGAAAGCAAAACAACAAGAAAAAGACGACAATCAAAGAAAGGCAATAATGTCTACAGCAGCTTTACCCAAAAGCCAAAATGCATAAAGGCAAGAGGTAGGGGCTTAAATCATGGAGGACTCGAGCTCATCAGAACTGAAGGGCACACACAGTAAAACTGCCCATTAGATACCAGCTTGTGCATCGTTAATTATTATGCAGAGCATTGTAATGGATCTGCACTAAGCAGGTTGAGTTTTTACCTCCTCCAAACCAAATTCTGAAAAATCACGTTTGGATGTTTGCAGCTGTTCTTATAACGTCCAGGCTGGCAAAGAAAAGCATCAAGGCACACCTAAAGCAAGACATAAAACCCCCATTTGCAATCTTAAAACTCTCCCAAAGTTCCCTGACTCATGCCCACAGATGGCTGTGTGGCAGATGATCTTCCCCACAGAGATTCAGGACACGAAGATACACTCCCGCCCCACGCAGGAAGCAGCTGTGGGGAAACAACTGTGGGGTCCCTTCTGGGGAAAGTTCAGATTGCTCCCACATATGGAGTGGAGGGTACAGAGGGAGACGCCGTGTGGCTAACGGGACCTCTTCGGAGAAGTCATTTCCATAAACTGTGCTGTCACTTTTTCTATGACAAAGTACAGCACTGCTTCCTCTTGGAACGAACCTACAGCCTAGAAAGAATGAAGTCTTTCCAGGAGTACAAGGATTTCCCCAAATTGAAAGTATTTAATCAGAAGACACCTATCCCCACCCAGAGTACCTAAGCTTCCAGAGCGTGTCTCAGAAATGCTACCAGTAACTCATGGCGACCCTTAAGGACGTGTAGCTTGGTGAAGAGGTAAGCAAGAGTCCCGTGGCCATGACCGTGGAAAATAGATCTCCCTTGAAAACAAAGCACTCCAAAACAATTTGAAAAAGAAAACTCTATTTTCAATGTCGACGAAAACTTTCCGGCTCCTAATACACAGAAGTAGTTGTAGAGTACAGTTATCCATGTGAAAATATGATACCCAGAAATCTGCCACCATCCCAGGGATGCCCCAAGGGCAGGCTGAAAGGGCTGAACCTGGTAAGGGATGACCTCATCCCTCCTGACATCAAAGTGCACTACTGACAGAGGACCCCTTGACCTGATCCCCACCCCCACCAGTTCTGTGAGAAGGGTAGAAAGCTAACGGGGGAATGGGGGGAAGGGACTTCTACACAGACGAAGCAAATTCTCTCCTTCCCTGCATCATAAGGTGGAAAGATACAAAGCTGTGGTGCTATCTTGGGGCCCCAGGGAGTGAGCATGTGACTGTCCCTATTATTGGCCACCGACTTCAAGAAGTTTACCTTTATCCCTGGCCAAGGTCCCTCAGATCTTGGGCATTTCTGGAAAGTGTTCTCAGCCTGCAGGGATGAACATGATTAACTTGAAAAGGATTCATTACCTCAGAACTCAGTTTGGTCTTGGTGGAAGGACATAATTAGGGATAAGAACTTAAAAGGAAAAGAAAAATGTGTTAGAATAGCACAGCAGCCTACTAAAGAACATAAAAATAATCTTAAGGTAAAGGACCTGCTGCAGAAGGTCTCCTTATGCCAGAATTCAAATGTGAATGGTAGAGAAAAGAACCAGCATAGTGAAAGGCAGAGGAGAGGGCAAATAACCCGCAATGGGACAGAATTTGTTGCAGTTCCTTAGAAATGACACAAAAGGATGTCAGAGCAAGGGTGCCATGGCTAAACCCTGGCTCTACTGCTCCGTATCATCCCCACCGATTCTCCTAGCAAGCTTAGAGTGGCCATGAAATTAGCGGGGATGACACCTGTGAAGAGTCTATAAGCACCTGGGGGGTACACGTGTCCATCTTACAGGAGGTTCTTTCCCAAACACTACACAAGGGCCAAGTGTATTGCTGCTAAAATGTATTAAGGTACAATCTGGCTCTGGAAAGACATTTGAAGCATCCTAATAGTCTGATGTTCGGTAGGAATGAGGCAGATAAAAAAAAAAAAAAAAAAAAAAAACAATGGTTTGTCCTTCTTGGGGCTAGGAACAGACTGAGGACACATTTGTCTTACACAGTTTCCACCATAAGGAGCACAATCAGCAGGGAATCACTGGCACTAAGTTCCTCGTGCAGTCCTGGAGATAGGTTTCAAACCAAGAATCAGGTCTTGGGCCCTGTGTCACTGATGCGAATCCTTCCCCAGGCTGGGGAAGATGTAAGCACAGGTGGCAACTTTGCTTCAGTAACACTGGCCCATCTCACAAAGCCAAGAATAAAGAATGAGGCAGGAAAATCTTCCATACCTAACTCTGTGGTTATTATAATAAGCATATGAACTATACCATGTGTAAGGCTCTGTTCTAAGTGTTTTACATGTATTCATTCATTTACTTCTCACAGTAGTCTTATGAGGGTCTACTTCTGTTCCATTTTACAGATACTGCTACCGAGACATTATATAATATGCCCAAGGTTTCCTGTCTAGCAAGGTTTAGAGCTGGATTTGAATGTAAGCAATTTTTAAACTATATTTCTTTGAGATAGATAGATAGATAGATAGATAGATAGATAGATAGATAGAGGGAATGTAGATCATAGACCATTGGCCAAATCTGGCTATACTCATCATCACCAGATTCCTTGAAAATTAGAGCTGAAGTCAGCATAAAGATTTCTGGCACTTTTAATAGAATAATCCCAATTACAAAGTTATAAATTTTAATGTTTCAGTTTTGCTCACGATCACTCTCACTCTATTTGTGATTCCTAAAATGATTTTTTTGGCAATATGAGCTACATCCCCAGCCCTTTTCATTTTTTATTTTGAGACAAGGCCTTGCTAAATTACTAAATTATGAAGGATGAATTCAAACTTTTAATCCTCTTGCCTCAGCCTCCCAGAGTGCTGGGATTAGAGGTATGCACCACCTTGCCCAGCTCACATTTTTTAACCATAATGAAAAACTAGAAAATGAGTCTGGTAAAAGAACCAAACCAAATATGGAGAATGATGGCTGAAGCAAAACCAGTGTAGTCTGGGTTTCCTAGGGGAAGTCAGCATCATCTTAAAAACTTATAGTGTATGCAGGTGTGAATCCACTTTGAAAGTCTTTCATGCAGACAGAAAGCCACAGCTTGAAAATGAAAGGCTTTTAGTATCCTTGTTCAATATACACGTATTTAAAATTCTGAAGCACATTCATTTAGAATCTGATGTTAAATTTTCACTTTCCCTTCTAATATCTCAAAGGGTTTCAATATTAATTTCCCCTGTGGAAGTCACAGATGCCATAGTGAGATCAAGATGTACAAGTCCATGGTAACCGAGGCATGTAGCTTTCCCTGGACATTCAATTTATTACTTTTTTCAGGTTTTTAGAAAGCATAAACTATTCATTCACTTAACCATCAAATCTTTTCAGAGAGCTTAACATATAAAGATTCTCCCTTAATACCAAGTGTACTAAGATCACAATCACTTAAATTCAAGTTTTTCTCTAAAAGAAAATAGAAGGGGCAAGCATTTAAAAATTCAAAATTTCAGGACAACTTTTTTTTTTTTTTTGGTGGGTACCGGGGGTCGACCTCAGGACCTCGCACGCCAGCCAGGCGCCCATGCTGCTGAGCAATATCACTGGCCCTTTTCTTGTATGTGGGTTCCGAGAGTCGAACTCAGGCCCTCGTGCTTGCCAGGCAGGCGCTTATGCCGCTGAGCCATCTCACCGGCCCCAGGACAACTTTTGACTCTTAGAATGATTCAGTATTTGAGTCATTGCCAGGGAAGATTGACTATCTTTAAAATATCAATCTAGTAGAGTTTTCTGGAGGGACTGGCTCAGTGAATCTTTCAAAGCACCTAACAACACCAACGATTATACCTTTCCAGGTACATTGCTCTCCTGCCCTTCCCCTCCCAACATCCTCTCTTAGTCACCCCAATCTACATCCTGTGCCCTGCGCGGGAAGTCCCCTTCCTGCCTTCACCATAGGCTGCATCCCTGGGTCTGAAATGTCTTTCCCACTCCCACATCATCTCAGCTTCCCATAACCCCACTTCTCCTCCCCAGTGTCACACCAATGCCCTGTGCCCAAGAAACCTTTGCAGGGCCAGTGAGATGGCTCAGCGGCATAAGCACCTCCCTGGCAAGCACGAGGTCCTGAGTTCAACTCCCGGAACCCACATACGAAAAAAGGGCTGGTGATACCGCTCAGCGGCACGGGTGCCTGCTGGTGCATGAGGTCCTGAGTTTGACCCCCGGTACCCACCAAAAATAAATAAATAAATAAAACCTTTGCAAATACTCCAGCTATAATTCACCACCTCTTCTCCATTCTATTACAGCACTTGTCACACTTGGGCTTTATGGCAAGTGCTACAGTCCCCTTGTGTCATCTCCTGCACCCTCCATGGCATCCAGTACCCTTCAGGGAGCCTTTCTGTTCTCACAGTGGTACCTAGTAGAGCTGAATACAGAAACCACCAAATAAGTACCTGACTCAAATTGACTATAAATATTAATGGCAGCTAACTTTGAATTATAGCACAAAGATTATTTCTTCTTTCCATTTCCTTCTATATTTTCTGATTTCCACCTACACACATTATTTTGATGGAAAAATAAACCACTTTATTGTTGTAAAACTTGAAGTGAATATTATTCAGCAGAGACTAGGGAATGTTGCCCCATTTTGCAGTGGATAAATTAGGAAATAAAAATGATGAATGATTTTCTCAGTTTCTGCTAAGATTTGCCATTTAACTCATACAAGAATAGTTAAGGGCTATCCATCTCACACTCTGTAAAAGGTAGATCATTTATAATTTTCACATATGCATAATTCACAAAAGAGGAGATTCCACACCATTGGTGTCCTTAATTTCCTACTTACAACTTTCTCAACAATAAAGTTTGACATATGATCTCTAAGTTAAATCTGTCATTGTTCTTAAAACACTTAAGTATAAGCCAAAGGGATAAAAGGCCATGTAACTAATAGTCTGAAATGGATCTCCTCTCTTTAAAATTCTACCGGCTATTCTGTTGACTTTGTTAAAATCCAGTGCTTAAATTCCTCAATGGTTTGCTATTTCTTCATTTAGCCTCCTTCCTTAGGTTATTCATTTATTAATTAAGCATGTTCTTCATGCATAGGTATTTACTAAGCACATGTGCTAACTGCAATACAGAGGCCACATAGTCCCTACTCTTTTAGAAGCTCTTTAAAGTACAGTTCTCAGGCCATTTTCATCAGAATTACCTGAAAACTTGACCAGGTAGAGACAGAGTAGGAGAGAAGAAGGCATTCATACAATCACAGTACACTCTGAAGCTTGAAAGTTGATAGCTAATTGACTTTAAAAACAACAAAAATGTCAATTTCATGTAAAAAGTAAATTGAAGAAGCCACGTATAGGAAATACTGAACTGTAAAGAAAGGATGGATGGATATCTAATCCTGTATCATAGAAATTCAGCACAAAAACTTAATATCAAATCACTAGTGAGTAACAAAGAAAAAGAGATTTCTTTACCCATTCCTTCTTATCCCTACAGAGATGGTAAGAGCTCCCAAATATTTGCTTCAAGGAAAAAAAGATAACTTTTCTACAGAAAACAGAAATATAGAAAAGATATATTGGCTGGATGAGGTCTTCCTTAAGCAAAAAGGATATAATCTTTCTAAGGATGAAAATTACTCTAAAATTATTTTAATTCATTGTCACCTTTAAAATTTTTTTACTACTTTTACCAAGTGTCCACTTTTTCTGACATATCCTCCCTGATCGCAATCTTGCACCTTCACATGCTCTCTGCCATCCCCTGAGCTCACGCACAATTGGAGTTAATGAATTTAATTTGAGCAATGGCTTCCATTGGGGAAAAAAAAAAAAATCCCTGCATTCCAGCATGCCACAGGAACTGACTTCAAATAAAAACAAGTGACTCCTTAATTTGGATTCAAAACTCAGGACCAGCCTCCAAATAAAAGTGATATGGGAGAATCATGGCCACAGAGCACTGAAAATAATCTCATAAATTCCCAATTATTTGAGCTCATATTATGGACAATCCAATAAGTCTATATGTTCTAGTTCATAAAAATATAAAAATAAATTTATCATTCTGTAATCAGAATGCAAAATAAGAGCCCAACACTTTATTAAGCACTATTTCTCACGGTAGTGTAAGGATGCTGATGGAAAATGAAACTAAAGCAATATCAGAAAGGAACAAGGACACCATTTAGACTTTCTGAGGGTGCTTTGTAGCTCACAGATCACTCACTTGTCCTCCTCACATGTCACTCTTAAACAACTTCAGTTTGAACCATCAACAGTGGAAAGCAAACTCTGGAAAAATGTTTATCACGAAAATTGGCTAATCATTCATTAAAACAAAGAAGGCTAGTCTGGTGAGATGGCTCAGCGGCATAAGCGCCTGCCTGGCAAGTGCGAGGGCCCGAGTTCGACTCCCGGAACCCATATACGAAAAAAGGGCTGGTGATATCACTCAGCGGCACAGGCGCCCGCTGGCGCGCGAGGTCCTGAGGTCAACCCCCAGTACCTACAGAAAAAAATAAAACAAAAAACAAAGAAGGCTAGAATGGGAGGAGGGCTTAAAATGATCTAGTCCAGATATTCCTAGCCTAGAGTACCTGAATGGTCTGCATGCAGCCTTTGAATACCCCAGTATTGTATGCAAATGTGCATATACATGCTTTTTTGTGGGATGGCTCCAGATTTTTCAGAAGACCGTGGAAGGAGCCTGTAAGTTGACTTCCCAGAAAACTTTTTCTCCAACTTTTAGAACAGTTATTCATCTTCCCTTTGGAGAACTTTGCCCTCATTCAAGAGACCTTGTATTTTAGTGGCATGGAATAATGCCACATTTGGACAAGACAGGTACATGTAATTGAGCCAGGGCATCCATCCTCCCAAAATATGGCTACTTTAGAAAAGGTTATGTGGCCCAAGTCAACACAAAAAGGCCAATCTGAGCTAGCTGCGGGACTTTGTTTGAGTAGTTTAAAGAATAGATGAGTTTCCTTCTACTAGAGTTGAATCTGGAAAGATATGAGACTGGGAATTTCAACACATTAGAGATGAATAATAGAATATAATTTATTTGTATTCCTCCAATAGAGATCAGAGGGCAAGTGAACTCTGACAGATGGGGGAGTAAGGAAGGTAGGGAGATCTCACATTTCCCAATGCCCTCCAAGAAAGTTGAGGTAAAGATGAGGCGGAAATGTCGACAGAATGATTATACTGAGAAGGTGGCAAGAAAAGGGAAAGTCTCAAAAAGTACAAGTGTGAAAGACAGAGACTGTCGTATGAAATCCTGGCAATTTTCAGTCTGTATAACTTCAACATCCCATAGTCTCCTCTCAAGGTAATCATAAATGCACACACATGCATATGCATACACACACACACACATACACACACACACACACGCACAGTATCCCTTAGGCAAGGTGCTTGGGACCAGAAATGCTTCAGATTTCAGATGTTTTTAGATTTTGGAATATTTGGCTATCCATAATGAGATGTTTCAAAAATGAGACCCAGGGCCAGTGAGATGGCTCAGCGGCATAAGCGCCTGCCTTGCAAGCGTGAGGGCCCGAGTTCGACTCCCGGATCCCACATACGAAAAAGGGGCCGGTGATATCGCTCAGCGGCACGGGCGCCTGCTGGTGCGCGAGGTCCTGAGGTCGACCCCCGGTACCCACAAAAAAAAAAAAAAATGAGACCCATATCTAAACTAGAAATTCTTCTACATTTCATATACACCTTATACTCATAGCCTGAATGTAACTTTACACAGTATTTTTAGTGCCCCTGCATTTTGACTGTGAGAATCATCATATGAGGTCATGTGTGGAATTTTCCACTTGTGTCTTCATAGTGGTACTCAAAAAGTTTTGATTTTGGAGCATTTTGGATTTCAAGTTTTCCAGATTAGGGATGCTCAACCTGTACCCGATCACATATACACAAACACAAACACACGTATATTTTTCTCACTAGAGAATGATACATACTTTAAAAGTGGCAGAAGTTTTCATATTAGGTGCCTGAATTCAGACCCTACGGAGCCCAGGAAGGTAGCATCGATGTGCAAACTCGGCTACGTAGAGAGCCACAGACAGTGGCAGGAGCTGTACGAACTGAAAGCTAATGTCTTGTCAACAGGGATGGCTCAACTGCTCTCCAGCCAGCTGACCCCATGGGGTGACATGGGCAGTGCTGCTAGATCTTTCCACCTGAAGAGAAGCTGGGAATGCATATTGGGAAGTGTAAAATTTGTCAATCTTTTAAACAATTAAGGGCCAGACATAACAAATCTGGGAGAGGGGCCTCAGGTTGCATCTCCTGCCCTAAAACATAATAACCAAAGTAGCAGCAAATCATTTGACTACAATGCTAGGGCAAGGCCTCTCTGTGCCCATTTTTAAATTAAAAATTAGTAATAATAAAAGACAGATCCCTATGGCTCCATTAAGTGGAACTCTTCTAATTAAAATAAAAGTAGTTCTTGCTTCTGAAATAATGTCTCTTGGTTTGTCTTGTTAAAGAATTTTGTCACTTGAACTCCAGTTGTAGTCAAGCTTGCTTTTTTCCCAGACCCTTGGCAGCTGATATGTTAAGTGAAGGGAAAAGTTGGGGAAAGCATCTGGTCCCAGAAGCAAAAGTGAAGGTGGTACATATTTACCAGCATGAGGCCGTCCATAGACAGTGAATAGAGACACAGGGAAAAACCGCCAGTGCCCACCTGTTCTCAGCTGGATTTCCCAGGGCACTTAATTCAATCAGAAGCTGTAAGTTTTAGTAGCATGTTACAACCAATTAACCATGCAGGAAACGAAACATCTGACTCTGGTGCCTTCCTCCCTGTTTGCAAGGCATCTGTGCCCTCAAAAATCAGCAATTTAGAACTCTCTGCATGAAAGAATACACCATGAGCAAGTTTTTCCCCTTCTTCCACTGAATGGGAGGACACATGAATCTGGCCAGGCTTGGGAACCATTCCCATTTCCCATACAGAACCCCTATCTCACTCAGCATGTGCCAGGCCCTGGGCATTCACAAGAGTCATCCCAGTGAATCCTTACCATGACCCCATAGTTAGGGTCTATTAATATCCCTACTTCACAGATGAATAAAGAGAGCTCAGAGAAACTGGTAAAAGCGCCCAAGCTCACATATGCCAGAAGTGGAAGAACCAGGATTTGAACTCAGGATATGTAGTTCATAATAGAGAACAAAATTTTAATGTAGAGTTCACTGCTTGCCCAGGGAAACTATGTGATAAAAATGGGCTTCTGGTATTGCAGAGATACATCTCCTTACAGGTTAAACAGGTATTCAAACTTTTGTTAAGTTCTATTTGCCATAATTCTTCACTAAGTTAGGAATAATTTTAAAAGGCTGTAATTTTTAACTGTGTAACTTTTTCAAAAATAAAAAGTCTTCCTCTTCTACATTTTTTAAATTGATCCTCACAAAAGCTCTTGAAGGATATTCAGGAGCTGGTGAAGTCACCTCCATGTCATCGATGAGTTCAGTGTGATTCCGAGAAATCAAGTGTGAGGGCCACAGTCACCCAGCTGATTAGAGGCAGTTTCTGGTCTTGATCCCTGAGCACTCCTGCCCAGAGGTTAGGAGGATTATTCTTCACGTCCACAAAAACCCAGCCCTTCTTCACTCTGGGCTCTGGAACAATGCTCTGACTCTAGGTCTTTCTCATCCTTCAGATCTCCCTTACATAACTTCTCCCCAGGGATATGTCCTCTGTGACCCTCTGCTCAGCTCCACCACTGTCATTCTCACCCAGAGCCCATCACAGTGCTTGGCATTTGTCAGATATTGAATGAATGAATGAATGAATGAATGAATGAATGAATGAATGAGTAAATGGAAGGCTGAAAGGTTCTCAACTTTCTGAACTTTCTTTTAGTAGTGATAAAGTAACAGGAGTTTCTCACCCCACTCTTCTGCTCAGTCCCCTTGTAGAGTAACCAATGACAATAAATCCTGCACCCGTGACACTTGAGGACCACCCCCTGCTGAAATGAGACCACGGTGGGAATCCTGCCCCGAACATACACGTGCACACACACACAGCACACCACATACACACCACACCACACACACACTCGCTCTTCAATGTCTTGCCAGTTGACTCAAGGCTGGATTCATAACTGTGGTGGGAAGTCCCACACAACATGGAAAAGAGAAATAAAACTGTAATAAGTGGAGAGTTTTTCTTATTAAAACAAAGCACAGAGTCTTCTAAGTTAAGCAAAGAAGAAGTGGCAGGCAGGGCTGGACTCCTAGGATGGACATCCCTAATTCTCCCCAAGCTTCCTCCTCTCCCTGTGGATTTTTTCTGCTGCTGGTGATAACAGGGGAGGGCAAAGTCTCTGACAGAACCTGCCACAGCTCTGCCGGCCAGATTAAGCCAAGAGGCATAGCCAGAGAGCACTGGGTCTGCTGGAGCCCTGCAGAATGCGTTCCTCCCAACCAGTGTACTTCCAGAGCCATTTCCCTGAACCCTTAGAGTGTACTGAATATTATTTTTAATAAAACCTCTTCCCTTACAAATATGATGCTGACAAAGTGTTCTTAAAGCAAGCAGCCTGGGAAAGTAAGGGATTCCGTGCATTTCTTTCCTTGACCCATCAGATCAAGTATGCATGTCTACTCGGGTGTGACAATTGTCAGCCAAGATGATCCAGAATTCCAGTTTCCTCCTGATAACAGCTGATTGTTTTTCGAAGACTGCTCCAAAATAGACTCTCTGAATACTTTACCAAAGTGTGGGCTTTACAAAAGTAAGAAGGGGTAAAATCGTATGCTTATTGAATAGTTGCTTTTTGCCAAGCCCTATGCTTAGCGCATACTTTGTTTTCATCTTCACAGTAACGTACTCCCCTGTCCACTCACCCGCCCTTCGTCCTGTGTACTCCTCCAGGTAAGAAAATAGGCGAGCCATGCAGGTAAAGTAACTTGCCTAGCCAGTGACAGCTCATGGCAGGCACAGGCAAAATTGAAAAGCAGCCTCTCTACACAGCCTGTGGTTCTCAGAACTGGGGCACAGCTGAGACCCTGGGTTCTCTCTCTCCGTGGAAGATACAGCAGCCAATGTGCACTGGAAGACACTACACCCCCTTAGTTCTAAGTACTGCATGTAAAATCTGCATACGCCCATATGGAATTTTAAAAAATTAAAGCAAACACAACACCTCCTTCTGCCTCCAAAGCAATCGTGCCTGTTCCTCAAGATCTGGACAAAACCTACCCTGCCAGCTCTCTGCTCCCACGCTCTGCCTCAGAGTTTACGCCGCTCTTCTCTCTCAGCATCCTCTCTGCTTTGCCCACAATGCACTGTGGCACAGGCTGCGGCTCTCCCTCCTGGCACACAGCTTCGCTGACTCTCCTGTTCCCTCTCACCTGAACAATCACCAGGGCCCTGCCCTGGCTCTCCCTGATAAATACTTTAAACTCTCTCCTGGGTGCTCCGCCATGATATGTCGCTGCCAACAATCAAGTTCCAGATCTCTGTTGCCCCCCGAAAAGGTTTCCAATCACTCATAATTTTTTTTTTTTTGTGTGGGTACCAGAGGTCAAACTCAGGACCTTGTGCACCAGCAGGTGCCCGTGCCGCTGAGTGATATCACTGGCCCTTTTTTCATATGTGGGTTTCAGGAGTTGAACTCAGGACCTCGCGCTTGCCAGGCAGGCACTTATGCCACTGAGCTATCTCACTGGCCCACTCATAAATTTTTATCATAAACTTTTATCAAAGTCCTGAAGATCCACATTTTAACAGCATTCTAAATATAACATTTTAGGTGTTATTAATTATTGGCCTAGAATCCCACACCGGGCTATTTATATTATTTGTATTGCTCACATTTCTTCCCTCTAGAACTAAACAGAAAAGAAAGCAGGAGTGCTTTTGTGTCTCAAATAAGACGGTCCACTCACCAACACTGTCACAATGGTGTTAGGTGGCAGTTTTCCGTACTGAACACGGAGAAGGGCAAAATCCATTTAACACTGATTTCTTGCTTTTTGCTAGAAAGCTTTGTCAGTTGCTTCTTGGTCTCACCTAGTGGAAGGGTTGCTGCCTTAGCTAGGAATGTGACAAGCCTCTCCAGAATTAGAGTGCTTTATTATCACATTAGTAGTGGGAAAAGTCACATAATTAACAGAATTTATCCTCATTTACTCTCTAAAAAGCACTAATATTCCATCTCCCTGCCTCTGTTTAATTACTTTCTTTAACACAACTTCTTTTTTTCTGAGTTGACCCTTCATGGGCTCATCTACAGAAATGTGTTAAAACTCTTTTTTCCCCCTCCACTCCACTTAAGTCGCTATACTTCATTCACTTGAATAAGCACAAAAGGTGTACGAGGGTCTGTCGTAGTTCACACAATGCCTATGAATTAGCAACCGTGACGGTGTCGTGCTTTTACTGGAGATCCTTTCTTCAGAACAAGCGATGACAGCCACCAGAATTACTGTTAATCGTAATATGACACTGGCATTTCACTGGCTGAATCCAGTGGTAAACCAGCATTAGTTCAGGTGCCTAAGAATTCAGAAGCTGAGACACTGCAAAGCGTCAAAGAGAGCAGTGGCTCCGCCTGACACATGCTGCCTTCCCCGGGGCTGTTTCTTCATGCCAGTCTGCTCCAGGGAATGATCGGGGCACACAACACACACACACAAAATAAAGGTGCCATTGTGCAACAAAGTCATCACTAGGTAACAAACCTGGAAGGCACTGTGTTTGCTCTTAAGGCTTTTTTCTCTTTTAGGCAGCCAAGTATAAAGGATGAAACTCTAAGGCTTAAATGACAAACATTTAATAGAGGCTGACTTTCTCCTGGCCTTTTTTAGAAACACAGATTTCAAAACAATGCCTCTAGCCAGGCATGGTGGCACATGCCTGTAATACTAGCACTACTGGAGGCTGAGGCCGGAGGATCGCAAGTTTTTGAGCCTAGCCTGAGCAACTGAGGGAGAATCTGAGTGAGACAGTGAGAATCTATCTCAAAAAATAATAATAAGAAGAAGAATAATAAAGGGCAGGGATGTAGCTCTGTGCAAAGGCCCTGGGTTCAATCTTCAGTACAACAAAAAGTGCCCCTGTAGGACATGCATGGTCAGGAGAATGGAGGCTTGGAAGAAAGGACCAGGTCTTCGAAGCAGACCTTTCGGTCTTGAGGTACTGGTCCACTTCTAATGGAAGGTGAATCCCTCCTGACAAGCCAGGGGTAGGGCCTGGGTTAGTGGCAGTGAAGAACAGATAAATGTGCCGCTCTTCTGGATCCTGAGACAGTGAGTTTCAGAAGAAAAGGGCTCACATAGTCCTCTCCTGCCTAGGACACACGGGTGGCCTAAGAGATGTTTGGATAATTATCACTCCTTTTGTTTTTCTGTCAATGGAAGAATCAGCCTCATTCTATTTTCCCTACAAGAGATGTATCTGAATTGGGGTGTGAAAATGGAGATGTTCATTTTCTCCATGGGACAAATAGCAAACTATATTTGTCTTTGTCCCCAATTAGCACAACCTTGTAGGCCTTCATACATTACATGGCCCAAGTTCACTGAAAAATAAGAACCTCTCCATTCACCAAGTCTTAGCTCAACTGTCCTTTTTGCCTACAGTTTCCTTCTTTCTCTCTCCAAGTCCCTCCATCCTTCAAGGTCTGGTTAAGATTCATTCAGATCTCTTCGATTTTCCAATTTGGAGTTAACGTCAATGTGTTCTAGGTATGTGAATATCTTTTTATTGCACTTCCAAGGTTGTTTCCCACTCAGGAAATGTCTGCGTGACTCTCATCACTTCACATGACTGGAAACACCGAAAAGGGATTACAGGATTTGAGCTTCTGCCTTAGTCATCACACGTGGGGTCACTCCCAACTAAAACAAATCCTTCTTCTTCCGAAACTGCACTTCATTTAACCTTTGATCAGACACCTCATCATTCCCACAAAGTCTGACATTTCCCAGCTCTGAGCCTCTGCAGAGATTGCTCGCTCTACCTGGACTGTTATCTGTCTACTAGAAGAAAGCATTCTTCAAAGCCCAGTCCAAAACCACCTTGATCGCATCGGCCAAGGCAGCACTATCTAAAGCCTCACAACTCTGTTTATGAACCACCAGCCTCTTTCTACTTGATAGATGCATATCGACGTTTATATTTCTTTTCTAGCCAACTAGACCATGAGAACCTAAGTGTAGGGAATACATTTTACACAATCCTGTTTGCTTCTCAGTACTCAGTAGAATATTGTTTACCACTGTATAAACAAATGACACTGCTCAAATAGTTTATTTTGTGATCTCCAGGAAAATAAAGCAAATATTAATGGATAAACTCCCTTAGGACTTCCAATAAACTTCATCTGCTGCTACTCTTCATGGTGATATTATCATGCTTACTCTTGTTCTTATAAGCATTACTATTGAGTGCTTACTATGAGTAAGGTATTTGCTAAGCACTCTACTAAGATTATCTCATTTAATCCTCACAGCAACTCTAAAGTGGCAACTATTAAGGTAGACATTATTCACAGTCCATTTGCCTGAGGTCAGAAATCAAGTACATAAGAAAGTCTGGATTCAAATCCAGGACTGAGTAAGGCCAAAATCCAAGAACTTGTTAATGACACCATTTGCATCCAGCCTGTCATGACTCAGAAAGTATTCAGAATGTTTGTGAAGGATGTCTTTTCTATTGCCACCACATACTCAGCCTGAATCTCAGATATAGGAAGGAAGATCTGGAGTATAGAAAGGGCCCCATTCAGAGTTTGAGACAAGCTGCCATTAGGTTGAAAGGAAAAACCTGTCATGGTTTCCACAGGGAACCAATTTGGCAGCCATTTTGGCAGGATTCTGTTCAGTGCAATTGAGTCCTCTTTCATTTAAAAGGATAAGAAAACTCTCAGGCTCTTGACTTTCCCACTGCTTGCTCTTCCTCAGGCCACACAGTGAGCTTGAACTCCGACAGGATTGTTGCTTAAGGCTATGGAAAGTAAACGAATGGCATTTCTGACTGCCAGTTCTTCCCTTCGGTCTCAGTCTATGGTACATACTGTGTCCCTATGGCCACAAATACCATTTGTCTTAGAACTCTGGTATTCTTATCATGACATCCATCTCCAGTGCCCCAAAAAGAGGCGAACCTGGGACTTGTCACCTCCACCTGTTCCACCATGTCAGTACTACAGCAAGCAGGACACACATTCCAGAGCGTGGTGGATTAACCTCCCAGATGACACTCACTTTTAGCTTTAGCCTCCCTAAATCCTCAACAAAAACTTTAACAGCTAGATCTGATTTAGGCCTTTAACAGTAAATCTCCTCTCTTCTCATGCACTTGCTAAAGGGATGAGTAGAATCAACTCAGACTTCTTCTAGTCACTTGTGCCCTGTATTCCCTGGAGGATTCAAGGTGATGCATAAGAACTTTTGTCATCATGAGCCTCACTCAAAGACAGGCTAAAAAAAAAGAGAAACTGGAAGGAGGAAAGAAACATTATTGCTGTCTTCTATCACATTAGAATCACAGAGTATAGAAATAGATGGGAATTTCTGAAAATATTTAAAGGCAAGTCATTCACTTATAGAAAGAAAGCCAACCTAGTGGAATGTGAAAAACAACGGTAACTGAACTCCTACTCAATTCTTAGAGCCTTGTTGATCAGCGACTGAGCCCTGCCTTGAGAACACATCTCCTTTTCACTCAAGCAAGGATCTGCAGGGGTATTTTCAAAAGTAAATAAATGGGCACAAAGAACAAAAAGGATCAGTAAAGAATTGAGCCTCTCAAGAACATCCCTGACAAAATAAATCCCATGTTTATGTACACTCCCTCAATTGGCCTAAGCCAGAAATCTTCCCTGCAACTTAAAACCAACTGCACAGGAGTTGAGAGAAATGTCCGGAATTAGCTTAGTCAAATGCTGCCTTAAATAAATGCTCCTCTGGTGCTTAACAACATCCTAGTACCAGGGCAGTTTAGTTTGACTTTAGCAATTCTCACTTTTTAAGCCATGATGCATGACATTGTTTTTTCCTTTGGTTATATAGCATCTCAAATAGACCTCCATACATTTCCAGGGGTGTGTGTGTGTGTGTGTGTGTGTGTGTGTGTGTGTGTGTGTGCATTTCCTTCTTTCCTGGTGCTGGGAACTGTATCCAGGATCTTCCACATCCTAGGCAAGTGCTCTACCACTGAGCTACGAGTTGTGATCAAAATATATGGTGAAAATTTAAATTTTTTAAAAAATTGGTTAAAATAAAAGACACATTGCCATTAGTACCACTCAAAATACTCTCCTTGCTTTGAACACACTTAACCCATCATTCTTGCCACTTTCTGAAGCAGTTCTGGAAGTCCTCTTTGGTAAATGTCTTTACAAGGTGTGATTGAAAACTATGGTGAATTTTGATGCTGCATCTCATTCAAAGGCAAGGCAGGCTCCTGTCATGCTGTGTCCTTACCACCTCATTCGCCCAACCTAGCACCACGTGACTTCTGGCTCTTCCTCAAGGTCAAAATGACTGTGAAAAGTAAATGTTTTGAATGTATTTAGAACATCAAGGCAGCCATGATAGTGCAACTAAAGACACAAAAGAGGACTTCTTGAACTGATTCTGAAAGTGTCAAGAACAACTGGGTAAGTGTGATCAAGGTAAGGGGGAGAATTCTGAATGGGATTACTGACAACGTGTCTTTTACTCCAGTCAATTTAAAAATTTAAACATTCACCATATTTTCCCCTCATATCTCATACATCCTTGGCCCCAAGTGGTAATTTTTAAATAGTGTTTAGATGGTTCTTGATTATAAATGTTGATTTACTATTTTTTTTTAAATGTTTAGGGCCGGTGATATCGCTCAGCGGCACAAGTGCCTGCTGGCAAGTGCGAGGTCCTGAGTTCGACTCCCAGTACCCACATTTAAAAAGAAAAAAATGTTTAAAACCCAAAAACAGCAAATAAAAGCTGCTCACATTCTATTTCTTTCTAGTCTTTTCATAGATTTTATATCTTTTTTTTCATGTAATCAAGTAATCTTCAAATAGTTATTTTTCTTTTACTACATGAAATTGTCATATATAGTAGATATCCAACCAATGTTCTCCTATTAATTACTTCCAAGTTTTTGCTGTTATAAATAGTGCTTAATGAACACCCTTATAGATGAAATGTATCTGCATATCTAAGTATTTCCTTAAAATAGTTACCTAGGACAAGAATTATATTGCTGGATAGGGAGTATAAAATTGTTTCATTTGAAATCTTGACATAGGTCAAGGTAATGTGATATTCAACCAAACTAGATTGATAAAACTCCAAAAGGTAGATCTTGCTGCACCCTAAGGTACTGGGGGTTTGGTAACTTAGGTTCCAGGGACATGAAGGTTTATAAAAGGCAAAACATAGGGAAAAATCCACAGTGAAGCAAGCAGCACATTGCATAACCATAGGTCCAACATATTTTCACCTGCAGTTGTACAGTGTAAAATATATTTAGAATGAGCCAAATAAAAAGTTTAGATTATGCTTGTGCAACTTTGCAACACCATGACAGCACAGCGTCATTTTGTGTTATGATTAAACATAAGTGGAGGCTGCCTGTGAGAAGCCCCCATGTGCCCCCTATGCTCATCTCACTGTGCCTGCTACAGGGCTGACACAGGGACTCAATCTCAGTGAAGCAAACTGTAGATGGGACAAGCTTAGGGCTTCTACAAGGCCGGTGCTACCATCAAGATATCATGCCCAAGAGGCCTGTGCTACCATCAAGATATCATGTCCAAGAGGCCTGTGCTACCATCAAGATATCATGCCCAAGAGCAGGGCGAGAGACAGCTCATTTTAAGAGACCTCTGATCAGAGCCTGAGAAACTATACCCTTTGGGAAGGGATTCCACATTATGAGCTTATTTATGCTTTAAGGAAATTTCAAAACAAAGCACCTGCAACATGGCTATTATCATTTTCTCACATTATACTTGGAAATCATTCAACAGGATTATTCTATCTGGGAGAGTAGCTCTTTGTTAGACTAACATTCTCAAACAAGTGAATTCTAGAGACCCTAATTCTGATTCCTGATGACATTTTGTTTTTCCTGAGACATCACCAGCCTCCAACAAAACTGTTCGCTAAGCCCTCTGAGCTCTCTTATCTCTCTTTATTCCCCCTGAAGTGGACACCTAACTCTGCCATAACAGAATTCTCTCTATTTCAAGAATTATCACACTTGCTACCTCTCATTGTAAGAAGCCTTCACAAGTCCCTCCAGGCATACACAGGCCATCCTACCTCAGGGCTTCCTTAGCACATTGCCCCAGAGCCACATCCATTGCATAGCTCTTGGACCTTCCAACTACTTGATGATCTCTCCAACTGGAAAGCAAGTCCTCAAAGATAAGATCCATATATCTTTTCCATCTTTGTATCTTCAGAACCTGAAATACAGCTTGTAAAATCTACTTGATTCTGACAAGAACTAATGATAAAATACTACCTACAATTGAGAAATAACTGAGAATCCAAAACAAAGTAGCCAGAGTACCAAGAGCCCCAGGACACTCTCTGCAGAGCATCATGGTTTGTTGTAAAGTCCCCTATGCTGGAATATTTGAGAAACCAAACTGTACTAATGAAAAACAACCATGGCTTTATACTACATGGCCATCATCTTGATATTTTTTGTAAAATAGAGAATATCACTGTAATAATAAATGCAAACTCTATATTGCACAAGCATAATCTAAACTTTTTATTTGGCTCATTTTAATATATTTTACATAAATGATGCCAAAGTCTCATGCAAATACACATGAAGCCAAAGATGAATGGCAGTGCATGTACAGAATCCCAGAGTTACTGAGGGGGCAAATCAGTTCTACCAACTCAGTCACATTAGATATGAAGAGCACTGATTTTTAAATCAAACAAGTGCTGACATCGAAATGTCTTAAAATCTCAAACACTCTCTTGTCTAACAATGCAAAGGTGCAAGAGTAAACTTGTAACAATGTGATACTTGTGGGCTACAAGAATGAGCAAGAAACATAGGCGTTATCTAGCATAGCCTTCCACCCAAAGAAGGAATCCCTCTCCAATGTCCCTGACAAAGGGCCTGGCTCCAAGCCTGTTCTAAGAGCCTAAGTGGAAACAGTAAGAAAGCTCTCTCCCACCATAGGCCTGCCATTCTAGTGGGGCAGATGGACAAAAAGCAAGTTAAAAAAGTAATAAGTACATGAGATGATGTCAATGATTGATTAAAACTATTGGAAGAGAGGAGATGGCAGGTGGAAAGTGATTGCTACTAGAAAAGGAAGAACTTTCAAGAGAGTAATCAAGGAAGATCTTACAAATCTTGATCTTAGAAATGATAACATTTGGGCTGAGTGTGGAAGGAGGAGAAGGAGTCAGCCATGCCAAGATCCAGAAATGCTTTCCAGCTGGTGCAAAGGCCAGTATGGCCAGAACATAGTGAGTGACATGGAAAGTGAGGTGAAAGAAATCCCAGTGGGAGGAAGGATTATCCCAGCTGTTCCAGTGAGCAGCCCATGGTAGGAGGCATTCTTTTCCATCCAAACTGGGTGGTTCTGCCAGGAAGCTCCCTTCTTTTGAGAACTGAATTCTGCCCTCTTGTCACTTATCATTAGAAATTCCCATTTTCAACCTAGGAACAGAGAGTAACACGTTCCCTTCTTTCCCAAGACACTCAGCAAATACTGTGAAAATAGGCAGCTTCTCTACCTCAGGACAAGATTCTCAGATCCTTCTCCAACCTGCTCACCCTTTTCAAAAACTCTTCAATTAGATACCAGCCCTCCTGAATTATACCAGAACTGAGTCAGCCCTCAAAACATTAGAGGCAGCACAGTAGGTTGGTTAAGACACAAAGTTAGTCACAAGCAATTCCAATCTGAGTTCTACAACCCGTCAGTTGTGTAAACTTAAACAAGTCACTCCGTATCTCTAAGCTTCTGCATCCTCATCTGGGAAATGGGAATCCTCATACTTGTCTGGGAAGATTATTTCGAGGATTCAATAAGGGAATATATGCAAAACCAAAGAGCCATGGATGGCATATCTGTATTTGTTCAAATACAAGCTAAAGGTCTACTTCTGTTGTGCTGTATTGCAGTAGTGGGGCTGGGAGAATGGGTTAGGGCTTAGCAGCCACGTGAATGACCACAAACCTCTTTGTCCTAGGTCCTTTGGCATATAATAGCCCTAAACGGATCATAGTAACAGAGAAAGATCAATTAAGAATTAAACCATGAAACTGGGATACATCTAGACTCCAGTTACTGTAGGAAGCATAAGCACATCCCTATCTCTTAGATAATACCATGCATACTAAAAGGATGGTGATTAGCACCTTCCCAGGAGCAAGAGAAGGGTCACAGCCATCTTGTGGGTCATCACTGGAGCTAATACATCAGCCCTCATAAATGTTGGTAAGAGTGAAGGAAGGGAAATTTAGTTAGAGGTCTCTGTAGGCTTCTAGTATCATATTTAATGATCAACCCTACACAGCATTCCATCTCAAAAAGCCCCAAATGAAAACTATCACAGTCAGAGAAACAGAAGTTCAGAAAGGGTAAGGAAACTTGCCTAGGTCATGACATTGACTTGGAACAAAGCTGGGTCTCTTAATCTCTTATGAGAAAATCATTCAGAATTAACCAGTCACAGACTTAAGTCCTTCCGGCCAGGACCTCTTCTCCCTTCGAAACCTTTTTGTGGACAGGTCTATGAGGCAGGGGAGAGTCAGCCTTCCCGTCTCCATGGTTTGTGTCCCTAAGTCATCTGAACTCAGAGCTCCTAAGGGAGTAGAAAGTCAAGGCTTGCATCTCCGAAGCTGCATAAATCTCTCACCTAAGGAATATCATCATTTTTCTCTTGTCACAACCCTTCCAGCCTAATATTTGACAGCTCCGATCGGGTACTGTCCAAACATTTATTAAAACATTTTAAATGATGAATATATCCAATTATTACTATTAATGCAGCTAATACTGACTAATGAGGGGGAAATGCAAAAGCCGGTGTCCCGCAATTCATTACCTCTGCCTTGTCAACAATTCAAAGCCCGAAACCTAATCATCCATACCGGGCCCCGTATATTTCACACGTCACTTTTAATAAGTCACTCAGTGCCTATAAATTAATGTAACATGTCGGCGTTTATGAGTGCGGCTTTGTCGCTGTTAACAAATGATGTTCTGGCCCAGTCTACAGCAGCTAGGCAGTGACGAATGATGGAAGATGATTTCTTTCCAAACTATAAAGTACACACTGGGGATTCCAGTAATACGTATGTATATATAACTACATATTACACACATCTAAGCACACACACACACATACACACAAACTAAAAATGCATGGCAACGTACACAAAGGCACACATGCAAAATAAATATGATGCATAATTTGTGGCAAAGAGCTGTGTAATAACCTTTGCATTTTCGTCTCCAAAAGATTAAACATGCAGCACTGGGAACCATGACAGTCCCATAAATGTGGTCAGTGTCAATTTCAAATTTGTTGTAAGTTCTGGTCTATTGCTTCTGGCTGGTATCAGGACAGCCTGATGTCCCAGCTAATAGAGAAGGCCCACGGTATTGACGAGACTGGGAAGGCTCATGTGAGCGTCTGAAACATCAGCAGTTAGAGGAAGAACCTGCATTTTTATGGCAAAATTGATGGTCACTGGGTGTTAGGGTGGAAGAGGGTACTTAGTTGCTTCTAAATAGTCTTGAATAATTTATATCCCCTTCCAAGCCATGACTTCATAGTTCACAAAATCATTAGTGTGTAATTTGGGTGTAACTTGACCTCCATATTTTCAAATTCAATTCAAGAAGAGATATGGCACTTCTTAAATGAGTGTCCCTTTTTTGTTTCCTTGCCCACATCAGAGGCAGCTGTGGCACTGACAGCAGTGTGGATTGTCACACACCTTGGGTTGAACACACTAGACGACAACAAAACCCCCGGGGTAAAGAGGGGCAGAGCTCTCCTTGGAAATCAGTCTTCGTACCAGGCAACAGCTGTGAGCACTAAGTTCCCGGTAGAGACAACAATACTCAACTTGACTAGGTTTTAGAAAGTCATAGATTCTCATTTTTTTTGGAGTGTACCAAGACTTCCATGTGGTTAGATATTTTTATTATTATTTTCTTTCTCCCTGCCATCCTCCCTTAAATTAAGAGCTAATTATTATGAAAGCGATAAAAATTAACAAAATTTTAAACACTGTACACTGGAAAGTTCGGAGCAGATTGCACAGTGTTCTTATTCGTCTCCTCTTTGCTAGGCTTTCAACTGTTAGGGCCTGAGAACATATTTTTACTTCTTTTTTCTACTTGACTACGAAATTCATTAGATACCATCACTACTTGACTATATAATCTCTTATATAAGTATTAATTTCCTGCCCCCAAAGATTATTCCTTATCCCTGGAAATTCTTTCTGTAGTTTTGTCACAAGGGTTTAGCCCAAATATAGTGGCCACAATTCAAATTAGTTTTGCCCAAGAAACAAACGACAATGAGATAGCTCCTATAAATCTGTGGCTATACTCCCCATCCTACCATTAAATTAATACTGATAAGTAATAGCCTTGCGATTCATGTTTTATAAACCCAGAATTTAGAGAGTTTAATCATGTGTGTGTATATGTGGCTGAGAGTTTTCTCCTGAACTTTATGCTAAAAACATTAGAGAGATAAATGTGCTCCTGTTCGTCCCTTAAAAACATCACTCAAAATTTATAAAGAAAATTAGGGCAAGTGCTACAGACATGTTTTAACTAGATGTTTATAAGCAAAATATTTGTACTGCACTTATTCTAGTGAGGGAGCCCATTGTCTAATTTGATTTTTCTGGGGTTTGGGAATGTCTAGTTCGAGTACTAACACCCTTCACATTTGCTAATAGATCAGAGAGAACCGAATAGTGATGCAAGTATATCGCTCTTCTTGTGATTTTGAAATCAGGCAATGTTTGATTCTCAAGAAAATAGTTTCAAAGTAGAGTCTGGACACTCAGCCATGCACGTGACACAGCGGGAAGCCCGCGTGGTCCAACAGACTAAGTGAGGGCTTGGTGTCTCAGTCTCTGAGTGTCGGCTCAACTTCTAGACCGGGAAGAGGTAGAAAATGCTGCACAGTGGTCAGGAGCTGTGGCGGGACCTTGTCAGGGGCCACAGGGTGGCAATGGAGATGATTTCAACATGGGTGACTCTGAAAGCATTGACTTGTAACCTGTTCTTGAAAAGGTTCAAAATGACTTCATAAAACCAACTAACAACTGCAGGATGTTTGATGTTCCCTTGGCAAAGAGTGACCAGAAAAGAAAGAAGAATGACAGACATATACTTTTCCTTCAGAATCGTAACATGTGGCATATTGTTTTCCTTCAGGATCTTGAAGCTATTTCTCCTTCCAGGGCTGCTGTCTTCAAAAGGGTGCTGAAGGAAAAGGCACTTAGTTTGGGTAAAGCATGTGTGTTGTAGAAAAGTGAGGTATAAATGGAAAACACTAGAACTCTGGGCACAGTGTGGAACAAAATACAGAATGCTTTCTGCTCTGGTCGCTCTATAAAGATATCAACAAGGAGGCGACAGCTGAAAAGCATTTTTCCCAGCAGACAGGGCTTCACAAGGTGCAGTGAAATCCTGCTGGGAATAGGAACAATTTGCATGACAATGTGCTGTTGCTTATCCAGAAGAACCCAAAGGAGGTGAGAACCCTTAGAGAAAACACCACACTTTCAACACACACCATTGCAGAGAAAAGCAGAGCAGGTCAGGTGGTGGGGGAAAAGAGGGAGGATCTCCCTTTGAGCATTATTTTGCCATTCGAAACCAATGAGACCCTTACATTTCTCCTTCTCCAAAACATTCTGTTTTGTTATCTTGTGTTTTCCCCCCTCTAACTTTGGCACAGTTCCTAATGCACATGCACACACACGCGTGTGCGAGCACACACACATATTGTTTTGTTTGTATCTTTTGGGACCTACCCTACTCCAAAGTTTCCCCTCCCCTTTCTGCTTTTTCTTTCAGGTCGGTGGGTTGGGCTCAAATACACACACACTCACCTGTTGATGGTAGGAATGCTCCAAAGATTGTCTTTATTCTTTATGAAAGACGATTAGAGAGTTTATTCTCTGAGTACTAGAGGTGACACTAATTTATCTTTCTTTTAGATTACAAAGAAGCATGTCTGAGGATGATATTTATTCCTGCTGTTTGTTTGTTTGTTTGTCTTGGGGGGACCGGGTAGGTAGGCTGTTAAAGAAAGCCAAGGAAACCCAGACAAGTTAAAACTCTTGTTCCACAACATGCCAAATACTCATAAAGTTCAATATTTCACTCTCCAAAGCTGCTTTTGTTTATCAACAAGCTGTCCGCTTGGCACCAATTCAAAGGGGGATTCTTTGGTTTGGTTTGGTTTGTTTGTTTTCATTTATTTGTTTATTTACTTGCTTGCTATTTGTCAAAGCATGTTGGCAAAGGCTAGATTTAGAGGATCTGAAACAAAGATCCATATGCCCTCCATTTCAACCAAAGGTAAAGTGACACTTGGCCACACTGTTAGAAACGCAGTGTTCAGAATTGAGGTGGGGTGAAGATTCCACTCCACTTTTCCAGTCGATTGACTGAGCATTTCTTGGGTCCCACCCCTTCCAGATGTTATAATTTAGGGGAGACATGGAAAAAAGTTAAGGGCTAGAATCAATAAAAGTTCATTTATCATCTACAGTAGCCCCTGGATGATGTCAGATATTTTCAAATATTATCATCATTTTAAAGGCCAGGAACCTGAGGCTCACCCTGCAGCCCACAGCCACATGGCAAAGTGAATGGCACATCTGGGGTCTGACATCTGGTTGACCCAGTGCCTGTGCTCTTGGCACTTGGGTGCATTGAACATAGAGGGGCCAGAGGACTCAGTGCAGTGCCGTAGGGAGAATATCTGAGAACATTTAGCCTGAAGGAGAAGAAACTTAATGGGATAACATAGCTGTTCCCACAAATTGGAACTATCTGCTCTTTGGATGAAGGAGAAGACTTACCTTTGAAAAGTCTACAGGACAGAACTAGGTCCAACCCATGAAAATTTCATCAGATTTGTGCTGAACAGATGGGATGTGCTAACCATGAGAGTCAGGTTGCCTTATAAGATGAGCACTTTCTCAACACAGTACACATTCAAGAAAAGACCGGGCACCATTTGGTAAAAATACCCAAGAAGTGAGGAGCTCAGTTAGTTGCCCCCTAATTTACTATTAAGTCTTAGGAACCTAAGGTGTGCAAAAGTTTAGAGAGGTTCAGCTTCTGACATACAGATTGCTGCATAAAACAAACTAAGATATCAAAACTAAATGCCAGATACTTAGAAAAATACAAAATTCTGCATAACAACTCTTCATGATCACCCGCTACTTCAGTTATTAAATAATGTTCTTGACATATTTTATCTCCCTTGGAAAAAATTCCAAACAATTGTATTAACACAACTGTTGCTATTAATGATAGTTACATAATAGTAAGAGTTACATAATAGTAATATGCAGAACAGTCAAAACATGGAGGGAAACAACCAGTGAACCATTGTTGCAGATGCTCACATATGTCTGGGCAGGCAGAAATAAAACTTGCTCAGAAAGGAGTCCCACTGAAAGTTGTGACAGATGATAGCTGGACATTATCAAGCCCCCTCAGCCAAGGAAATGAAGTTCCTCCCTCCGGGCATGATCAGGAGGAAAATGGAACTATAAAATGTTACAGAACCTCTAACTCACTCGCATCGTTCTACAGATGGGAAGACAGAAGTTCATATTACATGATGGATTTGGTCAATGACACACAGTTCATCATCGGCAGAGTTGGGGTCATGATCTTCCTCAGATCCAGTCTTAGGGTCCAGGACCTCTCCCCACACAACAGTGTACCAAGTTCACCCTTCTAAAATTGAACTTCAAGAATGCACAGACACCAGCTTGCAACAGTCAGAGCCAATGGGATGAGAGCCTAAGAGAAGGCTGACACTTATCCGAGCAGGTGCAGAGTACTTGCTGGAATTGCAGCTGTAGCTTTTCCAAGACACAGAATGATGGGTGGGAGAATTTTTAAAAATGCTTCACAACCCAATTCTGTTGCCAAAACAGACACTAACAAGTAGCCAGGAGGGATGCAATTGACCCAGCTCCAAGGTGGCCATGAGCTTCCCTACCACTCTAGTCAAGATTTCCCTGTTTACCCTACTAAAAGGGTTTTGGTCTTTTCTGATTTGGGTGATAAGACAAAAGGAGCTAAGATTGCAAGACACTGCAAACCTTGAACATTGAAAACCTTCTTAGCACACAATTCACTCCTGTCCGAAGAATTGTCACAAGCCCGTAAGAACTCTATAATTTATTCCTGGGCCACCCCGCAGCGTATAGAGACAGGCATTTACTCTGTGGGATACACTGAATGAATGAAACAATGACCTAATTTCATCTGTAATCATATTCTATTTTCTGTGTGTTTATTTTTTGAAGACATACTAGTTAGTCAGAGCCGGGCTAACTAGCATTAATTCAACTCAATGCAGTGGGTATACTCTGAGCTCCTACAAGATGCCTTTGGCAGACACCAGAAATCCAGTAGGACATATCCCCTTGGGATAACAAAACATGCTAATATCTTGATTTAACAGAAGAGGAGCTTTGTCCAAGGGCTCTTTCATAGAAAACCAAACTAATTTCCTATGCTTTTATCAACATGACTCTTCAAGATACATGATGATTTACAATGAGCCACCTAATCCCTGAAAACCTTCATTGAGTATGATTGCCAATTTCTCCCCCTATGCTGTCTTACTAATGTGATGCAAAGGGGGCTCCTGTGCCTTCAAAAAAGAAAGTTTCACCAGAGATAGATAATAGGAAGTAGGGAGATAGATCTTTCTCGAACAGAAAGGGATCAAGAGATGAAGGGAGATGGGAGGGAGGGGAAGGAAAGGGGATAACAAAAAGAATGAAGATGTGTTATGTCCCTGTACCAACTCCACACAAGGAATGTAAACAGTATGTACTGCAAACATGTACTGAAAAAAAAATTTATTAGTACAAATGAACCTTCAGTTAGTCAGAAAAACACACTGAACAGGACCCCTTTAGTCAGTGGAAATTCTACTGCCTAAAGATAATGATGACTGAAATTATGTCTTCATCTCCACCATCTTCGACCTTACTGTTGAGTGCCCATCACCTAACCTTACTATTCCTTTTGGTTCTATGGAATTTCCAGGTCTCTAGAATAATTCATTGCTGTTTGTCCTCATCACAGTGATCACTGAACTTTAATCATTCATAAAAAAAAAAACAAAATTTTTTGCCATTTTTATCTGCAATATCATTTGCTTAATATTTATGTGTATTGAATTACTTTTTACTCCCAATAAATTTATTTTTAAATAACTTTCTATTGCTATTATGAATGAAAACCCACACCACCTGCCTGAGACACAGAGAAGAAATACAATTAAGAATCAGTGAAAACAAAACAAAATTTACTAAATGTTAGCTGGATCCAGGTGCTTGCCAGAGAGTATTGAAAAGGAGTGTGAGTGTGTATGTGGGGGTGAAAGAAGTATTACAGACAGATTAACACCAAGCTGGGACCATAGCCTAATCAGGACTAAAAAAATGTTAATGGAATTACTTCCTCATCACTAGATTCAGTACCCTTTAAAGTCATCCGCAGGTACTACTTAAAATCATCCAGCCACCAATTTCACATCATGCCACCCACCACCAGCGATGTGTAAGTCCAGTGTGAGGAGCAGTGAGCTCGCCGATACAGGTTGTAGGAAAGTGCACATCACACACAGAAGGGAAGACAACCTGTGTGATAGAAAGAAGGCCAGAGGGAAAACATGGATCAGTCTTTGGAGGGAGACGTTTGTTAAATGATTTGTAAGGAGCTGGAAGTTCCTAGACCAGCAGAAAACCCATGAGTTTCCACTGATAAGAGGACAGAACTAAAATATATCAGTAGTAGGTTATGAGCTGCCATGAATTTTTCTGGTTTTCCACTTTAACATAGAAAATAATAGTGAAAAATTGGAAAAGTATACTCTGTGGTGAATCTGGCTTTTGATACTCATCAACATGAACATGTACTTTTGAAACTAGATAACATGAGAAAAGGGAGAAGAAATACAACTACAATACTTTCCTATACTCGGATAAATTTCAAAATAGTAGGATGTATGTGGAATAAAGATTAAATTGGCAGGGCCGGTGAGATGGCTCAGCGGCTTAAGCGCCTGCCTGGCAAGTGCGAGGGCCCGAGTTCGACTCCCGGATCCCACATACGAAAAAGGGGCCGGTGATAGCGCTCAGCGGCACGGGCGCCTGCTGGCGCGCGAGGTCCTGAGGTCGACCCCCCGGTACCCACAAAAAAAAAAAAAAGATTAAATTGGCAGAAAAGAGGCAGGGGGATTAGGAAGGCAAAATGAATAGGTGTGGAGAAACTGTCACACAAGTGAATGGAAAGTCAGTATTTAATTAGAGCCAGCAAGCTTGCAAGGCTCCTGGGTAAATGTCTACGGAAACCAACCACATGTTGGTTAACACTGAGACATACAAACTGATCAATAGTACAAAACAAAAGGGCTCAGGTATGCGTGTAAAGTCATACATCATTTCAATAAATTATGCTGTGTGTAAAGACATGGTTTTTTCAGAACAATCACTCGGAGATCAGAAACTAAATCACTGCAGCCACATCTTGATTTCTGCAAAAACTCGGCGGGAATTATGAGATTTAACAGCCTTCTGACAATTAGCATATTATAAATACAAAAATGATATTTTAAAGGGAGAGGAGGAGAAAAGGCCAGCATTTTACACCTACAGTAATATAATTCCACTACTTAATGCAAAGTAACAGGCCTCAGAGTGCTTGGGATCCTCTTGTACGGTGTTATCTTCTCTATCAATAAATGAGACTATGTGAACGGTACAACCTATAAATAATTCAAGGCCTGAGAAGGCAATTATAGAACCATGCACAACTAGCATGAATATTTTATGAAGGCTAAAACAGCTCTCAGAATGAATCATGGAGAGATGAACACACACACACACGCACGCGCACACACACAACAGTTCTGGCCAAATTGTATTCGAGACAAGGCTTCTCTTTGATCCCTTGAACACCTTTATTTTATAGACACAGTGCTGATAGTTACGTATTTTTCCTTTTTTGAATTAATTTCCTAAAATCCAAACACAGAGGAATGAAGGAGTGGATTTACCAATAGGGTAGAAGAGCTTCAAGCAGGAAGGACAAGACATTTTTAACCCAAACCGATGCAGTGAATTCTGAGTGATTTTTTTAAAAATCTCTCCAAATGGATTCTATACAAAAAGGTATAGTGTTCCACTGCACCAAAACTGAAACTGAAACCAATGTCACTTCTTTATGACTTAAGCAAGAACACATCCCAGTTGAAAACTTCCTTGGTATAAATCAGCTTTTATTTCTAATTACTCCTTAAGGGATACCTGTAACCCTGGCTTTCACTGCATTTATAAGATAAAACAAATATGACTGAGCCGTAGGCCTGAGCAAACAAGCTACTATATTTAAAGGAGCAGCCCCGATGTCACAGTCTGCTAGGAAATGAGGAAGGCTGTCGAGTCCAGAGCTGCTTCTGTAACCAACGGATGTGCTCAGATGACAAAAAAAAAAAAAAAAAAAAAATTAAATAATATGAATTCATGTCTTGATTTCTCTGTGCAATGTACATTACTATTTGAATAAGAGCTAATAGTCATTTGAATTTTATAGATTAGTATTCATCTTTTTCACCTATTTACATATACCCAGATAATATCAATGTGGTTAGAGAAAACACCATTGCTTTTCTAGAGTCAATTTTAGTATAACTCATTTTCTTAATTACAACCTAAAAGTTTAAAGATTTTCCCAGTTCCTTCATGCAAGATTTCTAAATTTATGATCCTTATGGTGGGAATATATACATTTTTCATCTGATGACAACAAAAAAAATGGGACATAAAGAAACCTTAGATATTAACTGGCCCAACTGGTTTGTCTTACAGACAATAAAAGTCTTGAAGCTAAAAAATAATGTTATAGGGCACATTCCAAATGATTTGAATCACTAGGGTGAATAATAATATAAAATATGATACAATAATATTAGCAAGGATAAAAATCAATGCCAACTCCATATATTTATGGTGAGCTTACAATAAGGAAGATGTCACCCTCCTTTAGCCTTGTAATACCTGAGACAGGTTTGTACCCTGATTGTCCCTATTAAACAGAAGGAAACTGAGGCTGAGAGATTAATATCTCTCCTAACCTCAATCCTTTGACCGTTCACTGCTATACTCTTGTGGAAGCCACATCAGAATTGTCTCCTCAGTCTTGGCTATTGGACACTTTTATGACACTTTTATGATTTTTACTGGAGACTTCCTAGATATGAGAAACACTGATATTTTTCATATTACTGTGCCTGCTGCTTTGTGGGACCTCTGAGGGCAAAGAAAAAAAAGAAAGCTCCTGCAACCTATACCACAAGAACTTCAGAAAAAATAATATCTTTTCTATGTAAGAAGTTTGGTATTGCCTTATTATTCAGTTTAAGAAGTTCTTAGCCACTGTTCCACCAGCATGGCCATTGTCCTGCATTATACCTTAGAATCTGTAAATCTGGAGGTAACAAAATGAAACGCCTCCTACCACAGTCGGTAAAGGGCAGGCTAGTGCCTTTTGGTATCCCACTTTTGAGTTTATTAATACCAAGGAAATAAAACATACCATTATTCTCCCTTTCTCTCTCTGCTCGTGTGTAGCACTGGATTTTCAAGAGGATAACATATGCAGGTGCACTAGCCTGGTATAAACAAAATTACCCCATTTGCTGTTTTCTTTTAGGTGCTTCCTCCAAAATATGCATGGCCTTAGATCACAAGGTCAGAGAAACACCCTGTTATATTGTAAAAGTATAAGGATGTGAGTAAATGAATAGGCTTTTGGCATGTACTTCCTCTAAACTTTTACCTCCTCCACCTCCTTTCCCCCACACCCAGATTCACTTCAGAGTCTCCTCCATCCTGCAGTGCTGAGCTCAAGCTTGAGAAGGTGTTGAGAAAAAAGAAACCCAGGTAAGTGAACAAAAACCACTCTCCAGACCCTTGCCTCCTTTCTTCACATAGACTCTAGGGAGCTGAAGTGTCATTTATTACTTACATGCACCTGAACGGGTTAATCTTCCCTTTTCCTTATTTTGACAACCATGTTTATCTTTTAAAAAGGCTAGCAGAGGCACAGTGTGGCACCAGAGTGCTAACTGCTAACACATGGGCCGTACTACATCTCGGCAGAAATTTCTCTCATACTTGCACAAGCATCGCAGCCAAGATCAACACCGTGAGTTTGATTTTCTTCATCATGAATTGACAGCTTATTTATCTCCATGGAAGAACTTTCTAAGCCCTTTAGGCACCCAGGCAACTTAGGAGGCATTCATCTGACTGTTCAAAAATATTATTGCTTCATAAAAAATAGAGACTAAATTATTTCATTCCTGCTAGACTGCTCTCCCTTTATAGAGACATTCTGGTGACCCTAAGTTATGATATTAGCTTATAACCAAATACCACAAATACACACCCTTTCCCAACTGGCATTCTACTATTCAAAACCTTTTTAACCCTAATGCTCTGTTGGCAGTGCTAAGTTTCAAGATGATGCACACTTTTCACAGATTCCTTTTCCAGTATTGCTCAGGAAGCCTCATCAGAATAATTAGGGAAGAACTTGTTTCCGTCTGCCATGTCTTGCTACAGAAACGATAGCTTCCAGTGCCTGTAAAACCAGCAAGAAACAGAATGCAAATGCCGGCCACCAAGCCCCAGTGGGAAAGAACATAACCCCACATTGCTGTATGGAACCCAAACCAGGTGCAACTCTGTCAGGCTTTCTCATCCAGAGGAAGCTTGCCACTGCTTGTGGGAGACATTTAAATCAATTTGCAAGTAGAAGATGACCCAGAAAATACTAACAAATTGAGCACAATTTCAGCATCCCAAAAGTATTTTTGCTAGTCATAAATCACCTCCAATGTTGCAACAAACAGCCGTGAGAATATTAACCTGCTTTGGGGTGCAGATAGATGTGTCAAAAAAAAAAAAAAAAATGATGTGAGCATAAGAACTGGCCTGGAGAAAGAGAGAGGAGAAAGAAAGGCTTCTTGACCAGATTTATCTGACGTATGAATACATAGCCCCCACATCAAAGTTGTGTCCATTTCTCTGAGAGATTATGTTCAACTAAGACACTGTTTCTGGTGTTATGATTTCCACATAACAATGACAATATTAGAAAATACTGAGTCCTTATTGTGGGCCAGGTGCCCCACTAAATGCTTCAATCCATTTAACCTCATTATCTCATTTAATCCCCACAACAACCCTAGGTTGCAGGTATGCTGTGTATATCACTGCCTGCAGTTTTCAAGGAGGAAAATAAAGCTCAGAAAAATAATTTGCCAAGATCACATATTTCTACTTTTAGTCAGCCTAGATTTCTTCATATATTCCTAAAATCTAATAAAGGGGAGAGAAAAACTTACTTGTCCTCATTACAAATTTGAAAACACAACTCCGGTTTTCTTCTGTCCTCCCCACATCACATTACTCACTGTTTCCTGATCGCTGCCATCCAACCTGCCCAGTAGGATTGGATATGTCCCATCTGTTGTCTGAGGGTTTGTATGTAAAGGTCCAGAATAGGATGGTTGGTACTCTGCAGTCTGCAGCTGGGACTTGCATGCCATCAACAATCCCAGGGATGAACGCACAAACTGCAGGTGCCTTCTGTACCTCCAGCGGGGCAAAACCCGCTCGATGTGCCAGAGTGTGTAAGTGTGCCCACAGTAGGTGAGTGCGTGCATTAGGTAACTTTGCCCAGGAGTCCATCCCCGGAGAAGGAAAAGTTCAAGTGGAAACACTCTTGAGTCTTTATTCCCAAATGCTAATGAGCGTGAGAGAAGAAAGGCACAAAGCAAATATCACAGAAACTCCTAGGAAGAAGGGTTATAGACAAGAACATCTCATGGGGGCCAATATGGAGAATGGTGAAATTATTTGCAAACTGCCTGCTGCCTCTCTTGGGGGTTTTGGTAGGTATAGTGTGTTGTCAACTGAGGGGGTTCTGAGAAACAGAAAAAGAGAAGGTCTTAGTCACCCACGTTCAGACCTCAGGCCCGCACAGATACCTATCACCAGCCACGCCTTGCTCACACCCCCAAGATCCACTAGAAACCACTTTAGAAAACTGATAAGGATGCCATGAAAGCTCAGCATTCATGAGTTTAAATGTGGAGGGTCTGTTGGAAATGTGGTGAAGAGAAAATTTTGAAGGACTTACTATCCATCTGGTCATAAGACGTGCTCTGTACATACACACACTCTCTAGTTCATTCTCACACTCGTGCCCAACATGGCATTAATAGGGGTACATATTTGTTCAGCAGAATCCTTCAAAGTCTTTTCCCTTAGAGTCATTTTCAAATGTTTCTCTAACACGATGGATCAAAATGCAATATACAAAGTCAGGTAATGTCCCCAGCATCAAATTAAAATAGCTAACCCGCCAACAGATGGCAGCTCAAGCAAATCACTTGCCTATTTAAATAAGAACGGTGTTTGGTTCAGTTGTGCATTTTTCAAGACAGAAGTTGACTACTAAATGAAGTCAACTAACTTCAGAGCCCAGTTGTCTGTAGTATGAAGGGGAAATTACAAAAAGCAAAAATGCCTCTTTTGTTCCAGGAACCCAAGGTGATTCACAAGCACGGACATCCCCAGGACTTCTGATTTTAAATCATGAAGGTGGAGATGTCATTCACCCAGAAGGTTATTGATTAAAATAAAGAGCAGGAATGTTTTCTACATCAACCTCACTTCTGTTGGCAATATTACATCCTTTAGATACTGAAAGGAAAGAAGAAGAAGGGGGAAAAAAGCAGCAGAAAGAGGAAGGTTCAGAACAGTCACAGATCAGGAATAAATAACACAAAGAAGCTTTCTGGCCTGAGGACAGAGGCAGAGGTTGGCATTATTTTACATTAGAAACACTTCGTATTCAAAACGGTAATTGATAGCAGTGGAGTGTTGGGGGAAAGAGCCACTTGCATCAGGCAGGCTGCCCTGCCAATCAAACTCAACCTTTCTTTGAATGAATAAAAGCTTCATTGCCCTATTATGCTGATACAGTCAGACAGGACTAAAGTAGCCTGTTTGTCAAGTTTATGTGCACTGCCCCAAGCTACTTAGATTCTGACGCTTAAATAATCCCCTCAAAATCAGCCATGATTTTGGATTCAGTTCTCTTTTTCACCAATGCAGTCTATATTTTAACCTGAAATTGCCCATGACTGGCCCCAGACGGGGTGAAAAGTGCCAGTTCTTCTCTGTTTTAGTATAAGGAGGACATTGGCTGTCTTTTGTTTACCATCCATGGGGCTGAAGTGTTCTGCACGCGAGTCAGTCTGTGCCGCGGGCTGTCTGAAGCCTGCAAACATTTGCCAGACTCTGTACTCCCAAGTCTGCTGGAAGTCAGTGTAGAGAAGTCTCCCCATCTCCTCTCTTGTTATTAGGGCTTCAGGGTAAATAGCACCAAACCTTGCCTACTACTTAGTGATCAATGAAAACTGAAGGGCCTGGGGGGACTTTTCCCTGCCTCCAGCATCACATGAGCGATCTGGGCTCAGAAAGGACTGGAAAGATGCAAGGATTCAGAGGACAGTCTTTAGACACTGGGGGCAGCAGGGCTCCGGAGAGCTAGAAAGGAATCCATCCCCCTCTGCCTTCACAAGTCCGTGTGCCTTTGGCTTCCCTGGTTGCTTCTGCTTAAAAATGCATGTGACAAAACTGCTTTGTATTTGCAAAGGAGTCATGGGTAACAATGAACATGCAATTGGGCTGGAAATAGATTTATCAGGCTTCAAGGATTATTGTTTGCTGAGAGAGGGTACACACATTACTATTTCACAGTTCAGCTATGACATTATTAACCTACCATGCAAAGATTTTATTGCCAGATTGGTCCATTTATCAAAAATAAGAGAAACTCAAAACCCCATAAGGAAGTTAACATTTCAGGCAGACTTGGCTTTCACTTAATGCCATTAATCTATCTATTTAGACAAGAGCAAGAAATGTTCATTTAGTAATGTCTCTCCATTTGTTATAAAAGCTTTGAGACAGTACTGGATGCAAGCATGTGAATGTCATGCTCATTGTCACAGGAAAAATAAGTGTTTTCTCCTTAAAATGAGTTGGAATCCCCAGAGCCTGGCATGTATTCTGGGTTGCAATGTTCTGGGAGCTCAAGACTCACCTGCAAAGGGCTAAATCCCAGCACTTGAACATTCAAATGTCTGAGCCCTAAAGAGAGGTATGGAGGAAGGGGGATTCTCTTGATTATTTTGTGATAACACAAGATAAAAAGACACACAGTTTCTTAAAGGAAGAAAAATCTTATCCGATTGTATCGCCACAGTGAAATTTTATAATGAAAAGAAAGGGACAGGAAAGCAATTGCAAACCACTCAATAATTCACAGAAACACAATTGATTTTGGACTACAAAGATAGTATAGTCTTTTGACATATCTTCTCCAAGGGGGTTTCAACAGCACAAGGATACACACAGAGCAATATACGTTGTTGTGTCACACACCACCGAGTACCTAGCACATAGCCCCTGAGGTGTCACAGAGCTCCACTGCTCACACATGAATCTGCATGACTACGTCAGAAAACTCATTTATCGATGGGTACGGACCTTTAAGGAAAGAAAAGGGGGGCCCAAATTACTGTGTTCCATGCATCAACCTTTCTTTTTGTCTCCTCCTTTTTTCTTTTCATTTTACTATTTCTTTTTGGAAGACTGAACAATCCTCAAGTCCATCAGATGTTTGTAATCACTAAAGCTGATCTCAACCTTTTTTTTTTTTCAAAATATGCAGAAAATGTTGGAAAAAGTGAAAGGAGACTGTGGAAAGAAAGAGGGGCATTCCTTTTTAAAATGTGTGCATATGAGTGTAGATGCACATATATACGTACATGTACATACATGCATATATGGACGCCTACAAGTAAAGGGGAGCTTTTGCAAGAGAGACATTCACTTTTACATATATTAGGTAGGTATTATGTACATGCACACATGGTACATACCACAAATGAATGTCTTCTCTTGTGAAAGCTTCCCTTCACTTTTCTGTGTACTTAAATGCACACAAACATGTCAGTATATGTAAAGGCTTACTCGATGAATGTGGAGAGTTAACAAACTGTTCAGCAAGCCCTACTGGGCACTTGTATGGATTGGAGAAATAAGTATTCCATAAATAGTAGCTGAACCAGTACCAAGAATGTACCAAGCGAATTATAAATATCACTGTTTCCAATTCTCATGACAGTCATCCGAAAAGTGCCTCGCCCCATTTTATGAGAGGGAAGCTGAGGCTGTGGCAGGTTATAGCAACTTATTCAACTCACACAGCTGATAAGCCACAGAGCCTAGAATCCAACTCCAAAGCTGCATGCGTCCCTTCCCCTGCTGCTCAGAACCACCTTCCTTGGGCATAATGCAAGGAACCAGAAAGTATGTGACAATAAAGAAGTTGTCCCTGCTCTGGAGGAACTCACGGTCTGGCAGAAGAGCTACATACACAACTGAAAAGTAATAAACCAACAAGCACTATCCCAGCAGGGTAAAAAGTTAGGGAGCTCAGTGCTGACTTGGGAGTGCAGGCATCTCCACGAACGCTGTACACCCCAATGCGCATGCGCCCCATCCCCTCCCAGGTCTGAACCTCCTACCGCAGGTACACAAGCACCCTACACGGTGCCAGTGTGGTCCAGCACAACACTGTTATCTGTTAACACTCTCCCCCCTGAAAGCTTAAGTCACTTCTCTCTTTACTTTCACCGAGGGGTTTATTTTGGTTCAAGGAACAGAACAGCTACAATGATACGAAATCAAGTGTCATCCTTTTCTACTTACTAAGAGTCACAGTACCAAATTACGGTGAGTGACAGTGGAACACACAAAGGAGTCAAAGCCAGAGAGTCGTGGTTTATTCCCAACTCTATCAGGTATCTGATTATAACTCCCTCCCTTTGCAGGTAAGAAATATGAGCCTAGTGAATTATTTAAACACTTTAATAAACTTCTCAAATTACCCTAATCTCACTTTTCTTGTCTGTAAAATGAGGATAATGTATTCAACAAGCATCTAATTAGGAATAACTACTTGTCAAGCGCTATGCTTGTTGCTAGAGATATAAAAATGAAAAAAAAGAGTAAGAAAGCAAGGATGACCCTCTAGGTAGGGGGAAGACAGCCAGCCAGCCAGCTAGAGAGCTGTGGGTGTCTTTTCTTCTGTAGAACCCAGGGCAAGCCTTGGAGGGAGATGGATCACTGAAACCATAGAGCTGCATCTTGAGCAGAATCCTGGAACGTTAGCAGGAATGACACTAATAACTATTATTATATTACTGATATTAATATGACATTAACAGCTGACTATATGAGAAATAGTTTAAATAATGTATAGCTATTTGTTCATTTGTACCTACTGACAATAAAAGTAGCTGGAACTATTATTCACAAAAATGAGAACCTGAGGCATGGAGAAATTAAGTAATTGACTCAAAGTCACCCAGCTACTGAATGGGAAACCAGGACTCAGGCACAGGTGACCTAACCCTAAGTCTATCCCCTTAATTTCTGCACTGTCTCACAAATAGAGAGAAGGGTGTTCCAGGCAGCAGATGTAGTATGCACAAAGATGCATGAGCCTGAGATTAAACAGTCCCCTCCTGTAACAGCAGAGAGTTCTGGGCAGCCAAAGGCCAGGTCTGTGACTTTGTTGAGGATGCAGACAAAGGAGAAGTGACCTAGGGATGATCACTGAAGACATGCATTACCTGCTTATGCATCAAGGTTCATCTGGAAGGCAACAGGAAGACACTGAAGGGTCCAAGCCAGAGACTGATGCTTTAGAACTAGTCCTCTAGCTGCCTATGAAGCCAAATGAAAACAGAGCTACACAGAACAGAATAAGAGAACCACAGTAAGACAGACACAGTTACTGGGCTGGAAAAGAAGGAGGGCTTGGGAAAAACAGAACTGAACCATGATGTTACGGCAGCAATGCAGACAAGAGGTGACAGACTAAGTGACAGATTAACCCCACTTTTGGGCTAATCAAGTTGGGTGGACAGTGACAAAGTTTGAAGAGGGAATTTTTTTAGTGGATCAGTTAAATAATGCACATGGTCCAGGGGTACTGTGAGAAGCAGAAATGGTACATGTGATAACCATCATATTACATGGGCTGATATGGTTTACTGGGCACCTACAATAGGCCAGGCACCCGCCTCGCACTTTGGCCACCTGCTCATCAGATCTTTACAACTCCTCTGTAGGAATGATTCTGGTTCCTTACGGATGTAGAAACAGTGTCCACAACTGAGCAAGCTACTTAATTGTCACAATACTGGGTAGCAGAACTGGGACACAAACTTAGGTCTGCCGTGCCCCAAAGACCATTTTCTTAACCATTACTCTCCACCATGATGTTCTATGTCATTATTAGTTTCTTCTTACTAGCGTAGTAAAATGTCAGAAAATACACAATTGAATATAGTGATCCTACTATGCAAAGTACTTACTGAAATTCCCTTTCCACCTGGGCCCTCCCCATGACTCTCAACTCTGCTCCAAGCACAGCTGGAAGAAAGTTGTAAAAAGGCAGGAGGAGGAAAGGAGTCTGGCCTTACTGGCAGCACTTGCAAATGTGAAGGTTGCTGCTGCCTTCTCCCAGTGCTCCTGTCCTAATCCTTAAAAGGCACCCATCCATACCTGCCTTCCAGATTATTTGCAAGGATACAGCTGTTATCTATGCCTGCAAGAAGAAAAGTCATAACTTGAGGTATTTCTATCATCGGCGTGTCACACTGAAGAAGTGGTGTGGACCAGCGGCTATACTGCAAGTGATAGAAACCCAACAGGCACTCCCTGCACTGGCAATCAAGTGCTGGTCTGAAGCCAAATGCTCAGTGTCTTCCAGCAATACTCATCAATAACTGTCAAATTCCATGCTATTTCTGAAGTATAACATTCCAAGATAGATGGATGGGCATTTGCTTTGCACTGGTGCACTCGATCCCAAAAAATTCATAAATATATTCTTTAGGTGAAAGCATTTCAGTACAGGCTTGAGTGGGGGTGAAGGAGGATTTGCACCCTGGGGAGCACCAAGCCTAGAGCCTATGTGTATCTTAACCCAATTTAAGTAAGAGACACTTCTGTTTCTCTTTCAAAATAAAAAAGACTTCATCCCGACCCAACTTTACATAAGAGAATGCTACTTCACTACTAGATTATTATTTAAGAAAAGGTACAGTCACTTTGAGAAAATGAGTATTTGTTTTGGTTACAAAACACAGGTAGGATGATGATCCTCTTTACAAAAGAAGAGATGTTACAGAAAAGGCCACCATCGAGGTAGAAATCTACATCTTTTCCAAGATCTTAATTTCTAATGTTCAATCTCTTCCTGGCACTGTTCAAGGGTCTTCAGTATAATTTGTCAATTTTTATTTGGATGTGGTAAAGGTATGCGTTTTATATCAAAAAAATATAGTCATAGAAAATGTTTTCTTGCCAACTCACTGAACAAATTTAGCTCCTTGGGTGTGAAAGCTTTCACTTAAAGATTATTTATTCCAGATTATTTGCAAGGATACAGCTGTTATCTATGCCTGCAAGAAGAAAAGTCATAACTAAAGGTATTTCTATCATCGGCGTGTGACACTGGAGAAGTGTGTACCAGTGGCTACACTGCAAGTGATAGAAACCCAAAGCACACTTACAGACCATTTACACCTAAAGACCATTATGTCCCATTTTGATTTGAAAAATATACTCAACAGAACTTAATATACTCTACAGAGATAACTTACAAATTCTTTGACCCTAAAAATAAGCCATAAAATTTACAATAGTTTAGTTACTCTAGATTTTCGAAATAGGTTTCAATTTATATATAGCTTCTTCAGAGAAAAAGTCATTGCACCTAGTGAAGTGTTCCTGTAATGCTGCTGCACAGTTCCTGGGCCTAGAATTAATGAGCTTTATGCTAAAGCTTATCCCTGGAATGTCCTGTTTTTCAGAAGTGGCTAAAACCTGATTTTCATATTCATTACCTCGTCCTTGAACATTTCCCAGATAATTATTAAGAAAACCTTATGGTTGAGTAATTTTGAATGGCCACTTCATGGGCAGATGCTACCTTCAACCCCTGTAAGTCTCTCTGGGGTTGGAAGCTCCTCTTACACTCCTCTATTCATTTTCACTCTAACCCAGTATTCTAGAAGCAATCCACTCCATTTTTTTTTTTTTTTTTTTTTGTGGGTACTGGGGGGGTCGACCTCAGGACCTCGCACGCCAGCAGGCGCCCGTGCCGCTGAGCGATATCACCGGCCCCTTTTTCGTATGTGGGATCCGGGAGTCGAACTCGGGCCCTTGCGCTTGCCGGGCAGGCGCTTAAGCCGCTGAGCCATCTCACCGGCCCAATCCACTCCATTTTATATCACCTAGTAGGATTCACTTCAGTGGGAGGCCAGGTTACAAAACAACGTATTTAAAGCATTTCATATTTATGATTCAAACAGGAGGAAAGTCTAACCCTGAGCTCTAAAAAGTTTGTCAACAAATTTCCAGGGGCCAAGGTGAAGAATGATTTCTGTTTTGCCTCCATATGAATTGCAAAATTCAAATGATTAACCTCACTGTTGGGGTCTCTGTTTCCAGGGGAAACAGGAGAAAGGATGTTTTCTTCGCTTAAATCTCTAAATCATACTGCATGGAGTAGTGCCGGCAGGTGAGGTCTTCATAGAAGTCACATCCTTTTGTCATCAAAACCTTACAAATTATTTATTTGATCTGGAAAGAGAGCCACAAAAGGCAACATATATTGAGTTACTACTACAGAGGTTTTTTTCCCCCATTTTTTCCAGGGGGTAAGTAAATAAAAGAGGCTCTTAAAATTCAATCCTCATTTTTTCCTCTTCTGTATGTGTGTGCATGTTGTGTGTGTAGAGTGCGGGATCGATGTCTGAGTTAAAATAAAAATATCAGAGTATTGACTAGGGCCAGTGTGTATTATGGCTAACAAAACATAACTGGCCAGATTATTTTCAGAAAATGTTGTGTGCATTCCTAAGAGGCAAGAACGTGAACCCAGTGTATAATCATAAAAGTAATAAATCTACATAGCTACAGAAAGCTTTCACACCCAAGGAGCTAAATTTGTTCAGTGAATTGTCAAGAAAACACTTTCCATGACTAGATCTCTTTGGATATAAAATGCATACCTCTACCAGATCTCACTAAAAATTGATAAATTATATTAAGACCCTAGAATTGGTACTGGTATATTTTGAATAGAGAGAAAAATTTGCATTGGGAAAAAGAATAACCGAAAGCGTTTGATTTGTGTCTCTAATACGAATTTCCTTCTGTGTATTCCTGTTACTCTCCCTTCATTCCTCCCATAATAAAGTTTTCCCTGGGCTTCTCCCATCCCAGGAATCCTCACCACCAACTCCATCTGTGTGCCTATGGGTCTCCTCCCCCTTCTTCCTGTCCACTTTCCCACCAGATTTCCCTCCTGCTGCCCTCCCCTACAACAGATGTGTCCTCCCCTCAACCAACACAAGTGGATTTTCCTTCCTCTCCTTTTCCCATCAACTCATTATCCTCCTTTCCTGTCCTCTCACCTGTATCTTTAGTCATCAAGTTTCCATTGAGTGTAGTAGGGTTTTTGTCCCAGTCTATACCCCACTGAGAAATACCTTCTCACACTACTATTAACACTACCCTCAAACCCATATCCTCAAACCTCACATTTGAGGGAATGCCCAGCAATCCGTAGTGCTAATTTCAACACTTACTACAATATGCCTAGGCTACGGTAAGCACTCAGCACGAACTTGCTGAGTGAACCACTAATAAATATCCAAATGAACAGATGGGAAGATGCTATTTGGAAGTAGGATACAGATAGAAGTGAAGGATCCTGCTAAACCCAGCCAAGTCTTTATTAAGTAGGAGCAGCTGAAGAGACTCACAGTGTCTTTCTACTTAGAGTTCTTAAAGGTAAAAATTTTAAAATGAATTTGTATAATTCCTAGCAATTTATCTACTGCCTAATGATGTGATATATGGAGATTTTTTTTTTTTTTTTGAGTACTGAGGACTGAACCCGGGGAGCACTGAGCTATATCCCCAGTCCTTTTTATTTATTTATTTTTTATTTTGAGACATGATCTCACAAAGCTGCCCAAGCTGGCCTCAAACTTTCAACTTTCCTGCCTCAATCTCCCAAAAAACTGAGAGTGTAGGTGTGCACAACCATGCCCAGCTATAAAGGGAAAGTTTGAAAACTCAAAAGATGGCAAATATGAATAGAAAGCTTGAAAATAAATGCATCATATGACGCGGAGTCAAGGCAGAAGAATTTTAGCCTCTGCCACCCTTCTTTCATTGGTGAACCTGGGCAACCAAAGATTCTCAGAACTGAGAGAATAAGGGATTTATCAATTATTTGCTCAGAAATTCTCATTGTTTAGGGCAATTAACAGAATTTGTGAGAAGCCAGAGTAAGCAACTAGCACGGCCAAAGCAAAATCTCCATGCCTTCTCTACTCATGTCTTCTGTTGTTAATGGACATAACAATATCCTCCCTTTTTACACTCCAGTTGTGAGAATTAATTAAATGAAAATGCATATGCCATCTACAAAAAACATTGTAATGCCAAAGCTATTACATAAGGGATATTATAAAGCATTGGGCAATAATGCTTTTTTTTTTTAATTTTCCCCTAAGTGTTACACTTATTTAATTTTTTGAAATGTTAAACTCCTGTTGTTCTGGCTACCACAACTTTATTCAGTAATTATGCTTCCTGACAAGGAAAGTCAAAGATGGTCCCTATACACTCATTCATTTAAAAGCCCTTATCCTCTTATCTAACCATCAACCACTTCTGCATGCCTCTTAGAGCCATGCAAACTTCTCACCAGGTCCCTATTAGTCTTTTTATTTTTCTTTTCTAAAGACACAGACCCTTTTCCTGTCTAAATTCTGGGACTCTATAGCATTATCTTACATACCTCAGTCATTTCTCTCTCATTGTTACAAATGGAGACAAGAACTGAAAGCGCCATTATAGTAATTTCCTCCAGGTTACTGTATATTCAATACTTCTATTTATACTTTTCATTTTGTCTGCTGCCTTTGTTTTTGGTCCCTCCTCCACCCTCGCCACCCTGCTGCTAAGCCTAGTATCAAATATACAAGAGTTTTATATACTGCAGCTGAGATTATGCCATTTTCCCCTTAGTTGGAAATGGATCATTCTTGAAGGTGTAGGTTTTCTATTTAACATTTTAAAACAAAACTTAGTAAGTTTTAATGCCGTTAGTTCAATACTCCATTTAGCCAAGTCTTCACAATATGATTGACTGACACTAAGTATCAGTGTTCTTGCCCTGCATCCCCAGCTAGTGTCTATCTTATTATGGGCATCCAAAGGGCCATTCTTAGTTTTCTACCCCTGCCTGGAACATGAAAGACAAATGAAACACCCTGACTCTTGAACACAAGACAGACTTTCTAGCATCTGTTAAGGAAGCTGCTCCACAATCCAATTTGCTGCATTAGTCTATTTTCCATCAAAGAATTGCAAGGTATTCTGAATCAGAGGACATTAAAGCTCACAATTTTCTACTACACACAGTGGATTTTATGGGTACTGTTTTGTTTTAGTTTGAGCACAACCTCAGTTCCTATTTTGGGGGGTTGGAATACCATTTTTAACACCCATATCTCCCTCATGCCACTGCTCTTTATTTTGGCTTTTAAGCTATGATTTCTGTATTCTGCCCATCTCTGAAAATAGAAAGCGAAGTGCACTGGCTTCTGAGCAAAAAAAAAAAAAAAAAAAAAAAAACCTGCCTTCCTTAAAAACAGTATGCAGGCAGCTGAGGGAGGGAGCGCATCTTACTCTTATGGAAGCAGAGCCCTCCTCCCTCTGTACTGATAGAATACATGGGTATTTTTCCCTAATGCTCACTTCCTTGCAAGCAGAAACAAATCTCCCAGCAGATCTCTCCTGTTATTTCCTTTGGAACTGAAGTAGACACAGTGCTAAAGCTTGCCATTTCCAGAACCACCACTGTCCCAGGTCTCAACTCAGCTAATCTTCATTTCTCTGATATTTGTCCTTAGAGCTAGCTAAATAATGTGGGTTTATATATGTGCATATTTGTGCATATGTGTGTGTATATGTGAACGTGCCTGCGTGGAATACAGTGAAGACTATATAGACACACAGTAATTAACCATCTCTTGGTGCAGTAAGTTCTCCTTGGCAATGTTTTGAATATTCGCCTCTCACTGTACAGCTTTCCAATTTCTGTAGACCAGAAAATCTTGGGAGGATTTTATTTCTCATGAAAAACAAAGAAGTGATGATCAAAATTGGCTTTATTTTTATTTTATTTTAGCTGGTTAATTAATCTGCTTTTGCCAACTGGTTACTTTTCACCCAAAAGCTCCCCTTGTTCTATATGTACAGTCAAAACCTTGATTTCACCCACAATTACTGTGATTCTGCAACATACCAAGAGTTATTATACTGCAAGATCTTTCTCCATATTTTACTACTACATGTACACACACATGCATACACATATGTATGTATACATACACATTTACAGCCCTTCCTGATAATAATTTTAAAACTCTATTTTACAGCATTTTATTCTTCTACCTATATACAACTGAATACAACATGTGTGATATTATTTTCCCATTTCACAGGTAGGAATGGGAAAGGTGACGTAGAGGATTAACGGGCCACCTGGAGTATGGCCAAGGTAGGAGCCCGTTTGTGTGTATATAAACAACCTTTCAATATTCTCCATTCTGATCAGACTTTAATGATGTAGCTTTTCATGATAAAATCCTTTCAAAAAGAAAGAAAGAAGGAGAACACAGAGGAAGGGAGAAAGAAAGAAATGGAACATTCAGTTTCTATTCTTATTCTTTATTATCCTTTAATTTCAAGCTATAATGATTTTACTGCCTCAGCACTTATTCCAAGGTCCCCTTTTACCTCATTTTTTCTCACCCTTACTTTGTACATAATGTGATTCCTTTGGTTTTATTTCCACCAGCCTGACACTTTCTTCCTTGCTGATCTTTTCTAAATAGTTTACGTCTCACAATATTTATCCTCCTCCCTCACGTGCCATTCATTTTCATTACTCCTCCATGATTTGGCTATACCCATCATTTCTGAAATAGAGAATGCCTGAACTTCTTTGAAAATCCACATGTCAAAGTGTAATAAAAATGTTTTCATTGTTATATTGTTTAAGAGAAATGAATGGCTTGCTCAACCACCAATTACAAATTTATATTCAATTTTGGGAATATATATTATTAAGCCTTTTTTCTCTTCTCTGGGTTATAAAAGACTCGGCTCAACTCTGGTGGTGTGTGGCTGGGATTAGGGGTTAAAGCAGTCCTTATAAATCAGTGTAATCTTCACAAAAGGGCGTTGCTATATTGAGAATTCCTCTTTGTATTGCGCATTTTCAATTACGTTACATGTTTCTACTTAGTAAGCCAGCTTAATTCTACACTATGTCACAATATTAGAACATGTCCAGGTTGGGAAAACGGAGCAATCTTACTTGTCTTGTAAGTTGTTTAGCCTTTGGCACTTATAAATCCACCCAAAACACATGGGAAATCCCTTTTCCTTGCTTTTAATATGTCTTTAGATTTATTACATGAACAACTTGCTCACTTAATCCTCTGCTGAGGCCAAGGTTCATCAGTCTTCTAATAAAGGATCCACAAAAAGGAAGGAAGGAAACAAAAATCACAAAATCAGGTGTTCAAGGGATGTTTCAAACTTAAAATGCATTTGCAAGTGCATTCTCCACGAGAAAGACAAGACTAGGCAGTAGCTTTAAATTACTCCACATAAATCCAGCTCCATTTATCTTGGGCTTTATTCCTAGACAGTTCAGAAGGGTGAGCAGGCAGGCCAGAGGCTGAAGGGCCCTTTGGGGACCAAATTACCGGTTTAAAATGGGTGTTGTGTTCCAGGTGTAAGACAATATTATCTGAGAAATGTTACATGAGATTTGTTGTTCTTCAAAGAGCTCTGTTAAAACATTTAAAATGAAATGATGGAAGGTTATATCATGTTTTTAAAAGAAGGGGATTTAGGAAGCTTTTAAATGTACTTTAAGCAATTTTGGCCTAAGTATCACTATATGTCCTACAAATGACTGAAGGAAATAGGTCACTAGAATCAAAAAATTAACATACTACCTAAGATGCCACTCCCAAGTTCCTGGAAAAAGTAGAACAGTCCAAAGAGTGTTTAGTACATGATGAAAAACATTTACATCCCCTATAGCAAAGTATAAAGCTGGAAGACTATGTATGATATGGATCAAATCCTATATTCATTCTTTTTCCAATTTTGAATTAATGAAAAGGGAATTTATTTTTCCTTGGTCCTTGAAAGTCATCTTTAGTCAAAACCATGAAAAGTATAGGATAGAGGATAGAGAAATAAAACCTAAATTTCTTCTAATGTCTAAATATGTCTTTTTCCCTTTTACATTCTCTCTCTCTCCCTCTCTCCCCCCCTTTCCCTCTCCTCTCTTCACTCAGTCTTGACATTTGCCTAAGTTAAATTATGTCAAAAGGCAGGTTAGTCTCAATGACACTAAGATCCCACAGCAAGACACATCATTTTTCTCTTTCTGCAGTTACTTGTGGATCTAGAGACTAACTCCCACTTTAAAACCAAGACCAGGGGGCCGGTGAGATGGCTCAGCGGCGTAAGCGCCTGCCTTGCAAGCGCGAGGGCCCGAGTTCGACTCCCGGATCCCACATACGAAAAAGGGGCCGGTGATATCGCTCAGTGGCACGTGTGCCTGTTGGCGCGCGAGGTCCTGAGGTCGACCCCCCGGGACCCACAAAGAAAAAAAAAAAACCCAAGACCAGGTATCACCTCCTTTGTGGTCTTACGGTCTTACAAGCAGAATTAGTAGTTCTTTCAGCATAAGAGCAGGCACTGTGGTAGAAAGAACACAGGGACTCAGCCACTTACTGCATCACATGGGCAGGTCATCTAAATCCCCTGAGTTTTTATTCTGTCCTCTGGAAAAGGGAGCTCATAACCACCCTCCCAATTTCAACAGACCTTTGTAACAATCAGATGGGCCAGTGGATGTACAGGCATTATAAAGTACAAATTCCTCCACATCTCTAAGTTTATGATCCCTTATCTGGAACCTCTTTAAGGAGCCAGATGCATCTGAGAATTTTTTAGGTGATATGGTACATGTACTATACATATCACATATTATGTAATACCTCATCAGTGAAATATGTGAATCTAAATATTAAATGGGATAAAGATTACAATGAATGCCAAAATATATTTCAATCCATAAGCATTTTCTCCAAATCCCTTCATTTACCAATTGAGGAGAATAAATTATCATTTTCCTTTATAGGACTATAAATATCAATAATAAGTGAGATGCCAGAGAGGAAATGTTGATCCTAACAATACTCACGGAGCATTAACTGTGAGAAGAGTTCTCTCTGCACCACAGTTTGAATGAATTCAAAAGCAGTAAAAGCATGCTTGTTTGGGTGTTTGATCATAATAATAATGATCAAACAGTAAAACAGGCAGTAAAAAATTAATAATATTTACTGAGTGCAGTAAAAAATTAATAATAGTATCAGTGAATATTTACTGAGTGCTTACTATGTGCTCTAAGCATTGTACATGCATTATCTCATTTAATATTCAAATGCCATACACAATCTATAAATGAGAGACAGTAGATTAAAGAAAAGTCACCTGACCGAGTGAGTGACTAAAGACAAGGCTATCATTCTACTGGGGGATCATGAATAAAGCAGCTCTTTCCTGAGGAAAAAACGGTAAGTAAATCACAAGGAGGGCATAATCTAGCCTAGAAGATTCTGAAGTCTAGCGGCCTGAGCCCCACCTGCAATCCCTTAAGGTAGAGGTGGAAACTGCTCCCAGCTGTAAACACATCTGAAGCCTGAGCTCCCCAACCAGCTGCTGAAATGCAACTTCCAAATTCTAAAAATAAAAATTCCAAGATCAGGTAAATCATGCTTTTGAAACTATTGACACATACAAGCATTTCTTTTCCTGAATTGCATTCTTGATGCAGTGTAAAGAAAGAGGCAAAGAGGAGAGGAAGTTAAAAAAAAGTACAGAAGATGGAAATTCCCATTTATTCTATTCAGGGAATAACTGGAAGAAAAATTAAGGGCACAGCCAAGTTGTACAAGGAAAGATGCCTTAGACACAAAGACAATAAAGGAATAATATGGATTGTGACCCCTTCACAAAAGGCAAGCTTCAAATCACTTTCAATCAAAATAAAATATTCCCTAAATGGATGAGAAGTTGTGTTTTTTCTCAACTATTATAGATTAGAAAATAATCTCCAGGCAGAAGCCCTGCCTCATTCTTTCTTCTATCCCCTTAAATCTTTATACATATGCAGGGCTAAACACTCAATAAATAGTTCATTCAATCATATTGTAATAGCTACCATTTTTGAAGTCTCATAATATACCATGTGCTGGTTGTTTTTCATAATTCTCCCATTTAATCTTTTTTAGGGGAGCGGTATTGCCCACAGTTTCCTGATGATGAAATCAAAGCTTTACAAGCTTAAGTAACTTGCTCAAGACCACACAGCTAAGTGGAAGAGGCTGGGATGCAAACTATGATTTCAAAGTCCCTGTTTCTCTGATGTTGTGCATATGTGCTGTGCCTATTTACACACTAGGGCAAATTCCCATGGGTGGCTGCTTTATTTCCATGAGTTTGCAACCTTCCATTACCCCCTCAAAACTGTGTCTACTGGGGCCGGTGAGATGGCTCAGCGGCTTAAGCGCCTGCCCGGCAAGCGCGAGGGCCCGAGTTCGACTCCCGGAACCCACATACGAAAAAGGGGCCGGTGATATCACTCAGCGGCACGGGCGCCTGCTGGCGCGCGGGGTCCTGAGGTCGACCCCCGGTACCCACAAAAAAAAAAAAAAAACTGTGTCTACTAGTTCAATAACTCTAACAGCTTTTATATTTTATATTTTTTATTAGTATATGTTTGCAGTAAATAATGTTTACATTTCTTGTGTGGAGTTGGTACATGTAGGTAACACATCTTAATTCCTCTTCTCATTCCCTTTCCCTCTCTCCATGCCCCTTCCTCTATCTCTTGATCCCCATTCCATTTGATAAAGATATATCTCTCTACTTCCTGTTATCTTTTATTTTGCCCTTTATTTATAATTGGGGTTTCTCATTTAACAGAAACCACGCAATATTTAAGCTCATTTATCTGATTTATTTCACCTAACATTAAGGTCTCAAGATGTATCTGTTTTCCTACAAATGACTCAAGTTTATCTTTCTTTATGGCAGAGTAGTACTCCATTGTGTGCAAATACATTTTCTTTATCCACTCATCTGTTGATGGACATATAGACCATTTCCAAAATTTAGCTATTATGAATTGCTCTGCTTTAAACATGGGAATGCATGTATCACTGTAATATGATGTTTTCATCTCTTTCAGAATGATGCCTAGAAGGGAAATAGCTGGGTCAAATGGAATTCCTGGTTTTAGTTTTTTTTTGAGGCATCTCCATACCTAACAGCTTTTTAGAACCTTCTGCAAAACAAACAAAACACAGAAAGATGTTCCACTTTTGATCATTTCATTTCTCTCTTTAGAACATCAGGAGAAACCTGGATGCCTCTCCTCCCCCACCCATTCTATTCAGGTGGCCCAAATAAAGTCCAGCTGGGCAGGACTCAGGGTAGAATTTGGGTCCTTTGACTTATGACTTTGTGATCCGGTCTCCACACTGGATTATACAATAGTCCTGGATGGCTTTTCATCCTCAAGCAATTAGAAAATATTTTCCTTTGATTGAAGGTGATTTGCAAATTACCTTCTGTGAAGGGTTAACAATCTATATTATATTGTTCTTTGCATCCATAGCATATTTAAACTCAAAGAATATTTTGAGCCACCAGTTCATATTTATTAAGTATCTACTACACACTTGGCAATACTTGGGAAAACTAAGAAATGAACTATTCAAATTGACAAAGCTAACCACATGCAAAACAATTTCAGAGAAGCCGCCATCCAATGGTGGAAAGAGTCTGGGCCGGAGAGACATAAGACTTAGCTTCAAGTTGAAGTCTTGCTGCTGTCCCCATGGTTGTTTTGGCTGAGTCACCTTCACCTTTCTCTTATAAGATGATTTGCTTGAGAAAGGAGAACAATGTCTTGTCTCCAACACTGAAGAGTGCTGGGGCTTCTACAGTGGAAATGGAGATATTAATAGTACCTCCACCGGGCAACTGTGAGGAGAAAATGAGACAATGCACAAAAGGCGCTGGGCAACGTGTCCAGAGTGGTTGACGATTATGCCTTGCCATTGAAAGGTCATTGCTGATTCCAAAACTGTGCAAAAGGGAATATTTTGCCAGAGCTGTTCCACAGGAGACTCTAATCTCTTGCAATTTAAAGACCATAAGTTTTAAGTTTACTCTTGGTCTTTGAAACATTAAAAAAAAATGCCATTATTATAGAGCACATATAATTGGGTACTGAACACTGGAGACATCTGTCTTGGTCTGAACAGCCCCTGGTCTGTTTTTTTGATATCTCTAGGTGCTCTGCTTTGACTGAGATTTGCATTGGCCACTGTTCCACATCATTACTAAACACTTGATATCAAGCTGAAGCATTTCTGATGCTGGCAGAGGAGTTCTGGCCTCTTCCAATACTTTCTCAGAAATTACTCATTGTCATCAAATGTCCCCAGGTCCCTGAAGCATATGTGATAAACCACTAACAAAAATCAAAAGTTCTTTCTACCAGTTGACCTTGAAGCATTTGACCCAACCTTAGAATAGGACATTTCTTTTTATTTTCACAATGCAACTTTAATTTTTCCAAAAATCCCCAATATCAGAGATTTTTCTAACCGGGGTACTTGTTAGACTTGAAAATATAAAAAACAATTGTGAGTATAAATTGACATCCCATTTTTATTTCCCCCACTTCTGCTGTTTTCAAAACTTCAAAGAATTTCCACAGGTACAGCTGCTTTCAGTGTAACTGTCACCCCCACATTAAGCAGGGGATCGTCTTTTTATCTCTCAGGCACCTCTTTTCGCTATTAACAACTTTAATGGGCAGAAGTTGCAGTGCAATCTAACAATGGATCTTTAGGAAGAACCCATGTCACAAGGCAGCAAGACGCTCCCTATGGCCATAGTCCTGCCAGCCCCGCAAAAAGAAAACTGGAGAGGAAGCTTAAAAAGCACCCCCCCCCCGCACAGTGATACCACAGCCTGCTTACAAGGAGCAGTGATAATGAGGTTTCAGCACAAGATGTCCCAGTCGCTTTCCTAATGAATGCAGAACCATCAGCAACCCAAGATTTTTGACTTTTACAGAGCACTCATTTCCTCAATATGGTCAAATATAGATAACCTCCTCTCGATTTGTAAATTATACAACAATGTATGTGAATAATTACGTGAGATTGAAAATTATATGTTAAATTATTCCAACAGGTGCCACTTGAAAATTAAAGACTCTGCCTTGCATGCACCCAGAAAACGCTGCAATTATTTGCAAGTTAAAGCACATACACTAGAATAAAAACACATTACAAACATAGTACACCACTACTCACACTGAAAATAGGCCACAGCCCAAGCTCAGTCTTCAGTATAAAACATATATGACAGCTACAATGTTTACCATGTTGCTTGCGTAGGTCTATCTGTCAGTGAGCAATTATGAGGCAGAAGACACTCCTGAATGGTGGAAATCATATGAAGCAGTAATCTCATCTGGAAGTTAATAGTCCTTTTTGTGTGTGTGGTTTTGATCGTTTTCCTTTTATGAGTGCCGTATGCACAGACCCTTGATTGCTTCTGCAATGGAAAAAGAACAGGATGTCCCCCTGAATCCCAATGATCTGCTTTGGCCAAAATCAGACACCAAAGCTGTTAATAGAAAGAACACTTGCAACACAGGAAATCCTATAATGTAATGACTGTTGCATTTGGTTGGAAACTCTTAATACACTCCCAAGTTGACAGAAGATGGCAGCTCTCACTGACAACTGCACAGCTAAACCTGTTTGTCCTTTCCATTTAGACCAAAGGAAAAGGAAGGGAGGTTGAAAGGAGTAAGTAGTAAGCCTCGCTCTATAGGTTCTGGGTGGTCAGGGCCATGTGTTCCGCAGTGGTCTTTTCCATGAGGAAGATGTGGTTTTGTGGGCAAACTTTGTAATCACCTTCCTCCTCTTTCCCCCTGTGTCACACAATTAAAAACTGTGGGTGGGAGGAGATGGATTGCTCATTGCCCTCCCGCTCTGTGGTCTTTCTTTTGGATGGCATCATCGGACCCAGATGACAAGCTGAGAGGCAAAAGGCTTCCAGCAGCAGCATCTGGCCCTCTGGCAGATGGTCAGGCCCTCCAGTTTCCAGCTTGGGCTCCCTCCAGATGTTTCTCATACTCCTCTTTGTGAGCTTCCTTTACCTCTGCAGGAAATTTTTCACAGGAAGACATTTTGGACCAGAAGAATTGGCAGGTCCTTATCTTAGAAGAGGATCTTATGTTGTTCCCTCTGGGGTTGTATTTTATATAAAGATACCTGGATCAAAAGGACATCTCTGAATGCATTATCAAGGCCATCTCCCTGGAAACCTGGGGTGCCCATCTGGGTGGGGAGGGGTATGCAAAACAAAGCACACTGTACCTTTCCCCCTCCATCACTTTCTACTCCTACTTTTCCTTTCCTAGTGAAGGCAAACTTTTAATTCACACTAAAGCTAGCTCAGAAGGGAGAAAAATGAGAAAAGAACGGTCATCTGGGTGGAGGAAAGCCGTCTGGGTAGTTCTGATTTGGGGATGGCACGGGTGTAGAACCTGGAGACCAGTAGTATTTATGTAATCCTCGGTGTTTTAAAGAAGGCAACCACCACCTATCCCCCCTGCACTTCCTTCACTTACTCCTCATCATTGCCTCAGTGGGGAGGACACCCGAGAGCAGAAAACTAAGGTGGTTGTCCTCAGGTCTTGATGACAATAATGATAACCATAAAAACGCCAACTGCAACAGCAAATGCCACTTAAGGGGTGCTAGGTAATTTACAAGCCTTAGTTAATTTAATTCTTGGCCTATTCCTAATGGGTGCATCCTTTCTACAGAGGAGGAAAGTAAAATTGAAAGAAGTTAAGTAAGTTTCCACCCATAGTAACTAATAGACCTAAGATGTGAATCATTCAATTCCAGATCCTAAGAGGCATCGTTATCCAACTATCTATTGACAATAGAGAATCTTAGAATCTTTACCCTGGAAATAACCACTGAGATTATTCAAAGCGACCTTACATATCATGCTAGTATATTCCAGATTCTATTTGTACTCCTCTTCTGATGATGAATTCACTGGCCTCAAGATAGTTGACACTACTTCTAGAATAGAAATATCTAAATTAATCAGGCTTCAATTCAGCTACCTTGTTAACTTCCACCACATGGATCTACTTCCAGCTCTTTGGAGTGACACAGAACAAGTTTCTCTCTTACACATCTCATTGGATATTTGAATCTGTTCTCCAGTTTCCACAGTAGGGTAAATGGAATCAGTTCTCTAAAATAGCCCTTATATGCAGCTAGCACCACTAAAAACTAGCACTATCTGAAAAATTAGCTTATTCCTTAACTTGCTGATTATCTGCCTGCCTCCACTAGGACAGAAACCCATGAGAGCTGGAATATTAGTTGTCTTATTCGTGGCTATTTCCCAGCTGCTGCTCAGTAGGCAGTCAACAAGAAACTGGTGGATATAGCTGTGTCTTCTGACTCAAGTTTACACTGCCTCCCGATTCACTGATAGGAAGGAGTGCTTGTCTATGTGATATTTTTATTGCTGTGGGAAAGGAGAGGAAATTCTTTGGAGGCTACAAGAAGGCCTCTGACAAATTAGAGAGACAACCACACACTGCAATAAAACTCCACTCATAAAATAATTACATATCAATTACAGAGCCAGTATCGAGGGCACTCTGTACCGAAATCTTAAGCTGACTTGAGTAACGGAGCCATCACAATAGGGTACGGCCAAAAAGCTTCTTGTTGAAAGAGAGCAGATTTTAGCATGGTCCCCAAGAACACTCAGTTGCACTCAGATAAGAAGAGGCAAGGTTTCTGAATAGGGGTGTCTGTCTTTCCCAAAATTCAGAAATGGGAAAGGTTGTGTGTCAACTGTAGTGAATTTTGCTTTGCAGAATAAAAGGACAGTGCTAAGGAAAGGGGAGGAGGAGAAGTTGGAAAGTTGAGGACATCTAGGATGCACAGAAAAGATATTTCCAAAGCAACACACAGCTCTTCGCAGAACTCAAAAACAAATCTGCACTGCCATTAGACTGAGACTCCAGTAGGGAGGGGAAATTTTCTCCAAGGCTTTGGCTGTCAATGAGGGGAGAGCTCTTCTGTGGAGAAGCTTGTCACCCTGGACTGTGATTATAATCCACAAAGCTCCCCTTCCCCAGGTCAGCTCACTCATTTATAACTAAGAAGATTACTCACTGCCTACATGCATAAACAGCTTTCTGCATCATCCTTGGGGTATTTTCCCTAAACCTTTCCACATGCCTCCTCTCTCTTCCTTTTCAAATGCTCGCTGTGTCTGGGTCAGCGTACATTTCCCTTATGAGCTGCGTTCAATTAACAGTTCCAAGTCAGACCAGCGATGGTCTTTCTCTCTGGTTTCTCCTAAGGGGAGTCCCTTGATTAGGGGGTGTGGAAAGCACTGACAGCAGGGTGCTCTCACGCTCTGTCCTCCTGTCACAATCTTGGCAGACAATGGGCAGGTTTGGGCTGTTAACTCCTGTTCAGAGATGGATCTCTTTCTCTCGCTGGCTTTTTTCACTTAAAATAAATGCAATCTGCTAACTTTCCAGCCATTAGTGGTGCCTGATTAATTTTCAAAGTGAGTTCAGTTTTAAGCCACTTCTCCAAATAGACACCTGATTGAGTTGAAGAGTCGAGAAAGGATTGTTATTTAATTGTATTTGATCTAAAGGCAATCAGAGGCTCACCATCTCAGCCCTCTGTATCCTCTGATTAATTATGAGTAATATTCTTGCCCCTTGTGTTGACAGAGCACTTCATAATTTTCCACGCTCTTCTGCACATATTCCTGAGGTAATCTTTCCCCATGCCTTGTGAGGCAAATAGGGTAAGTAATATTATGTCCACCTGAAGAAGTAGGAAATAGAGACTTGGGGTGACAGGTAAAGGACCAGTCGCCCAGGAACAGAGGCAGACAAAAAACCAAAACCCAAGTTCCTGACTCCAGTTTCATTTTATTTCCTCTTGTGTCACACCACCATATCAAGGTGAGGGAGCGTAGTATGTGCTCCAGATCTCACAGAGCTGGAATGAGTTCCGAATCCACCTTTGCCTTTGGGGGCCTCAGTTTCTACATCTGTAAAATGGAGAAGTAGTGGTAGCTGTTCATCATGCTATTTGTAAGACCTCAGAAGATCCAATAAAGTAAACCATGCATTCATTGCCCGGAAGAGCTCCTTAACCTTGGGAGCGTCCATCTTCATGTCTGCCACAGGAATAAACACCATACATCACAGCCTATCAATTTTCTCCTGCTTCAAGCCCGAGACTTCAAAGCACAAGTCACAAACCAAGCCTATGGCTTTTGTTTTCTTTGGGATACAGAATATTTTTGTTTTGTTTTTATTGCCAGTATTTAAAAAAATTGTAAACTTTCACAGAAAAATCAAGATTTCCCAAATTTCTTGGAAATTCAACATCCAGCAGTACTAGGTGCACATTTCTATTAGCAGGTACCTTTTAGCAGGGACTCCACAGACACTTTCTCTTTGCACAGGGCTCAGCATTCCAGCTCGCCCCAGTCCCTACCACTCCCTAATGCGCCACAAACCTTATCTACCCAACTCATGCAGGTCACTGCTTAGATAAGGCCGCATTCCCATCAGCTGGCTCCCAGGACTAAGACAGTAGCATGCCCTGCTGCTGTCATAACATCTTTTGGAGCCAGCTGGATGACATTCAAGAAGGTCCTAGCTGGCACTGTGAATTCTCATTATTAACCATGGTTATCTCGATGTATTCTCTTTATCATGCCAGATTTTCACAAACAAATGTGCACCAGGAGAAGAAATGCATTCTGCCCATCTTGTAAGCAGAAAACTTTTACTAAAATCAAACTGGAATAAGTGGAAACAAAATGAGGATTACAGAATTAGACCTAGAGTGATAGCTTTTACCTCCTGTAAAAATCTCCCCATTTGCACCTATTCACATAAACATTACAGCCATGTGACTCCCAACTGCCCTCAAAATATATTTTGTTACTCTGTAATCAAATTTGCTCATGCCATAAAATGCCCTAGCTCTTATGTGAATATTTTTTTAAAAAGCCGGAATTGAGGAATATTGGCTATTATTGAGAAATTAAAGGGCCTTGCACTCTCTTAATCATCAGATGAGCTTATTAAAGGGGCAGTTTGTTGGAGAGTTCTGACAGTGGCATTTTGGCACTGCAGTATAACTGGGCAAGGATTATGTCATTTCTCAGCTTTTCTTGGCAGAGGCTTTTATTATTTACAATATTTACTTCAGGGAAATCTTGGCATGTGTCATATTTATCTTGCTGAAAAATGGGCCCATAAATGCATATCACCTTTCAGACAAAGCCAAATGTTGTGGTACTAATTTGGTTCATGAAGTGTGTAATTCAGTTCCTTTGCACAGGGGCAACATTTGTCTTCTGCTTTTATTAAACTACCATAAAACAATTTTTCTTGCTCATTATTGAAATATGCATCACTGGGGCTGAGGCAAAGGGGATTTAATGACTAAAATTCTACAGGCGTGCCAGTGATACTTTGCTCTATTCTGTTGCATGCCTCAAGAAAAACCAAGAAGAAACCTGTAAGGAGAGCCTGTGCCCTTTTCCCATTTAGTGGGTGGTAGGAAGGATACAGAGGCCCAGAGGAGGAAGCAAAATAAAGCGGTCATTTTTATGAGATTATTTCCATGAAACACATGCTTTCATTAGTAGGAGCTATTTATAAATAGCTCCTGATTTATTTTTCATTTCACTCAAGTGTATTTTCAGTCTCTTTGAGGTTAGCAGCAAAGCAGCTTTGCCAACAACATACTCAAGACCCAGTTTTACCACTGTGGGGCAGAGGATACGGTGGGGAGGAAGAGCTAATGGTGGAACCAATACATCATCTGCCTCCACCCGGAGTTTCCTTCTTCGCCAGTCTGGTGTTGTCTCGTGTTCATTCTGTACCAGACATTGTAAGTGACAGTTTCACTATCCCACCTGTAACAGATCACTTGCTTGGAAGCAGGCTGCCTGTCTTGCTACCCTGGCAATACAGAAAACAGTCAAACAGGTTTTGGGTAAAATGGATGCAACATTTTAGAAACTGATCTCACACACACACAAACATACCCTGTTCCCGGGCTAATTAGTTTACAGAAAAACAACTTGAAATTTAGATCAAGAGGATATGCCACCAAAAAGACACTATCACCTACCTAACACACTCAGTATTTGTCATGTGTTGAAGAAAGAGGAAGAAGGTGCAAGGGAACAAGAATGGCGCACACACACCTCGGACTTAGCATAGAGTGCTTTGAGCTCTGTACTGTGTCTTATTGAGTCCTGGCACCAACCCTGTGGGGCAGGAACTATTATTATCCCAATTTTATAAATGAGAATAATGAAGAAAGATGATAGAGAGAGCAGGGTTATAGAGCCAGGAAGAAGAACAATCGAAATTTATGCTACAAGCAATTTGTAATTTGGTTATGTTCTGTTCAGCACTTGATTGAATTCTACTTTGAAAGGTTTTCTAAGGCACTGTGGAAAATTTAAAAAAACAGGAGACATAGTATGGTCCCTGCCCTCACATCTCTGCTACGGACCAGGGATGATAAGGTATAGACATGGGATGCTAGTTTTAAATAGAAGTTGAGCCCATTTTTTTCTCATGTAAATCTACAGTCTCTTTAGGATAAGAGATTCATTTATTTAGCAAATATAGATGGGCATCTATAAGTTCAGATTGGCTGGGGCGGGGACTACCTGGGGTTGGAACTCTCCATTCTAAAACCAGGAAAGCCCCAGACAAACCAGGGCCTTGATCCAAACTGAAAGGAACTATGAATAGACGCTGAGGGGTACAATATGAACTGGGCAGACATCATCCCCACTTTTACCCAGCAATGAGTCTAAGGGGACCCAGAGAGATAAACAGTGGATAAACAGAAAAAAGTGACACAGCAATAGCACAGATTTGCAGGGTAGTGTCAAATGCTTCTCTTACATCTAAAGTCACCAAAATAAACAAAATCAGAAGCAAAAAATAGCTTTGATAAAGAATTGAAAACATACATTTATTAATGGGGTTAAAAAAAGATGTGGTCCAAATTATCCACACAGCTTACAAATTCTATGAGAAGATGTCTATGTATTTCAGACTATTATTAAATACTCAATTAACATTATAATAATTTTGTAATATATTAAACTCATCTCTGAGATGCCCTGTGCAAGGTAGAACTCAATCAAGTGGTCAACAGAACATAACCAGTTTACTGGGTAAACTGAAAAAGCAAAAGTTTCAGAACATGAGTAAGAGTTTTAGCTGTTACTGTGTTATCAAAACTTTTCTTTTTTCATAGATGTCTTGGTTCCATTAAATTAATCCTTGTGTCATCAATGTCATTTGTCATTTTAAATGAGTAAGGACAGAGTCAGTTCTCTCCTCTTCCTCTACCATCACCCAAAAATGTATGTTTTGAGCAATTATTACATTATGGTAGCAATTAATGTTGACAATATAAAAAATAACAAACGTTCAAAGGTGTAACCAACCAAAACCAGCATAAATCATTCCCTGAGTTTGTTGTCGCTCTTTTGTTCTCAGTGCATTTTTTTAGCTATGCAGTAGATTCTGGAAATTACTTCAGTGGAAACCTCTCCTGACATCACTACAATGAATTAAGTAATTGAGAAATTAGAAGCCACGTTGACTTTTCAAAAGTGTAACTAATAGTTGCAGAAAAAAAGAAATCCAAAAAAACATTAACAAAATGAGATGCCAATCTTCCTACCAACAACCCACCATCAAGTTTTGGCAGACAGAAATTACGGAGCTGGAGTTTGGCACATGATGAACAGGCACAAAGCCTAAAAAATACTGAGAGTGGAAACTCTGTGGCTCTTCCCACTGTCCTCATTTTTGCTTATCACACGTATTACCTTGTATTCTTAGCAATTACTTCCTAAACTACAGGGGAGGGGCAGATACGCACAACACTGTATCTTTATGCATGAGCTAAATTTCTTTGTACACTTCCTTCATGTTGTCAGTTAACTAAATTTCTTTTTACACTTCCTTCATGTTGTCAGTTAACTCAACCCCACTTATTCAACTCCAGTAAAGGGTTTACATTTTGCTGAACGTTTTTCCTAGTTCCCTTAAATTAACCACTCTGGATTCAGGAATAGAGAAAAAAGCAACTTCTGCCAAAAATGCACCATGCATTCTGATCCGGTGTGTGCTGTTACTTCCACCTGACGGTACCCCACTTCATTTTAAATATGGCTAAGAGTCCTCAAGAAATACCAAGGAGATGAATCTGCACCTCCAAACACAAATTATGTTAATCAGGTGTTCCAGACGGTGGAGCTGGGGAAGAGGTGGTGTGATTATTCTCAGGAAGCCTCAGTGATCAGCAGCCAACTCATACTGAGAGCCAGAGCTCATTGGCTTTTTGGAACCGTGCAGAGAGCGTGCCTTCCTCCCCTTAAATAAAGGCTACTCCACACTCTACCTGTCCAGTGGGGCTGTGGTCAAGCTGTTCTGCTTGCCATGCATCAATGCCACTTTGTTCAAACCGACTGGCTCTCTCCACAGTGCCCCTCCTGCCGTCTGTATTATTTAAAGGAGATTTATGGTTGGGTGTCTTGTGCTGTGAAACACGATTGGTGACCTCCCCCAGGCTGGGAAGCCAGCAGGGAAAAGCATTAATGTTATGGCACATGGGAAAAGGAAACAGGCAGCAGCCAAAAAGAACAGAAATATAACCTGTGAAATATACGGAGATGTTACAGACAACATTGAGTGTGTGAACTTCTTCTCTGATGGAACCCCAATACATACTCAGGTTAGGGTGCTAGAATGTATGTACGTGTGTGTGTGTGTGTGTGTGTGTTTCTGTGCATGTGTGTTCTAATTTTGATGGGGTTTTCTGTTTGTTTTTGTTTAGAAAACATAGAAACAAATGCCAGAAACAAGGATTTCACACGAAAAAAGATCCCACCTTAACTAGAGCACCAAGAACCCTGGTTATATATTATAGCAGATTGGATAATTGCATGGTTACTATGACCATTTGAAGTTATGGATACTAAATTAAGGGTAATCCAAACTCATGCTTCAGGGTACACTCTGATCTTTGTTTGGGTCAGGAAGAGTTTGCCCTTCTTCTGACGCTATGCTTTTCAGGACAAGTGATACTGGCTATACAAAGAGTTTTTACAATTACAGATCAGGTATGGTAATAAGCAGGGGAGAGACCAGAGTCACAACTAGAAGAGCAAATTTCAGGGTTTCTAAAATAAACACACGTGTATTTCCCAATTTCCCAGTTGCATACATTTGAAATGAAGAGGCAGCACCATCCTAATCGGCTTATGAAATAAGCCTGACAATTTATTACTGACTCCAGTGCTAGCCAGAAACAATTTATTTGTCCCTCTCTGATCTTTGGGTTCTAATCTGTAAAGATGGATATAAATACTCACCACTCCAATCAGAAACATGGTAGCAACTCACAAAGCCAGAACTTCCAAAGATGAGGAAGACTATACCAGAAAGAAATTTTAGAAAATGTCCTTCCCATGTTAGTCTACCTTTCACAAAAACACAACCTTTATTTCTCTTAGAAAAAGACATGTTTAATTTTCTTTACTAGTACTTGAAATCTGTGGAAGCAAGCCAGCAAGGGGATGTGTCCAGGAAGGTGGAGCACCATTAAATCCTAAATATATTCTTGCTTTGAAAATGTTTGGAGGAGACATATTAATTTCAATTACTTTGATGAAATTAGATCCTACACTAAAGAAACAGTATGTTTAATCTCTATAGCAAAGGTTATTTTTTAAAGCACTTGTTCTATTTAGATGTAACTTCCTTTACTTAATGAAAAATTAATTGATGTGTGTCTTCAGATTAATCTCAGAAATACCTAGTACTTTTCCTCCCTATCTTTTAGAATTACTCAGAACAAATGGCTTTTATGGTTTAGGGAAAGACCTGGAAATTGTGAAACCCATCTTCTCTAGAAATATTTGAGGAAGCGTTTTGAAAAACTATGAGAATGCCCCCCAAACAAAGCTCTCCAGTAGGCCACAAAACCGTTTTTTCTAATTAGTACATGCTTATGCACAGTTTCACATTCAAAAAAAAATAAAATAAACTCCCTATATTTTAAAATGGGGTAGGCGTCTTTTGGTTAGTGAGTAGTGGTGGGTGCTTATAGCCTGTTAGAGAGAATTTCTTTCCACTGTGTAGGCTCCTTTCTATTGTCAGTCATGGTAAACACATTCAGAAATTGCAGCAACCCTCCGAAAACTGTCCTTAGTGAGGCACCCAGCTGAACAGGGAAACGCCACAATTCTTATTTTCATGAAATCGCTGAATGCTAAAACTAAACATAACTCCCATTTTATATGAAATGTATGAGCCTTCTTTAATTTACTCTTTTAATATTCAGTGTTTGGTCATTTATTTTTGTGCATTTTATGGCTAACTCAGTATTACAAAAAAAAACCTGTCAGCTCCCAGAGTAAGAGACATAACCATTTAATTTGTCTCTAACCAGTCTGGTAATCTGCTAGTGACAAAAAAAATTAATAAAAATGTTTGATGAGAGTATTTTGTTTTGTTTTTTAATTGTTTACAGGCAACTGGGTAGAGAGGTGAAGAAAAGACGACTCATCTTTAGGACACCTAAAGCCAAGTTACACTTCGTAATCACAACCCAAGAAGCTGAATATTCTCTGCTATGACAGCACACAATCTGAGCAAACCATAACAGAGTCACCATTCCTAAAAAAAGACTCACTTGCTCCTGGCCAGGCCTGGAGTGCCCTGAGTAGGACAACAAACCGCCCGCTCCTGTGTTCACCGTGGCCGGAGGCACCGTCAGCCGAGAACCTCAGCGCCCACTCCTGGTGCCCTACTTGGCAGCTACAAGGTAACTATTAAGCAGCACTGATATTAGATTAGGATGATGTTGTCATCCCATTGTTATCCAATTTATCCTACTCTAACATGGTATGAAGTAGCTCTACGTCAATAATGGTTAATAAATACAGTCATTTCCATGTGCTTTCAAGACAAGAAACTGGCCTCTCTTCCATTTCTCTACGTTCATTTCTTGAGTAGGTGAGTAACGACTGTTTCACTCCCAGAGTCTATGCAACTATAAAGAACGCTCATAGAATGATCTAGATACTTGGTGAAAAGCACTCAGGCCTCCTCTAACGTATCTCGGTCATATGGGTCTCAAGGGGGGAATGAGTCATTTTGCTCCTAGAGCCTTCTGGATGCACACACGAGATCCCATGCCTGCACACACATTCTAAATTTCAGACAATCACTGTTTCTTCAACAGATTCTACTCAGCCACAGTTCAAATTCCAGAATATAGTTAATGCTTATTTTCCTATAATGAAGTTTTACCCAATTTAGAATTTGATGGTAATTGTAGGTACATTGTTAAACTACTTTCTAATTACTATCCAAAAAGTCTTGTCTCCCTAAGAGACTGTATTCCAAAGAGTACTTAACAAAAAAGTTTACCAATGCCTCTTAAATTTGCTAACTCATAAAACTCATCTGAGAATATTTAAATATACAGATTCCCAAGCCCAACCCCAGACCTACTGAGATGGAATCTCTTGTTAGATGGGCCAGGAAATGTGTATTTTTAACTTCTCTTAGGTGGTTCTGATAAGCAGGAGAATTTGGGGAACAGATAGGTCTTAGGGGATCTTCATGATACCCCATGAAGAAGGCAGAGAACATGTTAGCTTTATTTTAGAGATATAAAAATGGGTCTTGGAGAGGTCTCTTCCCTTCACTAAGCTTCTGCTTCATTAGCTCTGTAACATGTTGATAACTCACCTTCATTTTTGTCTTTCCAGCTCTCTAACAGTCCCCAGAAAAAGAATATATAACACACAGTAAGGGACCTCAGAGTTATTCTTGCAGATGGTATGGATGTTGACTGCAAGAACAACTCCTGAGACTTTTGCCTCAGTATTTCCAGAGGATGCCTGGTATTCTATGACCCCTTCCTATTGCTCGCCTCATTTTTGGTCCATATTCTGATATAATTAACATCTATCCAGGAAGACCTCCCTCTGCTGAGGAATTCAGCACCAGAAAATACTGCACATGAGGATATAATATACAAAATATCTGTACAATACAGCTTCTTAAGCAATTATCCCATACCACTGGGTCACATTATGCAACTTAATATTCCCCATAACAAAAGTAGAGTTATGGGATTTTTTAATGCATACATTATTAAGTTTTACTTTAATCATTTATGGCATTCTTTTATATTATTTTACTATTGCATGTCACAGTAATCAGTGACAATTAAATTTTTTAAAACTTGCATTGAAAATTAACTCTCATCAGAAATAGGATTAAGACCAGGGCTTTCATGGTTTTAAAGCTGAACTAAGTAGAGGGAAAGATGTTACACAGGAGGGAAATTTCCCTTGACTTAACACACAACAGTAGGCTTGAATGATTTCTTAGAATTTTCCATCAGTGTTTTCTAAAATAGCCTTTGGTGGTCTGTTCTCCCGGCATCGTTCCTAGTATTTCCAGCAGAAATGGCTGTACCCCAACAAGCAGGAAGCTGGGTACTGCCTGCTCCCGTTGAGATTTGGGGAGAGGTGGTGCAAACAACTGAAGCATTAATCGACCTCTACACCCGTTCTGTTTTATGCATTGCTGGGGAGTAGGGAGAGAGTGGAAAGGGCCCTCAGTCCAGGTTTGGCAAGGTAGGGAGCCGGCCCTCAGTCCGAGCCCCTCAAACACCTACCAAGGACACAGCGCCTATTCAGAATCCGAGTTTGTGGAGGCTTTGCAATCAATAACATATGGCCATGCGAGTGCTAGCATTATACAAACAGACTGAAATAAATATGCTCAGCAAGTAAAATATCTGTATGTAAAACAACAAAGCTTTTAGTTTAACTGCAGAAAATGAAAAACAAGTCTACTTGAAACCAGGCTAAATGAGCAACCAGTTATTCAATGTGAGTGTTTGGAGATGAATGAGCTGGCAGATGCTTTATTCAGATCATTAAGACCAGATATCAATAATTTCGGAAGATAGGAGGCAAAACTCACCAGAAACACCTTGATGTGGTTGGGGGCGCACACCCTTTCTTTGCCTGCTAGGCTGGTGGAGGTGCAGGGAAGGCGGGGACACACCAGCTCTTTGAACAACCAGGTGGCTCCCACCACACCAGCTTGTTAGCCTCCGTCTCACAGGCATTTTTTTTCCTTCCAGATTCATGATCTCAGATTAGGTAGGTGGTGGGGCGGCTCTAAATATACCTTGCTGTTACCCAAGACCTGTATCAGGGAAGGTGCTTATTAATATCATGGAGATATGATTTTTAATGATCTCTGAAAACAGCCTATATGGGTGTGAATAATGGCACTGTCTCATTGCATGCGTGGTTTGTGCTTTTGTCTCAGACAGGTTCATTTTTCACTGGAGGGGAAAGGTTCATGCCGCACGAGGGGGGTAACCAGTTGATGTTACAAGGCTGACTATTAGGCCCCTTGCTGTTCCACATGTCACAGGGAAGGACTCCAGCCGGCAACCTTAATGCCTACTTCAGCATCTTGAAGAAATTAATGAACACAGCTTCTATGGCAAAACATTTCAATCAACCCTTACCAGCTGTGCCTACATTTAAGAAAAAGAAAATGGGGCGGGGGAATGCCCAGGTTTATCAAGAAAGTTTCTTCGAAAGATCAACCGTGGTGTTGGCTGCGTGTGGGGCAGTGGGAGGGAGGAAAGGAAAAGCAGGAGGAAGAAAGGGAGAAGGGTGCCAGTACCCAGTGCCAAAAGATGTGCTCTGGCCCCTGTGTTTGTTGAACAAATTAAGCACGTTCTGGTTTTTCACCTGCTGAAGTAGCAGCAGTGCATATGGCCTAGAAGTTAAAAATAAGGAAATATGCATACATTACCATACTTAATGGACGACCCTCTCCATTTAATATGCAAATTTCCTGAAATATTACTGAATGCCGTCTGTTCTAAATGAATAAATTTGAATTGCAATTAGAATAATCCTTTATAATTAATGAAAACTGTCAATTTTAGTTCATAAGTAATTTGATTAACAGGATGATGGGACACTTATCAAGTTCACTGGACTGCTAGGCTATGAGAAAACTGACAGTGAAAATGGGGCGGGCCAGGCACTCAGGCTCCACCAGAGTATTATCCTAAATTATTGATAACACAAGCTAATGAACTTCAGAAAGTGAACTCTAGGGGCCTCATTTAAAGGGACAGCCTCAGAGGGCGATGGGCAGGGGTGCGATGATGATCATTCAGAAAGCGTCTTTGCTGGTATTTTTGGTTCCTAGGAAAACAAATGTTTGGAAATGCCAGGGCAAAAGAAAACATTGGCTGAAAACACAAATTTACCATTTCCAGCTGTTGCTGGAACAAAAGGAAACAATAGTCAGAGGACAAATGTAAGGAGAGAATGCAAAAACATGTGGAATGAAGTTTGTGGTAATGCATCACAGAAGTGGGACATGGCAAGAGCAGTGGGGCCATCTCTGTTGCTCTCCTTTGTTTCTGCCTTCAGATAGACCAGAGACAAGAACACTTAAATGACACTAATTGAACATTTATATAAATCAATGGGAGAGGGCATTCCTTTGAGACACACAGGCAGCTCTAAGTTATGTCACAAGAAGTAAGAGGTCAGCTCATGTGGCCCTTGGAGAATAGACAACCTATGCTTTCCCACTGAGGAAGGTGAAGAAGTTGAGAAAAGGGTTAGTACTACAAGAGAGTTCTAGCATTCTCTGTGTGTGTGTGTGTGTGTGTGTGTGTGTGTGTGTGTGTGTACCAGGGGTCGAACTCAGGACCTCGCGCGCCAGCAGGCGCCCATGCCACTGAGCGATATCACCAGCCCTTTTATCGTATGTGGGTTCCGGGAGTCGAACTCAGGACCTTGTGCTTGCTAGGCAGGCACTTATGCTGCTGAGCTATCTCACCGGCCCAGTTCTAGCATTCTTATTTGTTGCTGTTAAGTAAGAGGAATACAGAGTAAGGAAAAACAAGGAAGAAGTTAGAAAATAAACTTGTTTTGTCTTTTCTAGAAATTGATCACAAAACTCACCACAACAGCGCCAGATGTGTTGAGACAGATCCACCTTTGGGGCTTTCACTACCCCTGGCAGGGGAAGAAGTTTATGAGGAACCTTCACATGGGGGCTCTGTGAGCAAGGGTCTGGTTTTCCCGATTCACCATGTCTTGGCAGACATTGTCTTATCCTGCCTTCAACACGGGTAGTTCCTGACAAGGGCAGTGACTGCCTTGTTGAGGATGGGAGCACCAAATCTGTCAAAGAACAGTCAACTCATAGTTCTTCACTTCTTCCTTCTCCTATAGCCACTGAGAACTACCTTGATTCCAAGGTTGGAAACATGGAAATGACCTATGCAAAGACTGTCCCTGAAACTTTGGACAGGGTTCATGCCTCAAAATAAGCCACCTGTCATGGTTATCCCAAGATTATCAGGTAGTAATTTCTTAAGACCAATACTAGTCCTAAGAGTATAGCCTCAGAGGCACACAAGGGGCCCTTCTTGGAGAATACCAGCATTTTATCAATTTCAGTTCATCTCTATGGGTCACCTATACTACTTAGCTCATCAAATTTGAAAGAATTAAAAAATAAACTAAACACAATAATAAAGATGATTTTTAAAGCATCTACAATTTACTAAAAAAAACTGTTCTATCTGCTAGACATTGCACAAAGTTATTTAAGTCATTAAACACTTAAGGTAACCTTGGAAGTACATACTATACCCATTTGACAGGTGAATAAACCAAGGCTCAAAAAAGATTAGAAACTGTGTCCAAGGAATCACACCAGACAGTGGCAGAGTTGAGAATGGAATCAGAGTACATCCATCTCTGGACCCTAAGCTGTTAACCTAAATATGTACTCTGGGCTGATTTCCATTTTATAAATCTGTGCTCCAAGTTGGCCATATTTAATCATGCTATAGTTTCCCTCACTTTTCAATTACATTTTTATTCCATTGCTCTGGACCACCATGACTGTTAAGTTGCAAGCATTTCCAAGCCAGCTCAGCAGATATACATTTGGAGTCATTGTTTCCCCTCACATGGAATAAGCAGGTCATAAACATTTTCTTTCATTCTGCAATGTGTGCCACAAGCAACCCTTTTGCATCCTCTGCCTTCCACAATGTGTCTTAAAATCCATCTCTTTAGAGCTCAGTTTTTAAAACATGACAAGCACCGGGGAAGGCTCTTTCCTTGGACTCTGCCTGAATATCCTCTACTGCCACTGTCCTAACCAGCCAACTTCAGCCTTGGGAGATCTGTAATAAAAGCTGTTAGCTCTTCGACACTCAATAAAAGAAACAAACAAGAAACCAATGATGTTCTTGGTTATTAAACTCCTTATTAGACCTAAATAAAATTAAGCAGCCGGTGGCCCTATGTCTCCACAAAATTAATATTAAAACCTCTCTTTGAGCCATTTAGATCCTTTGTACATATACTCCAAGCCTCAAGCTCTCTCACTTTTCCAAGAAATACAAGCAATTTTTCTTTCTTCCTCAGTCCTTTCATATGCTTACAACACCCAAAGGATTTCTTTGTTTTTTTCCTCTAACCCTACCCTCATCTGTAAACTCCCAGCGTGATAACAAGAGAAACCTACCTGGATTCTAACCTCACCGAATACTGGAGCAGGGAGGCCTTCGGGAGACTATCCAGCTCAAAGTTTTCCAAAAGTTGTACACACACCAGTGGTTTTAGTACTACACTGTTTTCAGTGGTTATATATTTATTTTCATGTGTGCTAGTTTAAAAAAAAATAAGTGGGTACATCAAACTCCTGATTGCACAGATAGCATTGCCTAACTCAAACCATAAGTCAACATTCAGGTAAAAAATATACAGTGAATAGATTTCTTCTATTAGACAAGAGTCTGTAAATAACACTCAGGATGGTACTTGTCTAGAAAATTCACAAGCATAGTCTGTGAATGAGCGAACTTCCAGAAAAAAATGATCTGGCCCCCACCTCCTCTTGGTGCTCAAGGAATAAAGCGAAGCTTGGGGAGGTAGATAAGTACAGCACAGTAAAGACAAGGTCTGAGGAGGACCTCTGATCTCCTAGGAGATGCTCTTTCCTGTGCACAGGGCCCAGGCCTTAGGCAGGGGCCTCTGGGGAGGAAAAGGGGACATGAACTCTGAGAACATTACAAGGATGCTGGGGCCACTGAGGACAAGGGAGGGGCAAGCAGCCATGTTCTTCAGCCAGAGCAGCTCCACTGGGTTAGGTATCATCTGGGAGTTCTATATCTGATTTTATCTGAGGAAAGAGTGTTTTAAAGGTTTTCACTGATGCAACAATAGAAAGTCTTACAATTGACAGAAAGCGCTTCGGTTTGATCTCGTTGTGCCATTTGACCTTTTTCATGGTGAAGCAAGTTGGGCTCCACCAACTTCTCCCAAAGTATGGCTCAAGGACCATTTATGTTAGAATCCCCTGGGGTCGGCGAGTAGAGGGACTTCTGTTAAAATGCATACTCCTTGGCCCTGGTGCATGCTTGCTTTCTTGCAACTTCATTGAAGGGTGGGCTTGCATATAAAAATTAGCTGCTGATAGACTTTGTATAACTCTGCAGCTAATGCATTCATTATCCATGGAGCCAACTCTCTTAATGTACACAACATACAGTTCTCTGCAAATGGCTACTATAAATCCATTTGGTGAAAGAACGAAATTCTTTTCCTTGGCAAGCCAGGTCTGGATTCAGACTCCATCTGTTTACCACTTGTTGGGTCTGTAAGGATGTGCAGACACCCTCAATGCTGACATGGGTGGTCACCTCCCAAAGAGCAAGAAATAAACCAGCTTTCATTAGCTGCTGGCATTTATGAGAGCATTATAATGAAATTAGAAAAAAAAATTTAAATGGTTTTTTAGAATAATAGCAACATTGTAGGGGAGAAATGGTACTCGTGTTTCTTGGGTAACATGTAGTCTAAGTAGCCAGAGGGGGAACCCTAGAGTGGGTTATCTCAAAGATAAGATCAAGCCTATCTGAGAGGCCAGGGACAAGAATCTATGCCTGCCATACTTAGATCTGTCACATGGGACATCATCAAATAATATGCTGGAAAATAACAGAGAACATAAAGACCCTAAATAGGGAAGTAGATCTTCCTTCATCTTTGAAGTTGTTGATGGTTAGGTAAAATATATTACAACAAGGATACTCATTTTTTAGAGTAAAACACCAGTGAACTGGCGGAGGAAGTCTTGAAACAGAGATGTATCTTCTCTCCAACAAATGTTCATTAATAGTATTTGTGGGGACAAAGGATAGGAATATTCTGGAAGCAAAGATAATAGTATTTATCAAACACTTATGAATGTTAAGCACTATGCACCCAATATCTCATTTAACCTCAAAAAAATTATGGTAGGTATTATTATCGCCATTTATAGAAAGGAGTGTGAAGTTTATCAAGCTCAATAAACTTCTCAAATGAAGAACAATTTGAAGGCAAGATTCTGATTTCTAAGCCATGTTTTCTGCCATGGAGCTGTATGTAGTCCCACAAAAGTGCAGGAAGAAAAATCTAGAGAAAAAAGATTGAGTCACTGTAAATATCCCACAAAGAAAATAATATCATAGCACTTCTTATGAGCTATGTAACTACATTTGATTGTAACAGTCCTGTCAGGTGTTATTACTGTTCTTAATTAAGACACAGAAGCTTGCATGCTCAAGTTTAACAATGACTAAATAAACTGGTTCCTAACCCAGCTCTGTCTGATGTCTGTCCCTGGCCTTTCTGCCACACTCTACTGTCTTTACCTAGACATGGCATCTTCTCTTTCCATTCCTTCCAACTGGAGATGATGGTAAAGTAGAGTCTTCAACTTCATCTATAAAGAGGCTATGAAAAGGATATCACTCTCTGCCCTCCAAAATCTCTGTTTTATACCTCCTGGACATATAATGCACCTTGACAGTCAATGTCCATTATAAGAGTTGGTGTCATGAAAGCCACAGGCAAGGGTTGCAGCAGGCAAATCCTTTCCCAAAGCCTCAGGGACTGCTGTGAACCAATCACACCTCATGGATGCCCTTACCATTGGTTTGACTCATGAAAACCCAAGTGGACAAAGAAAGGACAATTTGAGACAATGCCATGAATACCAACATCCTTGTGTGTTAATTTGCCTAAAACTCTGATAGTTGTTTAAATAAATTCAGAAATTAGTCATATGGGAACCTAGCTTGGGTGTATATCTTTATCGGTCACGATATTTGGGTGGAAAACACCATAGGATCATTGTTGTTTAGAGTTGCAGAGAGGCAGAAAGCCCACTTAGAAGCAAACTAATACTAAGCTCATGTTTATGCTTTGACCTCACACTATGGTAACTAATGATGGTTCTGCAAATCAGCTTGGGAAAACAAATGAATGATTGCAGAGGAGAGATCCCCAGTGAGGGTGATGAGCTTCATTTCACCTATGTTAACCCTTAATTCTTCACAGGACAGCCTGCACAAATTCTATATGGTTTACCTAAATGAAATCTATGCCTTATTCTGAATTCAAATCTTAGACCCAGTGCATGTAATACAGTGCCTTAATAGCTTTCCAAACTTTCATTTGGCCTCAGTTACACAACCAGCTGACACTGAAAATAATTAATGCCCTTTAGGACTTGCATCTGCTCCTATGGTTCCAAGTCAAGGTTTTTAATTGGGCTATTTTGGCATTTGGAGACAATGGCAAGGTGAAATAACCTTTCTTTAATATTTTTGAGGTCAGCAGATAGTCCTGCCAAAGGTCATCCTTCAGGTTCACAAATGAGTCATTTGTCTCACCTAATGCAATCTGTGACTTGCAAATTGCACTGGGATGTGTTAGCGTGCATTAATTAGTCCATGTGATGAATACTGAATTCATCATTACTAGCCGGAGCTTTTAGAGATGTGCCAATACTTGTTTTGGTGGTTTGTGGTTGCTTATTTGTACTTTCCACTCCACTTCCAACTCTGGCCTGAGATCTCCAACACCCAGAGCCCAATAATTGGCATAGCAGAGTTAACCCTCTCCCTATGACATGGGTAGAAACCGGAGAAAGAGTCCCTGGCATAAAAATATTGCAAAGAAGGAAGCAACCACAGCCTTGCTGTCTTTAGTTTGTTTAATCCATAAACTTGGCATCAAAAGATGATTCCTTTTCCCATTACGATCCAATTCAGAAAGAGAGAGAGAGAGAGAGAGAGAGAGATTCTATTTCCAATACCTCACTCGGAGCAGTGCTCTGGGTTGTGCTGGGTTCTTTCAGACGCTTGGCAGCTACTGCCTATAATGAAGGCATCATTAATTTCTGTTTCAGGGGATAGAAAATCAGGATGTGGACACTGTATGGCTATACCATCTGTGCAGTTGACGTATATTGATTCATACCTTCTTCCCATCTGTCCTTGACACTGTGCAGTAACAGAGGTCAAAATCTCTTTCCTGGAATTCCCCCCAAACACAACTTTCTACCCGGGATCCTCTCAGTGACTTTCTTTGGTTGCTATTGTGCACTTCTAAGGAAAACTGGTGGCAGAGTGCCCACATCTGTCATCTCCCAGGTAAGTCCCTCCGACCCAGCAGAACAATAACCCACCACATCAAAAGGACCATGAAAACAATAGCTCTTGCACTTGGCTGCGGGATAGATTTAGTGTGGGGTAGGCATTTAAAGTGAATCCTCCCCTTCTCCAGAATTTCATGGATAACAAAGAAAATTAATGCATCACTCTGGAAATTAGCACATTCATTTTTCACAGGAAGGTACAGTAGCCAATTAAATTATACACAGCATATCTAGAGGTTTGGAAAAGTAGATTTACAGAAAGTTACAAAGCTGAAAACCAGCAGGCAGGTACATCTTGCTCTACATTAAAGACACTCAGAGAAAAAATAAAGTCTCCTATTAATGGGATATTGTATGTATGTGTGTGTTATGTTTAATATGTTTTTGAAAAAAAATGAGAGCGAACAATGTGTTCCCATTATTGGCTATTCAGAAATGAGAATGCCTGAGCCAGATTTCTGAAGGATTTTATTTTGAGGACTATCATTTACTCTATTTTATTTTTTTTTCTAACTCCTCTCCATCCAGGTGAAATTGGACACACAAATAACTGAATTCACAATGGACTTTTTGAGGATTCAAGTGGCCACTTGTATTTGCAAAGAAGTAAGTGGCTAATTGCAGCCCAAGTGAAAAGCTGAGCCTACAATTAGCCTATTAGGTTGCCTGTCCAGGGAGGGGCGATGTGAATGCAGAAATCTTCTCTTGGGGTGAGGTCACTGAAAGCCCAGGAAGAGCTGAGAGCCTCTCCATCAAGCCAAACTGGGCTGCTGAGAATCAGAGGATTCTTTTTGTCAATTTGTTGGTATAACTCTAAAATTCCCCCAGTTCACATAATAAATGCTGCACCGCCTTCTAAATGGGGAAAAAAATTTAAAAGTTTAAACAGATTCCTACAAATCTTCACATTCAAAGTGAATGTCCATCCTTATCCTATCCATAAAATCATCTTCCCTTCCTCCTCATCATTACCTTCTCATGAAATTACCGTTTAAAACTCTCTGTCATTCTCATCCCATACTTAATGTTGAAAATGAATCCATCTTTCAGTTATCCCTGAAAGAAAATATGCAGCTTTCAAAATATTTTAAGGAAATTTCTGTAGCTTTGGAGGGTGGATCTCAGATCATTCAATTTGATTTTGAAACAGAAAATTTAATTTTGATTAAGCACTGCAGCTCTACTAAGCTTCTGCAATGCTGGGAAAGAAAGAAAAGTCTTTGGGAACTGAGGTGGGATTTGGATATGGCCACACTACACCGAAGGGATATACTATTAGCTCCCAGAAGTCAGCTCAAGAGAAAATAGCATTAAATTCAGAAAGAATGGACAACTCACACTTTTTTCCATGCATCAAACCAGGGCTGACCCAACTCGTTCACTCTAAGGTTCGTTTCATATCCACATCTCAATGATTCTGAATTGAAAACACACCTCACCAACTGGATATAGATTAGTCAGAAGGAAGATTCAAAAGCAATTGCCCCTGAGCTCAAAAGCCAAACCTGGACACTGCTTACCGATCCTACCTCTTTCTCGCAGCCCCTTGGCTGTGGCATCATTTAATGACCAACCCTGAAACTTGTTCACACAAAGGTGCACTGCTTTAATTACTTGTCGTTTTAAGCCCTTGAGACCTTCCTCGTGGCCCAGATGTGTCATTTACGAAGCACTTTGCCTCATGAGAGTCACAAGACCAAGTCAGACGTTCTGAGTGATCCGTTTCAGGGTAACCTGCCCCCACCGGGCTCACCCGGGGCTCAGGGAGCCCACCCCGTCAGTACTGCCCTGCAGAGCATCAGGCGGCTGCCATCTCATTTCACCTGTACCCTCCTGCCTGTTCACTTTGAGTGCACACCGCCTTCCCCATGCCGTGGCTGTGCTTTACTGCCACACCCACAAGCCTTTTGGCATGTTGCTAAAGCCCCATCATAAAAATAATACATAAATAAAGCCCCATCCGAGTACTCTGAAAGAACACAAGTCTCTAGATGCCACTGGACAAAAATATCAGCATCCAGAATCATCTTTTAAAAATGATAATACATCTCTTAGAAATCCAACCCCCTTCCATGACTTAGCTCCTGCCTTGTCCTCTAAGGCCATCTCACATCACTGTTGCCCAGCTTTCCTCCTGATCCTGACATACATTACACTCAGTCCCACCTCAGGGCCTTTGCACGTGCTGTTCCGAGTACATGGAATATTTGTCTTCATACCCAATCCTACTGCATTCATCGGTCCAGTTCCAGCTGAAAGGTAATCTCTCTGTGAAGGGTGCAGACTGTCCAATTCAAAGTAATTTCCACATAGACTGGTAAAACCACTGTGGAAATCAGTGTGGAGATTCCTCAAAAAACTAGGATTAGAGGTCCCATTTGACCCAGCTATTCCCCTTCTGGGTATTTTCCCAGAAGAATTAAAAACATCATACCACAGCAATATATGCACACCCATGTTTATAGCAGCACAATTTGTAACAGCTAAATCTTGGAAACAACCCAAATGCCCATCAACCAAGAAATGGATAAAAAAGATGTGTTATTTTTATACAATGGAGTACTACTCAGCCATAAAGAAGGATAAGCTGGAGACATTTATAGGGATATGGATGCAACTTGAGACCATACTCATAAGTGAAATAAATCAGACTCACATTTGTAAACATCGTATTATCTCCCTGGTGTAAGAAACTCAAAGAATAAATAAGATCCAAAATCTATAATAGATATTGTGAAAAGGAAAGAAACTGCTCAAAAAGAAAGAACAACTGGGATGGGGGAAAGGAGAAAAGAAGGAAGGGAAAAGAAGAAAAAAAATATATATATACACACACAGAAGATAGCTAAGATAATTATACTACTAATTTCTTTTAGTTCGCTGAAAAGAATGGTTTGTGCTTATATTGTTTGATCAATTTTGCATGCGTATATCTCATAATCTAAGCAACTACTTTGAAAATAACACTGTGCAATATATTAACCATTGTTAATTTCCTACTATACTATTATGAAATTCTATATCATTTTTTTTCTCTTTAAAATTAAAAAATCTTGAAAAACAAAACACACAAACAAAAACCCAGTAACTTCCAGCCTTGGTCACGAATGGACTCCCTGTCACATTAATCTGCTTTCTTTTCCCCAAAGCATAACTCACTTTGACCTTGTGCAATGTCTAGCTCCCTATGGAATACAAGAGCCATCAGAACAGGACTTTGTCTTGTTCACTTCTCTACTGCCAGGAATAAAGAAAATATACAACAAGTAAACAACAAATATTTGTTGAATGAATGAATGAATAATGCATAAGGGGATATATCGACGAAAGAAGAAATGAATTTTTAAAAACAAAAGATTCTTCATTTGGGGTTGTTGAATAACTGGGCTTTAAGAAATCCTTGATCTCTCTCAAATTACATTTGAAGTCTCACTTGTGTGTATTTTTCAGTTGAGAAATACCACAGCTTCCCTCAGACTCTCAAAGGCTCCATGATTCCTAAAAGGTGAAACAGAATGGGGTAGAAACTACGGTAATAAGTTCCCTGATTTTTAGCCAATCACAGAGCTACTCACATTTCCTGATCTCCCCTGTGGTAGTGGGAATAATTCTGACCAATGAGTGTGCAGAAATGTGGTGGGTGAACCTCCTCAAAGGTCTTTAAAGGAAAAAGGTTTTTCCTTCCTCCTTCCCCCCTCTGTGATGTGGAAGTAAAGGCTGGAGCTCCAGCAGCCACCTCTGATGGTTAAGCAACCTTGGGAATGAAAGCCACAAAGAGCAGGGCAGCAAAAGAGAAGCTAGAAACCCAATGCCATGGATCATCACCTAGCTCTGGACTATCACTAACTTTCTAGATAGGAATAAAGGAGTAAGCGTCTGTCTTATTTAAGCTTCTGTTATTTGTTTGGGCCGTGATGAGTGGAGCTGAGATGGAATTGCTTGTAACTTAGCCCAATCCTAATTAATATACCTAGTTTGAACAAAGTAGGAGAAGTCATACATTCAAGGAGGAATCAGTGCGTTAACAGACACCATTCAAGGCACTACCCCCACTACCCATGTGTCCAAGAACAAAGTTTGACGGGATAGAGATGGGGTAAACAAGAAAACAAATACAAAAGGCCAAAAGAAATTTATTTCACTAAGCTTCAAACTTGGAAGTTAGAAGACAAAATATTGCAAAAGAAACAGGACCAGTGTGATACATTTTATTCATACTTCCATCACTCAAATGTACCTGTAATGTATAGCTTACATTTCTAACAAAAAATCCTTTCAGAATTATTTGTCCACAAAATAATAAAGCCTACCTATTCACACCTGTTTGTACTTCAACAGTTAAGCCAAGTGCCTAGTTCATTTTTTTATTCTGATTTAGTTATGAGCAAATGATCACGCTTTTTGTTATATAAATGCATCCCATGTGGTATTGAAATTTAATGTTCATTTTTACATATTGACTCAGAAGATAATAACAGAAGTAATGGCATCACCATTCAAATTATGATTATTATACATTAAAATGTTCCAATTCAGTATATTATTAGAAATAACTATCATATTTAAATTATTGACCCACAGCAATGAAAATGCCTGGGATTTATTATATGTTATTTATAATAGATTAAGCATAATAGATTGTTTAATAAACTATCCAGAGAGATTTTGGTAATTTATTAATTGCAACTCAATCAATACAACCACAGAAGACATTATTATTTACAAAGTGATGTGGCAGTAGAAAAGCAAGGCTTTTCTGTGAAGAATGCCAAGAAGCAAAGTAATCCAGATCTCTTTCCCCAGCTATCTCCATCCCTACCTGGGGCTAATTTGAGGTGGCTTCATCCCATCTACGCAGAATGGACCAATGGCTGAGGTGAGAGGCTGCGGAGAAAGATTCTCACCTGTATTACCTTGGACAAATTACTTATCTTCTTTGATTTTCATTTTCGTCCACTGTAAATAGGGATAATACTAGTTCTTTTGTACTGAATAGGATAAATTTGCAGTGTGTTGGGACAAATATAAGCACTCATAAATGCCTGTCACCATTATAATTGTTGTCATTGTCATCGTTTTTCTTTGTATTCTAACTTGAGGGATCTCCTGAATTTTGTTCATAAACTACCACTTTGTTCTATTTCCTGTCTCCTGGAATCCCAAAAGGTGACTTCAATTCAGTGATTTCTTGGGTTAATGAATAAAGCTATGTACACCAACAAGTTCACTGTTTATTGCTTCCTAAGTTAACACCATTGTCCATTCTAATAAGAATTAAAATGGTAAAGAAGGAAGAAGGAGGGGAGGGGAAGGGAAAGGAAAGGAAGAGAGGAAAAAAAAAGGAAAGGAAAAAAGAGAAAGAAAGAAAGAGAGAGAAAAAGAAAAAGAAAAGACAAGAAAAGAAAAAAGCTTTCTTACATCAATGCCAGTAGGCACAGCCCATATTATGCTAAATGCCACACTGGGTACTTCTCAGAAAACATCAGCGGCCAAGTTCCCAGAGGCAGCTTGCACCTACTGATAAGATAAAAAGGGAAAGAAAATTGTCCTGTATGGGACCAATGACCCTGCTGGCTTGCATTAGCTAACAGCAGTTTGGCTGTTACTGATCACTTACTGTGTTTCAGGCACTGTTCTTCTGAGCACTTCACGTAGTTTCTCTCATTTCATTTTTTTAACAAATTATATGAGGGAGCTACCACTATTATTCCCTCTGTACAGATGGGAAAACTCAGGCTTAGAGGCTTTAAATAGCTTGTCTAACATCACACACAGCTAGAAATTCGCAGATCGAGGCTTCGTATCTCGGCACCCTGGCTAAACCTGTTTGTCACAGCACTATGCTACCATGTTCCAGGAAGCTGCGATGAACATTTAAACATTTATGGGTCCCACCTCCTTCTGCCAGTAACCTCTAGTGATAATTTATGGAGACCACCCATATGACGGCTAATTAAGATCTCAGGATGTCAGATACCCAGGAGTTCAAATCCCATGTCTGCCCCTTACTGACCTGATCTCTCTTAGATTCTCTTTTTTCATGTGTACAATGGAGATGACAATAGGGCCTGCTTCATGTGAAGATTAAACGGTATGTTCAAGCAAAGGGCTTAGCACAGTGTACAGCACATAGTAAGTACTCAATAAGTGTGTTGGCTTGTTATTCTCCTTCTTCAGAGAAACATGGTTAAGAAATAAGAATAGAGGCCCCGTTACTTATCATGTTCAGCCCTGAAATGCACCCCTCCACCCACATCTGGATGATAAATGTAATTCTTACATAAAAAAAAACTAATTTTTCGGCATGACGTTCCCTATCTGCAATTACATCAAAATCACATTAATTGAGCTGTAACACTGTCATGCTCCGCAGCTGGGAAGCGCACCCATACATTCTAAAGAGAAGGCCATTAATTCAGCTCTCTACAGCGCAGCAGTGAAACTGGGATGTCCTTTCTCCAGCGTGATTTACTGTCTTTCAAGCTGCTTAAGTGGGAACCTCTACAAAAAGATTTAAGTTAAGTGACTCTTGTGCTGCTCTGAAGCTCATTTATTATTGAATTAAGTTTTCATTTCTTTTAAAGGGAATAAAGAAATATAGTTTTATTTGAAACAAGGTAAAACATTGAAAAGAAATCAGCTATTATGATCCAGGAAGCCAGTTTATATATCTGCCAATGATCTCACTCTACTTCTACTCTGTGGAAAAGCTCAAATTTAAACTCATAAATATTACTAATATGCATATAATTTGAGACTTCTGCTTGAGAGCTCACCCTTGCTTTTCATGCTTTATCATTTCTCGTTTAATTTTTTTTTATTTTTTTAAACCAAGCAAGTTAAAGAATGGGCTCATGAAAAAAATAAGCAAAAATAAACATCTATTTGTGAAGTCCAGAATTTCTTCATGACATAGATGGAAAGGCAGGAGGGAAAGGCCAAAAGGCAGTGAGATGAATTTGATAGAGTATCAGTATGTGGCAGAAAAATCAAGCTACGGTGGACATCTAGGATGAAAAGATTTACAACATTCTGGTCCGCAGATGAATCGTGTATGGCAGACAAATGGAGGATGACTCCTCGCCAGCGGAGTCTGCATAAGTTCAGTGCCAAATTATCAGCTTTTGTATCAGGTACGTGTGACAAAGCCTCTTTAGCATGAGTGACCTTGTCTGTCCCCAGTCCAGATAAAAGAAATGATATATTTCTGTATAATCTTCCCCACTCTGAATCTCATACAAAACAGCCAAGAGTAATATTCCCCACACCAAGAAGTCTCCAAAGAACTAAGTACTTCTGAACAAACTATATTTTTTAAAAATCTGGTAGGACCTCTGTAATGGTGTCATTTACACTCCAGTCACATGTGTCTACAGCACAAGACCCTTCATAATTAGGTATATACACTATACCAGCTCACTGCCTAATTAGCAAATTATGTTGAAAATAGCATCCTGCTAATTAACAGTTATTATGGCATTTCTGAAGCTGAGGCTTTAATTATCACCAACCTAAGGCTTGTGTATGGAGAAAAAAAAGCGCACCCCCCCTTTTAAATGATCAATAAGTGCAAAAGATTATTATAAGGCAAATCTGCTGACAGCCGATTAATTTGTTTGATGCAAAGTTGCTGTGTGTTTCATATTATTTTATCGGAGTTGCAGAAAAAAGGTACATAATTTGGTTTCATTAGCAACCTCTGCGATTTATCACTAAAAAATGCACCCCCCCCTTTTGTTGTTTGTTCAATTCCCTTTGTGTTTTTGCCTGTACTGGCATCAAAGTCAAGAGCAGGAAGTTTTAATTAAGTGACACTAATGAGGTCGTTGAAAATGATACTTCAGCAATTCAGCATGCTGTTAAATGTGTTTATTCTATAATGTCATCAAAGGTGATTGTTTTCCCTCATAATAGATAAAATTCATTACCATAAGCATTGTATTTTGGAGTGTTGGAAATACGAATTGTAAGTTAGTCAGGTATATCTGTTACATTTTCCCCCCTTTGACTGCCAGTATTGGACCTAAAGCAAAACTTTAGCAAACAAAGCGCAGTCATTTTTTTTGTTGTTTTGTTTTGTTTTTAAGTGTCCCATGTTTAGTAATTAACAGATCCTGCCAGGGAGGAACAGAACAAAAATGAGCATGCAAATGACTAATCAAGGAAAGTTGGAATGGATGGGGTGTGGGTGAAAAGACGCTCCTCTGAGCCAGGCCATTGTGTGGTAAATTCTGCTGCTCTGCCATCGCAGAGGGAGCTGTAACCTCACTGCTATACCTCGACAGCAAGGACTGGGTCACTACACAGCTCAGTACTTGACTTCAGCGAGGGTGGGACATGTTGGGAGTTTTCACCTTTAAAATGTTTCCAGCCTCCCAAATACCATTATGGTTGTATGACCCACTTTGGAAACTTAATTGTCACATTACACTGCCTTCTCCCTAACAATTAAAAATGCTTTTTCACATTTCTAAGAGGTCTAAAGAGGACAAGTGCCTCCATTTCACAGACAGGCCCAACTGAGTGAAGAAATGTAGGCCAGGTCAGAGGCAGAGTACGGAGCACCCCTGTTCCTCTCTATCTCACCAAGTTCTACCACATCTGTACCGCATCTACATCTCACCAAGTCTGAAAGACTCCAGATTTCCTTAGGTTACTCATTTAGTAGCCCATTTTTGAACCTTGCACAAATTAAAGAGTTCTACAATGTTCCTATGACATCCTGTTTTTCTCTGAATAGGGCACCATTAATGACAATGCAGTGTCCAGCAAACCCTTCGTGCAAGTAGCAGGTCCAGTCTCACATTTTATCTAGATTTGCTCAAAAGTAATTCTCTCTTACAAAGCTGCCCATTTCTAGGGTTTGTTGTTTTTAATGCCAAAGGAAACCAAGTGTGATCCACCGAGTTTCACACTACGTTTCCGATAACGGGGCGGCTGCCTCACAGCAAGATAAATACACTCAACACTCCTGCCCACACAGCTGCAGATCAACAAGAACGGGTGTTTGAAGACTTCTCCAAGACACTCGTCTTAACTACTGTGACTGAAAACAAAACTTATTCCCCTTCTTCACTATATCCCCAGTTTAGACAGGTTCAATCCTGGAGCAGGGAAGGAGGCTGGATTAGATGAGCTCGTGGAGTTTTTCAGGTCACTCTCAAAGATAGTGTCCGTGAAAATTATTCGTCAATTTTCTAAAACATCTCAGAAAATTTAAACATCTATACGATGGACTAAATCAAATTTTGGCCTAGCCAGTTAGCTTAAGAGAACACTCAAAATGCATTACATTAGAAGTGTAAAAGGTCACCTGCTTTTTATCAGAGGTTTGGGCATAGGAAAGACATTAGAGTGGCTCAGAAGTACTAACGAGGTGTAAAAGCTCACTGTTGTCTAATGTACATTAATGCAATGTGAGCGCATACACGGGCTTGGAGGTGGCTGATGCTCTAGCAGGCTGGGAAGTGTGAGTCACCTTCAAGACGTGTGAGGGAACAGTGTCTCTGTAAGAACCAGGTATCTTTGCCACTTTCGGTTTATTGCTTAGAATTTAAACATCTGCTTTTCTACATAGTCTCTTTCCACCTTAACTGTAGCAGCCACTGAGATGTAGCTCAATAGAATGGCAAAGCTGTCCCCCAATGAGAGTACTCAGTGCACCTGGGAGCCTGCAAGGAAATGAGCACTCGGGTGGGCAAGGTGGTCAGTCAGGAGCACAGATAGGCACAGCCTCTCTGGAAAGCACTTGGGGACTGCAGCAAGGGGTGAAAAATATTCACATCCTCTGGCCCTGTCACTGAACTTCTAGGAATCTATCATAAGGAAATTAGTGGTGCTCACCAAGGCATTATTTATAATAATGAAAAATTGAAAACTTAAGTGTCAAACTTTGCAGATTGGTTAAATAAATGACATATCCATATGATATCACATTCTGCAGTCACTGCAAAACATGTACTCAAGGAATACATATTAATAAGAATAAAACAAAGGAGAGGGCTAAAAATGTAACATCAGGCATTAGCTATATGTAGTTATTACATAGGTATATAACATATATATGTTTTGTGTATATATAAAGTTTTGCATATATATAAGTTTTGTTTCAAGTTTTCCTTTTACAAGCAAAGGGTACAACATTTGAAGTCGCAAATCATTTCACAGCACTGTGCGGGATCCTCAGGGGTGGATATTTTCATTAAAAGTTTTGGTGATTTGTTTTACAGAGTGATGGCCTCCCTCGTCTGACTCCCCAGAATTGCCGAAGCTTTTCTGTTAATCAGTGAGAATAAATGACTGATATACAGTCATTACGTACATAGTGGATATTATTTGAATTTTGAGAAGTAAAAATGTTTTAATGTGTACTTAAACTTTTTTCCCCCTGAGCTGGATTCTCTAAAGGACTGTTGGAAAACACACTCTGTTAAAGAAGAGAGGGGACAGTCCAAGGGCAGCTGAAAACCTTACCCCACTAGGCAACCATCACCATTCTGAAGGATAACATAATTATGACTAAAACGAAGACACAGAGAGAGGTGCGCAATACAAGCTACTGTGTCAGCTGGAGATGAGAGGATCAATACATTGCTTGCCTAACATTTCCCAATCACAACCCAATTTATGTGGGCTTTGGGGATGCTCAGAAAAATAATATAGATTTTTCCCTACTAGAGAGTAAACTAAACTACTCATCAAAGGATTTGTGAATTGTTTGTTTGTTGGTTGTGTTTTTTCTTAACCTTTTTAAAGCCATGACAAAAAGGAGGAAGAGGAGGAGGAAGAGATGAGGAACAAGAGGAGTCAGCTACAAACAAAGAGAGCTGGGCTTGCATTTTTGTCCTGTTTCATACGAGTTCTATCACTTTAGGCAAGTGACTGAAACTCTCCAAAGTGATGGTCCCTCGTTTTATTTCTCAAAGGCATGGAAAGGCTAAGCAACTTAACACATGAGAAACAGTAGATTGTTAATACAGGTTTTTTTTATTGTAAAGGTTCAAAAACCTGAGAAACACAACACCTCCTTTGTTTTAAGCCTGCATGGAAAGAAAATCTATATTGATGTCACAGTGTTACTTTCACTCCATGTAACATACCATTGAAAAGAAGAGATCCAAAACTGCAACGCAGAACCTCAGAAGGTTTAATCACGCCCAGTGCACACAGGCAGATGACAATGTGTGCCTAGGCTGGGTGTAAGACAATGTATGCGGTATGAATGTCAAGTAATGAGGGTGACACGGACTCTCCAGCTTTGGAGGCTGACTCACAATTCAGTCATGTGTCATCAATGGGCACACTAGTTTCTTCATGCATTCATTCTGTTCCTGCAATGCCAATGCAATATAGTGCTCTACACACACACACACACACACACACACACACACAGCAGCCCCACCATCACCAGACTTAATTATCTCCTTAAAGATACCTGGTACATTATATGCCACGCTACTCTACAGAGATATGAGGGGAGGTCATTTGGAAGAGAAAAAAACATAGAAGATTACATTTTAAGAAATCCTGGGACCCACTCCTTCTTCCTATTTCCCAAATCTCAGGTTCAAGGATTTACGATAGTTCAAATAAGTCATTCAAGTTTCAACTCCCAGAGAAGTCTTGTAACAGGCAATGACAAGTATTTGGATAAATTGCAGGCTCTGGCTTCAAACTTGAGTTACAATCCCTGCAAGTTATTTAGCCAAATAGCCTCAGCGTTCTTAGTCAATTATTGTGAAGAGCAATCAAACGAACCCAGGTGTGGTAGCACACATCCGTAAACCAGCACTCTCAGAAGATTGCAAATTCATGCCCAGCACGGGCAATTTAGAAAGACTTCCCCTCAAAATTAGAAAAGGGTTGAGGATATAGCTCAGTCTGAAGGCCCTGGGTTCAGTCCCCAGTACCACAAATACAAAACAAAACAGATCAAATGAGGGGGTACGTGTAAAATGTGTTTAGTTCAGTGCCTGACACAATGTTTTCTAAATGTCTTTGCTAGAAAACATGTACTGTCCTGTGATAAATGCTTTACGTATATAACTGTACTCATAAGAAGTCTACAAGGTAGATACTATTATGCCTATTTTACAATAGAGGAAATAGACTCAGAAGTTAATTTGCCCAAGATTCAGTAAGAAAATGTTAGAAACAGGACGTAACGAAGACAGACTGGCCCCAGACCCCAAGATGTTAATGGCAATAATATTTTTTTTAATCTGTTGAAAAAGCAAATCTGACATTAGTGCTTACCTCTGTGAAAGGATGGGCCCAGTTTTCCCTTGGCCCCAGGGAAGGTACTCGGGTGAGCATGCGCCTTTCACCCATCTCCTGACCCTCACCCACTGCCCTGGCTGAGAGAGGAGAAGGGGGAGAGGTTTTCCAGAGGGAGTCTTCAGGCAGCAGCTGGTCAGAGGCTGTGCTCCAAGGGCACAGTTAACTCCACGAGCACAGCCCGTGGGCACCGAGGCGCTGAGGACACATTCCAAAGACGTGACGCCAATGTGCCTGCTGCAGCGCAGCCACCTCGCTTGCCCAGGGAGCCTCCCGGGAGCCACGGGCACAGGTGTCGCTGTCTCACTTGCAGATTAGCAGACGTGAACCCGGGGCAGACCAGCTGGTAAAACACCCCACATCCACTGCCGCAGGCTCTTGCTGACACACGCGTGCACACACACGCTCACAGACACGTGCAGTTACACAGAAAGGGTAAACAGGAGGAAAACTAGATCCATCTCCCTAAAAGGCATTTATGAAAGGTCAACTATGCTCTTCCCTTGAGTGACTCTGTGAAGTTGATCACATATCCCATCTCCCATCACTGGAATTAACCAGTTCGCAGCTGGGGCACATTTATTCAACACAATAACGCTCACCCCCTGAAAGAGAAAAATTCATCAGAAGTGGCCATATATTCATTTAAATGAATGTAATGAACACTTACTATGTGCTGGCTATATGACCAGAACAAGAAAATTTGGTTAATATGATACCAAGAATCTGCCAAATACCCAGAGGTTTTCCAGACATACAGATGACTCATATTTCACTGTTCGGCTATTTTTGCACTGGATGGCCATCTTCTGAGCGACACAGAGCCCTCTGCTCTCCTACACTCCTAGTACACAGAGTGGCTAAGTTACATGATGCGACTGGATCCCCAAAAAGCTTTTCTTAGAAAAAGGAGAAGCTCGGTTTTCCATCGTCTTCCTAACACCGTCTGTGTAATGACGCGTACCTACGCATGCTCCCAGGGTGTCTCGTGGTACAGACGGCCTGGCGGATCCCACCCTTGCTTTCTGTCAATCAGTACACTTGGAAGGTGACAACGTCCTTCGATTGCCACCTTGTGAGCCATGCTTCCTGCCTCAGTTTCCCCTCTCAGATCATCATGAATGGATGATCTATGCACATCTCAGTGCACAGAAGAAACGACACCACAGGGGAAGTGTCTGGGCTCCACAACCTACCATCTGGGCGATTTCAGGTTAATACTTCGTTTCCTGGAAACCTGCTTTTCCTCCTGGTAAATGGAGGTAACAATCGTTCCTAAAGTTGTCATAAAGATTTGATGAGATACAGATAGAAAGTGCTTAGCACATTGCCTGACACACATACAAGTGCTCCATGCAAGTATCAGCTGGGTGCCCTGAATGAGGAAGGCACACGCTACGCTTTACAGAGAGATACCCAGATGAATAGCTCAGTGATTCCCATCCACAGGCATGGATTCCCGTCCATGATGGGAAGGACCGTCTGTTCCAAGCCGTAACTGCTACACAGTCCCACAGCTGTCCAACCACGCTTCTACTCCAGCATCTATCTACAGCTACGCACTAGCTTGCTTCCTCCTCGGGACTGGAAACTCCAGGAGGCCGAGAATTATGTCTTGTGGTTTTAATTTCCTTGGTCCCCCAATATCATGAACAAAGTAGGTACCAGATAAAAGTTTACCAAGAGGGTAAATGAATAAAACAGAGAACAGGAAGTACCGCAAAAGTAAGCGATGCAAAAGTACTATGGTAATTCAGAGGAAGGACAGAATATTTTTATCTACTTATACCAAAGTAGTGAGGGGGAGATGAAAGGACAGGTCCTGGAAGGGTCCTTGAGAGTTTGGCCGTGGGGAATAGGCTGGGCCTACTGAGACTGACTGGGGAGGGTCTTTCTGATCCCTCCACAGCTTAAATTCATGCTTCCTGTGCCCGCAATAGTACAGCGAAGTACAGGTGCCTGCATATCAGAGGACTGGGGGGTGGTACTTTTCCTTGCAGTCAAACTCATTTTTCCCTGAAGTGCCCAGAGTCCTATCACAGGGAGTTCACATCAGCTCTGTCTTTCAAAGAGATTTTTATTTTCCACCCAACCTAGTTTACCATCATTGAGAAGGTATTCCATATAAAAGATTAATAAATAATATAGTGAGGAAACCTAGGTTTCATTCTGGGCCCTTCAGTACTCCTGAAAGAAATAGGCAAATTGGACAGAAATCAAAGCCGGGAAGCCACGAGGATTAAAGAGCACAGCAGCAGGAGCTACTTATAAGGGATCCTGCAGCACCAGGCAGGAATCAGCAAAGCTCAGGAATGACAAAAAGAACCAAGGATCAAATACTCTCCCCGAGCAAGGGTGTAGGCACACCGATGAAGGGAAAGAATTGCTCAGGGTCACGCACAGGGGTAGAGCAGAGAGGAATGGATGTAATTACAGAAAGGAAAACTTGGGCTGAATATCAGGGCAGCCTTCTTAGGAGCAGGCTCTGTTTGAGTGCAGAATGGCTTCCCAAGGGAGGCGTGGAAGCCCCATCGCTTGAGGTGCATAAAGCCACGGGACAAAGAGCTGAGAAAGAGAGTGTGAGGAATAATCTGCCTGGCCAGGGGGTGGAACAGGTGACCTCACGGGGCTGCACGGCTCCACACTTCAATGACGCCTCAAGATGTATTTCATCAGGCACCCACTGGCGGAAGCCTGAAGCAGTGCCCCCCACAGCCTCCAGGCCATTGTGCTCTCTCAATGCACTACTCAAGAAGCAACCCCAGTCACTTCAAGAGCCCCTCCAAGGCTCCTTGCTGCCAGCAAGATCCCAGAGAACAATATCTCACAGTGCACCTGGCGTGTTCGCACTTCAAGGCAAAAAGTAGCTTTGAGGGAAGAATGCTAACTCTGCCTCAAGTGCCTCCGTCTTTGCTCCTGGAGTCACGGTATTTTTATCTTGTTTTTGTTTTGTTTGAGTCCCTCTTCAGTTCAGAAGAAACTTATTATCTTTACCATGGTATCCCAGATAAAGTCACTATAAAATTGTCATATTTTAAATATGTCCTTAGTATTAACCAAATGGCTCCGTTTTGCTCTCAGAAGAGTGACTACAGTGTTTCTAACACAGACCTTAGTGCCTTGCAGCTCCTGGCTTGTGACAATCTGTGCAGTCCCGCCTTTGGCAGGACTCCTCCCCTCTCTGCACTGCAGTATTATAAGCTATTTAGGGTTTTGCAAAAAGCTATTTCCTCCCCCTCCAGGACTAGTGCTTGCTGTTCCCTGGGTCTCAAACACTCACGCTTTCCTCATTATTACTACTTCCTTAGTCTGCTCAGGCTGTCATGACAAAGTACCATAGTCCAAGTGGCTTATAAGCAACAGAAATTTATTTTTCCCAGTTCTGGAAGTGGGAAGTCTAAGATCAGAGTGCCAGAGGCAGGCTCCGGGAAGGCTCTCCTTTGAGCTTGCAGACACCTGCTTCTTGCTGTGTCTGAATATGATAACAGTGTGAGCTCTGGTCTCTCTTCCTTTTTAAAAAAACACTAATTCCGTGATAAGTACCTCACCTTCACAATCTCATCTGAACCTAATTAACCTCCCAAAAGCCTCACCTCCTAATACCATCACATTGAGGATTAAGATTTAAACACATTCCAAACCTCTTCCTCCTTCCGGACCTAACCCTAAGTCTGAGCTTCGGGAAGCCTTTCCCAATTTGTTGAAGATGACCCTCCAACAAGCATCTCCACTGTAGGATCACTTAATATAGCATGTGTTTGCTTGTCTGTCCAACTTTCCAACCAGCACCCAGAAGGGCATAAGCTGTGTCCCTCTTCCTGCTTGCTGTGACTTTGGTATCTGGCACACAGGTGTCCTTTCATACACATAAAAGAATCAAGAAACAACACATTAAGTGGGGTCTAGGGACACTTTGCGCTCCCCACGTATTTCACACATACTCGAGTGCTTATCATGTGCAGGACAAAGGTTAACTCTTGTGAAAACACAAAGATGAATGAGAAACCAATCTTCAAGGACTTATGGACTAAACAAGGAGAGACGATAAACATACAAATATTCTGTACTTCAGAGTGCAAATGTGGAAGTGCCAGGAGACAGAGATAAGTGCTGTGAACATTCCGAGGCAGGACAGACTTTTCTGGCTAAGCCCAGGAAAAGAGATTCTGGGAAGGATTCCTTTAAAAGGCCCGTAGAATATGTAGAGATGATGGCCAGAAAGTAGGTGACCAAGAGATTAGAACAATGACATGGAAGCTGAAAATCTCCAGCACCTCTAGCTCAATAATTCAATTGAAATTTAACTATAGGGAGGCTTTAGGGTCACAAAGTATTTTGAATGTAAAGTCTAGACTTTATTATGTACTTAGGAGAGCGACATAATCAGACTTTGCTCTGTGGTATGACTTAGTATAAAGTCAACTTTTGCACTACAGTTTATGGGGGAAAAAACCCTGTAGTCATCTCCTTTTTAAATAACCAGTCAGTGAATAGTCAGTAATCATGGAAGGTCACCATGTCTGCTTTTCTAAGGAGGAGAGGCTGTGAGGTAACCCCTTCCTTCAGAAATCATCTAACAAACTGCCACTGCGAACATCTGTCCCTAGATCTGCAGAGCGCAGGATCCCTCATAGGAACAACTACCAAGCTAATGAAAGTCCTGCAGTAATGGCATCTGAATATTCGGATTCAGAATCTTGACAGAGTCTCAAAGAACACACTCCTACCCTCTTATCAGCCTCTTTACTAAAGACTTTTCCCAGGTGCTTTCCTGGTCTTCCAAGTGCAGCCAGCACCTCCATGAATACAGATGTTTCATTTACCTGGAAAGTAGCTGTAGCAACTGACATTGCCCCAGTGCATTCTGGGAGTGTCCCTTGCTCCCACCTCTACTTAGCAGAATTGCCAGCTATAGTGTTTGCTAGTAGGAGAACCAGAAAGCAACTAGCCAAGTGCAGTAGTAGTGCTCCTGCCTACTGCTTCACCTGGAAGTGGACCAAACAACTTGCAGAAAAACCCCTTGGATGTTTTTTCCATCTACACACCCGCTAAAACCAAAGGGTAAGATGTGATGAAGAATGAGAGGCCCCATATAGGAAGGCAATGAGCTAGGGAATAGTTACAACTACACTGTAACATTTGCCACAGTTTATAGAACTATACTACATGGGTCTAGGCCATTTAGTCACGTTTTTCTCTCTAATGCTCTCAAGTTAAAGTATTGTTAAAAGTTTAGAGAACGAAAATAACTTCCCGAGGCCAGACAGCTAACAAGTGGTGATGTAGGGATCTGACTGCAAAGCCCAAGTTCTCGGCCATTTTACCATGCTATTGTGTTGCATACTTCTTGGAATACTCTTGGGGAAACAAAGAATATAAGAAGTTCATACAGAATACTCAGACCCCTCAGCACTTTTTTTTTTCCTTTTTTGAGAGAGGGTTTTGCTGAGTCTCTAAATTGCCCAGGAAGACTCAAACTTGCAATCCTCTTGCCACATCTTCCCAGAGTGCTGGAATGCCAGGCCTGTGCCACCGCACCCAGCAGGCTCTAGCCTTTTATAAGGATTGGAGATGAAACAGACCCTTTCCACAGAGCTAGTCTTCTGCCCCCCAGTGGTCATATAGGGAATGGACTCCAACAGCAAATGTCTAATAGCAGACACTTTCCCCTGGATGATTCCTAGAATAAAAGGACTTCAGATGAAAGGATGGCAATGTATGAATGAAACTAATTATTATTATAATTATTATCCATGTAACATGTGGGTAGGAGACAGCTCCTGACGGCTTTCTGTAAGAAGTTATGTCTAGCTGACTTAGCAGAGTTTAATTGAAAATGTCAACAACCTTGAAAATCATTAGGGTGAAGCTACTAGCCCCAAGAAAAGACAGAGTTGAAAACAATCATCTGTTGCTGAAAACTCACTATGTTGAGACGGACAGAAAATAAAAGAATAAACATAAGCACTTTGGGCCTCCCGTAAGCCATTCAATCACCGAGTGCTCAAGTTTCCTAGGAGTCAAAGAGGCACTCATGCCAGACACACACATTGTGGGAAGAATGATACTGTGAGAGGTTGGCCCTGAACAATGAATATGGCCCCGTTCTAATCAGGGCCATGTACAAACACTGCAAACCTCCTCCCAAGCATGACTTCTTGTGGTGAGAATTCAGCTATGCTGACGCAAAGCAACCAATGAAACAGAACCAGCTATAGTCAGAGCCTATTAATATTGTGAGTCTCTGAGGAAGACACAATTCATCTTGTGTCTCTGTCGTTTTCCTGCGCCTCCTCCTCCACGCACACTCATGCACACCGTATCACACAGTGCATCAGGGTTTCCAATCAGTTAGCCACACTCAGCTGCTTCTGGACCAGAGATCCTCGATGTGAAGAGACTCGGGGCTTTGGTATAGTTGCAAATAGTTTCCACTTAATATTTCTTTAGTACTTTCTGAGGAAATAAAAGTATGTGAATACTAGAGAAAAGATGCATGTTATAAATATGCAAAGTTCTTCTCACTGCACATACTGAAAATGAGAAAGGAAGGAGTAAAAGTTGGTAACACATAGCTCACATGAGGTTTGCGCTGAGACACTCTGCTCTATAAAATAAAACATATACACAGTACTATGTAATTTTCTTCCCATTGTGGAGCGCTATCCTAAGGCATCACCAAATTTCGTACTGTGTTAGGGTGTTTATAAAATCCTTCTCTTGTACCAAACAAGGTACATCAACCCTAATATCATGAACGAGTTATCAAGTGCCCTACCTCTGGAATCAGACTACCTGTGTTCAAATCCAACTTCTAACACTGAGTGGTCAGGTAACCTTGGGTGAGTTCGGCCTCAATGACTTCATTTATAAACTGGGTGTAAATAGAAACATAACCCTTAGGAAAAAAGCATGTAGCACAGTGCTGGACACATGGTAAACCCTCATTAAATGAGAGCTGTTATTCATACTATTCATACTGTATGACACTTAGCTTTATTAAGCATTAGGATTGGGTGCATGGGACTGGATTACTAACTACCAGGGATTCCAAACAGAGGTTTTAATGTCAAAGACAAGGAAACAAGGATCCAGTAAAGGTTTCTGAAGGATGAGTGGTATGATAGAGACCTTTAAGGAAGCATCTTCCAGTGGAGTTTGATACAGTCAGCATAGAGCAGCCATCTAGAAAGTCCGTATAATGACCTAAGGTGAACCCACACATCTGCAAGTGGGAATAGTGAAAAGGAAAGGGTCTTTACAAGAATGTTTTTAAAAAGGTGAAGGAAGAGGAAGAGGGGAGAGGAAGTTGCGAGGAAAGAGAGAGGACAAGAGGGAGGAAGGGAGGAAGAAAGTAAAGAGAGAAAGAAAAAAAGGAAATAAGGAAGGAAGGGGAAGGGAAAAAAGAAAGGAAAAAAAGGGAAAGTAAGAGGAGGGGAGGAGAGAGAAGGGAAGGAGGAGGAGGATATGGAGGAGGAAAAGAAGGAGAAGAGGAGGAGAGTAAAGAAGAGGGAGAAGTACAGGAGGATGTGGGGGGAGGGTAAAGAGGAAGAGGAGGAAGGAGAAGAGGGAGGAGAAAGGGAGGAAAAAGAGGAGGAGGAAGAGAAAGAGAAGGGGAAGGAAAGACAGAAAAACAAGACTGTTCCAGATGACTGATTAGAAAGACTAATGATGAGTCAAAGATGAATCCAGGGCAGCCATCTGATGAATCGAACCTCCTGACTTTCACAGGGTCACATTAATGTAAAGAGTGGCCAGAACGACACAGACTAGTCGTCGCTCTCACCAGACAGTCTTCAGGGAAACTTCAAGGCTGACTTCCAGAGGCTAAAGAGTCCTAATGGCCATTTATTCACTTCATTTAGCAAGTGTTTACTTGTGCCCACCATGGACAAGGCTCTGTGCAAGGCTCGGAAGACACAGTGGTAAAAAGAGACAAAACACTGTTTTTCTGGAGCCCACATTCTACCAGAGTAAACAGCTATGAAATAATTAACTATACAAGCAAGCGATTCATTGCAGTTGTGCTGTGTGTTATAAGTGGCATCGCTGGTCAGTTCCAAATCCCTCTGGAAACAATCTCTCACAGCAGACACACACTGGGGAGGGAAGCTGAGAGCACTTTACCTAGTGGGTGTGCTCGTGCCTGGTCCAAGCAGAAGCCTGTATTCCTGGCAAAAATGAATCACCCCAGAAATCTCAGCTATAATGGGGAACAGAATGGGAGGTCTGGGGAGGAGGGCCCCTGGGGTGGTCTGTGGAGTACAACTGCAGACCATTATGGCTACTCAATCCTTATCTATAGAAAATAAGATCGTGCAAAACCAGCGACAGGAAATTCTGCACATGAGCCACCACGCCTCCCTTGTGTACAGGGAAAGAGGTCAGGGGCTTTGCTGTCATACCGGTTTCCACTGAACCCAGATTCTGCCACCCTGTACTCACCAACAAAGCACTCCAGGCACCACTAGCTATAGATTTGTGTAAACAGGAGGGACAAAACTTACTGGGAATTTGTTAGTTAATAAGGTCCCTTCTGTGCCATGACAATCCGTAAGTCTAGAGTTTGGTAGGCACACAGAGGAATCATAGCCAACAGAAAAATTGCAAAGGATAAGTAATCATGTCAAAGCAAAGCCCAATATGAAAGTAAAGAGGGCTAGGGGTGTAGATCAGTGACACGGCGCCTGCCTGGCAAGTGTGAGGTCCTGAGTTCAATTCCCGACTCCAAAAGAAAAAGTAAACAGTAGGGATGAAAATCATCTCTCTCCTATGTAGAAAAGCGTGGTGGACAGCACAAATGGGGAGCAATTTATTTTGAAAGATCCCTCACTAAACAGCTAAAGCAACCTCACTCCATTAAAAACCAGGTTTTGTATCTAAAGCATAAGTTCCCTCCATATTTTCTCCAGAACTGAAACAAGATATTTGAACACACTCAAAAGAACTTCTAATGATCTTTAAAGACATAAATCCTCCATTCCTAGAGGGTGAGTATGCTTCTTAAGAATGATTCAGGAACCAGAAGGGAAGCCTGTCTCAGAAGCAGAGACACCCCAATTTTTCCTGTTGGGGGAGGGGGAGAGGAGTCAAAATAGCCACTACTTTCTCCCAGGCTAGAGCCTTCCATCCCTTCTTTGCTGGGGGCAATCTGGGTTCTTCCCGCACAACTCCTCCTCTGTGTGATGTCAGGGAGGCCCGAGGGCAGGCCATTGGCAGCTTGTGCTTAGCCAAAGGTGTCAGACAGGTTTATCATGAGATGTAAATTGAGCAACAAAGCCCTTTGTGGAGGGATGGTACATGGGAACCTTTTTAAAAAGGAACACCACTACAGCGGGTGCATTACACATGGGTACCGTATAAGGGCCAATAGTGCCTAAAATGGCTCGCGGAAATACAAGTCTTTCTGAAATTGCTTCTCGGGTGTGTTATTTCTATCTGTTCCTCTGGGATTATGCATGGCCTAGAATCCCAGCTTGGAAATCCCTGCCATCTCTCCATATTCATCAGTACTCATAGGAAATCTGGATGTGGACACAAAGAAAGTACATCCAGATTGAAGCTGAGAGGAGGCTGGCAGGAGCCAAACGGACCCCACATCATTTCCTTCAGGCTCAGTCCCTGCTTGGCAGCTCTGCCTTTGACTGACATGTGACATTCTTGTCTTCATGGACACAGAAGCCAAGCTCTTGATGGTTATCGACATCGGAAAATGTCATGTCTGAATATGGTTCAGCTGGACCTTCTTCCCCACATCCTTCCCTGCCTCCTGCCCTTCGGTTTATTTTAATTATACAAGAAAACTCTCAAGTGTGGAGTGGCTGCCTGCTGTATTGCATAAGCCCTTAATTGTGCTCTGGAGTTGGATCATGGCATTTTATCACCCTGCAACACTAAAAGGCACATTTGCAACAGAAGTCAGTCATAGAATATTTCCTGGAAATGCCAATAGATTTCAAAGACTCTCCTTTCTCATACCAGACATTTGTGGTTTGGGCGTACATAGGAAAATACCAATTTGTATGTCTTGTCATATATTTTCCGACTCTCCTTACAATTCTATACAATTCTCAACTGATTCTTAATATTGATGAATACCAATGGTCTAATCCAAAATTCACTTGTTTCTTATCAATCCACAAAAGCAACTCAAGCAGAATTAGTTTTTGTATTACTGTAGTTCATATACCCTGATGGTGTGCCCATTTATCGTTCTTCTTGCTCTTTTAAAACATTTTTTATCAGCGAAAAGGACAGATCACAATAAATTATGTTTAGGTTTCTTCCAAAGAGGTCCCCCAAACAAGCAATTTCCTAGGAGAAAGAAAAGAGTCCCATACCCAATCTGGATGTGACTGGCCAATTTGGGACTTTGGTCCAAATGTCTACATATGCCCCCTTCCATAAATACAGGACTGCACCTTCATATGTATTCAACAAATGTTCACTGATTCTGCCCAATCATGAGCTCCAAATGTACTCTAAGTCCTATACATTCTATCCACCTTTGACCAAGAATTCCAAGCTCCTGTGTTAGATATGCATCCCGTAATTCACACTAGGAGAACCAGTTCTCTCCTGGTGTCCACTATTCCCTAGTCCAATCCAAACCTCAAGGAAGAAGGGTTTCCATGTTGACATGGTTTATAAGGCATGCTCCCCCCAGCAGTATCTTTCACCTCATAGATTCATGTTGCATCATTTTTAAGCAGTTCCCAGTGGTGCATCGTGGTGCCTAATCACAGATGTTTTCCTAATATTGCTAATAAAATGAAAAGTTTCAGGCTGGCTTCCAGGGAAGCAGTGAGCAAAGGAGAAATAGATTACTGATGCTTTTCTATTTCCTGGCCCAAAGGTCTCTAATTAACACTCATGAAATTGGCTTCTCTTGGCAATCCTGCTCACTTCCTTTAGATATTATTTACTTCAGGACTTGGGAAGAAGAACGATGTTATGCAACAGCATCATCCATTTATCCTTAGTGAACACACCCAAGAAAAGGTCCTCCACCGGGCAGGCTGAAGGTCCAGAGCTACTGAAGAATGGTTACCTGTTCTTCATACTGCCATTCCCCACAAAACTTCACTCAGGCAAATGTTTCACTGTCACAATCGAACACTTTCCAGTGACTGCTGCCAAGTTGCACCTTTATGGGACTAAAAAGTAGCAGATTTGTATGAAAAGTGCCTAGCCCAGTATCTTGCAGAGAAAACTGGCTTAATAAAAGTTACTTCAAGATCTAAAAAGAAATACAGGAACTCTTATCAGTGAAACTGGCACTGATGTGAGACCCACGTAGAAGGCAACAGAGTACTTCCGAACGGCTTGGGAGACATTCATGTTTTAATCTGAGCAAAGAAAAGACTGCAAATGAGTGAACTATCTGAAATCATATTGAGGTAGATCAGGGCTGGGACAAACCAGACAACCAACTGGGTGGAATGTGTCAAAGGTCATGGTTATCAGGTTGAGTGAGATGTTTCCTAAAAAGACAGGACATACACAGAACACAGGACCCCAGAAGATGTCAGGTTCACAGCTGAGCACTGTGGACCAATCAGAAAAGTGCTATTTTCAATCTTTCACTCAAATCTGGTGCGTACTCAGGGCCAATCAGAAGATGCTCTTTCCAGTCCTTCATTTGCATATGGCCACAGCCAATCAAAATATACTGTTCCTGATCCTCGTTCACATCGGGTGAGAAGCCAAGCAAGTTTTTTGATAGGACAGTTTAAATCTGGTGTCAGGCCACGTGAGTTTTTGATAAGACAAACGTCCCAGTGCTTTCTTTGCATAAGGTAAAGGACAACCCAGGAATTTTGGATATAAAGACCCCTTTGCCCCTTTTGTTTGGGGCCACTGTGAGCCTTTTCACCAGTCCTCTCACAGGGTATGCTTCTCTTCCACCTTCAACACATGTGCACCCTCACACAAGACCTTCTGTGTGTCTTGTCCAATTCTTTGTTCAAGACATCAAGGAACTAGAAAGAAGCCCCACAGGACCCCTCATAACAATATCATGGATACCATGGAAGTGTGTAGAGTTTATTTCGTGGAGTTTGTCCAAATGTCAGCCTTTCCTGGCCCCTCTTACCCACAGTCACTTGTACCTCAAATCCCCATGTGCAGTACCAAGGTAGGAAACTTGCAGGCAGCGGGCAAGTGAGCTATCCAGCTGGAGAGGGCAGGGCAAGGTGCTTAGCTCTGCCAGTTGCTCCCCTGTGGGAATAGCAGTTCCATGTTGCTAGAACTCTGGCTCTTCAAAACAAGGAAAGTTGGACTTTAATATAAATCTCCCAATTTTAAAATGTTAGTTTAAACTTATAAAGAAAAAAGTTTAAGCCAAGCATACTGCATCTGACTGTAACCTGAGCCTGATGCTTTGTAATCCCAAACTCTTTGATTCACGTGGCACTGAATCATACACTACTTCTACATTATTTCGCTTTTCACTTAGCAAGCTGTGACTTCTCAAATGCATTATAAACACTTTTACCTTGACATAGATTTGGCTGGGTGTACCCTACAAAGCCAATCAAACAGGAATTCTATTCTATTATTATCATGTTGAACAATGGCTCCAAGCAGATGTAGTATTTCCAAAAAATTAGAATGCAAAGGCAGAAAAGGAAACTTGGTGCCAACTTGAGTGACTGCTCTTCCTTCTCTACTCCTTCCCTCCTCTAAGAAGCTGCACGTCTGTAATGGTGATTTCTCATTTAATTGTTCAGTATTTCCATAGCATACTAAACTCCTTCATGGACCAGACATGGAGTATGCTAATTCCCCATCTCTCTGTTAATGCACAGATTCAATGAGGTCTTCCCACCAATGAGTGTTTGTAAATGCCATTAACAGTCATGGAAGTTAAATGCAAAATATGACTAAGTAAGTAGACTCTAGTGCATGAAATATATTTTCAACCACAAGGACAAGCTGCCACACAGCTCACCACGTTGTACTAAATTAGGGGCTGGTGATTCTCAGATGTAGACCAAGATGGCAATAATGACAAATAAAAAGAAAAAAGCCAGTCCCTTTTCTGTGCTTATCTGCTACCGAGACTATCCCTAACATACAGGTTAGAGACAATGAGGAGCTCTGAAGCTTGTAAACAGAGACAGGGTGCAGAAAGATGCAAACTCCAGGTCTTGGGGGGAATTAATGAAACACAACGAAGCCAGTTCAACAGGGTTGCCCTTTAGTTATCCTGCCCACTAAAAGACACCGTTAAAAACCCACCAGCTTTTATTAGCAGAAACAAATGAAGTTGACTACTGAGCACTCAGGAGTTTTTCATCCTAAAAGTCCAGGATGGCTTTGGCATAATAAAGGTCATATCTTCTAACCATGGTAATGTTCACACAGGAACTTGAGCTCCAGGCAGGGCCAGGCGGCGTCTCAGTATCCCCCTGCAGAAGGTGTTGCCGATTAAACTATCACATTTCAAAGGGCTTCTTACAGTAAATAGGAAAGAAAGGAAAAAAGAGATCCAGGGTCTTTTGTTAGTCAAAAAGCTAGGGAAAGGCGATAATTAACCCATTTTTGTAAAGAAATCATTTGGACAAAAGTCAAGGGATTTACCACCCTGTCAATTGTTAAGTCTAGATAAGGACATTATATTCCACTGCACAAAGGGTGACTGAGATGGTGAATGGAAAGTAGGCCACTACTACTACTTTACCTCACATTTGAAAAAAAGACTTTTTTGTCCTACTGATGCAGTGATGGACTAAAGGATTTCCCCCCCACCTCCCTGCACTAAAAACATAACTTCAGAGCCTGGCTTTTGCATTTTGTTAAATATTCAAAGATATTGTGCAATTAGCATGTCATTAATGAATAATTAATTACAGCTAAAGCAGCCTTCAGATTTTTGCAGCTAAATTATTTAAACAGCAAATATAACAATACGATGCAATGCTCTCGTTCAGTGTTTTGTTATTGCATTATTTGAAAGGAACAGCAATATTACTTTTCATTAGTTGCAAGAATTATGTGCAACAAAAGCTGTTTTCATTTTTTTCTTACCTAAAACTTGCTTCATGTGCCCTAAAAGGGAAAATTAATTCAATTCAGATTAGATTTCCTAAGAATTAATTAGCTGCAAATATCTGAAAACTGCGGCTAGGAATATAAGGCTTAGATATCTGACTTAAAAGAGAAAAGTAAACCCATTTAAACCTGTCCTTTAAAATGATTCCTGCACAAAAGTACTTTTTTTCTACATATTTGGTTACCACTCTTGAAAGAGGAAACCCATTAAAAATGCTTTTTTTTAAGCAAGTGAGTATTACAAAGCTCCCTCCAGCAAATAGGTAAGAGTTAAATACAAAAGTAATTTGTTGCTACTTGCAGGCATACATCACTAGTAAGACGTGAGTTTATATTTACAAGCTTCACATCTGGGATCAGTTGACTTATCCATCTGCTAACTATACCAGTAAACAGTATGTCTGGGACGTCAAACCCTTGTATCCATCACAAATTCCTGCTTTAATTGTGTGTTTACATGGCAAACCTCTGCTTAAGTATATTTTAAGACTGTTTTAAGCAGTTGTAATTGCTCCTTTCTTCCTCATATTAACTCCAACACATTTTATTTACCATTATGAAAGGCTATGATTTTGCAAGCCTCATAGATAAATAAATGCCAGAGATCCTCATCCTGCCTGGGGAGAAGCAGTAGAGACACTGAAACTGAGAGCTTCAACCTGTCCCTCCCGTACAGCTTGGGCCGCTTCCACCGAAGTCAGCGCCCTGAATCGCAAGATCGCATCTCCGTAACGCTAGCTTAGTCCTCCACTGTCCGGAACTCAGAAAACTGCCACTCATAAATTGCCTTTTGGAAGAAAGGAACAAAAGAAGGAAAGGGAAGAAAAGGTTCAAGTCATAGTTTGGAAAAATAAGATGCCACCCACAAGGGTTTTCTTCATTGTCCCTAATGACCTGCTAGCTTCCTGGGTACCAGAGATACCCAAAGCTTGAAAGTTTTATAGGCAGGCACTGGGAGAGAGGAGGAACCAATGGCAGAGGGTTACAAGTATTCAGGATCTCCAAAATGAAAGAAGAGTTTATCTTAGGGATGTCACTGGATTTTTAACCAATGGTTCTATAATTGAGTTTCATTAGCAAGCTGAAAGCATAGGAAAAAAAGAAAAAAGGAAAGAAAAAGAAAAGAAAGCTACCTTCCATAATTAGGGAAAAATATGCACAGTTCTCTGCATAAATGGGGGGATTTTACTGTATTTTTTCCCAACCTGCCCCGTGGAGCAGGATGTCAAACTTCACACGATGTTGTTAAACCACTTCTTGGGTTTGGGGAACTGAAAGTCTTATGTGTCTATGTATTATTGTGCTGATGCAAATAGTTAAATTTTCTACTTGATTAACCATCATTTTCTCAGGGTATTCTATATGCAGCTTTCAGTTTCCAGCTTCTTGGTCAATGCTGAGATCAGTGTGTAGCCGATAGGCGAGGGTTACAAGGGTTGACAGCTGAAGACCCTCCCTGGAATTCAAGAGTCACTATGGCACAGTCCAGTTAAATAATGGGATGATGGTGGCCCATTCACCCAGGCCAAGGAAACTGTGGCTTGTCAAGGACATTAAAATCCAATTGTGCCAGCTGGGGTGCCAAATGTACTCTAGGCCTTGCAAACACATAATCCAGACAAATGAATTGAACTCAAATCAGTTTATTATTTTTGAAAGTTGTGCCATGAGAGCAAACATGCCACCCACTTGTCATAAATTGTCCTTAGGGGTGTCCCTATTTAATAGTATCTTTTTAAGCAACAGAATCCTATTTGGTACGGATTGCTGGTATTGGTGTCTAAACCTAATGAGGTGTGAAAGGAAGTGGGAGATGGTTCCAGAAAGCTTTCTATCAACCTAGTAGAGTCTGATAGCAGTGTGGCAGGTAGTGTGGTACCTTGGTCTCCTGACTTCAAATGCAACCTCACTATGTCTGAGATGCTAAAAAAAAAAAAAAAGAGAGAGAGAATCATATTCCCCTTTTTGAGTCGCTGCCTTTTTGGACATCATCTTGTAAGCACAAATATTCATGGGAAGAGTCAAAACAGTTAGAGGCTAAAGCTCCTTGTGAATTCTTTTCTCAAGTCATTTTTCTCTAGGACTTAAGGAGGTGAGCAATGGTAGAGCATTGAGTATATGTGAAAAGGAGACTAAAATAATGTAAAAAGGAGACATAATCCTGAAACTTAACATGGAATAATGTGTGCCAAGCATATTTTTGTCTTGCAGTGGTGGGGCCAGATTACAGAGAAGTAACTGCAGAGCAGATTCATGCAACAAGCTTTGGGTTTTATGGTTAATGACTGGCAGAGCAGGAGGCAGACAGGACAAAGTCAACAGCCTCTGGCCTTAACCCTCTGCATTTCACGTCACCAAGAGCCACATCACCCTTCTTCTCTTTTGTGAGAGCTCAAGGACCAGTGTGAGATATTTAAACAAACTAGCACTGCACATCAAAACGAATCCACCCCATTCCAATCTGTCACTTTAGTGGGCTCTTCTTGAGACCACTTGCAGCTCTCCTCTTTTGAATCAGGGCAGAACGCTATGAGTCCATTTCAACATAGTTCCCTGACGGACATGCAACATTTCTGATCCCAAGGGGTCTTTCATAGACTGATCTTTTCCACCAGACTTGGCACCAGATCACTGCAGGCTGTTTCCAAAACTCAGATCAATCCTCAAAGATGATACGTGCTGTCTCTGGGGAGAATCATAGAAGAGACTCAGGTCAGCCCCCAGTGGAAAGGAAGAGCAACAGCAGAACTCTGTTTAGCCATGGCGTTACTGAAAGAGGAATAATTGTAGCAAAGGTGGTCACTCATTCATTTATACATCAAGTATGTATCTGGTACATTTGTTACTTATTTTTCCAATGTCCTGATTGAATATACCAGACATTGCATTAAATTAATAAATACACACCAGTATGTGTGCACATGCATCCTCATACACAAGATTTGAACCCAGGTTGCCCTGTAGCAACTTGCTCCTTTCCATGAACCCATGCTGCCAATGAAGCGCCTACTTTAGAGGAACATGGTTGTATGTGTCACAACCTTTCTAGGCAAATACTGCAGTATGTGCAGTTTCCTCTCAGGGAAATGCAGCCTAATCTCTGCATGTTTTTCATTAGGAGAATGAGAATTCCCACAATTGAAAGGGCATTTGTGTATTAAAAGATAATTCGAAAAGAAGTCCAAGAGACTTCAAAACTGGAATTTAAATTGGAAGCTTAACACGAGACTTAATTCTCTATCTCTCTCTGTCTCTCTCCCTCCACCCTTTGATATTGCTTTTACAACAACCCCTAAGAATTTATTTCAAATCATGACTTTAAGTCTTCCAAGTTCTCTCCAACCATCCAAATAATAATCGATTCTGTTTAAAAAGACAATGTTTACTAAAAGAAGAGAGAAATTCCAAGTATGGTAGAATGATTCCAATGCATTAACCAGAACAGAAGGTTCTAGATGTTAAGCATGCACCACCACTCCCATTACCTGATGCCTGCACCTTTTCTACTAATAAAAAATGTTAGCAGCTCCCAAATGCTGTATGAGTGCCCTGTGCCAAGCACTCAGCCAAGTGTTTCACATGCCTTGTATTGTTTACTCTTCTCATGCACACTGTGGGGGTAGATATTATTGACCCCATTTTACAGAAAAGAAAGCTGAGGCCTCACATGTTTAAATATCACAAATGTGCAAACAAATGGTAGGGAAAACATTTACCAATGTAATGGGTGAAATGGAAAAAAGAAAAGCATTGGTGTGTGCAAAAGGCATGGCAGTTCAAATGGCAAAGATGAAGCCAGGTAAGAAAAGAAAATCGACGAGCAAGAAGTTTCAAGAGGGTAGGAACCAAGTCTATTTTGTCGCAAGTTATGTCCCAGGGTCTGGCACAGTAGAGGATATGCTGAATAAACCACTGGTGCTAAGCACAGAAAATAATAAAGGCCAAATAAGTATATCAGAAATCCTGGAACACACCACTTCTCAAGCTTTCAGAAAAAGTTGCCCTGCTCTTGCAAGTACCATTTTAACACTCCTGGAGCAAGAGTGTTTCAGTTAAACCCCAGTATGATGGCATGTGCTTCTTATTTTCATAGGGTGTGGGCAACAGAGGCCAAATCAGAAAATCTTCATTTTTCTTTGTCCATATTCTGCCATAGATGGTTCCTCTGCCAAATTGTTCATAGTTACAAAGCAAAACAATATTTTTCCAGGGAAGTTATTGGCAAACAGCCATTCCCTCAGATGTAGAAAAATACCAACATCACTCCCAGGTTTAAATGCCTTCAAGGAGACCCTCCAGTGAAGTAGTCCTTACAACCTATCTGATTTTTTTTCCCCACTCTCCTTTTGTGGAAATATCCTTTACATGCAGCTTAAAGGGAAAAAGAAAAAAAAAAAAAAAAGAAGAAGAAGAAAATGTAAAGAAAAAGAAAACCTGCCTGAAATGAAAAATCCCAATCTTGCCTTTGTAAAAATCCTCCAAGCCCAGTGAGCTGCCCCTCCCCCTTGATCCAGGCCTCTGTGTTTCCAGGCAGAGGGGTTAGAAAGCTGTTGAAAAACACTGTCCTGCTGTATTGAGAGTGACATCTGACAGAGCTCCGTGGTGTCCTAACTTGGGTGAATTTAAATGACAAGCTTGGCTTTATAAGTCAGGGATCCTCTTTTACAATAGAACAGCATGATTGCTGCATGGTAGAAGGGGAAAAGAGGAAGAATCAAAGTTTCCTTCAAATCCCCAGTGGTGCCATTGACCTGTCAGAAGGTTGTGACCCACTCCTATTAATCCATGCAAATCAGATGCCTCCAATTTGTGCTGTGATTGGAGCACCACACCTTTAAATTCAGGAAGCGGCCTTCCAGTGAGGTTCCTATCACAGAGTTCAGTTCACCTCTCATTTCTTCTTCTTCAAAAACATGATGACAGCTGACTTCCTTTCCACCCTGCCCTTGCTCAGTCAGGGAAGACTGTCTGATGGTTTCCTGATTAGCATCAAGGCAAAAGCAGCATGTTTTTCATAGACTAACGCTATTACTTAAATTATAGGCCTGTTACTCTCAGCATTTTCCCCCATGGACAGGTTAACGTACATATCACACTGGTCTTATTGCTTTGCTCAGAGTCACCCCATCATTTTTAAAACACAGGGGTAAACGCCAAGCATTCCCAGGGATAAGCTTCAGGTCCAGGTGAGAGAATCTTAGAAATCCAGAAACATTGTCTTCAAACCACCTCATTCAAAACTTGACCACGCTCCCCAGGTTCAATGAAGTGTGTCTTTTGCATTTTGAATGATGTGTAATTTCGAGCAGAAATATTCAGAAAAAGGAAAATTTAAGGCCGGTATTTTGAGAACCAACTACATGTGATTTTGCCCTTCTGATTTACACGTCACTCCAGAATGCCCAGAAGTCATTTTCAACTGGTTATTATAAGTGGCCAGAATTTTTGTGCATCATATCAAGGCTATTTAAAATCTGGGTGGGAGAAAAGGTTATGTAAAGGACTTCAGTAAAATTTCATTTTCTGAAACTTGTAAAATTACTATGTTAAAGAACCCCTAAATGATTAACAAATATGAATAGTAACAATAACCATTTTGCCAATAGCTTAGAAAAAAATTATTCCTAAGTGCAAAAATGATAAAATGAACAAAAATAAATTCAGTCGAAAATATAAAGACAAACTCTACTTAATGAATATTAAAGACTCAAATAAATGTATTTTTTCAAGTGGTAAGATTCAATACAATATAGATTTCTTCCTCAGTCTTTAACACAATTTTACTCAATATCCTAAAGGAATTATCTTAACCTAAAAAAAGACTGTATCATTTCATATACAAGAATAAATAAGAAATAATAGTTATGAAAATAGAGTATGGTTGTAAAATTAAAATACATTATACAGTCATAGAAATTAAAAATGTACAGTAAGGGAATCTGACTAGACTGACCAGTGAGGCAGAATGAAAAGCCATGCACCTATATGTATATCCTAAGGGGTGACATTCAAAATAGCAGAAATGACACCTGCATTGTCCCTGGAGCTCCAGTCTGGGAAGCCCAGGACCACACACACCCCCTTTCCACATGTCAGAGGAGACTCTTTGCCTTGATACAAAAAGATCTTAATTGAGGAGAAGGAAAAGATGAGGAGCTCAGAATACCATTATTTACCAACCAGCCTGGAGGCTTTTTAAGATTTTGATAAGAGCTATGGCAGTATTGCAAGTATCAGCTGAAGATCCACCTTGTATTTATTGATAATAAAAGAGGCATTGCAAATCATTAGGAGAAGACACACTTATTTAAAAATTGCCACTAAAATAAATGCTAATTATTTAGGAAAAATGAGTATTATCTAATACCATGCACTAAAAATAAATGCTAGGAATACTGAAGACTATTCCTCTCTTTAGTAAAAAACTGAAATCAACAAAGAATTGAAAGAAAATGTGGATGAATATTTATCAGACCTGACAGTAGAGAAGACTTTGCTAAGCACAGGTATAGACTTTGAAAAAAGAAATGATTAATAGACAAGTATATTAAATTTTTACATATCTGGGTGTGAAAAAAAATAAATTTGAAAGAGAAACTAGAGAAAAGTACTTTAAAAACATGTTGTTGTTGTTTTTTTAAAGATGTGGCTTTTAAATATATCCACAATTCTTTAAGAGGTGATGTTTCAGCCAGTGGGATTTAATTCCCTTCCCCCGAAAGTGGATGAACCTAATGATTTGTTCCTAATAAAGAGCACAGGGCAGAAATGGTGACCTGTGACTCCCAGGACAGGTGGGAAAGGCATTGCAGTCTCCACTTTGCTGTCTTTCAGCTCGTGCAGTCTGGGAGGGCCAGCTGGAATGTGGTGAGGACAGTCAAGCACCCTGGGAGGGCCACGTAGTGCCTACAGCCTTCTGAACGCACCTTCTTGGAAACAGAGCTCCCTGCCTCAGTCAAACCTTCATGTAATTATGGCTGTTTATGAACTCCTGTGAGACAAGAAATACTTACTGCTCTAAATCTAAGTAAAAATCCATGAGGAAAAAAAGAAAATGAACAAGCAATTAACACACACACGTACACACAATTAAAACATAAATGACAAACACAAAAATTCAAACTCTACAATAATAATAAAATGCAAATTAACATAGGAAGTAAAGTATGTATTTCAGTTTAGTAAGTAGGCAAAGCTTTTAAGTGAAGTGTGTTGAGGATGCCAGGGAACTGCCCTTTTTTAATAAGGGGGTAGGAGTATAAACAGGTGTAACATTTCATCTCCTTTAAATCAAAGACTACACTTAACAGGAGTTTAGACGAAAGAAAAAAATCAGATTGCAACCCAAATATTGATATACAAGATGATTGAGTCTTCCATTTTAACAACTGGAAAAAAGTTAAAACAGGTTGACTATTTCACAGCAAAGGGTTGCTTAAATAAGTAATAACCACAGGATATAATGCTACACAATTATTGCAAAAATTATGAGATAAGTTAAAATAGTCATAATATATTAAATGAAATAAGCAGATTACAGTACAATTTGATTCCATAAATATACAATTCTCATATATACATAGAAATAGTCTTTTAAAAAGCTATAGAAAATGTTTTAAAAGTTTTTTTACAATTCTTGGATAAAAGGCGATTTTTGTTTTCCTGTCCACACTCTTTCAAATTTTCTTTGAAGAACATAAGGTACCCCTTTATTTTTAAAAAATAATTTTAGAAACAAGATAAATTACATGCTTACCAGTCACGGTTCAGTAAAACTCCCATTTGTGGAATTCATTTCTATTTTTCCAAAACTTTTTATTTATTTGTCTAAGTTTCTGAGAGAGAATGAGGACTTTTTCAAGAAAAGAAAAGTGAACATCCTAAGTCCTGGGAAGTATTTTTTCAGATAAAACAGGTAAGCCACGCTATCTTTTGGATAAACCTGAGTGATTAGTGGCACAAATGTAATAATCGTATTTGCTTACGCCTTGCATCTGTGCTATGCACACACCAATTAACCATCTTTTCATCCCAATGCTGAAGGGTGCCAGTTGTGACAGATTTGGACTAATGTTGATGGTAGCACAGGACATCGTTTAAGTGATCTGATAAAGCTGGTGGCAGCTTGAGGGGCGGTGTGCTTCCAAATATGTAAACAACATTGTCAACAACCATCTCAGCCCGTAAACACAGCCTCTGTCTCAGTTCTGAAAATAAAATGGCATCTCTTACTTACCTTCCCGTAAGCCCTAAACAAAAACGACAAAAAAAGATCACACGAAACTCAGAGTTCCTGATTCAGAAGCCTCTGAGACCAGGCCAATAATATAAGGGAGTAAAGCTGCCAAGAGCAGCGGGGACTGAGGAAAGCCGAAGGTCATGCACCTTGCCGTGTACCCTTATCCACAAGGCAACAACACCCCAGGGCGAAACAAAATGCTTCCCCAAGTCAAATGTGATTATAGCCGCCAGGCCACCACTCTGCACACTCTGCAGCAAGAGCTTTCAGAATCATGAAGATTCTCAAAGTGCTGTAATCCAGAGTGTCACTGAAGCAAAGCTTTGTTTCATCAGAGTACAACTTATTACACCCTATTCACTTTCCTCAGTGACCTATCACCGCTTTCTGTATTGCACTGATTTAAAAAAGAAAAAAACAAAACAAAACAAAAAAAACCACTGCTTAAAGCCCATGTAGGGACTTACAGGGTAGGGTAAAGAACAATGAATTAGAACTCCAAGAACGGAGTATAAATCACATCTGTTGGACCAAGTAGATACACGACTTTGAGCCAGTCGGATCATCTCTGTGGCCTTTATTTCTACTTCTTTAAGGATGAGTTTGATCACACGGTGGGTAAGTTCCATTCTGACATAAAAGGCCCACAGTTCCATGGTTGAGGAAAGCAACTCACAAACACACAAGTCAGTTCTTATGTAGCCAACCCTCTAGCTATATGTTGTTTACCAAAGAAGACAAAGAAATCTTTTCCTACCAGCAAAACTGGAGGAGATTCACAAACCACTTCATTCCCTGGCCTTCGGCCAATCAAGGTTTGACAATCATCATGTATCTTTTTAACTTCTTGGAGGCTTATAGTTTGCATTTTCACTTGCAGACTGTGGAGATCTGAGAATGAATGATACTTACTGAAGAATACTATGCTCAAATGTCAGTTCCACCATGGAGCAATTATGGTACCCACCAGATCTGAATTTCTAAAGAAAGCCTCTCTGCCCACCACTCCGAGTCTTCAAAATGTTCAGAGGTTAACCACAGAATACAAACATTTTCTAACAACTTTACAATGATACTTTGCGATTAACTTTCTCAGAATGATAATATAGACTTCTTTTGAAAGTTTCATCTCCAACATCAGATTACAGTAAGAACAGCTTCGGAACTGACCTCCAAGGCAGGCCACAGCTCAGGTTTAGCAAATACTCCAAAATCCATGACCAAGCTTTTCTCGCCAACTGAAAAACAGCTCTTCTATCTCTTCTATCAACTATAGGATTCTACCTCTGTGAGAAACACATTACAAACCAAAATGAAATATCATGGAACAACACTGGGAACTAGTGTTTTCAAAGCTGCTAGTAAACAAGGTCATACTCAGTGGATCACTACTGTGACTTGATGGAGAGAAGACAAAGATATAGAACTGAGCTACTAAATTGTGACATAAAAAGGCACCTATCTAGCTATTAACAAAAATAGCATATGAAATATCTAACCAAACAATTAATTAGAACATTTTCCTCTGATAACTTAACTAGAGTATAAATTCTTGTTATGGTTTCTTTCTTTTCTTCCTTTAATGTTTACTGATTTCCTCCTTTGAATCTGAGTACTTGGAAACAGTCATAGAAAAACAGTAATAAAGGTGCCCCTCCCCAGGAGCTCACTGATAGAGAAAAGCTGGATGGTAAGTGGTAGCATGCCCTGTGAAAGGGCTACCATAAAGAGCAGGATGCAGGCTGGCCAACGTGGTCGAGCTAAGCAGAGGCTAATGTTGAAATGAATCCTGAAGATAAGTCAGAGACAGCCAGATGAAAGCTGAAGCAAGGAGAAAGCTGAGAAGGACATCCAAGTTATAGGGAAAACAGGTGCACAGGCAAAAGCAAGCTTAGACTGAAGCAAGTTGGCATCAGCGAGGGGATGGGGGAGGAGCAAGTGGCGAGGGCAGGAGGGATACCACATGCAATGATAAAGAGCTCAGACTTTGATCTCTAAGACAATGAGGAGCCAGGCTGTCCAACTGACCGCCAATTTTAAGCAGGAGAGTGATGTCAGAAATGTCACAAAGATCATTCTAGCTGCTGCATAGACAATAGATTGAGTAGGGTCAAGACCAAAAGGCAGAGAAATAGCTAGGAATTTAGTAATCTGGTGGGAGATGATGGTGAACTCAATTCAGCAAGATAAGTGGGTTAGAATGAAGAGGATAGAACAAATAGGAGGGGTGGTTAAGAGGGCCCCAAAGTATGCAGAATATTGAATTAGTGACCTGTGAAGGTTCCTTTAAACTCAGCATTTCCACCTAACACTTCCCCAATTCCAGAAATATCACAGGTCACGCAGGCCCAAGGAGATGCTCAAAGCTTGGCAGCACCTAAAACAACTGGTATGTAATCCTCTGAGTTCCTCAAACAAGTAGAGCCCACCAATAACCAGGGTCCCTAATTTTCATTTCCATTTTGGTTAGATCAGCCAGCACAATAGACCACTTATCCCAGTGTAGCAACTTTCCATTTTTTTTACTGCACACACAACATGACATCTGCCTACAAATAAAAAAAGAATATGAATTTTCAGTAGTAGGAATGCGACAAATCCCAAGATGTATAGGAAAATATTTCATATTTGTCAAACAGATCTGACTTCAGCAAACAGAAATATCTTAAGACACGATGTATCCAACAAATTATCCAACGTGTCAGATATCTGGTAACCAGACTAGAGATGTTGAGAATGGCACTGGACGATGAGTCAGAAATTTCAATGTTTAGCTCTGGCCTGTCACTAACTAGTTGTATGAGTTTTGTGCTCCCTCATCTTAAGCTGAGACAGATAGAATAAAAGATCTTTAGGATTCTTTTCAACCTAAAGGATCCACTTCCATGGTATATAGTATTTTTCTCATTGTGTGACCTCAGAAATATTTGCAACAGAAAAGCCCTAAAGTTGAACTTCAAATCTCCTATCCCCTAGCCTGCTAGCACAATCCCCAAACATCTTTCATAAATATTATTTGTTTAAAGAAAGGTTATTTTTTAAAAATATTTGCAAACTTGTGCTCAATGGATTTGTCTATTTTCTTAAAGATCCCAATTGTACTTTCATTCTCTAGGGAGATTAATATCATCCAGAAGTTTAAGGTTTAACAGAGAGTAGAGATTGCTCTGCAGCTTGGATCTTTGCAATTGTTTTTTTAAACCCATACAGTTAAATCACAGTGATTCACCGATGCAAATTCCATGTTTATCCCAACCTCTAAGCCTTTTGTGGCATTTCAGTTTATAACAGCTTTTGTAAATGTTGATTTAAGATTTGGGATTAAAGTAGTAACACGCCACCTGTCTTAAAGTTGACATAAATGTTATAAAATGGGGTGCTACACTTTTTCTAATCCTCGTCTCTAACCAGACCCATATGTAAATTTCACACAGTAGTATTTAGTAGCATAATTAATCCCTACTTTATGTTATGAGTAATATTTCCCATTCCCGACCCTGTATCGTCCTTTAAGAAGATCCATGTTCCAATTAGACTAGCCCATCGGCACTCTTTTAATGAGCAGATTAATCATTCAGATGGGTACAATGGTGTCATCGCAGGTTTTAAATATGATAATCTACATTGTAATGGTGCTACAAAGCCTTGGCTTAGAGGAAAAAAAGGTAGACAAAATTGGTGAGAGTTTCATTTTGTTCTTTATCTGGGACGACACAAGACGCCGAAAACCTTGAAGAGCACAGAGGGGTGGACACGGAAAGTACTGTAATCATAATTCAGCTACAACAATTATTTCTAGGGAAAGTCACATTTTTTGGCTCCCTAAAACATTTGCTGGTATGTGTGACTTTGAGGTGAGGAAAATTTTTTATATTTCCTTAGCTGAACATCTTTTCTTTCAGAACCCTTCACCAACCTTCCCTTGTAAGAGAAGGCAAAGAAAGTGAGCTTTGACATGATAGCAGTTTTAAAATAAAGTTAATTTTGGTTTGGCCAGACCTATGCTGATTAAAAGTTTCTCACCTACAAGTATGAAAGAACAAAAGGAAAACAAGTGTTTCCAACGTGGTGACTACCTTTTCACACAGGATTATAGGAAATGATTTATTTTTCCATGCCTTCATTTCTCCTCTCTACAAAAACAGCATTACAACTGAATCTCCGAGAGCAGCAGTTCTCTGGGCAATACAGGACAAAACCAAAGAAAAAACACTCACAGAAATATCAATAAGTTGGAACTTGCTATAAATGATTCCCCCTGACAAAAAGTACATACGCTTAGATGACAATTAATAGACCCAAGAAACTCAAACCACATACTCCCTTCCTTTACCTCTTACGAGTTTTATCGTAATTACCCTGGAACCATATTCCCCTTTGGAGTCTTACACTGATAGCCACAGTTTTCCCATCCCAATTAAACTTGTTCTTCCAAAGACAAGCACCTGGCTTGGTCCTGAAAATGAGATCCAAAGCACCTTCTTGGACAAGCAAGTCATGATTACATTTTTTAATAAAAATAGCTCAACGCCATTTCTTCTGTATCTACAGCCAGGGGTTAGCTGCCAAGAAATCTCCGAAGAGAACACAAGCTGACTGGAGTGGATAGTGAAGGATAGTAACTTAGGGCAGATGTCAAGTACATGATAAAGGAACATAATGGGATGGAGGTGTTAATATGCTCAGGGTAACCCCAGGTTCATCAGAGGCATCTGTAATAACAACCCAACTTTCTGGATCTGCACGGATAACGGATAAAAAGGCCTTTCAGGAAAAAAGACATTTGAGGGGTGTTACTTAAGAGGGGGATGGGGCAGACTGCTCCTTAGCGGTAACTTCATTCAATTTAACAAACGCTAGCACCACTCGCACAGTGCTGTAGGACACGCTCAGACCCCTTTCCAAGTGCTCCCTAGCCCTCTATTGCTGTCTGGAATTAAAAGAATGAAAAATGTTCTTACTTTGGAAAGGTTAAAATAAAATTTAAGTTTCTTTCTTAAATTGTGGACCAGAATCAATACCTATCTTTACTGCGAAATGGAGCCTTTTTCTGTGGAACACAAATTAAGTCTCCAGTACCAACAAGATCCTGGTGGGAAGACAAATATCCTCATCAGCGTCACTCCCATAACCACCTCCCAGGCTTTCAATACCTCCCTATCAAAACCTGCACTGAACAGAATCTAAGACTCCATTTGCACTAAAGAGTAAGTGTTAGATGTATGTTTGGAAGGGGCCAGAAAGTTATGTACATGGTCAGAAGCCAAACAATCAATATGCTAGCATTTCAGACAGCAGCAAGGTTAAGAAGAAAATTTTACATGGGGAAAGAATGATGTGAGGCAGTTTGGGAGAATGGGGACATAAGGAGGGGTCTTCTATCCCCAAATTCTGAATTTGTCTTCAAAAATTTCTTCAAGACACATTAGCCTTGCTTTTTTGCACATGAATTCACCACTGTGAATAAACATAAATTCAATGGGGTTCTTCCTAGGGCAGCGATTCAGCAAAAGCTACCAAAGGGCCAATTTCCCAAACTCAGGAATTTCGAAAGGTTGGTGAATGAATTATATCTAGATACTATAAAATGTGATGGCTTAGTATTTTTCCCCTGTCCAAGAGAAATTCATTTTTAAATCTAGAAGACTTTCACTGAAATGTGGATTAAACATGCAACTCGAACACGCTTTAACTCATTCCCGTTAAGTACCACATCATGGAAAAACATGTGTCAACAACTACAAATAATTGCAAAAAAATAATTATGAATTAGTTCTAGATGTTGAAGTCAGTGAGATTCATTTAATGCTTCCACTGAGATCCCAGTCCAAGAAGAGTTAATCAAGCATAGCAGCTCCCTAATCAGAACAGTGAACTAATGATCCTATTTCTGAGTAATACCAGTCAGATAAAGCTCTCAAAAGGTAGTTAACATCACTTTGGTGGAAAGGAATGACAAGTGCAAGTCCTAGTAGGGGTAATGCATCATTCATGCCCCCTCTCGTCCTGACATTTTAACGTTATCTTGTTTTACTGTGTCGGCCTAACACTGCCACTGCTGGCAAATTAAACTGTGAACTTACAAAGTGGGTGGCAATAAATACAAATTATGAGAGTTCAAAAGATGTCCCTGGAGGTGCACTGCTAGACACAGAATGTCTCTAGTTTTTCTGTCACAGAGCAATAGACGAGACACAAAGCAGAACAGGCATTTTTGGAGGCAGGAAAAAAAGCGATAGAATTAACTAGCTGTTGAAGAAAACTAAGATGAAAATGAAGACAACCAGATTGGGAAAACTGATTTGAAGAACCCACCAATGAAAAAGGAAGCAGGCCTAGAAAAACTATGTGAACATCAAAGGTCTTATTCTATACCAAACTCTTATGTAAACAGCTCCAAAAATCTATTTTTGAAATCGAGCAAGGCATTTATAAATTGTTAAGACCAATAGGGAGGTATTTTGAATAAAATTGACAAGGAGAAAATAGGCATTGATGCCTGGGAATCTTGTTATGGCATAAAATTGTTGTCAAATGAGATCTAAAACCCTGTGTGTACTACTACCCTGCCCAGCCCAACAACATCACAAAGAGGAAATTTGTTTCTTATAAGTAATTCTGGAGGTATCAGACTAGCATGGACAGCACTCAAAATACAAATATTCAGAGTTTCTCAGGAAGCAGGTGTAGGCCAAGAAAGGAAACTCTCAGAGGCTTAGTTTCTGCAGCAGTTCCCTGTGCTTTCCTGGGCACCGCATTCTCAAGGGTTAATGGGCAAAGTCAGAGAGAAGAGAATAAAAATTAAAATGTCACTGGGAAGTCTGCTGGGAGGCTTTGCAAACTTAAAATGGCTATAATGACAATCAGAAACACACCCCAAGCAAAAGAGCTCTACTCTTTTTTTAGGCACATGGGGTAGGAGGGCAGGACACAAACAGCAAACAACTAGACCTAAGAAGTATACAGCCAGAGATCAGATTTTTTAATATCTCCTAACATGGAGACTTTTGCACCCAATTTGGTCTAGTTCCACTAATGAATCTTATAAAATATTTTATCTGCCTATTCCATGCCCACAAACCACTCACAAGAGACTTGGAAATCATCATTTCTTCCGGAGTGCAGATATCAGTTGGGCCATATGTAACAATGGTCTGTTTATTTTTCCCATAAACCACTGGTTTCATAGAAACTCATTAGCATCACCTGTGTTAATTACACTAGCAAACCAATCAACAGCTCCTTCTTAATTAGGTTTTCTTTATTAAAGCCCGGAAATTGCCAAGGAGACAAAAGTCACCTGGGGAAATTATGTGAAAAAGAGTGTTTATGCCAAGTTACACACTAAAATAATAATAAAATAGCCTGGTTTGTTTACAGGAAAAGGAAACAATATTAATATTCAAGGTCACTGGCACACTCCTTATTAATTATTCTTGTTATATTAAATTGTGATCATTTCTGCTTCAAAAGGGTTGGCTTAGAGAAAGTCTTTGTACAAGAAGTTGACTCACATGAGATTTTAATGGCTGTGGTCAGCGGTTATGACTTGCTTATTCCACAAACACAAGCACCTACAGGTTAAAGTAGTTAAGACTAATTTCATGAGCTTATGTCCCAACTGTAACTCTAAATCCTATATGTCTGTTGGAAAACCTAGAGAGACTCATAAAAACCCACTATGAGGGCCGGTGATATAGATCAGCGGCATAAGCACCTGCCTGGCAAGCATGAGGTCCTGAGTTCGACTCCCGGTACCCACATTAAAAAAAAAAAAAAAACCACCATGAAAGGAGAAGACAGACATGTGACTCTTAGAATTTGTAATTCTCATGAAAAGGAATAGGAAAAAAGACTTCCAACCATATTCCTCTCACTTCCAAAAGCCATTCAGCAGACATGGGCAGGGGGACCACAGTATTGAGAACATAAAAGTAACTTTTAGAAGGTAATTCTTTCTCCAAGGTTATCCTTAAAGAGAGGTTCCCCCAACTTTCTGGTCAAAGCACTAGAAAGTAGATTGCAAGAGTTTCCTGTTCTAGTTCCATGTAGGTGAAAAGGGAGGGGTAACACTGGATGGCCTATTAGGTCTTTTCATCTTTAATTTACTATAATGCTAAATACATTTATCATGGACTCAAAATCTACAGAATAATGAAATCTGGGCACACCCATCTATATGGTGGGGATAACAATGCTTAACGTGATTCTTGCCAGAAGAATGAGTTCATATTTAGAAAGTACTTTGATGATGAAAGTCACTGAGTGATTATTGTTCTTCTTCCCATTGCATGTCCAGGGAGGCCTATGGATTCTGGCTCTGTGTGGACAGCCAAATGAATGACTAAAAAGTCAACTACATTTGGAAGCTGGACCTCTAAGAAAAGCCAATGTGGACTTTAATAAGCAACAAGCTTCAGTACCCATCGGTATGAGGTCCTTCTTGCACGCTGTCTTGCATATTGGATACACAATTCTCATCTAACTATACAAATAGTTAAGGGGCAATGTCTTTGCTTTTACATGGGTTGCCAAACACCTCCCATCTCAGTTAAATATCTAAAGAGGCTCTGTAAAATCACTTTTCACTAAAACTGAAGAAGAATTTGCCCTGAGCCTCAATGGGACCTCTTTGGTTTTTGGAACAAGTGTTACAGAATGAAATCGTCAAGGAGAAGGTGGACAAAAGATCACTAGCAAAAACACTGTAAGTGATCACAAAGCCTCAAAAGGTATAAACACCCAAAGATTTTCATTGTAGTCTCTAAAAAGCCCAGCAAACCAACACCCATTCAGCATTAAGCTTTAAGAGCTAAAACTCTGGGGACGCTTTCTCACCTCTACCTTGGAAAAATATCAAGAATCTAAGGCCCACTTTGAAATTTCTTCCTAGTGTTGACAGATTAATACCAAAGACTATAGTCCAAATGCTAGGGAGGGAAATAAGGGAGTAAGGATGCTTATATACAGGTGAGAATGTATCCAGATGTGGATACTTCCAAAGTATGTCTTTCTTGATCTCCTGCTAATTGCCACAATGATCCTTTGCCTTCCTTTCAGAGATCTCTAATGAAGGAAATTTCAGCATACACAAAAGCCAAGATGTGAGTGCTGAGTCTCCATGATGGGCTGATGACCTTTGTGGAAAGGTGCTTATCATGACAGGCCATTGTCTTGACTGGCCACCTCAATCTGTATTCACAGCTGCTTTTTCTTCCTTCCTATCTTTCACCTTCCCAGCTGGATATCTTGTCACTCAGGCCTCAGCTGCCTTCTCTTCATTCACCCGACCCATAGAGTATACATACTGTCTTGCTTTATTTGGGTACACAATTGTCATAGAACTAGACAGACAATTAAGGGCCAACAGAATTTTAGCAATGGGATTATCAAAGCAGATTTTAATGAGCAAAATGAATCTGTTCCATAAATGCATCATGGTCAGCTTAAAAATCCGTAGTGGACCTGACATAGAAGCCATTCTGAAAAAAATTAATTTTAAGTTACAGTGATTCATGGATTCACTTAGAAAATACCAGGAGACCTGGGATACCCAATTAAAGGAAGAGGACAGATGAGTAAGAAGGTTTTTAGATAATGAGGGACATGCACGCCGAGTCATTCAAGGTAAACAAATCTGAAACTAAAGGAACATGCTGTCCTCCAAATTCAGTGGCTTCCCATCACTGAGTAAAAGTTCAATCTTAACATGGCCCACAGGGCCCAAAAGATGGTCTCCAGATGCCTCCTCCCATTCTTTTCTTTCTCTCTTCATCTTCTATATTTCTCCATGGAATATTTTTCTAAAACTTACCATCCCAATGTGACCCCTTTCATCTGCTTAACTGCCATTCTTCCTTCACCACTTTCTAAGGTATTTTCCTGACCTTGACCAGATCAAACCACCATTGACATACTACCTAACTCCCTTAGGAAGGTCCCACAAATCAGAGAAATAACACAGTGTCCTCCCACTTGTGAACTTGTCACATTATGTATTTTATATTGATGTGTGTGATTTGGGCACACAATTGTCACATAACTAAACAGATAGTTAAGGAAGAACAGAATATCAGCAATGGGCTTGTCAGGGTTATCAAAACCCCCAACCCCACCAACTATAAGTTCCCAAGAATAGGATCCTATTATTATCATACTCCAAGTGATTAGCACACAGAAGACATGCAATAGATATTTGTTTGTTGAATGAGATAAAAATGTATTCTCTAAAATAAAAATTAATTCAGATACTATTCTTAGCTAAGTATCTCATGAAAATCTTAATGATCCCTAATAGTAGTTGCAGTAATAGTAGCTGTGATCGTCAATGTCATTACCTGCAAGGTCATCCCTGGATTCTCCTCACCTGGCTCAGCATCCTTAATTTTTTGGTACACCTTTCGCCCTGAGGAAACCTGCAGACACCCAGATCTTACAAACAGCGACCCCATTCTTAATCCTAAAGCATTTAATGATGTTCTCATTCATCCATGCATCCACTGTAGGATTTGCCACTGTGAGTATATTCGCAATCTGCATGCTCCCCAAGGGCTCAAATGCAGCTGATTTTTTTTGTATCTCTTATCCCCAGCACAGTGATGTATTCAATAAGTTTGAATAAACCAACAAGTAATTACCCTATTCTGACTGATTTTCAGGCCTCCGTGATTGGATGGCAGCCTGTGGTTCAGAGAGTCCAATAAAATCAAAGCCTTGTCTCTTAAGGAATGCAGGCTTGAAGCAGAAAATCTGGCAAATCACCCAAACCTCTAGTAACCTATGTACACAGCCTCCAGTAAGCATAGCCAGCATGTCTGATCGTCCACATCCTGGAACTTCTCAATTGCCATTGGAGAGGCACTGCAGAGGTCCTCGACTCTGAACTGTCTCACTTTGATGAGGTGCCTTAATTTCAATCGTTTTGCATAATTACTTTCGAGTTTATTGATGAGAAAAAAATCCTCTTTGGAAATATACACAGCTCCAAGATGGTGTTTTTTGTAGACAATTTCTTGAATACACACACACACATTATCTCCCTGATAGACAATAATGGCTCTTTAAGGAGCTGTCATGATCAATCGTAAAAATACATATTTAGAACACTTTAAAATGTGTGTATTATAAAAATGTTTTAAAATGAAAACTATTTACCCAAAAGACTCTAATGGCTCTGAAGAGTATTTTGTAAATCCATATTTGAGACTTTAAGGGGGAAATAATATTTCTGACCTGGGAGATCATAAAGACTTCACTGAAACCATTAACATTTATTGTCTCTCAAGGGCTAAAAAAAAAAAAAAAAAATGTTGCAGGGAACACATTTCCAGGTTGGAAAAAACACAGCCCATCTTCTAACAAAGGGTCTTGGATGTGCCCCTCTGTCCTGCCCCAAAGGCTGACAGACACCAGTCCATTATACTAAGTAATGGCACACTTAGAAGAAAATGCCATCCAGAGACGCGAGCGCAGGGACCTCGACTAATGGGTACTGTCTAATGTTCAAAGACCCCATCAGCTCTGCTTGCTGATGAGACACGCTAAGAGTGGTGCATTAAGACCTTGGTAGAGAAAGTCACTGTGGGAAATCTGATAGGGTGACTTGGATATTTGAGGGGAAAACACTCTTTACCCCTTTGTCCCAAGCCTGATTCAGAAAAAGAAATGATTAATGATCTCATGTAAAAACCTAGTCTCCTACACCTCCTGTATCTCTATCCTCAGTCCTGATCAAACAAACAAGCACATAAACAAATAAAAAGGACATGTTTGAATAAGACCCCTAAGTATCACATTTAGTACTTCACATGCTGTGTTTGCTAACACAAGAAAACAGGGTTTTTGATCAACAGGAAAAAAAAATTCTGGGTCCGCTGGAAGGGAGAAAAATAAAGTCCTAATGTCATAAATGCTGTGTAGTGGCTTCCTAGATTTCCCAATTCTTTAAAAAAAAGAGTTTTCTTTTTTATAAGAAAAAAAGGATAGGGGGATGAAATGAAAGAAAAGAAGGGGAAAAGATGAAAGTGCAAGAAGGAGAAAATGAAAGAGCAAGAGAAAGGAAGAAAGAAGGTAAAGAAAGATTGAAAGACTTTAGGCATCTGTAATATTACATGCTAAGCACTAGCCTGAAGCAAAATGTCACAGGCAAATTATAGACGGAAGTCAAAAATGGAAAGATGGAAAAATTCAGCCACAGCAACAAGAGAAACATTGTTAGACATAAACAATTGGAGTAGGATTTGCAAGGGGACCCATGGACACATTTTTCGCATTTTTAGTACCACGGAATTCACAAACCTCTATTGGGGTTCCTCAAAAACTTTACCTGTCAGGTCTGGATAATCAGCTGGGTTTCATTAGGACAGCAAAGTACCCTGTATGGATGAACTGAGGTCTGGGATAACTGGACTCGGCTTTGCAGCAAAGGAAGTTAAGTTCCTCATAGTTAATGAAATGAGCAGATTTCCTTTCTTATGCCTGAAATAACCTGCCTCCCAGAGCCTGCCCAATACACTGTCTGGGAAAGCAAACCGACCTGGCTAAGAGTATCTTCAAAGTCAAGCTTTCATTTATTGTCAAGACAGAATCAAACTGGTCCTTTTTCTGTAACACATGAGTTAGACTGACCTAACTATTCATATATAGCAAAGTAGTGGTTTATTGTATTGGCTTTTTTCTCTTTCTTGTAATGCTACAAAAAGAATCTAAATACTCAAGGGTCCCTAAGCCTCTTGATGAGTACTTAGCTCACATCAATGGCAATGGGACCTGAACCTAACCATTTTAGGCAGAATGGATTTCTTTGTTGGGTTCTTTTCCTCCTTTTCCCCCCGAGCTTGATTTCACACCAGCTATGTGTGCAAACCCATAATAAATCACCAGGATGTAAAGTACACTACACTTTCCCCCACTACTTGGCCTGGGTCATTTATCATTCTGTGGATTTCAAAAAGATGGTAGTGTTTTTATTGCAAAGGCCTTATCATTACAGAAACTAGAAAAGAAAGTATTGATTACAATTAGATCGTATATTAGCAGCCTCTGATGCCTGTACTGCTGAGGATTTCAGCCTAGATCATTCTCCCCTCTGTTAAAATTCTGGACAGCAATTTCTTTTATGTTAGAATAACTAGTATAAACCCATAAAATGTAACCTAAAAATGTAATTATAATTGCCATGCCAAAAGCAAGCCAGTCAATATCTTTGAGATTCTAATAGTTTCAAGCACTATTACCTTAACGGTCTCACATCACAGTACTGATTAAAGAAACATTTTGTCTTTTTATCTGTATGGAATGGCCAGCATAATCACTGAGGCATAGAGACCTAAAATATTTATTAGTGAGTATACACATCTTGGTTCAGGCAATGAATGTCAATTTAGGTGTAGAAAGTTACAACACAGCTCTCAGCTCAATTCATTTTTGAGTTCTTCTAATGTTTGGGTGGTCATCCCAAGAGGAGCAGGAAATTTTAAAATCACCCCACCCCTGTTATGGCTTGAATCTAAATGTATCCTCAAAGCCTCATGCAGTCATAGGTGGGGTTTTTTGGAGGTGGCTGGATTGTGATGCTGGAATTAAGTGTGTGATGCTGAGATTAAGGGTATGATGCTGGGATTAAGGGGACAATGTTGGAATTAAGGGTGCCCCACCCAGGGTGTGAGTGCTACCCACCCTAAGGGCAGGTAGTCTGGATAGAATATAAGGGACAGAAAGAAGGCTGCTGCTGCTGTTTCACTGCTTTGCTGCCTTCTGCCTGCCTTGGACTGTTTCTCCTCTGCAAGGCCCCTCCGCCATGCCACCCTGCCTTGGAGCCAGCCAACTATGGACTGAAACCTCTACAAACTGTTAGCTGAAATAAGCCTTTCCTCCTTTAACTTTGGGTGTCAGGTATTTTGTCTCAGCAATGAAAAAAGTAACTAAGACAGCTGCAAACCCAAGTGAAGCTCTTTCATGAGATTTCACACTGGTCCTTAAATGACACTGACAATCATGGAACCAATGGCAACCACCACGAGGAACACATCTGAAAACCACACCATGAGGTGAGCCTGCCAGCCAATTCTCCAACCCACCCCTCTTATTCAATAAAACAGACAAGCAAACAAAATGATTCATTTAATCTTAATGATTTGAAAAATTTTAAATATATGCAACAAAACCTATCATTTTCCCATAGACTACATAATATATTATTTATATCTTGAAAAGCACCTATCATTACTCCAGCAAATTATCAAACTCAGAACAAAAAAGGTACCTGTCAAAGGGTTTCTTCAAGCTAGACACTTAAAATTGTTTCTTTTGCCACACTGCACATTCTCACTATACAAGTCTGGAATCTAAGAAATGTAAGAAGGCGCTTTGAAATGAACAGCATCATTTCTCTGAGAACTGGAAAGATGTGTTCTCCCAATTAGTTGAACAGGAAAAAAATTTAGTGACCTATATGTTCAGAGACATCATCCAAACAAAATTTCTACCAGGTGATGTGTGCAATTAATTTCACAACTAAACGTATCTACATTGTGTGCATTTCCAAAGCAAGATAGGAAGGGAGTGCTTTTAAAAAAAAAATAGGATTCGTTATGGAAACATACTCTGTGACTTGGTAAAAACGCAACCTGCTGACCTCCCAGCGGGCTGCTTGTGGAAAGCATCCGTTTTGACTCTACTAGTTATAAATAAACAGGGTCTCGGGCCCCAAACACTCATAACTTGGGGAGGAGGGAGGAGAGAGGATAGAGGAGGAAGACAAGTAGAGAATAAGGGGGGAAGAAAATGAGTGATTCCCCCTCAAAAATTAAGCAAGACTGCCAATCGTGTCATCCTGGATGGCCAGACAGCAGGAAGAGGCAGCCTCACGCCTCCACGGTCTACCCATGGGTTAACTGGCATCTCTAAAGCTTTTCACCTAGTCTCACTTCACAGATGCCTCACCTTAGCTACTGAGTGGAGACAGGCTGACGGGCCTTGGCCGTAGGGGGGGAAATTTTTGATGCTTCTCACTTATGACATGATCGATTTTCTTTCAGCAGCCCTTCACTTTGGGAAGTGGCGAGGGCAGCCTCACCGCGCCCCGGTGCGCCCTGACCCCCGACACGCGGCCGCTGTGAGGCTGGAAACCGATGACGGCAGAAACCTAAAAAATCAATAGGCCCTGTCAGTCAGGGGCGAGGCGGATGTCTTTTAAAAACCCAATCACGACATGTATTTGCTGCATGGTGTGGATCTACTGCACACTTGAGAACACACTGAATTTCCCCTTCCCTTATTTATTTATTTGGTTCTGCTTTATACTTCATTTTACCTCTTTTCTGAGAGGGAGAGAAAGCTTCCCCTTGAAGGTGGCCAGGGACAAGGGGCAAGATGAGTGGTAAGGTTGTTTCTTCGTGATTTTAACAGAAAAAATTCCCTGGAAACTATTTGAATAGTATGAAATAAATAGAGCACCTTGCTGGTGCCAACATAAACAGTGACATCATATTTTTTCTTTTTTTACATTATCTGGAAGGAATTTAGATATAAGACTTTTAAGTCTAAAAACATATGAGGGCAAAAGCTGCTTAATACACTTGATTAAGGAAAGACTATTGTTTAATTTTTCTTTAGGGGCTTCTTTAAGGTGAAAGAACTAAAGATAAACACACACACGCGCACACACACACACACATCTATAGTTCTCTGCTGGGGAATAGCAAGCGCCAGAAGAATGGCTCAGTTTCCAAGCAGAGTCAGTGTAATATTCTCCATTCAGTGTGGAAGAAAAATCAAATATGCATCCTTTCTTTGGAAGACAGACAATGCAAAAGATGGCATTTAGCTTCTCTGTGATCTGAGGGGGGAGTTGGGAATAAATATCAACTATGACAAACCAGAAAGATAAGAGAAATACCATCAACTGGAATGTTTCAGCACAGAGAAAGAAACCTTCCACACACAAACAGAAAAAAAAAAAAGCAAGTGAAAAGGGTTTGGAGACTATAGACCAATAGAGAAGAATGCTATTAGAAGGGCCCGTTAAAATGTGTATTTAAGAGCCATGTGGAAGTATATTTCAGAATTTCTGTGACATGCTTTTCTTCTTTCTTTTCAGGAAAATAGATAGCTATATTATGTATCATCTTAAAATCCACCAAGGTAAACATCATACATTAAAAATAAAACGAATAAACAAAACCTGTATCTAAATTCCCCAACTAAGCCCAATTAAAGGTTTCTTTATGGCTGTAAACCTGACAAGCTACAATTTCCCCCTGTTGCAGTGGGTGTGTGTGTTTTAATGTAATATTAATGAGCCAGGATGGAGGGTCATAAAAAGTGATAGGTTTTTGCGATGGTAAATTATAAATCGGTATTGATTTTTCCCGGCACTAATGCAGCCAGCTTATTGTAAGACACCACAGGCAAAGTGCACTTTATCAGATTAGACTGGGGCCGGTATCAAATATACATGAGAATAAGGATGCATTTGTGAGTTACACTAGACTTTTCTTCCCTAACAATGCATGAAATTTTTAAGGAAAAAAAAAAATAGACAAGGATACTGGGAAATTCAACATTTTTCTTTTTTCTTGTTGGCCAAAACAAAAATTTCCAGAATTGTTGCTCTTGGAACAATTTGTTTCAAAATGAATAGATGGCAGTCACAACATCAATTAAATTATAAATGGTTTCAGTTAAAGTTTGCTCTGAGTTTTTCTCATTAATTTGCAGTGAAAGTCTGTGCCCGCAACAAATGGGCATCCTCTGGCCCCTTCGTGGTGTCCACCTCAGGCAGTGTCATTCTCCCTGCATCCACACATCACTGGAGTGGGCCATGGGAAGAGAGAAAATTTTTTTTCAAATCCTGAGGTTCCTCTCTATTGGCGTTTTGCAGTCAGAAGGACTTCATTAGACACTCCGGCGGAGATATTTAGCTACAGAGAAAAGAGAGGAGCCAAAGAAAGAATAAGAACAGGGAAAGAAAAGAAAACGACTGGACCATATTTCCTTCAACAAAGATGTTATTATTTGTCCCCTCTCCAGGGGACAGCTCTGATTTGGTCAGCCTCTGACTCAACTTCACATCTCTTATGTCAATAGACAAGAGAGTCCTCAGCCTGAGTGCGTGTTTGCCTTTTGTTCTTTGGAGAGACTTCTCCTCCAGCTTTGTTGGGAATGCTAGCAGCCCTGTTTCCAAACACTTCCCGACTTCTTCCTAATAGCTGCTGGCAAGTTCTCTATCAAAAGCTGCCACTTTCCTCCCTCCCAGGACGCTGCCTGCACCACGTGACTGTGAGCCGTGCCCAGCTCCCAGGCCAGGTCCTTGGCCAAGTCTCCTCTCTCTGTCTCCACGGCGTGAACAGGAATTGGAAACCAGCACGCTCACCCCCAAAACAGTCCTTTTTAAGAAGTCGGGGAGAACATGTGTTTACTGACAGTTCATTAACAAACATCAACCCCCCTGCAAGCTGTTTACTAAGGAATGCAGTGAAGCGAAGAAGTGTGAATATAAATAACTAACAAAGGGAAAACGGAGAGAAAATATCTCCGGGCAGCTCACTTTTTAATGCATTTTGAATCTGTTTTCTTTTCTGTGGGAAACACGATGCGACCGAAGGTCTATCCATGACACACAGGACAGTCAATAGCTGTTTGTATCTAGAACATTTCAATAAAATAAAACTGAAAACTGGAGTACGACATTCTTTCTTCTTTCTTTTCCCTCCTTGCCTATATCAAGGGATTTAGGCAAACTTCTTAGAAAAGGAAAAAATAAGATAATAAGTTCCATAATAATAAGATTAAAGCTGTAATATCATTGCTAATTTCTAAAATATGTTTCTAAGATGTTCAGAACCACAGCAAAAGCTCACAAAAACCAGGCTCCAAACTTGAGAGCGTAAAATCTAAGTTCGGGATAAGCAAACTCAGCAAAGAATATGTAGTATCCAATAAAGTGTTTCCCATTCGTTACATCAGTGCTCAAAGTGGGCTGTGCTGAATGAGGGTAGCTATTTCCAAATGTTAAAAAAAATTTTTTCACTATAATATCCTTGCATCAAAATGACTCCAGCAATTATAGAAATGAGGCAAAATATTTTGATAAAAGAACAAATCAGGTAAAACCTAATAAAACCAAAGGAAATTAGAAAAATAGAAGGTTGTTTCCATGAGAATTTAATCTTTTTACTGAAACATGATCTTTATTACACATCAAATCAACATTTTAAAGTTCTTTCTTATAAAGCTATGAAAGTAAAAGCATACATTTTTACCTATTCTAATTTAACTTTATTAGTGATGCCAAAATCCTCATCTACATTTTTCATAAAATCATGTAGAGGTTCTCTTTGCTTTAGGGATAAAACTAATAAACAAACACATAAATTAGTGTATTTTAATTAAACATTATCCCATGAAGTAATATTGTTCACCACTGCCTAAAACAACAGCAACTTTCCTACTTAAGATCCAGTACAATATTAAAATATTAAAACTCATTAAAAATTAATTTTAAAATATCTTATCAGTGTTCAAGTACTCTGAGTTCTGTATTTTTAAAGGTTTAAGTTGTATATATGATGTAGTTCACAAGCTTGTAGCGAAATGGTGCAAGAAGCCATAGTTACCTTGCAGAACTGTACAAACAGAATTGGAACAATTGCTATTGCTTTGTTTAGACAGTCTATGAAAACATTGCTGCTAGAATCTCACTTTTTAAAAAAAAAAAAAAAAGGTCCAGGGTCGGTGAGATGGCTCAGCGGCATAAGCACCTGCCTAGCAAGCGCAAGGTCCTGAGTTCGACTCCCGGTACCCACATACGGCAAAAGAGCCGGTGATATCGCTCAGTGGCACGGATGCCTGCTGGTGCGCGAGGTCCTGAGGTCGACCCTTGGTACCCACAAAAAAATAAAATAAAATAAAATAAAAAATAAAAAAAAGGTCCAGTAGACTAATACAGCAAAACAGTACCAAATAATGACTTCAAATCATTATTGTAAAGATCTGAGATACTTGATTCAAGATCAGCTAGGTAAGCTTTTGATGACATCATTTTATACTTGTATCCAGTTAATCCGACCTGAACTTGAGTGACTACTATGTGCCTAAAATGATCTGCACACATGGGATTTAATTATGAATTTATGTATGGCCTGGGGAAGAAGATTCCAAATAGGATACAACTGCCTAGACCAAACCACAAACTACTGTAATTGAAACCCTCACAAATGTAGATAAGTTTAAGACCATGCCTAGAAATATCTTTACAAATCCTAGGTCACATAGATAAGTGCCCTGGGACAATGAGCTAATGAATGTAAATTGTTTGACATTGATTAAATAAATATTAGCTGCCACAGTTGTTACTAATAGTATTATTTGCACAGTAAGGTTCAATCAAAGGTACAGATTGGCCAAAGCTTAAAAATGGAGAAGGAAAGGCTGTAGTTGGGCATACTTTATATTCAGATTAATAATCATTTATTGAGGGGCTATTGTCTGTCAGACACTGTTAGGCAGTAGGAATGTAAAGATTAACAAGATTAGCCCAAGCTACCTGAGGGCTGTAACTTTTTCTGCCTCTTTTACCTTTATGTCTCTAGATCCTAGTATATTCCTTGGCACATTGAAGATACTTCATAAATATAGTTGAAAAAATGAAAAATAAACAAAACAAAAATCCCTATTAACAAGACTAACAGTCTATTTTTTTGCTGTACTTGGATTTTTCCATCACAAATCCAGCTTGTTCTTTTTGAAAATGCCTTCCTAACTAAAAGTAACTTTAGAATAACTATGATCCTTTGAATCGGAGAATATAATCCCACTGATAGTTAATAGAAAAGATACCTATCAGGGTGCATACAGCATCCTATGTATTAACCAGAATTACTCTGGAAGGAAATCCAACGTAACAAGTGGTCAGAAACTATGAAATCCTGGTCAGGTCTCCTACTGGCAGCTGCTTTGTCACCTTATAGGACAAGGCCAAAGCAGGAGTGACTGCCCTGGCACATAGTTCCCCATTGCCATCTTTCATCTAAGGTGCCCTGAGTATCCATCTTGGGGGCTCCTGTTTATCCCATCCTCTCTTAGCTCCATGGCAGAGCTCTTGTTGGAAAAATATCAGCTTCTCACATCAATCAAATTACTGCAACACCCAGAATGTGGTAAAGTAGGGCCAGGGTTCCCTTTGGCAGCAAGCCTTGAAAAAGCCATGTCTTTCATTGGGTTGAAATTCTTAGCAAACCTGGAGACATAAAAGAAGAAAGGAACAATAGACCCCGAGGAAGCATGTAGGGCTTTGTGTGTATATAAGTGTGTTTTGAAGAGACACATTCACTCGACAACCTCTCTGAAAGTATGACTGCCTTGATATTTCCAATACAACTAATTTACAACCTGATCTGAACTCCACTGCATCCACTCATGGAGGCAGGAGGCATCTTTTTCCAATATTGGTGGGATGTTCTCTAAAGTAGTATTGATTCACAGTGATGGGAAACTATAGGACAAACCTGAACTAAATGAGCAACAAGCCCAAAGACTACCCACCTTCGATACTGTTTGAAGGTTCATTTAATTATTGTACAGATGCAGCGACATGAAGAAGAACATGCCATTTAGGTAAATGTATCAAAGAGTATTGACCAGAACATGAAGACTCCCTATTGGCTCTAATGCCTTTGGAAAATCAAAGGGAATAAGAAGCAGATATTTCAATTTGGAAGGTGAACGCTAACAAATAGGTAGAGATGGGGTGTGGGGGGAGGGAGGAGATAACAACCAATCCTGAGATAATACTCCTGATCAAAACCTAGAACAAGTTTGAAGCCTAGGACAGACATTTTTAAATTAGGTGCCTGGGAGTATTTCAGTGCTTTCTCCGGGTAGAACTCATCCCACAATGTGTGGGTGTTTCTAAGTAGAGAAAATAGAACTATTGCCTCTTTCAATGGAAATCTAATATTAATAACTAAATTAAAGTGCTGTTTATTGTTGTATTTGAGTTCTTTAGTTAGAGATTATTTCCAATGAATCTCATAAACCTCCAAGTCATATCCAGAATATGAAAAGGAGTAAAAATATCTCTTAAATGTGGCCATTGCTTTAGCTGAGACCACTGCCCACAAATCTACTAACAATAATATATCAGTGTTACCCCACATATAAACGGTAATATTTTCACCTATGTTTGAAAATAGATTGCTGTGATGTCATTCATGATTACTTCAGGCTTCTAGGTTTTATTTTCTGTTTGTCAAGTGTCTTGTCTGATGATCTGAATTTATACTTCATTTTTCTATTTTATGGATACTTGACCTTCTTTTTACACTACTAACTATACTTATTATATAATTACCACTATCACACTTTGAAGGAAAATAAAGTAGTACCAATAATGCATTCAGGACAATTTTAGTGGTACAAGTACATGAGCATTAAATAACACCAAATTACAGAGTGAGAAAGTCATTCCGTTTTCAATTTTCTCTTAATTGCTCTGATTAAGTCAATGTGAGAGTCTCGCTTTGGTGCTAGCACTTCTCGAACACCTAACACTTGCTGTCTCCATGTTTAGCAGAATCATGGGCAGGCTATGGTGTCCAGCTACCCACAAGATAAGGCTGCTTTCTTTTCATTGCAGGTATGTGGTGGTTACCTTCCGTTTAGGGCAGGTGAGGCTGAGCTGCACATCACTGCAGTACTATAAAGTTGATATAAATACATTTATTTTTGATAGTAGTACACATGATACAGAAATACACCAAAATTGTGGATGTGGTACAAGAAGGATATTTGCAAGAAATCCCTGCATTAAAGAAAGCACCCTGGCCTGGGATACTAATGATCAAGAGTTTAGCGGTGGTTCTACCATGAGCCAGCTTTGCAATCATGTGGAAATCGCCAGTCATCACTTACCGTAAAGTGAAGGAGTTAGATCAACATTCTCAACCTGACTGCACATAACAATAGGGATCTTTTTTATTTTCTTACGGAAATAGTTTTTAGTTTTTAATGAACTTGTAAACAAAAAATGCTCCCATTTCAAAATAAAAATAACATCTCAGATCACATAGATGTTTACGGTGATTACTTTCTTTAATTGCCAAGTTCTGGGTCCATATATTCTTTCTAACTTTTACCGATATCACACTTCTCAAATCACTGTTATCCTCAAAAGCTATTAATGTGCTCTTTTGCTACTCCTTTGATCAGTAATAAAGCCACTGAAACAGAGGCGTCAGGGTCTGACGTCAGGAGGCCTGGACAGACGGTCTGGATAGCTTAGTTCAGTAACTGGAAAAGGGGATCAGGAGGAAGAGAGGGTCCTTGACTTGGATGTCACTGAGTCCCATGAAGTCCAGCCCCTGGATCCAAGAGTAGAAAGACTGCCTCAAAGCTCCCTGGGCTGGTTGCCAGCTGAGAAGGCATCCCAGCCGGGGCCCGGAGCTAGCAGAGGCCTGGAGCGTGGGCTGGAGGACTGGTGTTCTCCACCACTTAAGCCCCTTCATCAATAACCACTTACCCCAGGAACGGCACATCAGCAAAGCCATTCCGAGCAGCCTGGCTAGCAGGGGCCTCGGGTCAGGGGGCAGCGGCATGATAAATGTGGAGCTGCAAGCCAGGCTGTCTCTCTCAGCCCCTGTCTCCTTCCCCAGATTAATTAAGAAACAACTTGTTTCCCATCCCTTTTGCTCTGGTTTTCCTTTTATCTCCTCCTGCCTCAGTCGGCAATAGAGAAGGCTGTTCTCCACTTCATGGTATGGCAGGTAGAAGTGAGTCCTAATGACAAGTCCTGAACAAAATTAGGAACAGGTACAATTCTACTAGATTTTCTTAATTAAAAAGAGTTACTTCTATTTCCTCCTCCAGCTCTCCCTGGCTGACTCTGGTGGCTCTCAGGCAGGGGTCTCCAACACAAACACCTACAGGAATGCATGGAAGGGTTCCATCTCATGTAAAGCAACAGCTGGTAGGTGCCAGGCAGTGTGTGATTATACTTTTTTCAATGTTATAAGAAAAGTCAGAGAGATATGTTTGAATGTATAATCTGATTTTAGGACGTTCAAATTCACATTTCTGAAGAATAATGTGTCTGTGGACTGAACTGAGTCAGAGGGCTATCCACTTTGAAGGCTTGGGGAAGCAGGGGGACATTTCTAGGAATGTCACCTCTCTCATTTCATTGTACTTGCCAGATTTATATAATTCCCACCTGGACCACAGCTCAGAAACTCAATAATTCACCAATCAATTAATAATTACTATTTCCATAATGTTTTATGTGTACTTCTGCTGAACAGCCCTGTGAATAAGGTGCTATTATTATGCCCATCTCACAATGTGGACCTGAGTGTGGGAGACTAAACCACGCAACTCACATTGCACAGATATGAAGTGTTAGAAACACTTTGGAAGTTGAGATCATAATTTTAGCATCCATCATTTTCAATGATGCATTTCCAGTGGAGTTTCTCACCCTAGAATAAGAGATCTGTGAAATATCAAGCAGTTACAAGAGGGATAATATTTATTGGTGTCACTGGGGAGACAAAGTAGACAGATTTTTATGAAAATTCAGGCTTCCCATGTACCTAACATATAACCTTGAGCAAGCTAATTCACTTTTATGAGCCTCAGTTTCTTCATCTGTAAAATGGAGATAATATTAGTATCACCTATATGCTAACATTATATAAAATAATCCTCATAAAGGCTTATCCTAGTGCCTAGAATACAATAAACACTGGCTAAAGTTGGATCACTGTTGTTATTTTATTATCTTTACTGTGAGTCATCACTTCTCATATTCATTCCTCTACTATAAAGACACAGAATCCTAATACTCCCTTGGGCTCTAAGAACATTTTTCAATTTTTCAAAGCCATTTAACATCCATTATTTCATTAGATCTTCCCAATAATTTGATGAGGTAAGCAGGGTAGGGATTGCCTCACATAACAGATAAGAGAAAGAAGGAACAGAGAGATTGGGAAGATATCCAAAGTCACCCAGGCAGACATAGGCTCTGTAGCACTGCACTTTCTTTCTAGTTACTAGATAATCCAAAAATGACATGGGTAGAGAAGACAACTAAATATAAAAACATTATGTGTCCAGGGGTGCTTGAAAATTTAATAGGGATCATAACACAACTAACTGCCCAGGAGAAAGACATAAGAACACTCCGAAGAAACATAAATGAGTTGGAATTAATACACTGCAAATTATGTAGATAAATACGTATAAGGGAAAATTTACTAGAAGCAATCATTAGCATTACTGGAAGCTGGGATAGTGAAATACAAAGAACTACCTGGAGGAGGACAATCAAGGGTCCCAGGGTCTCTTCTATGCATGTCCCAGACTTCTGGGATTGAGAAGGGTAGGGATCCTGCTAGCTCACTGGAACAGCCCCTATGTGAAAGGCTGGCTTTCTCCCCAGCTCCTGTCTCAGGGGCACATTTTATGACATGGAAAATTATTAAATATTATATTTCCAGCATGTAGCGCATTAGCTGGCTCATGGTAGGTGCTCACAACCAGTGGAATGAATGAATGAATGAATGAATACCTATGCTCACAGAGACAGAAGAAATGGTGGGCCCATCTTCTATTTCTCCTGCCCAGTCCTCCCAACTTCTCTTTGTAACTGCACTTTTGCCTTTAAAAACTGTCCCTGGCTTATTCTTCACCATCTTAGGGGAACTAATAACCAAGGCAGCCAGTTCATCTCTCTCTACTTAGACATGGAATCTCGAGAAGAGTGGGACATGGGTGGGGGCAGCAGAAGCTCAGGCCTTAGGCAGGCAGCATCCTGAGGCACTATTACCAGCCAGATCCCCAGGGCCACCTAACATCCTCATCTTCCCAACACGTAATTATCCACCTCTTCTTCTGACTTCTGACCCCACCAATTAGTTCTCCAATAAATCCCCTTCTCTTTGCTAAATTGTCAAGCATCAGTTTCTACTGCTTGGAACCCAAAAGCCTGAGATACCCACCACCCTGTCTTAAAGGGAAGAGCTGAGTAGATAGGGCTGCTATTCCATCAACAGATGCAATTCCCCAAAGGCTTTAAATAAGACTCATTTTTCTTTTGAGTCTGCCTCCCAGAACATATAAATAATATTATAAATATATAGAAGTACATAGGCTATTAAAATTGCCCCTAGCTGAGTCAAGCCAAGAGATGCCTACTTTAAATATTTTCCTCTACTCCTCTCCTTCTGGTTTAGACTTGAGAAAAATATAGCCAATGAGGTAAGACAGAGAGAAGGAAGTAACAAATCTGGAATCCTCCAAGGGCTCTCCTCCCTTTGCTTCACTCAGCAGCTGCCACCTCCAGTTGAACTAGCTCCTGCGTAATTCTAGCAGAAAACCCTCTGGCTTTCTGGGTTTCCTCTTGTAGCCACTGGTCTTGGCTACCATAGACTTATGTCCTCTTCTTTGGTCCAGAGGAAATTGTTGAAATGTCCAGTAAGCTTCAGGGCCCCTGAGGCACCCCAGCAGATGTGTGTTGACTCCCTGGCTCTCTGGTACCCAGTAAACACTCCCACCCACCTCCAATACTTAAGCAAGCCAGAAGTATCAATGCACAGCAGTTGGACAGCTGCAGTCTGCACCTCTCTTGGCCCAGCAAGAAACAGAAAGGGACAAATTAGAGGAGAGCTCTCTACAAAGCTCCCCTTCCATCCCCAGGTCAGAGAGCTAGGCTTCTTGGTTTTTAATGAAATGCATGATGGAGTCTGAATGCAAACTACTAAAGATGGTTGTTCCAGTGCCAAATATTGGACAATTTCCTGTCAGACTAGAGAGCAGACACAAACCTCTTCATGTCAAGTGATGGATACAAATAGCTGTGAAGCTCTTGGAAAGCCTCAGACAAGTGCTTAGTCACAGTGATCACTGTAATCCACAACCAATTAAAACCAAATGCAGGCATTCCTGTAATGGAGGCAGACAGAAACTTGGAGCAGGCTCTGCAGCCTTCGCTACGAAGGTCCTTCTCCCTTTGTGTACAGCTCCAAAGCCAGCTCATGGGCACGAGAGCCCAGCAGCTGTGAGCAATGAGAACAGAAGAGTAGCAGGCGCTGTGTTGAAACTTCCCCTTCTTACTCGCCTTCTCAAGATGATGGAAGGGTCTATAGGAGGTCAAGGGCAGATCACAGCCATTCTTTCATGTGTTCAGTCATTCAAGACATATTAATTTATGATAATGGCATCCAAGACATGCCATAGCTCACTCTTTTCTTCACTGTAGACAGTACATGCTTACTACCCGACTTGCCCTGTCAGCCACAATGAAGCACATTATCTCTATGCAAAGTTCTAGACAGCATGGCCCTTCAGGAGCTTACCTTCTTAGCAAGGAGAATAAAGCACAGGAAAACAACTAGAATATGAGATGGAAATGATGAATGATGTCAGAGATCTAAACAAAAAAAAATAGGACTTCAAAGGAGCCACCATTGCAGGGAGTAACGGACAGATCTGGAAGCTTTTGAAGAAGAAGCAGAGCATGAACCTCCTGGCATAGGATGGGAAGGATCCTAAACATGGGTGAGGTGTTGGGGGATTCAAAGTGCAAGTGGGAGAGTATGAAACACATGCTCAAAATAACACCATGAAGGCTGTCTCTTGCTGGAGATTGATCAGGTAAGTTTCCTGGTACCCTGGTACTTCAGGCTCTGCATTCATATCGGGAAGGTCCTGGAGACAACTCAGTAATCCTGGCTTTGTGAAGCCAGCTAAAGTTCCTTTGCTGGAGAGGGGCGCAACAGAAGAGACACTTTAAAGAAGACCTCCCTGTCTCAGTGTAGAGGAGTAGACTAGAGAAGGAGACTATTTTAGGCAGTGTGTTGAGTAAGAAGGCAACTGCACTAAGACCTTAGCTAGGATGTGACCGCAAACAGGAGCAACATGGAGCCTGGCTCTCACTGTAACATCACTGTAACTCATACAATCCTAGAAAATAAACTCGGGGCTTGGCTCTATACAGAATGAGAATCAGTCAGAAAGTCTCGTGTCTAGCCTAACTCAAACACAAGCTAGCTGTGTGACTTCAGGCAAGTCCCTAACCTCCCTGCACCCTGTTCTCCTTGTTTGTAACTACCCATAGTCACCCTGGATGGGAATTATTGCTAGGATGAGCAGACAAGAATACACTTTCACATTTTCTTAAGGACTATTAAAAAAAGGCTATTAGAATGTCAGAGCTAACCTAACTCTAGGATTGGACTAATCTCAATGAAAGCTATCACTTTCCACTTTCCTCAGCACTGATAAACCAATTGATTGCATGAGCCAGCAAGGTATATAAAAACTCCACAAATAAATCCCAACACTGACCCTGGGACATAGGACCTGCTAAATGTCTTACCATCCAGTCTTTGCAAAAACAGTAACAGCCATCATGGAGAGGGAAGGAGTCTGTAATTCTCAGCTCTGCTATTTACTAGCTGTGTGATTTTAGGCAATTTACTACTGAACCTTAATTTCTCCATCTGTAACACAGGGTTAATAATCCCAACTTTCTAACACTAATGAGAACATTAAATAAATATGCTCCACAGAGCACAGTGCCTGGCACATAGTAAGCACTTGATAAATAGGGCTATTACTCATTGTTATTTTTATTATTGGTGACATCATAGGCCATTGTTTCATTAATTTCAGACTAAAATACTTTGTATATCCACTCTAGCATACCAGATGGTTGCTCAGAAATATCTGAATCACTTACAAAAACAGCTTTAGACATTACATTGAAGAAGCAAAGGCACTAGTTTAGTTTTTAAATTAAATAAATCTCATATTTTATGCAAGAGATGTCTTTGTAGATATAGTCATTTTAAGAACACACTCCCACAAGTTTTGCCACTACTTCTTGACAAAATAGTTTTCAAGAAAAGAAAAAGCACGCACACACACTCACTCACAGGCACACACACACAAACACACACACACACACGTTCTGGTGTCAAGAAAATATATCAAACTTGAGATGTTAACATTGCCAAAAGATGACAATATTTGGCAGACCTAAAAAATGTTTGTCATTTTACAAGTATTCATACAAAAGCAGAAAATAAACTGTTCAGTATTGTAGTCACTTTAGGTGATTAAGGCAAGTCATTAGGTTTGTGTTTAAAATGTTCTTGGAGGAGACTCACCTTTCATCCTTTTACATATCAAATTCAAACCATCCCATAAGTTTTTTGGTTACCTGTAGAGTTTTGGCTTTTGCAGAATGCAAGGGTTGAAATGTCCCTCCTTGCCTGCCTAATCTACCTTTCTCTAATGTTTTTGCAACACTTTAAATTGAAAGCCTTTACTAGATGTACAACCTTCAGCAACTTACTAACTTCCCAAGTTTCCATTTCCTTTTCAATTAAAAAGTTGTGGTGGGGGTAGGGTTGGAAGCGGAATATAATATAAGGCTTGCCTGGCTCACCACACAGAACTGAGAGAGAATGGATCTGAAAAATCTTTTTGTTAATGGTAAAGCCATTGGGGAAGAGGGGGACATGGAGGAATTCAAGTCCATGAAGCAACAGCTTATTCAGCCAAGACTTTCTTCAACATTTTCCTTCCACAACCCTTAAATAAATCCTTGTAAGGTCAAAAAAGGTACCCCTTTTATCTAAATACAAGTCACTGTGTTGTGTTCATGAGAAATGGAAGCCAAAACACCCCCAATGGCTTTCCCTAATGATTTGGTAAATCAGAATTAAAGAAATGTATGCCCTTTTGAAACTATGAATGTGTATCTTGTGAAGTTATAAATACATTTAGATACATTTAGATACATTTCTCTTTTCTTCTTATAAAGACATTGATGTGTTTTTTCTGACATGCCTCATGAACGCAGTCAATCACAAGTCTTTCTTAATGGAAACCACATGTCTGCCCAGAACTATGTAATTATAATGCTAGGATTCTTGGCACTGCCAGGAAAAGGGGCATTGTCAAACCAATTAAATTTTATTTACTTACATACCATTTCTGGATCAGAATGTTCTTTCTTTTATGCTTATGCTGAGAAAATATATATCTCATCAAGTTGTTGTAATTGTTTTTTTTGGACAGATTTATGTTTCTTACCAATTATATTCCTGGTTTTCAGTTCTTTTGCATGTAACTAAAAATTTCTTTAAAAAGACATCTGGGAACAGCATCATGAGATGTTCTGTAAATAAGACTTTGCACATTTCACACCAAAATTACTGTGCTTGTCTATTTTGCTGCTGAAATGTAATTTCATAGGATTTATCTCCACTAAGGGGTATATTAAGAGCCCTGCTGTCTCCTTTAGACTTGTTAGCAACTGAGTATGACCTACAAGGAGCTCTCTGCTTCGTATCTGGCTCAGCTACTAAATCAATGCATTACCAGGGGGAAAAGGTTTCTTAAAGTCTCAGTGTCTTTCAGTTGAAAATAAAGATAAAAATTTACTCAGACGTAACAATGTTAATGGAAAATACTATGGTTAGCGCAGAAGACAGTGGAATAAATATTTGGAGGTAGACACAAACTAGCTTAAAGAAAAGCCCTTATAAGATTCTAAGTCTTCTTTTCTTTCCTATGAAAGAGGACTAAGAATATTCATTTTAGGAACTCAAAGAATTGTTCTGAATTTAAAATTAAATAAGAACAAAGCATCTTGCAATGTGTAAAGCAACTTACCCCTGCCACTGTGTCTCTATATCCAGGCTTTTTTTCTTCTCCCCACTTATGGGTATTGAACCCAGGACCTTCACACTGAGTTACATCCCCAGGCCTTTTTTATTTTGATACAGGGTTTTAGTAAGTCACTAAGCTACCCAGGTGGGGCTTAAATTTACAGTCCTCCTGCCTCATCCTCTCAGAGTGCTGGGATTACAGGACATAGCCTGGGCTTTGAAGCCTGACTTGAGAACCATGCTCACAAACCAGTAAAAGTAGAATCTAGGAAAAAACTTAGTCTAGATCATGGTCAAAACAAAGAGATTAAAGGATTAAACAAATTGAACCCAAAACCTCAAATTCTAGTTCAACTGGGGAGGGAGAAATCACTCTAAGAGTAAGACTGCACTAAGGAAACAGACAGGCTGATAAGACAACTACAAGTGCTTATGTCCCCTCACTTTTATCACTGAAGAGAAATGGCCTGTCTGTGTCAAGGCAGATGGAAAGATGGGATATAAATCATTTGTGTTCTCTTGTCTCAGTCTCATGCTGGCTCCCCGATCTCAGCCAAACCTCCTGTCTGGTAGGAACGAATGAGAGAAGAGGCATCAGGAAAGCCATTCGCATTCTTCACGGCATGAATTCATCCTTCCCACCTTCTGCACATGGGCATGTCTGTGAGGAAGGACACACAGCCACATCTCTATAATCAGAACTAGATCACATGACTGCGAGATTCCTCTTTAACTTTCCCATCAAGGAAAGACAAATGGGAAACTCCACCAATATGAACAGACTAAAGTGAAATCCAATTGTCTACAAGCACAATAAGCAAGAAGATTTGAGATATTATTTGGTTATTATGCACAGTGGCTCTGGTCAAACCCAGCAAGCAAGCCATAATTAGCCTCTTTAAACTCTTGGTCTTATAGCCGAAGGGGCCTTCAGTGTACAAAAACCACACACACACACACACACACAATCTGAACATGCTTTGTTACAGGGGGCTGTGTGAGTACAATCACAGGCAAGGGTGACACAACCTGGGAAATATCCTGATACCGGAGCCTATCAGTGACAACTCTGCAGGCTCACCTGTTCTCCTTCTGAACACTGTGTTTCTTGGAACTCCATGCCCAACGTTTTGTCTGACCTTAACAGTTATAATCACATTAGCTTGATGCCTCATAACAAGAATGACTGATCTTGCATTACTATTTTGCATTTCACCATATGAATGGTTATTTTTATCAGAAATTCATTTCTACCTTAAAATCCCCGATGTACTATTACATTAAGAGATCCAGTAGGGGGGAAAAAAACCATAGTCTTGTTCAACTTAATCAGGTAGAAAATTCATGGAGGACTTTTTTTATGAAGTAAGAATTCTTCATTCTAGGCAGTGCTGAATAACAAAACTTCCTTGGTTCATTTTGATTTTTTGGAAAATTCACACTAATATAATGCAGAAAATTTAAAGTTGGTTTTTCCCACCATGCAAAAATTCTTAACTGGAAAGCGTGTTCCTCTAGTTTTGACTTTGGGAAATTGATTCTGGATGAACAATCTCAGAGTAGATCAATGACCTAAGAAGTGCACTGCCAGTCCTCAGTTACATGTGCAGAAACCACGGAGCCCTCTGACAAGTTACCAGCCATTGAGTGAGAGAAGCCAGGGCCTTCTACTTGGTATCCATTGGTTTTGTCCAATAAGACATCCATTTATAGCCTGATCAAGCTTTGAGGAAAATGTACTTTCTGTCTCAGAGATAATCTCTTCTTAAACAGAAGAACTTGGGGAATAAGAGTAAGTGTATAAAATTGGAGAAAGGGTAGGCCAGGGCCTTCCCCAGGGACCAGATTTTCCTTTTTATATTTCTCCCAACTGTTGTATCATCCTTAGATTCTTAATAAGTCACAAAATGGGCCGGTGAGATGGCTCAGCGGCGTAAGCGCCTGCCTTGCAAGCGCGAGGGCCCGAGTTCGACTCCCGGAACCCACATACGAAAAAGGGGCCGGTGATATCGCTCAGCGGCACGGGCGCCTGTTGGCGCGCGAGGTCCTGAGGTCGACCCCCCGGTACCCACAAAAAAAAAAAAAAAAAAAAAATGACCTGCACCTAAATATCAACAGAATCCTCCTGGAGTGATGTTTGATTTAGCAAGAGACAGTGCTTCAACGTGGAACAGTCACTGAGGGGGAAACTTGTAGGCAGAGAAGCAGGTCCATGGCAGGGGAGACTGTGTGGCTCAGAATGACTGTGAATGCAGCAAGCATCACAAGGACTGTGACTGTACAACCTCCAAGCACCCTCTGAGCCCTGAGCCTGGGAGACTAAACCATGGTCAGTGTGGTGTTGAGGAAGAGCCCAGAACAGGGCATCATAGAGAGAGCACCATGACTCCAGTATCCGCCATTTACCATGCTCCCTAAGTTCAGCTATGTTCCTTAACCTCCCTAACCTTCTTCACGGTTACTGTGAGAATTAACTGGGCAGTTAAAAAAAAGAACCCTGCACCCTGCATGGCATAGGATAGCTGAATGATAAAACCTTAGTTCCCTTCTGTTTTGTGTCACAGTGCATTCCGTGCTACTCCACCTGTGGGTAGGGCAGCCCTTGCCTGAAACATGAGCTAAAAAAAAAAATGATCTCATATTCAAAAACATGCAAAGCAATTTTGTGGCATGATTCACAGAGGTCCCCAAAATGTGTTAGTCAAACAAGCTAGACTCCAGGGGTGAGACAACGGGTCAGGTGCTGCAACAAAAAAGTTCGATTCTGCCTCCTTGATGATCTCAGCCCTGCTTCTAGCAGTCTGGCCTCCAGTCTTGGAGAATAGAAACAGCTATAACAGATTCTGGGCCCCAAATCCAACTTTAATTTACTGGTGACCTCATGGCTTTCAGGAGTATTACACAGGACTTATCTGGAATTCACTCGTTCCTACACCCTTTCTTTTATTGGATAAATCTGATGATCATGCTGATTTCTTGGATCTTTTTATCTAAAAAGGAATTTTTCTGGAAGTACTTTGTATTGTTTTAATCAGATCAAGAGCTATGTCCAAGACTTTATAAATAACTTGTAAGCATATAATTTCTTAATACACTTCCTTAGTAAATTAGTGATGGTTCTGATCCCATTTTTTTCTAGTTTTTGTGAAATATTTTAATTAACTCTCACTCTATAGGTTAACCACAAGGATTACTGTTTAGATTTGAGATTTAGAATGTTGTGATTACTCCCTTTTACCCAAAAAAGGAAGAGCTGCTTTCACTTTCTCCGAATTTAGTTTCTAACAGTGACTTTTAAATGTGGGCTTCTCTGGATTATTTAATTCCATTCTAGATGTGCACTGATGGGCTTCTGGGGAGGCTGAAGATGTGGGGTACTGGTAGCAAGAGAGGTAAATCTTGATGTGCTGTCTTGAAAAAAATATATTTAATAATATTGTTTACTTAATTAGTTTTGAGTACTATTACTTAAGCAGTCCTATAGGAACAACTAGATACTTCTATCAATTATGACCATATTTCTAGTTTATAGGAATGAATTCAAAGCATTATACCCAGGGTCCTTCTTGTTAAAAGAGGACTCACATATGACTTATCTAAATACTTAAAAACTATAAAACAAATAAACACACTTTCAGTGAAATGTCATCCCTCCCACCTTGACAAATATTCCTTCAAATCAAGATACAAAGCCAAGTTCAATTTTTAAAATCTCAGACCCTTCCAAGTTGCACTCAATGACTAGATGGCACAGAGATGCCACCCCAGCCATGCCCTGTGCCCTCTTTCCACTTCCAGTTCCCACCCACACCTCAAGGGGTCTCCATTAGATGCGAACACACATGTGGTCACCTCTCAATGTCCTTCCCCATCCTCCACCAACAGCCCTTTGTCCACCTCATGAGAGTGGGATGTACACATTAGGACATACACCTCGAGAAGGCAGAGCAGGCCTGGAAAGTGGGCTCTGAGCCTTTGCCATAGTGAATTCCTGGGTCCAAGAACTCTGAGTGTGATGTGGAGTTATGGGCAGGTTCCAGGTGGCTCTATGGACTCCTCGCCCCATGAAGAGGAGGAATCTGGGAGGCGGGGGGATTGGGGCTTTCTCAAGAGCAGAGTCCGGGCAAAGGAATATGCTAGCTGTGTCTGTGAGTGGTACTGGACATTCAGCCCCAGTACTAATAATCAGGTGGCATTCTACTTAGGTTAATGCTATCTGCAGTTCCCAGTTTCCTAAAAAGTGCTCATTCATGTAGCTAAAGTTGTTTTTCCTCCCTCTGTTTCCCAATGCCCCCGAACCCCAGATTCCACTCTCACTGCACAGATTAAGTGGCTTTAAATTCACAAATGATCATTACTCTTTTCTGAATTTTCCCAAACTTCTCTCCAACTGCTTCTCCCAGGTCTCCCTGATGCTGCTCCTCATCCCACTCAAATTCACCCCCCAAACAAAAGAGTGATTTTATAATGGCACACATGTGACACATCATTCTGCTCACAGAGCCCCTCAGCACATCCCCACAGCCCAAAGGAAGAAGCCTCAAGCTCCTGAGGCGGCGAGCACAAGGCCTGTGCTACCTCTGCGGCAGGTCTCCTCCACACCTGCCCTCAGCCCTGAGTGCCTGCAATACCAAGGCACTCCTCAGATTGCTTTTCATTCAGTGAATATCTGCAAACACCCACTGTGGGCCACCTACAAGCAATGTTTCATACCTATGCCTGTGCTATTCGCTCTGTTGCAGATGGCCCTGCCCTGCCCTGCCCACATCTCCTTCCCCTGCTCTCTCCTCCTCACTCTGAATGTTTCATTTCAGGACAATCACCTCCAGGAGATCTTCCATGAACTCATTTCCCATCACTTAGGACAGCCATTCATTCCCTTCTTGTTCCCAAAGTATCCTCGATATATTGCCTTTACTGCACTCCATCCCATTAAATTTTAATTAAGACCTCTATTTCCAAATTATGAGCTTCTTCTGACCAGTCTAATCTACATTCCAGAGCCAAACACCGCAAACCGTGCTTACAAAATGAACTAAACAATCCTGGGTGGCTTCGGTTTATCTGCAACTTCCTTGACAAGGATTTCCTTAGCCTCTCTTTAAAACAACACGTTCTAGCCCTTAATCCCGCTTTTATTTTTCTCTACCATACTAGCTATTTGACGCTATATATTTATTTCTTTTTCTCCACCCAGGAAGTAAGCTCCACAGGAGTACTGACTTTTTTGTAATACTGACTGCCATGTCTGTAGTAGCTAGAAATAGGCAGGCATTTGATAAATAATGTTGTATAAATAAATGAATGTATTAATCATATCTGAACTATTTCAGCCTTCTTAAGCTTTAATTATTCATACTGTATATCACTTCGTTAATCCACTTTCCACTCTTATTGTCATGTATTTAATAACTTTTCTTTAAATTGACTCAGTATTGCATTTAAGTAAAATTATTTAAAAAAAAATCAGAAAACTAAAGGCAGTTATAAAAGTAAGCCTATATTAATTAAATTCAAACTGTCTATCTCCTAAAATTATCCTACAGGCTGACACTGGTGGTTTCGCTGGTAACACACCACACACTTTGGGAAATATTGTTGACTTGATCAAATAGAGCTTCAATTCCCCAATCATGCCAGGTAGCAGAGTATATTATGCATGCTTTTCACCTACTACTGAGAAATATCCACAACCTGAAATATTTAGTGCCTACACCCTAAGCATTTCTCTGTCATGGAAGCTTCAAAGGCTTAGTCCAAATACCAGGCTTCTCAGATTGCAGTGCATGAGCCTCAAGCACTCACAAGAGTTTTTGTGTTTTGCTTTCTCTTTGAAAGAAAAAAAATTGTCACAGAAAAAGAAACAGAATGAAGGACCCGTATTGATGGCTGTTACCCAGAGACTCAACGCTCAGATTCATCTACGTTGTAGCTTGAGCATGAACAATGCCCAAGTCTGTGTAACACCCCCAAATAAGAAGTATGACCAATAGTCATTCCAAACAATGAAAACGTAACTTGAAAAATTCTTAATACTTATGACTAGTTTCCACAAAAATCCCACATTTTCTTCACTCCAACCAAGACATGACTATTCTTTAAGAGGAACTCCTTTCAGAATTAGTTTAGTTTTTTAGAAAACCCCTTAAATCTAGTTAGAGGATCTGTCTTTAAACTTTCTCTCTCTTGGCTAAGAGGATACACGAGATGTTTTCAGTTACAGAAAAGCAAGCTTTCCAAGCATTCCTGAGAAATTGGTGGGTTTTTGCCTCTTAAAATGCTATAACTATACACAAATATTTTAAATCTATTGGAGTAGCTAGTCTTCAAGATTGTAAACAGAATCAGTATGTTTCAATGTTGACATGATAAAAGTGGAAACTAAGCTCAACAGTCACTGATGGCTTAAAAAGTATGTTATACACTGATTCCTGATCTGTAGTGGGTTTTCTCCTTCTTATTTGAAATAAAACACAAAGACTGAAGTAATAAAAACCTACCAACAATTTAACAAAGCTTCTACCTGTTATTACAAATCCATGTGTGAAAATATGTGCTAAAAAGTCATGGTAAGAACAATATCTGATACTTCTACTGTTTGCTTTTCCTGCTGTTTTGCTACAGAGAGTTATTCACGTATCTATCACTATCATTTTTTAGAGACAATGTTGCATAGAATATCAGTTCTCAAATGTGGTCCTATAGAATCCTGAGGCCTCAGAGTCTTTTAGGAGGGTGCATAAGGTCACAATTATTTTCCTAATACAACTCCCGCACTGACATACTGACATTTGTACCAAAAAAAGCAATGATGGGTAAAGCAAATGGTGTCTTGCAAGAACCAAGGCAATCACACTAACCTATATTTGGTAGTCATCATATTCCTCACCATCATGGACTTGGAGTAAACACACACACAAACACACCCAGAAACACACAGCTCACAAAAACTATTTCACTTAAGAATGTTCTTGAGGAAGTAGTGAAGCTATGAATGTAATTCAATCTTTTTAAAATGTTAAATTTTATTAAATCTTGACCCCTCTTCATTTTAATATTCTTTAAGTTGAAACATGAAATACAGATGAAGTGTTCTACCGTACAACAAAGCACATTGGTTATTTCCAGGTAAGGCAGTTGACAACTATTTGAACTATAAACTGGACTAGTTGGGTTTTTGTATTTGTGTGTGTGTGTGTGCATGTGTACACAAAAAACAGTGTTTTTATTTGATAGTACAAGTATAAAACTATGGTTTATTCAGACCTGGATATTTGGAAAACTTTTTCTCAAAAATAAGCAAAGTGAGACTCCCATTTCAAAGAAAATTTGACAGTACGTGTTGCTGGTGACATAATTCAAGCTTTTGAGCAAAAACTGGGGTTTTAGAAAATCTGTATCTACCACTATGACCTTGAACAGCTTCTGAATAACTTCTGGTGAGATCAGTAGTGACATTAATGAATATAGATTTTTTGAAATTGTATAATGAAGCATGTCACAAAATTAAATAAACATAACTCAATGAACCAACATTTTCAAAATGAACAAGGGATGATGTTACAAAGTGAAAAATAAACCAGTGGAACTTAATAAAAAGAGTCTTTTAAAAGTTCCTTAAGATGATTTCACCTTCCATGCTGTAACTAATTTTTAAGAAACTACCACTTTTCAAGCTGGGGTTTAGTATCAAAGAAAAATATCCACAGGTATCTGTAAAGAACTATTAACTACCCCCATTGTCAAACAACATATATTTATGAAACTGGATTACTTCCATATACTTTACGTTTTTTGGTTTTTTGCTTTTTTTGTGGGTACCGGGGTCGACCTCAGGACCTTGCGCGCCAGCAGACGCCCGTGCCGCTGAGCGATATCACCGGCCCTTTTTTCGTATGTGGGTTCCGGGAGTCGAACTCGGGTCCTCGCGCTTGCCAGGCAGGCGCTTACGCCACTGAGCCATCTCACCGGCCCCTCTTCCATATACTTTAACTAAAATGTCATACAGCAACAGAATGTAGAAGGAAATATAAGAATATTGTTTTCTATTGTCAGACATTAAAGAAAATTGGAAAATATAAAACCATAACACTCTTTTCACTAAATGTTTTTGTTTTGGACAACCAGCATTATATCACTTAAAATTTGCTTGTGTTAATATATGACGGGTTTGCTAATGTTATTTTTAAATGAGTAAGAAAGAACCATTTTAAAGACTTAATTCACAACATAGTTCATATGGATAGATCTAAATCCCATAAACAAAACGTCTTTGGATCCTCAATAATTTTTAATAGGGTAAAGGGCTCCTGGGAGCAAAACATTTGAGAAGCACTGATTGGCAGTGAAGAGCCTGGAATCATAGTAGAGAAATCCGCACCGTATGACTGCCCACGCCCTGGCTGTGTGACTCTGCAGCCCTCTGAGACTCAGGATTTTTTCTGCAAAATCATGCCATTCCCCCATCTCACAAGGCCACTATAAGGACGCAATAAAGTAATAGCTACACATCATAAACTCTTAATCATTCTAGCCACAGCCTTACCTTAATTGTGTCTTTTTTGGCCAGTTTATTAATTTGACAATCGTCAGAGATGTTCGGCCGGAAACAGTGGTGCAACCTGTAATCCCAGCTCTCACATGTTCAAGTACAACCCGGGCAACTTAGCAAGACCATCTCAAAATAGAAAAAAATTTTAAAGGACGAGGGATGTAGCCCAGTGGAAAGGCCTTGGCTTCAATCCCCAGTACTTCAAAAAGGAAAAATAAAAAAAGATTTTGGGGCCGGTGAGATAGCTCAGCAGCATAAGCACCTGCCCGGCAAACGTGAGGTTCTGAGTTCGGTTTCCAGTACCCACAGAAAAGAAAAAAAAAAAAAAAAAAAAAAAAAAAGATTTTGAAGGAGAGAAGAGAGAGCTGAGAAGGCCTCTCTTTATGAGCTGTATGTCCACAGAACTGTCTAGTCTATTGCTGAAGACAATGAATTCACCACAGTTTAGCTCTCTTCTGACTAGGTAGCATAGAAGAGAAGTGAGAACCAAAGATGGCAGAAAATTCTATCCCTCCCTGAGGCTACTGAAGTCATTTCTATACATAATCTTGAAAACTTTTTGTCATCATCTTAGGGAAGGACAATCAGCCCTTCAAAATAAGGTGAGAAATAAAAGGAACCCCTTCTTTCTTATTTTCCGTTTGTTCTTTAAGTCCTGTGGGATAGGTACACAAACTACAAAAATATGATTTCTCAATTTTCCCCTAGTACTTTTTCCATAATCTGAAAGCTAAAACTCTTCCCACCAGCTGCCTTTCTAATTCTCCTTTCTATTCTTGTTCCAGTGCAAAAAGAATTTTGCCAACGAAAGTGCTATAAACAGCCATGCCCTCTCTGAAAAAGGCAATATGCCGTCAGCCTGACATATACCTCGTTTTTCCGCTCATTGTCAACACGGTGACTGATGGTGTAGTTCATTAATGTGGGACGATTGTCAGCTTTTCCTGAATAAATATAAAAAGAAACAAAGAAATCCCCACCCTTTTCAAGCCAGAGTGAATTATTTCCTATTTTCCAAGCTTAGGTTTAAAGATCCATAGGGCATTCATCTCCACATAAATAATAAACATACTCGTTAATAGAAGAAATTTTAGTTTGGGTTCAGAGATGACACATTCTTATAGTCTTACATTTTCTATATATACATAGAAAAGGAGGAAGGAGTGCTATTCAAAAGGATAGAGCAATTTAGGCATCTAAAACTGTATTTTAAGTAATACTTCATCTTTAGTGTATGTAGCGAAATAAAATGCAAGAAAGTATCACCTTTGGAAACCTGTAAAGTAAAAAAGATCTGTCATGTGCTAAACCACATATAACAAGAATCACAAGAAAAGAAAGTGATAGAGTGGATGAATAGTTAGAGGACTAATTTGTAACTGGGAAAGAAAGCTGATGAAAATCAGTGTACATCAAAAGGAAGTTTTAGGAAAATAAGCAAACTAGACTTTCTTTTTGATTTCTCTTTACTCATGGTGCAAGTTAGGAATGTTTTCATTGCCAGATGCATTTACATACAGAAGTTGCAGGGAGGCAAGAGGGTTACATCTTGGTCACATTTGCCCATTTATCAAGAGGTATTGCCTCTGTGTTGGCATTCTTATCTTTCTGTCTCTTTGAACTATTTTAATTGGTCTTTGCTGACTCCGTTAGTCACAAGATCAACAAACACTATTGGGTGTGTACTGCTGTTAGCTTCAGTATACAAAAAGTAACATCTGAAACAAAAGCATCCTCCTACACATGGTGCTCACCAGTTGCTAAACATACAGTCTTTCACTCCGGGCATTCTGTTCTTATGCCATTTTCGTGGGTAGTAATGTCAAATGATACTAATTTATGCTGAAGATGTGCTAAATTTCTTGAGTTGAATTTTAAGGTACTTTGAATACCACTGGAAGGCACAGGAAACTGAGAACTGTTGGGAAAAATGGGCATCCAGCCACCACTTCAAGATCCAATCTGACTGTAATAGAAGGTGATTATCCAGGACTAACCAGAGACCTTGGATGATTTCTTCTTTAAATGATAGCTTGCCTGTGTAGTGTCAACCATGCACACTCTTGTGCATGAGTCTATTTGCAAGCTGTTCTAATTCTTAAAAATGTAGGTAAAGGGACTCAAAGCCTAACAATAGCTTATACTTACTGAGCATGGAGCACACAAATACCAGCAGGCACCAGGCTAAGACTTATCGTTATTCCCATTTTATTATACGTGCTGCCAAAGTGAACACCATTATTCCCGTTTTAAAGACGAGAAAGAAGGGGCTCAGATTGCACAAGCGACTTCCTCAAGATCACATATGAGGAGGTCAGGATTCTCACTCTGCCCTGTCTGACTCCAGAGCAAGGACTGTGAGCCACGAAGATACTTGTCTTCTGATTAAGTCAGAAATTTTGGAAGTGTTTCTATCAAGGAAAAGAGTAATCCCCACGTGGCTTTAAAATGCTTCTCAAAATGATATCACATTTGATGTCTCATTTCCTCCTCACCTTAACTACGTTTAGTCAGCTGAGCAGATAATACGGTCCTCCGTCAGATGGCTGTAAGAAATCCACAGAGGCTAGAGTACTGCCTTATAGTGTAACAGCTATGAATAGAAGAACTGGGGCCAGGATGTGGGTCTTTCCAACATCATTTTGCTATAAAGTGGAAAACCAAAATCATCGTTGTCATCATCATGATCATCATCAAAGTCACTGAGTGGAAAGGTGTTTGTTGTTGCCACATTTCATCTTGCATCTGTTTAGCTTGTCATATCATAAATTCCATGCTTCTGTCCTAGCTACCAAGTAGGGAATTCTGTTTTGGAATTCTCCAGATCCCCTATATGTCACATTATCTCCATGGTTTCAGCGCTTTTCAGGGTGAGGGAAGGCCAAGAGTCCTGAGGAGGGTGGGATAGAAGTGGCAAAGTGGCTTGAAATCAGCAGCCAGGCTTTACATAAGACAAAACTCTTCCAGTAAGCAGCCAGTTGGCAAGATGTTCTCCGATACTTCCTAAATAATCACATAAATACTTCCAGTTTGTCACAGAATAATTAAAATCAGTTATTGAAAATGAAGAATTTTAGAGAGAAATAAGTGTCTCCTACAAACTCTAGGCTTTTCACATCCCATTTTGGCCCCAAAATTGCAATATGAGGGTTCCCATAGCTTCACAGCAGGTTAATATGGACATTTTTCTGGAATCTGTCAGGGCCAGGTCTTGACCTTCATGCAGAATATCCCACAAAGGAAGCAATAATTCACAAGAGCAGTAAATTTCATTCAAATTGCAAAGTGTCACTCACCGCTCACCTACAGAATTTTATGATGCCAGAGAATGAAACCCCACCTGCCATCCCTTAGACTATAAGAGCCCAACCAGCAGAAGTCCTACCATGTGTGCTCTTCCCCTAAATATCATCAATACAGAAAGTGTGTGCACTTACTTCTTAATGATGTGTTGACTTGTGGACCAATAAGAATGTAATTAACCAACACCGATAATGTACATACAATGAATTTATTCTGTAATCCAAAGGACTCTTCCTTCCTATTTCCTCCCCAGCAAATTGAAAAATTATATTTGTAACCTGATTTTAAAGCACTCTGAATGTGCATTTCTCAGAGCTATTAACTGAGTTTGGATAACGTTTTATACTTCTTTCTTGTATATTTATTATAGGATGTTCAGGAGGGAGAAAAAAATAAAGATTGTTGTGCATAGAGTTGTGCATGCTTTTGTCTCTTCCCCATAAAAGGAAACAGAACATCAACTTTTGAAATAACACAAAAAATTACGAAGATAGAATTGTGTAGTTCCTTACTGTTTTATGGGTGTGGGTCATTCTGAGAATTTGATAAAGGCCTCTCCCTAGCAAAATTATTATTTAATAAAAAGTGTACATCATTTTTAAAGTTTTACGGTCCCACCCTTGAAATCTTGTATTGAATTGCATATAGGTTAAGTAGTCCTGAATTACAGTATCTTCAATACCAGGAATATTGATTCATCTAGTAGATTTATCACAAATGATATCCTTGTCATAGTCATAGATGTTGTTCATGGTTTAATATTGCAAGTGCAGTGGCTATTGCAATTTTACTGGGACCCAGACCTCCTTATCCTCTCTTTCTTTTGTCATTGGATGCATTACTCTGTGTCTGCATGCTAGTATAGAGAATTGAATTAAAAACATTATCAAGACAGAGCTGCCTTTGCATCGCTGGCATTTAAGACACAGACTGATGATGGAGCTTCTCCATCAAGGGAAAACAGTGTGTTCTCAGCAACCTGGAAAGGTCACATTTCCAAGAGACAACTGGGGATGCAAAGGATCCAAACTCTTTAGTGAGCTGGATAACACCACAAACAACGGTGTGATGATTTCCACTGGGGAATTTAGTGGAACCGACAACAAGTCCTTCACCATTGTCCACAGTGATGGCAACTCTGTCCATTTCTACTATCTAATTTTATAATAGATTAACTTGGAAAATGCTGAATGGTAAAGAAACCACATGGGGCATACTAGTGGAACCAATCAACTTGGTCATTAGTGAGCACAGCACTTTTATTTCCTTCTTACATAGAGGACTAAGTCAAGAACCATCATCAATAAATCACAAAGCAGCCCCCGACACATTTTCAGGTAATCTACCTTCTGATTTTGCCCAGAAATTAGGTTTAGAATTCACAAACTCATACAACAAACCAATTGTAGTCATGCCAAAAAGTGCATGTGAACATCTTGGGTTCTCATTGATGATGAAATTCAAGCACAGAATCAATTTTTCAGACTATACCCAACACATAAGAAAGTGTGCCTGCTAAACAAAGCAGGAAAATGACTGATTTCTATTTTCCACTAACAGAAGGTTTCTCTAACTTGTTCTCTGCCTTATGAAGCCATAGAAATTAGTCTGACTTGCAGAATTCTATTTTTAAAAATTCTTCCTATTTACATATGCTTTACTTCTCAAAAGAATGTCACCTTCCTATTAATGCAACACTTAACAAAGGCAATGTCAGAAATGTGCTATTGGTGGGGCCTTTGTTTCTCACTTACCATGTTTTGATTGGGATCTGTGTTAATTCATGTGCCCTCATTGTTAGACAACTGAAAATTATCATTGTCAATACAGTTTCCTAACAATCTCAGAACCCAGGCAATTAGGTATAAATAACTCATTGTCAGCAAAATAAGGAATGTCGCCTAGTGTTTCAGATGAATAAAAGAAAGAGCTAGAAAAGGAAGGTAAGAAGAGCAGAGAAAGAAAAAAATAGGGTGACACTGAACTTTCTTATGAGATAACAGTGAAAGGAAAAACTTCATAGACCTAAATAAAGACACCAAAAAGCAAACATGCTTGAGAAATCATTATCCAATATGTTTTTAAACCAGTTCCTAAAAATGGCTTTTCTGAAATGCTTTTGGATTACTGTTTATATGTTAAAGTCAACATTTAAATTGTGCTACAAAGCTTATTGTGCACTACGTAAGCAGTTCTAAGACCTCTAGAACAACATAGCTTTGGGTCTAATCCACTGAAAACACACTCTCCGTACATGAAAATTTGGTTCGCTTTGCTTGGGAAAAAGTGAGGAATGTGCTTGCCTCCAAGTTAGAAGAGGGTCAAAAAAGCACTTTTAAAATATATTCCTCCACAAATGACCAAGTAGCCAGGGCCCCCTCACACACCTGAGAGATTTGCCAGCCAAGATGCGGATCAATTCCTGAAAGAAGCATTCATACCTTAAATATGCATTTATGCTCCCCACAAAATGCAGTTCCAATTTTTTTTTTCAAAAATATGAGTTCAGAAATGTGGGGAGTTGAAAACACATAAGTCTTGTTTGTTTAAATCAATGGTAAGTATCATGAGTTGTGAAGGAAAGAAAAATCTTAGCAATCAGATAGAAGCCGGTTATATAAGAAATGCTAGCATTGATTTTGCAAATCACTTTTTTCCAAATTGGAAAACAACTTCCTGCTGCAACATACAATGAGGACAATGATCCATTTAATGATGACACAGGCGATATATTTTATTCTCTAACCTGTCAGAGCTGCTTCATGTGCACTACTTTTCAGTATATTTTTTCACTTAACAATCTGAACAACACATAGGATTTGCTTATATAAGAGATTAAAACAAGTGGTATCAAATAAAAGTAAAATGAGACAGCTAGAAGTTTAAAAGTCAAATTTTTGACCCAGAAATTCCATGTCTAGCAATCTATCCTATAATCAGAGTCACAGTTAAAGATTTACATTGAAAGATGTTTGTTATAGTGATATTTATAATCATGAAAAACTAGAAATAACCTAAATATGCAATAATAAGGGAATGAATAAATGGGATAATAAATCATCATAAAATATTTTCCTCAAATGCCTTGATGACATAGGATATCTCATTAGTCACAGTGGTATGTCTCATGACACTCTACTAATTAGAAGTTACAATATTCAAAGCAGTAATATAGAAGGTCAGATTGTATTTAGAGTTAACCTCTGTTTGCAGTACACGGGATTGACAAATATATATCATTTCTATTTACTTTAGTTAAGAAACAAAAACAATAAAACATATAGGAAAGAAAACTAAAAGAAACATATGTTTTCTGGCATGTGTATCTCTGGTTATTGGCAATAAAGAATTATCTTGGTCTCCTTTTAACTTTTCCATATTTTCCAAGATTTCTACAACATGTAATAGCAAAAGGACCCTTGAAAAATAAAATTCAAAATGGCCTCAACAAGCTTATGAGTTTACATTCTAATACCACCTCTGTTAGACCTGGAGACTATAAGATGCTAGCAGTAGATGAATGTCACGTGGGGCTCGAGCTTGCTCCAGGGCTCAGGGGCCTTCTGCGGCTGAAGAGGGAGCCCAGTGAAGGAACGCTGCCTCAACCACAGTGGCTTTGCCTTTATGTAATTTTTTAAACTTGCTGTCAAGTTAAACTCTTCAATTTATAGAAGAAGGAACAACCCAGACAAGGGAGAGAACTTGCTTAAATTCACATAGCTTCTTAGTGCAAGACCTCAGTTTAGAACTCAAGCGATGGCCTTCAGATTACTCTGTGTCCACTACATGGTTGTGTCTGCCCAACAAAGAGCATACTTTTTCAGTCAATTGTTTTATCGTGGTAAGAGATCCACATAGAATATCCCAACGATTTTTGCACAGCACCTCCTCCTTCAAAATATTCCCCACCCAGGGACCAGAGAATTTGACAAAAGCGTCCTATTTAAGAAATGGAATGGGAGCCAGTTGAAAATGAAATATGAGACTCCCTTCACTACTCCAGTCTCAGTTTTAAAACTCTTTAAAAATGATTACTTATCTCCTTCATCTTCAGAGTAAAAATTCATGTTATGATTAATGAAAAAGAAGGCTGATCTTTTAAGGACAACTTCCTGCCATCTATCAGATAACTATTTCAAATATCACGTATAAAACAAGCAGAAAAAAAATTTTTAAGTTTAAGGATTAAATAATATATGATAATAGTACAACTGATGCTTATTTATTTTTTTTTTTTTGGTGGGTATCGGGGGGTCGACCTCAGGACCTCGTGTGCCAGCAGGTGCCCGTGCCGCTGAGAGATATCACCAGCCCCTTTTTCGTATGTGGGTTCTGGGAGTCGAACTCGGGCCCTCGCGCTTGCCAGGCAGGCGCTTATGCCGCTGAGCCATCTCACCGGCCCTGATGCTTATTTTTTATGCAGAGGAAAAATCTCAAAATCGCTTCTTTTTTTTGTTGTTGTTGGTACCGGGGGTCGAACTCAGGACCTCACTCTTGCCAGGCAGGCGCTTATGCCACTGAGCTATCTCACTGGCCCAAAATCATTTCATTTTAACTCTGAATAATTTGTGATTTTTTTAAAGTAATCAAAATTTACTCTCTTTGAAATTGTGTTAATCTAAAATTTAAGCAACCCTCAAAATAGTAATCGTTGTACCAAGATACCAAATATAGGGCTTGACTAAGATACTAAGTTAATGCTGGAATCATATTTAAATGATGATGCATGATGAACATGCAGGTATACAGTCCAAAAGAGTAAAGCTAATTTTCAAAACAAAAGATTGAAGATATTCCAGGGCATAGCATGGGCAAATTTTCAGCAAGGTATCTGACCCAAAAGAGCTCAGGATATCCTTGCAGATTAGATGAAGGTAGATGGAGTTAGTGGGGAGAACTACTATAAGTACAGTTTGCATGATTCAGATCTGGATAAATAATCTGACCTTAAGAAGATACCAAACTCTCCATTTGCAAAAGCAAAACCAACTTCTGCTCTTACAAATCTTCAATATTCTACCTGCCCTCAACTTACACAATTGCTTCTTCACGTGCTCTGTTGTTCCAAATACTATTTATCTTCTGGCATGTAAAGAGAAAATGGCCTATGCTAGGTTTATAGTCCTGGAAAATATTCCCCCAGAAGCATAACTAGTTTGCATCTTTTGGACAACTAAGATCAAAATGATTTAAAATGTTTATTTTTAAAGTAAACCATTTATGCTGATCTTTGAAACAGCTCTCTCAACCTTTAAGAAATATATTTGTCTCCACAACTCTTTTAGAGCCATACCCAAATCACACTGGTCATCCAAGGTGGCACTATCAGTGTTGTGGAGCCTAATTTATCTGACACAATTTCAATGTCAGCTCCACAGGGAGTGGATGCAAAGGAGGGCAGGAAAATGCACAAAGCAGTAGCTGCCATGAGCCCTTATGGATGAGGCACAGCCAGCTTTCTAATTGAAAAAAGCTGCAAAGAAACAATACCAAGCGGAAAAATCATAAACACTTTTTTGGGATTACTTAAAAAGGTAACCTCTGTGAATCTCCGACTTCTGACTACAGAGAAGGAAGTTACAACTGAAGGTCCAGTTCCTTGCACATTATAGACACATGCCATAAAGCATTAGATATAAAATGCCACAAGGTCTTTGGGGGAGGGCGAGCCCCACTCCTTCTTTTTAAATCTGGAGGATTTGAATCACATCAGGAACACTGTATCTGAGGGCGTTTTCCCAGCCGCCTGATTTTATTTCACATCTCAAACACAACGCTTCTTTTATGAAAACCTAGCTTAAATATTAATGTGTGTTTTCTTAAGGAAGTGGAAGGCAAATCAACTTCCTGGTACCCAGGGTATCTGATTTCTAAAATGGTCTAACACTGATTGTCACAGGTCCACCAGATGTGAGGGGTGAAGCTCTGTAAAAACGGAAAGGCCGGCTTTCAGGCTCACTGCTGTGCGGGTCCCACGCCTCCGAGCTGCATCCTCTGACAGTATATTTTTGTTAGCTGGCTGCCGGAAGCCCTCAACTGCCCGAGTTGTTTTGCGATCCTATAAGGACCTTCCCAGCCCTGCTGTTAGCCCTGCTGTTAGCCCTGAAATTAAGAGTGTATTTGCGTTGGCAAGTTTTGGAAAGCTGGTTAAAATAATACGAATTATCATTAGCACAGCCACTTCAGCAGAATAGGGGGGTTGTGGAGGAGGCACAAGAACAGCACTCAGAAGTTTGCTAAAAAGCCTATTTTGAGCAAACCTTTGTTCTACCACTCTAGTTGCCTCCTGCATCCAGAAACAATGTCTTTTGTTACCAAACCCCTTTCTTTGACTGCTGCGTTTGTTTACTGACATTTTCAATACCACGCAATACAAAGAGTATTTCCTCATATTAACTCCAAATGTCACAAAGAACAAAACTTGGTTCTAAAGAAGCCTGTCCAACCAGATAAGATGCCCTCAGTTAAGAAAAAATATAATGAAAATAAATCTTGCTCTTTAATGTGAACCACATAGACTTAATAGGGCTTTTGCTTTGGCTTTCTTGCTGTGTCATTCAGAAACCAGCCGCTTTCTACTACTCTGACCAGGCGAGGCTGGGCCACAGAGGTTCTAGACTCCTCGTAGAAAATACTGACAATGTGCAATTTGAAGGACACTAGATTTCCATACGAGTTAAAGTTCACAATACCTACTGTCAGGGGCTGAACTGTGTCCTCCTCCCCCTTAAATTCACATGTTGAAGTTCTAACCCCAGTACCTCAGAGTGCCACTATATTTGGAGACAGAGTCTTTCAAGAGATAATTAAAAGTAAGATCATCAGAATGGGGCCCTAATCCAGTATGGCTGGTAACCTTATAAGAGGACATGAGGACACAGATATGCATGGGGTCAGTGGGGGATGTGGCATGTAAAGACACTAAAAATGTTATGGATAATCCAAGGAGAGAGTCCTCGGAAGAAACCAACCCTACCCACACATTGATCACAAACTTCCAGTCCTCGAAACTGTGAGAAAATAAATTTTCGTTTTTAAATTACTCATTCTGTGGTTCCTTGTAATGGCAGCCCTAGCAAACTAGTATACTTACTAAGCAAATGCCAAGTTTCAAAAAGAAAAAATGTAATTTTTAATCAGCCCTTCTCAACTACCAGAGGATGATGTACAGATAATAAACAGATTTTCTGAAAGGATTCATTCTGTAAATACTTGCTGACCATCAGGCCAAGCATAGGCAACAGGGTAGCGAACAAAAGCAGATGTAGTCCCTGCCCGTAGTGAGTCCACAGACCAAAGGAAGGGGCAGACACAGGTCCATCACCGAAGAAGCACAACGCTGGAGGCCAAGGTGAGCACTCTGAAGGAGTGCAGCCCACTGTCCTGTGGGCACAGACAAAAGCTTGGCCATGGGGGCCGGTGAGATGGCTCAGCGGCTTAAGCGCCTGCCCGGCAAGCGCCAGGGCCCGAGTTCGAATCCCGGAACCCACATATGAAAAAGGGGCCAGTGATATCGCTCAGTGGCACGGGCGCCTGGTGGCGCGCGAGGTCCTGAGGTCGACCCCCAGGTACCCACAAAAAAAAAAAAAAAAAAAGCTTGGCCAATGCAGGGGTTCGGAGAGGCTTTCATGGGAGTGAAATCTGAAGGGTGAGCAGGTAGCAGGCACTAGAGAAGGGAGGCGCTTCAGGTAGAAGAACCCAACTTCACAAGAGCCCAAGGTGACTGGGACCATGAATGAGGCTGAGGGCCAAGAATGTTGGGTCTGAGGTCCCGACCGATGCCGTGAACCAGGCCGAGGTCGGACCACAGAGCCCTGTGGTATTCAGGGGACTAAATCAGGTGGATTTATCCAGTTGGAAAGCCAATGAAGGATTTCATCCGAGCATCGAACTCGTCCCTGTCTCCTGCATTAACATCTCGAGACTCAATGCACACCAAAGGCATGACGTTCTCTCTCCCCACACACATCCCTCAAGCTCACACACCTCCGAATCAGAGGTCTTACATTTTAACTGTAATCGTCAGTGTGTTCCAAAGAGCAGAGACTTCCGCTTAAAAGGTCTGCATTTCTTCTAAGCCAGTCTAATACAGTGGTAACCTGGACAGACATACATAGACCCGGATGTAAAATTCCACACTTAACCCCCTCCTTTAAAGAAAAAGTTTCCAAACTTTCCTAAATTATGGTTATATTAACATTCAGCTTTGAGCACACACTGTAAAATTGAGTTCTGCAAGAAAACGGAACCATCTGTGAGAATATCAATAGAAAGAGAAAGAAAATCAACATTATCTTTTATGATTTTTTTCTCCACTTTAGGATTCATGATCAGTGAATCTTACCACATCACACTGACAAGAAAATAGATATTAAACTAAAGTTACATGGAAGCCAGGAGATTGAATAGTATTGCTTAATAGAGAAAATAGTACATGAAGGAGTAAATGTAGAAAACAATCATCTTTCTCTAGTATACACAAAGTAAACAGGGATAAAGAAGGATTAGTCGTGTCATAATTTTAAAAAGCTAGCCAGGTATGGTGGCAGCACACATGTGTAATTACAGCATTCTGGGAAGTGAAACTGGAGGATCTCAAGTTCAAGCCCCAGCAAGATCCTGTCTCAAAATTAAAAATTAAAACTGAAGATGTAGTTCAGTGCAAAGGCCCTAGGATTGATCCTCAGTACTGGGTGGGCAGGAGTTTTGAATGGTACCAGCTACAGAACATTAAGCTAAATGCTTTCCGGAGAACCTATTACTAACTCATTATTTCTATTTTACTAATGTAATAATCAAGAAGAGCATTAATTGGTTTGCCCACGGTCATTGTGGTGACTGAAGTCTATCGGACCCCAAGTACTTGTTTGCTCATTTCATCTCAGGTGGTAACTTCTCCAATATTTATCTGAACATGTGGCTACCCAGAATAAAAATTGTGTTTCCTGAAATCCCTTATAACTAGGCAGTCATGTGACCAAGCTTTGGCCAGTAACATGAAAGCACAGTGATACCTGTAATAGCCAATGTTATTAAGAGGAAGAATCTACCCAGCCTCCTTCCTTCGTCTAGTCGACTACTAGGGATGCTGCTGTGATGGCAGTAGCTCCATCTCAGAGAGGAGGAATGAGGCCACAGACCCAGGATAGGAGAAAAATGTGATAGAGGGCGTCTGGCTGGAGGACTTAGCAAGCAGAGCTTCCCCCCCAATGCACACACCCAACTCTAAGCTGCTTACTCCCAAGGTTCATTAGTGCAAGAACAATAAACTTCTGCCTTATGCAGGTGACTGTTCTGCTGTTTTGAGTCCATCTAGGGGTTCTCTCACTTGTAGTCCAATCTAACCACAGCTGATATAGTCACCTAAAGTAAAACATAATACCCTGAGCAAATTACTTAACCTTTCTCAATTCTCTAATCTATAAATGAGGATGAGTAAAACCTACTTTACAGTTTCGTGTGAATTAAGTGAGATACGATGTTACTGCAATACTTAGCACGCCATGAGTCCTCAATAAATTTCAGGTTCCTAGCACTGTGTTCTTACACAACGGCACACTGTCACAGTTGATGAATTTCACTGGATTATTCTCCATAACAATCATGAATCTCCAAAATCCAAGCTGTACTTAAACTTAAGGGTCCCATAATTGGCGCTCTTGGAAGTTATCAATACGCACCTTGGAGATTATCTTGAAGCTCCTTCTAGAGATAACATGAGCACAGCTTAAGTGGAGCCACAGCACCCTGAGGAAACTGAGGGTCCCGAACCTAGGTAACCTTAGGATAGCCTATGTTACCTTTCACATTGCCTGTCTGTTGCCATCTCCACTTCCAAACATCTCTCCTAAACTTTCCAGATTTCCACTTCCTAACTTGTCAAACAGAGACTAAGCTTTTTCAGTGGGATTTCTCCCCACCCCACCAAACCCCATACTAAAAATACACATTATTCTGTAGGCACTGGGGACAACAGCCATGTAACTCCAACCACCCGGATCATGAACGAAGAACTTTTACACACATGGAGAAGTTAAATATATTAGCCATGAAGTCAGGCCCAAAGTAAACATGGAAAACAAAACAAAAAAAAAAATCAGATATAGTCAAAATTACCCTTAAAAATCATTTATATCATCCATAAATGACCACTTATGTAGATTTGTGTTAAAAACTCACTGAAATTTGAAAACCACTGACCTGGACTAAAGGAACAAAGGAAAAACCATATCCTCATACTTAGGCATTCAAACTGTCCTGCATTAGGAAAATTATGAAATCCATAGCATGTTTGGAGATGCGTAGAAAATCTAAAGCACTCCTCACTGTTTCTCTCTAAATGAAGCACATGCTAGATGTGCTTCATGAGGTAGGAATTAAATGGGATAATGTCTGTGAAAATAGACGTAGGCATAGAATCTGGCACCTAGAAAGTAGATTAATGAGGCTTCCTGGATTTGAATTTAGAGCCTGTTTGATTAAATCCACACATTATTCTCTTAAAAACAAAACAAAACAAAAAACTTGGAGAGACAAACAGCCACTGGCTTCACATTTTTCCAACTTGGTGTTTCCCCTGCTGGGCTACTATCCTCTTGCCTTTGGGAATTGCTCTCTCCTGGATTTGTTTCTTGGGATGGGGTTAAGAGGTTTGGTTAGGTACAAAATAATTGAAATCAATTAAAATATGAGCCTCAGTTTAACTCACAATGTGGTTTAAACAGGGCTTGGGAGGTGATTCTGGAGTTTACCTCCACCAGGGTAAATTTAAAGTGCTTATTCTTTGTTTCTGATGTAAACAAGCTTATAAGCAAAATTATGGCAAGCAAAATTATGGCAAGCAAAATAAGTGTAGTTCCCAGTTCATCATGTCTGCTGAGGAACCCAGGTGCTCAAGGGCTCCATGCCCAGGACTGAGATGTCAGATGTCAGGGTCAACACTACTGGGACCCGGGTGAGGACAGCTGGAGGCACATCTGCCAGCCAAACAAAACCCGTGCTTGAGGCATGAGATCCATTTATAGCTCTATACTTGGATCAAAACTGACCTAGCTGGAGGGGCCAACAAAAAAGCAGATCATTCTTGACCTTTAGGCTGGTCTAAGAAGGAGGAAAGGACAAGTAGATAAGTTCACAGACTGCCATCTCCAGAAAATCATACATACAGAGAAAGCCTTAGCGGAAAGACCTGGCTCCAGCTCCAACTCCCTAGAGCAGTGTGTCCACTAGAACTAGAATGCAAGCTATAAATCCAAGTTGCATACATAATTTTAAGTGTTCTTGGCAGACATATTTTTAAAAATAATCAGGTAAAATTAATTTTAACAGTATGTTTTCTTGAAGCCATCATATTCAAAACGTGATCATTTCAATGTTTTCAATATCAAAAATTAATGATGGATTTTACAATCTTTGAAATCCACTACATATTTTAAACTTACTGTACATCTCAATTCAAGCTTGTCACTTTCCAAGAGCTTGATATCCACATCTGGCCAGTGGTGATCACAGTGGACAATACAGCTCTAAAAAAAGCAGACCTACTTGCAGCCCATAGACTATGTTTATCCTGGCTTTCTTAATGATTGGAATTTTTTAAATTGGCTCCCATCTTTAAAATCTGATTTGGGGCCGGTGAGATGGCTCAGCGGCGTAAGCGCCTGCCTGGCAAGCGTGAGGGCCCGAGTTCGACTCCCGGAACCCACATACGAGAAAAGGGCCTGTGATATCGCTCAGCGGCATGGGCGCCTGCTGGCCTGCGAGGTCCTGAGGTCGACCCCCCGGTACCCACAAAAAAAATAATAAATAAATAAAATAAAATCTGATTTCACCTTAAAATACAACTTCTAGCTTCTGTTGTAAAGTCGTATCTGAGGCACTTTCCAGTTTGCCATCATTGTCACTCCCCGTCCCTCAGTACCTCACACTTCCTGTTTGGCCATACCCCAGTAGGTATAACAAATAACAAAGTCACAATCTTATGGAACTAAATAACATCAAAACGTTGGCTTGTTTAATGTGGTAAATTCTGAAAAAGGAAATGTATTTATGCATTTGTGCTTTATTTGTTTTCCTACCACTTACCATTTATGTTACCATGAACTCTGAATTTAAATAGGGTCACATACACAAAGAAGAAATAAATCCTTGCTTACTGATTCAGGAAAACACAGAAATCAGCCTAGGGAAGGAAGTTATCCTGTTTACTCTTGTTTCCCAAGTAACCTAAAGACTTAAGACTAAGAAGGCCAAAGGACGCTAGAACACCTTGTTATACGCACCACGGGAGGGACACCCTCTAAGAAGATAGTGTAGATATATACATCTTTCTGTCCCTGTTGTTTATTTCCCTCATGAAGCTAAGCACCAAGTCAGTCTCCTTTCTGTACCTCTCATTTCTCCAAGGTTCATTTCTTCTCTTCACCAGAGCCTATCAAGTCCTCCTAGCAAGGGGAATGGCCTCTCCCACCCCTCTTTCTTCTCTCCCTCACACTGCACAATGAAGGATCTTCCACTACTTCTCCCTGCTACTTTTTTCCTTATCAAAATCATCCAAGAACATGTAGATTTAATGCTAGGTCTCAGCTGTGGCTTTAAGTCATTCCATCAGCTACACTATTGGTTCCTTTACATCCGGCCAGTAATAACATCAACACAGCCACAATACAATGGCTTCAACTGTGATGTAGAGGTTAGCACCTAAAGTCAGCATACAAAACAAAAATTACATAAGGCCAAATTAATCCTTGCAAATTCTTTAAGCTACACATAGAGTGCAGTCTGCATGTATTTACACCCTCACACATTGTTATCTATGTACAGAGTCCTGAATCTCAGCAGGTTTACCTCTCAGGTTTTCTAGGGTGCAGATACACAAAGAGTGGTATAGGAATACTACTTATACTGTTCTTTTATCTTGGCATTCTTTTTTCTTCTTTGTTCAAGTATACATAGCTGAAATCAGGAGGTAAGTGCATGCATAGTAAGAATTGACTATGATAATAATTTCATAATACATATCACTGGCTAAGCATTTATAATGTGCTGAGTCCTGAACCAAACACTTTATAAATATTTCTATGATTTAATTTTTTTTTCAAAAACCCTCTTATGTAGGAATTATTCTTTTTGTTTCCATTTTGCAGGAACAGGTTTAAAGTGGTCAAAAATGTTTGCTAAATCATGTAGCTAATATGAAGCAGGGCAGAGTTGAACCCCATCTGTCAAAAGTCCTCATTTTCAACAACAAACCCAAAACCTATAGTTGCACTTTTCCCATTCTTCTGACTATGAACTGAAAATATATCTATAATTCCCATCTACTGAATCGGAGGATTCGCTAACCTCCTCTCACAAGACTATGAGCCACCCCGGATCTTGGAGCAATCCTATATTCTCTTTTCTCCAAACATTTCGATGTCTTCTCCAATCAGCAAGAGTCCAGTAAGTGTTTACAGATGGTCAGTGTTTAGTACCGAAAGTCAGGAGACACCCAAGCCAACCACAATTCCCACGACTAGAGAAAAATCTTAAGATGTTTATTATTTAGAGCCTACTGGGGGTAAAACTCCCCCCATCCTCCTCAAGACCCCATGAGAAAGCACTTTAGTAAGCCACAACATAATTTACATTTTCTCATTTTCTTCTGCAAAAATTATAAATCTCTGTATAATTTCCCACAACATTTAACAGAATATTTAAACTAAGAAATGTCTTGTGGATATAAATGTCAGGCTCATATAACTAAGTATGTCACATTATACAACTAAATAATACCCTAGACTTCCTGTGTGTATCTGCATAACAGTACTGTAAATATAAAAGGAAAAAATAAGTAATAATTTATGAAAACTGATTTGCATCTCCAAATATAAAATGTGTAAAATCCAACTAATTAGCAAGAGTGAGGGCTGAGGTGTTTCTATAGCAACTATAAAGACGGTAAATTATTTTTTCTCCAAAGTGTTTTATATCTGCCTCATTAATGTTTGCTTTTCCCATTTGTTTTGTGGGTATTTCCAAAGTGAAAAGTTTCAAAGATTGTAGAGATTCTCTGCTTTATCACAAAGTTCAAGATGAGGTTTCTCACTAACAAGTGTCTCATGTGCCGACAGCGATGCGCATTAAAACTATATTTGGTAGAACGTCTTTCATGCTTGTGGCTGCATCCTTTGTTCTTAGCTTCCTCTTAAATTCTCCTTTTACTGCCCAGATTGTTCTCTGTACATCTCTGCTAAGAAGACATTTACCTAAATTCAATCTTTCATCTTCTGCTCTTTCTGGCCATGCTGATAATTCTTGAGAAAAGTTTGATCACAGCAGGAAGAATCTCCTTCAGCTTAGCGTCAAAAAGAGCCCTTAGGAACACCTTGGGGTGGGGTGGGGTGGGAGGCTCAGCAGTGACCTCAGCCCCTGGATCTCAGTTTCCCTACTAAAAATGAGCTGGATGGACCACAGCCTGTCTCTAAGGTTCCTGTGGGTCTTTTCAAAGGCTCCTGCTGACTTCCATGTCAGTTAAACTCCTTTGCCAGGATTTTAAGTCTCCCTACCTTCCCCTCACAAACCAGCCCACCTTAAACTTATGGCCCACAATTCTTATGAGGCAGCAGTTCTCAACTTTACATCTAAGAATTGACTTATGGGCTTCAAAGAGCGACAAGGTTTTTAAATCTGGTGCAAACAAAATGTTTATTTCAGTGGAAAGGTGGATAGGTTGAGAATGGTTGTAGTAGGTTCTAAATCCCCTAAAGGTAGGATGTTGTCTTACCTGTGTGTGTTCCCCAAAACTTGAAACAGTCCTGGGCAGGAACAAAGTCTTGCTTTAACCCAACAGACCTTGGCAGGGTGCCCTAACCTCACCCTGCTCAATCTCTTCCAGGCCTCACCTTCAACTGAGGGGTGGGCTCCTTGTTCTCTTCTCGGTACCCCCTTCCTGTGGTCCCATGCCCAATTCAAAGCACATCTGCTCCCCACTCTGCTATAAGCCTACCTTACACACTTTGTCCTATCTTTGAACTCTCATTCTCATAAGCAGTAGCACAAAATCCAACTCTGAACAGCCTTATCTTTTCATCAATCTCTCCTCCACAACTCCGCTGCAAAGTCCCAGAGGCAAGAATCATGTCTGATGCAACAACGCTCCCTCCAAAGCACCTACTACAGTAGAAATCACAAAGTAGATCCTCATAAATAGCTCTGATCCAGGCAAAATATAGGAGTGATTAATAACAATTATTTAACTATCTATAATGATTTAATTCCTACAACAGGGAAGAGACACACATGTACAGTATAATAGTTATGTATAATATACATGAATACACTTAATATGGTAATCTACCTGATCTGATTAGCAATCAACATGTTCTGACCTTGACCTCCTCCTGAGACACAGGCTGGAATGTACGTGTCAATCTTCTCTAGCAAGGCCCACATAACGCTGGTGTTATTAATTTATACCATGTTCATTACTCAAGATCTATAGCAATGTTGAATTTATTCCCAAATTTCTGTTTGCAACTCTTTTTTTTTTCAAGCACTGGGGATTAAAGCCACAGTCTTCACATTGAGCTATAACCTCAGCTTATTTTTATTTTTTATTTTGAGACAGGGTCTTGCTAAGTCACCCAGGCTGGGCTCAAACTTGTGTTCCTCCTGCCTCAGCCTCCCAGAGTGCTGACATTACAAGAACACGCCCTTTATCAACTTCAGCAAATTGAAACTGCCAAACCCTGGTGCTCAGTTACTGCTGTAAGGCAGTCTCCCGTTGTTTGATTGGGTGTTGAGGGAACTAAAATATCTGAAGGTTTACCAATGCCACCAACCTTGAAAAAGATTCTGGTAATCTATCCACAAAAAAGGCAACCACATTCATAGGAAAAAAAATAAAAAACTAATGTGTGCCCAAGGTGATCAATTTTTATTATTCCTGAAAAAGCTGGGTTCCAAACAGAATTCTGACAATCTAACACTTATTCGCTAGATTTTGCCAAGTATTAAACAGATCAAGCATGTAGAACAATCCAAGTAACTCAAACCAATGCATGGGTCTATCTGTGCATGTGTAGCCAGGCAAACGCGTGCGTGCATAATCCCTTGTGTGAACTCACAGGTGTGTATGTGAATAAAGACAAGTAGACAGTGCCCAAGAACTACCCAACTCCACTTAACTCTAAGCCCAGTTTAATCAAACACTAATTCCCAGTCTTTTGCCGGGTGTTATTTATACCTTCAGCAAAGCACACGGCATCACGTCTAAATGATTGTGAACAATAAGGATATCCTTAAAGGACTGTACCATTGACAAAGAGAGTATACAACCAACCCAGCTGGAAGGGATTCACTTATAATGCCCCTTTAGCAATAGCTGTAATAATTTAATGCCATTAGTCTCAGTCTCCACTGAAAATGGCCCTAATGGGCCCTGCAGTTTTCCTTCAGATTATATACTGATATTGGGGCACAGCTTTTATGCTCACATTACTGCTGCTAATTGTCAAGCACTTGTGTTGTATACACTCGAGTGTTGCAATAAGTGTCTTCAGTTAACTTCTTAAGGGCACAGCTTTAAAAGGAGCATTTGTCAGCAGGATAAAAAAGGCAAGAGAACGTTTCATCTGGTTTCAACACTGAGGGAGATCCTGCAAAATCTGATTGCCTCACTCCTTATTTCTTTGCAACAAGCACTGTTGCTTCAAAACTTGTTAGCAGCCATCTCCTCAAAGGATTTATTTTGATAGTCCATGAATGTGTTGTCACACAGCATAATTAAAGCTTACAGAACTATTATCAAAACACAGAGGAAATGTGCTCGGGGAGGCTGATGGCTACCCGGCCGCCTGTGTCTGCCGCTTCCCACAGGATGTGCGCTGACCGACCAGCTGGCTTCCAAGTTCTGACACTAGGCATATGGAGGAAAGTCAGGCCTCGGGGTAAAGAGCGCGGGCAGGCTTCAGTGAGCAATCAATTACAAGTAACAGCCAACCCCCGCTTGGTGACTGTATATATTCCCACCATCACACACTGCCAGCTTGCCTCTATTTTGAATGCAATAAAACTTGTAGGGAGCCGACTCATGTGAAACTCTTAAAGATATATGGTAGGGATTACGGTAAAAATGCTAATTAACGATTGGCTGAGGAATTAGGGGACAGGCGCAATGGCTTTCTGCTTTTTGTATATAACAAAGGAGGAAAGGGATTGGAGACGGGTCTTCTGTTTGTTTTCTGAAGACTGCCCACTGGGATAAGTGTACAAGCTGCTTGGCTAGTGCATCGCTGGTTCACATATTTCTTGGAGGACTCCTCACCCTAATGGTATTCAAAGACGGATGAACAGACAGAATGGAGAAGAAAATGTGAGAACGTTTGTCCTCCAAAGTTCCATTTTTTTTTAGCGTACGACTTTAAAAGATATTCTCAAAAAATATTTTTAGTCGCCGAACAAGAATTAGGAAATTAAACAATGATATTTCCAAATGACCCTAAATCTGGACCTTGCCTTCTTCTCAGCTCTCCCTTCAGCACGGCCAAGTTCTTGGGCACATTTCTCTGCTTTGGGAATTGGGGAACCTTGGGGCCTTTTACAACAATAACTGTGCTTCACTTCAGAAGAGAAAATTCTTAAGAAAATAATAGTTTACTTTCTATATCACATGCCAGAGTTTTCTCACTAAAAACTGCTGTTTGTGCACTTCTGCAAATGCTTTAGACAACAGAGAGAATCAAGAGGTCATTAAGTGTTGTCATCATGTACTATGATAAGTATTATGCAAGACACAGTCTAGAAACCTGATGAATCAAAATCATACCCATTGTGCAGATAAGGAAATGAAGCTCAGACCGAACCAAGCAAGGCTTCCCACTGTGAAGAAAAATGCTGAAATTCAAACCCATTTCTTTTTTTTTTTTTTTTTTGAGACAGAGTCTTACTGGCTTTGACCTCACTCTCTAGCTCAGGCTGGCCTCAAATTCACAGAGATCCTCCTGTCGCAGCCTCCTATGTGCTGCGATTACAGGCGTGTGCCACCACACCTGGCTCAAATCCATTTCCGCATAATGCCCACTTTATGCTCTTTTTATTAGTTTTCTCACTGTCCTTGTACTTCTGAGTGATATTCTTGATGTCTGTTGTGTTCTGTGCCCAGAAAGCATATTCCTAAGAAATTAAGCCTTTGGAACAAAGGACCCCTTCCTCCATGATACTATACTGGCAAAGTTAGAAATTTATATGGTTTGTAATGTGCAAGGAAAGGAAAGGAAAATGATAGGAAAGTAAGATATTTAATTTCTATATTACTTTGCTTTATACTCACAAAAGCGAAATTCTAGCAGCAAGTTTCCATAATATCCTCTCTGCTCAAATGCATAAAGTACTTCAGACACATGCTAAAAGAATAGTCACAAATGTGTTGCTTGCCATAAAATATCATGAAATATGACAGAGAAAGCCTCAATCATAGGAAATCAATTCATGTAAAAACAATCAGATCTTGCTGTTTAAATAAAACCATCCCAAGTTGAATGTAGAGTTGGGAAAAAGGCTGGGAAATAAGGGAAGGGTATGAAATGAAAAACATTCATGTTCTCTTAGTCCACAGCTTCCGGAGTTAGTTTCTTTGGAATCAAATTCTTTCTTCAGATGCTATAAGGACTACCCACATGAAGAAAGACAAACTGTTAGTAAAAATAGTGGTTGAAGGCCAGAACTTTATTTCCTAAGAAAACCAACCGTATTCAAATAAAAATCCCAAGCCTTGAGTGGGCCACTTCCAACGCTGAGATCCTGTACCTTCCCTTGCTCCACAGACCCATCTCTAGAGTTTCAAAACCTGCACAGATCCAAGCAGAGACGGAACCAAGGTCAAGTTCATAATTTTTTTTTTTCCAGTCTGGGAACTAAACCCGGAGCCCTCACATGGAGCTACATCTCCAGCCTTCTTTTTAATTTTTTTTATTTTGAGACATGGTCTCTCTAAGGCAGTAAGTTGCCTAGGCTGGGCTTGAACTTGCAGTCCTCCTGCCACAGCCTACTGAAATGTTGGGTTTACAGGCATGTGGCACCATGCCCAGCTAAGATCATAGTCTTCTTGCTACTTACAGGAAGTCTTTTCCTGAGAACAGAGGCATTACCTTCACAAACTTGTTACCTGGGACTATAAAATGATAAGGCTGACGCCTAACCAACATGCCTAACAGAAACTAAACCTTGAAGAAGCTGTCATTTTTTTCCAATTTTATAGCCAGCCCTTGTGATATATTTTTAGACTATCTCATTTGGAAAGCCCTGCTGAAAATAAAACTGAACAAAAAATAATCAGAACTCATACTTTAGAATCTAAGGTCACACAGAAAAAAGTCATTTAACTAGACCATCTTCTTGACTAACTTTTACCTGTTTTCAAACACAGCCCCCAAAGACAGAGACCTGTCACTGCCACAGATATTAAAGCAATGCTCCACTGATGAAAGGCAAAGTAGGTCTGAGGCAACCATAGAAGCCCACGGATTCTCTAAAGGGCAATACAGATTTGAATGTGTAGGTGGGAGTTGGCTTCTTTTAAAAATAAGCAGCCAGGTGCAGTGGCACATGCCTATAATCCCAACACTCAGGCAGGCTGAGGCAGAAGGACTGCGAATTTGAGCCCAGCCTCGACAATCTAGTGACTTAGCAAGACCTGGTCTCAAAATGTTTTAAAAAATTATTTTTAAAAGAGAGTGAGGATATAGCTCAGTGTGAAGGCACTGGGTTCAATCACCAGTACTGAGATTAATTAATCAATAAATGGATATTCTATGGCTCTGTACTTAAGCTTTATAGAACCTTCTCTAAGTGAGTGTGGATACTAATCAGAGCATTTTCCATAGCCACCGGATTTGGAAGTGCACATGAAACAATAAAAGTGTGACTCACAGATCAGTGAGAATGGCCAGCTCCCAACCCCTTAAAACTGAGTCACTTACACACTAATGTACGTAAAAACAGCCACCTCGTCTGCAGGATTTCCATTCCAAAGGCCTTGCTGTGGCCAGTGACAGATATGTAGGGGTGGGAAGGCATTTCAGCTGCAGAGCCATCAAGACCTTGCACTAGTTATAAGAAGTATACAAAGGTACAGAATATTCTGAAAAATCCTTTGGCCACCAAAACCCTGCATCTCGCTGGTCAGCTGGGCAACCTCAGCCCACACAGAAAGCATGTTTCTGACCTCCCTCTCCAGGGCAGAGGTCAAAGGGGCCTGAAAGTGAATCACCTCCACGGTGTGGCAGATTATAATGGCCTTCCTTTGACATCAGGTGCTAACTTAAACGGGCTCTGCTTTTCCTATATTTTAACTCTGATTGATGTTAGAGAATTCTTCCACAAGAAAGGTGATAACTTCCAGAGAGGAAAAGGGGCTGATTAAGTGTCCAAGTGTGCAAATAAGATGCCCAAGGAAATAATCTGAGGATGTCCCACCAAAGAATTCCTGCAACTACTGCTTAAGTATGTGAGTTATGATTTTTGTTTTTCCCGCAGTGTGTACAGGATGTGACATGCTTTATTTATTGGAGCTGATTTATCTACACTGCTTTATTGTTGACCAGCTTTTATTTCTTCCTTAACCTTATTAACCCTTGCTGGTATTTGACAGCTTAACACCCTCCATCACTCTGCAACATTCACTCTGAGAACCGACGTGGAACTAATAGCAGCCTTTTTATTTTCAGTCGCTGAGGTCACAAGCAGCTGGCCTAGCCTGAACCCTATAAGATTTTCCTGTAGGTAGTTTTCCTTCAATGGGCCATCTTAATGTATCCCTACTGTTCTGTCTGGATGTTTGAAATGAGATGTGATTTCTGCTAACTTTGGTCAGTGCCAACACACACCTCAGAATAGAAGGAATAAATTTTACCTCTGGAAAAAAGCCCTGATCAATTCAAGTGAAACAACTTGGTGATTTATTCTGGGGCATTTTATCACCTTTCAAGTTACACCCAAGGAGCATCCATCTGGGAACACCTTCAATTGTCTCAACAAACCTCAACAGTGAAACAAACTCCCAAACTTCTATTACCTGATGCAAGTGAGAATGAAATAGAGCATGGTAGGAGAGATTTCCTTGCTCCATTTTTCAGCCTGGATTGATTAACTCTAATAAATTTAGGGAGGTGATTTCAGATGATGCCCGTCAAGCTGGATCTTACAGCCCAGTTGTTTATTATTTCACACTGCCCTGGGCTCAGCCTTTGACATTCACCACCCTAAAAGGTCATAAAGTCAAATTCTGCAGCCAGATTTAGTAAGTATTTTGGTGATCAGGCTCTTGTGTTACTGAAGACTAGTTTGCTTAGAAATTAAGACTTAGGAATGAAAGATTCCAAGTTGAATACAAATATCCCCAAATCAGGAAAATCATGCTTTCAGATAGCTGTGTCACTACAGGAACATTTGAGGCCACAAAAAAGGAAGAGACTATAGAGGGAAGCCAGCCAATGCCAACAAGCCAAGCAAACAAAGTTATTAACAACTGTGGGGGCAAAAATAACATTTGCCCACCAGCAATAATAGGAAACCCTGAGCCATGAGCTGACAGCCAACAGAGTCCCAAGCTGGCCACCTTTGTTCTTCCCATCCCCCAAATGTCACCAGACTTTGCTCATGAACTGGACTTACAGTTCTCCATTGCACTGTCCAAGCCAGAGCTCCAAGTCTTATAAGTCAGGCAGGTTCTCAAATCAAAATTTTATTTCACTAAATACAACCTTTGATACTGGAATCAACTATATCACAAAAGCAAATAGTTTTTAGAACATCTACTTAAAAAGAACATGGCACAATAAACTAGCAATGGGTCAGTGCCACTTTCTTTACTGTCTAACCACCAAATCTTCCCCTTTTTGTCCTCCCACCCACCCACCCTCTGGGTGACTCTAAACTAACAGAAGGAAACAAACATATGCCTGCAACATGCACAGTTCTCACAGGGGACTCTTACAAACCAGAAAGTGAAGAGAAAGAAGAGACAGGGTCTGTTCCATTTGGTTTGGGCCCTGCCTAACTTCCACTAACCCCACCCAGGTGGCTTTTCTGGCCTCAGGCATCTATCTGGACCATTAGTGAATATCCTCATGGCCACCTCACATCCACTGTCCCTCTTCTAGGAAACAGGAAGAGCGTATGTCCAGCATTTCAGCAGGGGCAATGCACTGTCTCTATAGCCTGATATTTTTCCACGAACAAGAAACTCTACTTGCATGCTACTCCAATTCCTTATCATTTATAGGCATACACATTGTACTAGTTACTGCTGAAGACTTGAACACTCTCAGAGAGGTACTTATTTCCTCCTCCCATTAATCTCTGGTTTATGCTGTCCCCTCGTAGCTAATGCCTATTCGTCCAAGTCACCACTGAAATATCACTTCTTCAGGAAGCCTTCCCAGACCACTGCTCTTTCCCATACCAAGTATCCTGAAATACCTCTCCTAGCACCTGGCTTAATTCTTGTTATTTCCTCCACTACTGAACCTGTGTTTCAGCCCTTACGATGCAAAAGAATCTAAAGACAGCTTGTTGAAAATACAAATTTCCCGTCACCTATCCCCAGAAATTCTGGTTCTTGTTCAGGCTTGGGAATCTTCATTTGACCAAGACAATTCATACATAGGTGATCCTCAGCTCACGCTGATCCAAAATGTCAGCTGTTTATCGCAGTCACTTTCCCCCTACTCAGCACTGTGCCTAGCACGTGGCTGGCATTTGATGAACACTTAACGGACTGAAAAAGGTCATACTGATTCTGGCTCCTGTTCATCTAGTCCTGAGTTTCCAGCTCTCCTACAACAGTTGTGCTGCAAGATAGGCCACAGCTGAATCTCGCACAGGTCTTTGCAGCTCCTGAGCTGGACAAAATACATGCAACGCTGTCATGCTCAGCGTTCTCCCTGCTCATATGGATCTTTCACTTACTCTCTTTTGGAAGAATGAACTTTAGCCCATTCCTTTTCCCAGTAAATCTCACAAGGGAAAAAATTACATGAACTTGGCAAATAAGAGTTTCTATTATTAAAAGCAGGTTGAAGTTAGGGCTTCATGCAACTGCTTCCTACTTTCCGCAGTGACTATTTTTGTGTATAGATAGTGCTTAAAAATCCCAGCAGACTCCGGATGAGACAGCATCATCCTCATTAACACGGATGGAACCTGGGCTCATGCTCTAAGGGTACATCCTCCGGGTCAAACCTAGTAAGTGGCACTATGGGAACAGGAGGACTTGGGCAGAGGTGGGTAGAGAGGGTAATCTTTCATTCCATTCTATCCAGGAACTCAGTGACAAGATAGAGATAGAGAGACCAATTAACAGAAACTAAAAAGTCTAAGCTTCCGAAAACAATGTCACTGATATTGCAAACAACTTAAATAACTCTATACTGGGGAAAAACAATGGGGGGATTGAAATATGTATTCATTCAGCAAATATTTATTGAGCATAATTAAGGCTGGAATGTAATGTGAGCAGGAGGCGTAATTCCTGCTCATATGGAATTGCCATTCTACAGTTGGGGGTGAGGAAGGCATACAATCAGGAAAGAAACAAGTAAAAGTAAGATATTCCCTGTGTGTGACAGAGACTTCATCTATTTTTCTCACTGCTGAATCCCCTGCACAAGGTAGAGTGCTGGCACATTACGTGGACTCAAAAATATTTGTTAAAGATGAATGGAAAGTTGGAGGACTGGATAGTTGGATGGAAGGATTGGGGACAAAAAGGGGGAAAAGTAAGAAAGAAAAGCTTCTCCCAGCAGCCAACGTTTGAGTTAAAAGACAAGAAAGAGTCACCCATGAATGTTCTGCTGCGAGTCCCAGAAAGAAGGAACTGCAAGTTCGTGAGGCACAAGCGTGTGTGGCACGTCAGGACAGTGAGGCTGGACGGGTTGGAAGGTGTGCTGGGCACAGGGAACAGCGACAGGGCTGGGGATTGCAACACAGACAGAGACATAATCAGGACCGAGCGTGGAATATAATAAGCAGTTACCACAGTCACTTTACCCATTCAACTAGTATTTTCAGAATAGTCGATACATAAAAGGCTCAGTGCCATGGTATGGAAAACACAGAGACACATTTACCGTAAGGAACTTGCCCAGAATTTTATAAGAATAAAATCTTAGGGGTTTGTTTTGTAAACAAAATGAAAGAATCTCAACCTTGTAATATGTATGACACATTATTTTTAAAAGCTATTATCTTTATTATACAAAGATTTAAGCAAACTGATAAGAAAAATACTGAGATCCCAATAAAGAAATAGTCAATGGGAATGAAATAGAGAAGTCATCAAATAAGGCGTGTAAGTAACAAATGCGCATATGGAAAAATGCCCAACCACGTACATAATAAGAGAAGTGTACACTTAAGTTCAATTTTCATCTATTAAGTTAGGGAAGAATAAATTCAATGATAGCTACACAGTGTTGGCACAGATATGGCATAACTGGTGCTTTCACAAATAACCAATAGAATTTTGCGTTGGGAACTCTAGTTGTTGGAAAGCAATTTGACATTATGCATTGAGAGCTGTGAAAATGTTTGTAATGTCTGAAAAAGTAATTCCTCTTCTGAGATTTATCACAAGGCTTTCAAAGTATTTTCTGCAAAGCCCTCGGATTCTGCGGAGGTGCTTCAAGAGCTCTGGACAGCACAGGCTGGGGAGTAATTACGGAAGGAGAAGAATGGGCAAGGCTTAGGAACCCTACCCCCATGACAATCGGCATGGCTGTTTTATATATCCTGCTTCCAGTTCACTTGAAAAACAGAATTCTACTAGTTAACTTTTGAAAAAACTATGTTCTTTTAAAGAAAAGATCAAAATTATAAAAATAAATATAAATATGAATGTTTCATATTTCACTATTGGTTAATAAAATTTTTTACTACTTACAAGCAACAGTGAAAAATTTTAAACTACACTTTCAACAATAGCAAAATCATTTATTCTCCAAATAATATGGGCTATGTGGAGACATGGAAAATATATATATACCTTTAAAAAAACATAAAATTATTGTGATTTTTATTATAATTTTTAAATGTTAAAAAATGCAAATAATTAAAAATACAATATAATGAGTATGATTTGGTTGTGGGTTTTTTCTTTCCTTTGTTGTTTCTATTCCAGTTTTTCTGTAACATAGTTACATTACCTTCATAACTATTTTTTTTAAGTATTAAAAAGAGTCATGGTAACCAGGGAACCATGTATCATCATTTATGTCCGCATCCCAAAGTCAAGCCTAGGAGCTGGCACAGAAGTTACTCTAGAAATATTTCTTTTTCTTTTTTTTTTTTTTTTTGTGGGTACCGGGGGTCGACCTCAGGACCTCGCACGCCAGTAGGCGCACGTGCCGCTGAGCGATATCACTGGCCCTTTCTTCGTACGTGGATTCCGGGAGTCGAACTCGGGCCCTCGCGCTTGCCAGGCAGGCGCTTACGCCGCTGAGCCAACTCACCGGCCCTAGAAATATTTCTTGAATAAACAGATATACTTTTAAATTAAGATCTGATCACGAATAAAGTGCAAGAGAGAGGCAGGAGAGATTCCTTCTCACGGGGCCTAGGAGAGGCTTCGCACAGTGTTTATGAGGGCCCTTAACGGTCAGCAGGACTCCACAGGAGTGGAGGACGAGGTGGGAAGGTTCGCCATCAGAAGGAGCAAGGGAGACAAAATTTAAGAGGGCAAGTGCTAAACATGCCTGGAAAGAAGGAAGAAGTCCAGGATGCAAAAGCACCAGGCGCCTGGAGGGTGGAGAAGACCAGGAGGCTAAAAAGGTACTTTGAGCTCAAAGAACAAATAATTTAGATGTTCCTTGGAGGAGGAGGGTTCTAGTGAAGGTTCGTGAGTGACAGGTTGAGAACCAGACTTAAAGGAGGCCAGCACAACTACCAAGTGCACTCGGACTAAGAGTGGGGCTGTGCACCGTGAGAAGAGTAAAGAAACTAGATCAGCTAAGAAGTGACAAAGAGTTCGGGGACTGAATGAAGGTTGGAGGGAAGGAACAGACAGAAGAAAACTGCTGGCTGGAAAGGGTCTCCACATAGGTTGAACTCTCCAGCAGCACGCCCGGAATCCTCTGACAGGTATCTGTCCTTAGGAAATCTGGACATTGAAGGAAAGGCAAAAACTCTTTCCTCACCTCCCCGCCTCCACCTGGTTGTAAGGCCCTCAGTGTGCATGCCTGTATCCAACAATTAGAGCCTCATCATTCCTAACACTTATTAGCAATCCCAATACTTCCTGTGTTCTCTAAAGTTTACCTTTGACTTCAACTGAGGAAGTGAAGGGTACAGTCGGTAGGAGAGTAGAAGGCAAAATCTGTGGTAGAGTCGCTAGCATAACATCTACAGTTTTAAAATAATGCATTCACTCTGAAACCCAAATCAAAAGGTCACAAACTCACATAAAGTACCGGTGATTTAGGGCTCCCTCCTATGCACAGTTCAGCAATGCATGGAATGTAAAAATACATGGAAACCACAACACAGCAGGGATCTTGCTGTGCTGCTGGCAGAAATCATCGTTTCCCACACAGGCCCTAAATCTGACCCAGCGATGAAACTTTTAAAATTCGTAAAAATAGAACAGTTGGGAAATCTTGGCCACTTTTAGCTAAAATAAAAACAAAACCACCATCTTTTGTGGGTGCAGTTGAAAATCTGCCATACTCCTCCCCTCGCTAAGGAATTTTAATGGTAAAGGGAAAAAAAGACATTTTCAAATGTCAAGCTGCACTTTCCTTTCAGATTACCTAGCAAATGCACTCTAGGATGCTCCGGTGTATGTGGACCGTTTCCTGTTTAGTATCTTCAACAAGGGGAATACCAAGTGTCCAGTCAACGCCAATGGGTATAGCAAATATCCCTGTCTAACTGGATGAAGAATACTAATAGTACAAAGTGCCACTTATTTATGCCTGGATTGTGGACCAGAAAATCTTCCTGAAATCCTAAGTCCTCTAAGTGTAGGTACTACTCTTCCCACTGCACACTTTTAAGGAATTTCATTGTTGCAGGTACAAGTAGTAACTGGGATTCAAACTCAAGTCTGTCTGATTCCAAAGTCTAAACTCTCTCCATTATATTCATTTTACAGGAAGGAATTTCCCTCATCTATTCAAAACAGTTATATTTAGAAGTCAAGACATACCACTGGTGACTTGGTCAGCTCTTAACTTGTTTCGTTGAACTATTATATAAAGCTGGCATAAAACAGTCATATTTCTAGCCTGTTATCTATCTGTATATTTATATAGATTTTTATTTTTTAATTTTAGTTTTATTAAGCGTAGGAAACTCCTGTGCCTTATGGCCGAGCCTGGGGTAAATTAGAGATGAAGTCTATAGAAGCAAAAACCAGTTTGTTTCTCTCTGCCCGTTAAGCTCACCCCTCCTGTAAAGCATCTCTCACCACTATTTATTTTGGAATTGCCATGAACAATATTATGACATTGGCTTCCTTAAAAATTTAACATTCGTGATTAGCTCTTTAAATGAGTATATCCAGAGAATGCACTTTGTTCAGTGCTTACAACCAAATTATCTCAAGAGGCTATCAAGAGCTCTGGAGTCATTTTGTTAACTATGTTCTCCATTTAACCAAGCCCCCACACAGACAGAAGAAAAAGCAAGGAAAGCAAATCTGACAAAAGTACACACGCCAAAAGAAAAAAATAATCAAATATTCTATATTCTCTCTTTCCCTTCCCTACCTTTTCCACTCTCCCGTATCTGCCCCACCACCAAGCTAAATACAAGGCCAAAAATCAAAACCCAAATAAAAAATTTACCAAGTGTAATCAACAAATCAATGTCAAAGGGAACATAAAAATTAAATGGAACGCCCAAAGTCATAGGAGTGGCACGTGGAAAGTGGGAAACGGGGTACACCTGCACATGCCTGAGGAAGCCCTGCACACGTTCATCCTGCTTTCCACCCGTCTCTTCCTTCCACTGCATGCACAGGAAAGGCTCTGAGCACAACACCAGAGCCCTGGCTTTTCCTATCCTCGAGATCTAATCATAAGGTTAGATCCTGGATACAGTAATGTCAAGTGATCAACAAACATAGAGTTAGCACTGAACACAAATGAATTTTTTTACTTTTCCCTCATTGAAGGAAGAGGGGAAAAAAAGCTTCACATCCCTTCCTTTTCTTGACCTACAACAAATTCCATTAAACTTCAAAAACAATGCTTTGAGATGCTGGAGGATGAAGACAGGAAACTGAAGAAAGACTTTACACAGAAGTTAAAAATGTATTTTTGGAGAGAGGACTACTGCAAAGGAAGGGTTGTATCTTGACAGTGAGAGCTCATGGCAACTGAGAACATAATTAGATTTGAATGTCATGTACTTGTGACTGGGATGTATAGCACATCAAAATAGATTTAGCGTTCAGTCAGAGTAGCAGAAATGTGCAAATGCCACTGGCCAGTAAATAATTAATGATTGCTCCAAAGTTTACAAATGCATAAAATGTCCTACAGATTAAATTTCATCATATTTTCAAGTTACTTGAAATTATCTTTTTCGGAATGAAAATAAGTTATCTGTCCTTGACTGATTTATTTTTAAGATTGCAAGAGTCTCCTTCCTAACCACCCACTACCAACAACCCTTTGTGTCTTGGGACATTTAGTTTATGAGTGTTTAGTGTAAGAAGATAAGCTTTCCAAAAATGGTGTAATAAAAATGGACTTAGATGTCATCAACATTAAGAAGTCTGTTATTATAAAATGTAGTGTTTACAATGAATATCAGGCTATGCCTGTATTTAATCTGTATCCATAAAGTTTTTTTGGGGGGGCTCTTTGAAATTTGGCTCAAATGACTAAAGTTCAACACCAAAAACCTGCTTCAAAGTGATTATTCAGCAATGATTTTTGTTGAACTTATTTTGGGGAGCAAACTATGCTTTCTATCTTTTCTTTTTTAAACATTTTTTGACTTGTTGGCCCCAAAATGCAAGGAGGATTAATCTTGATTGCAAAATCAAGAAACAAAGATATGGTCCTATTGTGCAATAATCAGCCCACATTTCAATGAATAAGTAATATTTCTCACAAACCCAAGTTAGATAGTGGATTTATTTAACCTCTTGGGGTCAGGTAATAAATACTAAGTGAATTATTCAACCCAATGGCTAATCAATACAATTCCATGATATATTTTTTGTGTTTCATAAAAGGTTGTACACTAAAGGCAGTGAGCAATTATGGAAATTGGGCCACAGCGCCTCTCAATTCCTCTCCCGCTTGAAACCCCAGCAGGCCACCTTGACAGCAAATCGATTAGTGCTCCAGTGAAGCGGTTCAGTGACCCCTGACCCGCTTCCAGCAGGCCTGACAGAGGAGAGAGTATTTTATATTTATTTTATTGAATTAACTCCATCTTGCCTGTACCACGCTTTACACATATTAGGCAGCAAGCTACAAGCTACTTCACTGTCATTGTTTTCCATTGCTCTTGGGAAGCCAGCCCCACCCCTTGCCCTGAAGATTTCTTTGTCCTGGCTTTCCTTTCACTTTTGGCCTCAATATAAGATTTCAATCCACCCTGAGACTCATGGTGGAGCTCCAGGTAATAAAAGCCAAGAGCATAGTGAGCCTTCTGCCCTATAGCTCCTGCCTACCTGGTCCATTCAGGACAGTGTCCTTTCCCAGTTATTTTCCTCACAAAACAAAGATGTCTCAATAACAACTGGCTGACCGTGGAGCTCTTTGGGAAACACAGACAAGAGAACATCAGGGATTGGGAATGTTCGTACTTGAAAATCAAAAGTAAGCCAGAAGCCATAGGTATTCTCCATTTTTATGGCCTAATGATATTATTGGCTCTGAAGCCATCAGAGATAGAGAAACAGAGAGAGACAGAGAAACAGAAAACCAAGACACTGCTTCATCCAGAAGCAATAAACACAAAGGCTCATCAGCTATCAATAACTGCCAGCTTATAAGAAAGGAAAAAGTCCATTACACCAAAAATGTCTCAGCTTTATGTCTGCTATGTGGAATATCAGTAAGCCCCACCAAAATAAATGAAAAGTGAACTCCAGAAAGAAACTGCCAGAAAATGCAGTTAGCAGCTCTAGGTAATTAGACAATACCAAAGGTTAAGTTATGAGCAGAAATTTTATATTATAAACCATAGAACTGAAGCTCTTGGACTATATTTGAAGGAAATGATATAGAATAGTGGCTTAGTACCTAGGTGTTGAAATTGAGCCATCTGGGTTCAAATCCCACTTTTTCTACCCAAAATAAATGTATACTTTGTACAAATCTCTGTAGCCTCTCAAATCTTCAGTTTTTCTCATCTATATACAGTGATACCTCAATTGTTGAATGGCTCCAAGTTCAAACTTTCCACTACTCGAGCAGCAAAGTACGAAAAAAATCTGCTTGATGTTTGTAACTTTTCTAGATAGTCCAACTGAAAATGCAACTCGAAAAAACCTATGGGCAGAGAATAAGTTATGTGTCACATCTCGATGTGGACACGTGATGCTGCAGTCTAAGCACCCCTCTCACCTGGACAACATACAGTGTTTGTGTTAGTGCATTAAAACATGCATTGCCATGCTTTTTTTATTTTGTACTTTATTTGGGTAAAATATCATAACCATAGCTCCAAAGAAAAAGTGATACCAGCAGTAAAGCTAAGAGGAAAACCGTAAGAACCACAATAGACTTGAAAGAAATTGTTGTAAAATTTGTCAAAGTCCTAGAAAAATGAATTTATAAGTGTAATTTTTGGGCCTCAGAACAAATTTTTTGGTTTTCCATTATTTCTTATGGGAAAAATATGTTCAGTTCTTGAACTTTTTCATTTTCAAACATGAATTTGGGACGAACTGAGTTAAACAACCGATGTATCACTGAGTTAGGATGACAATAATTGTCCTGAACAAAATGAGTAATGTTGGCTGCCAGTGTGGGGAGCATGAAACTCTTTCATTGTATTTATATCACCTTGCCCTAGTCAGGAAAGACTTGGGTCTTGAGGAGTACTGGCCTCATGGGGCCAGAATGAGAGATGGAGTGTTTGGTGCAGGAAAGGACACTCAAGGAAGGGAGTAAAAGATGAGAAGAAAAGGATTCTAGTGCTGCGTGTCAACCGCTCAATCATCTCCTCAGGGATGATTCGGCAGTCGTAGGTACTCAGCTTCTGTAGGAAGATAAGCTCATCCTTGTGTCTCCCAAGCTTCCTAGCAGTAAGGACCATTCAGCTACCTGCAGATCTTCTAGGAAAACAGGACTAAGGTGTGAGCCCATTAGCAAGGATCATTTTGGACAAGTACCCTTCCCTCAGCTCATGGATAATGCCAGAATAACAGGAAATTCTGGCTGCCAAGACTGTCTCTAAAGGACTTAACACAGTTCCCAGGACCATGTGAGGAAAGATGTTGACTCTCATCCTTCTCTGTTCTTGCTGTCTCAGGGATTCATAGTCCTTGCACTGCTGTCCTTAGCAGCCCTTTCTCTCCTAAACTATAGCCGACCACCATGGCAGTGAGCAAGTAAACTCATTTTTCTCCTCCACTGACCTACAAATTTCATGACATAAATTCAAAAAGCTTCAAAAACAGTGGAGGGAAATGAAGAAGGAAGCTCACTCTCCCCTACAGTAAGAGCTCAAGTATTTTACACTTTTAGAATCAATGAAGAAAACTTTCTGGTACATAACCTCCAGTCAAGATGGACCTAGCTATGGTATCAAAGAGAGACACCAACACTCAGGGTCAAACACTTAAACAAAAATCTAATGAGGTGGTGGGTCTGGGATTTCCACTGAAGAATTTAAGGCATGATTATTTGGGGAGATACAGGGTGAAAGGATTTAGCAAACTCATCTAGAAATCACTGTTCCTCAGCACGTTAGCAGTATATTTGCTTAAACTGTACGTTTGCCTGAAAAGGCTGAGGACACCTGAGACAAACTATGGGGAGGGAGAATAAGACCTTGCTTCTAAACCATTTCTAGATTGTACCACTGACCTAATGATATTTGGTTTGCTTTGGGCTGCCTGACCTATTAGCAGGACTGTGAGTGACACTTCCAAAGTTACCCCTAGATTTAGTGTCTGGGCACCTAATTGCCTGTGAAAGTATCAGGCTCTACTTTGGCTCTCACCAGGAAGCATAAAAGGATTCAGTAAAAAAAAAAAAAAAAAAATCCTGGTTCCAGTGCCCACTGGCTGTAGGACCATGGTCTTTTCTGTGGACCCTCATGTGTACTCTGGGGAGGCTATTTCCTTCCAGAATAAACATTATACGATGCAAAGGGGGGCGTTTAGCTGAATGTGTGAGAAGCCTAAGATAGAATGTTTACTTCCTTCAGAAAATTGGAATTTAACAGCCAAAAGAGTCTTTTTGCCTCTGAAGAAATAAAAAAAGAAACCCATTCATTCAATCTGCTAACCGCAACACCTAAACAAAGAGAGTCCCTTATAGAAATGAGTTGGGCAAGAATCCCACAAGCGCCCACTCAAAAGTCAGCGCTGTTCCGAGTCTTTTTGCAAAACGGCACAACATATTCTTCCTGGTCCCACAAAAAAGGAAATCTTTCACACCTTTGTATAACTCTATGCATTAAACCATAAATTATTCTTCTACTTTCTTCCACTTTCAGAATCTATACAAAAGTGATTACCTCAGTCGTTTTTCAATATTACTTTCATACATGGAAAATGCATTTTCAAAAAGTTATTTATTTTTCACAGCATGTCACGTTGTTATACTGTACTAGTTAAAATAAAACTACTATATAAACTACTGTATACTTTTGCATGCCTTACATTTTCCTACAAATGCTGTGAAGTAGGATTTTCACAGGTCGTAGGTATATTTATTTTAAATATTACGTTATACTTTATTTTAGCACTATTCCAGATTTTAAGAAACAGGAAAGCCAGTTGCTAAAGTAACTTAGCTATTAGTTTTCTTATTTGAAGTTCTCCCCTTACAGAAGAAAAATTATTTAAATATTAAAAGTAGTTTTACCATGAAACTTAAAACCAATTCATACTATTATTCCTTCTCAAGAGCTCTCAGAACAGCTAAAAATGTTCCTCTGGATCTGAATCATATTCACCTAAAAGCAAGAATTAGGCAGAGAGTAAAACCATGTAAATATAAAATATCGAATAAGTACACACAAGTATTCTAATAACAAGACCCATGGACTCTCTATGTATGCTCGAGTTTAAAATGTTTGCTGGAATAACATCTGAAAAAGGACAATACAGAACAGAAGCATTGTTGGGGGTAATCCTAATTTTGTGTCAAAATTTTTTCTGTTCAACTGTAGTATCAACCATTCTCTAAAGTGCTGTGATTTCTTTAAAATGACACCTCAACTAAAGGCTCCTTCAATTTAGCCACAGGGACTCTCAGCTACGGACAGGGGCACTTGCTGTAGGATGATCAGCCAAAATGAAGCCGATCCTTGCCTGTAAGGTTAAGGATCTAGGCAGCCGCACACTGGCATCACACTAGGCTTAGGAAATGCTGCTCTCTGGCTCTCTCTGTGGCTGAGTGAGAGGCAGAGCGAGGAAACACTTAAATATTTAATAAACAATTCTGTAAAGGCTTTCGAGCCCTGGCATAAAGGGTCTGAAAACACGATCTACTTTTCATCCACTGAGCCCACCACCAAAACAGCTATGATCCAGATTACAGCGACTCAAGAAACCGCTTTTCTTTACCTTTTTCTACTACTGAAGCTGACTTGGCAGTGTCCTATCTCAAAATCTTCCAGAATTGCTTTCATCTTTCATTTTAGTTTCACTTCAAGCCACACGGAATGTCCACCCTCAGTGCCCTAGGGGTCACCAGGCAGTAAGTCCCTGAACACAGGGAAAGCATCCTTGGAGAAATGCAGAGAGCAAGAATGAAGAAAAGAAAGCAAAGATATTCCACATGTATTTTTAACATAGCCAAATTTAACTAAAATGTGCTCTCTGGTAGTGCTTTTAACTAACAAGTAGGCAATATATGGCACTGTAAAATGTTTTAACACCTTACAGATTTTTAGCTCTGTGACTGTTGCAGGTATATCCATTAAATGCAACACAGACCATAAATCAGAATTCCATACCTTCTCACAGCGTCTGAATCTATTCTCCTGCTGGTGAGCACACAGCTTTCATTGATTTTGCTGGGGGTGACATATACTTAGGCAGGGGAGAAGAGACCACTCTATACGTGTGAATTTATGTTTTTAGACAGGTGGCTGGGTGTAGACAAGAGACACCAATAAACAGATTTTATTGTAGCTGTTTAGAAACAGATTCTGTGCTACATATCTACTGAAGAACAGTCACTTTTTTGAAGGAAAATACAGAGGCCAACCCTTGGCAGAGTTTTAATCTGCAGTTCACTACCCAACAGTGTGGTACATATCCTTATATATATCCATGGTTATTTGAAATAAGTTTGAATAATCCTCAAGGCCTTAACAAGCTAACAGTACTTCTGAAATAAGTTAGGCTGCATTTAATTGCAGTAGCTCTTGTCTCTGCCACAAAAACACAGCGAACACCGCATGGCAGAAAGCAGATGTTAACTTTTTAATGCTCTGTGCAATATATGTACCTACACAGACATAGGGAGTTCCTTCTCAGAGGAATAGGTGTTCCATGAAACATAAATCTTTCACATCATTGTTGAAAAGACTGATATATTGTCTTTCAGGGAATGTACTTCTCATGTGTAAAAAAATAAATACTAAAATCATCTGTGTCAAGTATGGATTCTATGTGGTTATTTTATACATTTCATGTCTTTAAATAATATTTAGTTTGATTTTTTTATGCATTTTAGTCACTTTCAAAAAGGGAACCCAAAAACATGCAAGTTAAAAAAAAAACAGATAAAGAAAATATTTTTTAAAAGCAGTCTAAATTTCCATAATTTACAATAGAGATTCACACCCGAATAAAAAGTTGGCATTCAGCATATGCATTTGGCTGTGTGTGGTGAACAGAGGGCTTTTACCAGAAGAAAATATCTATTCCCACAGAAATCCATGAATTGGAAACAAACCAGCTCCCATCTTTAGCTTCTTCCTACACTTCATTTTAAAGACAGCTTCCTAGAAGATATTGGAAGGGTCAGTTCATTCTCATTTCCTGCACAAATATTGCTTATGATTGACACTCTTGTGTCCAAGTGTTCCAGAGACTTGAAGCCCATGACAATATTTAACTACCCACTTTGCTTGCATGGCTGTGGTAGAGGGAACCACAGAATACTGATCTATCCAAAAGAGAAAAAAATTAGAGAGTGACACAGTGGAATTTATGAATGAGAGTGCTTTGGCTGCAAAGCATTCCCATTATAGCCCTCAGCCACCACAAAACTGCTGTGTAATTGGAAGGGAACTTTTTCCCATGCAAAGAAGCTTGCTGCTGGGGCGAACCTAGAGGCAATGCGATGCATGAAGGGTTGCACACCTGCAATACCCTCTCTTGCCCTGGAAGCCCAACCCTGTACCTTGATCAAAACAGGCCTGGATCACGAAGACCCAGGCTGAGGGACTGTTAAACTCTGGAGGTCATTTCTTCCACTCAACTTAGAGTTGAGGAAACTGAACCCCAGAGAAGCAAAATAAACATGTCTCAGGTGCGCTGCCCATGAAAGGCAAAGCCAGACCAGAAGGCAGCCTGCTTCCTACATCCTAGACCAAAGCCGCTCTTTTTACATACATCTAAAAGCTGACCCTATTTTAGAGTTTATTTACCTAAATTCATGATCAACCAAATCAAATATTATCCCCAACGTCAATCTGGGCGGGAGACAATCAACTTCCTCCAAACAAGTTAGACATATTGTTAGTTTCCCAAAGGAAAAAAAAATTATTTTCTTTATGTGCACATATGTGTGTGTGTGTTTGTTTTTAGGTCCCCCAGCAACAAAAACTGCACTGAAGCTTAAAATAATTACCATCTTTGGGGCTTACTTTTTAAAAAATCCATCTTCTAAGCAGAACTATACCACAGATCTCATATTTACTAATACCTAGAAGTCTATTTAAGGTCAGTAGAGAGCTCACTGGCTTTGACAATTTCCTAACATAACTTTTACATATACTAGCTCTTATTTATCAAATATTCACAATGCAAAATTAAAAAGTTGCCAGGCATGGTGGCACATCCCTGTAATCCCAGCACTCTAAGAAGCTGAGGCAGGAGGATCCATCAAGCCCTGTCTGGGCAACTTAGCTACAGCCTGTCTCAGAATAAAAAGCGCTAGAGAGATGGAGCTTAGTGCAAAGGCCTTGGGTTCCATCCCTAGTATCACCCCCCCACACACACCCCAAAATTAAAAAGTTAAATAGGATGTTGTGATGGGAGCCACTGAGTAAGCTCTTTAGGTTGTGTGGTCAGAAAGGGAAATTTAAAAAGATTTCTCTAGAAACAATAAGGCCTGATTTACATAGTTCATATTTTATCATAAATGAAATAAAAATAGTTTATATTTATTAAGCACCTACTTTCTCACTGAATCAAGCATTTAAAGAAAGTACTGGTTCTACAACACCAAATAATAAGCAGGTTGGATGTTGCTTTCACTAGTTTGCAGATTAAAACTCTTAAGCTTCAGGCAGATGACACTACATGACAAGGTCAACCAGGCAGTTACTAGCAGGGAGGTTTGGAACCATTGTCCATCTGATTGAAGAATCCACAATAATTCTACTCAACCACATTGGGTCCCAAGTGGAGCATGCAGACATAAAATATTTGCTGTTTGATCAACATTTCCTGAGGAGCACGTTCCCTGAGTCCTTAGTAGGCCGCTACTCCTCTGCTCCACGCACTCATATCATCCTCCTGTACTTTCCTTCATAGTACCTAACACAATTGTAACCTCACCTCTGTTTATGAGGCTCTTTGAGACATTCTCCCCCTCTAGACTGTAAAGTCTATGCAAAATCTATAACAGTCTTTGTTCAGCACACAGTAGATACTCACTGGGTGAATGAACGAATTGTGTTTCAAACTTAGCCTTATTGTGAGTAATTCAGCACAAAATATATAACCAGGAAATCCCAAATTGCTATCACTATCTCATTGTACCAGCCAGATCTGATAACAATCAAAACTCAGATTCAAATTATGTCTTTCATTTAAACATCTCACAGCAAAATAAAAATAAACAGCTGCAAATGGCTAGCAAAATGTGAGCAAGAGAAATAAAGAGAGGGAGAGAGAGAAACTAAAAGAAGTTTAGGATTCTGCCAAAGGTCTTGATGGAAACAACAAAATCATAATGTCTCACCACACTTCATATGGCATGGGGACTTGCAGACGGAAATGATGTCAGCATCCATCTCTGCTCCTGCTTTGGCTCACTGAGATGCTACTCCAAGAGCAGGGATGTGATTTATCCTACACTCTATCATTCTGAATCTTCTGTTAACCAGCACTTGCACAGTCACAGTACAATGATAAATGACAGTCGTAATTATGACCCTAATTCACAGCAAGTCACTAAGGTATCCTCTGAATCACAGAAAAATGACATAAGGTGAGAAGTTCTTTGAGAGAAGAGACCACTTTACACAATTCCCCAGGGGCTTTATACAACACATAATTATTGAATAAACTATATTGATCATAACTACATTATTGTATCTGAAAATGATGTTCTGTGTGTGCCATATAAAGAAATTATTAAACAGAATGTTTAACTGCATAGAATACCCATTAATATTTGTTAAGTGAAATTTATCTCAGCATAAGTAGGAAATGATGACAATTTCAGTGGAAGACGTTTGGGCCAAACTTCTATGTACTGATCAACAAAGAAATTACAATACTGGGAATGTCCAAGGAGCCCTAAGTTAATGGAGATGTTGGAATGCTTGTCGTTACTGTTATTGCTGCTGCTGCGGCTGCTGTTTTAATCTACTAAAGACTATTACCTAGGTATTAAATATATAATATATATTATATAATTATATAATTATATTTTAAGTATATAATATGTATGTATTATACAATTATATATAATATATACATAATTATGTATGTATATATTATATAATTAAAATAACCCAAATCTATAAGAAGAATTTGGTCTGTTTCACAGGGGATCCTAGCTGGAATGCAAAAAAGGAGAAATCAACAGAACCCACTCAAATTCATGGCAAATAAAACTTCACTGCATCTTTATCATGTAAACTAACCATTCCTCTTCTTTCCCAGTTTAAGTCACATGGGAGAAAATACAGGTGAACATGTATACCACTACAGATTATCCACCTTATACAACAATTTTAAATATAGTTATATTCTTCTAGAGTCCAATAGGTAACCTATTACTCACTTTTTTGTCATTTATTCAATAACATCCAGGGTTAACTAAGCAGTATAATATAAAGAGCATAGTTATTGTGAAAATATTCTTTATCTCATCTACGCCATATCTCTTTTCTCTCATTCATTGTATTTATGTATTTCTAAAATAACTTCTTAAGGATCATAAGGAAATTAGTAATTTCTATAAACAAAACTACAGGGAGAAAAATATCCTCAATGTACACAGCTAAACACAAAGGCTCAAAAGAAAAGGGAAATATTAAATAACCTTTAGACCTTACCAAATACATTTAATCCTTTGAATAACTGCATAAATATTTGAGTGTCTTTTATTTATGTTTTCTTCCTTTTATTATAAAGTAAGATTGCTTTATAAAGTAAGTCCTTAAAAAAAAAGAAAAAAAGAAAAAGAAACTGTGGTTTATTATTTAACTTCCGAAAAGCCAACATCAAAGGTTAAATTTTGGCATTCAAGACCAGATCATTTGTAATTTCTTCTTTTTTCTTTTTTTTAATTTTTATGTGGAGAAGAGTCAGAAATCTCGGGAATTCTTTCTGAAGGCCTCTCTTGGCCAAGTTGAGTTGATGGGAACTATCCTTTTTTGCCAAAACCACAACCAAAAAAAAAAAAAAAAAGCTATATACAGTCCCTCCCTCCTCTTCATCTCTCTCTCTTCACACACTGACTCAAAATGAAAATATTTTTATTGTTTTTTTCTCCTTGTACTTAAAACGAGAAGAAAAAAGATCCCTAGATGTACTGGAAGTGTGAAGCTACAATTACATTACATAAAAGAAATGATCTGAAGCTCCAAAATGTATTTAACAAACCCACAATGTTTATTTAGGATTGGGGTAGGGGGTGCTTCTTATTTGCATACATTATCTTGTGAATTTACTACATGCATAATTTTAAGGTACTTAATGAATGATTCAAATAGAAATGAAATTAGCTTGCAGACAATGACAGTAATGAAACTCGGGGACAATGAAATAGGATGTAAGTCCAAAGCTGTTTGACTAAATCAAATTTTGCTTTGTACAATCCAATTTCTATTGGAACTGCAGCATCTTGAGATAAAGTTGTCATAAAGTCTCATCAAGATTAGTCAAGATAACATGAACATTAAGAAGCCATATTTAGATCAGTTCAATTCTCTCATTTGCCCACCACAAACAGAGGTGGATAAGAAAGAATACGGGCAGTTCACCTTGATGCTTTTCTCCCTCCCCTCTCTACAACCGATCTGACTTCATCCCTCGCCCTCTCTCCTCCCTCCTTGCCATCAGTACTGACCAAGATATCTTTGTCCTCAGGTCATTACCATCACACAACTTCTCAACATGTCTCCTTGCCTCTGGTCTCCACTCCCCACAGGTCTTCTTATATCCCTCCAAGTCCAACTCAAATATTACTCCTCCATCAATTACCCAGCAATGATACGGGTGCTCTAGTACTCCATCCCACCATCTAACACACCATATTGGTTAGCTCTCTGTTTGCATATATTTGTGTGCACAGACTTTTAAGGATAAGGAATGCCTCTGCTATACCAGCATGAGAAATGGAGTCTCCCCAAAAAGGTCTTCAAGGATCTTGCTGAATTCAACTAGCTTTACTGTGGGATTTAGCTGTCCACTTAATTGTATCAATTTGTCCATGATGACATAAACCCTGCTTTGCAAAATGTGCTTCTCTAACGTGAGTAGAACATGTCAGAGTGAAGTGGTGGATGGAAAGAGGCCCAAAGCAGTCCAAAATAACATTTCAAAATCCCTTTCTCAAGAAGCATGTTAAATAGGACAACACAATATGACTAGAGATTCAAGCTGCTAGTTGGCTTCTTTCTTTAAAAAAAAAAAATGCTTATTGAACTGTACGCTCCATCACAGGTTGATGATTTTGAGTCTAGTAAGGTATGTTCTCTACCCTCCAGAAGCCTGATGACAAAGATTCAATATGGAAGAAAAGTCTGAGAAATGGAAGATTTGATGGGAATCACAAATGACGGAATTAGTGGTGTCTTGGTAAACTAGGAAGGAGGGAGCCCTGCTTTGTACTGTTTGCCGTGTGACATGGTACACATAGCCTCACCAGGAATGATTTAAGCTACCAGTGGAGATGGGAAGAGATCCCTTCAGTTGGTTCTAATGAATCTGAGCAAGCCGGTTCCAGAACCACAACAGGCAGGGTATAAACCTCCTGCGGCCGCAAGCTATTCTCCTTTCCACCCAATTCACTGAACAGATATTTTTGAACATTAAGAGTCTGGCGCTGTGCTGGTCAGAAGGAACAGAACAGTCAGTGAACAAACAGCCATGACCCTGGCCACACATCAGGCCTACAGCACTTTGTGCGGGGAGCTGACCCACCTGGGGAGAACTGCGGACAAAAGAAAAGGGAGCTTGGATCTGACGAAGTGAACATATCAAAAAGAGAAAGGAGCATCCCTGATAGAAGCAACGAGAACATCAGAGGAATAAGGAATTTAGCCTTTATCCTAGGAAAGATAAGAAGATACCGATGGGTTTGGACTGGGGAATGGCAGGGTCAGATACGACATCTGCAAAGCTTACTCTGGCTCCTACGTGCACAGAATGGATTCCAAGGAGGCCGAAGGCACACAGTGACACAGATCTGAAGCGAGGGCAGGAGTCAGTAGTGTGAGTGAGGCTGGTGCAAAAGGGACAAATTGAGAAAGAGAGCATGGCTGAGGACATTTGGAAGAGGGCAGAGCACCTGGGACAGTTCCCAGGTTTCCAGAACTGAAGAGACAAAGGAATCTGTCATTCATAGGAGAAAAATCACCAGCTCTGGGAAACACAGCTAGAGTTCATGCTTGTACACTGAGTTCATCAGCATAGATTTTTTTTTTTTGAGACAAAGTCTCACTAAATTGCCCAGGTTAAGCTCAAACTTGTGATCCTCCTGCCTCAGCCACCCAGAGTGCTGGAATTATAGGCACGGACCACCACACCCAAATAACATGGATCTTATGTCTCCCTTTACATAAAAATGATTCCCTACAAAAAATATTACCATTTTATCATGGCTTTCAGGGCCTTACACACACAAAATGACCCAACCCTTTTTGACCAGGTGCCATATATCCCATGTACTGCTGTTTCCCTTCCTCTGCAGGGTCCCCTTTCTAAAACTTCCAGGAAACTCACAGAACCACATCAAATTTTTCCCCAAGTGTCCCATTAAAACTTGCTTTCTGACCCTTGCTTCTTGGTGAGGGGTAAATGCAACAGCTAATAAGCTGCAGAACAGTCAGGATGCACTTCAGGCTGAAGGCAGGAAGATCAGATCACGAGACTCACTTTGCATCTCCTGGACCTGTATCTTTCTTACTTATTCTCACTCTCCTCTTCCCAACATCTCATAGGACCACGCCCACAAAAACTATGGCATCCAAATCCCTGTAGAAGGTCTACTTTCAGGGGAACATCAAACTAGGACAGCCTCTGGTCAAAACCACCATTTCAGTATCCACACAATACTCTTTCACTCTGGCTAATAAATTCCACACTGAAAACAAGTTTAGAGCCATTCAGCGACACTTTCAGTTCTGCTGTTCCTGAGAACAGCTGTGGAATGCTGCTGTGGAAACAGTACATAGTAAGTGCTAAATACACATTTTCTGAATTAAATCCAGGTAAAAATCCAGCTTCTTCACAGGTAGTAAAAAGGAGGTAATGTATATGGTTTCCCAAATTACTCATTTGGTCACACTATTCCCTTGTGTTCTTTGAACTTGGATTTGGTTCTTTTTCCCAACCTTAGTCCAGCATGTTAAGAACATGTTTATCAATATATCTAATGCTATTTAAACTTCCTAAAATGATCCCAGAACAGAAAATAATGCTTCTAATTTAACATTAAACATACTCAAGCTATCCATTAGCATGACAAAGTCTGCATTTTATTTAGACATTGCCATTAATAATGAAATGATGTATGATTTCCACTCCTGCAGCTCTTCCTTCCTTGAACAATCAATTATACATTTAAGAAAATACTTAGAGGATAGAAGGCCTCTCTAATTAAGCATCACTTGAGGGAGCCTGTAAAATTCTAAAACTAGAAAAGATCTCTCAGATACAAAGGATGGTGGAAGAAAAAATTTCCACTTAAAACGGCTGAGCTGAGATTAGAAAAACATAAACTTCCACGTATGCTGACTTAAAAAGAAGAGGAGAAACTCATATACACATGTTTTAACCCAAAAAAAAAACTGAATTAAATATTCTGCAAATTACAAACACTTCCTTTTCTTCGTTCCAGCTAAGCAGCCAGAACTAAGTTGAAATTAGATATTGTGAGGGAGACTCAGCCCTAGAAGTGCTGTTCATTAGACAAAACAATCTTTTCTGTCAGAAGCATCACGGATTTAAGGTAGTTATAGTTCTTGAGAATTCAGGAAATTGTCCAAAGTTAGAATCAAACAAATAGCTAGCATAAGATTTCCGAGAAGGCAAAACAAGGATAGTTTTTCTCACTACAATTACTACATATCACCTCCTGTTGTTGGGAGGGGTGCTTAGCTTGGGATTCTCTCCAGTATGGTTTTGCATCCTGGTGGTCCTGAAAAATTCTCTCCAATGCAGGGCAACAAATTCACTGCACGGGGCAGGTCTTGATGCTTTCTCTTTCTCTCCCTCTAGAGGCAGAAGATGAAGCACTAACCAAGGTTTAATTTCAGGGAATTAAAGCTAAAACTGGGGATGAAGCCACTCTGACAGGAACAGAAAGCCAGCCTCGGGAGAAGGTGAGTGATGGGTCAAGCAACTCGATACAGGAGAAATGAGGGTAGCAGAGTCGAAGAAGTTCTCTCCCACCCTTCTCTGCCTCTTCTCTGTCTGCTCTCTGTTTCCTGCTCTCCCCCACCCCCCGTTTTCTCTCCCTTTCTCTCTGCATTGCTCTTCCTCTGCCCCTGTCTCTGTGGCTCTATATCTCTGCTCCTGTTTTTTCTTGTTCGCTGTCCTGCCTTCTGTCCCCTCACATTCCCCACCCAGGCCCATGAATCCTCCTGCATGGGACTGGTCCCTCCTACCCAGATGGCTCATCCTACAAGAAGAAGAACCAAGGAGTCCTCGGAAGAGCTCGGCACACCATGTAGGTGTGATGAGCGTGTCACCAGAAACAGCAGATGTCCCCTGACCTGTTTGGCTTGGTCTTCAGGAGCCACTCCTTTCTCCATGAGCCTCAGTTGCAGCCTGAGACCAACAGCAGTAGGGGAAAAGGGACTGTCTCCACACAGGCCACGATCGTATTTTTAACATACTTGTGTATGAACTAACTTCTGACTAGTGGTCGACTCTGTCCTTCCTGCTGCCGGGTGCAAGGAGCTCTCCCCTTCCCCACCAGGGCCCAAAAATCTTAGAAAGAAGCTTAGACATACAGCCATCGAGCAAGAAGTCACGCCTGGGAAGGAGTAGGGGGACAAAGCTGGGTGCCTGTGCTCTCTTTAATTCCACATTCTGGCAAAAAGAAAACCTCAGGTCTGACTTTAGAGCCTTTGACACATAATTGGTAGCCAATTTTCCTAAGTGGTGAGTCAATTTTCTGCTTGTGAAATGTAACTTTACCCTGGTGAACACCAGGCCCCAGGGTTTTCAGTGTGGCTTAACAGCAATTATATGAACGTTAGGAAGGGGGAAAGTGTTAAAGTCTCTGCATTTACATTTGTTCATGTTTCTGCCTCTTAAAGGGATAGGAGACATCTTGTAACCACTAACCCAAGAAGCCCCCCCACCAAAGAGGCACAGGATATCCTGGAAAAGAAAATCATTTTGAAGTCATACTACAAAGGGTACATTTCTTTAAAATTCTCTCAAATATTCAGACAAGTAGTGAGATGTAATGGGGGGGGACACCTAGCATTTAGGAATCATCTCATCCTTTTCCTAGTTCCCCTAGGGCTATTTTCTTTGCTTTCACCCACCCTAACCTCTTAGCTTCCCACTCCAGCCCAATCAAATCCCCAGGTGTGTGCTGCGCCCCCCCCCCCCCCCGCAATCTGGCAGGCTGCACTCCCAACTCCAGCCGCCCCCTCCCCCAGGCGGCCAACAGCTCCCTCGCCACATGTGCGACTGGTGTTTCGGCTTTCGCTGGCGACAAACTGGAGCCGAGGCCTTTCCGTTCAGGAGGAGCTCGCTACGTGCCGCTAACAACAACACAAACACCGCCTGCCCTGCTCTGTGCTCTGCTACCCACAGCGCGCTCGGCACCAAGGGTGGATTTATAGCAAGGAGCCCCGACTGTAAGAAGTAATTCATGAGTCCCCACAATGCCACTACTGAGAGGCAAAGGGGGAGGGAGAAGCCAGCGAGGTGTTCCCACTCTGTGGGCCGCCATCCCTGCAGATCCGATTTGCAGTTGTGCACAATCACATCCACGACCCAACGCACGCAGTTTGTCCTCATTAATTTTGTTATAATTTTTTCTCTATATGGGGGGAGTCATCTTCACCTTCCTTTTGCTCAAATATGTTCTGTTGTCATTAATGGTTGTTACAGAAAAGTCATAGTATACGCATGTGTTCACACAAACCTACATGGTGCACACACACACTCGTGCACACACCCAGGTTCCTGATACACTCACATGCAAAAAAAAATTACATCACTATTATAGACTTTTCTGGAAGAGTGAATACGTTTGTTTGAGAAAGACATCATAATTTTAATAAAACCCAACCTGATGTAGGAAACACCTACTACGAATAAAGTTTTGGAAAGATGAGATAGGAAACAGTAAGTAACGATATATATGATGTTTCAAATCATTTAACAGAAAAAACATGCAACCTAAGAACTCCACCCACAAAGAAGGAATCCTGTGACACACAGGCACATGTTCACTGCTTCACAGCCTCGGAAACACTCCTAAACACCTCAAAGAGAAAAAAATTGCAGTGGAAAAACTATCCTTTGCACCATCAGACCTAATTCCAGAGGACGCAGAAGAAACCCAGGGCAAAAACACACACATGAAACTCGGCACGGATTCTTATTAGAAGCAGGCCTGTCAGGTCTCATGAAATCTCTCTGGGCAGGCTGATGAGTGGCTGCAAGTTTCGGTGTTCAGGCTGAGCACTGGGGTTTCTTCCCATCCGAGCCCAGACTGTAAGAGGGTTCTCTGCAACACCAGCCTTCTAAGTCCTGGACCTTTGTTTTTGTCCCTAACTCTTCAATGAATTGTCTTTCAGTTCCTGACTCAGTCGTCAGTCATTCCAGAACAGATCCTCTACTCTGAGAATCTGGAGCTAGGAGCCTTCAGGAGAGGCCTGAGCGGGGATAATTGTTTTAGTGAAGCTGGCTGCCTCCTCAGAGGTCCATGGGACCCTGCCGAGTGGGCTGCCTACCTTTGGCAGCAACCCAGGGCAGGTTCAGGAAACGGTTTCGTGTTCCTGCCCTCAGCTTTGTGTCAGTGAAGCCTGGCACATCTTTTTTGTGGTTGTAATTTAAATGAGACAACCCACGGCACAGCTGTCTCGGTCAAATTATGCAGGGCCATGTGGCCTTTCTTCCATCTTTAAAAAGTCCAGGGCACCTCTGACCATGTTTGAGGGAAGCCCAAGGGAGCAATGACCAACAAAAGGAATAGCGATTATGCCAGCAAAGGATGGAAATTTGCCTAAATGAATATATTAAAGGCTGCACTCAGAAAATGGAAATGTTAGTTTTTATGTAGAGGCAGAAGAGTGTCATGATTAAGACCCTGATCTTTGGGGTCAGACACGGTGGGGCTGGCATCCCAGCTTCACCATTTACTAAGCAGTGTTGACGCTGGGCAAGTTATTTAACCTCCTGGAGCCCTAATTTCCTTGTCTATAAAATGGGGAAAAGGAGAATACTTACCAAATAGACTTGTAAGGATTAAATGAGAGAATTCTCAACAAATATATGGCTTAATTCATGTTGGTTATTATCATCCTCATCAGCAGTTATAAAAAATATACAACATGCAAATGCCAGTGCCAGCCACCCAGCCACACAAATCATCTGAAACCAAGGAGAAGACTAATTTTACTCTGCCTCTAGCCCCTTATCTTGCATATCACAGAACTACCTCCTTGATGAGCTACAAGTAAAACTAACAGGACTGAAGTTTCTTCAGTCGAAATTTTATTTATCATTTATCTTGCATTGAGTGTTTTCACCTCTCCCAACACACACACACACAGGGAGAGAGAGAGTGTGTGTGTGAAAGAGAGAGAGAATGCATGTGAATGAAGTCATCTATGTGACTGTATGATATAGCAGTACAGACTACCAGATATGCAGGCACAGAATGAGTAAATAAACCCCAGAATCAAAGGAATAGAATTATCAACTTTATGTTGACAGTTATATTCAATGATCCCCAATTATACATTACATCACAGAAATAAACTCTTTAAAATACTGAAAGCACACTCATGGTGACTCTGCTCCTAGGAGCCCTTTAAAATAGAGGTTAAATTACAATCAGATGGCAAGAAGATAAGGACCCCGCCTTGAGGCACTTCCTTGGGATAAATGGCCAGTTCTTGTCCACAGTGGTAGGGGTTGCTGCCCCAAAGCACCATGGGGCCAGTGACCCCTTGCTGGTCATTAATCGTTACCGAATTCACTGGAACCAAAGTCATTATTGCTAATATAAACTTAAATAAAAATTCCAGAGACATATGGATTTCTTTTAATAGTTAGCCTTATTTCTCTTGGGTTTTATAGGGCATTTCTATCGAATTAATGTTCTATACATTAGCTCTGTAGTTGGTTTGTCTTAACACTTGATCCTGCTTAAAGTGAAGGTTTATTGGACATAAAATAAGAAACGAAGGAAGGCAAATGAAAAACAGGAAATCCTAAGAGGACCTATTGTATACTTGAAATTCTTGGAAAATCATTATCCATGGGACTTACAATTTTGTTTATTTGGGGATCTGTCAAAATATTATAATGTTTATATGTAAAGGTTGGAATACTTTTAATTTAAAAATAGACAGGGGAGGGGAAGAGAGAGGGGGAGAGGGAGAAAGAGAGACAGACAGAGAGAGAGAGAGAGAGATCTTATTCTTATCCTGGAAAAATTTTATTTCTCAGTCTCTCTCTGTATAACAAAAAAGTTCAAAATTTTGTGAAATACTCGTTTCTTGAGGAATATGCACTGTATTGTCACACACAAGCCCAGGATACTAGCAAAGCATAAAATGTCACAGCTTCATTATAAAGATATTCAGAGTTATTAGGCCTTAAAGGAAATTACCCCAAAACTACAGATACAAATGGAGAATGCTGACTGTGAACAACTATTTAATGAGCATGTGCTATGTACAACTCAATATATATCCCCCAAGTATCAACTTCTAAGCTGCTTCATCTGGAAGCCAAGTCTAAACCAGAGGAATCCAGTTAGATACCACGGGGATATTACGTAGGTAGCCTCTGCTTTGACCTTTCGGGGTTACTCTCACACACATAAAATGTGTTGGTCCATGTGCCTCACATTTTACAAGCCTACAATTTTCTTTTTACTAGATTCCTTCGCCACCTTGCCCAAGTTCTGCTACCAATAAATTAAATATACCAACTCAATTAGCCTTGTACGGTACCTCATCTAATGATCTCTCCCAATTGCCCCTTGCCTTAAGGTAAATCTTGGCAATAGACGTGAGCTGTGCTGACTGCTTTAGCCTCTTATTACCCACCTGGTGCCTTGGACAAGATCATGAAGGAGCAGTGAAAGCAGACTGAGAACACACTGGCTGTTCAGTCCTGACTGTAAGGTCGCAACTGTTTAATAATAGGCTACTGTCCAATGTTAGATATGAGAAGTGGCCAGATTTATAGGTGTATTGAGGATTAAAATCACTAAGAGACAGGGAGCCTTAAAGATACTAAGTGTCCAATTCTCTCATCTAATAAATGGGAAAACTGAAACCCAGAGAGAGGAAGAGACTTGCCAAGGCTCGCGTATCTAAATACCAGCAGAGGCCGCGTTAAAAAAACAGGCCTCCTGTGTCCTAGTTCAGCATTCTACACCAGCTTACTTCTCATTTTCATTATAAATGAAAAAATCCAACTTCAGAATGGGCAATTTAACTTGTTAGGCCCATAACAGAACCGAAGCATGCTCACTCCCTTACAGAAGGGTGTTCTCAAGTTTGGATTTAAGAATGGAGGTCACAGTACCTTGAAGATTGAAAATGAGTGCAATAGGGCATTAGCCTATACTGAATCTAATGAGTAATGAGTGACTTTACATCTAATAATGAAAGTGGGACAGTGGCCTGGGAAGGGACAGGTAATGCTGGGAGAGAGATGGACGACTCAATGCAGTTGGTGGTGATTTGCAAGAGAAAGGGTTCTACACTAAATGCAATTTTCTTAGTATACAAGCACCCTGGAAGTGCCACGAAGTATCTCTAAGGCAGTTCCCAAACCAGGGGGAAGGCTACAATTCATTTTATATAGCAGATGCTTCATGAACTTTTATTGAATAAATTAATGTGCCGGTTCCTTTGTTTCTCCCATTTGAGGTCAACAAACTATGTCAACATCACCTATGTGAATGAAAAAAAAAGAAAAAAGTTCCCAAACAAGAATACATCCCACCATGAAACCAGTTTTTATAGGTTAGTAGAACTATTATTTCCAAGTGTGGACATCAGAAGATTTGGGAGCACAAGGGAATTCAGCTTGTGGCATGGTTTAACGATAATTTGGGAAGAAGAAAAGATACATAAACTTGAAATTCCAGCTTTTTAAAGCATTGGCCCTAACTGACCACATAGTGGATGAATGCAGGGAAGAAAAAATTGGATCTTGCTTACATTACATTCAGTCTCATTTTTGAACCAAGATGGAAAATCAGAATTTTCCCAGATCAGGTCCATCATTTTAGGCAGGTCAGATAAGCATGTATTTCAGAGGATGAGATAACTGTTGTTTCCTCCTTTTCCCCACATCCTGAAAAGTGCAAAAGCTGCTGACTATCCACCTGCCCCTCAAGCTTACTAAATGAATGTCCCTTGCCTTTTGGAATCATTTTCCTGCAGTTCACCTTGAGATGATGCCAGGGGTTAATAATTTCTCTCAGCACCTTATCCATGACTTCTGCCCTTCTTTGGTCATTCAGAAGGTGTGACAAACCCGTTCAGGCTAGGGATAATGGTATACAAAACTACCTTTGAGTACGTAGAAATAGCGTCCTTTTTTCCCTTTTCAGTAAGATATTTTTTTCAGAATTATATTCTACAATGATGCCTCATTTCCTTTATCATTATTTTATTGTTAAATTTTAATAATAAAACTTACTATCAAATCTTTAAGTTTAAATATAAAGTGTTTATTTTTAAATGAGGACTCTGAAAATTGCCAAGTTCAGTATTTACGTATGTCAGTTCCTTTCAGAGAAAGATAACAGATACAATTGTTCATGATGGGACATCTGGAAGGGTAAGAATCTTTCTAAAATTTCTACTGAAAAATGGCTATTGATAAAATATCTCTAAGAACAAAAACAAAAAAATTTTGCACAATGTTATGATATACTATGAATAAGCACAATTGCAAATAAACAAAATAAGTGAGCTTTTACAAATACTGTTTTAAGACAGGATATTCCGTAGCTTCCTCCTCCCCTGGACTGTTACAATTTCTTAGAAACGTTTAACTGGTGGTCGGTGCACAGTGCTAGGCCTTGTTAGAGACATAGAGCTCAGGAGTTTCCTTGGACCCAAACCCAGAAAATACAAGTTGTACCCTTCCCTGAGGCTGATTTCACGCAAGGTGAAATGGATAGCAGAGCAAGACCCAGATGGCCCAGCGTCACAGCAGAAAAGCCATGGAATCAGAGCCAAGACCTTGGCTTCTGGTTCTGGCTCAGAGGCTAATTAGAGCTTTGGGCAAAGTTGCCCAGCTTTTGTTGGCCTCAGATTTCTCATCTATAAAATGAAGGGACTGGACTGTAATCTCCGAGTGTCCATTCAGCTCAAATGGAAACCTGGTTTCTTCTTCTAAGAACCTAGATTCTTCACAAAACCTGCCTTTGAAACCTAGCTAGATGATGTATTTGCTTGACTAAGCTAAATGATTCATTCTCCACATCCATGAAATGGGTACGAAAACCCTGCCAATCCCAGCACTGTCATGGAAATTAAAATGATGTAAAACAAAGACCTCTGTACTAAAGAGAGGTGAGCCCATGTAAGATCTCTATTTCATTTTCTCTAGGAGATATACAAATGATAGAATTAAAGTGTGTCTCAGCAAAGATCAAAGGTTCTTAGCTAAAGGGATAAGATTCTGACAGTGGAATTCCAAACATTAGCCAGAATTGGATGGGAAAACCTTCCCCACATTCTTAAGAGCTCCACAAATATTCCATATTGTTTTAAAACTCAGCTGTTAAATCAAACCTCAAGGAGACTTTTGGCGGATCTCACAGACTTGTGCAAACTAAGAACATCTACATGGAGTGGTGGGGGCAGTAAGTAAATTTTTTGTTAGTGAATAAAGACACCGTATTCCAATCCTTAAAACCCTCATGTTATTTTAAGCCCATCAATAGAGGCACAAAGCTAGCCATAAAATTAGAAAACTTTACTTTGGTAGGTTACACCAGAGAAGTTTCCAGCTGAAAGAAGCCTTTGGGAAGTATACAGTCTGCCCTCAGTCCTACCTAGAAATGACACAAATGAAGCTATTTGAGGGAGAATCTGAAGTTCCAATTCTCATTTCCACGATGACAAAGTTGTGTTGGGGAGTCCCCAGGAATCATTTATAACCGAGAGAACAAGAGAGGCCCCCCTTCAAACTCCAGTTTCAGTGGACCTGAGAGAGGTCCTCCTGGGAGTCAAAGTAATGGTACCACTTGGTGTACCCAGGTCAAACTAATTTAACCCAGAGGAAAGAAGGGTCACATTCAGCTTGCTAATTTCTCAGTTGTACCCAACCACAGCTACGACTTTCCTTCCAGGTAGTTTCCATGGATCTTAGGACTTGATGTGGTGATTCATATCTCCATTTTAAACTTCCAGCACCACTTAAGGTTCCTAGAAGGAGGCCATTTGTGTCGAGGACCCTCCAAATAGTCACAGGAGAGGAATGAGGTAGCATTTTTTCCAACAATCAGAGGGGCTATGTACCTTGCTTATATGAGTTGCTAATTCTCATCACGGCCAACCCCTGACGGACATCCCAGGGATGTGGTCACCTCCATCCAATGAGACCTCTTCAAACAATGCACTTCTAGTTTTCACAATATTTAGGTGGCAACTGTAGCCCAGTGGGTGCCATTAGATACAAATGAAAGAAACCTTGCTAAAACCATTTCTGGGTAGCTGACAAATTTCCAGACAATGTAACTGTGCAGAAAGACAAAAATAAAAGATTTGATAAGAGGAAGAGACATATAAGGTAACACAGTCTCCTGAAATTTATTATACCAAACTTCCATGATAGATCAAGGAATCGGATTTAATTTTGCCCTGATTATTTGGGTATGTCATTGTTAATGTTACAGGAACATTTTTAAGCCACTGTCTATAAGCAATTTGATGAAAGAAAAAAAATTAGTATTTCACAAGTAATGTCGAAAGCGCAGGGATTTGAAAGAAACTACTATCAGTAAACTCAACAGCACACTAAATAAAGAAAATTACTGCTGCTAAGATACACTGTTCTGAGAATAATCAGGAAGAATACCACAATGCTAACAGTGCTATATATAAGAAATTATTCAAGTATGTATTTGAGTAATTCTGCATTTTAATTTAACCCTTTGAAACATTAATCAAACTGTGGCTAATTATAGGAATTAAGGAATTAAACGATGGAATCTTCTAAAAGATATTATTTAAAAGGCAGTTTATACAATTACTTGTATAGATGTTTGCTTTAAAGAGGAAAACAGTTCTACTGTAATGAAAAGGGTCTTAGAAAATTAAATTAACAAGGGGGGAACCAGGCTGATATGAAACTAAATTAGCATCAAATGCAAATTACAGGGTACTTAATGGTAGAAACAGGTGCAGAGAAGAACCCTAAATGAGATAAATGAATAAAACATCCCTCTCCACAAATGTGGAAGCTGACACAAAGTCAATGATATGAATAATTCAGCAGCCTCCACACTGCTGTTGAGGTCAGCCTGCCTTGACCTTTGAAACAGGAAGTAAAATTCAGTTCAAATTTGAGTGACTGGAAATATAACAGTTATTTGTTTTTTATATTAAAAAACCCACAGAATTTTTCATGAAAAGACAGGTACAGGAAATATACAATACAATTATAGTCTGAACTAAAAGATATGTAGCCAAAATAGTTGATAAACAAACAAAAAAAAAAGCATTAGATTTTACCCAAACCATGTTTCATTTGGAAATCCAAAAATAAAAATAATTAAAAGTGCATATACTAGTGCTCACCTTACCAATCAAACTCCCTAAGGGAACCAATTTCTAAATCTTTACCATTCCTTCAAATTATTTGTTGTGTTGATGTTCACGTAAACAGCACGTCATGATTTGTTTAAAAGGCACGTAATTTTATTAGTAATGCAAAGCAATTGCTCACATTTGTAAGATAAAATTTGGTTAAATTAGATTGTTAATTGTGTCAACCTTTTTTTAATCCTTAACTTCTGATTTAATAAATGTACATTCCCAAAATACATTTATTTTATAAAAATGCAGCTGGATTCTAAAAAGAAATCATTCTTATAACTATCTCCTATGATTTTATATGTCTTTTATGCCTTCCTTCTTTGCATGCTTCAAAAGTATTTTGTACAAATAGTGAAAGTACTCTCTTTTCAAATTGAATTTGGTGCTTTTAGAGATTAACAGAGTATGACAACAAACCAATTTCTCCAAGCTGGAAAGACAGCAAAATATATATGGTATATCACCCTCATGCTCATTTTACAGGATGGCATAAAAGATGTCTGATAATGGCAGTTATCTCTGCCCTCCAATTGGTTCTATTAATGGGACCCACAACTTGGCTATCTACCTTTCATCTGTCTACTGCGCTTGTCAGATAAAAGATTATGTTGAAAGATGAGCTTAATTTTATTTTCTAGATTTAGAGGGTTAAAGACACACACACACACACGTTTCAGCCATCCATTGGAGAGCAGCAGTAAACTAGGTTTACGATTAAAGTTGAGAAATGTTCCTTCCAGACCTGAGTGTTTAGCTGAGGCAAAATTAAAGATGCAGTGTGTGTTGATTTTTTTAAATTATTACTATTATCCTATCGGCTAAATCACTCCTCGCTCGACATTTAATAAAGGGTGATAGACCAAACACTGCTGATTTGGGGTTTGTGGTAATGACTGACCTGAGTGAGGGCTTTGTGTATAAAGTGGCTCCCCATTAAATGAGGGCTCTGTGGAACCAGCTGGTTCTCATTTTGAAACAACCGGTTTCTCTATCCCCAAGTGCTAAAGAAAATAATCCCTGCAATCTATGACTACACACTTTCATGGAGGCAGCAACGAGAATTTGATTGTGGAGATAATTAAAGTCATTCCTGGAACTTCCAAGAAGAAAAAAAAAAAAAAGGAGGAAAGTGGTGGTGTAGAGAGAATAGTCAATGACAGTGAGAAAATAGTCAATGATAGTGTTTAAAATTAAACTATGACAAATCATTTGAGTGGAGAGAGGAGAAGGAAACCCGCCCTGGATGGAATGAACTAGCTTCGTTTCTCCTCCACTAGGCTGCTCCGGGGGGAGGCCAGAGATGCGATTAGTGTAGACACCGCCCCCAAGGTCCCATTTGGAAGCCAAAGAATCGAAATGTGGCTGGAGAAGCTACTTGTCACTGAAGACACTCCACAGCGAGATTTTTTTTTTTTTTAAGTTTCAATCGTAAATATAATAGCCAGAAAAGAATTTGAATTCTCCAATGAATGGTCTTTTCTGGCTGATCTGAAATGTGAAGATTATTTTTTTTTGTCTTTGACCTATTAAAAAACAAAGACAGTGTCAGACACTCAGAGCCACTCCATCTTTCCACCTCGAGAAGGGCTCGTTATTTCGTTGTATTTTATTTTTTAATCTACACTGTTCTACAATAAGAACCCGTGCTCAGGTAGCCTGAGTGACTTTCGGCTGAGCCTACGTTCTCTGCCAGCCTACAAATTTCATGAGCTTTGGGGAGAGAACAAAACCACGTGTAAGCTGTCTGTCTGCACTATCTGCCTGTAACAGCAAGAAGAGATGGGCTTGTTGCGGACGATTCAGGGCCTCTCAATTAACCTGATTAGTTCAGCACATTGCTCTCATGAATGACACCTTATCTGGAAAATAAGGGAGAACTTCCTTCCTCCAATAGACGCAGGAGCCCCCTAAAGCCACAAAGATGCGTCCTATCCAATGTGAGCACTTCTGTTTCTCCTCCTCTCCCTAGCTCGCAGGTCAGAGAGACTGGCAGACCAGGCACCTGATTGGATTTTGTGTCCTAAGGACAGAAGGCAAGCTCGGGTCTGCCCAGGTGGCCTTGGAAAAGGCTGGAAAGAGGGATGCCCTGTGGGCAACTTCAAGCCTCCTCTTTCGGAACCAACCAGGCACATGATGGGATTGGGGTGGGGATAGGGGGATTTGGAGTTGGGTGGGGAGAGAATTCATTAACCCTTCAACCACCAGAGTAGGTTGTCAATACTATACTTGCCTGGAAGGAAAAAAAAATGGTGACTTCGTAATTTTCTAATATTACCTAAAACAAAGGCTTTGCTTAAACATGGGTTCTTTTAACACTGATATCCATGTTTGATGTAACAATGGGAGATCATTGAGTCACCCACAAAAAAGTCAAATTTTCCTCCAAACTCCCTGAAATATGCTGACCTGCTAAATATGTGACATACATGTGGTATTTTTTTTAATGTTTGTTGGCATGTGTAATAGACATACTATTAACAGAACACATTTTGATAATGTGCTTGTGAGAATGTCAACAGCGGGGTTTTTCACTTGCTTGTTGGCTCCGTGATTTACTTGATCAATTAAACAGTTAGGCTATGAGGAGATTTGCATGGTAATCACGTGAAGATTAACATTTTTAAGTGTAACAAATTTAATATTTTATCTTACACTTTCTGTTTCTCATCATTCTTTAATGGCAATGTCTTTTCATTTTATTGTGTAGCTATAACAAGCCTATCTCTGGTCAAAGAGATGAGAAGACCAGATTCAACAACTGCATTTCTAGCTCCTTTAATTCTTACTTTCATTTCACAAAAACATACTCTAAGCACCTACTACACATGAGTGAGGCATTGTGCTCAGTGCTGGGGACATGCACCAACCACCACCAGCCTGTCACTGCCCTCTTAGGCACCCAGTCTACCTTCTAAAGAGTTCATCTGCCTCACCAGGTATAGCAATACTGTAGGAAGCATAAATTAGGATTCCATAGCTGGAAAGAATCCTGGCGATGTCTTCATTCCAGCCTTTATTTAAAAATAACTACCACAACATGCTGAATCTGTATTATGTGCCAGGAGTGTGCTAAGAGCTCTCCCTATGTTATCTACTTGGTTTTCACCACAGCCCTCTAAAGAATAAACTACTACCCTTATCCCCATCTTACATATGATGGAACTGAGACTTGGGGCAGTTACACAGGCAGAGCTAGGGTTTGATCAGAGGCAATCTGATTCCACAGCTCGCAGTCTCCACCAACATGGGGACTGCTTCAGAGGAGGGCAGTGAACTCAGCAAGTTTGCTGAAGTTCAATGCCACCAGCTATGAGCAAAAAGGCACTTCGACCTGAGGATACATTTCCTGTGCACCATGATCCCAATCTGAATAGTGTCATATTTTTTTAAAAAGCAATATATTCTTCATTTACACTTGTTATTATTCCTTTTTTTTCCCCCAATTCTGAGTCACTGAGAAGGCTCCATGAGGCCAGGAAGCGTGTCTCTGGATCTGGAGATATGTCTGGATTTACTAGCATTTATTTTAATCTATGACCCTCTGCTCTGTAGCTTATCTGGCCAAGCCTGATAACAGCACGTTACATGTAGTAGAAGCTCAATCAGTACTTGTGGAAAGAAAAACAAATGAGTGACTCCCCATCCAAGAAGACCTAGCTACCACGATCAACTTCAGTGAGCTAAGTGTGTTTGTCAGAAAGTTTCATAGCAATGATCACATTAAGAATAACAACCTACATGGTGTCATTATGTTCAAACTGCCAGAGGTGCCTGATTTTAAGCACCTGATAAATGCCAGACCCAGTGCTAGGTATTTTGATCCTCACAATCCTTCAAAATAGGAATGACTTTTCCCATTTTGAAGATGGGAAAACTGAGCCCCCTCAGTCCTAAACATTAAGTAGCAGTGGAAAAATTTGATCCTCAGTCAGTAGAATTCAAGGTCTATGCGTTTTCTATCATACTATGCCTTCTCCAGATTTCTCTCTGGATTAGTGTCTATTTTTTTCCAAGGAAATAAATACACAAGTGGTTCATTTATCAAAGTAAATGAGGACACATGAACGCAAACATTGCTCCAGCAAAAGGTAAAACAATTGATATGTCATATTATTGTCATTTTTTTAATCCCAAAAGTTAACTGTGGCAGCGACTAAAAAAATTTGGTAGGTAAACGAGTTTAGAGTAATACATAGAGGGTTAATTGTGGATATCAAGAAAAGTAAGATAAATGAGACACGAAATACTAAAAGTGGTGCTTTTTACTGGGCAATGGAGGGGGGAGATTAGGCTAGAAGATGCAAAGCTAATCCCTCAGTTTGCAGATCTGTCAAACAGAACCTGAAAGAAAAGAATTCTCTGAAATATTATACCTTACAGTGCTCTAAAACTTTGCAAGAGCCATGGAGATGCAAGTCACTATTAAATTGCCAGTGGTCAGGAATTCTGTTCGTTTCATTTTAAAGTGCTCATAAATCAGGACCTGGATGCTGGTTTTTATGTTAATATGTGGACAACCAGAATAGGGTGCTCACAGTCCTACAGAAAGAAGGACTTCATATTTCCGAAGGTATTCTGAGATGTATGCCCCATATCCAAAATTAGAATCTGGCTTTAAAAAACTAGACTATGCAGATTGTGCAGGAAAATGTGGGTTTTTGACACTGTAGGTAAGAGCTTCAAAGATAACCAAGTGAATGCTTAGCTAAGTTTTTTCTAGAGAACTTCCCAGTAAACAAAAGACACTGCTTACTTTTCATCTTCCTCGTTGTCTTTGTGATGAGACTATGCGTCTATGTGTGAGTGCGTGTAACCAAACCTGAGACAGGTTCAGAGTTCTTCAAATTAACTTTCCATGTTGTGAGAGAACTTCAGCCAAAAGTGTATCCAAAGTGTCAACGGTAACATGTTAAGATATTGCTAACACAGCAGAATACTAATGAATGGGAAGCATATTTTTAAAGGGGTACTTCTCAATAGCTTACCCATTGAACAGTAATAAATAAAGTGCAAGAAGTGTGATTATCTGGTCTGCAAATAGAGTTTAAAAAAAAAGGAGAGAGCTTTGGTCCATTGTGATTGCTTTGGAAAGGTGTACAAGAGAGCAACCTTCTGACCATTAAAAATGTCGGGCTGCAATAATAACAACCTACATGGTGTACGGGGAAGCGCAGGGTCTGCCCCAGCGCAGATCATCCAGCCCCAGCAGAGTATTCGTTATCCGAAGAGGGGAAACCACAAGAAACAGAAGCAGCTGATACGTGAAAGAAGATATCCTAACATTTTGCTTTGATCATTTTCAATTATTTATTCAAAAAGGAAAGAAAAAGTTGTTTTTACCTTAAAAAGTCACATCCTGAGTGCCCCATGTTCACGCCCTTCAGAGCTCTTTCTACTCATCCACTCACCCACCCCCAGGCACAGTATCAATACTAGGTCAACCGAACAGCGAACGAGCAATAAAGAAGTTCTGTGCTTGAGGGATTCTTGATACTGATGAAAAGGGCAATTTTTTAAAAACCACCACCTCCAAAAATCAAAAATCTTGCCCAAGTCCTATAAGATACGAACAGTGACCACATCCAGATTAAAAACGCCCGTGTGCACTTTGATTACTATTTTCCCTCTGTCCTGGCCCTGAAAGTGTTAAAGAAAACAATGAAAGAACAAGTGAGCGTACAGAGTAGGATTTACTGGCATTTACTTTTAATCTACGGCCCTCCACTCTATAGCTTATCGGGCCTCTGTCAGTCCTTTTTCCTCCTTTACATTTCATGAGGAGCCCCCCATGCTGCTACTGAGAGACAGAGCCCAAGTGTCCATAAGCTTTTTGTCAGGTAAAAAGAGAAGAAAAAGGAAAGGAACAAGAGGAAAAGCAAAGCTAAGAGGCATCTATTAGATGTCACTAGGCTTTTGTATTCATGTCAATGATTCAGGATTAGAGTATTTGAAATAATCTTATTGAGAGGAATCAAAAGGCCCACCGAGTGAGAGGCAGCTCTGGTAGCATATGGCAAAGGCACGGACAATATCTTATTAAAGATATGTTGGCTAACACTATTACTTTATATTATATTACAACACTATTGTGCCTCAAATAGTTAGCAGGATGGTATAGTTACCGTGTGCCATTTTGGAGGTTACTGTGTGGGACTGGGCTATATAATTTGCCAGCTTGTCTAGTTAAGTCATTATAAGTAGGGGTTTGGGGCATGTTTGGAACTAGAGGCAAGCACTTCGCCTTCAAAGATAAAAATTCCCAAAGCATACGGAAGACCAGTCTGCTCCCACTGAAAGTGGAATACATATGCAAAGCTGAAACGACAATGGCTTGTCCTCCCCAAGAATCAGTTGGATTAAGTTTACATCATTTACCATAAGTGTCCCGACCCTCTCTCGAAGGAAAATACAACTGGGTTTTTTTACTTGACTCCCTTCCCCGTGAAGAATACATGTACACAAACACACACACATGTGCACACGCACACACACACACATGAACACACACTCCGCTTCACACTTTAGCAGGATTAGGGCAATTAAAATTCTATTATATGAAGTACTGTAATGTTAAAACCATTTCCTTCTGGACAAAGGCTTGTAACAGGAGAAATGGTCTGCAAGGGAAATTTATCTTCATCTACCCCCACCTTTAAAAGCAGCAAGCAACCAAAGACAAACCTGTACTGTTCACCATATTTCACTGACTGCAATAGGAGTACTGGGTCACTTTTATATTGTCCCGGACAGTGTATAGTTACAAAATTTGTAAAGAGAGGAATGGGATAGGGACAGGGCAGGGCAGGCATGAGAAGGAAGAATTGGTAGACTATTTTAGATAACATCTCTGCAAATTAAAATAACCAAAGTACCATCTCTTTATGCCAGAACCTCTGAATGGAGTTTTTTAAATCTTTTTTTTTTTTCTTTTTACTGAGAGTTTGGCTGGGGGCTCGTAGTAGGGAAAAATGAGGAGAATTTTTATTAACAGAGGCAGGTACTTGAGGCAGGTATTTTTTCTCCAATTCAATCAACTTCTTTTAGAAAAGTAAAAGCGTGTTTAATATGTTATCATCACAAACTGTGTAAAGTTGTTAATGTGACACACAGGGGACTTGGTACTGCTTCTCTATACATATTTTTCCAGAACTATTACAAAAGCAAAGCTATGAGGACATAAGATGTACACCCACACCATGAGCTGACACTCAGGCCATGTTACACACATGCATTCCTGATTCTCTGAAGGTCCGTTAAATAACATTTCTTGGAAGTCACTGCCATTATTTCCATTACAGGAAAACCACTGTTACTCATTATACAATGTCTGCAGTAGTATTATACCATGTAAAAGTACTTTGCATTATGATATATTGTCAGCATATCTGAAATGCATTTTAATGTATCCTGACTGTGTATTTGAGAATAGCTGATAGCAAATGGAATATAGGCTGCTATTAGCTTATTTATTGTACTAGTTATTTTCTTATCACAGTAGCAAACTGCACACAAATGTACAAGGCTCATCTCATATTTAGAATGGTGTTATCTGATATGTGATAAAATTTAGAATGATATTTGCTCAGATAAGTCTCATTGCTAATAGTCACATAAGCATTCTCACTGAGAAAACAAATGTTTAAGCACACTAGGGTTAATGTACAACCATAAATCTGTGCTGCGTCAATGTTGGCTTTCCACTTTTTAAAAAATGCAAGCCTCTCAAAGCAACCAACAGGACAGCAATTATGCAGCCTGGGGCGATTTTAAAAAGTAAATTCCTCTTCCTTTTATTTTAAGCAAGTGGTCAAGGTTAGGAAATCAGGTAGTTTAAAAAGGTTTTATCAGAGCTCTGAGAAATGCGTTTACACCTCTGGTTCTTTGTGACCCAGACAGTAGTTTGCGTACTGTGCAGAATGATTATGTTGGTGGTTGGGCCTTCTAAAAATTGGAGCAAGACCAAAATAATAAGAGTTGAAAGGGTAAAAAAATGAAGTCCTGAAACTCTGTCTAAAAGCCTTATTTGCAACATTAATAAAAGTACATTATGTTGGCCGGTGAGATGGCTCAGCGGCATAAGCACCTGCCTGGCAAGCATGAGGGCCCGAGTTCGACTCCCGGAACCCACATACGAAAAAGGGGCCGGTGATACCGCTCAGCAGCACGGGCGCCTGCTGGTGCGCGAGGTCCTGAGGTCGACCCCCGGTACCCACAAAAAAAAAAAAGTACATTATGTTAACATTAGTTGGACTTTATTTTTATGGAAAACAAAAAGAAAAACATTTTAATGAATTTGGGGATTTACCACTGATGAAAAGAAAAAAAAAACAGAAGGAAATGCTTTCCTGCTCTTGGGGGATTTATACCCCACACTACGCCTTCCCGATGGTAAAAAATGCATATATATCCTAAGTCTAAAGTTTGACTATTGTTGTTCTGTTGCACAGATAGGCATATACGTTATATAAACACAATGAGGTCAATTTAGTCAAAAAAATTAGCTTGGTGATAAGACAACATTACACTTTTCTGAAACATCTTAGCACTGCAGTTTTACCTCTTACAATGAGCCTTCAATAAAATTTTTTCTCTGAACAATCCTAGCATGGTTAACATTTTCTGCTGGAATGATATACACCATGTAAAATCATCAGGTAAAATGAGCATTCTAATATTTTCCTTACTGAACATTCTACTTCAGACAATCATCATAACATATCCAATTCGTATTAGCTAAATGAAAGTGCTCTAGATGTGAGTGAGCTTTCAAAAATTCTGGAAAATACAAATATAGGTTCCTCTTCTGTCATCGTTTTGTTTTTCTTTTTAAGAGCACCTTGGGTAAGTGTGGCCTGAAGTAATTCCAAACAGACTAGGATATTCATATTATAAAATTCATGGATTTCTTTTAATGTCACATGTCAAGACTTATATCCCATAGCTGTAAAGAGATTACAGGTATTCTTATAAGTGAAAAAGAAACACATGGCAAATCTATGATTGTAATAAGCAAACTCCAAATCATTAGAGGTGTATTAATGATGGGCCTTTAAATACGTGTTTTAAATATTGGCTTTGAGGAACCCAAAACTTGTAGGTTACTTGAGCCACAGTATATCTGAAAGAATTAAGTCTAAATTCACAAGAGATAGGAATACACACTTTGGGAACAAATTTCATCCTTTATTAGTTCTATCCAGGAAAAAAAAAATTCACTTGTTAACATCTAAGGATCCACAGTACAATGACCTGAAGAACTGGGCTCTTATTGTCTCCCTTTACTTAGTGATCTAACTACTTCATCAATCACATTGATGCTAAATTCAAGAAACAAACTAATACTGAGCTCTCCCTATCCCACATACTGTAGCCAAAAACATCGGAACTCTACGCAAACAGAAAGCAATAGTACAATTTGGAGAAGGAAATGTTTTTGTAAGACCTAAATTCATCCATGTCATCACTCAAAGGTAGCTTAAGAAAATAAAGTTTTGTGAAGCAAATCAAGTGAGGATGGTAATCCTAACTAACTAGATATAGATTAATGTTCTCACTAAATATATACAGTTCAAGAATTTATAAAGAAGTTTCCATATAGAATGCGAAAGATTTTTTATTAACTGAGAAAAACTGGGTTTCCAATCCAGACTATCCTATGTGACTTTTGTCACTGTCGTCTTTTCTGATTCTTACAAAGTAACCCTAATTAAGAACCTCCCTCATTAGTCTTCCAGAAAAATTAGCACAGCTTATGCTAATTACTTCTGCAAAATTTAATAAACTCGTTGAAATGGGAATAGTCTAATGAGGTTTTATTTATTGAACTAAGATAACTCCAAAGAAAAAGGTTAGGACACAAGGATATCCAATGTAGTATTAAACTACAATTTATTCAATTTCTAAACACAAACTTTATTGCAAACCTTTTAAATTCAAATACGAGTTAGTGTGTGACTATGTTAAATCAATCTCCACCTTAATTCAATAACTGGAAATCATTTTTTGCTTTTTACTTTAACAATAATTACCACACACAGCCCTCTACCTCAGTGATAATGAAATTTGCTGTTATTAGTTTCTGGTCATCAGCTGTTAAACAACACATTTGACTTTCCTCCATGTCTGCACAGACCAAATTTTGGGATCATTAGGCACAGCCTGTGTTTTGTGATTCTTAATCAAGCTTATTGGCAGCAAGCAGAAATGTAACCTAGCAGTCAACTCCACATATACACTTTCTACATTTCATAGGAGTTTTCCTGTGAACTTTTTTGTAGTGACTTGACAAATTGTCCTAATTGTAGAAAAAAAATTCGAGTCATACTTTTCTTACTCTGTTGCATGTCACTAGAAGGAAGTAGAAATTCATTTTCTAAGTTACAGTACACATCTGTTGATTTTGTTAATTCCACTTTTTGATAGAATATGTCAAGATGATGTTTCCCAAACACTGATAGCAAGTGACAGCCAAAATTTGACACAGGAATAGCTTGTCCCGCAGCACCATTGCCGTATGACCAGAAAGCCTGCTCTGTCTATCCTATGAACAGTTTTCCTTAATAACCACTGCAGAAAGTTTTTGACTGATCACATAGCAGCTCTCTTCCATATTCCAAAGGATGTGCAATGGGAGCTAAAACATCTTGATGCCCAAAAGGTGACTGGCTATTAAAACCATGCTGAACCCAAGGTAATGACTCTCTGTACTCTTAGCTCTAGAACTGCAAATTGCATGCATCCTGTAAACAATCACTATTACTACTGAATGCAGGCCCCATAGCCTATTTTTATGAAATATTCAGGGATTTGCATTCATAAATCTGAAAGCAAATCAAACCCTAAGCATATAACAGGTATTATTCAATCAGTATAGACCAAAATCAGAAACTGAAATTCAAACTTGGTTGCCATCATTTTTTTTTTCTTTTACAGCAATTTCATGGAATCGAAAACTCTTTTCTAGTTTGCCCTTCCTTACATAAGTTCTTTTCTTGTTATTTTCTTCTCTTGATAAAAATAGAAGTTTCACATATCAGCATGGACAGAACTAGAGTTTTTTAAACTTTTGGCAGACTGAAGGACAAATAAATTCTGAAAACTCAGATGCAAATAAAAATAGCTAAATGGGGTTTCGCATATGAACTAGTAATACCACATGAAAAGAGGGTTCATGTGAGATAGTGGTGACAATCAGCAGGTAAACATATGTGTGCACACAGACCATGTTTCAGCCGTTTTTAAAGTACTCCTCTATCTAAAGAGACCACAATTAGCTACACACTGTTTTCTACTCATGCAACCAAAAGGGGGGGATGAAAAGGATAAATGTCATGAGTAATATCTCTAAAGCCACCAACAGCATAAAGTGCATACTTATTTTGCCTAAATTGTTTGAACTACCCCAACCAAGAAAAGGTTTTAAATACCCTACTGGGACAGATGCAAGGCGGCAACAATAGAAGCCACACTAATGCAACCCAGGTAACACAATCCTGTTTCAAAAACACGGGCTGGGCTAATTACAGCGCCCCTGAGTCAAGTTTCTTATGCCATCGCAACCCACAGGAACGGGTCAAAATCAAATGTTATTCAAACCACAGTCATATCAACCTTCTATATCAGAGTCACAGCTTAAAACCAAACGAAGAAGTTAAAAGCTTTAACCCATTCACAAGCAAAAAAGTGTTTTCATTGCGGGTGGCAAGGTAAGGTTCTGGTCATCATTTAAACCAAAAGGAACTGTGTGGCAGAACAAAATGTTTACAGTTTCAAAGTTCTGGGGCCTATTTGGGCTGGTCCTTTGATCAGAATATGTTCTTTTCAATAAAAGGATAAGAAAAACTAGCTTAAAGTAAGAAATGGTACTTTGAAGAGGTATATCTAAATGAAACAAACAGCATAAAGGACCTTACTCATACGATGTCTTATCTTCCATTGCAGAAAAAGCAATTACATGAATGTCATATCTGCTCTCACAGATAAACATGCTATCCTAATTCTATAGGCAGCATACAGTGGCACTGTGCATTACATTTTCCCATCTTTTAACTTTGAATCAATTTATTATTACTCATATGAAGTAAAAGTATATTTTAGTGAATGTTAGTTACAGATATTTCATTAAAATATCCAAATAAAATGTAACTTTTATAAAACTACTTGGCAATCAATATTAAGTTAAAGCATAAAGAATAACATAAGACAAAATCAACAATCTTGGACATGAAGTATGATGAAGCAAAGTAACCGCCTTGTATCTTTAGCTGAAAAAGTGATAAATCAAGCACAAAACAGTTCAAGAATTTGTAAGACGGGTTTTTCTCCCTTTGGGTGTTGTTGTTCTTATCAAAAATCAATATTACCAAAACCCCACAAGAGACTTTTGTTTGGCTGTTGATTTCCTCAATGAGAGGATCAGTCAGTCTTGTTTGCAAGACTCTTTACCCAGCTAGTAGAGGATGCTAGCCCTTTTCCTAGCTGATGATTGACAATATCTATAAAGCTTCCAGGCCATTTAACTCTCAATGAGTAATGCTATGTAACAAATGGTTTATCGTACATGTTTCTATACAATGAATTTCTATAATTAAAATGTGAAATGAATATTTGGAATGAGACTGTGCTTAATGTGCGCACACACTGACTCAAAATTGCTCTGAACAACTAAAACGATTTATTGTTCTATAGTGATTTACTTGGTCATGTCAGATTAGTAATATGGATCTGTTTAAAAACACAATAATTAAGACAAGCAGGATAAATTAACCAAGTTACAATACAGTATGAGCTGCAATCAAACCCGGGAAATAACAGTAGAAAATCTTGGTTCACAGATCTCTTTAAACTGCTTTTATGCATAAATAAAACCTTAAAATGTAGATGGATTACATCCAACAGAACTACTGTAGCTAAAAGTGATAATGATTCAAACATTTTTCAAATAAAAGTTAAATATTTATAAGCACCCAACCACATTTCATAAATCACAAACTATTATTATTTTATTTCTGAAGCTTCCTGGCACAGCGTGAGGATTGAGCCACAGAAAGTCAGAAATGAAAAAAATATTCCTTTAGGAGCATGAATCAGACACAAAACTGGAGTAATCCAAGAAAAAGGCCTCCAAAGAACATTCCATATGGCTTTCTCAGGAATCGCAAGCCGTCGGCACAGCGTAAGTCATGACCAACAGGCAAATTTCGGCCACAAGGCAGGTGTTTCATTATAATGAAGAATAAGAATCCAGTGAAAGAAGAGTGGTCCCTACCTGTCAATTATCACTGGATCTGAAGGAGTCTCATTTCGGTTGCCACAGCTTTTCTTGTCACAACAGCGGCTATGGAGCAAAAGCGAAAGGATTTAGTACAACCACTACAACGTAAAATCATCATTTAAGCAGACAGAAGGTTCAAATTGCTGGGTTGCAAATGCTAGAATTACCACAAAGCCATACCTAGCAATCAACAGATCCCTGGGACAGAAAATTCTATTTGGGTCACCTATGGGTTAATGGCCAGGCTTAACCTCTCCCTGCTCAGAGTGGGAGGGAAGGAGAAGGGCTCTCCCAGAGCCAGGAATGACAGCCCTGCGATGGGGTCTCTTCATCGCCGCCTGTGGTGTTGGCAGAGTTCAATGTGAAGTGCACTATTATTACATCTACCCAGTAAGAATATTCAGGGTCGTGGGTGGCTCAAGCATTCTTCCCACAAGATCACACTAATTTTGTGGAGCGCATCAATAATGAGGTTTGAGCGATTTCTCCCCCTCCAGTTATTTTGTATTAAATGTATTCCTTTTTCTTCTGTTTTCTCTTTTATGGGTGGCATTTCATTCAACCACAGACCTCCCCAAAATCCTACAGTGGTAAATGTTTGCTTTTGAACTGTCTACATGTGAATAAAGATTTCACAATAATTAAGACAAGGAAGAGATAACATAAAAGAAAGTGGAGGTTTCCATTCACAGTCCTCTGGCTTTGAAGACCAGCACTGGGAACTACGCAAGTTTTCTGGGAGCATTATGGACAATGGATCCAATGATTAACACAGCCATGATCCTCTTTATTAAGTCATAGAAAAAACAGCTATTAGCAAAGTAAGCACCTGCTATGAAAATCCCACCCAGGTGTGACCTTGGGGCTGCCAGCATTTTTTAAACTGAGGTTCTTCTAAAGGGTGAAACTTGTGTTTTGGAAAAGTGCCCACAATAAATAGAAAATTATCCATATGAAAGTTGTTCGTAAATAACAAATGTGTCCCTTGGCTGGTCTACACCCAGGGGTATACTACGAAAGTATATATTTAATCAGTCAAGAAGGTGAGGAGGTTGCCCAAGGGTTCGACTTTACCATGCACCACCAGTAAGAAGAGAATCTTTCTCCATCCTCTTACACACACATGTGTACACACACACACACATACACACTTGAGACTTGGTGACTCATACAGCCTAAATTTAGAGAGCTGCTGGAGGGAACCAATATTGAACTGCATTTTCAGGACCCAGAAATATATTTCTGCAGGAGTAGGGAGTCTTTCACCAAAATTGGGAAGTTTTCCTCACCATAACTATACTTCTGTGAAGAGAATCAGCTTCCAGACTTGGCACTAATTCTTCAAAAAGCAACATTAAAAATTGTATCTCCATTGTCAGCTCAGCACCCCAGCTAAAACACCACCCCATCTACCTGATAGCCATGCCCTCCTAATTAACAGGAAACTATTTCCTCAGGGCCTCAGGTCTGCTATACCAGAACATTGTGGAAAGAAAGCCCAAAGTATATAGGTATCTGAGAAACAAATAAAGAAACAAGGGAGAAGGGAGTACAAGTTGTTGGAATGCATGCAAAAAAAAAAATAGTTTAAAAAGTAAACATAACTGCCTACACCTATATTTCACAGGCTTGCCAGAATAGTATAGGGTTTAAGAACACTGGCTTTTTTTCACAATAACATCCAAAAAAATGAAATACCTAGGAATCAACCTCACAAAGGATGTAAAAGACCTATACACTGAAAACTACAGTACTCTGAAAAAGGAGATTGAAGAGGATATCAGAAAATGGAAAGATATCCCTTGCTCCTGGATAGGAAGAACCAATATAGTGAAAATGGCCATACTTCCAAAATTGTTATACAGATTTAATGCAATTCCAATCAAAATTCCAACAGCATATCTCACAGAATTAGAGAAAACAATCCTAAAATTCATTTGGAATCAGAAGAGACCTAGAATAGCAAAGGCAATTCTGGGCAACAAAGGCAAGGCAGGGAGCATCACAATCCCTGACTTGAAATTATACTATAAAGCTACTGTGATAAAAACAGTGTGGTACTGGTAAAAAAAACAGACCTGAAGATCAACGGAACAGATTAGAAGATGCTGAAACAACCCCAGACATACTAAGCCACCTTATCTTTGACAAAGGTGCCAAACATATTCACTGGAAGAAAGATAGCCTCTTTAATAAATGGTGCTGGAAAAACTGGCTCTACACATGCCGAAGATTAAAACTAGACCCATATCTTTCACCATGCACTAAACTAAATTCAAAATGGATCAGAGATCTAAATATTAAAACAGAAACATTAAATCTGCTGGAAGGTAGGATAGGTAAAACCCTTGAAGACATTGGTGTAGGCAAAGACTTTATGAATAAAACCTCAACCGCACAGGAACTATCACAAAGAATCAACAACTGGGATCTCATCTTATTAAAAAGCTTTTGCACAGCAAGAGAAACCACCAACAGAGTGAAGAGACAGCCCACAACGTGGGAAAAAATGTTTGCCAGCTGTTCCTCAGGCAAAGGATTACTATTGAGAACATATAAAGAACTCAAAAAAATCAGACCTCCCAAATTTAAAGACCCACTCCAAAAATGGGCATCTGAGATGAATACACATTTCTCAGATGAAGAAATACAAATGGCAAATAAATATACAAAAAAATGTGCAACATCACTACTCATTTGAGAGATGCAAATTAAAACAACACTGAGATACCATCTCACCCCAGAAAGAATGGCTATTATCAAGAAATCAACCAATAACAAATGCTGGAGGGGCTGTGGGGAAAAAGGAACCCTTCTCCACTGTTGGTGGGAGTGTCGACTGGTACAGCCACTGTGGAAGTCAGTGTGGAGATTCCTCAAAAAACTAGGGTTGGAGGTCCCATTTGACCCAGCTATTCCCCTTCTGGGCATCTTCCCAGAAGAATTAAAAACATCGTACCACAGCAATATATGTGCACCCATGTTTATAGCAACACAATTTGTAATAGCCAGATCTTGGAAACAACCCAAATGCTCATCAACTGAGGAATGGATAAGAAAGATGTGGTATTTTTATACAATGGAGTACTACTCAGCCATAAAGAAGGATAAACTGGAGACTTTTATAGGTAAATGGACGCAACTCGAGAAAATACTCATAAGTGAAATAAACCGGACGCACATGTGTAAGCATCGTATTGTCTCTCTAGTATGAAAAACTGAAAGAGTAAATAAGATCCAAAATGTACAATAGACACGGTGAATCAAAAAGAAACTGGTCAAAAGGAAAGAGAGACTGGAATAGGGGAATAGGGAAAAGAAAGAAGGGAAAGGAAAAAAATTGTACATATATATAAGATGGTTAAGATAGATACACTACCAATTTTACTTAGTTCATTGACGAGTAAGGCTTGTGCCAATAATGTTTGGACAACTGAATGTTAATATCCGTTATCCTGAATAACTAACTTAAAGATAACAATACGTAATGCATTAACCATTGTTACCCTCCTATTATGTTGTTTTGAAAATTTGTTCTTTTTTGATTTGTTTTGTTTTTTCTTCTCATTAAAATAAAAAAATAAAAAAAATTTTAAAAAAAGAAATACTGTAAAAAAATAAAAATAAAAAAAAGAACACTGGCTTTTGAACCAGACAGAGCTACCAGTATCACCTTGAACAAGGTACTCCACCTCGTAATCTTTGTTTTCTTATTTGTAAATTGGAGTAATTATGGTACCGACATCTAAGTGCTCAAAGATTCCACACCATAAGGGTATGAAGCCTGAGCTCTGTGGCTAGCTCTACTGAGAGCTCAATGAAGAGCAGCATCATTACCATTCCCTGTGCCTCCTGCAACCACCTCCTTCTCCACATCTAAGCAAGCTTGCCCAGTGCTCTGCAGATGAAGCAGGTCTCCAACAGCAGCCCATCAATAGATCCCAAGTCTCCATTACACAGAGGAAAACTGATGGATGGAAAGGCCTATTTCTCTGTTTTCTTTTACAAAGACAGCAAGTGAGCAACACAAGCTCCCGGATGCTGTACCCTCACCCTGGTCCTGCCTGGGTGAAGTGCCCAGAAGGGACTCTTCTAACTTGCTTTGATGATGTTTGTGGACAAGAATCTACCTCTCAAGCCTAACCGAGTCTCTCCCTCCTCATCGCCACTGGCCTTATCCTAGTAACTTTCATTGCTCTACTGGATCCTGTAGTAGCCTCCCACCTGGTCTCATTGCCTCCACTCTGACCCCTCCAAAATATCTTTTCAAATGTCTATAGGACTGTGTCACTTCACTGTCACAGAAATGGCTCTCCATTGCACTTAGAATAAACTTGTGATGTGACATGATGCCACACCACCTTCCAACCTCCTGCCCCTTCCTTCCAGCTTGTCAAGCTCTGGGATGCACAATGCTCAATCAAGCCTTGGGTCCAGGCCCAACCATGCTCCGCTGCTGGCCAGCCTATCCTCCAGCTCTTCCCTAGTCTACTAACCTCTCCCACCCCTTGCGCTCAGTCTGTACCCCCTTCCTCAGAGAGATTTTTCCCTGACGCCCTGCCCTTATCTAAATTAGGGTCTTCCTGGGGTGTTCCCTTCGGAGGCACTTAACACAATGCAAACTATATTGTTACATATGTATTTTTGTATTTTTTTGTTCCGTCTCATCGCCCCCCAACTCATACAGTTCATAAAAGAAGAAACTGTCAATTTTACTTACCAAATGAGTAGCATAATGCCTGAGATAGAATAGAAAAGCTCAAATATTGAATGACTGAATTATTGAATGACTGAAGGAATGAACACTAAGAAGAAATGATAATCCAGAAGAATAAGAGGGTGACAGATAAAGGAGGCCAAGGTGACCCTCATAACAGACATTGCTGATGAAAGGAAGATGCACCCCACCCCATCCACCAAACCACCTCCCCACAAACAAGTGCCACACTAGGCCTGAGATGTGCTCTTTGACTTCAACATGGTCCTCATCTTTTTAAAATAAAAATTCCCCTGAGGACAGCAAGATGAATTTAGCCATGCTTCTATGCTGTGCCCCAAGGGACCCAGGGAAACAGCAGCTGCAAAGAACAGAAGTGTAGAAGGAAGGATAGAATAGAAATAAAACAGGAAAAAGGAAGAAAAGAGAAGAAAAAAGAATGTGGAGCTAGGGGTCACTTAACATTTATCTAAAAAAAACTTTATGCAAAGTATGAGAACTAGCTCAGGCTGGATGTGGCGGTGCACATCCGTAATCTCAGCTGCTCAGGATGTAGCTCAGCACTCCAGGTTCAATCTCTAGCACCTCAAAAAAATAAAAAACTCAACAAATTTTCTGTTTCTTGGGTCACCACTGCATTACATACTCATTATTCCTAAAATAGGCTAATCAGGCTTCTGTTCCACACCCGAGCAGCCACCAAAGAGTGTCTGCAGTATGATCTCATTAACATACATGGGATCACATTAAATATATATATATGTTCCATAAGACATATATAGCTCATAGATAGATATCTCTTAAGACATATATGTGTACCTGTACATATATGTGTGTCTTGTGTATATGTGTATATATATACATATTCAGGGAATATATTGCATTCTGTACAATATTAAAAAGAATGAAGGTGGGGAAGTGATTCGCTATGATGGAAAGAAATCAACATTACGCTGTGAATTGAGAAAAATAAGTTGTAGAAGAGTATGTGTACTATGGTCCCCTTTCTTGTAGAAAAATGAACAAGTGAAAGGGAGGGAGGAAAGGGAAGACAGAATTTTTCACTCCCTATTTCACTTGCGTCTAAATGATGTCATTGGTTTAGAAAGGTCTACCCTGACTCTACAGCATTCTCTAACTCCTCATCCTGCCACGTTTTTCTTCATAGAAGTCACTATGTTGTATTTCATGTTTGTTTTCTTTTACGGTCTCTCTCACTCCAATATAAATCCCCCTGGGGACGGACAGAGTATTAGACTCTTTGGTTCTCCCCTACCTCCCCAGCAACTGCAACTGAGCCTATTATACAGTGGATCTTCGGAGCCTAGCATACAGTAGGCCTTCAGAAATTATGTTTTAAATTAATAGGAACTTCAAAGAGTTAAACTATAGGGAATGGAACAGGCACTGGGTAGATTGGAGGACATACATTTTATTTTCGTGCTTCTTCAGTGTTCTGCTTTGTGTTAAAATATTACTTTCCCATTAAAAAATCAAAAATCAACCACAAGAAGAAGGAAAATCCTTCCTCAGAATGTGCTCCCATCTATGCTGTAGCTTCCAAGCTCACTTCGGCATCACATATACCTGTAACTTCCTAGTAGCAAACAGAGCGAGGACTGGCCCTTCATCCTCGCGGCAGTCTTTCCTGCAGTGTGAGTTCTTCCTTCTACTAAACTCAGACCAAAAAAGGTGGGCACTAGTCTCCGCTACACACAAGACGTGTATTGACGAGGAAGGACAAACTGAAAGAACACATTCACAAATGTTTTTAGGATAGAATGAGGCTCATACTGAAACAATCCAATAAACAAAACAGTTGCAAAAGCACTTATACAAAAGTTACTGTATTATTCAGAGAAAACACAGTGATCATTGTGTCCTCATTATCCCACAACCAAGGCCTTCAGCTTCAGCCATCTGTGTGTCTGGATGGACTTTGTATATGTTCCTTAAAGCGGTTATTTATTAGAGGGCTTAGAGCTTTCCTGATTTGCTTTGTCATCAAAGCAGGATTCCAAAAGCCAGCACTATTTACATCGCTTCCCAATCCACAACCCAAGGGACAGGAGAGCCATGTGGTAGTCACAACAGTGGGTCCCCCACACCTGGGTGTTACATACACTGTAGACTCAAAATACTAGTCCTTTCCCCAACCGGATCAGGTGTCTCCCAGACAACTCTGCACATTCAGAGAAGAGCAAATTTCTAGGTGATGAATATCTAATGAGCTGACTCACAGCTTCATAAGCCAGGGCAAGGAATGTGTTCTCTTTCTATTCTTCCACGTCTGTCAACCCTATCTAAGCCCATAGCTTCAACTCTCACCTTTGGGAAGACGCCTTCAAGGTTAGTTATCTTTAACCCTGACTCTCTTCCCAGCTCTGGGCCATGCGCCCACCCCACTGCAGCTGCTCCACAGAAAAACCTCACTTGGACCACCAATAAGCACTTCTTCGTGCATGCTTTGGACTCCTTCTCCTATCTCACTCCTCTCCCATTCCTGCTGCAAAGACCCACCTGCAAGTACGTCCTCCCTCCTCTGTGTGGGCCCTTTGCCGCAGTCTCGCATCACTGTCCACCCTTTCTAGAGCTAAGTCTAGTAATCTGCTGACAAGTCTCAGCCCCCAGGCTAAACCAAAAGTTCTGCTCCTGCAGGACCTAAGGTCTTCTGCTTCTTCCTTCCACAAGGCTTTGCACATAGTAGGTGCTAAAGGATGAATAAAGACGTCCTAGAGGGAATGTTCCCAACTAGAGGGAACAACGTACACTCATGTGTTAGTAGACCCTTCCTTTGAATATTGAGTGACAATGTACCAAATAATTAGACAGTGCAGATATTGCTGCCACTGCTTCTATTAATAATTGACATTCAATACTGACTGTGTCAGGCATTGTGATAAGCATATATGGGAACTGTAACATTTAATCTTAACTAACACCCTGTAAGTAATATTAAAACTCAATTTCATACATGAGTCAACTAAAGCACAGAGGAAAACTTAAGTAAATTCCTTGCCTTCAAGAAGCTTAGCCCAGCAAAAAAAAAAAAAAAAAAAAAAAGACTATGAGCATAACCACTGCAGGGGTACTGAGAACTATGAAGGAAAAGCACAGTGTACTCAGGATCGCATGGAAAGGACATGCCTCAGGCCAAGGGCCAGTGTCCTTCCCTGAAGAAGCCATAGGTATCTGAAGGCTTAGAAAATCAGAATAAGCTAGTAAAAGCATATCAAGGGACTAGGCTAGCCTTGAGAACTCATGGCCCTACAAGAAACCAGGCAATTATAATGGAAAAAAACACTTTCTCAAACAGAGTACCTGTCCCCTGCAATAATTGTCTAGTGCACTGTAAATGGAGAAAACCCATTTCTTTCAGCCCACTTAGGGACTGGGAACTAGGTTCACCTACCAAGCAGAGTTCCTATTTTACATTCACATTTAAACGCTGGTTTTCAGAATCCCCTTATAATCAAATCCTGTATAGTATCCTTTATAGAATCTAACAAATCACTCATGGAACCATATTATTTTAAGAACTTCACAACCAGGTATAGGTAAAACATAATGATGATTGGTATGTTAGATTCCAATTCCCCAAAAGGCAGGGAAAGTCCCAGAATCCTACAGAAGAGCTCCATGTCAGCAAGTCAAAGGAGGGTTTGTCACTGAGTGGTAGTAATTATCATTCAATGGTGGCAATTCCTTGGGCCAGCCCACACAACGGAGTCACCTTCTCTACAGAACAAAATGGGATTTTAAAATTTGCAACACCTGAGACGACTCTCTGGTGACACTTTTTAAATTTCCTTTTTCTTTTTCCTTTGCCTGCAACAAAACAGAATCATACCAAGCCCTTTCTTATCTATCTAAATTCTCTACCTTTTACCATACCCAACGCACTGAAAATATACAGCTTTTGTGACATCAATGCAAAGTTTATTGTGCTGTTAGCTTGGACAGAAAGCACTGCAGAAAGTTGTTTAGAAATTAAATATCTAAAACAGGCTATTTTAAAATCCAGGGCCCTCACTATTTCATGTCTGCAATGAAGAAATTTCATCTTGGGGAGAGCAAGCTGTCTTTCACACCATATGGCTAATGGTGGTGCATAGCAATTAGCCAGGCTGATTAATGGTGAACAGACTCTAATTTTATGCTTATAATTGAGCCTGCATTTGCACCCCTGGTGCAAATTCAGCACATCCCAACTTCCACTTACAACAGGCAAGAAATCAAGAGAAATAGGATGGTGTGGAAAGTGAGAATTTTTTTTTTCCTAAAGCCCCCTAAAGAGCATCAGATTTGCAATTTAAAAGACTGTTAGCCACACAATAGATGACAGGTTTGTGTAATGGGGTCGTGCGGCCTGGTAAACAAACAAGTACCCCATACACATCTATAGGCAGCCAGAAAAAACGGTAGTCTGTAAGACTAGTTGGATGACATTTTGAATATGGGTTTTCCCTCTAAGCCACGCAGTACAAACAGCATTATTTGCCTTCAGTGGCTTGAAATTTTTATTTTTGCTATTTTTATGTTTCTGAAAAATAGAGATAACATCAGCAGTAAAGCACACCGACCAGCATAATAAAGCACTTTGGACCAATGAATTTTAAAAACAAGAAAAATATAAGCTGCATTAATAGAGGGTAGGCCTGTACGTGAAAGACATAATATATCTTTAAGTATTTCAAGGGTAGAATTATTTCCAGCATAGTTGAAACATGTGCAGACACGAGATACAAATCTATCATATGCAGATATTATTTGGCTTATTGGTTAAGATCCATCCTCCTATTTCCTACTTTGTTAGAATCACATGTAGAGGAACATGGAAAATTCAGTCTAATGGTGTCCTAATTATAGGAAGCTAAAATAATAGAGAGTTGATTGAAAAAATAGTAAGACAAAGGAAACCATGTTTCAATGCTTTTCAAAATGAATTTTACTCATTTGATTCTGAATGAATTGGTACAACTCAGTTTTATTAAACAATTGTTATATAAAGTATAACCCTAATTTTTGACTAGTAATATAAGAACCCCATGACCATAATTTTGGGTTCTGTTACAGCTTTAAAGTCAGAGGAAAAAAACCTGTTTTTGGAATAATTAAGAAGTTTCACAAATCACTGAAGTGAAAACTTGTGACACTCCTGTATATTTTAAAATAGTATATTAGAAGTATTTTTAAAGGGAAAAATGAAATTTTTATAGACATAGAAGTTAATATTTGGGATTTTACTCAGGAAGCACATTAAGCCCTTTCGACTTTATTTCCACCTGTAGAGTTTTAAGATCGCTTTCCTCACAAGGCCACGAGCAGCAAATAAAGGCCACCCATGCCGAGGCGGCAGCTGAAGTCCTAAACGGATTGGTCAGTAATAGTCAGCAGCCGAGCATGCTTTGTGCCGGGAAAAGCTGCACGGCTAACAAAGCAATTAGTAGCCTTTCTCTGATGCACAGTGGCATCTTCATGCTTTATCCAATTACTTGGAATATACTGGGAGTAAAATGCTGGTGTTATTTTATGAAGAGTAAGAAGACAAGTTAAAAGGCTGTTCCCTGGTCCAGTCCCTCACATGTGGAGGCCTAGCTGAAGCCAGGGAGGTGAGTGTGGTCCAGTTGCCTGTTTTCTAATGTAGTTTCGGTCTGATTACAGGCAAAAATAAAAGCACTCATTTCTAATATGAATTTTTATGCTTTTCAGGAATTCATCTTTGCCATCCTTGCAGAAACACAAAACTCACTGTCTCTAAGAAATATTAGCTACACTGTCAGTTATGTACAGGGTAACTAAGAAATCAAATGCAAGGGGTGGGAGGAGAAAGAAAAGAAACACATCACATTCAATGTGAGGAGAAATGGTGCCCAGGTATGAATGGTCATATTTTTAAGCAGGAAAATTAAAAAGGGAGGAACTATAATTTTTGACTTTGCCCAAACAGAAGCCTTTGCTGACTTCAATAGAACTCTTACTCATTCTACTGGCAAGGCAGTGGAATCCATTTATTAACAATAAAATGATTGTACTGCATATTAGTTGGTTGTACTGCATTTTAGTTAGTTGTGAAGGAAAGGGGAGGAGACCATTAACAGGGTGATATAGGAATGGAAACAAATGTCTTTCAGCATGAAGTCTAAGAAATAATTTAGAACTACTGTGATACCTGACCCTTTACTATCAAGTACTCATGTCTAACAATTCTTTTAGATTATCTACTGGAAACAAGATAAATGTATAACCAAAAATAGACCTAAGTTCATCTAAATGTGAAGTATAAATTCATCTTCTCTTTGCTAATGAAAGAGAAAGACCAAGGTATTTCTTACCTGCACATGATCTCATGCGTGAGCAAGACTCGGCACATTTCAGGGTTCTTGTCTTGGCCTTCATACACTATGGCCTGAAAGCAAAGGCATGGTTTCAGCTCAGTAGCAGAAGACAAAGTATAACTATTGAGTTCTTGACCCATCCATCACTGCTGAGGGCCAATGAGCTTTTGGGAGCCAAGAGCCTCACCAAAAGGACTGTTTCAAAATACATGGTTCAGCACCAACCCAAACTGAGCGGAAGAGGATGTGACCCTCTCGGCCCCATCAACCACCTTATTAGAATGCACATCTCTGGATCAGCGTGATGGGTTTCTGTTGTCAAGACAACCATAATTCTCCTTTCAATACAGAATAAAAAATAAGCCTAATCAATAAGACTGAGTAGATTGAGATACTACTGATCTAAAATGTAAAGGAGCATGCAGGCTTAATATTTAAATGATATGCTTTTCCCTCCCACTTTACTACTTCCAGCCCCAACATTTAGCAATTTCATGCTAACCAGTAGAAAACAAGTGTGAGTGAAGGAAATGAGTCCGTCCACTCACTGTGTCATTTTTGTAAGTGATTCACCAACCAGGGAAAATCCCTCTTCCCACCAACAGGCTGAAAATATGTGCTCTCAAGGGGTGTACACCCACCCAAACAAGAATGCTCGCCGGCATAGGCCGAGTGGGAGCTTCGAGCCATGGAGTTATCTCCCTAAACTAAGGAGAATTACATCTCACTCTCAAAATCTGGAATCCCAAACCACCTCAGCAGCCTTTGTACTTTGTAGGCAAAGTGTTTGAGCCCACTTTCTATATTGTGTGCACAAACATTTAGCTTCCGGACACCAAGAAGTCTTCCTGAGAGCTCCCCTTCCTGTGGACCTACAAGTTAATACCTCAGCCAACAAAACACACACACACAGCTATCAGCAGAGCCTGGCTCTGCAATGGGATACATTTAGCTGATTTAACACTCTATCACTGCATAACACTAATATAATACAGCTTCAAATTGTTAATAAAATTACTTTCACACATTTATATAACTCTCAATTTCTTGGTGACAAAACTACTTCAATTAACCAGAGGCTGTTCTTAGGTAGGATGTAAAAATGCTACAGCAACTGGTAATTGGTTCTAATAGGCTTTGTTTTTGAACCTGGGACTTCTGGTGGCTGTATAATGGCTACTGCTGAAGGACCATATCTAGATCCATGGAGCTGGCTCTGGGTATGACATCTGACCACAGGGCCAAACTTGGCAACAAAATAAACATTAAGGAGAGTAACTTGCATGAGGAGAAAACATTACCATTGCCCATCAAAACCATTTTTATGGCTAGCCTATCATAATCCTGCATTGTTTTAAAAATATTTTTACTTTGACATATTTGTAGGCTTATGGAAGAGTTGTAAAAATATGCAACAAAGTCCACCATGTTCATATTCAGATTCCTCAAAGGTGTTTGTGTTTTAATAAATTTGTTATTTATTTATTTCCCTAAATCACCTTTTATTAAATTGCAGGCATGTCCTGAATATTTCAGTGTATTTCCTTCAAACAGACAATCTTCTTACATAACCACAGTACAATGATCTAAATCAGAAAATTGACATTGATACAACAATTTAATCTCCAGACCTTATTGATATTTATCAATTATCCAATAATGTCCTTTGCAGCAAAAGAAAATCCAATACTAATGGCTGTATTGACTTGTTATTTCTCCTTTAAAATGGAACACTCTTGAATCTTTTTTACTTTGCAACATCTTTGAAGAATACAAGTTAGTTATTTTGTAGAACATCCCTTGGTTTGAGTTTTCCCAGTCACAGAGTAAAGTTTTGTCTTTCAGGAATACTACGGGAGGTGGGGTGGGTGCTGAGTTCCTATGTTTCAAGTCTTGCTGGTGATTAGTTCCACTGCTAGCAACATAAACTTTGACCATTTGGTCTAAGGTGATGCCCGCTTTCCACAGAGATCGCCAGCCAAGTTTTCCACTATACAGTTTTACTCTTGCCTATGCAATTTGTAACTATCTTCTGGAGAGATAATCTGTATTATGTTAATATTCTATTATGCCTCAAATTTTCATCCACTAGTTTTAACATGCACAGATGATTCTTTCTTGCATTCTTTTTTTTTTTTTTTTTTTGTGGGTACCGGGGGGTCGACCTCAGGACCTCACGCGCCAGCAGGCGCCCGTGCCGCTGAGCGATATCACCGGCCCCTTTTTTGTATGTGGGATCTGGAAGTCGAACTCGGGCCCTCGCGCTTGCCAGGCAGGCGCTTACACCACTGAGCCATCTCACCGGCCCTCTTTCTTGCATTCTTGTATTTGTTTTTTTGTTTTGTTTTGTTTTGGTTTGGTTTGGTTTGGTTTGGTTTGGTTTGGTTTGGTTTGGTTCGGTTTGGTTCGGTTCGGTTCAGTTCAGTTTGGCTTGGTTTGGTTTGAGATAGGGTCTTGCTGTGTAGCCAAGGCTGGTCTGAAACTTGCAGCGATCCTCCTGCCTAAATCTCCTGAGTGTTGGGATTATAGGTGTGCACCACCAAGCCCAGCTTTCTTATATTCTTGAAAGACTTTTTCAAATACCCAAAAAGTTGCTTTACTCAACAAAATGCATTGATTAAAAATACTCTGAAAACCAAAAATTGTATCTGTCTGTTATATTTCCTGAAATCACTGCTGGAAATTTTTTTAAAGTAAATTACTGATTGGATCTAATACACGGTGCTAAAAAAAATTTTAATGACGCATTTCTGCTACATGCTATTACCACAAAATTGTTTGTATGTTCTCTTAATGCTCTAGATAACCTCTGTTTCAACTTTAGCATTTGTCTTGCCAAACTAAAACAAGTAACTTGGTAAATAAATTCATAGATATTGGTGAGTTTTTCCCAATTGTTAAAAGTTTGGGGGCTTTGGGGGGGTGAGTTTCATCACAGCATCTCATTTTGATTATTTCTAGATAGTACAGATATTATTTTTACTGGAGCTACTGGTTCCATGATATTATCCAATTAAAGACCTGCTGCAGTGCAAATCCGCTCAAGACTCCCTCAAGAAGTGGACGATATGGACTCCCAGAAGTCCCATGTTTTTTCGTTCATAACTGAGCATCATTTGTTTAAGGCCCAGCGCCTCTGTAATACATCTCTTTACCAAATACCAAACTGCCACTTCGCTTCTGGCAGCAGAGTCAAAACAGAGAATCTTTCTCCAAATCAAGCATAGAAAAATGAAACCATGAGTTTGGATTTGCTCAGAAATAATTAGGAACTCTGGGGAGGGTTGGAAGCATGAAGTTTCTGCTCTCCCTGTCCTTAGGCCTAGACAGAACAATTTTCTCACCACATAAAAGCAAAGAAAGAAGTGTTGCTCCTGTGACTTCTGAAAGAAAGAAGCAAGCGAAACTCCATCATGGACTAGGACTAAAATCCCGTAACTACAGTGAACTAGAGCCTTGAGGGTTCGCGTTCACGTGGAATTCAAAGGCAAAGGCACCTCCAACCCCGCCCAAGTAATTTTCATTACTGGAAAGGCTTTTTAACACACACAGAGAACGCATGGGCCCAGAAATCAACATTCTGATGAGATCCAGAATAGGAAATATGATAAATTTACATGGACGAACATCTCTGATGCAGAGTAGCAACAGTAAGACAGATTTAAAAACGAAAATTCTTCCAAGGTCTCCCTCCAGCTTGCCCCCCAACCGACAGCCTCATCAAATCTCTGCCATCTACATTTAGCACACATGTCAAAATCGGGTCACAGTTCAGCAAACCCAGACTGTAACCCACAAGCACAGGGATCCTCTAACATTAACTTAGGGGGAAGTTTCTGCTTTTCCTCCTGATTCGAATATGTGCTTCTGTGGGGTATGAGGAGAGCTGGTTGAGGCTGATCAGCTGGAGATCCCAGGAGCATATAAGACAGCATTGACTGTTTTAAGTGAAACCATTTTAATAGACAGCTGGTTTAGGACCAGACAATGGCACACCGAGAAGAAGGCTTACTGTCGTCCTCCACAGTAAATCATGCATCTGCTCAGTGGGAGGAAGGTGCTCTGCTGCAAGCGCGACAAAGAAAACAGTAGTTTAAATAAATCAATGTGTCTATCAGGAGTGAAGATGGAGGTCTGCTACAGCGATGGGCAGGAGAGGACAGAAATTATATGAAACATATTATTAATATAAATCAATTGATGGTGAATCAAGTTGAGCTTTGTACTCTAAGAAACAAAAAACACAATGTCATGTTGAAAACAGTGTTTACATTAATCCTGCCAATAGCAAATAAATCCCTTAGGCAGTAGGAATGCCTGCTTGAGCAGGAAGAAATGTAAAATAGTAAGCAGCAATGACTTCATCTCAACTTTAAAAACCTAGGTGATGTCGATAAAAAAGTTCTCAAAACTGAACATGTTTTCTGCAGATTTATTTTTCTCATGTACTGGCCTCCCTTTTCTGTCCACTAATAAGCAGACAGAAAATATAGGTATTGCATATTATTTTTTAACATTCTCTTCACTTTCACGTTGGGTTTTTTCAAGAAATTTTTAAAATAATTAACTACAGAAGAAAATAAAAGCATGAGTTTTTAAAATGTTTACACCCTGATGCAACAACAGTCCTGGATATATTACTGTTAGAGGATAAAACACCATCAATTTCAAAGGCTCCATAATAAATTAATCTGCAACATCTTTATACATAAATCAATCAATCAGTCAATCAATATACTAAGGTGCCCCAGTTGCCACTGTTTTAGAAGGCATCTTTGAAGTGCAGGCTCATCCCTGTTTTTCTAAAATATCACTAGTTCTTAAAAGTTAAGTGAAATTTACTATGGGTAAAGACCACACTGTAAAACAAAAAATACACAGTAAGCATACACTAAGATCACACTTCAACAGGGCACCAAAGGAAGTACATGGGACAGAGCCTGGATTTTCTTTGTTTACTTTTCTAATAGTTTTAACCCTTTGTGTTCCATGCCAAAATAAAGGGAGCAAAGAGAATACTTTTGACTTTGGTTCAACAAAATGTTTTTAGACACAAAATATTTCCATTAGGAGTCTTTTTTTGTTTGGAACCAAAAAATAGAAGACTTGCCACCATTAGCTTAAAAAAGAAGAGAGGAAAGAAAAAGAAAGAAAGGAAAGAAAGGAAGGAAGGAGATTATAACTAACACAAACTCCTAATTTTTCACTTATGTCAAACAATAACCTTGAAAATCTTATCCCTTTTTCCATATTCAAAATGAGAGCTCAAATCTAATTTATCACCTTAGAGAACAAGTTCATGAATGTACAAAATACCTCTTTTCATCAGAAAAGAAATGTCCTCTGAATTTGACCTATCAACAAGCCTTTGGTAGCAAATTACCAAGAACTGAACTAATCAAAAAATAATATGAAGATCTCCAATATCAACACACTGCAATAATAATCAGTAGATTCTGCCACCAAGTTCCACAGCCTGTCCCTTCAAAAGGGTGCTAATGTGAGCCCAGAAATCTCCAGTAGGTGAAGGAGCCTTAGTTAGAAGTCAAGCCATGCCAAAGAAAACACTACAAATTTGACATTTCATAAGCAATTGTGTCAAACAACAATCCAACATTAATAGTGGGATAAAAATTTTTTTTTGCTTCAATTAGCAGCTTGGCTACTGCCGAACAAATTGCAAAGATGTAATTTCAGCTCAGCAGCTAGGCAGGCCCGTTTTCAGAAGTGAATTAGGAAAGTCGCAAAGGAATGATATCATATTCAGTATGCTGTTCAGTTACGTCACAGCTCTGAATAAAAGTGAGCGTACAGCAATGCAGTGAGCTTTAGAATGCATCTTTTACATCTCAAAGAACCAAAACCCCTCATATTATGCAAATATCTGAAAAAAGAACAACATCATTCTAATAATTTCATACCATATTTCTTTTCTTAGCAGTAATAAAAGATTTTTACTCATATGGTAACTACATTTACATCTATATTAGTAGATACACTTGACTTTGTCAACTCAGTAGAGCAATAATAATAATAAAATAATAAAAGCAGCTGACTTATTAAGCACTTAATATGTGTCGGCCACTATTCAAAGCCCTTTAACATGTCTGAATTCATTTCTTTCTCACAACAAAGCTTTGAGATGGGTGCTTCCATTATTCCCATTAGTTTGATTCCAAGTGCTTATATATTTTAATTACTCTCTAAGACCAAATCTTTCTTGCTCAACAACTGTGTAAACAATTCACCAATGTTCAAACACTCCTTCATCCCTCTCGGCAATATAAGTAAAGACGGAGATAACAGACTGTCTGTACAGTCATACGAGTTCGATAAATGCATCCCTACTAATATGTTCGTTTTTAATGCTGTTCAAACATTCACATGGAAACAGCTCTAGCGTAAATATCCCCGAACAAATGGCTGTATATTATCCAGGAGGGAGCAGTTGGACCGCCAGACTGGGGAAGTACTAGGCCATCTGGCTCTGGCAATCTCTCCAAAACCATCAGCTTTGTTTTCACCCCCAGACTCCAAACAACACATTTTCCACTGTGATGAGTTTACATTTTCCCAAACACAGGTCCTGATCATGCATAAAAATTCCAAACTTCTTCATTCCTCTATGTGCAGAGAAATTTAAATCACCTGCATTTTTGACATGTTATCAAAGGAGACAGAAAGCTGCTGAAATATGGCCCCTGCTTACAAACTTGCCCCATCCTTTTTGTTTGTTCCCACAAATGCATGGAAGGACCTCTCCGCTGGTCTTGTGAGTTCCTTGGAACTTACTGTTTAACTTATGTTAAAAATGTGTTTATTTACCACCGAAGAACTATGAACTGAAAGGGTTGTTAATCAAATCTACGTAGCTGTGGCAGCATATGATGAAACAATCAATAAAGAAAAATGCACTTGTATCAATAACTTAAAGTACTGGGAATATCAAAAACAAATATATAAAGAAGTCTAGCTAGGAGGAGAAATTTGAGGGGATTTCCCATTATTGTACTGGGAGTCTCCACAGTGTCAGGACCTTTTCAGCATCCCCTTACCATGTTTCCTACCTTTAAATCCATACATATAAAGATTATATGACCACTGTTTTCTCCTCTCCAAAAATACTATTATTTAGGGGCAGGCAATACAGTGTTTTTGATAACTTTATAGAATTTGATATCCTTTCTTTGGGTATCACTGTAGAAAATGTCACTCTTTACAAGCAAGATGGAAGGAAAAGAGGGGAGATGAGCTAAAGTTTTGTTTTGTTTTCTAACTATAATAAGATAAATACCTCACTGAAGCAATCACAGACTGTAATCATATTTCAAGTACTACAAGAAAATCTGAAATGAGGCACATTAAACCTCAGACCTCCCCCACTGGGCTCATGTGAGCTTCCGGGGTAGATAACAGCTTCTGGATACTACAGCGGCCATAAACTTCTGGAACCTACAGGGGTTTTTGCGGGCTCAGTAATAGAATACCAAAAACAGCAATGACACGAAAACAATCTATATTTAGTCCAGCTAAGCTTGGTTTTGAGCAACCCTTCCCAAAGGCGTGACTTATTTTCTAGTTGGTAGACAGTTTTTAAAAAATACTATGTCCTATATATTTTATAAAGGAGGCTTAGGGATAAGGAACCTCAGATCTTTACAAATTCACTTCTAATGAAACTTCTTCATTCCTGGTAAAGCCCAAAACTAAGAGTCTTTACCCAAAACAGCCTAATGAGACACTTCGAAAAGGTGTGAAATACTGTGTCATACCAATACATCTTGGTTGATTGAGTACATTTCTGTTTGATCTCAATGTTGCTAACTCCACTCAAGATCAGAAATAATCTACGAAAATGTAGAATGTACAGCTAGTTTTGCATGTTGCTTGCCCATGATTCCTTTTGAATTTTAACACCAGCACGTGCATCAGGGATATGACGTCACAAACACAAAGTCATATCTCTGATATTAAAAACACTATTATAAAGTAACTAAGGGGTGACACTTGGACAGTAGCTAGTTATTCCCTCCACATAGAACATATCACATAGCCAAAAGTATTCTATTCTGCACTCTAAATATCAAAATCTGGAAGAATTTCACAGAAGAAAAATGTAACCATTTAATCAGTTAGCTTTTGTCAAATTTTATATCTGATGGAAGGGCCTCTGTATATTTAAGTAAAATCATAATTTTAAGAAATTTAAAATCAGATTAGGTATTTATCATAAAATAACTTCAAGATAAATGAGGAACACTCTTTTACTCATTAAGGCTGAATATAAATTATTATGTCACAGCTAGGAAAAGTTAGACATCTTCATGCTGATCTATCTGCTTTTGGGAGACCATTTTATTAACTATGTACACAAGAAGCTAACCTACTTCCAAAGCTTGTACAGCGCTAACCAAAGAACAAGCAACTAGCTAAGGAGCAGGGATTGCTTTCAAAGTGAAAGTTACAGAGAAGGTGGTTATTTAAACAATCATTATGAAAACACATAGGTATATCTTGAAATTTCCCTTTTCTGGATACTTTTACATTAACTCAGATAATTACTAACCCTTTTTCAGGTCACTCCCCACCAAAAAATATAATTGCATATATGGCAAACGACTTTCTCATACTTGCTATTATAAAAACAAACCACATTTTCTTCTTTTCTATCTGTCCTCTTTCTGCAGTTTTTTAAAGCTCTATAACCTTGTTAGTAAAATGTATTTGATGTATTGCTTTATAAAAATCAAAAGATTATTCTCCCCTCCATTTTCATATGCTTGTATAAAGTCAATTAATTTCATAATGGGAAAATCAATTCTTGACGGCACACTTTGTTTAGCGATATCTAAAATAAAGTTTTAAAGAGGTTTAAATCAGACAGAACCACTTCAAATATGTCTTAATTTTGTGCTTTTAAAAACTGTTCAATTTTCAGTGCTGCCTATAATTTAACATTTAAGTAGTGAGTGTTGCACAAGCCTTACATACTTATCGGCATGTGCTTTTTATCTTTTAAAAAGTAGATCCCAATAAATACATACGGATATGTGTTAGAGTTCATACTCTCCTCTCCCTCCTTCTCCCCCCATGAGAATGGCAGGAAAAGACATCCAGGATTTCAAAGGCAATTTTAAAAACAAAACTCCACTTCAGACTTTGTCATTTTTTGGTATTTTAAAAGAAAAAAAAAGTTACTGAAATGAGGCTTTTGTGTTTCTGTTTGGCAGAAAAAAAAAATTGAATAAAAAACAGTGTCCAAAGGAAAGATAATTATCCTATCTAATAATATAACCCAATTAAAGAAAATAAGACCAAGAGTAAAAGTATAAATGTGAATTTAATCTAAGCTATCAACTACGGAATAAACAGAATCTTCAAGAAAAGATAAAACTTTAGGGAAATAACATGAAACTGATCTCAATAGATATTTATTTATTAATTTTAAAAATAGATTTCATACCCTGTATGCTGATACTTGGGTCACAATGAAGTACGAGTGTAATAATCAAAATTAGCTGTTATTAAGTTGATTCTTGCTGAGTAGATTTTAGAACTCTCAACAACTTCTTAATATGCATTTTGTACAACATATTTAAGCCATGGCCTATTGAAAAGCAATTTTTAAATATGCATGCATACCTTAACTTCAAACTGTCTGAGCCACCTCCCTTACAAAAGAAGATCACCTCCCTTACTATAAAATGGGAACATTTAAAACTAACAATCAAATAAACAATTTGAATCTCCTCACTAAATTGCTAGTTAGAGATAATGGATATCTTCACCAGAGTGAAGAAGACTCTTCTGTCTGACTTCTTTCTCCCACCCAATAAGGCTGTCTTCTTTCTGCTACTAAGTTCTCCAGCTACCTAACCAGCTACTTCATTCTGAAACTAAACATTTTTTAAAAATTAAGGAGGAAAAAAAAAATAGCTCCTGTGCCTCATTAAAACGTCAGGCCTCTCTTCTGACTCGGCTCATAATTGTATCTTTTAAACCATAACTCAACCCTAATGTACACTGCCTGACACCCGCGTGGTGAGGGGCTTAAGGAAACGCGTCTATGTACCTTTAAGACAGCAAGCTCACTCATGCTGCCTGGCTTCCTGCCAACCTTGGAGGCAAATGCGGGGAGGATTTTTTTTGCAAAATATCCTCTTAACAATTGTTGCTCCCTATTCCAACACTACCCTCCACCAACACCCCCTTTTTAAAAATTCTGTGGAGTGGTCATCTGCGCTCTCCGCCCATCTCCCCATTCCTGGGGAAGCCGCCTGGGCCCCACCCTCCACTCTGGGCCTTCAGGGTTAAGCCCGGCTGGTTCGAGTTTCAGAAGTTTAGTTCTTGCCACCAGGGGTTCCTGGGCACCTTTGGCACCCCCTGGCGCTCCCCGGCCGAGTCAGAGGAAGTTCAGCCCTTACTGCCTTCCCTCAGCTCTGACGGGCTTGCTTCACAGGGCCTGAGCTGAGCCACAGCGCCCTCGAGCCATCCTGCCCACGGGGAGGCGTAAGAGCGTGACCGGGCCTGGAGAGCCGCGCTCCCAGCCAGGTCCGAGGTCCACCCTGGCTTTCAGAATCTGAGCTCCAGCCCTCCTGCAGTGCAGCAACCAACTTCAGGACTCTCCCCAATCTCGTGACCCTAATGTCACCCCCACGGCGCCCGCAGAATTAAGAAACTTACTTGTTTTGTCATGGAGTCAATGAGGCGCACGTAGAAATCTTGTTCTGTCCTTATCCCTACAGGGAAAATGAGGACAGGAGGAGAAATAAGTGAGAGGGACTCAGCTTTGAGAGGAGCAATTAAACAAAACCAACAACTACTACTATACAGAAAGAAAGGGGTCCAACGCGGATTGGAACTCCTACAGTCCTGGAAAGGCACAGCAGGGCTCCCTCGTCCACTACCAAGAGAGGAGCCCTGGCCTCTAGCAAGCCAGACTCAAGCCACATTGCAGGTTCTGCAGCCAGGAATGGGACAGGACCCCCACCTGGATACTCTTCTTTGGTGCACAGCAGTCCCTCTGTGTCCCCTGTCGCCACCACTGCTCCCAGGCCCCTAAGCCTAAGAGGCCTTGGGCCTGGTATTTGGGCTAAGTGGAAAGGACAGGCCACTGGAAGGGGAGAATGAATGAAAGGGGCCCAGGGAGAGCTGGGGCACCAACCTGGCCTCAAGTGCCCACTAGACGACAGAACCACCCTGGGGCGCCTAGGGCCCTCCAAAGGTGAAACTTCCCGGGAGGAAACTTAAGAGAGGCCGGTTCACCTAGAGGATGGCAGACGACCGCGCTTCGATGGGGGCTTTCTCCCTCTTGGAGCTGCCTGAGCCCCAGCCCTGCCCCGGAGCCCCGGCGGCGCAGACTGCGGGAGCCTCACCATTGCTGTAAAGGAGCTGGAGCCGGTAGTGGATCCCGTTATTGGTCTTTTCGCTGTTGGCTTCCTAGTTTGCAGCAGGACGCGGACACACAGGAGATGCAGAAGAGAGGTCGCGTGAGCAAGTGGACCAATTTGGGGGCAACTTTCCCCCTTTCCCCAAGCCGGGACCCCTAGTGGGTGAGCCGGTCAGCCCGGCAGCAAAAGACATTAAGGCAAACTGTGATCCCTCCTGCGCCCCCATGCCAAACGGCTCTCTCTCCCTTTCCAGAAAATTCCGCGAGGCGCGCACGGGTGATCCTCGCCCCAGGACCTGGGGACTCGGGCCTGTGCCATCAGTGGCAGACGCTGTGTGGTCTGGGAGTCCAGGATGGGTTCACCCCAGGCGCCAAGGCTCTGGACTGTGAAGCCAGGCTCACCTGGCTCCAGCTCGGGGGCTCCATGCGAACTTTTTTTGGAGCACGACCCCGTGGACCGGAAGCCCGGATTCCTCCGGGACGGGAAGTGGCTTGGGAGGTCCCCTCACGGGAGTGTGTTATGAATGCTTCGCACTCACAGAGGAGCGCGCCTGCCGGGGCGCCTGGGCCTCCTCCCCAGCCGGGGACAAGGGGAGGCGGCACTGCGCCCACTTACTTTTTCCTTCTCCACGAACCCCACAAAGGCTGTCCTCTCGATCTCCACGGGCTGGCCCTGTCTGTCGTAGAGGGCCAGGACGAAGTGGAAGAAGTTGGATTTCCGCAGATTGGAAGGCGGCTGCTTCTCAAAGTGAGCCCGGGCCAGACCCACCCCGCTGTGGCCAAAGACGCAGAGTTAGAGCCGGACGCCACCCGCGCCTCCCTTGTCACCCACTAAAGAGCGACCCCTCAAACACCCACCTCCTCTGCCCCCAAAACATCCAGTGGGCGCCCTTCACGACCCCTCAGGCGCTCCAGGCGCAGCCAGCGACAAGACACCTATACCCCTGCATGTGCTGGTCCTCCCCGCCGAGGACAGAGAGCGTCCTCAGAACATGCCAAAGAGGCGTGAAAGTTTTGTTTGGGTTTTGTGCGCGAGACGAAGCTCTATTAAGCTTTTACTCTGACTTGAAGCGCGCTGCGTGGGGAGGAAGAAAAGTGGAGATGGGTGAGGTGAAACTAGTAGGTTCAGAGAAAAAGCTCAGGGTTTGCAACTTAGGGGGAGGAGGCATGGGAAAGGGTCCGCTACTCCTTTGCCTCTCGCGTCTGAGGTACTTGGGCAGGTGGGAAGGATGAGGACAAGCTCGGCTGCTCGAGGCTGCAGCCACGCTCCAGGAAAACTCCCGCGCCCCGGGCAACAGCGGGCGCCCGGCCTCAGAAGCTAAATTTCCACCCAAAAAAACAAGCTTGTGAAGGGTCCCAGGGTGAGACTAAGAGTTGTCGGTGGTTGGTCGCTGTGGGAAAAAGAACTGGGATGTTTTAAAAGGACCTGTGTTGACAAAGTTTCGCTCTTCTCCCGAAATCCCATACTCATTCCAGAAATCCGAAGGGCCAGGGCTGCTGGCGGAGCGCGCCCGCCGGGCACTGGAGGGATGGGCGCCCAGGGCGCTAGTTGCCACTGACAGCGGACCTGCCCTACACAGGCGCACAGAGCCACAAACAGACACAAACACGCGCGCCGCGCACACTCACTTTCGCTTCCAGCCCAGTTACCCAATTCACTCTCACTACCAACCACCCCCAACCTTTTGCTAAGCGGAGATGGGAACAGTGCAGGGAACACTTGTCTCCAGCCCCGGGAAGCTGGAGATGATGTAATTTTCCTTCTTCCCCTTCCGTACTCTCTGCGTCCGATAGGGCCTGGGGCCACCAGATTTCCCACTCTCTGAAGCCCAGACGATGGCCAGGGATTAAAAGGGGACCATTTCTCACTTGGGACCAGGAACTCCAGGAAAGGATACTGGGTGTGCCCAGAAAAGTTCCTCAAGTCAGCCCCCAGGGCAGTGGCTCCAGGCCACCCGGTCTCGCATCTGGGGAGTTTCCAGGGGCAGAGGGGCTGGAAGGGGCCATGGTGACAGGGGGTGGGGAACACTTTTAGGAGATGTCAGAATTAAAGTTGGGAGCCGCTATTTCTATGGATGGACTGAGGAAAAACCGAAGCTAGAGAGAGGGAGGGAGAACCAGATAGGAGAAATAAGAGAAGACTCCAGGGAGAAATGCGGAGAGAAAACAGAAGAGACAGAGAGGGAAGGGAAGGAGAGGAGAGGGACGCATGGAGGAAGAAGAGGAAGGAAAGGAGGAAGGGAGGAAAGGAGGAATGAAGATGACGAGGGAAAGGAGAGAAGGGACTTAAGGGGAAGAAATGAAAGGGAGAAAGGAAAGAAGAAATGGAAGGAAGAGAGGAAGAAAGACGGGAGGGAGGAGAGAGAATAGAATAAAATAAATAAAAGAGGAAAAGAGAATGAAGAAAGAAAAAGGAAGGAGCACGGCAGAAAGAAAGAAAAGAAAACGAGGAAGGAAAGAAAAAAAAAAAGCCAGCCGGGAAAGAAAGAGCGATCTCATAAAAACACAGATATCCAACATCACGCTGGCCAGACGCCTCTTCTGGGGTAAAACAAAATGAAAACAGTCGCAGCCGAAGCAAGGGAAAGCGCCGCCGAGCGCGAGCTTCTCGCAGGCGGCCCCGCTTCTCCCGCCGCGGGCGACGAGAGCCGCGGGGCCGGGCAGCGCTGAGCCCCGGCGGCGGCGGCGCGGCCCGGGCAGCCCCAGCCCCGCAGCCCCGCAGCCCCGCCGCCGCCCGCGCCCGAGCCGCCGTCCCCGCGCGGAACCCACCTCTGCGCCGCCGTGTTGGCGTCCAGCACCCCGGCGCCCTGCATCCACGTCCGCACCGCGTTCATGCCGCTGCCCAGCGGCTCTTCCTTCATGCTGCTTCCACTCCGTTGGATGCTTTCCTGAATCCCAAACATGAAAACAACCTTTTCTTGTAGAAAATCTCCTCCCCCTTGAAAATATTAAAAAAAAAAAAAGGAAAGAAAAATGACAACGAGAGGTTTTTTTTTTTTTTTTTTTGAGTCGATGAACTCGCGCTAGAAGATCAAGGCGGGCTGGAGGCAAATTTTTTAAAAAATGTAAACCTTCGCTCAAAACTGAGCCATAACCCAGAAAAAATAAAGAGACAGAAAAAAGAAAAAAGGGAAAAATCCAACGAAAAGATTAAAATAAAAAAATTAGAGATGTATGCTTGGCTGTTGGGGGTTGTTTGGTTGGTTGATTTTTGCTTTGGGTGCTTTTTTTTTTTTTTGCTTTTTTTTTTTTTTCTCGTAGTGATCACAGGCCGGTGGAGGACAGGAGGGGCTGAAGTTTCCTTTTGTAGAGGTACCCTTTACTTGAAGAAGCAGGAAGAAAAACAAAACAAAACAAAACAAAACAAAAAAACCTTGATGACAATTTAAGAAACAATAGACTCAACTCGCGCTGCCGGCTTTGCTACTTCAAGTGTCATTTTCCACAACCAGGCAAGTTTTTTTCTTTTTTTTTTCTCCTCTCCCAACCAAAGATGTTTCTTTCCTTTCAGTGCGCGTAGATGAGGAGGACGCTGGCTGCCGTAGACGGATACACCAGAGAGGGTGGGGGAGAGGGGAGAGAGGGAAAGAGGAAAGGGGGGGAGGGAAAGAGAGAAAGAGAGGAGAGGGAGAGAGAGAGGGGTGGACCCTGCTGGATGGAGATTCTGCTTTCTCCTTGCTAAAATAGAAGTGATTTGCAGGCTTTCCCTATGGAATCCAGTTTGACTCTCCCCAGAGCTAAACACGGGCACACTAACCCCAAAGGGAGGAGGCGGGGCCTGCGCCTCGTGGCCCCGCCCCTCCTTTGCATAACGTCATCCTTCCGCCTCGCCTCGGCCAATCGCAGCTCGGGAGCCGGCTGGCTCAGGCGCCAGGCCACGCTCCCTCATTAACATCCCTCTCCGGGTGGTGCAGGAGCGCCGGCCAAAGTAACTCGCTGAGTGGCGAGCGAGGGAGCGCGGAGCACGGGCGGCTGAGCCCGGAGCCGAGAGAGGGGCCGAGCGGAGCGGGAAAGGGACGGGGTGGGGGGTCCTTCCCAGGGATTGAGCTGGAGATCTGCATCCCCGCTGTTGCAGTCCTTTAGCGTTCTTGCTGCGCCCTCCAGGCGTACAGGCTGCGTCGTCCCAGGGCTGATGCCACGTCCGGCTCCGTCGTCCTGGGACGTCGGGGGCAAAAGTGGAGGAGACGGGAGAGCCCAGGCAGAAAATCAGGACGCGCGTCCCAGGTGCCCACCTCTTCGCTTCGAGGCGGGGTGGTGGGATGGAGGACGGGGGCGCGAGGTCGGGGCTGGGCGCTCGCGGAGGGACTCTGTTCTGCTCCGCGAGGCTGGGTGCACCCAGCTCCCGCAGGGGAGGCTGTGTGGGCCCCAGACACAGTAGTGGGCGCTCTGTCCCTGCCCGGCCTCCAGGACGCTTCTCGCTCCGCCGCGACCTAGAGGCCGCCGGTGTTAGGCACTGCTCTGAACGGCTCACTTCTCCCGGGTGGCCTTGGAGAGGAGGGGACGGTGGAACGAATGGTCTCCATGGGGCTGGGTCAGTGTGCGTTTTTAAAAATTCTCTCAAGTTCACTCCCGCCCAAAGTAGTATTTTTTTTTCTTTAGAGTAACTACCAAAGCAACAATGTATACCGTTTCTGATTAGTTGGTACAGCGTTGCGAGGGGTGGAAAATACCCTCCCAACTTCTGTCCCTGGCCGGAAGGAAAAGTGGGAGGGAGAGGAGAGAAGGAGGGAAGAAGGGGAAGAGGAAGTGAGAGGAGGGGAAATGGAAAGGGAAGAGAGTGAAGGAAGAAAGGAAAGAAAAAACTGTCTTCTGCCTCAGGCCTTTGGGCATGTATACTTGTGGCTGGCAAAGGAAATAGCTAGATTTTTCTTGTAATGTGCCCCATCATTTTTTAGCAGGTTGTAACCTCTAATAAGCACGCGGTGAACTTCTGTTTCATCGCCCTCAGAGGAACTCCCTGACTGCAGCCAAATCTGTTAAGGATTCCTTTGGGAAAATGCGCTGAGAAATCCAGGTCCCTTTCTACTGGCCATCATTGGCCCTTTGATTTAGGAAGGTCCTGGGGTTAGTGTTGGAAAAGAACACGTGCCCATGTTGAATGGCAGAAGACAGGCAAGAGTTAGGCTTTGTGCTCCTGGCAGAGCAGGAAAGTGGGGCCACTTCCGGATTCCTAAACTGGATGAAAGTGTGTGTTCCAGGCCTACAGGACCACTGTCTTCAAATGGTGCTTTATCTGTGACCCAGCTCTCCTAATATTTATTCTTCATTTCTTATGTGCTGAGGACTCTCTCCCTGGTGCCAAAATTAATGCCGTCTCCTCCAAGGCACGCCTGAAAAATTGGTCTGATTCATCAGGTTCCCCATGGCATCTATCAGAATTCCTGGTACACAGCAGGCACTCAGGAGGGATATGATGGTAGAGAGACTGGAAGGGCTGTGGGCTTGTGGGGAGAGGGAAGAAACGGTAGATCCTCTTATCAAATTTAGATGCACAATGGAAACTAGGCCTGCTAAAGACTTCCCAAAGCTCCAGGTTCGCCTAATGCCCCAGGGCCAAGGAGTTTCCAGACATGCCCTCCTTTGGCGGGTACCCTTCAAGTGAGAGGATCCAGAAGCAGAGGCCGCTTTCCTATCCCTGAGTCCCAGAAAGCCCCAGCATAAGATGTAAGCCTTCCTCTCATCAACTGCTTAAGGCTCCAGTCTACTGTGCAGGAAACAGACTGCAGGACGCCAAGTGGGTGTGATGGGGTACAGCCCCACTCCTGGGAAACACACACCAAGGAAACAGGTACTACAAAAGGTACCAAGGAAAGGAGAGGCACAGCTGCCTGCAGGAGCAGAATGACCAGGGGACACATGGCAGATAAATATCTGGGGGCCACGTAGAATCTAGAAGCATATGCAAAGGATACATTTGTTGAGGCACCTGAAGCTGACTATCCCACATGAGAGGTTGACGCAGAGAAGGAAGACTTCGACAGCCCAATTCCTACCCCAGAGCCAATCTCTCTAGGAACTAAATATGACAGAGGCAATTTCCACATCAGACAGGCCAGGAAAAGGAAGAAAAATAAAAGGGGGCAGGAATCTTTTGATAAGACTAATTCTCTTTGGCTGTGAGCACACTATTTTAATCGAGTAGAGTGTATTCATAGCTTTTCTTCTGGGCATCCTTGTGCTTTCAACCTGGCTTTCACATCCTGTAATAAATGTTTAAGTTGGAAGGAGGCTAAAAAGAAAGTGGAAAAGAGGCATAGAGAGTGATGGAAAACTGGTAATGACACCTAGGCCAGCAGAGGAAAAGCTTTGCATGGATAGTCTGTGGTGAATATTGAACCAGCAATTTTAAACTGAATAGCTGAATTAAAATTGAGTTGCAATTTCTAAACTTTTGGGAAAAGAATGTCTTAAGTACTTTTGAATCTTCCCCTTGTGTGAGGTTAACACCACTTCTCAGGACAAAGCATGAGAGCAGAGGGGTGGATGACTGTGAGGTGTGTACCCAGGCGGGCTTCACCCTTTCTATGGTGACGTCTCCTGTAAGAGATCTACTGTGTACTTGTATGTATAGCATTGCTTATTCCCCCATAGCCTATCTGTGCTGGACATCAGTGTAATTTATAAACTGGAGTCATTAGCCCAATCGCTCAGGGGAAGGGAAGTGAGGTGTGCGGGGAGACTTCTTCGAAATGCATGTTTCCAGGCCTTGTCCAGATCTGCAGAACCAGAGCTCCGGAGTTAATGTCTGGGAATGTATACAGTATTTAAAGGTATTTGGACACTCTTAATCATATATATATATATATATATATATATATATATATATATAATATATATATATATATATATTCTCTGAAATAAAGGGGAGAGGAAGGAGGGAGGAGAAAAGAACTCATGCATGAGTTAAAAACACACCACCAGTTTTATCTGGAAGGAGCCACTGGAGAGGACTGGCGTTCCCCTGGCATGAAGCCTCCCCACTGAGCTCTGAGTTTCTTCAGAGGCCGGGCCAGTATCCCGCTGGCCCTCCTCCGTTCCTAACACCAGGGCCGCGCAGTTCTCAGGGTCTTCGGTGCTGAAGGGAGTTCAAGCCGGCGAGATAGCCCTCCCTCTCACACCAAGCTTCTTCCCCTTGACCACCCCAGCCTTCTCGAGGCACAAGGAAATCGATTCCCTTTCCTGAAGGGCATCAATCGCCACAGTAATTTCTAGGCTCTCAGGTAGAAACACACCCGCCCCTTAGCTTTCCCCAAAGAGAAAAAAGACCAAAGGAACACAGCCGAACTAGGTCCCGGGGAAAGAGGGACTCGGCTCGGCTCGTCCGCCCCCACGAGGCGAGTCGGGGGACTTGTTACTTGGAAATTCCCCCATCTCGGCTCCCTCTGGCGAGGGTGCGCCCCAGAAGGGCGCACCTGTCGGGGAAATGCCCCTCACCTTTGCCACTGCTGGAACTGGCTGTGAGCGAGGCAGGAGGACAGACGCCTCCTTCAGTGCTTGGAAGTTGGGAGGAAACGGGGCGACAAAGCCCAAAGGCGCCCAGTCCCTCCCCAAGAGTCTGGCAGAAGAGGACTGAAGCCCCAGCCTGGAGTCGCAGGTGGGCGAAGGACGGGCCGAGGCCCAGACGCCGCCCGGAGGGGACGAGGAGTCCCCAGGAAAGGAGGGCCTCTGCCGGGCTTCGCTCTCCAAAGGCGCGGAAGTGGCGCCCGGACGCAAGACCCCGACCCTTTCCCTCCGCCACCTGCGCCCGCCGCGCTCGGGGAATGAGTGGGAGCTGCAGGCCACAGTTCCACCCGAAACTCCGGCTCTGATCCCTGTTTCTGTCCCCAGAGGCCAGGCGAAGGCCCCCTTCCTACCCTAGTCTGAGGGACACTCCCAGCCCCTGGGAGTGCACCGACCCCAATAGTACAAACAGGGAAATTGAGGCCTAGAGAGGGACAAAGACACCCACAGGCAGGAAGTAGAGACCGAGCAAACAGCACCATAGGGCTCTGGGGGGCGTGAGGGAGACCTTAGTCGGCTTCGGATCCGGAGCCTGGAGGAGCGGTTTTGACAAATTTTTCCCGGAGCCAGCCTGTGGTCCCGCTCGGGTTTCCCCCGGGGCGGTCCCAGATAATAATAGATCCCATTGGTTGAAGGCTTTACGGTCATGAGCTCACTGAATTTCCATCACAGACCAAAAAAGCAGATAAGATCACTCCCATTTTACAGGTGAGGAAACTGAGGACCTGGGAGGGAAGTGAGAAAAAACTCGTTCACAGCCACACCGCGAGCAAAGTTCCCGAGCCAGAATTTCTCCGAGCCCTGTGCCCTTAACCTTGCATCCCAGCCATCCACCCAGCAGCGGCGCGGATCTCCTACCCCGGAGCGCTGACGGGTCCCTGGACGCTCCAGCCCCCGGATTCAGGTTCTTTGTCCCAAAGGGCGCGCGTCGCTCCCTGAGGGCAAAACAGCGGAGGTGAGCGAGGAAGGGGGAGACTCCGAAAAGTCCTAAGGAAGGCGCCGACTGAATGTGCATTCATGCAGTCAGACACCGCTGCGCTTCTGTCCCCACCCGCCAGAGACCGGGCACACCAGGGGCGCGCCGGCTCCAGCCCTGGCTGTCACATTTGCTGTGTGACCTCCAGTCCCCCTTTCTTCCGGTTCTAGCTGAAGTCTTAGCGCTCACTCGCTCAAACTTGCCAGTGGAAGCACGCTAAGCACAGGATAGGGTTGTCCACGACACCCATCAGGAGACAGGAAAGTGAACGCCTGCGAGTACGCTTTACCTGGGGAGACGATTTCTGCCTTGGCGCGACCCTAAATAGCTAAAAGCTCCAGTCGTTTTGAGTCGGGAAAATAAGGTTGGAGATACAATCTAAGAGAGCTGTAAGTCCAAGGTTGCCTTAGAGTACGACCACTCCCTGCCCTGCCCAAAGTCCCCTGGCCCGCGAGACTCCTCCACCTCCACTCCATTCCTGCTCCCTTAACAGAAGGGTGGCTAGGGTGGGTGGAAAGAGCTCTCCAACCTTTTGGAAATAAGCATCCTCTAAGTAGCACAAACTCAGGTGGAAGAAGCTTGGGCCTGAGAAGATCTGCAGGTTAGAAAGAAGAAGGCCTGTTTACTTCGGGGAAAGCCGAAAAAGGAGGAGCGAGGCTAGTAGACTAGCTTGGGCCCGATGCCCAGTGACCAAAAGTTTTCGCGCAATTTCGTTTGAGGCGCAGTTTGCAGGATATTTGCTCACCGCTGTGCGCCGCGAGATCCTCGTTTGCTACCTTTGTTTGGGAGATGCATACAATGTAAGCATGAAGATATGCATGAAGGAAGGGTGGCTACGTATTTGGGGGTCTGTACAGTACGTGTGTGTGCTGGGAGGTGACAGCGTGCACCTGGCTGCGTGTGTGCTCGAGTGTTTGATGTAGCAGTGGTGCGCACAAGCAAGAGTACACGTGTACCTATGTGGACAGTATGTGCATATGTCATATGTTCAAATGTGCAGTTTATGTGATTGAAGTTTGTGTGTAACATGCACGTATGCCAGAGCCTGAGCTCACACGTGGTTCATGCGTACACGTGTGTGCAAAGAAGTCCTTAAAAATCTAGGTCCAGCCAGGAGAAAGTAGCAGGCTGGATGCAGACTGAGGAGCCAGGGGCAGGCGTCGAGACTGCTGGTTCCTCGACTTTGCAGATAGCTGGGGGCCTCTTGGGGGGCAGGGGCGTGAGGCACACCTGGAGGCCAAGTGCCAACGCCAGATCAACTCCTGGCACGAGGCCGATTCCTGCTGCAGGCCCGTGCACTCTGCGGACCGAGATCGGAACGGTCCCTGCTGGACAGTTCCGCACTCTTAATCGTTCCTGGAGGACACTTTCTGATTATTGATGCCGTGTGTCCTAAAACAGACCGCTTCCAAGTTATTTGCTTATGTATGCATTCTCTTTATCACCGTCATTATTTGATGGCTCCGGTGAAGACAGTGCCAAACCTACTAAGACGCTCTTGCCCCACTTCCTTTAGGCCCCTCTGGGAGCGCCGGGAATCTGCAGACGCCAGTCTCCCCGTAAGGTGGAGCCACAGCGCCATCTCGCGATCTTCTAGCCTCTCTTTGGTCACTGCTACCAAAGGCTGGGATCTTCCTGGTCCAAGCCTCTAAATCCCCTCTACTGGTTTCTCTCCAGCTATAACGTTCCCCTCTCCAGAGGCTCAGGGTCCCCAGACACGCCTTGTTGCTACACTTTTGTGCACCACCATGTGTCCCCACGTCACCTGGTGAAGCTCTGCTCTCCGTGTGGTCACCAGCTCGAATATCACCTTTTCAGAAGCCTCCGAGGCTCATGTCTTTCCCTGGTTTTCCTAATGCTCATATCAAATTGGCCAGGATATACTGTTTAAATGTCTCTCTACCTAATCAGGGAGCTGCTCAACAATGGCTATTGATGCTTATCCAACATCAATGAAACATCGTATTTTATTGAATGCATATTATGGAACATCTTATGCAATGTACCATGGTAAGCACTTAACTTAGATTGTCTTCCATTTCCGCTGCGAAACTATGAAGGAGGCACTGATGTTATTTCCCATCTTGCAGGTGAAGAAACCCAAGCTAAAGAGACTGAGAACCTTGACAAGGTCACACGGCAGAGCTGAGCTGGTCTGCCTCTTTGCTGTCAGAGCCCGGTTGTCTTAACCTTTGTTCTTGCAGACTCACTCAGTTCTACATCCACAAGTGCTATACACAGGACAAGGCAGTGTGGGCGCTCACACGTTTATGAATAAACGCACCATTTCCCATTTAAGTGCTTTTTTCTTTAAGAGAATTGGGCTAGGAAAAGCATTGCAGTTAACAGACACCTTTATTCAAATGTCATCACAATGATTGATCCCAAAGAATATTCCACCTCTAACTAGCTAGGTGACCTTGGTCAAAGGATCTTATCCTCACTTCCTTTATTTGTATAAGTAGGTTTACTGTAAGGATTAAATAAGGGGGAAAGTGTGAAGTACTTGATATAGTGTCACCGCTCAGTAATTACAATAACTCAAAATATAATCATCGATATTCTGTAAAACTAAAATAGAAAAAACACACTTAGTCTACTTCCTCACATACAAGTCTCTGGAATTAAATAAAATTATCTCATGATTATATCTTCATTTTCATCTTGGATGTGAATTATGTGATAAAATATATTTGCTTTCTGGTGGTTGAGGTGTTAATGTTAACCCTGCTTTGTTATAAAAATTTAATGGGCAGAGGGGAGGAATATAATTAAACAGTAAATCAGCAGATTTTGCCTCTCACCCTTTTCTCCTGCTTTGTAGGTTTGCCAAAAAAGACTTAAAGAAAGACTATAAAAGTGCTTATTATTCTGGAAAGTAGAAAACTCTATTTTTTAAGTTAGAGGAGATTCTGAGCTAGTTTGAGTTTTTCCCCACTTGAAAAATTTTATTATTACTAATATATTACAAGTTTAAAAATATGTGTCTAAGCAAATGTTTGTACCCAAATAAAAGAAACAAACGAGTTCGTTTGAACACACTCCAGTTTTTCAGGTATTTAAAAAAAAAGGTTAAGTTTTAAAAGTTTAGGGCCTCTTTGTAGAATGATCCACTAAATAATTACTTCTATTAGCAACTTAGGTTAAAACAAATTTTTCTGCCTGACCATGCTATAAATTTCCTACTTTTGAATTACTTTGGAAAGAGTATTGACTAGTACAGTTAAGTCATAAACACATAATTTCTCTAATAAAATCCACAAAAGGTGTAAATGTGCCACCCCACTTATCTGGCCCATCATCCTTTTCTAGAAACTGCACTGCAACCACGATTTAGTTTATTCGTACCTGCTTCCCATTCTACACAATTCTACTGTAAGGAGATAAAGACATAGATTTACCTGCAGCAAATTAATGTGTTCAGAGTTCTATTGTATAGCTAACCATTATTTTATTATCCTTGATCAGTGATTTGATTCATATTAATAATGTGAGACATTAGGCTTTCTGACAATTTAGGGATCTGTTCTATTTTCTTCTTTTTAAAATTCCTGCTATGGTAGTCATTAGGGATGCTCACCAAAATTCTGGATTTTCTTCTTCCACCAGTTTCATAGTAAGAATGAAGTGTTCTGATAGCTCCACATTTAGATGTGGCTCAGTTATCTGCCTTGGCAAATGAGGAATTGGCAGAAGTAATATGTGTCATTTACAGGCAGAAGCATGAAGAGCCAGCGTACAATTCACCAAATTTTCTTCCTTGGGCAACAGGGACTAATTTATTACAGCCTGTTACTCTTTGCAAATATGCTATAGAGTGGAGATCATTCCTACCCACATGGACATTTAGTGTGAATGGGAAATTATTCTTGGTTATGATCAAGCCCAGAGATTTTTTTTCACTGGAGCATAATCTAGCCTTTCTGACTAATACACTTAGGAAATTACTTATCTTAACTTTTCTTTTTGTATACAGTAAGAAAATTCTTCTCCTAGAATAAAAAAAGTCCCTTCCACACCTAATTAAATAGGATAATTAGGTAATGAAAACACTCAACTAGAAATCTTAATCTCGTGTTTTTAGTCAATTCATACATTTCCCAAGGTTTAAAACATCATTTAGAAAACTCTACAATGAGGAAAACAACTAACATTTAGAAACCATTAAAAGGAAATTCAAAATTATAGCTAGATCTCTACAAGAACTTTCAGCAGAGTTTTTTGCCCATTTGCAGGTTGCCATGAGGTGAGGGCACAGCAAAGTCACCTGCAAGCCAGCGAGTGGGCTCTCACCAGTACCTGACCATGTGGGTACCTTCATCTCACACTTCCCAATTTCTAGAACTATGAGAAGTATATGTTGTTTCAGCCAGCTGGACTGTGGTATTTTTTAACAGCAGCCTGAGCTAAGACTTCTGGAAAATAAAAGCAATCATACCAGGGTACTAAGACCAGTGCTACTAAGCTACAATTTTGAGATATTTAAGTGATACTAGTTTAGGTGTCGAAGCTGCAGTATATTCTTCCTGTGTTTCCATCCTGAAAAGTATTTGGTGAAATTTTCTTTTATGTTTTCCATAGTGATTCCATCTTAACTGCTTCTTAGGCAAGATAGTACTTATTTTCTTCAACCTCAAATTTTTAAAATGTGGGACTCTCCTGGAAAACTGGGCCATATAGATTTGGAGCTGTGTAAAATGCTTTGTCATTTTTCTAGCCAAGAGGAGAAATTTGTTTCTATATTGGAGAATATGCTCTTTAGGTTTCAGTATCTGATCACCTAAGGAAATTTTCTGTGCATTTTCAGTAAACTTTTGTGAGAAAGTATTGATTGTGTGACAAGTGCCATATGGTGAAATCATTACTGTCTGTTCTTTATCCTTGCAAACATGACTGATTGCCAAGAATAATACTACTACTTTCATTTAGATAATAATTTAAAATTGACAAAGGAGTTTCACATGATTTATTGCCTTGATTTCTCTCAACAAACCATGCAACTGACATTTCTTCCCTGTTTCACAGGAGGCAAACGGAGATTGAGATTTTCCCATGCCATATGGCTGGTAAGCAGCAGATTTTGCCAATGACTCCAGAGCCACAGCTACCGATGACATTAAGAAAGCTGTCTGAAGCTTTTAGTCAGATATGGAAAGTGTCAAAACAATGCCACAGGCCACTCCTCTAGAAATATTACTGAGGGTAGATCCATCAGTTTGGTTCCTCCTTTGATGATAACCAGGACCAGAGTTCTTTACCAGTGTGCAATGAGTTTAATGCGACCAAGTAGTTTAAGCCACTGAAAATTTGTGTTTGCTTGTTTTTGCAGCTTAAATTAGTCTGTCTTTACTGGTAGTTTCCTAATTCAAATTTAAGTCCTCTGTAAAAGCAAACTGTCTCTGTGGGCTGGATACTCTTAAACTTTATTATACACATTTAAATTAAAATAGTTAAAGGGAAAATAATCTAGATCATTCATGTTTTTATTTAAGTTAATTCCACTATGTTATTTAACTATGCACACATAGAAGGCTAGGGATAAATTCTTTACACATATCATTATTAAACAACTGTGAAACCAAATTCCAAAGGGAATGAAAAAGAAAATCTCACTAAACCAAATATTTATAAATAAAATAAATACATTTGATTCCATTGTTTTGATAAAACTAAAATACTGTCCAAATATCAACATGATTTCAATAAAGTCAGTTCTTTAGGGTACATCAGTCTAGATGATACGTGTCTGTAATGGCTCAATTTTTTGACCACTTTTCTCTTTTTCTGAACTACTACAACTAATTAATTCACATTATTAGGAAAAGTTTAAATGAATCAAACTGCTCTGCCCCTTTCTTATTAACATACGATAGTTAAAGAATTGACATTGGTGCCAATAAACACTAAATTTTGAGCTTAGCGATTTTGCGTTGATAATTAGTTTTAAGGTAATACGTAGATGAGTATATGTTGAACATTTTAAAATTAAAATTAAAACTCTAAGTTTTAAAATTCTTATAAAAACCTAGGACAGTGGTGGCAAACCTATGGCACAAGTGCCACAGTGGGCTGTTTTTATCATTGGAAGCTCTGAAAGGCTCGCCATCACTGACCTAGGAACATCCTACTTTCAAAATGCATCTCAGATGCCATTTAAGTCTACACTATAAAAACTGGTTAAAAGGGTACATTATATATTTCACCACTATTAGAAATATTTTTTCAGGGAGAATAGCATGAGTATTCTGAGGAATGATCTCCCTACCACTTTGATGCTGGGTGACCTTGAGGTAACTTGCTTAACATCTCGAACCTCAGTATCTCATCTATTAAGCATAGTAACCTTATCTTAAGGAGGATAGAGTGCATGGCGGAGTCTACTGCAACATCATGCTGTGGAGGACTGAAGACTGCGTTTCCAGCTTCCCTAGATGAGAGCCATTTCCTGACAGAGTCCCTATGTCCTCCCATCTAACTTTCAGTCTTCTCCTTCCCTCCTCTGTGGCTCATGCAGAGAATTCAGCGTGGGATTCCAGGGCTCCAGGGCAGGACTTAACAAAAGTTCTTGGTAAAGGTCCAGATGGCAAATCAGGCTTGGTGGGCCACGGTCTCTGTATCAGCCTCTCACTCTACCACTGTAGTGTGAGAGCAGCTAGGAAGGATAGATGATATGTAAATGAGTGGGTGTGCCTGTGTTCCAATAAAACTTTATTTACAAAAAAAAAAAAAGGAACCAGAATAGCAGGTCAGTCTTGGCCCAGGACCTTACTTATGCTCGAGGATGCTTAGAGGTCCCGAGGTGGAAGAAGTCTGAGTCCCTAAACTACTATATGAGAAAATACACTATACGAGCAAGAAATAAATGTCTATTGCATTATTAAAATTTAAAGATTGTTTTAACAATAGCCTACCCTGATGTGAAGCCCAGGAAAGTAGACATTTTCTTATAAATATGAGGCTTTCCCTTCTTCCCTACGGTTCTTTAAAGACAATGATTGAGGATTATTCCTCTGTTTATCCCATTATTGAGCCTTCCCAATTCATGTCAGGAAAATAAATAAATACCATCACATAAATAATCCTGCATATGGGGAAATTAATAGATGCAGCATCTATGACATTCTAAGTCGTCGCTCTCCTCCTAGACATATATCTGAGTTAACCAGAGACACAGGGCTGCGAGATAATTTTCTTGAATGAAGTGAATAGAGCTTGGCTAATTGGTTTATGTGGACAGGTCGTCCCCTGAATAAGTTTCTGGAGCCATTGTAAAGTCACCACTGGTCTTTGCTCAGCTCCTCCATCATAGCACTCACAGCCTGTCTCCTGCCAACCTGACACAGAACCATTGTGGGTTGCTATTTTCACCCCTAAATTTATATCTAGAAAGCCTACAACCCAAAGGGGTTAAAGAAATTATGAAATTATATGCTGGAAACTGGGCTTTCCTTGCTACTCGGCATTAGACTCTGCCACTTCTAGGATCTTATCAACCTTCCCTACTTGAAATGTATTTGTTGGGGAACAATTGACCTCAGAATGAGAATTTGTCACCACTCCAAGTAAGTTTCACTGAGTTTCAAATTTTCCCATTACAAAAGGAAAATGAGAAAAATATGTCCTAGATACCACAGAGAAAAATGCTTCATTGTCTTAATTGCCTTTCTATTTCAATCAAGGAAGGCATTTAATTATTTCTGAACTACATTCAACTCCTCCCCCCAGCTCCCTCTCAATTACTCTCCCCAGGTGTGTTAACCAAACCTGTGCAAAATATTTCTCAGGTAAGAGATTATCAAACATTCATTGAGCACTTTTTTATACGCCAGTGACTGTTCTAAATTCCTTCCACTGATGACCTCATTTTGTCTTCCACAGCAAATCTGTAAAGGAGACAAAATGGTTATTTCCCTCTAACAGACAAGGAAACCAAGATGCAGAGTGATGAGATTTTTGGGCAATACATGGTGAAGTCAGGCCACCCCTAAGGTCATACCACTCTCTTCATTCCACAGTGCTACCTCTGAAGAGAAACGTGGTTTTCACTTTGAGATGCCCATTTCTGAGAATGTACACAAAAGCAATGTGGAAGAACCATCTACAAGGCCAGGATGCAGCTCCAAAGGGTCATCAAAGCTCTCCAGCATCTGGAATTGAGGTAGGTCATCTAGAAGCTATAGGGTCAGGGGCACAGTTTGTCTGGATTCTCAAGCAATCTGAGGCAGAAGTCCTTGCTGCTGAGCACTGCTGCCCTGGGCCCTAGAAGGGCTCCCTAATGCTCAGCACCCTACAGTTACTTCATCATGGCTGTGAAACTGCAGGGGAAGGAAATAACTTCCTTGTGATCTGTACTTTATGGCCATCATTTTTGTCTCTTGACTTTTCTAGAGAAGGAAGAACAGTGGACTCAGTATTTCTACAGTGGGCTCCCCTTATCTGTGGAGGACATGTTCTAAGACCTGTAGTGGATGCCTGAAACCATAGAGTACAGAACCCTATATTTACCAGGTTTATTTCCTATACATATAAAACTATGATAAAGTTAAATTTATAAATTAGGTACAGTAAGAGATTAATAACAGTAACCAATAATAAAATAGAACAATTATAAGACTCCACTATAATAAAATGCCAGCATCACTACTCCTGCACTTGGGGGCCACTATTAAGTGAAGTATGTATTACCTGAATACAAGCACCACAATACCACAGCAGTCAGTTGGATAACCTACATGGCTACTAAGCAGTTGATGGGTGGGTAGCATATATTGCATGAATATGCTGCATAAAGGGATGAGTCTCATCCAGGGCAGAAAGGAGCAGGATGGTGTAAAATTTCATCATGCTTCTCAGAACAGTGCACAATTTAATACTCACAAATTGTTTATTTCTGGAATTTTCCATTTAACACTGTATTTTCAGACTGCGGGTCACCAAGGAAACTAAAATCATGGCAGGTGAAACCATGTGTAAGGAGGGACTACTATAACATCGAAAGCTATCAACATGTATATTGTATAAGAAAAATGAAAAACATGGGCCGGTGAGATGGCTCAGTGGCGTAAGCACCTGCCTGGCAAGCGTGAGGTCCTGAGTTCGACTCCTGGAACCCACATACAAAAAAGGGGCCAGTAATATTGCTCAGCGGCACAGGTGCCTGCTGGTGCGCGAGGTCCTGAGGTCGACCCCTGGTACCCACAAAAAAAAAAGAAAAAAAGAAAAACATTTCTTGAGTGATGGGCTGCAGCATTCAGAAAGCACCTAGTAGTAAACAAAATAATGAACAGATTTTAAAATGTGTAGGCCACCTTAGTAGGAAGTCGACACTTGAAATTGTCCACAAGGACTTTAAACTTTATAATAGGTAAACTGTAGAGTACCTTATATATTCAAACCAAAGGGTCTGTAATTCAAGTTACAATTGTTTTGTTTACATAGCACTGTAATGTTAATTGTGTAGTTATTCTGAAATATTTTGAAGAAAATAGTCTATTTCATTTTGCTTAAGGGCATATGTGAGAAACATTAATATTTTTAAAATATAAAATATGGCTTCCTCATAAATGTACAAATATGTGTTAACCAAAAGTATTAATAATACATTTTAAAATAAAAAATAGCCTGCATTCCTAATAAGCCAGAGCAGTTGTTTATTCTTTCTTTGTCTTTGAAGGCTTCTATTTACAAGGCTGGTCATTTGTTTAAATTTGTCTCCAATAAATAAGTTATCATTTTTGAAAACTGCATATAAAAGTTTGGCTTTTTGGGGGTGAAGCCACTTATGGCTTAGCACGCACTCTACCATCAAGCTACACTCCTAGCCCCAAGCTCAGCTACTTACATTAAGATTTCTGGACATTGTATAGCTTTGACACAGAAAAGTAGTTGTTTAATAGACTTGGACCATATTCTTAAATAACCAGAATTAGGTTAGAAATCTAGACAAAATTATTTTCTCTTCATTTTCCTTTATGCTATTTCACAGCCACATACATAGTACTTTACAAGCATTTAAGTGTCCAAATTCCATTACATTCAGGAATATGCCAACTTGGGATGTATCCAAGGGTGTGAGCTCCTAATTTCCAGTTGTGGCAGCTACAGTGTTCAAACCAAACCCTTCTTCTCTACCCCAACACACACACACACACACACAGAGAGAGAGAGAGAGAGAGAGAGAGAGAGAGAGAGAGAAAGGAGCTAAAATGTGTTCACCTTCTCTTGAAAAGATTAAAGAGCCAATACACCTGTGAGGAGTTCCTAGACCCAATTTTGGGGCAAAGATCTGTAATCAGAGAGCGGAATATTAGATGCTCAAGTACGTATGCCTGAAAGCATTTGAGAGCACTTCTGGTTAGAGTTTACTTGAGCTTCTGCTCAGGGGTTGAGTGAGGGGAGACATGGCTCAGATCTGTCCAAGGTGGAACATTTTCAGATTTTCTCACATTAACCTTAGATTTCAAAGAGGTATATTTTCAACATCAGAACAAAATAGGTCTTGTTCCCAAACTCTGGGGATGTTTTACCCTTCACGAGCCCTGTAGAGGATTTAAAGCCAGGTACTCACAACCTGAGTTAACTAAGGAATCTCAGCTGGTAAAAATGGCTTAAGGTGCCATCCATTGATAATACACCCAAGGCTCTCAAGGGGAGGACACAGCTATGCTAACCTTTAGTAACTCCTAATCATTTTACAAGAGTAAAGAAAGCAAGCAGCTCAAGGTTAGCAGCAACACAATGAAACATACCATGAGAATCACAGAATCAACAGAACACAGAAACACATCTGCACTTTCCTCAGATACCAAAGGTGTCATACAGACTAAAATATCAATACAGTTACCCATTGTTTAAAGAAATAAATGAAAAATGTATAATATCTGCATGAAAAAGTATAGAATTTGTTCTAGATATTTGAAAAAGAAACCACTTTTATAAAGACTAAAATAAACTGTTAAAAACTCAGTGAACGTATTTAACAGAAACTTGGATAAAATGTAAGGGAGAAGTAATGAATTGATTGATAAATTAGAATAAATTATCCAGACTGAAATATTGAATAGGAAAAAATTTAAATGATAGTAAGATCCAAAGAGGGCATAGTGAGACATCTTACCTATATTTGATCGAGGAAAGAATGGATGAGGCAGAGGAAATGTCTGAAGAAAAAATAGCTGAGACTTTTCCAAAACTGTAGAAACACAGATCTATAGATTATGGCAATACAGGGGACCCTAAGCGAGGAAAAGGAAAAAGCAAGATTCTCTTGTTGGTACAAAGCTCAGCAGTACAGCAGTTGCCTGGCACACATGAGGCCCTGGGTTTCATCCCCAGCACCAGAAAAAAAAAAAGTAGGTGCATAACCAAGTGTTGCAGAAAAACAAGGTAAAGAGAAAAATCTAAAAAGCAGCCAGAGAAAAGAAGATAAGGTGCCCATTAAAGAATGACCAACTTCTAGCAAACAGCCAGCTGTTTTCTCAATAGCAATAATGGAGGAATGGTACCTTTTTTTTTTTTTTGGTGGGTACCGGGGGTCGAACTCAGGACCTCGTGAGCCAGCAGGCACCCGTGCCGCTGAGCGATATCACCAGCCCTTTTTTCGTATGTGGGTACTGGGAGTTGAACTCAGGACCTCACGCTTGCCAGGCAGGTGCTTATGCCGCTGAGCCATCTCACCGACCCTGGAATGGTACCTTTGATATACTAGACGTAAATAATCTCCACCCTAGAATCCTGCACCCCGTGAAAGACCAACCCTAGGAGAATTTGTCACCAACAGACTCTCATTATAGGAATCCGTCACCGTGCTTCAGGCAGGAAGATCTGAAAGGAAAGAAAGTTTGTGGAACTAAATAAATAAATAAACAAATAAGGACTACAGGTAAATAAAGCAAGCATTGACTGTAGAAAATAGTAATGAGAATTTCTAGTGGGGAAAAAGAGGACTGAATGAAGTACTAGACAAAAAACATATTTGAGTTCCAAGAGGGAAAGTGGAGAAGAGATCGATGATTCTGTTTATGGGTTCCTTGGGCTCCTTGGTTGTCTGGGAGAGAGAGAAAGCTGTGAATACTATAGGCTGGGGTAAATTAATTACAAAGGTTGGAATTTCTAAGGTGTGTTTGCTGCTAGGGTTGCCACAGCCATGTGCTACAACTGGGGGGCTTAGACGACAACAGAAATACATTCTCTGACAGATGCGAAGGTTAGAAGCTTCAAATCAAGGTGTCAGCAGAGCCATGTTCTCTCTGCAAGGTCTGGGGAAGAAAGCATCCTGGCCTCTTCCCACCCAGGCAGCCTCAGGCGCTCCTTGGCTTGTGGTGGCATCACCCGATCTGTGGCTATAGTCCTCTGTATGTCTCTGCCTCCTCTTCTCATAAGAACACAAGTCGTGTTGGATTAGGTCCCACTCTAACGGCCTCATCTTAATTTAGTTACATCTGCAAGATCCTATTATTAAACCAGGTTACATTCCCAGTACCGGGGTGGGGTGGAGGGGTTAGGACTTTCATATACCTTTGGGGAGGGCGCAGTTCAGTCCATAACATAATTAACAATGAAAATTGTAGAATTAGAGTATGTTTTTCTGAACTAGTAAAGGAAATTAACTGAATAATTGTGAATATTGAAGATTAAAGATAACAATGACAGCAAATTCAACAACAACAGTATAAGAAAGTCTTATGAACACAGGTTTTTAAAAACTCTAAATGACATATTAACAAATTAACTTCACAATATATATATTAAAGGGCAATATCTTATGAACAAGTAGAGTTGATCCTTTGACTTTAAGTAGGTGTAACATAATGAAAATCAAGTAATGTAATTTACCATATTAATAGATTAAAAGAGAAAAGTCGCTCTGGGAGGCTGAAACAGGAGGGTTGCAAGTTCAAGCCCAGCCTGGGCAATTTAGTGACTTAGTGAGCTTCTGTCTCAAAATAAAAATTAAAAGGGGCTAAAATGAGCTTAGCACAGAGGCCCTGAATTCAATTCCCAGTATTTGGAAGGTGGGAGGGGGGAAAAGAGAAATACTGTCATCATTGTGGTAAATGCAGGAAAAAGAAGCAGTTAATGTAGACAACAATCAGGCATGATGGTGCATGCCTGTAATTCCAACACTTAGGAGGCCGAGGCAGGAGGATGCTGTGAGTTCAAGTCCAGAGTGGGCTAGATAGTGAGTTCAAGGTCAGCCTGAACTACACAGTGAGACTCTGCCTCAAAAAACCAAAAAAATAAATAAATAAATAGACAATAATAGTACTTACCTCACAAAACTATCATGATGATAAATGAACATATATCAGCATATAAGCAATCAGTAATGTTACCTATTATCACTATTTATAAACTCTGTGAGGCTTTTTACACACATCGTAAAATATATCTAAATACCCAAACATGCACAAGAAGATGCCCAACCTTGCTAGAATTTAGACAAATACAAAATAAAACCAGAATAAGATATTATTTGACCTATTAAATAAGCAAAAATTTAAAAGTCTGACAGTTACAAAGTTTGTCTAATCATATAGCACCTCTCATTTACTGCTAATGAGTACAACCACTTTGGAAAGTAGCTTGGCATTATTTACAAAATTTTTTACCATATAATCCAGAAATCCCATTCCCATGTATATACTCTACAGAAATGCACATTTAACCACCTAACAATACAGGGATAAAGCCCCCTTGATCATAGTGAATAATCCTATTAATACATTACTAACTTCAACTTTCTAGTATGTTGTTTAGAATTCTTGTATCCTGATTCATGATGGAAATTGGTCTGTAGTATTCTTTTCTCATGAGATCTTCGTCTGGCTTTAGGAGAAGGCTTAATAGACTTAGTTCAGAAGTTTCCCTCCTCATCATTTTTGGAAAAAAAAAAGTTTGTGAAGGATTAGCATTATTTCTTCTTTAATTATTCACTAGAATTTACCAATAAAGTAATTTGGTTCTGGACTATTCTCTGTGGAAATACTTTTAATTGCTAAGTTAATTTCTTTACTCTCCTGTTAGGGAGTGCATTGTGTATATAACAGGTTTATCAACACATGTTGAAGTCTTATACTCTCTAAGCAGACCCTGTTCTTCTTTCTAATTGTGATAAAATTGTATAACATAAAATTTACCGTCATAACCATTTTAAGTGTCCCATTCAGTAGTATTAAATACATTCACATTGTTGTCCAACCAATCTCCACAATTCTTTTCATCTTGCAAAACTGAAACTCTATACCCCTAAACAACAAACAACTTCAAATTTCTCCCTACTCTAGCCTATGGCAACCACCATTCTACTTTCTGTGTCTATGAATTCGACTACTCCAAGCACCAACCATGTAAAGTCTTTCTTTTTGGGGACTGACTTAATGTCCTCACAGTTTATCTATGTTATAGTACGTTCAGAAGTTCCTTCTTGTGTAAGGCTGAATGATATTCCACTACACCTACCAATCTGTTTATCCATTCATTCGTCACTGAACACTTGGGTTGCTTCTATCTTAGGTCTACTGTAAATAACACTGCTATGACATGAGTATCCAATTTCTTTAGTTCTTATAGAGTTATTCATTTTTCTATTTATTCCTCAGTTTCAATAATTTGCATCTTTCTAGCAATGTGTTATCTAGATTGCTTAATTTGTTGGGGTAGTTATTAATATTACTCTCATACAATCCTTTTAGTTTCCATAGGGTTGGTAGTGATGACTGTTCTTTCTTTCCTGGTTTCTGAAGCTTTTGTATTTTCTCTTATTTGTGATACTTGCTAAGAAGATGTTGGTTTTTAAAATATTTTCAAAGAAGCAACATTTGTTTTCACTGATTTTTCTCTATGGAATGGAGAAGTCTATTTCAATGATTTCTGGTCTAATATTTTTTAATTTCCTCCTGTTTATAGTTTCTTAAAGAAGAACTCAAATTATTGATTGCAGATCTTTCTTCTTTTCCAATACAGGCATTTAAAGCAAAAAACAAATGAACAAACCTTCCATGCACTTATTTACTGCATCCCATAACTTGATATGCTGTGTCTTCATCCTCATTAAGTTAAAGTATATTTTAATTTCCCTTGTCATTTCTTGACTCATGGGTTATTTGGAAGTATGTTGTTTGTTTCCCAAATACTGTATTTGAGGTTTACTCAGAATCTTAATATTCTGAATTATTAATTTAATCATGCTATAGTGAGAGAAAAAACTTTGTTGACTTTAATCTTTTAAAATGTATTAAGATTTGTTTTGTGATTCACTATATGATCTATCTTGGAGAATATTCCACACTAACTTGAAAATAATATGTATTCAGCATTCATTGGGATTTTGTCCTATAAATATTAATAAATCAATTTGATAGTTTATTTAACTCATCTATACTCTTCTTGATTTTCTGTCTAGTTGTCCATCAGTTTTGTTTTGTTTTGTTTTTGGTACCGAGAATTGAACTCATGACCTTGTGCTTGCCAGGCAGGTGCTGTGCCACTGAGCTATATCTCTGGCCCATCCATCAGTTATTGAATGTGAGATATTGAAATTTCCAGCTATGATTTTTGTCTACTTCTTTTGATTTTGTTAGATTGCTTTATGTATTTTGAGGCTCAATTATTTGGTGCATATAGATACATAATTGTTTTATCTTTGTGATGTGTTGACTCTCTTATTATGTACCTTTTTTGGTAATATTTATTATCTTAGAGATTATTTTGTCTGATATTAAAATAACCATTCCCACTTTGTCATTACCATTTGCATGACAGATCTTTTTTTAAACCTGTTTGTGCCTTTGAATCCAAGATCTCTTATAGATAGTGTATTATTGTTTTGTTTGTTTGTTTGTTTTGTTTTTTCTTTTTTTTTTTCATTGGTACCCAGAATCTAACTCAGGATCTTGTGCTTGCCAGGCAGGCACTGTGCCGCTGAGCTATAGCCCCAGCCCTAGATAGTGTATTATTGGCTCTTGCTTTTTCATCCAGCCTGACAATCTCTCCTTGCAGAGAGGAATGCTTACTGTAATCATGTTTAATGTAGTAACTGATGTTTGACTTTATGCTTGCCATTTTGCTATGTGCTTTCTGTTTGTCTCATGTATTTTCTCTGCTCTTCTTTACTGCTTCATTTGTGTTAAACATTTTTAGTTGGTCACTTTAATTGCTCTGTTTCTTTTTTTATTACTATATCTTACTTATGTATATTCTTAGTGATTGTATTTAAAAATTACAATATGTATTTCAACTAATCACAATCCACTTCAGAATACTACTAGCTTAATTCTTATAAAAATGTAGAATCATTGTGCCAGTACATCTCCTTTCTTCCTCCCTTCCTTAGTACCATTATTGTCATGTATGTCTATATATGTTATAAAGTCTATAAAAGTAGTGTTATAAGTGTTGATTTATGTCTTTTAAAGAAATTAAGAAAAAGATTAGAAAAATATATTTCTAGAGACTTTTATCTTTCCTCATATGATTACTATTTCTGACACCCTTCATTTATTCTTCTGAATTAAAGTTACTGTCTGGTGTACTTTCTTGCAGCCTGACAGACTTCTTTGAATTTTTGTAAGACAACCTTGCTAGGAATGTGTATTTTCTATCATTACTTATTTATAGAAAATCTTTAATTTGCATTCACTTTTGAAGAATAATATTGTTTGATATAAGATTATAAATTTGTAGTTATTTTCTTTCAACACTTCAACTATGTCATTTTACTGCTTTTTGGCCTTAATTCTTTCTGATAAGAAGTCAAATATTAATAGCATTTTTGTTCCCCTGTGTTGTTTTTCTAGATGCTTTTGAGATGTTTCTGTCTGAATTTATCTTTCAACAGTTTGATTCTGATGTATTTAAAGAGGATATTTTTGAGTTTATTCAATTTGGAATTTTTTGAGCTTCTTGAATCTAAAGATTAATATATATTCATCAGATTGAGAAGCTTTGACTGTTGTTTCTTCAAGTATTTTTTCTACTCCATTTTCTTTCTCAGGAGGTCCATCTGAGATTCCCATTACACATACCGTATATTGGTACATTGATGCTATCTCGTGGGTCTCTAAGGATTGTCCACTTCTCTTTCATCTTTACTTTCCCCATTTTTGAGATTGGGTAATTTTAAACTGATCTATTTTCTAGTTTATTTATTCTTTTTTCTACCATCTCAAAACTACTGCTGACCTTTTCATGATAAAAACCCTACAGAAAATTGGAATAGAGGGTCTTTATCTCAATCTGGTAAAAGCTATCTATGACAAACCAACAGCCAATATTATACTAAATGGCCAAAAACTGAAAGCCTTCCCTCTAAAATCAGGAACAAGACAAGGATGTCCACTGTCCCCACTCTTATTCAACATAGTTCTGGAAACTTTAGCCAGAGCGATTAGACAAGAGAAAGAAATAAAAGGAATAATGATTGGAAAGGAAGAAGTTAAATTATCATTATTTGCAGATGACATGATACTCTACACAGAAGACCCCAAAAACTCCACTAAAAAACTGCTAGATTTAATAAGCAAATTCAGTAGTGTAGCTGGATACAAAGTCAATACTCAAAAGTCAATAGCCTTCCTGTACACAAATAACAAACTTACTGAAAGAGAAATTAGGGAAACAATACCTTTCACAATAACATCCAAAAAAATGAAATACCTAGGAATCAACCTCACGAAGGATGTAAAAGACCTCTATACTGAAAACTACAGTACTCTGAAAAAGGAGATTGAAGAGGATATCAGAAAATGGAAAGATATCCCTTGCTCCTGGATAGGAAGAACCAATATAGTGAAAATGGCCATACTTCCAAAATTGTTATACAGATTTAATGCAATTCCAATCAAAATTCCAACAGCATATCTCACAGAATTAGAGAAAACAATCCTAAAATTCATTTGGAATCAGAAGAGACCTAGAATAGCAAAGGCAATTCTGGGCAACAAAGGCAAGGCAGGGGGCATCACAATCCCCGACTTGAAATTATACTATAAAGCTACTGTGATAAAAACAGTGTGGTACTGGCAAAAAAACAGACCTGAAGATCAATGGAACAGATTAGAAGATGCTGAAACAACCCCAGACATACTAAGCCACCTTATCTTTGACAAAGGTGCCAAACACATTCGCTGGAAGAAAGATAGCCTCTTTAATTAATGGTGCTGGAAAAACTGGCTCTACACATGCCGAAGATTAAAACTAGATCCATATCTTTCACCATGCACTAAACTAAATTCAAAATGGATCAGAGATCTAAATATTAAAACAGAAACATTAAATCTGCTGGAAGGTAGGATAGGTAAAACCCTTGGAGACATTGGTGTAGGCAAAGACGTTATGAATAAAAACTCAACCGCACGGGAACTATCCCAAAGAAACAATAACTGGGATCTCATCTTATTAAAAAGCTTTTGCACAGCAAGAGAAACCACCAACAGAGTGAAGAGACAACCCGCAATGTGGGAAAAAATGTTTGCCAGCTGTTCCTCAGACAAAGGATTACTATCGAGAACATATAAAGAACTCAAAAAAATCAGACCTCCCAAATTTAAAGACCCACTCCAAAAATGGGCATCTGAGATGAATACACATTTCTCAGATGAAGAAATACTAATGGCAAACAAATATACAAAAAAATGTGCAACATCACTAGTCATTCGAGAGATGCAAATTAAAACAACACTGAGATACCATCTCACCCCAGAAAGAATGGCTACTATTAAGAAATCAACTAATAACAAATGCTGGAGGGGCTGTGGGGAAAAAGGAACCCTTCTTCACTGTTGGTGGGAGTGTCGACTGGTACAGCCACTGTGGAAGTCAGTGTGGAGATTCCTCAGAAAACTAGGGTTGGAGGTCCCATTTGACCCAGCTATTCCCCTTCTGGGCATCTTCCCAGAAGAATTAAAAACATCGTACCACAGCGATATATGTGCACCCATGTTTATAGCAGCACAATTTGTAATAGCCAGATCTTGGAAACAACCCAAATGCCCATCAACTGAGGAATGGATAAGAAAGATGTGGTATTTTTATACAATGGAGTACTATTCAGCCATAAAGAAGGATAAACTGGAGACTTTTATAGGTAAATGGATGCAACTCGAGAAAATACTCATAAGTGAAATAAACCAGAAGCACATGTGTAAGCATCGTATTATCTCTCTAGCATGAGAAACTGAAAGAGTAAATAAGATCCAAAATGTACAATAGATATGGTGAATCAAAAAGAAACTGGTCAAAAGGAAAGAGAGACTGGAATAGGGAAAAGAAAGAAGGGAAAGGGAAAAAACAATTGTATATATATATATATATAAGATGGTTAAGATAGATACACTACCATTTTTACTTAGTTCATTGAAGAGTAAGTTTTGTGCCAATAATGTTTGGACAATTGAATGCTAATGTCTGGTGTCCTGAATAACTAACTTAAAGATAGTAATACGTAATGTATTAACCATTGTTACCCTCCTATTATGTTGGTTTGAAAATTTGTTCTTCTTTTGATTTGTTTTGTTTTTTCTTCTCTTTAAAATAAAAAAAAAAAAAAAAAAAAACTACTGCTGAGTCCCTCTACAGGGCTCTTCATTTCAGTTGTTATACTTTTCAACTTCAGAATTTCCATTTGTTTTAATAACTTTTATTATTTTATTTTTAGTTTATTTTTATGTATTATTTATTTTTTGTGGGTACCAGGGGTCGAACTCAGGACCTCAAGCGCCAGCAGGCGCCCGTGCTGCTGAGCAATATCACTGGCCCTTTTTTCGTATGTCGTTACTGGGAGTCGAACTCAGGACCTCACGCTTGCCAGTCAGGCACTTATGCCACTGAGCTATCTTACCGGCTCATTATTTTTAGTTTTTCAGACAGGGTCTCATTATGTTGTCTATGCAGGACTCAGATTTGCAATCCTTCTGCCTCAGCCTCTCCAATAGCTATGATTATAGCTGTGTACCACCATGGCCGGCTTAATTTTTAATCTCTTTCTTGAGATTCTCTATTTATTGAGTAATTGTCATCACACTTTTCTTTAATGATTTAAATTTCTTCTTTAACTTTTTGAACATATTTGTTATACCTGCTTTGAAATTTTGTCCTCCAAATCCAATATCTGGACATATTCAGAGACAGTTTCTGTAGGCAACTTCTTTGAGTTGTCATGCTTCCTTGAATATAGTCATGCTTTTGATTCTTTACAAGTTTTGTGATTCTGTATTAAAAACTAATGGTAGCAACTCTGAAGTATGACTTTTCCTCTGAGAATTGTTGTTGTCTTATCTAGTTTTTAAATTAAATTACTTGACTGTGAAGTCTGTATTTCTCACAGTGTGTGGCTGTGGAAGATTTTGCTCAGTTTCTATTTTTAAGCATAGCTTCTTAGGTATTATCCCTCTATCTGCATAGCATAGGAATTTAGCCAAAGATTGGTCAAGAATAACGTTCAAACACCTCAAGCCTGTTAGGCTTCCAGGCTTTGCTGATGAATCTGTTTGTGAACTTGGGAGCACATTCAAAGCTCAGGATATTTCCAATTGGCCCCAGGTATTATATTTTGTCAGGTGCTGTTCTGCTCCTTCTGTAGATATGTATGGGTTCCATTAGCCGAGCATGCATGGTGTCCTGGGATCAGTCTGGTCTCTACTGCACCTGAATGCAGTCTCCAGTTGTCTTAGTTACTTTTCTCATTGCTGAGACAAAATATCCAACACCCACAAGATAAAGGAGGAAAGATTTATTATAGCTCATTGTTTGCAGAGAGTTCAGTCCATAGTTGGCTGGCTGCAAGGAAAGACAGCATACAAGAGGGGTATCAGAGAGGAGAAACAGAGCAGGTACAAAGCAGCAGCAGCAAGCCTGCCTTCCCTCTCTCCCTTTATATTCCATCCAGGCTATAAGCCTATTGATTTTTGCCACCCACACCCAGGGTGGGGGCTTCCCTTCTCCACTCTCAGAAATATGCTAATTCCAATCAGTGGACTAATTTAGTACCACACATCTCTTAATTCCAGTATCATACCCTTCATCCACATTCACACATCCTAGATCCAGCCACCTCTGAAAAGCCCCACTTATGACCTCATGAAGTTGGTGGGGGGCACATCTAGATACAAGCTGTCTTAGTTTTCTCATTGCTAAGACAAAATACCTAACACCCAAGGAAGAAAGGTTTATTTTGGCTCACAGTTTATAGAGGTTTCAGTTCATAATTGGCTGGCTCCAAGGCATGGTAGAGGAGAAACAGTTCACAGCAGGCAGAGGGCAGCAAGGGAACAGGCAGTGAAGTAGTGAAGTCATAAGCAACAAGTGACAGCAGCAGCCCTCTTTCTCTCCCTTACATTCTATCTAGGCTACACACCCTTAGGGCAGGTAGCACTCACACGCAGCTTGGATCTTCCCATTATCCATGCCCAGAACTATGCCAAACCAATCAGTGAACTAATTTAGTAATCATACACCCTTAATATCAGCATCACACACTTAATCCCAGATTCACACACCCTAGATCCAGGCACCTCCAGAAAGCTCCACCTGTGACCACATGAGGCTTTGGGAGGACATCTAGACACAAGCCATAGCACAAGCCATGACACCAGTCAACACAAGATGTATGGAGAAGTAATCAAGCCCTTATGACTATCTTGCATCTGGACACCTCTGGCAGCAAGCCAGTTCATCGCTTGTACCAAATAGGACTATAATCTCAGGCTGGTGGAGCTGTTGGCTCTCCTATCCACTTGTACCCAAGACTTCCATTTCAATCAACAGTATTCCAAAGCGAAGAGCTCATTCTGGCAGCTGCAGCAATAGGTGGTTTTCATGACTTCACCCACCTGGCTAAACTGCCACCATAAAGCCAGGGGTGAGGGAAAGGATGGGAATGGCCCACGCAAAAATAACACCGATTCATGCTGGTGTTACCCAAAATTCAGGAGATTTAATCAATTTGAAACATGCTTTTGGCCAATTTCCAAAACAATGAAATGACTGTTCTTGCAGATTTGATCAAGTTAATAGTTGTTTTTTGAGGATATGATTTGTCAGTCTTTTTACCCCATCATCCTGGAAGCCTGAAGGCTAACACTGTAATCTCAAGTGAAATTATTAAGGTGCAGAAAAGTAGATATGGTATAGTTCCACTTGCACTTAGTTCTAAGTACAGAAAAACCTAAACAGTATGATTTAGCGATGAGTTTGTAGGTGTTAATACTATGAAGAAAAATAAGTAAGTGATTATCTCACAAGTGAAGATAGTAGTTGCCTCTAGGAGAAGCAGGTGTCATGACTAGAAACGGATAAAGCGTAAGGACAATTTCTGGGATGTTAGTCCTATTTCTTGCCTTGGGTGGGTACCGGGGGTCGAACTCAGGACCTCGCACGCCAGCAGGCGCCTGTGCCACTGAGCGATATCACCGGCCCTTCTTTTGTATGTGGGTACTGGAAGTCAAACTCAGGACCTCGTGCTTGCCAGGCAGGCACTTATGCCGCTAAGCTGTCTCACCAGCCCTAGAACCATTTTTTAAACTATATATGTATATACATATATATATATGCATGTTTCTGCATGCACATTATATATTATAATAAAAAGTTTTGTAAAACATACTACATAATTTGTTTATTTAATAAATATTTATTGAGCAACTCTATAAATATATAAAAGGCATAGTTCTAGACAACAATTATATAAAGTAATAAAAAGTCAGAGAAGACCTCATGGAAACCATAGCTTTATGAAGAGATGGATAATAGTAACCTGCCCCAAAGGGTTATTTTAGATTCCAATAAAGCATATGAGAAACAGAGTGGTAGTGGGAGGAATTAGAGGTCAACACTTTACCTTCTATTGGTCAAAGCTGGTCTCTTTGAGGAGATGAGATTTGGCTGAAAAGTGAAGAACGAAGAGGAATCAGCTATATAAAGGTTTGGGCAAGTGCATCTCAGGGGGACAAAATTACAAGTTCAGATTCCAAAAGAATCTGGACAAGGGGAGAGTGGTGCAAGAGATTTGCAAGCTGATTTCAAATATCTAAAGGATTTGCTTTGGATAAACTCAAGGATCAGCAGATAAAAGCCATAGAGCCTGAGTTGTCCTCAAGGAAAAGCAGGGTTTGCAACCATGAGAACTTGTCAAGAGTCAACTCAGAGTCAAGATACTTCTTGTCCCTGGAAGCAACTGTCACTCCCTTGACAAGGCTAATGAACATTGTTTTATGGCCCTTCTCTCTTCCTTGGGTAACACTTACCATTTTCCTTATATTAGTCAACTTTCTAGTACTATATCAAATAACTTATAATCAGCTTATAAAAGATAAAATACTTACTTTGGGTCACAGTTTTGAGGAGTACAGTCCATAGTTGGTTGGCCCCCATTGCTGCTGGGCCTGTGGTGGGGCAGAACATGGCAGGAACTCACGGTGGAGCAATGCCATTCACCTTATGGTGGGGAAGCAAACCAGAGAAAGAGGAAGAGACAGAGGTCCTACAGTCCTTGAGGGCAAATCCTCAGTGCCTGAAGGATCTCTCACTAGAACCCATCTCTTTAAGTTCTACCACCTTCCAACAGTGGCACACTGAGACACTAAGATTTTAACACATGGGCCTCTGGGAGACATTTCAGATCCAAATTGAAGCACCTCTCCCCTACTATGACAGCTTTGCCTTAAACAATGACTCTAGCTAAAGGTGGGCACATCATGACCCAACATTGGCCAAATGGACTCTCTCCCCCAAGACCCTCCTCCCTGAAGTAAGGGAGTCAATGCAAAGCTCATGCCTCACCGTGGTTGTTTCAGTGGCAGCCTTATAACTTCCATGTAGAAGACTGAAGTGGCAGCCTGGCTGAGGGCAGGATTTGGGGCACCACATTAAACTGCCTACACATGACATTTCGCATACTGGTGAGATCTCAACTTCTTACACAAAGTAATTGGGGTGGAGTGGGAGAGCACAAAATTCCCCAGATGCCCCCCTTAGAGTCACCACTCTGTTACATTACCAGTCAACACCTGTCCCTCAGATCCGCAGAGTCTGATTCCTGAGCCTTCCTAGAGGCCACCCTTCCAAGGACATACATCCTCTTTTTGGGGTAACTTGCCCAGAGTTGGTTTCTGTTCCTTGCACCAAAGAAGGCTGATATGGGTGGGGCACTGGGCACTGGATGAGTTTCTATCAATGCTGCAGTTCTATGATAAGCACAAGTACAGTTCAGTCTCTCTCCTAGGAATCAATACAGATAGATGTACTGGAGAAACAAGACTTGGCTCAGTATCTTAAGCAGACACATCAGCTCTAGACACTTGAAAACAATGAAATACAAAATAATTTGCAGCCCTAGCGATATAGTTCCACACACAGGCTCAGAGTACACGTATGGTGATATTCAAAGGCCGTGGAAGGGGACTCTGCCAACAATGGCATCATCTGTTAAGGCTGATGTCAACGCATACTAAAGCCACAGAGCCAATGGGGGCAGGGATCTGTAACATGAAGAGAATAATGGAATCATAAACGTTGATCACCATCGGGAGCAAATGGGACCCAAGGAAACCTGAGGAATCCTTTAGGCAATCTCAAGGGAGCCTCTCAGCAGAAAACAACCATGCTTCATATTTAATTCCCACTCGAACATGTAGTATATCTCTGAAATATTTTATATGCTCACGCTGTTTGAATCTCAGCACAGTTATGGTGATGAAAACTGGGAAAAAATAGGGGTTTCTATTCTGGAGTGTGGGTTTAGTGTTGTTCTATAGAGTTTAAAGTTTTTATTGATTTATAATCAACCCTTTTTAACAAAGATTTCTTCTGTAGAGAATGCTCTCTGGACAGTGTTTGTGGAAAACATTGTTTCCCACCACACAAAATGCACTCTGTTGAACAGTGAAATGAACCTCTCCATTCTTTTTTTTTTTTTTTTTTTTTTTTTTTTTGTGGGTACCGGGGGGTCGACCTCAGGACCTCACGCACCAGCAGGCGCCCGTGCCGCTGAGCGATATCACCGGCCCCTTTTTCGTATGTGGGTTCCGGGAGTCGAACTCGGGCCCGCGCGCTTGCCGGGTAGGCGCTTAAGCCGCTGAGCCATCTCACCGGCCCAAACCTCTCCATTCTTGAGCTTCTAATGGCAAATTAAATCACCTCATGGAGAAAAGAAAATTATAAAAAATAACTTTTATAATACATGAGATCGTTGATGTATTGATCTTTATGAATTTCCTGATTTCTTTACCTTGTAATCATTTTCCTTAATGGCAACATAGCATTAAGAAAATAAGCATATTTAATAGAAATCCATTGTCTTCTGCTTTTTAAATTATTTAATAATGTTGGGTAGCTAAGAAATTGTCTCTGCTTGGAAAAAATCCCCAATGCTAATTGTGGCCAGCAAATTAGCAATTATAACAGATTATACAAAGCAGGAAAGGGCTAAGCTAATGTTAGGGAGTACAGAGTGCAATTATATGGCCGAGCCTTACTGTTGTCTCTCTGAATGGCTGTGCAAAATGAAGAAAGCTCTGCACCAAAATTGAAGGGGAGCAGTTTTCTGATTGTGTCCTAGGGGGGTTGGATAAAGCTCAAGCAAGTTGGAGAATACCCTCAGGTTGCACTCAGCAGAATTCCCGGCCTCTGCCACATCTTTTCTATCATAAGCCTTTATCAGGAGGAGATGCCAAATTGCAAGCCTTTTGGTGGCATATAATTGCTTCAACATTGACAGCAGAGGGATGCGTAGCATCTCCTCCCTGACAAGGTGAGCGAGCATTTTGAATGGAGGAAGAGCGAATATAAAAGTAAGCTTAAGTAAACGTCAATGGAAGTTAAAGCAATACAGTACCAAAATGGATACCAAAATAAAACAAAAGTGTAAATATAGATTGAAGAAAATGATTAATAATGTATGATTTCTAATCACATCAAGAGGAGAGAAGGAGAAAAAGGAAAAGGAGGGAGGGAGGAGGGAGAGAGTTTATGAAAGCAGGGGTCTGGTTTTAGGTGGTATGTGCAATATTGTATCGGCTTCATAGACACAGAAAGGTCTTCCCTGTCTTGATTCCTTTGCTTATCTCGAAAGGAGAGATTCAGTGCTAGTCTGTTTGCAACTTCTAACACTTCCAAACTTCTTTTTAGAAATACAGGAAAACCACATGGTGGCACATGTTTGTAATCCCAGTACTTGAGAGGCTGAGTCAGGAGGATCGCAAATTCAAGGGTAACCTGAGCTACCAAGCAAGTTTAAGGCTGGTCTGTGTTACATAACAAGAGCCTGTCTTTTAAAAATAAACCTTCCTGGGCGTGGTGGCACACGCTGAGGCAGAAGGGTCACCATGAATTTGAGGTCAGCCTGGGCTACACAGTGAGTTTAAAGCCAGCCTGAACTACATGGCAAGAAGAAAAACAAAAAGAAAAAAAGAGAGAGAAAGATAGAGCAGGCCATGGGCCCAGGCCTTCAGATAATACCATTTAGCCAAATTGTCAAATTCAGTTATACTCTTGTTGTTTTTATTGTATTTATTTTTGTGGTTACCTTCTATTTATGGCAAGCGAACTGGTTTCCCTTTGTGATGAGCCTACAACATATTATTTTCTTTATTTACATTTTTTAAAACTGAGCCAACTTAAAGACAAACATTAGACAAGTGAGAATACTGGAGAAAAAAAGAAAAGAAAAGGAGAAAAGAAAGAAGGAGGAAGGAAGGAAGGAAAAAAGAAAAAGAAAGAAAGAGAAAGAAAGAAAGAAAGAGAAAGAAAGAAAGAAAGAAAGAAAGAAAGAAAGAAAGAAAGAAAGAAAGAAAGAAAAAGAAAGAAAAAGAAAGAAAGAAAAAAGAGAAAGAAAGAAAGAAAGAAGAAAGAAAGAAAGAAAGAAAAAGAAAAAGATGGATGAATCTCGGGTCTAGCATGTTTGGGCAAAATCTTGTTAGGGGTACTGAAATAATTTTAATTAGGAAAACATCGGCTCGGGGTCACAGACTCAGTGGTACCAAAGTTGGGAGCAGCGATCCAAACCTCATTTTTACACAAAAAGAAACCAGGCCCAGGGACAGGACAGGAATTGCCAAGTCCCACAGTTTGCAATGGTAGGGACGGGTTAAATCTAAGCCTGCTGTTTCCTCCTGCGTTTATTTCACCATTATTTAATTTTTAGCCTCCTCAAAGTTTATCTGTATTGGCATTGGCGAAATATGTCCAATCTGCAAGTCTAAATAAGGAGGCCCAAAAAAAGAATTTATAGAAACTGGTGACTTGCAGGACCATGGTGACCTCGTGTGGTAAGATCTGGTAATGCAACTCTTTATGCAACATCCTCATCAGGCTCGTCATGAACGTGGAAATATTTTGTAGACTACCCCTTCGGTTTGGGTTTATTTGCTGGTGATTTGGATATATTCTTAACAGGCAAACTATGTAAGTCAAATGTTGTCCCTAGTGCTTCATATCAAGAGGCACATGATGATGGTTTGTTATGTTATTGGTTACGACGGTCACACCTGCTTATCCTTTATAAAGTTATTGCTTTTCCCTAATTAATGAAAGACTTCTGGGGTAATATATATATTTTTTTGTGGGTACCGGAGGTCAAACTCAAGACCTTGCATGCCAGCAGGGGCCCGTGCCACTGAGCAATATCACCAGCCCTTTTTTCATATGTGGGTACCGGGAGTCGAACTCAGGACCTTGCGCTTGCCAGGCAGGCGCTTAGGGCGCTGAGCTATCTCACCAGCCCTGCAGTTTATTCTTAAGTGGTCAAAAATTCCATGTGTGTGTGTATGTTGAGAAAGAGAAAGCAAATATAGCAAAATGTTAACAATGGGTGAATCTGGGTGAAGGGTACATAAAGGTTTAGCAACTTTTCTATAAGTTTAAAATTACATAAAAATATAAATTAGCATCCCAGCACCGAGGGAGGCTGGGGCAGGAGGATCGCAACTATTGAGTCTCAAAAAATAAATGAAAAATAAGGACTGGGGATACAATCTCCAATACCACCAAAAATAAAGTAAAAGGAAGGGAAAGCAAGATTTAAAGGCATTTTCAAATGTCTTATTTGTTTAAAAACAAAGGGAGCAAAATACACTTGTACATAGAGGCTGGAGAATTTCAAAATCTCATCTACTCCATTTCCTTCACTGCTGCATGCAGTTTGAGATAAAGTGCTGCTCTTTTCATTAGGGAATTATCTTACTAGTCAAGGAAATCTATTATAAATTATTGGTTTAAATTATGCAGATCTCTGAAGAATCCCACATAAGTATAAAAGCTTACACGCTGAAAGTCGTCACATACACAAGACTGGTATCCCCACATTTGGAGTGCTCCGGGTTAGTGCTCCTCGGACCATGATCGTGACTCAGACCTCTTCCTCATCCTCCAGCAAGAGATGCTGCCGGACACTGCCCGACTCCATGAGGCTAAGAGCTCTCATTTCTCTGTGCTCCATGTTCCTTGCTTTTTTCCAGGGAGTGAGCATTATATACGAGGAAAAAAAACCCTTAGGCTGTGGAATTAAATAGTCATATAGACTCGTAGTCCTGGACTACTACAGCCTCTTAACTGGCCTCCAGCTTCCAACCCACTGGCAAGTCTGGTCTTTCGAATCCATTTTCTGTAGATCAGTAGTATGAGCTTCCAAAAAGAATTTTCAGCACAAACTTCCTAATGTGGTGACCCAGCTTACTATGACCACATGGCTGTCCCTGAGTAACTCTCTAGACCCCTCTCTCGGGATGTTCCCTGCTCCCATCCTCTTTTCTTCACCTCTCACCCTCTAAGCCTGATTTTTCTGCAACAGTAGACATGTTCTAGGTCTGTTAAATCCAATATGACCATTACCAGGAATGCATGGCTACTGAGTGCTTGAAGTATAGCTAATGTGACTTGGGAGCTTAATTTTTAATGTTTGGAATTCTATCTGAATTTGAATTTCAATAGCCATATGACTAGCAGCAACTGTATTGGATGAGCAAGCATATAAAACTTCTTCAGGATCCCCACTAGTTATGTTCTGTCTTACCTCTGGTCTTTTCTCTTACCATTCCTACTTAAGCAAATACCTTTCTTCATTCTTAATGTCTCACCCTGCACATCACTTGCTATATGCTTTTACAGGGTAGAATAGGATAGGATGTGTACAAGCTCTGTCATGAAAAGCTTGCAGCCAGTAATCTTTCACTGGTACAGTAAGGTTACTTCAAAGTGATAATACATTAATTGTGCCCTCTGCTTTCCACCAAGGGACATGCAAAGTGTTTTTCTCTTTGCCTTTGGCTTTTCATTAACCTGCGGAGGGCACCAGTGGATGGTTGCAGACCACAAGTCATCCCATCAATGTGTTTTGTTTGGCTTTTAAAGGTTTGTTAAATGGAGTCAACATTACAAATAATGGAAGAGATTTCACTAAAATATACGGATTCCTGAATACTCTGGAAAAAATCAGAACATCCAACCACACCAAAACCACATTCATTTCTGCCCAGCAGTAATAGGCTAGACCCATTCCAATACAGTAGCCCCATATGGCTACTAAAATTTAAATAAAAATGAGCTAAACTTTACAGTGCAGTTCTTCAGTCTCATTTGCCACTTTCCAAGTATTCCACAGCCACATGGTAGGCTTACGGCTACCATATTGGACAAGGCAGCTATAGAACCTTTCCATAATCATGAAATGTTCTACTGAGCAACACTGACTGGAGCCTGATTGGGAAGGGTTGCCTCCTGCAGGCGGAGCAAGAGTTCTTCAGGTCTCTGCGTCTCCCGCCCAGCTCTCTTTTCTCCTTGCATTACCTGATCCCTGTAGGCATCTGAATTCAAGAACTTGGTCTACCACATGCTTTTGAGTTTCTGCTTAGTTTAGTGATGTTTTGAAAAACACTACAACCCATCAGGGAGATACAAAAAAGTAAGAGCTGGAAATGATTGAGAAGAGTGAATATGAAAGTAGAGATCAAAAACTGGGAAAGTGATGTGTGTGTGTGTGTGTGTGTGTGTGTGTGTGTGTGTGTGTGTATTCTCTTCACAGAAACTATTCCAAATCAAACTATGGTAGGAAAGCGCTGTACCTGTGTCGTCAATACTCAGCAAAAGACAAGCAACAACACTGTCGAGGTAGAATAATTCTTGCGTATGTGATACACCAGAGGTCACAAAAGACAAAACGATGAGGCATCCAGCCTCAAGGCACCTGATGAACCAGGAAGTAAGAAGGAAGTGCACATTCACTTTAGGGAAAGAAGCCCTGAACTCCTGCTGAATATTAGGTGCAAAAAGACATTAAAACCTATTTTTTTTTTTCCAAAGAAACCAGGAACACAGATTTTTCACATGAGATCTCCTAATGTTTAAGTGTTGATTTCAAGTTCTAAAAAAACACTGTCTAAGCAGAACAAGTTTGCTGGCGGCTCACGGGTGTCATGTGCCATTGTGAGCCCAAGACTAACGTGATGCTGATTCAGGAGATCAGGTATGGAGAACGCAAGGGTTCAGTGTGGAGGGAAACTGGGCTGTGACCCAGGGAAACTGGTTGTAAGGGAACCCATCTGCAGGGTGCCAATATGAACAGAAGACCAGAGAGCTGATCTACTGGACACCGTTGTTCTCACACTTTAATGCATGCTGGGATCACTGAAGGAACTTTTCAAAATCCCCATGCCCAGGTCTCACCCCAGCCTGACAGAATCATAAAGGTCTGAAGGTCGTCATTGTGCAGGCAGAAACCTGCAAAGTACCCTGCACAGAGAAGCACCCAAGAGTAGTCACTAACATGCCTTCCCTACTACCTCCACCAATTTTAAGAATGAAAAATTCTGAAAAAAACATTGTGTCTATAAACAGGTACAATGATGTAATGGTTAAGGAGATTCTGAAGCCAGACTGCCTAAGTTCAAATACTGACCACTTTGCACTTTGAGTAAGTCATTGCATTCCTCTGTGCCTCGGTTTCCCCATCTGGAAAATGGAGATAGCCATTCTTCAAGATGTACAGGTCAGATGTTTAGAAAACATGGGCCACTAGCTAAGCTGACTGGAACAAAATGTTAATAAAGCCTGAGCATCGAAGCAGAGCAGAACAGGAAACTAAACTCTATTTAGCTCTTTAAATACATGGCAGTGCTCACTAAAAACAATCAATTAGGTAAAAAGAACTAAGCACAAAATGATACCCTCACCCCATGCTGGGAGGCAGCTGGTGGGGGTCCTTGAAGAGCAGGAGCTACGGTGATGATGTTATTACACTTTCATGTTGGTTCCTGAATGTTTCACACTGAACCTAGGTTTACTGAGTTCCATCTACCTCCATCTTCAAATAGAATGTAACCGTACGCATATACATGTGATGAAGCAAAATGCTCATTTTATTTGCAGTGGTGACGACATATTACGTTAAAATATTCAAGTTCCTTTTCTAAGACAAGACTGTTCTCCATTCTTTTTATGGAAAGGGCTTTTAAAAGTTGTTATATTCTTCCCCCAAAGTACCAAGTGCACATTGGTGGCAGATGTTTTGCTTTGATATCATTTATTCCAGTTATTTCCTTTTTTTTCTTAAGTGTGCAAGAAATTACAAAAACCTTAAATTAGAACAAAAGATAAATGGCAATGGCATGGTGGCAGGCTACAGGCTCATAAAATACACACTGAAAGTTTTAAATGTTAGGGTACAAGTATGCTCAGTACATGGGCTCCACCAGAACGCTTCCTTACATGATCTTTCAGATACTAATCCCTCGCTCGCACCAGTACGCAGACAAAAAAGTCCCATCGTGTAAGTCCACTTGTGTTTGAGCTATGCAACATAGCTTATAACAAAAATAAACATAAAAGCCCCCTTTTCACCTATTTTCTTAAGGGAATGGGGGTGTTTAGGGTAATTTAGAGGAGACTAGCAGCTTTGGAAAAGATTAAGCAACTAGAAAGAAAGTGGGAATTTATAATGTTTGTACCTATCTACCCCAAACGTGTGCTTCTTAGACTGATTTAATACTTACTTTAAGAAGGAGACAATTTTGTTATTTCTGAATTCGCTAGAGCTAGACTGGACTCCCCAGTCTCAAACATGTCCTATCTGTTCCTGCAAACTATGATTTCATGGTCTACACACATCTGTGGTGCCAACTAATACACAGGAAGAATTTTCACATTAAATGGTGCAAGGATATTTTGTAGCCATCTGTTCCCAACTTCCGTATCTTGATGAGCTGTGACTTGCCATATATTAACATTTACTCTGCACCCCAAATTTTATTTCATTCCTGATTTCCCTTTTTACATGACTCACCAAAAAACTGGATTGCAAATTGACAACTGTATATTATCCCAGAAATTCTAGCCATTTCATCTTTTCACCAAAGCCAACTTAGAAGAGCTTTATATTTAATAAAACAGTTCTCTTGAATGCAACATAATATATGTGAGTACCTGCATCTTTTCCGACGTGACAGGTATAACAGAAAGAGCAATGGCCTGGAATTCTGGAGGTCTGGGCATTGCTTTGCCATCAACTGTGTGCAAACAGCTTGCACAGGTTCATGGACTCTCTTGTAAAACAGGACCACTGGTCTAAATCTCTGAAGGCTTGTTCACTTCCAAAATTTCATGGGTATTTAGTTCTATATGGTTGGAGGGAAAAAACTGAGTGTTTCACCTTCAAATATAAATAGCTCTAGATCTTTCTGGGTGGGCAGTCAACCAAACTGGTTGGTTACACATGGCCAGAACTCACTTGTGCACCTGCGTCACATGTCGGCCAGACTTTGCTGCTTCACTGCACAGCCCGCTGTAATGTTTGCTGAAATCCTTAACCACAAATGGTCCTCAGAGGCAAACATCCTCATATGCATTTCTTCTCTAAGAATCAACTTCCATAAAGCACTGGCTCCAACAATAGTATTTACAGAGCTCCTGCCTGTGCCAGGTAGTGGGAATACAGTAGAAAACCAACTCTTAGCTAAGTTTAATACTTGGGAGTGCATAAAAAAAAAAATATGAAGGTCACTAAAATGACAGTAATATTTGTGCTAATCGAAGGTTCTCCCATTTCCATGGGGTCAGAAGAATCTGAAATTTTGTAGAAAGATAACAGATGTTCAGACTCCATCCCAGACCTAGCAAGTGAGAACTCTGGGGCTGGACTGAGGCATCTGTATGCTCCATATGCTTCCCAACAACTTCCAACACCCATCAAAGTTCAAGGAACACTGGTGTAGGATCATGCAACAAGTCGGTGAGAGCTCTGCGTGCAAAATTCAAGCATAGACCCAAACTGAAAACACAATATGACCTCTGTATCCCATAGTACCACGTCCATGAATTTGAATGAAATTAGAAATATTCAGAAAGAAAAACTGTGGCTATACTGAACATGTACGTTTTTTATTATTTTCTAAACAATAAGGTGTAACTAGGATTTACATTGTATCGGGGTATTATGAGCAATTTAGAAAGGATTCCAAGTGCACAGGAGGATGTGCAGAGGTATCAGTTTTTATAAGGGACTTGATCTGCAGATTTTAGCATTTGAGGGGCAGTTGCAGAACCAACCCTTTGAAGACACAGTACTGATGCCTTCACTGTATATTCAGATGGAACACCTGGTTACTGAACTACTGTAATGAAAGAAAAAGGGTAATATAGGTTCTACTTTTTCATAAATGAACATCAAATATCTCCACACTGCTTCTGATTTTTCTGTTTCGTTTTGTTTTTTGTTTTTTTTATGTGGGTACCGGGAGTCAACCTCAGGACCTCACGCCTAGCCAGGCAGGTGCTTATGCCATTGAGCTATCTCACCAGCCCCTGCTTCTGGTTTTTAAATCTTGTATTTTTTCACTTTTGTCAATATGGAATATCTGCATTATACCTATTCACACAGGATTTGACTGTGATGCCGAACTTGCTCAGTGCTCATTCACAGCATCTTCTATGCAAAGAAAAGAGTGTGCTGGTAACAAATCAAGCTTTTCAGAACAGTAACAGTGAGGTCAGAGAGTGGGGTGAAACAAAACAGCCACCGCAGCTTCTACCAACCACTGCCAGCAGGAATAACCCATGCAGCTAGCTCTTCCCATTTTTCACAATTGAGTTCGTACAGTACACTATCTTGCAGATTTTAAATGGCTGGCAACTAATTCAGATTTTTTAAAAAAACATCATTTTAAAATGCACCATTGAGGCTAAACAACAGGGAAATTCAACAGCCCAGATTTCACCTGATGCCCTCGAATTTGTCATCTCTGTTTTAGAAATACTGAGTTCAGCATCTGACTTCAGTTAACCCTTCAAAAACCACTCACAGAAACAATGTCATCAGTTAGCATGTGACATTATGCTCTCCGCCTCTAGACAGACTCCTCTGCAACTTTTAAACTACGGGGTTCACCCAAGGAGCCGAATGGTAAGTTCATTTGCTCACTCTGTAGGTATTTGTAGAGCTCCTGCCCTGTGCCTGGCAGCAGGAATACAGTGGTGAAACACACCTTAGCTAAGACAGTATTTGGCACAGTACATAAAAAACATATGAAGCTCACTACTCAGTCACTGGTAAATATTAAAAACACACATGGGCAAAACCTACAACAGCATCATACCACAGGACTTCCCCTTTTTTCCAGATGAAACCGAAGCCCACAAAAACAAAGGCTGGCCACACAGCCAGAGGAAATGAAAACCATAGCTCAGGGCTCCTGCCTCTGGCCCAGTCTTCTTTCCCCTCTAGTGTGGCCCACATCCATGCAGACCAACACACGAAGGCCCACAGAGATTAGCAAGGTGATGCCACGGGGAGGACCTCAGCTGGACGGGCTCATCTGGAGAGCAATGGTACATTTCTTCTACAGTTGGCTCAGAATTTCTTCTATGTTCATGGAGAATATCACTTCCAGCTAGTCAGAAGCCATTGTTTTTTACATTAGAACATACATAAAACAGTAGATAAGTGAAGTGGTGCTTATATGTACTAACAGTAGAAAGAAAAAAAAAAAAAAGGCCAAATGGCCAACACTTACAAAAAAGATAAGGGAAAGAATATCCGTGTCAGGAAGAGCAAGGTCAGCGGACAGTCTCTGGATGTGTGGGTTTTGAGCAGGATTTACTTCACTAGGAAATCCTGCCTTTACTCTGGAACCTGTCCGCACGATGCAACCAAACGCAGAATCCACTGCAGGGGAGAAATAAAGATTCCCCCACTGAAGGATCCAAAGTGTCGTTAGTTCTCTAAATTGCTTCTAGTGTTTGAGTTGTTTTTTTTTTTGAAACGGGTTTCAGTATGTAGTTCAGGCTGGTCTTGAATTCTGTAGCCCAGGCTGGCCCTGAGCTCTTGGTGATCCTCCTGCCTCAGCCTCCTGAGTGCCAGCATTACAGGTGAGCACCACCACGCCCAGCTATGGCTACTTTCTCATGAAGTATTAGCCTACTAAATGTAACCCTAGTTTTCAAAGCCATACCATATCTATCTCCAAAACCAGGAGAAATGGTGTGCCTTAACGGATGAATTACAGAATTGGAATGTGTTTGTATTTTGGAAGAGAGGAGAGTGAGGGCGAGGTGAGGGTGTACTTGCCAGTGGGAGTTCTGCTATCATCAAATATAAAAGCAACTTGGAAGGGCTAATTTCCAAGCACAATCACCAGTGACTTCTTTATATTTTTCTTCCCAAACAATAAGCAATGTTTAAAAATAGAATTTAAGCACGTAACACGTATTTTTAAATAACCAAAACCTTGTAACTCCTCTACCTTCAACTCACCAGGCTAAAGTTGGAGCTCTACTTTTACAAAATCCAGTGTGGAAGCAACTAAAACATAAAGCCTATCTTTTAACGTTTCCTCCCCATATCTGACAAATGGTTTACTGCTACTTAAACATCTTATAAGGTTCTGGACCCATTATCAATTATAGGCAAGAGCCCTCCCTTTTAAACTTGGAAAGTATGATATTTTCTTTTGAATTCACAAATCTTTACATGCAGAGCACTTCTGACAGGAAGCACTCACAAAACATTTCATGTTTAAGAAGAGACATCCAAACCCTCATGAGGGGTGTCAGGAAGCCCAATACTCAATCCGGTGTTTGAAATCAGAACTCTAAGAGATATAATGTGCAGACAACATGATTTAGATACAAAAACAAGTTTTACAGAGTGAAAAAAACAACACGAGGTAGAAATAAGTTAACAAAGCTTTAGATTGTTCAGTATTAGCTTCAAGGTCAAAGTTCACAGTGATAAAACTATTAAATTTTTAACAATACAGACTAAGAGTGAAAATAAGTATGCAGTATCTGAAAAACGGGAACACTACGTCGTTAGAAAAAATGGTATTTCACTATTTTCTCAATTTGCTTGAACATAAAGGGAAATACAATCTAGTTTTCTCTTTTTTGGTGGTTGAACTTTGCATCTTCTTCCTAGGTCAGAACATCTGTAGTGAATTAGAAATCATTGCAAAAATGACAAACCAGATATTTGAAATATGGAAAGCATTGTACAACTCTACCATCTCAGTATATTAAGACAAGAAAAAAAACTTAAGTCAGAGGTTCCCAACTAGTACGGTTTGAATCATTAACAGGTACGTTCCCAGTTCTGAATGTGTAAAAACCACTGCTCCTAACAACGCTCACCGGGGACTGAGTCTGTCCTTCCAGACTGCAGAAGACAAGTTCTGCACTTTTTGCGGCCACAGCAATGGTTCTGCCAAGGGACAGTGATCAGAAGCAATGCCCATGCCTGGAAAGAGTATGCAATTAGCAGCCTTTCAAAGTCCTTTCCCTCCAACACGACTATCAGGAAAGTCCAAGGGTGTCTCCCACACGGGGGATCCCTGCCAAATGGACACTCACGTAGCATGCGTGCATGAGCAAAAACATCCGCTGTTTTAAAGCCACTGTAATTGTGAGGGTTTCTGTCACAACTCTCCTGAGTGAAGCAAAAGGCGCGTGGCTACGTATGTGTCCAATGGGCTGAGGAGAGGCTCATCTGAACCCGGTAACAGCTGGGGTCTACCAGCTACGTGGAGAAAAAATTGTGTTGTTATGTGAAACTGGTGCTGAGGAAGTCTCCACTTGTACTAAAATACCTGAGTATTTTTCCTTATGTAAGAGGCAGCCCTTTGGTCAAAAGACTCCACAATCTCACATGGGTAGTTAGTGCTGAAGACAACTAAGTTCAACATACCATGAATAATTCCAATGTTATCTTTTATTCCTTTAAACAAGGCACCATAATGCTTAACATCTGAACAAGTATCTTCTTCACAAATATTAAAAATCACTTTTAAACCCTAGATCAGCACTGCTGGTCTTTGGATGGCAGCTTCATTACCACTAGAGGGAGCCATCTGTTCTGTTTTCTGTCTACCATGGATCAGCAAAAGGATGGTGAGAAGTGCCAAGCCACAACTGGGGAGAAATTTACTCCAATCTAGTGGTGGCTTTTCTAAACGTTGTATTATGCTAGTGCCAGACTAGATGGACAGTCACTTGGGAAAGTATGAAATGTTCTCTGGCACCCTCTAAGGTGGATTTAGGACGTCTGAAGTGGGGACAAGAAATATATTAATTTTTTTTTACAAAGGCTTCCCAGATGCTTCTGGTACAGAGCTGAGTTTGCTACCACTTGTATGAGAGATTTCAACCAACTACTCCTTTTCCAAGGGTTCTGCCATCTGCAGGGCAGCATCTGTGATGGGGATCGATCTGGTCCAGCTAGATAAGATAGGACCTCCTGACAACAGAATTTCAAAACACTTTACAACAATTATAAATCACAGGGACAAAACATAGTTATCTTCAAATTTAAATTTATTAAGACATTCAGTTATGTCTGTCAGTCTACATCCAAATCTGCTACTAAAAATAAAATAAAGTCACATCCCACATTAGGAATACCGAGTCTGAAAAACACTTTTTGAGCCAAGCCTATTGTATAAATAAATGACTAGTTTCTTTTCATATCAAAATTCCCATAAAAAAGTACATTCCCCCCTCCCCAGTTCTACCTGTAGCCATGATGAATGTAAAAATTTAAATATGACACATCCTTGTCAAAGAAAAGGTGCAAAATCTATTAACAGCTTCAAAGTGGCATTTGCAGAGTGTGATCATACGGTATGTACTCATTCCCAAAGTGCAAATATTGCCATAATTTAACACTGTTTTGATTCAGCTGCAAGAATTAAACATTACACAAGATTGAAATGTACACTCAGGGCCTGTATCAGTTCCCTAAAGCCCCTCCCACTTTGGTCTCCTTCACTAAAGCAAACTCCAAAGTGTTCATTAGAGTTTTAGATTACTTCACACAGCCAGCAAAGTATACAATATATTAACAAAAGTTCCATATACATCAAAATAATGAAGACTCCGTCATGAAGTTCAAGAGTCTCAGGTAATATGAATGCACCCACAAGGCCCAGCACCCACCCACCCTTTCCCTAAAGCACACCTGAAGTATAAACGTGCTTCCGTCTTTGAATACAATCAGTACTTCTACATCTTTGATTTCACTGCAGTGCTGTCGATAATCAACTGACTGAGTTCCAATTAATCGAAGGAAAAAGGGGTGGAGAAAAGGGCTGGTCGCTACTCGTACTTTATAACAAGAATGATCCTGTCCCATAGAAGGGAAATGCCAGTTCCACTTCTTCCCATGCTGTCCTCACGCTTTTTATTCTCTTTTCCTCAGCCCCTTTTGAACATTTAAATCTGATCTTACTTATGCCTCACAAATCAGGAGCCATTCCTGAAGTCGCTGAGGTTGAATTTTCTTGGCAAACCTCTAGAAAACATCAGCATAGAACATAGAAATACATTTTGATTAGCATACACTGCATCATTTCTCCCACGTCAAGGGATGAAAGCAGGTGGTTTCCACTGTGAGTGCTTCCTGGAATAATAGACCACTGGAACGTCAGTTTCCTACCTATTCATCCCATACACCCACTCCTCAGATCGGAGCACGAATTCCATCTTGAGCCAGCTTCTCCAGAACACCAAAGTGTCACTCCTGCTCCTCCTCTAGGCAGATTCAACGGGACGTGCTTCATCTTTCATACTCTGAGGGTGCTCTCTGGGGCCACCGGCCCCTTCCTGGGTATCTGGTCTTCTGGCGATGTGCTCAGTACTGTCCTCAGAACCTCCCTGCATCCCAGTTCCTGGAGGATGCGCATGATCTGGGGGTTCAGTACCTTCCTGAAGCATGATGTTTTGCTCAGCTCCAGCATGAGGCTGTGGAGCTGGGTCCGTCCCTAACCCTGTAAGCTGAGAGGAGTTTTTCAGCTGGCAATGGCACAGAGGACAGGTCTCCTGCACATACAGCCATTTCTTAAGACAGCCTGCGTGGAAGAAATGACTGCACGGCGTGATCACAGCTGATTTCATATCCTGAAAGAGGGGCCAAAAACGTACCTCATAAATGTCTACATCTAAACTTTTTGCTGCTACTCCCAAACGTTCTGGCTCCTACATTTCATTGTAACACAAATACAGTATCCGTAACACAAATCTTAGAATAAAATTCATTTTACTTCAGTAATAATGCTATTGCTACCAGAGACCCCCTTATACGAATAATGTAAGAATCAATGGCTAAGTAATTTTTTAAAAAAATAAGTAAAAGCAAAAAATAAGGAAGAAACTACCTTAACTGGGTTTGGCTACATGTGAAGTACAAGGTTTACATGACTGTAGCAGTACGATTACTTGAGCCATTGGTATGCCACAAGTATAATTATAACCTCAGAAAATCTGAAGAAAACAGGACTTTTTCCACAGTTACACTTCAACACAATTGAACATATTATCCCATAATGAGATTATTTGCAAGGGGACAAAAATCAGCCACATAACACCAGGGTATTGGCAAGGAAGTGGCAATTTTATTACAGCCAATGTGTATAACCCAGTTTTAAATATTTGGTCTGTACAAACTAGTGCTTCTCAACATGCTTCAGAACCACCTGTTATTAACACATATTCTTGGGCAACCGCAGACCTATGAAATCAGGTTATCTGACCATATGAGTCATACATCTGTACTTTTAATAAGCCATTCAGGCAACTTTCATGTGCACAAGTGTAAGAACCACCAGAATAAAGAGTAGCACATTTTATATTAGTATTTCTTGTATAAAATATACATGGGGAAGGAAGCCTGAGGACTTGAAGTTGAAATTTTAAGGATATACATTTGATGAATCCACCATTAATTTTGCGTACAGTCCCAAGACAATGAGGTGTGAATATCCCAGAAATTCCTTGCCAAGAACTGGTAACAACTGGGAATCAACTTATAAGCAGAAAGCCATCCAAAGAAAAGCAGCCAGCTAAGAAACTAAGCAATTCTACTCTCATTTTCCAGGTAATTTCAGCAGGGAGTTCTAGCACCTCAAAAAAGTGATGTGACAACAAGAAATACAAACAGAGGACTCTTGAATCCCAAAGTAGAATATTTAGACACTGGCTGCTAAAGCTGATGTGTCCTGTGTCTGTTTCTGATGTGCTTTGTTCTGAGTGCACAGTGAGGCTACGTAGCACGAAACAGCTGGAGAACACTGCAGTAATAAACAGAACTACAAGAAGGGCGTCTGAACTAGGAAGTGGCGATGGGGGAAGGAGCTATCTTACTCTTCAGTCCCCTCAAATGCAAAACTAAGCTGGCAAACATTGCTTTACTAGTATTCAAAAATATGTTCTAACCATAGTAAAAAAAAATGTACATATGTGTGTATATATGTGTGTGTGTATATATATGTCATATTTTATTATGAGAAAGAATTCTCATTCTTGATAGTTTTAACCACGTACAAATACGTACGTACCCCACCTAAACTGTGAAAGTAGCCCTGGAGAAAGACATTCCCTGTATACTCACTGACGCTGTGATTTCCCTCCACCAGCTCACTCAGTTAAGAGTGATTTTAAATGGAAAATGGTTTATGCTGTTGCCCATAGTTTTTGTCCACCCCAAACAGTGCAGTTCAGTAGTAAAAGCTGCTGTTTAGTCCTCCTCTTGCATAGATCACTGATGACTAAACTCTACAGTTCTATTTTATTTCCAAGACAATTTAAGTATTATGTGTAGGTTGTAATAGAAGGTAATCATCAGCTCTGTATGGTGCAGGAGCCCAAGATGGCAGGTAGGCCAGCTCCAAGGGTCCACCAAAGGTGGCCTCCAACACCTCTCCCCACCCCCAAACACAAATCCTTGCAGCTCTGATCCCTAGCAACCCACAGGTAAGCACATTCTCTCTCCACCTGCATGAAGTACATATGACCTCTTCCTCCTAGCCCCAGCAATACTAGAAGAGTCAGAATCTTGGCACACCACTTTTCAGAAGCTGCTGACTCGTGATCGATAGTATACATTTGATAGTTAGTACACATCTGTATAAGTGTATGTGGGTATTCAGGAATAAATACAAAATACACCTGACCTGTTTTTCCTTTATTTATGGGTGAGCAATAATGTTGAAAACAGCAATAATTAGAACTCGAGGGACTGAGGTAAAAATTTAACTTAGAAATTAAATGGAAATATTTTATCAGGTCTTTAGTAATTTCTGAGGCCCACTTTTATTTTTACTCAGGAATTAATTCTGCTGGAAATTTCAGTTGAATTTGGTTAATGTGGTTGCAATCCCAAGGGATATATCATATGAGCCACCCTAATGGATTATTACTGAAGAAGTTACCTGATAACAGATGGCACAGATATCATTGTGCTTCTCCAGTTGCTCTTTTGTAGCAATAGGTAATGATTTAATCTTATTCACAGCATCCCTGCGGAGAAGAAAGCTCTTCCATCCCAGCTGGGCCCGAAGCCACACATTGTAGTAGGAATGGATGAAGATGATCATTGAGCCCATTACAGTCCATTCTCCAAAGACGGTCTCTGAGACACCATAGGCCACCACACAGAGGGCCACCAGAAACTCCAGCAAGCGGTACGTGCCGTTCACATAGTAGATGACGTCATCCATGTTTTCCACTGGCTCTTTTCTGAATTCCTCAACCATAAATAAGACATAAATAAAAAGTGTTCCCAGAACCTGAAAAAATGTATGTAAGTATTAAAATATGAGAACTAAGAAACTTTTCCCACAAGTTTTAAACAGTAACACATCCCTGGTCCTTTTAGGATACCACACTTAAGATGTAAGGAGGAGCAGCCAGGAAAAGGTAAATAAATAACTGAAAGAAAAAGACACTGGTATAATTAAAATGTGAATGCCCTTAGTTTTCTCTGATTCATTCAAATAGCACCTCCTCATGCTGTTGTCATTCCTGTTTCTCAACTCTCAAAGAAACTTTACTTCTACAAAGAACAATGAATATAGATTCAGCAGCAGTGCTGTATTTTCTTTGACTTCTCACTGACCAGGCAACAAAGACTACCTTTAAGTTATAGTAAGCCTGCCATATAACATGCAACTACGGGTATTTTCAAGTAGATACTTAATCTTTAAAAAATACAGGGGCCGGTGAGATGGCTCAGTGGTGTAAGCGCCTGCCTGACAAGCACAAGGTCCTGAGTTCGACTCCCGGAACCCACATACAAAAAAAGGGCCGGTGATATTGCTCAGGGGCATGGGCACCTGCTGGCGCATGAGGTCCTGAGTTCGACCCCCCAGTACCCACAAAAAAAATAAAAAATACAATTTCTTTACTGGGAGGCAAAATTTTAAAAATCAGTTATTATATAAAGTTAATTAATCCTAGGCTTACCTGGAGAGAAGTGAGAATGCTACTAGAAATGATGATAAGAAGCCAAAAGTCCATGTGGAAAAACTGGCAAATCATGTAAGCCATATACGCAGGGAATACCAGTAAAAATAAACAGAGGCTTACAGCACGGAAGTGTTTCCATAAACTCCTGGAAGATAAAATCATTCTTTCAGAATGCCTGCTACTGGGTCAAGCTGATTACCAACTGCTTCAATTTCTTTAGCAGTTAGCAAACTCCATGCGTTTAAGTTCTTGAGTCCCTTGTAGAAAATATTTTTCTCCTAATTCGTCCATTTCACTTGTTTTAAAAAGTATTGCCATGTAGCTGTTAGTAGCATTTTCTTACCATAGGCAATGGTGGAGAGAACAGAACCTAACGGTTGATCTTTATTTGCTCTTACACCCCAAGGACAGTCTCCTCATCTCAGGCTCAAGCTGCAGCCTCCGTGAGTATTAACAGGACAGCACCTCAAAACAAGTACCTCAGACCTTCACAGAGGGTTCCAGGTTTGCTCCCTTTTCTATGTACTTCCTCTACATTTGATTACGGAAAAGGAAGCCAAAAATGAGGCCAGTTCAGCATCCTGCAAAGACCCAGAACTGGATCTAAAGCTGCTTATGATAGTGGAATTATATAATTTTTTCTTTCACTTTTCCAAACTTTCTATAGTATCCTATCAGTTTAATATATGCTAAATTAACAAGTATAATTAATAACATATTTCCAGAGACAACAAAATACTACTATACTTAGGTCAAAGCAAACCATTTTTCAGAACTATTAAATGGCTATTTAACTGAGTTCACTCTTGAATTTGACATCTTAAACACTGCTACAAATATTAAACCTCAGAAACAAATCCCAAATAACTATAATTAACTATGATGATTAAGATTATCTGAAACATCCAAGAGCTGAGAGCTTATTTAAGTGATTCTTTCAGCCACCCTACCTTTTGAGAAAATCTTACAGAATGTAGAGCAATATGGATTACAGAGACACAAAGATAAATAAAGCTGTAATTAAAATGTTACTTTGGAATGTTTAGAAATTTGCTGTCACCATTCTACCTCCCAAGTGACTGCCTGCCCCAAGCAATAGTTCAGATGTATTTCTATAATCAATAATCAAAATGTGAATAGAATACTGGAAAAAAATAGTAATACTGAATTTTAGGCAATTCTTTACATAATTTCCTTGCATAAACTACAACAGTCCAAAATAGTATCTCTAAGAACTAAGTTTTTTTATTCCTTAAGAAAATTCCTATAATACAAGATATACATCAATCCAGCTACTAATTTCATTTGGTCTCAGAAGGTGTCAAGAATTCCTATAAACCTCAGTAAGTTTCAGCTCCCTGAAGACCATCAAATGAGGCTGTCACTTTATAAACACCCATCTTCATGACTGCATGGCAGCCTTTACTTTTCTCTTCTTCACTTGCATTTTCCTCACGGCTTCTTCTCCTTTAGCACTACACAAAATAAAATGACCTATTATTTGCTATGTCTACTGGACTAAATATGCTCTATGCTTCTAATTTTAAAACTGGACAGATATAAAAAGTACTAATTTTTTCTGAAGAAAAAGACTTGCCTACATATAATCATAGTCTCTGGTGTGGCTTTTCACTATAAAAATATTGAGGAGGAAAAAAGATTAGAAAACTCAGTCAAACATTTCATAACAGAAAAACAACAAACTCTTTGAATTAACCTAAACTAGTATCAACTGTCCATTTATTTTCCATCTTAAAACATTCATTAAGTCTTCAGATAACAAATTCATGGAAAGAATATTACATCAATTAAGTCAAGAACAACAGGAAGTTTCTTACTTATCTCTAGATGCTCCCAGCGCCAAAACAATAGGATCTGCAATCTCTAACATAGACTGCAGGATAGACGCCACCACAATGAAAAGGATGATGCTGAGCAGGAAGGCCCGGTGGACAACCTGCAGTTCTATGAGGCCAGTCTGCACCGCCAGGATTAACAGTGTTACTCCTTCTGTCATGCCTCTAAACATAAAAAGAAGGCAGCTTCATAAGTAAATGACCCAAATCTCCTTTAATTCCAACAGAAAATAATCCATAGTCTTAGACAGTTGTTACATATTTTTGAATCAATTCTAATTCAGATTAAAACCTGATCAGTATGTAATTTCATGTTTTATAACGATGTGATATTATATAGTCATATGCATCTCCACATGTGCAAAATCCTACTCGCTGATGTTTTAGCATACAATGAAGGAGAAAAACACAACTTCAAAGTTAAATAGTTTTCTAACCAGACTATGTTAAAGAGCCAGGTACTTCTACCACACTTGCATATCCATTGGATTATACTATTCTTACATCATGAACTATATCCTAACTGCAAAAGATAAAATTCAGGTGAATGTCTTCATAATTTTGGAGAGGAAAACATCTCTTTAGAAGAAAACCGTAAGAACCAGTAGCATAAAGAACTCAAAAAGAAAAACAGACCCTCCCCCCAAATTTAAAGACCCAATCCAAAAATGGGCATCTGAAATAGACACTTCTCAGATGAAGAAGTACAAACAGCAAATAAATATATGAAAAAAAAAAATCTTCAACATCACTGGTCATTCAACAAATACATATTAATACTAAGACTCCATCTCACTCCAAAAAGAATGGCTATCATCAAGAAATCAACAAATAACAAATGCTGGTGAGGCTGTGGGAGAAAAAGGAGCCCTTCTCCATTGCTGGTAGGAATGTAAAGTGGTACAGCCACTATGGAAATCAGTATGGAGATTCCTCAAAAAACTAAAACTAAAGGTTCCATTTGACCCAGCTGTTCCCCTTCCAGGTATCTTCCCAAAAGAGCTAAAATCACACCACAGTGATATATACAAATACATATGTATATATCCACGTCTATAGTAGCACTATTTATAATAGCTAAATCTTAGAAACAGCCCATATGCCCATCAAAAGATGAATGTGTAAAGAAAATGTGATATTTATATACAATAGAGTACTACTCTGCCAGAAAGAAGGATAAACTTCAGTCATTTGTAGGAAAATGAATGCACCTCAAGACCATAATCTTAAGTGAAATAAATCAGACATACAAGTTTAGATATCACATTCTCGGGGCCGGTGAGATGGCTCAACGGCATCAGTGCCTGCCTGGCAAGCGTGAGGTCCTGAGTTCGACTTCCAGTACCCACATATGAAAAAAAGGGCCGGTGATATAGCTCAGCAGCACAGGCGCCTGCTGGTGCACAAGGTCCTGAGTTTGACCCCTGGTACCCACCAAAAAAAAAAAAAAAAAAAAATCACATTCTCTTGTGTGAGAAACCCAAAGGATAAATAAGGAGCATAATGGAGGCTAGATATTGAAAAGTAGGAAGAACATGTTGAAATGGGAAGAACAAGGGGTGGGGGGGATAGAAGGGAAAAAAATGGAAATAAAGCTTTTGTAAATGGAGAGGGGAAGAAAGGTTAAAGGGAAGGCAGAGGAATGGGGGAAAAGAATCAAGATATATTATGCACAGGTACAAATTCCCTATTATGAATGTGGTCAGTATGTATGACAAATACATACTAATAAAAAAGTCAAGTTAAAAAAAATAATTTAAAAGACCAAAATTAAATAAGGAAATATGAGTACTTGATATCAAGAAATTCTTTTATTAGGAATGATCATTCTGTTGTATTTATGTTTTTTCAAAAGATTTAGTTGGAAATATTTAGAATAAAATATTATATTTGGGATTATCTCCAAATAATTGCAGCCAGGGCATTGTGGGAATAGAGACAGGGTGAATGGAGCAGACAGGGGCACATATGACATGAGACCAGAAATGGATGATGAGGGGATTAATTTTACTATTATCTCAGCTTTATTGGCTTGAAATTTTCCAAATGGCTTTAAAAAAGAGACACTACAAGGATCTAACAGCAGCATTATTTTCTAATAGCAAAGCAACAAAAATGAGATGCATCCATATTATGGAATTCTTTCATCAAAAGGAGAAGTTTTGTGTGTTGACATAAGAAAACTCCCTGTAAAATATACTGTACAGCAAAATACAGTATACACAGTGTATGAAAATGAACCCAGTAAACCCCAATATACATAAATACACTTTTCTCTATAAAAACTTAAAAGTAAAGTTGTCTAAAGTTATCTAAAGTTGTTGCCTTGGGGGAAAGGAAATGAGATGTAGGGGGATGGAGCTGTCACTTTACATTTTGTAACTTGTAAATGATACAAATTTTGTACTTTATATGAATTATTTTTCTTTTTTCCATCACTCTGCCCATTTTTCCATTCTAGTTGTTGCTGGAATAAGCAGGAAGACTATGAACTCAGGATTTTAAGAAGAGGTTAAATAAATGAACAGTTTTAAGAAATGGTTATAAAACTTATGTAAATGAAATCACTAAATTCCTACAGGAAGATGACAGAAATGATGAAAAGTTCTAGAATCTTAGTGATAAAAAAATAAAGACTAACTGTTCCACATTCTCATTAGTGCATCCTTTAAACTGCAGTAAGTAGTATTCAAATTATGTTGACATATACCAAAAAAACTAAATAAAAAGTATCTAACAGAGAAATACATTTTCAACAAAGCTAAACTTCAAATAGGAAAAAGCTTTAAAAAAATCTCTTAAAGAAATGTAGAAAAGGAAAAGTATCCAGTATTTATCATAATATACATACAATTAAAATACTTAACATGGGGCCAGTGAGATAGCTCAGCAGCATAAGCACCAGCCTGGCAAGTACGAGGTCCTGAGTTCGACTCCCGGTACCCACATAGGAAAAAGGGCCGGTGATATCACTCAGCGGCACGGGCCCCTGCTGGCATGCGAGGTCCTGAGTTTGACCCCCGGTACTCACACACACACAAAAAAAACTTAACATGGGAATTTATCTTTGCATAGTCTTTTAATCCAAATATAGCTACTTAAAAAAACTCAAAATTCCATTTCCTCTTAAAATTCATGAATGAAAGAAATTCATTGGGCCACTTTTCAAGATATTTATAGGATTTAAATTACTAGATATATTCAAATAAAGAACTTACCTATTCATGGCAGGATCATTCATGAAAGCTCTATAACCCTGCAAGTAAAACTTGCACAGAGTCAGGACACCCAAGGCAACAAAAGAAACCGTGAAGACCAAACCCAGAAGAGAGTAGGGAGTGCTGCAGCATTCAGCAATACTGGAAGAAAGTGGGGGACATTAATACCATCAGAATAAAACTTCTATTTGGAATAAAAGCATTTAAAGCCTCTAAATAACCACCAAACTTGTTTACATCCTCATTATATCATCTCAAACCAGAATCTGGGCTAAAATCAACCAATCATTCCAAAATAATTTAAATCATATTATTATTCAAAACTATATTTTTTTTCTACCTCTTTGGCAGATATCCAGTACATATAGCACCACATTCTAAACAAGGTCTGTATTTTTTCTTAATTATCTATCTCTAAATACAGTAAAAATCAGAGTTTAAAGTTTTGTTCAAGCCTTAAAAAACATAGTTAACATGCTTGTAAGTATTCAAAAGACTCTTGTACTGTTGTCCACTGTTCTTTCTGAAAATGATGGTCACTAGAATTGCTCAGACGGTACTGCTAATATGGTTTACCTGTTAAAATTCATTATTTCACCGACCTGTATGGAGCACCCCCCCAACACACAAAACCCTCCAACTACAAAAGTATAAAACATAGTACTGGTACTTCAATTTTAATTTAGGTTTAGATAAATAAATTTTTTTTTTTTTTTGTGGGTACCGGGGGGTCGACCTCAGGACCTCAGCGCCAGCAGGTGCCCGTGCCACTGAGCGATATCACCGGCCCTTTTTTGTATGTGGGTTCCGGGAGTCGAACTCGGGCCCTCGCACTTGCCAGGCAGGCACTTAAGCCACGAGCCATCTCACCGGCCCCCTAGATAAATAAATTTTTTAAAGGCTTACTTTACAAATATGCCCCAGACCACTTTAAAATAATTTTAATATCAAATTTTATCAACAATTTTGCTGCAATACCACTTATAAAGTAACTGTAAGACCCACTAAAGCTTAGAAATACTTTAAATGGACATTTTAAAAATTAACTTATGGGTATAAGTAAATTGGAACTATTATATACTAATGAGTTGGATTTTGCATTTATATCCTTACTTAGAATTTCATTTCTATACATGAGGAGTTCATTCAAGCAAACCAATGCCTGTCATTTAGTATGCAGCAAGCAAACCAAGGCCTGAAATTTACTATACAGCACCAGGCTTCTATTAAAGTATCTTTCCCTATACAATTGTTTATAATTTTTATGTGAAAAATCTAATTTTATGTAGACCCATGTAGTATATTAGTGATGAGGAAAAAAAGTCTCATTTTTCTTTTAGGAGCCAGAATAACCAGCAGTCATGGTAGTTTATAGCTAAAGGAATAAATAATTTTATGACATTCTTACAAATCTAAATTTCTAAAATGCTTGACATTTTTCTGACAGAAATCATTAAATACTTAAGTCATTAAGAATGAAAATCATGACTGAAAATACTAAGATTTCATTCTCATTGAAAAAAGTCTTAACAGCTCACTAAAGGTTCACTCTATTTCTATACTCATCTCCATACTTAGAGAAATCGTCTACACTCAAACTATATGATTTAATCATATATCCAAGAGGAGTGCATTCATTTTTCTCTCACTTCAGCAAAGAATTTGGTACAAAGAAAGCATACTGAAGAATTCCAAAAGGGAAGGTGAAAGATCTGGGGAAATTCATTAAAACTTTTCTCCCCCATTCTCTTTAGTAAGAGACATATTTATTGATTTTAGTTTCTATTTTGTAAAAAACAAAAGAATTGCTTTTCAGTTGTCTGCACGTGTTTTGTTGCTTTGTTTAGTCAGGGTATTCTGGTAAACTCCAACCCTCTTTCTGTAAATAAGGTGTTTCTGGCAAAGAAATATACAAATATAACCTGGCACACAAAAGCATCAAGACAGACATCAAACTCTTACAGAGACATAAATTAACAAAAGAACCAATATGGGAAACTTCTCAATTAAACTTCTCAAATCAAACTTCTCAAATCAAAACATTCTCATCTTGAGAAAAGGTAATCTAGCTATGTGTATAAACAGAATAGAAAAATCATTTTGGCAAGGTATATAAGATCTCACTATTATTTTCTTTGCAAACAAGTTCAAATTCTTTCAGAGTTTAGTGACTTGTTGAGCCTACTAAACCCTATGCTACATTTTAAATTTGATTGTGTGTTATGACTATCCAGTTTAAAGCATAATCAACCGCAGTCCCACACTGCAGTTATTAACAACAGAATTTTATTTCTTTATATTGAGTAACTTTGCGGATCATTTAAAATTTCTGCACAAAACCTCCATAATATGTATGTAAGAACACATACTAGGGCTGGTGAGATGGCTCAGCGGTGTAAGCGCCTGCCTTACAAGCGCGAGGGCCCGAGTTCAACTCCCGGAACCCACATACGAAAAAGGGGCCAGTGATATCGCTCAGTGGCACGGGTGCCTGTTGGTGCACGAGGTCCTGAGGTCGACCCCCCCGGTACCCACAAAAAAAGAAAAAAAAAAAAAAAAAAAAGAACACATACTAAATTTATTTAATAATGAATTCATCATTCAAATGTGTCTGATACTGATACCAACTTACTGCATTTTTACACAAGCTACTTATAAAAATTAGAGGGGCCGGTGAGATAGCTCAGCAGCATAAGCGCCCGCCTGGCAAGCGCGAGGTCCTAAGTTCAACCCCCGGTACCCACACACACACAAAAAAAAATTAGATAACTTATTTTCACAAATCGCAAAACCTATTATTTGTTAAAGTAAGTACTACCAACACATTTTGATTGATGTATTTTATTGACTTAGATCCATGTTAATGTTTTCAAACTTAACAAATAACATGCTAATTTAGGACTAAACATTTGTCTTGTATTTCTCATTCTCTACACCACTACGTACATAGTCCTGCAGAGGACCAGATGGCTGAAAAGCAATGGCTCTATTAGCTACAACTCAAAACTTTTATCTGCTTTTTATTTATTTCCAGAAAGATAGGTTTTCATTCTTGTCATTTAAGTGACAATAAACCAGAGAACCAAGATGTACTGTATACCAACACGCTAGATTCTGAGGGCCTGAGGTTCAAACTTAGACTAGAAAGAATAACATGTGGATCTAGCATAAGCTCACACTGAAGATAATGGGATGAGAAACGGACTCAAATGGCAAAAGACACACACTAAACCACCTAAACTAAATCTTCTTTTTTTTTTTTTTTTTTGTGGGTACCAGGGGGTCGACCTCAGGACCTCGCGCGCCAGCAGGCGCCCGTGCTGCTGAGTGATATCACCGGCCCCTTTTTTCATATGTGGGATCCAGGAGTCGAACTCGGGCCCTCGCTCTTGCCAGGCAGGCGCTTACGCCGCTGAGCCATCTCACCGGCCCCTAAACTAAATCTTAAAAACCAAGTCCTAGAATTTTCTTGAGTGAAACACTAAAGTATATGATATGTTCATTTCACCATTTATATCTCAGTACTGAAGCAAAACATTAAATGAGGACACAGTAAAATGTATAGAAAAGTCACAGTCTTAGATGGGGCTTGAGTGCCAGTTCTGCTTGTAATTCTGCTTGAGTGCCACTCGCCTGGGCAAGTTACTCTTGGTAGTTTCCTCTGATATAAAATGATAATGATGGGCTGGTGAGATGGCTCAGTGGTGTACGCACCTGCCTGGCAAGCACGAGGGCCCAAGTTCGACCCCCAGAACCCACATACGAAAAAAGGGCCGGTGATACCGCTCAGCAGCATGGGCGCCTGCTGGCGCGCGAGGTCCTAAGGTCAACCCCCAGTACCCACAAAAAAAAAAAAAAAACAAGATAATGACAATGAAAGTACTTATCTTTCAGGGTTGCTGGATTAAGTGTGAGGCAAAGTGTTTAATAATGTGACATATATTAAATACTCAATAAGTAATAGTTATTTTTATAAAAGAGTCTTCTTTTATGATCTAGAAATGCAAAGTTGACAAAATAACATTTTGTTACGTACTTTTCCACAAATCATATGCTGTGCTTTGGTTCCAGGGCACCCAAACATAATCAGCATTTTTCTATTAGGATTTTCCTACACTGCCAGACTAGCGTACCCGCTGAATGAAAAGTTAAATATGAAGTTGTATAATACAATTTATAAAAGTAATCTTCAAAACTTAATTACACTTATATCAAAATTTCCTCTTTCTATGGTCACCGATATAAATACCATGGGCCCTAATTAATTACCTTGTGAGAAAAAGGAACAGAAGCCTCTCACGTGATGCTGGCTGATCTCGAGTACTGAAATAGGAGTAAATCTGAAGAGCAAATAAGACGAGCCAGAAAACCATGAACAGAACAGGGACTACCAGTTGATTCCACAAGGACATTCCCAAGGCTAGAAGGCCATACACCTCCACTACCTGGAAAAGAAAACCAGACAGCAAGACATCTTGTATCAGCTTCTATGGTCACTTTTAAACACTCAAAAGTTTTTAAAGTATTTACAATAAAAAATACCTTTTCTTTTTTTTGCAAAATCCTTTCAGCAAAATTCCTTTAAAGTTAGTTCTACACATAATAACCTGCTTTTAAAATTCAGTATTTTTACATTATTATTAACATTCAATAGGGCACATCAGTGGTGCTAGCAAACTGCCCTAATAGCTCAGGGATAAGGTCAAAATAAGGTCATGTTCACAACAAAATTACTTCAAAGGCAGTTTGAAGACATGAAGTAAACGCTCATTTCTAATCAAAATAATCAAGATTAGCGTGAATAATACAATACTGATTAAGGGACCGGGAAAAAGGGAAATGTAAAAGTAAGAATTTTTCAGGGTTTCTTCAGAAGTCATAGGCAAGAGGTAGTTCAATGGAAGGCACAGCTCTGTCAGTGCAGTGGAGAAATTGACTTTACTGCAAAGATCATTCTTTTCCCCCCCGACGAATTAATTCCCCATGCTCCTACTGTATATTCCTCAAGCAACAGTTTTCAATTTATTTGGTTTGCCAAGCACACTAACACTCAATAAAAAGGTGCATATTTAAAAATATAATAATCTATCGTAACTCAATAAACTGGTTTTTCAGTTTATAAGACAATCTCTTATAAAACTGAGCAGCAAAGATCAATTCCCAGAATCTCATTCAATCTAAGATCACAGCTGTAATTAAGTTTTTACAGTTAGTAAGCCAGGGACCAGATCCTGGGAACCCAGTAGGATTCTGCCAGGCAGCCTAAAAATCCTAATACAGCAGCCATCTATCTGGTCTTGCTGGAATTTCTCAATGTAATACCAGGATGTTTCGATAACTATTAAGAGATTTATGAGTATTAAGATCGAATACATTGATTTGCCAATTAGTCTAAGTTTAAAGTTTTTTCATCAGTGAAACAAATGCTTTTTCTGAAGCCTAATGTCTCATTTTCCCAACTAGAAAATATTTTTTAGCCAGGCATGGTGGCACATGCCTATAATCCCAGCACCCAAGAAGCTGAAGCAAGAAAATTGCCATGCATATGAGAGCAGCCTGGACTACACAGTGAGTTCAATGTCAGGCTGGACTACACAGTCAGACTCTGTCTCAAAAACACAAAATAGAAAAAATTTTAAATAACTTGCTAACTAGCTACAGTATGTTATTACTACTAAAGGTGAACTGATTACTGAGAGGTAGAAAGTAGGTTTCCTATTTTCAAGGAACAAACCAGTAAAAAGCCTGACAGTTTCCCTTTCTTGCTTATCCAATTCTCCCCAAGGAACAAATTTGACAACCTATAATTTATTTCCCACTACTATGCTTAGTGATACATAAATCGTATGGCAACCAAGGGAATAAACACAACATTAAAAATGGAGACTTTGCCTTATGATAATTAAATATTTAATATTCAAGATTCACTAAATACTATAAATGAGGCTAGCTCCACAAAATAAAATTCAACAAAGAAGTTAAATGTGTTATTCTCGCTCCAAAAATAACTATGTAGGGGGCCGGTGAGATGGCTCAGCGGCATGGGTGCCTGCTGGCGCACGAGGTCCTGAGGTCGACCCCCGGTACCCACAAAAAAAATAAATAAATAAATAACTATGTAGACAGCTCTTTGTCATGAAATATTTCTATACTAAGGGCGTGGAAATGACCTCTTCTTTTGTAAGATTTACTTCTGGGAAACTGCCTATGATAATTATTAAGATGAAGAAAGAAGGTAGAATGTGGCTAAGGCCCAGAGCTCAATTATGGAATATTTTCTGGATGATCTGCCCCTGGGCCACAGGAGAACACTTCTCTCAGTAGTACTGGTTTGGTCAGTCTGAGAGATTCCTGTACCATAAGGTCACACACACACAGCAAGAAGGCAGAGGAGAGTGACCATGTTAACATCCTCTCTTCACACTAATACCAGGTTTAAGGATCCATCTCATACACTGAACCTTAACAAATCGTCCAGTTTGTATTTGGGAGTAATTTGCCTTACAGCTAAGGCTAAAAATGGGAGGAAGACTACTACAGGAAGCATGTTATGTTGTCAGTTCAGGCTTTTATGGGAAATTCCTAATAATATAACCCGCAACTATTTTTCAGTTTAAATAAATTAGGCAAGAGAATGGAAGAAGCCATAGTCACAGGAGGACTATAAACAGAACAATCCACACTTTATTATTTTTGTCTTCATTACAATAGCTAACACACACTGAGCATCACCTGCCTGGCACTGAACTCATTTAGATCTCACAGCACACCGGTGAGGAGAAGTACTGTGTTATTCTTAGCTTCACTTCGCACAGGGTGAGGATAAGTGAGCATCCAAAGCTACACAGCTGCTGAACAGCAGCCGCAGGGTACTCCCGAGTCAGCTCACTGTACTATAGCATTCGCGACAGAACTTCCAAAGAATGAATCTTGGGTGCTCCTAACTGGGCTAAAAATAGCTGCTGTTTTCAAAGTGTAAAAAAGAATGTTACCATAACTAAGACTGTGAAATGAAAATAAACTGTTTAATATTTATGTGGAATGTTACCCACTCGGTCTTACCTGAACCAATTCTCTATATGCAGACTTAGCAAGGTTATAAGGTACTAAAAGATTAGACCCGAGAAAATAGAGAACTTCCAATCCAGTAAAAATCATAGCAAATTTGTTGATGATAACAATAGTTTCCAGAGGAACAAGGCAGAGTCGTGCTAGCAGAGGAAGCATGTGAGCTGAGAAGAGCCAAATCTGCTTCGTCTTCATGACACACGAGCATAAAGTGCATACCACCAACTGACCTGAAATGAGGAAAAGAACGCGTTTCATCTTGAGCCACTGGTAACTGCAAAAATAAAACAGCCACTGAAGAAGTCTAAGATTTCTTAGGTGTTTTAAATCAAATTTTAATTTCATCTGACCATAGTTACATACCCACATGTATTGTGAATTCTAAATACTAATTCCTCAGGGCCGATTTGAAAAATGCAGTCCAAATCTCCACTGGTCTTCCTATTTCTGATGGCACATATAACATGAAGAAACCTTTTTTAAAAAAAGTCTAAATCACTTCTACAGTAATTCAGTTAGTACATTTCAAATACAGCTCCTTTTCCAAAGGTGCTCAACGTTTAACTGTTCTGGACAATAGGCAGAAGCATAAAATCTAAGAGATACAATTACTTGTCCAAGATCACACTACAACAAGATGATCTGTGGTTTTTTTCTATCTATATTTTTATAAGACCATGTAAACCTCTCGATAACTTAATCATCAAAGTTAAAACTGTGAAGTTCAAATTCTCACAGAGAATTATACAAAATAACTACAGAAAATTAGAAATACAGAGAAAAAAAGAAAATCCTCAATCCTCAATGCCGCCACCCAAACAGCACTATGCATACTGTATCCATTAAATGAAATATTAAGTACAAAGCTTTAACGCTGTCTGAAACTTACCAGGTTAACTATTCACACTACTTACCACCTTTTCAGATGTATTCTATGCATCATATGAGTATATAGAAATGTTTACTTTGCACTCTAAAATATTTCATATATTGTCTTTGGGTTTATGGAGGAACTTCCTATATTTTTCTAATGATCTACTCTGATAACAAAGCCACCCTGTTCCATTTCAATGACTACTGCTTTGTATGGAATTTCCTGGAGATTCTTAAACATGTTATCTTCCAAATTTAAGAATCGTTCAGTCAAATCCTCTTTCTCCTTGCCAATGAAAAGCAAAATAAAATTAGGGAATTTCTGTTTGTGCTCTATACATGCAATTGTTAGAAAAATACAAAGCTGGCAACCATTTACACACGTTAAATATTTATAACAATCTACTATAAAATGTATGGTATTTTCTCCCACAAAGCATTAACTTTTGCCTTTAAAGAATTAATATTTAAAGAATGTGAACAATACTCATTAGTGTACAGAAAAGAGAAATGCTAACAGTAAATAAAACAAGAAAAGAGGCCACCAAGAGATATTTCAACAACATTTTGGAAGACGAAAACAAGAGACAGGAGGCCCTCCCTTACTCTTCACCATACTTTCAGAAGTTTGTTCTCTACAGACGGTGAAACTGAGCCTTCTGGACCCATGGCAGAGGTGAGGTGCCCAACTGAGAATAGGAGATGAGGATGCATCTCAAAAGTGGGGCTCTCCCAGTTCCCAAAGTACTACTGTTAAGTTTATCACTCAGTTCTCAGCAGTTTTCCAGCCATTGCCACCAGCCTGCCTATATGAAAGATTCTTTTCTGAAGAAGCTGACCAGTCCAAATCAAAAGATTTACAAAGACTGATACTTTGGGGTACCTCCCCAAAACAGCCAGTCTTAATTGATTATCTACCATGGAACACACAGGTTGGTAAACCCTAAAGAGATTCCAATAACAACTTAATAACTCCCTTTAACACAAATGATTAAGAACCCTTAGACATTTAATAAAACTTACGATTTAATCAATCTCAGATAATAGCCTAGGCATGAGTACTTATTTTTAATTATATCCAGGTGATTCTAAGTTGGGCTTCAGAAACACTGCTCTCTCATGAAACACAAATACCAAAACAAAGAAACAGAAAAAGATCCAAGGAAAGGGAGAGAATGCAAGTAGCAAAGGAAAGTTTCAAAAAAAGATAAACAGGGACACCCGCTCAGGACCCCTTCTGTCTCTCTCAGACAGAAGCTTTCTCTTCCCCAACAAGTATTTCCTGCTCTTTAAAAAAAAAAAGAGATAAACAATATCTAAGAAAATAAAGACTGCCATAATAAAAGAGGTATTCAGTGAAAACAGGCTCTAAAGATACAAAAAATGTAAGATGCAACAAAAGGGTTAGAAGATAAAGTAGGGAGATCTCAAAAAGTAAAACAAAAACACACCCCCTTAAGAAAACACAAAAATCACAGAAACAACTCTAAAGAAGGAGAATATAACATATCAACAGTAAGAAAATTAGGTGCTCAATGTAAGAGATCGAAATTCAAGTAACAGGAATTCTAGAAAGGAAAGAAAAACAGCAGTGAAGAAATTATGAGCTGGAAGAAGAGACCTCTAGGGACTGATACCAGGAAGTGTGGATGGGTGATGAAGCAGACAGCCAATTTTCATCATAAAACTGCAGTAGTTAATGACTAAAAATAAGCATACTTCTTTGATTAAAAAAATCAAAAAACTAAAACTAAAAAAAGGGCTTGAAGAAAATGCTTTAATACTAGGAGTGATTAGAAATTTTAATTCTGGCATATCCTCCTTTCTTATACTCAAGAGATACACTTAGATTTCCTTACGCAGCATGATGTAAATCTCCCCGACTCTGAAACTCCCATCAGTCCATGCCAGTGTACGTGGCGCTCAGCTGTGGCATTCTCCACTTATCTTCTTTCACAGAAGAACATGCTCATGACACATTCTTCTTGAGAGAAGACTATTCATATTGTTTAGGTGAAAGAAGGAAGGAGTCTTATTTTTAGTGGAATCTCCCTTGTCACTCCAAAACAGTTGTTTCTTCATGTGCCTGTTTCAACCAGTAATTCTGAATAAATCGAAGTCACAAAGTACTCTTTGGATTTCAGAGTTCTACTACTAGAAATATCTCCAAAAAATCTGCAATTGTAAGAAATAATGGGATATTCAAATACTTTGTTTTTCATTAAGTTTATCATAAAGTGGAAGGAAAGGAATAGAAAATTACTTTAAGTAGAAGTCAGAAGAAAGGTGCCACTTAACAGTTCATGAATATTACTTCCTTTTGTTATTATCAGAAAATTTAGTTGAGTAAACAGGCAACCATAAGTCACTGATAGGCAGAACATAAGGAAAAATCTCTCAAGCTTGTATTGAGGTGCATCCACGACAAAATTTTATAAGCTTTCTAACCTTGTAAATATGTTCGTAAGTGAATGTTACCATTATTACATATACCAACTCATAGGATATAGTCATAAAGTAACGTTTTGTCTCTTGCTATCTTGACATCGACTTTGTGGAGATTAGTGGTTCTTCTGCCCTAGGTGAAACCTAAAACAAGTCTTGTAACTTCTAGTCTAGTTTAAGTTTCACAGTCTCTATTTAATAGCAATCAAAAGTGTGGAACTGATTTAAAGTTGAGAAATCTCTCTTACTCGACCTTGGGCTCCCCCCCCCACCCCGACCCCGGCAGAACTACAGAGGAAATCTGCAATTTGGACGAGAGGTGGAGTGGCTGTGGTTACCTTCTTCCTCTTTTTAACCTAGCACATCTTTGTCTCATCTCTGATTCATCCATGATTAGAGCAGGCAGGGAATGAGAACGGCATAGGACAAGTTCCTAGTTGGCTGTTTTCACAATGATGTATTGTTGGTGCTCTCTGGACTTGAAGTATTTAACACTGACTCATCTCCTTTCTCCTAGGCATTTTTATGGGCTCCTCTGAGACTGTTCTCATCACTGTGTTCTCATCACTGTGTATCTCTCCTTTGCATCACACTTCGTGCTTGGTATGCACCCTCCACTGGCTATTGTTGGCTCTATTTTCAGTTCCTGGGAATCTGAAAGTTCTAATGCTGTTTGGGTCTCCTCATCCCTCAAAGGGCCCTTCTGAATCGAACCTAAGAAAATCCCAGATTCTTGTGACCTTTATCTTCATCAAACTCATCCCTTGTCTCCACAAATCAGAAGATGCGGGAAAACCCTACAAGGCATTTTCACTTCATAGTCAAAAAATTCTACAGACAGCCAGCCTATCACTAGCCTTTTACATCAAATTAGAATTGAGTCATACTATATAATTTAAAATGTTCTAGCTGCCTCACTTCAAAGAGTAAAAAGAAACAGGTGAAATTACTATGCTCTGAAAATATTCCAAGTATTTTCATATATAGTATATTCATTCAATCTATACTAAAATTTGAACAATGTTTCGTACCCCTGTGTAAGTAGAAATTGGGTGTGTGGGTATGGCGCATCTTAATTTGGAACAGCCATGTTTCAAGTGCTCAATGGCCGCATGTGGTGAGGCGTGGGCATTGTAGTTCTGTATTTTGCAGGCCTGAGTCAGTCCGCAGTACCCTCCCACACCACCAAAGACCCATGACTCTCCAGGTCCACTGCTGAATGTGCCACACTCAAAGGGGCAGGGAAGTACTTCAGAAAACAGCCATTTCTCAAGAAGTCTTCCTTTAATCTCCAATATTAAACTTTTTAATATCTTTCACGTAAGTCGAAGAATCACGTAACAGGTTTTCTCTCATTTCTTTTTTTGGAATTCTGGCATGGTAGGTATCTGATAGCTCCTTCAGATTTTATTTGTATTGTTTTTAGGTCTCAGTCAATATTTCTGTTTTTAACATTCTGCTATTTGAATGTTTCAATAACATTCCAAGTTCTTGATGTTTCTGCAATTTTTCTGACAGCAGGGTGATGACTTTCAAAAATAATAATCAAATTAAGATATTATATATTGTTTTAATATTTCAAAGTAACAATTACCTCTGCTTAAAAATTAATCTTCCCAAATACTTAAAATATCCTTTAAAAAACATCAGTAACTATGGGCTGTATATAATATAATTATAAATATACACACTAAATGCCTACGCACAAGGAAAAAAAGACTAAGAAAATATAACAATAAATAATGGCTGTACTTGGAAAGAGATGTCATAACAATTATGAATTTTTATTTAAGTGAATATGTACGAATTTTATTATAAAGCATGAAGAATGGTTGTTTCCAACCCATACTTCTAATTCTTGAACAATACATACCTATTAAGGCTGTGGTAAACCGATTCATGGAAAGAGGCTCCAGATACATTGGTCCTTCATAGGCAGACTCCAGTTCGCTCCTAACGTAGTCCCTGAAAAAGAGAAACGCCAAGAATGCATTGGATGGAAAGAAGAAGCAGTCGAATCACATCGTTCTCACAAAACATATGTTAGTGGCTTTTCTTTCCACATCTAAGGAAACATTTATAGAGAATTATATAAATATGGCCTTCATCTCTGTCTTTCATATACTGGAAACAGACACAATTTATTGAAACTGAACTTTACGATGCAGAGAAGGCTGCCATAGCTCCACTTTGTGGGATTTTCTTGCTTTCCATGGCCTTATTCATTATTTTATACCTAGAAAAAAGCTAGTTAAGACTTCGTTTCTCAAACCTACTACTTACCTGAAAATATATATTAAATTTTCCCCTCTTTTAGCTTGCTTAACCATGACCTTATCATCCCCAAAGTTCGTTCCCAGTTATGTTTTATTAGATAAAGACAAAAATACAATCTAATGAGAAAACTCGTTCATAGCATGACAATGCTTAAATATTATTACTTTCAAATCTACAGGTAATCTATGATGGGGATTATAATATTCAAATAAGCTAAATATTTATTTTGAAACAAATATTAAATAACACAAAATATTCCTTTTTAAATTTAGTTCATTTAACATGTGAATACTGAAAAATAGAAACCTTTAAGTAGTAATGGAAGAGCCTTTTACACTCTGAGAAAATATACACAGGAATCACAAAAAAATTTTTATAAATAAATTAAGTGGTATTACTGGAAGGTACTTGCCTTAAGTTCTGTTTGAATCAAAGGGAAATTTGTGTTAAAATATCCTCTTCTTCAACTGCTGAATGCTTTATTCACTGCACTTTAAAATATTTTGAATGTTTCAAGTATTTCTGAACTAACTTAAATTGTGTATTTACCTTTTCCATGAAATTACTTCCTGTTAGGCAATCAAGTTGGAATTCCTTTAGTATAGCATAGCAAATCAAAGAATGACCCTTACATAATCAAGCAGCAAAGCACTGCCAAGAATTCTAATTATAAAACTAAAACTAATTTTTTTTAAAGAATAGGAACAGTTTGGGGGAGACCAACTAAGCTCCCTAAGGAATCTAGCAAGTCTCTTCTATCACTCTCTAATGACTGCTTTAAACATAAAATGTTTTCATATTCTCTTTCTAATGCAAGAAAAAGCCAGATTCTCAGGAATGATTATCAACCAGGGGCAAGTATGACCCAAAGGGACATTCTGCAATGTCTAGTAACATTTCTGGTTGCCAGAACTAAGGGAAGAGTGCTACCAACACCCAGTAGGTCGTAAAAGCCAAGGATGCTATTACACGTTCTACAACACATGGGATAGTTCCGCAAAGAATTGTCTGGTCTAAAATGTCAATCACACCGTGGCTGAGAAACCTGGTTTTTTTTGTGTGTGTGTGTGTGGGTACCGGGGGTCAACCTCAGGACCTCACGCGCCAGCAGGTGCCCGTGCCGCTAAGCGATATCACCGGCCCTTTTTTCGTATGTGGGTACCGGAAGTCGAACTCGGGCCCTTGTGCTTGCCAGGCAGGCGCTTACGCCACTGAGCCATCTCACCGGCCCAAAATCTGGTTTTAATGTAAAGAAGTACAAATGCTATATTTGCAAATAACACATAAATTCTGATCACTACAGGTAGCCACCAAAGTAATTGTATTTTATATAGTTCTAAAATAGAATGCTACATAATTAAGAGAATTATGAAGTTTAAAAAATATATGTAAATACTGTTAATACTGACAAAGTCTTTGAAATGCTATTAAAGAAATAAATGTATATTTAAAAGAGATAAAACTGAGTCTCAATACTACCTAAGCCTCTAAGGACCAGTAAGTTCTTTGTGGACATGGAATATACTTCGCAAATGAGGTCCAGTTGAAATGGGGACCAAGCAAAACCCACAATTCAGCAGACTGGAGGTTCCCAGGGGCTAGGGACAAGGGGAATAGAAATAACTGCTTAATGGGTACCAGGTTTTATTTTGGGGTAATTAATATGTTTTGGAATCAGATAAAGGTGATGTATTCATGAAAGTACTACATGCCACTTTAAACTGGTTAATTTTATATTACGTGAATTTTACCTCAATTACATCAGCACAAAAGCACTAACCCTGAGGGGAAAGCCAAGAAGTGCCCAGTAAGGGTCCGTTCCAACAGCTTGCTTACTGGGGGCTGGCGGAGACGAGCGTGGGTTCCCTGTCACGTTTGCTCTCCCTTCTGATTCTGTCGTCGTCATTGTTGCTGCTTTATCACGTAACTCAGCAAACTCACCATTACCGAACTGCTTACTGGCGAGACTTTTATTATTTTGCATTATTTCATAGCTTCAGTTGATCTACTTTTTAAAATCTTGTCTTATTTTAGAGTTTCTTATCTTAGAGAATGAAATCAATAAAACTTCTAAGGAAAATTAACATGCTCTGTACTTTTTTTTTTAATTCAAAGAAACTACTGTGTATAGAATATGTTGCCAGCACTCTGCTAGACCCTGTAGCTAAGACACAAATCCTGCTACAGCAAAGCTTACAAACTAAGAAAGAATCAATACTTAAGTTTATAACTATTTAATGACAACTATGAGAAACGCTGTGATGATTACAAAGTTATTTTAAAATTCTTATTATTCAGCTCATAGCCCTAATTAAAAACTTCATCTTTTATTCTCTTCACTTCTAAGTTATTTTCTTTTTTTTAACTTCTAGGTTATTTTCATTTAGCTAGCTCTCTCTTTTGCTTTACCTTAAATATTACTTATTTTACTTCCTATTCTATTTTCCAAGGTTATTATAAAAGGTTTTAATGTACATATTTCCTTTATTATACCTATTTTCCATTCCTTTGTTTTTTTAAGACTCCTCTTATTTTCCAATCCATTTTATCATTTTCTTTTTAATTCTTTTTCACTTTCTGTATATTCATTACTTTGTGACTTGCTACAACTACAGGACTCTAAGGGAGGCTACATTCCAGCATAACAAGTCATCAATCTTCAGGCCATAACCACTATACCCTGATGTGAAGCACTTTCTTCCCACTAGCTCTTACTTTGTCCTCCTCTGAAACCTAGGAATGGTTCCCTCCCAGTGCTGCAAATTTTCCCATTCCAACCCAACTGATCCCATATATCAATGAACTGACCCTAGAAATTAAATCTTCCCTAGGTACCACCTAGACTCTTTCCCTTTTCCTCAATTCCCCTTTCTCAAGACAGTCCTTCAGAATCCTCCCTGCTGTAAGTCTCACATCACTAAAGCCAGCCAGGCCCAGAAAACCAGCAGACACCCCTCTTGGGTCAGGTGAGCTGAGCCTGCCAGAGGGCAGTCTTACTGGCAAGGGCAAAACTAACTAGTATGCTATCAGCTGCTATGAACTGTCTCTTTTAAAAGAAGATTCTGGGGACTGCATGCTAAACTGTAGAGCAGTGAAATTATGATCAATGTTATGAGGATCTCTACGTCTAATTTATGTACAACTTCGGGGCATTTCATTCAGCAGTGAAAACTTTTGGCTACTTAAACCTTCCCAACAGGGAGGGTCACTCACAAGATTAAAGAAAGACAATGAAGCAACAAGAAGGATCCAGAGAAGTTATTCAAAATTTTGTGAGTCTTTTTTTTTTTTTTTAATTTTTATGTGGGTACCAGGGGTCAAACTCAGGTCCTCACGCTTGCCAGCAAGCACTTGTGCCACTGAGCAATTATCACCGGCCCCTTTTTTTTTCCCTTTATGTGGGTACCGGGAGTCGAACTCAGGACCTCGTGCTTGCCAGGCAGGCGCTTGTGCCGCTGAGCTATCTCAACGGCCCTCATGAGTCATTTTAAGTTAACTATTATTATTCCTACCAAAATAAAAAGACTAGTTACAAATGATAAAACTCAGACTGGCTAAATAAAGCTTTTTTAAAAAAAAGAAAGTTGGTTTTGAAGCTGCTATATGAAATCTGAACCCTTTAACTAAAAATGTCAATCTTAACATCCATGTGTCACGTTCAAAATATTTATGAAATTTGAACCCTTTATCTAAAAATTTCAATCTTAACATCCATGTCATGTTCAAAATATTTATTAAAAGTGACATGTCATGAATAACTCAAGGACAGCATTCATGAGAAAGTACCATACAGTGTAAATTACACTGAGGAAAAACACTAAAATACGCCATATCCTGAAATTCATTCATTTAATACCAAAACAAACTCCCCAAGTTTCAAAGAAGTAACTTAATGAAGTAAAATATTGCTGAAAAGTGAAACTCTCACTAATTTTCTTTCCACTGATTATGCTGTATTTCTAAGAGAAGTAAACTAATAAGAAAATTTGGATTCAAGTTAGTGTCTGGGATTGTCCCCAGCTGTTTGCCCACTTCAGTTTTTTCATTTGTAAACTCCCAAGGATTAACTTCCAGGAAGATGACGGACTGGTAAGCAGCAGAGAAAGAGCTTGTCCAAGATTTGGTGTCCAGACGCTGGAATACAACAAAGTGAGGAAGAGAAGGAGGAGGGAAGTGGGTCCCGGGAGCTACAAATGGCCCACTGGGATTACTCAGCTCAGGTCTGGACTCTGTCTGCCCACACTGTCTACCAGAGACAGCAGAGACAAGCTTTGAAACTTATTTTCTTCTTTTTTTTTTTTTGCTTTTTTCTTTCTTTTCTTCTTTTCGTTTTGTTTTTTCTTGACTATTCTTGGTTTTATATGCATATAGCAATGTTCCTAGTTGTTTTGTTGTTGAGGTTCTGTTCTATTCTTTTCTTTCTTCCTTCTCTCTTCCCTCCATCTTCTTCACCAGTTTCCCAAAGTTTGTGTAATCTTTTGTCCTCTAGCCTTCCTTCTAATCTCTTCCTCTTCTTTTATTTCTCTATTTTTTCCCCCAAACCCTTTTAAATCTTCAATCCTGAGGGTAAAATTACCATACTGAGCGCTTATTTACTGTATACAATTTTCTGATTTGTTTGTAGATTTTGTTATATACCCACAAATCTAGTTCATAAGGTTAAAGGTAGCAAATTAATAGTTACCCTAATTTGTCATTTTGTAGGCTGTGTTTGATGCTACTGTTATTGCTGATTGTACTACTTTAGCCAAGGTAACATAACTGTTCTAATCAGTTGTTCTTCCTGGTATACCAAGATTGAGACTGCGTAAGGATCATAAAAAATAATACAGGCCAGTGCCAAAGAACAAGGGACTGGGCCAAGGAGGCAGCAACTTTTCACCCCCAATAAACTGAAGAGGTAGGATCTTGCAACAAACTCGAAGCCCAAAAACCAGTAACATCTGGAAGACATCTATGAAAACTAGTCATTTCCTAAGGGCTCTAAATACTAGCAATAAAGCTACTCACCATAAGCAATTTATAAGCATCAACCTAGGAATTAAATAAACAAAAAGAATAGAAAATGAGAAGACACAAACAAGATGCAACCACAGACTTCCAGCTCACCGAAGACAAACCCAGGGAGCAATGAGGTGGAACAACTCGAAATCTGGACTCTCTGAAGTGGTAACAGTGGAAGTAACAAAGCAGATGAACCAGGCTCTAAAAAAATCAAATCAGAAATAATTTCTCAGATAACTACAGAGATGATGACCATAATGAAAGACATGCTTAGTGACTCTAGAGCAGATACAGATATAGGAAAATGATGGAAACCATGAACACCCAACATAGGAAAGAAATGGAATCCATGAAACTGATTTAAACAGATATCCAGGAGAGTAAAAATTCCACTGAAAGTATATGCAGCAGAATGAGCCAATGTGAGGACAGAATCTCACATATGGAAGACAGGATTATTGTTAGTGATCACGAAAAGAAAGATTTCTTTAAAAAAAAAAGCAAGGAACCATGAGAAATCAACCAGCAGCTGCTAGATGATGCAAAGAAGAATAACATAAGATTGACAGAGTCAATGAAAAAGCAGCAGATAGTGCAAATGACATAAAAAAAACCTGCTCACAGAAGTAATGGCAAAAAACTTCCCAAACAGGGAAAAAGAATTTGACATACAGGTAAGCAAGGCATATACAACTCCAACTAGCCATAGTCAAAAGAAATCTACAACAAAAATATAATAGTCAAGATTCCAGAAGTTCAACACAAGAACAGAACATCAAAAGCTGTTAGAGAAAAGAAACAAATCATCTATAAAGGAAAGCCCATCAGATTCACAGCAGACTTCTCAACACAAACCCTGAAGTCAAGGAGAGCTTGGAGTGTATTTCAAGCCCGAAAACAACCCCAACCCAGATTTACATATCCCACAAAACTATCTTTCAAAATCGAGGGACAGGGCCAGTGAGATGGCTCAGCAGCATAAGCGCCTGCCTGGCAAGCACGAGGTCCTAAGTTCGACTCCCGGTACCCACATAAAAAGGAAAAAAGGGCCAGTGATATCGCTCAGTGGCACAAGCGCCTGCTGGCAAGTGCGAGGTCCTGAGTTCAACCCCCGGTACCATTAAAAAAAAAAAAAAAATTGATGGACAAATAAGATATTTCCATGGTCAAGAGTACCTGAAGAAATTCATGACACCAAACCAGGACTCCAAAATGTTCTGAAGGACATATAAAAAGAGGTAACAAGGACTACAACTCCATGAACCCCAATAGAATGAATCCACCACGCAAGGCAACCAATTAAATGAGGGAAGAAGGAGACCAAAACAGGAAAATAACATGACAAGGTAAGTCAGTACTTGGTTATATCAGTTATAACCATCAATGTTAATGGTCTCAATTCACCAATCAAAAGTAACAGGGCCTCAATACCCCATTGTCATAAATAGATCAACTAAGAAATATCAGAACTGAACCATATTTTTGAACAAATAGACTTAGTAGATATCTACAGAGAGTTCCACCCCACAATATTAGAATACACATTTTTCTTAGCTGCACATGGGACGTTCTCCAAAACAAACCACATACTAGCTCATAGAACATGCTTAAGTAAATGCAAAGGAACTGAAATTATCCCACGCATATTATCAGACCATAGTGCAATGAAATTGGAAATCAACGGCAAAAGAAACCACAAGAACTTCATAAACACATGGAAATAGCACCCTCCTGAACAAGCAATTGGTCACAGGTGAAATTAAAGAAATTAGATAGTTTCTACAATTAAATAATGCCAATAAAATATACCAGAACTTATGGGACACAATGAAAGCAGTTCTACCAGGGAAATTTATAGCAAGGAATTCCCATATCAGAAAAACAGAGTGATCTCAAATAAACAACCTAATGTTGACCCTCAAGCTTCTAGAAAAAGAAGAACAAGTCAAAAAAGCTTGAACAAGAAAGGAAATTACAAAGACCCGAAATGAATGCAATGGAGACTTAAAAAAAAATTAAAAAAATCAATGAATCAAAGAGTTGGTTCTTTGAAAGAGTAAATAAAACTGATAAACTCTTACCCAACCCTATCAAAAAAAGGAAAGACTCAGATCCATGTAATTAGGAATGAAAAGGGTGAAATTCCAAAAGATCCTCCAGAAATCCAGAAGATTATCAATACCTACTTTGAGAACCTGTATTCTAGCAAGATGGAAAACACAGATGACATGGACAGATTCCTAGATACATATAAATTACCAAAACTGAATCAAGAAGATATAAAGATTCTAAATAAACCACTATCAGTCAATGAAACTGAAAATGTAATTAAAAACCTAGCAACAAAGAAAAGCCCAGGCCCTGATGGATTCCATGCCAAATTCTACAGCAAGTTTAGAGAAAACACATGCTGCTACTTCTCAAAATCTTTAATGAAACTGAAAGAGAAGCAATATTCGCAAATTCATTCCTAGAAGCAACACCAAAACCAAGGAAGATCCAACCAAAAAAGAGAAGTGTAGGACAATCTCCCTAATGAACACAGACACAAAAATCCTCAATAAGATCCTGGCAAACAGAACACAGCAAATCACCAAGAAGATTAACCTGTAATCCCAGCACTCTGAAGGCTGAGGCACAAGGATCACCATTGAGTTCAAGGCCAGTCTGGGCTACATAGTGAATTCGACGAGCCTGAACTACATAGTGAAACCCTGTCTCCAAAAAAAAAAAAAATTCCGAAGGATTGTAAGGATTAAAATGAAATAGGAACAGGAATTAGTTTGGCCTACTACATTATTAAAATTCTTTTTATTAATGTTTTAATTTCTCATAATGAAAACAAATTTGAAATAATTCCCATAAACTAAAATTAGTAAGTTGAAAATTGCCACAAAAAGAAAGGTCAGAAAAAGCCTTCTTTGTTAGCCTCTCAAACTATTCTGAGGCACTTTTCCCCCAAATAACAGAATTCTAACCTCTCTAGAAGTGCATGGATTGATTATACAACAAACAGAATTGGTTTCAGCCATTACCAAACCACACAGATTTTAAAAAAAAGGAAAGACCAAGTTCATGGTTTTTTACCCAGAATTATAATAACTAAAAAGCAACAGTTTTAAAGAGCTCTATCTTCAACTTAAGAGATTTTGATTGAGCATCAATATCCTAAAAAGCTATTATCATAGAACACAATTTAAAAAATCATTTTTAAACATTAATGACACAATAAAATGCTCATAAAATATAGTTGTGATTAAAAACAAGATACAAAAAGATGGCGGATCTGTAAGAAGCAGACAATGAACCTCTCCAAAAGTCACCATCCGGACACTGGAATATAGTGACTGGAGGAGGACAAGAAAGAGGGAAGTGGCTCCCATGGACCCAGGAAAGATCTGAAGCGCAGTTTGGGGCCCACAGAGAAAGTGAAGAGAGAAACTCCAACAAAGAAGGAGGAGGTGGCCTCCGGCGCCATTTCCTGTTTCGGGAATCCCCACGCGACTGAAGCCATTCAAATCTACAGACACGTGGTGACTGCCGGCGCCCCCAGGGGCCTCCGCGGAGGAACGCGAGAAGTGGCGGTGCAGAGAAGCAGCAGCCGTGAAGGACACACTGACTGGCGGTGCGTGCTGATACCCAGCCGTCCCACGCGAGAGAGCAACTAGCCGGGCGCCATTGTGGGGGGGGGGCAGCAGCTGAACTTGAAACTCAGGGCGGCGCCACTCCATCCACCGCTCCAGCGGGGACCTCTGCAGAGGAACGCGAGACGCCGCGGTACAGAGAAGCAGCGGCTGTGAAGGACACACTGACTGGGGGTGAGTGCTGACGCCCAGGCGTCAGGCGCGCAAGAGCCACTAGCCAAGCGCCATTGTGGGGGGGGAGCAGCAGCTGAGCTCAGAACTCAGGGCGGCCGCCACTCCATCCAGGGCTACAGTGGGAACCTTGGCGGTGTAACGCGAGACGCCGCGGTACAGAGAAGCACCAGCCGAGAGGGACACACTGACTGGCGCTTCTCTTCCTGGTATTCCAAGAATCTCCTAAGAGTTTGAAATACTAGCAATAAAGCAACCTACCATAGGCAATTTACAAACAGCATCCCAGGAATTAAACTAAAGAAAGAAAAGAAAATGAGACGACACTTAAACAAGATGCAACCCCACACATCCAGTTCACCAAAGGCAAACCCAGGGGCAGTGAGGTGGGACAATCCAAAAGCCACCCACCTGACATCTCTGAAGTGGTAACAACAAAGCAGTTGAATGAGGCTCTGGAAAAATTTAAATCAGAAATACTTTCTCAGATAACTGCAGAGATGATGTCCACAATGAAGACCATGCTTAAGGATGCTAGAGCAGACACAGACAAAAAAATAGACGAGTTTAAGAAAATGATGGAAGCCATGAATGCTCAGCATAGGAAAGAAATGGACTCCATAAAGCAGATTCAAGCAGATATCCAGGAGAACAAAAATTCCATTGAAAGTATTTGTAGCAGATTAAGCCAATGTGAGGACAGGATCTCAGATATAGAAGACAGGCTTGCAATTAGTGATCATGAAAAGAATTCTTAAAAACAGCAAGGGACAATGAAAAATCAATCCAGCAGCTGCTAGATGACGCAAAGAAGAATAACTTAAGATTGATTGGAGTCAATGAAAAAGCAGGAGATAGCATAAATGACATCAGAACACTGTTCACAGACATTATCACAGAAAATTTCCCTGGTAGAGAAAAAGAATTTGACGTTCAGATAAGTGAGGCTTATAGAACTCCAATTAGCCACGATCAAAAAAAATCTTCAGCCAGGCATACCATAGTCAAGATTCCAGAAATTCAACATAAGAGTAGAATCTTAAAAGCTGTTAGAGAAAAGAGACAAATCACCTATAAAGGAAAGCCCATCAGAATCACAGCGGACTTTTCAGCACAAACCCTCAAGTCAAGAAGAGCTTGGAATGATGTATTTCAAGTTCTAAAGGAAAATAATCTTCAACCTAGATTGATGTACCCTGCAAAACTATCCTTCAAAACTGATGGAGAAGTAAAATACTTCCATGACAAAGAACATCTGAGAAAATTTATAACCACCAAACCAGCACTCCAAAATGTTTTGAAGGACATTCTAGAAAGGGATAACAAGGACTACAACTTCAGAAACCCCAACAGAAGGAATCCACCAGGCAGAGCAAATGATTAAAGAGAGGGAGGGAAAACAAAAATTAAAAGAGGGAGAGCCAACAACAAGAAAATAACATGACAAGGATAAGTCAATACATTTCAGTTTTAACCATTAATGTTAATGGTCTCAATTCACCAATCAAAAGGCACAGACTGGCGAATTGGATCAAGAAGCAAGATCCAACAATATGCTGTATACAAGAAACACATTTAATTCAAAAAGATATTCATAGACTAAAAGTCAAAGGATGGAAAACAATACTCCATGCGACAGGAACCCAGAAAAAAGCAGGGGTAGCTATTCTTTTCGCAGACAAAGTGAATTTCAAGCCAAGAATGATTCATAGAGATAAAGAAGGTCACTACATCCTTGTAAAGGGAACAATCCAAGAGGAAGAGATAACAATCATAAATATATATGCAACAAATACCAGTGCACCCAACTATATAAAACAAATATTAATGGACATGAAAAATCAAATAACCACTAATACAATTGTATTGGGGGATCTCAATACTCCACTGTCACAAAAAGACAGATCAACTAGACAAAAAAATCAACAATGAAATATTACAACTGAACCAAACTTTGGAACAAATGGACTTAGTAGATGTCTACAGTGTTCCACCCCACAACATCAGAATACACATTCTTCTCAGCTGCACATGGGACATTCTCCAAAATAGACCACATACTAGCTCATAGAACCTGCTTAAGTAAATGCAAAGGAATTGAAATTATCCCATGTATATTATCAGACCATAGTGCAATGAAATTGGAAATCAATGGCAAAATAAAACACAAGAATTTGCTAAACACATGGAAATTAAATAGCACCCTACTGAACAACCAATGGGTCACACATGAAATTAAAGAAGCAATTAGACAGTTTCTGCAACTGAATGATAACGACAGTACAACATACCGGAACTTATGGGATACAATGAAAGCAGTCCTAAGAGGGAAATTCATAGCATTAAATTCCTATATCAGGAAAACAGAGCAAGCACAAATAAACAACCTAATGGTGAACTTCAAACTTCTAGAAAAAGAAGAGCAGGCTAAGCCAAAAGCTCGTACAAGAGAGGAAATTATAAAGATCAGAGCAGAAATTAACGTATTAGAGACTAAAAAAACAATACAAAGAATCAACGAATCAAAGAGTTGGTTCTTTGAAAGATTAAATAAAATCGACAAACCCTTATCCAACCTTATTAAAAAAAGGAAAGAAAGTACTCAAATCCATGCAATTAAGAATGAAAAGGGTGATATCACAACGGACCCTGCAGAAATCCAGAAGATCGTCTATACCTACTTTGAAAACCTGTATTCTAATAAGATGGAAAATGCAGAAGAAATGGACAGATTCCTAGATACATATGAATTACCAAAGCTCAACCAAGAAGATATAAAAATCCTAAATAAACCAATAACAATCAATGAAATCGAAGATGTAATTAAAAACTTCCCAACAAAGAAAAGCCCAGGCCCTGATGGATTCACTGCCGAATTCTACAAGAAATTTAGAGAAGACCTAACACCACTACTTCTCAAACTCTTTAATGAAATTGAAAGGGAAGCAATACTCCCAAATTCATTCCTGGAAGCAAGCATTACCCTGATACCAAAACCAGAGAAGGACCCAACTAAGAAAGAAAACTACAGACCAATCTCCCTAATGAACATAGATGCAAAAATCCTCAATAAGATACTGGCAAACAGAATGCAGCAAATCATCAAGAAGATTATACACCATGACCAAGTTGGATTCATCCCAGGGATGCAGGGATGGTTCAACATACGTAAATCAATAAATGTAATACACCATATTAACAGAACCAAAGACAAAAATCATATGATCATCTCAATAGATGCAGAAAAAGCTTTTGACAAAGTCCAGCACCTTTTCATGATAAAAACCCTACAGAAAATTGGAATAGATGGTCTTTATCTCAATCTGATAAAAGCTATCTATGACAAACCAACAACCAATATCATACTAAATGGACAAAAACTGAAAGCCTTCTCTCTAAAATCAGGAACCAGACAAGGATGTCCACTGTCTCCACTCTTATTCAACATAGTCCTGGAAACTTTAGCCAGAGCAATTAGACAAGAGAAAGAAATAAAAAGGAATTATGACTGGAAAGGAAAAAGTTAAATTATCATTATTTGCAGATGACATGATACTCTACGTAGAAGACCCCAAAAACTCCACTAAAAAATTGCTAGATTTAATAAGCAAATTCAGTAGTGTAGCTGGATACAAAGTCATTACTCAAAAATCAATAGCCTTCCTGTACACCAATAACAAACTCACTGAGAGAGAAATTAGGGAAACAACACCTTTCACAATCACATCTAAAAAAATGAAATAACTAGGAATCAATCTCACAAAGGAAGTAAAAGACCTCTACACTGAAAACTACAGTACTCTGAAAAAGGAGATTGCAGAGGATATCAGAAAATGGAAAGATATCCCTTGCTCTTGGGTCGGAAGAACCAATATAGTGAAAATGGCCATACTTCCAAAACTGTTATACAGATTTAATGCAATTCCGATCAAAATTCCAACAACATATCTCACAGAATTAGAGAAAACAATCCTAAAATTCATCTGGAAGCACAAGAGACCTAGAATAGCAAAGGCAATTCTGGGCAACAAAAGCAAGGCAGGGGGCATCACAATCCCTGATTTGAAATTATACTATAAAGCTACTGTGATAAAAACTGTGTGGTATTGGCAAAAAAACAGACCTGAAGATCAATGGAATAGAATAGAAGATGCAGAAACAACTCCAGACATACTAAGCCACCTTATCTTTGACAAAGGTGCCAAACACATTCACTGGAAGAAAGATAGCCTCTTTAATAAATGGTGCTGGAAAAATTGGCTCTACACATGCCGAAGATTAAAATTAGACCTATATCTTTCACCGTGCACTAAACTAAATTCAAAATGGATAAAAGAACTAAATATTAAAACAGAAACATTAAATCTCCTGGAAAATAGAATAGGTAAAACTCTTGAAGACATTGGTGTAGGCAAAGACTTTATGAATAAAACCCCCATCGCACAGGAAGTATCACAAAGAATCAACAACTGGGATCTCATCTTATTAAAAAACTTTTGCACAGCAAGAGAAACCACCAACAGAGTGAAGAGACAACCCACAACGTGGGAAAAACTGTTTGCCAGCTGTTCCTCAGACAAAGGATTACTATCGAGAACATAAAAAGAACTCAAAAAAATCAGACCTCCCAAATTTAAAGACCCAATCCAAAAATGGGCATCTGAAATGAATAAACACTTCTCAGATGAAGAAATACAAATGGCAAATAAATATATGAAAAAATGTTCAACATCACTAGTCATCCGAGAGATGCAAATTAAAACAACACTGAAATTCCATCTCACCCCAGAAAGAATGGCTGTTATCAAGAAGTCAACTAATAACAAATGCTGGAGGGGCTGTGGGGAAAAAGGAACCCTTCTCCACTGTTGGTGGGAGTGTAGACTGGTGCAACCACTGTGGAAATCCGTGTGGAGACTTCTCGAAAAACTGAGATTGGAGGTCCCACTTGACCCAGCTATTCCCCTTCTGGGTATCTTCCCAGAAGAATTAAAAACATCGTACCACAGTGATATATGTGCACCCATGTTTATAGCAACACAATTTGTAATAGCTAGATCGTGGAAACAACCCAAATGTCCATTAACCGAGGAATGGATAAAAATGATGTGGTATTTCTATAAAATGGAATACTACTCAGCCATAAAGAAAGATAAACTGGAAACTTTTATAGGTAAATGGATGCAACTCGAGAAAAAACTCACAAGCGAAATAAACCGGATGCACATCTGTAAACATCGTATTGTCTCCCTAGTATGAAAATGCAATTTCACTGTGACTATTCCATTCCTTAGTCTTCTATTTTTACCTAGCTTTTACATGGCTTAATCTTATACTGAGTAATATTTTTCTCCAAAAGGTATTTGTACATTCTCTAATGCTTGAGTTTGTTAATACATGAGAATGTTTACTTGTTGTCTTTAAAAAATAAATAAATAAAATCTGGATAATGAAAAAAATAAAAATAAAAAAATAAAAATAAATAAAAACAAGATACAGGAATGTTAAAATTCACTGAGCACTTACTCTGTCAGAAATTGTGCTCAGAAATACATGCCTCATCTTACTGACTTGTCCAATAATCCTTTAAGATATTACCACCATTTTACAGGTGAAGAATGTAAGGAAGGCTTATCTTTCTGGACACCCAAAGTTATAAAATAGTGAAAAAGTAACATGGTATTTGAACCTTTCCAATTACCCATCCATGCATCCAGGAACCAGGTGAGTGGTTCTTAGGTGCGTAAGCACTCATCTGGATACTAAAATGGTGACTACAAAACCTATAACCTAAATACTTCATATGCTTTACAAATTTGATTTTTCACAACAAACAAAGATGGAGAAGTATTTCCAACTTGACCCTGAACTGAGATTCAGGGGTGGCTGGACAATGCCATAGGAGCACACTGTGTTTGGGTTTGGGGTTAGCTGTGCTGGATGAGGACATCAAGTTGTCTGGGTCAGTGTTGGTCTCCAGACTCCTAGGAAGGCTATACGGAGAGAGATGCTACAGGAGAGACTTCAACTGTTTCCATGAAGGAGTCAACCTAGGTATATACACGCGTGACACAAAATAACAAAAGTCAATGTCTCCACTTTTGAATGGAACAGTTTGAGTTGAACAACATGCGGCACTACTCTGGCAGCTCCTGATTTTGTAACTTGGACATCAGACGACACACCCTGGGCAAGAACAGTGGCAAGAGGTAAAAAGAAAGAGACCCCGCCAGGTACCATTATGAACACAGTACACTGACCAGGGAGGAACTGAGAAGACACGTGTGAGAAGACTGATTTTCTGGGAAATAACTCAGGGACTTTGAGAAATTAGAAAAAATATTAAAGAGGATCAAAATCTTTTATCAAGAGGGGCTGAAAGCCAGTGACTATTTAGTCATTACAGTTATTCTTTTGTATTCATGAAAGCGTGAGACCTGGAAGGTAAGAAAACACGAGAAGAGAATACCAGAATATTAACAAGTCTCTGGTAGTATAATTTCAGGTGACTGTTACTACCTTTAAATTTCCTACATTTTCCAAAAATTGTCTACAGTGAACATTGTGATTTTATAATCAGGAAAAATGGATGGTTTTTAAAAACTCGACAATTAAATTCTAGTAATAAAAAATGCTATTTTTAAGATTAAAAATCAAGCCAACACCAAAATCTGTATTTCAGACTTCTTATTACAGCATAACTGCTAGTCTTAGAACTGGGAGTATATTTTATTACAGTAAACACATTTCAATCAAAATTATGAAATTTAAATTTCAAAAGAAATTATACCTCCAAAATTTATTCTACTCTGTTACATTTACAAGGTCACTTTTGTCACCTATATTTTAATATTCTGTTTCAAAGTAGGAAGTTGATATTCTTTGGCAGAACTGAGTCTTAGATTTTAGGTCTGGTAGACCTGGATAAACAAATAATATCAATAAAAATGGTAAGTTCTGAGCTATACAATTAATCTAAAGAAATAATGTATGGTATTCACCCACTCTACATGGCTACAGCTTATGCTAATTCTCACACATCACACACACTGACTCTTTTGTTTTTGTTTTTTGAGAAAAAGTACCTAGGGTCAGGCTGGCCTTTGGCTCTGTACTCACTAGTATGTAGTCCAGGCTGGCCTTTAACACAATTCTCCTGCCCCCACCTCCCACATGGTGGGGTTGTGGGTGCTGCACCACCACACCTAGGTAGAAGCTGGTTTTCTAAAAATGATGAAAGTAATGAAGTCCATAAGAATTAAGATTAAGATGCCTGTCTTCAGAAATTCTTCTCTCAGGCAATATAGAAAAGCTCAAAAGTATCTTTAAACACAACCTTAAGGCTTGTTTAGTCTTAAGCTTCTTTTTAACCAAAAAATAATGAAATTTGAGCCTAATCCCGAATTTACTTAAAAAATAAGTATCCAAAAAAAAAAAAATGGGTTTTGTACACCTACCAAAGCCTTAGCCTCTTAACAGTGTTTATGAAAAGCATTTCACTGACAAAAGAAGCTTTAAATTCCATCACATATTTCAAGTGTGCAGTCCCACTTACCTAGAGATTTGATGTCCAGCATAGAGGAGCAGGGCAGTCAAAAAATACAAATAAAGCTGAACCAGATGCTGCCTGGGCAAGGTGAGTAACACAACACTTAAGATATAACCTGCAGTAGAAATTAAGAGATGTAAGTAAAATATTATTCTAACCCAAACTCCCAATTAACTATACCAGAAAGAGCTCAAAATAGATTATTTTCCATTCAGGCTTCAACTTCTGAGGTTTTTATATCACTATCAAAGTTCATGCAGCACAGTAATATCATTAGGGATTTTTTAATTGTTCAAAAATGTTTTAGCATTTGACACTTTTGTGTAATTATCTGACTGTACTCAAATACAGACACAAAGGTATAACATGACTCCTCTTATTATCTACCTTTGCTCAATGACTTCTTGTTTTACATCAATTTTCTCTCTCTAGTGGCAGAGGAAGAACTGGATCTCTCTATGGCTGTTCCTTCCATTTGATTTCAAGGTCTTATTTCTCTAACTTCAGAACTTTCTCTCTCCTACATCTTCAAATCATTCCACCTAACACCAGTTCTTTTGTTTCAAAGAAGGTACAGAGCTCTTCCCCATCTTGGAAAAAACAAACACTTCTTTTCAGTGATTTCTTCTATTCCTAATTTTTTTTCATTCCACTGACAAATGTTTCAAATTATCTGTACCCAAAACCTCTATTTTGTGATGAGAGCCTCAAGATGGCGGATGAGTAAGAAGCAGGCAACGAAACTCTCTCTAAAAGTTACCATTGGAACACGAGAATATAGCGACCCGGAAAGCGCAGGAGGGGGGGAGATGCCTCCCCGAAACCCAGAGAAGTTCTGAAGCGCAATCTGGGACCCCCGGCACCAGTGACGGGTGACTTCCAACAAAGAAGACGGAAAGAAGGAGCAGACCGCGCGCGCGCACCTTCTACTATCCCGGGAGTTGCAGCGCCGGCGGAGGCTCAATTCTACGGACACACGGTGGCAGCTGGCACCCAGGGAGCCCCCACGGAGGATCCTGAGACAGCGGCGGGGCAGGGGAGCGGCGGAGAACGGTGCTGACCGGCGGTGAGTGTCTCTCAGCCACAGCTGCCCCGGCCAGAGAGCGACCGGCCGGGCGCCATTGTGGGGGGTGTGGCGAAACTCAGAGCGGCTCAGAAACGGCTCTGGGAACTTGTGCTCCGGACAGGGCAGCACAGGGCCTCTCAATTGAGCCCACGAAAGTGTACTGAGGTCAGCAGGTGAACGAGACTGGACTCTCAGCCACACCTGTCCCGCGCCAGAGAGCAACCGGCCGGGCGCCATTGTGGGGGGCGTGGCAAAAAACCAGAGCGGCGGGAACCAGTGCAGGGAATCCGCACTCGGACAGCGCGCTGAGCCTCTCAGGCCCAGGGATCGTGAAAGGGCGCTGAGAGCAGAGGCGAGCTAGACTGGTCTCTGCCTGAAAGTACGTGCCTCTGCTCACCGCCCGCCAGAGGGCGCTCCTGGCTTACTGAGACGGACCTGCACAGAACAGGTACCTGCCTACAACAGAGTCAACACCTGGAACTAATTCTTTTTAATTTTTTTTTTCTTATTTTTATTTTTTTTTAATTATTATTTTTTTTTCTTCTCACTGATTTGTTTTTTGTTCTGGCGAAGGGTTTTTTTTTGTTTTTGTTTTGTTTAGTTTTGTTTTTTGGTGGGGTTTTATTTTTGATCTGTCTGTTTTATTGCTTTTATCTTCGTTTTTGTTTCTGTATGTGTATTTGCTCTTTCCTTCATTATTCTCTCTGGTTTTTTATATGAGTGTAAACAGCGCCTCTAACTTCTTTGTGATTGTGGTCGTGATCTGTTCTTCCTTTTATCCCTTCCTTCTCTTTTTACCACCTGTTCTCTGCACTAGTGTCCCAATTTTAGTGGGATCCCTCTTGGTCCTCTAACCTTACATCTAATTCCTTCCTCTTCTCCCAATACTCTATTTCCTCCTTAACTCATTTTAAATTTAAACTCCTCAGGGAAAAATTGACATACATAGGACTTGTATACTGCATATAATTTTTCTGGTGTGTTTTAGATTGTTATATAACCGCAACTCTATACAGCTAAAAGTGGTAAATAACTGGTTAGCTCAGTCTGTCATTTTCTAGGCTGTGTTTGATGCTTTAGTTAACATTATAGCCAAATGTGAAATAATTGTTCTAAACATCTTTCCTTCCTGATATTTCATGATTGAGATTGACTAAGGGACACAGAAAATACAGTGGCACAGTACCAAAGAATCAAGGACTGGGCCAAACAGGTAGCAACTTCGCATACCCAACGAATTGAAGAGGTAGGATCTGGCAGAAAGCTCAAAACACAAAAGCAAGCTCCACTTGGAAGATACTGCAGAGAAGTAGTCATCTTCTAAAGATCTTAAACACTAGCAATAAAGTAACCTACTATAGGTAATTTGCAAACATCACCCCAGGAATTAAAGAAAGAAAAAATGAGACGACACTTAAACAAGATGCAACCCCACACATCCAATTCACCAAAGGCAAACCTAGGGAGCAACGAGGTGGGACAATCCGAAAGCCACCCACCTGGCCTATCTGAAGTGGTAACAACAAAGCAACTGAATGAGGTTCTGGAAAAAATTAAAACAGAAATAATCTCACAGATAACTGCAGAGATAATGTCTACAACGAAGACCATGCTTAAGGACACTATAGCTGATACAGACAAAAAAATAGATGAACTTAAGAAAACTATAGAAACCATGAATGCTCAGCATAGGAAAGAAATGGAATCCATAAGGCAGATTCAAGCAGATATCCAAGAGATAAAAAATTCCATTGAAAGTATTTGTAGCAGAATAAGCCAATGCGAGGACAGGATCTCAGATATAGAAGATAGGCTTGCAATTAGTGATCATGAAATGGAAAAATTCTTAAAAATAGCAAGGGACCATGAAAAATCAATTCAACAGCTGCTAGATGACTCAAAGATAAACAACTTAAGAATAATTGGAATAAATGAAAAAGCAGGAGATAACATCAACGACATTAAAACCTTGTTCAAAGACATAATCAGGGAGAACTTTCCTGGAAGAGAAAAGGAATTTAACACCTCTATAAGTGAAGCTTTCAGAACACCAACTAGACATGATCAAAAAAAAACTTCAGCCAGACATATTATAGTCAAGATCCCAGAAATTCAACAGAAGGGCAGAATCTTAAAAGCTGTTAGGGAGAAGAGACAAATCACCTATGAAGGAAAACCCATCAGAATCACAGCTGACTTTTCAGCACAAACCCTCAATTCAAGAAGAGCTTGGAATGATGTATTGCAAGCTCTAAAGGAAAATAATTTTCAGCCCAGATTGATGTACCCTGCAAAACTATCTTTCAAAATTGATGGAGAAATAAAATACTTTCATGACAAAGAACATCTGAGAAAATTTATGACCACCAAACCAGCACTCCAAAACGTTCTGAAGGACATTCTAGAAAGAGATAGGAACCCCAACAGAAGGAATCCACCAGGCAGGGCAAATAATTAAATAGCCGGAAAGCGGAAAAACAAAGAGTGGGAACCAACAACAGGAAAATATCATGACAAGTCAATACATATCAGTTTTAACCATCAATGTTAACGGTCTCAATTCACCAATCAAAAGGCACAGACTGGCGAAATGGATCAAGAAGCAAGATCCAACAATATGCTGTATACAAGAAACACATTTAATTCAGAAAGAAATTCATAGACTGAAAGTCAAAGGATGGAAAACAATACTCCATGCCACAGGAACCCAGAAAAAAGCAGGGGTAGCTATTCTTTTTGCAGACAAAGTGAACTTCAAGCCAAGAAGGATTCAGAGAGATAAAGACGGTCATTACATCCTGGTAAAGGGAACAATCCAAGAGGAAGAGATAACGATCATAAATATATATGCGTCAAATACCAATGCACCCAGCTATATAAAACAAGTACTAAAGGACATGAAAAATCAAATAAGCACTAATACAATTATATTGGGAGATCTCAATACTCCACTGTCACAAAAAGATAGATCAACTGGACAGAAAATCAATAATGAAATAGTAGAACTGAACCAAACTTTTGAACAAATGGACTTAGTAGATGTCTACAGAGTGTTCCACCCCACAACATCAGAATACACATTCTTCTCAGCTGCACATGGGACGTTCTCCAAAATAGACCACATACTAGCTCATAAAACCTGCTTAAGTAAATGCAAAGGAATTGAAATTATCCCATGCATATTATCAGACCATAGTGCAATGAAATTGGAAATCAATGGCAAAAGATCCCACAAAAACTCCCTAAACACATGGAAATTAAACAGCATCCTCCTGAACAACCAATGGGTCACAGATGAAATTAAAGAAGAAATTAGTCACTTTCTACAACTGAATGATAATGACAGTACAACATACCGGAACTTATGGGATACAATGAAAGCAGTCCTAAGAGGGAAATTTATAGCATTAAATACTTATATCAGGAAAATAGAGCAAGCGCAAATAAACAACTTAAGGGTGAACCTCGAGCTTCTAGAAAAAGAAGAGCAGGTTAAGCCAAAAGCCCGTACAAGGGAGGAAATTATAAAGATCAGAGCAGAAATTAACGTATTGGAGAATAAAAAAACAATACAAAGAATCAATGAAGCAAAAAGTTGGTTCTTTGAAAGAATAAATAAGATTGACAAACCCTTATCCAACCTTATTAAAAAAAGAAAAGAAAAGACTCAAATCCATGCAATTGAAAATGAAAAGGGTGATATCACGACGGACCCTGCAGAAATCCAGAAGATCATCTATACCTATTTTGAAAATTTATATTCTACTAAGATGGAAAATGCAGAAGAAATGGACAGATTCCTAGATTCGTATGAATTACCAAAGCTAAATCAAGAAGATTTAAAAATCCTAAATAAACCAATATCAACCAATGAAATTGAAGATGTAATTAAAAACCTCCCAACAAAGAAAAGCCCAGGCCCTGATGGATTCACTGCCGAATTCTACAAGAAATTTAGAGAAGACCTAACGCCCCTACTTCTCAAACTTTTTAATGAAATTGAAAGGGAAGCAATACTCCCAAATTCATTCCTGGAAGCAAGCATTACCCTGATACCAAAACCAGAGAAGGACCCAACTAAGAAAGAGAACTACAGGCCAATCTCCCTAATGAACATAGATGCAAAAATCCTTAATAAGATACTGGCAAACAGAATCCAACAAATCATCAAGAAGATTATACACCATGACCAAGTTGGATTCATCCCAGGGATGCAGGGATGGTTCAACATACGTAAATCAATAAATGTAATACAGCATATTATCAGAACCAAAGACAAAAATCACATGATCATCTCAATAGATGCAGAAAAAGCTTTTGACAAAGTCCAGCACCTTTTCATGATAAAAACCCTACAGAAAATTGGAATAGAGGGTCTTTATCTCAATCTGGTAAAAGCTATCTATGACAAACCAACAGCCAATATTATACTAAATGGCCAAAAACTGAAAGCCTTCCCTCTAAAATCAGGAACAAGACAAGGATGTCCACTGTCCCCACTCTTATTCAACATAGTTCTGGAAACTTTAGCCAGAGCGATTAGACAAGAGAAAGAAATAAAAGGAATAATGATCGGAAAGGAAGAAGTTAAATTATCATTATTTGCAGATGACATGATACTCTACACAGAAGACCCCAAAAACTCCACTAAAAAACTGCTAGATTTGATAAGCAAATTCAGTAGTGTAGCTGGATACAAAGTCAATACTCAAAAGTCAATAGCCTTCCTGTACACAAATAACAAACTTACTGAAAGAGAAATTAGGGAAACAATACCTTTCACAATAACATCCAAAAAAATGAAATACCTAGGAATCAACCTCACGAAGGATGTAAAAGACCTCTATACTGAAAACTACAGTACTCTGAAAAAGGAGATTGAAGAGGATATCAGAAAATGGAAAGATATCCCTTGCTCCTGGATAGGAAGAACCAATATAGTGAAAATGGCCATACTTCCAAAATTGTTATACAGATTTAATGCAATTCCAATCAAAATTCCAACAGCATATCTCACAGAATTAGAGAAAACAATCCTAAAATTCATTTGGAATCAGAAGAGACCTAGAATAGCAAAGGCAATTCTGGGCAACAAAGGCAAGGCAGGGGGCATCACAATCCCCGACTTGAAATTATACTATAAAGCTACTGTGATAAAAACAGTGTGGTACTGGCAAAAAAACAGACCTAAAGATCAATGGAACAGATTAGAAGATGCTGAAACAACCCCAGACATACTAAGCCACCTTATCTTTGACAAAGGTGCCAAACACATTCGCTGGAAGAAAGATAGCCTCTTTAATAAATGGTGCTGGAAAAACTGGCTCTACACATGCCGAAGATTAAAACTAGACCCATATCTTTCACCATGCACTAAACTAAATTCAAAATGGATCAGAGATCTAAATATTAAAACAGAAACATTAAATCTGCTGGAAGGTAGGATAGGTAAAACCCTTGGAGACATTGGTGTAGGCAAAGACTTTATGAATAAAAACTCAACCGCACGGGAACTATCCCAAAGAATCAATAACTGGGATCTCATCTTATTAAAAAGCTTTTGCACAGCAAGAGAAACCACCAACAGAGTGAAGAGACAACCCACAATGTGGGAAAAAATGTTTGCCAGCTGTTCCTCAGACAAAGGATTACTATCGAGAACATATAAAGAACTCAAAAAAATCAGACCTCCCAAATTTAAAGACCCACTCCAAAAATGGGCATCTGAGATGAATACACATTTCTCAGATGAAGAAATACTAATGGCAAATAAATATACAAAAAAATGTGCAACATCACTAGTCATTCGAGAGATGCAAATTAAAACAACACTGAGATACCATCTCACCCCAGAAAGAATGGCTACTATAAAGAAATCAACTAATAACAAATGCTGGAGGGGCTGTGGGGAAAAAGGAACCCTTCTCCACTGTTGGTGGGAGTGTCGACTGGTACAGCCACTGTGGAAGTCAGTGTGGAGATTCCTCAAAAAGCTAGGGTTGGAGGTCCCATTTGACCCAGCTATTCCCCTTCTGGGCATCTTCCCAGAAGAATTAAAAACATCATACCACAGCGATATATGTGCACCCATGTTTATAGCAGCACAATTTGTAATAGCCAGATCTTGGAAACAACCCAAATGCCCATCAACTGAGGAATGGATAAGAAAGATGTGGTATTTTTATACAATGGAATACTATTCAGCCATTAAGAAGGATAAACTGGAGACTTTTATAGGTAAATGGATGCAACTTGAGAAAATACTTATAAGTGAAATAAACCAGAAGCACATGTGTAAGCATCGTATTGTCTCTCTAGTATGAGAAACTGAAAGAGTAAATAAGATCCAAAATGTACAATAGACATGGTGAATCAAAAAGAAACTGGTCAAAAGGAAAGAGAGACTGGAATAGGGAAAAGAAAGAAGGGAAAGGGAAAAAAAATTGTATATATATATATATAAGATGGTTAAGATAGATACACTACGATTTTTACTTAGTTCATTGAAGAGTAAGGTTTGTGCCAATAATGTTTGGATAATTAAATGCTAATGTCTGGTGTCCTGAATAACTAACTTAAAGATAGTAATACGCAATGTATTAACCATTCTTACCCTCCTATTATGTTGTTTTGAAAATTTGTTCTTCTTTTGATTTGTTTTGTTTTTTCTTCTCTTTAAAATAAAATTTAAAAAAAAAAAAAAAAAAAAAAAAAACCTCTATTTTGTAACCATCTATTTCCATTGTTTTCCATAATCTACAAACTCCCCTTTCCTGTTCTACTCTAAGGAAACTTAGAAGTCAAAAACAGCCTACTGGTCAAATGTAACACATCCTACTCACCCTTGGTGTTAGGGTTTATACCTAAATGTCCCCCAAAGCTACTTGGTAGGGTGTATCTTCTTCCCTGGTTCCTCCCTTAGCACTCTGCCTCTCATCTACCATGGAGTGACAGTTCCCCTCCACCCAGTCCCTTCCACAACGCTGCTGACTGTGCAAGGACTGAAATCTCTAAAACACGAGCCACAATAAACCTCTCTCCTCTAAGTTGTACTTTGTCCGGGTGGCGAGGAAGCTGACTAAGACACTCAGTCTTACCAGCTGAGGCAAAACCCCTCAAAACCCCCTTATTCTCTGGCTCTGTGACATAGCTTTCCTCTTATCTTCTGATGCCCCTCCCTACTTTCTTTTCACTTCCTCTAAAGAACAAAGGAAATTTGGTCCCTAAACAACTGCTTTTCTCTCTATAAAGAATCCGACACAAAGAATTTATTTTATTGCTTTGAATATCGATATCATCCCACATATATGTTACAAACAGTTATAAAGCTCCTACAGTAATCACAAAAACACATCCTCATTTCTAAGTGGACATTCTGCACCTCATGATGCTCTGGAGCCCACGTTCTTATATGAACAAGTACAAACTGCTCCCTTCCTTCTCCCTTAACAAGGTAGCTCAACCTCTCACTCTCCAAAATTCTTTTCACTCTTACTCAAAACAAACCTGAGTTTGTTGAATGATGATGAATAATGATGATGAATAATGATGAAACTAGCCTAATATAATTTATAATTAAGAAGGCCAAAAAAAATTAAAAATGTAGACTTGCTTAAAACAACACTGATGAATCTATTAATTTTTACTATTTAAATATGTGACAGTACTAGAGGAAAATGGCGTGGATTAAAAGAGCACCTTTAGGTATGGAGTTGGCGGAGTCAGCTACGAGATATACAGTACATTTAAATAGATTTTATTGTTGCTCACTGGATGAGTGGATGGAACAAGGAAGTGAAAGTAGTTCTGATCTTTCTGGTCTGGGTAATCAAGAAGATGGCTTTGCTATCAACATGGGAAATAGGAGGAGAAGGTCTGAAGTGAAGTAAAGGTGCTAAGTTCAGTGACTGAAGACGAGTGTTTGCAGGAAGGTCTAACATGTGGTTAGAAAGTTATTCGTTATGGATCAGATACTAGCTAGGTGCTGGAAATAATGAGGTGACAGACAACCCCTTCCTGAATTTAAAGCTCACAATCTAGCTGGGAAAAGAGGTTAAGTACACAGACCCTCAATGCAGCACAGTAAGAACCATGATGGCGTGTGAACTGGGAACTATGGGTCACAGAGGGAGAACTCCAACCGCAGACTAAGATGGTCAAAAGGCAGCAGAAAGTAAAGACAGAGATTCATAGCCAAAACTATGTGACATTAACCCAACAACCAAAGACGAAAACTGAACACAAATTCCAGGCAATATCAATACTTAAGTCTAAAGAAAAAATAAAAATAAAAAAAAAAAAGATTCAGAAAGAATGGTCAAAATTAGGAAAAGACTGAGAGAAATGGCACTTTCAAGAAAAGAAAAGTAGTCAATGGCCTCATAAACATGAAAAAGCCTGCAGAATGAGGACACAAATGAGGCTTGAATTTTACTAGGTCACTAATGATTTCAGTGATGGCAGTTTCAACAGAATTTTTATACCCAAAGCAATAAAAAGAAAATATCTACAAATGAACTTAACAACAAATGTCTAAAACCTATGTGAAGAAAACTTTAAAACACTCCAGGGGGCCGGTGAGATGGCTCAGTGACATAAGCACCTGCCTGGCAAGCGTGAGGTCCTGAGTTCAACTCCCGGTACCCACATACGAAAAAAGGGCCGGTGATATCGCTCAGCGACATGGGCACCTGCTGGCACACGAGGTCCTGAGTTTCACCCCCAGTACCCACAAAAAAAAAAAAAAAAGAACTCCAGAAGTACACAAGACAAATCCTGAACACAGAGAGACTTTCTGCGTCCTTACAGAGAAGAGCATTGTTGAGCTATCGCTTTGTCCTAACTTAAAATGTTAATAATAACACAGTCTCAATGAAATGGTTAACAGGTTTGTTTGAGGACTAAACTAGGTAATTAAGTTCTACAGAAAACTAACAATAAAAACACTGAAGAGAAAATAAGGAAAATGAAGGGTCTAACTAGCTAATAAAATACAATCTAAGTCTTCAATAAATAAAACACAGTGCTAACAATCCACAAATGAGCAGAAAGACAGACTATGAAAAATGTTCAGAATGGAGCAAAATATCTTAGGTGGAGACTTCTGAATAGTTACCTAGAATAAATAAAATAGCTGTAATTCACTGTACATGCAGATAAATTCTAAATGGAACAAAGATGTAAGCATGAAAAATGAAACCACAAAAGAATTAGAACATTTATGATGTATTTAGGAAGCATATTTTGAGAGGTTACTCCAAACCACCATCTGTTCAAGCTGAAAATATCAGTTCTTGTAAACTAAGTCTTCTCTACCACAGCATGTAATAAGTGTATTTAAGAAGACTCAGTTGAATTCCCAAAGTTTTATGCCAGAGTATGAATTTTGACTGTACCAGGGCCTATTCAACTTTTAAAATTAATGTTTCTGGTTATTAGGCAGATATTTTTATAATAAATATTTTAATCTTTTCATAAATAATATATGATAAGCACATTTTTAAAACCACAGTGTATATTACTTTGCTGATTAAGCTCAAAATCTAAGCCAAGTATCCACTTGTTCTTCTATAACTGACTGGAATTACCTTCCATAAATTGGCCAACATACAAAACCTTTAATAAAGGGCCGACGATTACAGTGTTTTGCACCATAAAGGTATCTTATTTCACAGACTTTCCTAAGGTGGTGCCATTGACAAGAGGTGAGTTCTGCTTCTAGTACACTGTCTTTTCTGTTATAACACTCCTCCCACAGTGGCTCACTTGGTTCTCTCTTACAGGCATGGGGGTTTCCAGGGCTAGGTTTTAGAACTCAGAAAATCCTACATATAAAAATAAATATCACAGAAGGAGAATAACGTTTCACAATTTTATAAAAGATACACATTATGATGAACCAATTCTAATAATAAAAATATTAACATAAAACCACTATAATACACCAGTCCATCATGTCCAGAGTTAGGCAACGACAATGTTAATAAAAATGTCACATTATCTGTAAACTAAATATTCATTTAAATTAAGGACACTTTTATTCTAGATGAATTTTATCTGTTCCATGCCTGTATTTCTTGACTCTAATTTCTTAACCACAACTCTCAAAGTACACCAATTATATTGCCAGTAGTGTTTTTTTAAGGAAGAAAATATACTGCAGTACCATTGCCTACATTTCATTTAACTGAAATGAACACTTTCTCTTCAACTGGTATTAATATTTTAGTTTGTCAGGGCTGAGGATGTAACTCAGTGGTAGAGTGCTTGCCTAGCATGCACGAGGCCCTGAGTTCAATACCCAGTACCAAAAAAAGAAAAAAAAATTTTTTTTAGTTTGTATCAGGGAACAATAAGGAATACTGAACTTAAAAAAAAAAATCTTACTTTTTCCCCACTACCAAACTTTAAAATAAGGACAAATTAGAAGCAGCCAAACACCTGTAAAAATACATCTCAGTATTCACATTTCATCATATGAAAAGCTATAATGTTTTCTTCTGCATTCTGGTTATATCTAATAAAATACTACCTGCTTTCCTCTAGCCTTAATAATTCATATGCAATGATAAGATAAATAAAACTATGAATGAGATGCATATACACTCATTAATGACTACCAGGCACCTCAGTGTAAGTGAAACTCATTTTACCCAAATTCAGAAATACTTAAAGACATACATCATAATGTTCACAAAAAGGTTAGAAAATGTGATGTAGATACTTACCTACATAATGCATATTAAGGGCCAAATACTTATACTGGAAAAGAGGGTTGTTATTGAGGCTACTTCTTTGGATCTGCTGGAAAAAGGAGCTAACATCCCATCTGTACAGGACATCCAACAGCATGATGCTGGGCACCCTCAGGGCCACATTTAACACCGCCTCAAGTTTCTCCTTTGCAGCCATTTTTTCACTTTTTTTGTTTTTGTTTTTTCGTGCAGTAGACCTAAAATTCAGAAAACACAGTATGTAAAAAATAAATCAAACTACTTCTGGATATTTTCTTATGTATCTAAAGCATTGCCATATACCATACAAATACTAAAACTCCTTAGCCACATCTATTGTTAGGTATTTATGAAATAAGCCTTGTATTGTGTTTTTGCATTGACACTTTTAGGTCTGCCCATATTTATGATTCTGATTAAATGATCAGACCGCAAAACTTACTTTTAAAAAGCCACTAACTCCAACTATAGGTACTTAGCAACAATACACCCTGTAAGAATACTTTTAACTTTTGTCCAATTAAATTTGAAAAAAAATTCAATTGTATATAATTGATTTACATGGCTCCTAAAGAGAGTAAATCTTCAACGTTTGCTACGTGAAAGTCTATTCAAAAAAAGTTTTGGGGTCGGGGGTATAGCTCAGTGGCACAGTGCCTGCTTGGCAAGCGCGAGCTCCTGAGTTCAATTTCCAGTTTAAAAAAAAAAATGTTTTACAAATCCACATTTAGCTTGCGGCATCTTATACTCTATCCTTCTCTTTATTCACTTACGATCAAAGCTGAAATATTAAATTTACAATCCAGAGAACTTACAATACAGGCAGAAGGAAAAATACAGGCAGAAGGAACATTTACAATAGTTTCCTTGAATCATTAAACTCTTAAACCTCAAATTCCCACAATCTAGGTAGGCACACCAGCTACTAGAGAGACTAAGGCATGAGTATTAAAAGTGCAAGGCTAGCCTGGGCCTTAAGACCCTATCTCAAAATAAAATTTAAAAATTTAAAAAGGGTTGGGGGCCAGTGAGATGGCTCAGTGGCATAAGCACCTGCCTGGCAAGCGCGAGGTCCTGAGTTCGACTCCCGGTACCCACATAAAGGAAAAAAAAAGGGCCGGTGATATTGCTCAGCGGCACAAGCACCCGCTGGCAAGCACGAGATCCTGAGTCCAACTCCCGGTACCCACATTTGAAAAAAAAAAAAAAAAAAAAAAAAGGGTTGGGAATGTAGCTTAATAGTAGAATGCTTGCCTAGCATGTACAAGGCTCTGGGTTCAATCCTCAGTACCCCTGACTGCCCTCGCAAACAAGAAAAATTCCCAAAATATCTCTTCACAATGGGAAAATAATACTGATTGAATTTTTCCCTTGGTATACACACATGCAGGCACACTTAAGTCAGGCACCGAATCTGCAAGGTCTTTCCTTAGATGCTGATAAGTATTAAGAGAAAGAAAGAAAAAGAAAAAAACAGCAGTTAGCAGGATCTTGAAAGGACAATTCAATGCCATACTGCTTTACATGATAGAGCTGTAGATTAATCCAAAGAATTTTAAGAGTGCAGCACAAACAAAAGTAAGTAAAGGACAATTTAAGAGTAAGATAATTCTGGTTTGTTGGCTTTGACAATATCCTTTTAAGAATTCTGCTGAGAAAGCTAAACACATTTTCAGCTCTGGCAGTAATTTTAGACATTACAGGATAAATGAAAACATTTATTTCTGAAGAAAATTACAGTGACAGATTGCTATGCTATGGTTAAATATTTGCCAGTGTTTTCCATCTTACCCTCCAATTTTCATAACTTCCTAGGTCAGACAGTTAAAACTCAAAAACAGCTCAACTCAGCACACCATTAATACAAGTTTTTATATGATCATGTATCAATAACCAAATGTTGTTAGATGGTATACGAATACTACCAATAATATACAATTAATATTTTATGGATAAAATCTGTAGTTCTGATTACATTAAGTGAACAAGGCCCAAGCCCTTTGAATAATTTTCCCACAAGAAAACAATATTATGATTATCAAAACCAAACAGCCCTTACCTAAGGGAGAAAATAAAAGCACTGAAAAATAAAATCTCTAATCAACATTTATTGCAAACTACACCATTCAGGAAACTGAACTAATTTCTGTAAACGCTTGAGATTAGTTAACCCTCCACAGCTACAGGTATTGCATTTGTGGACTCAGCCAACCTCAGTTCAAAAATACTGGGGAAAAGAAATTATGTCTGTACTGAACATGTACAGACTTTTTTTCACATTATTCCTTCAACAATACAGCATACCAACTATTTACATGGCACTTACACTGCATTAGGTTTTATAAATAATCTACAGATGGTTTAAAATACACAGATGTGCAGAAGTTATATGTCACCTACATACCGGCCTTGAGCTTTTGCAGATTTTGGTATCTAAGGAGGTGTCTAGGACCAAAACCCTGAGTGTAACAAGACAACTGTATTTATTAACAAAAAAAACAAAACAAAACAAAAAACAACCTTGGGGAAAAATACACTAAAATAATACCAGGAACATCCTTTTACACAGACGGTCTAGGGATGATTTCTTTTTCTGTTTGCCAAGTTTTTTTTAGACTATTCATGTATCATTTTAGGGGCAGAATTAACATTACTGATGAAAAGCAGAATGTATCTAAGCTACCTAGCTGACTTCAGAAAATGACACCTACTTTGGTAGTCAAACTGGTATCTTGAGAAATTTATTTCAAAGTATATGAGTAATTATCCTCACAACCCACAAGATACATATGAAAATCACCATGTATACCTGACAAGCTATACATTATAATGGGAAAGTAACTACATTTTCCATATCCTAGGCCCAATATAAATCATTTCTGGTTTTGTAACCAAAAGGCAGGGGGGAGCTACTGCTAAATGAAAACATGTTCTAGATTTATTTCATCTGATTTTGAGCCTTCCTCTTGCTTTTAATGTTTTGTTACTTTAAAATGTACCCACTTTCGCCACTTATCTTAAAGGGGTAAACAAATCTAGATTTGCTAGGGGAAAAATTCTCCCTAATCCGCACAGAGGATCATCTCTATTACAAAAGAAGCCCCTTAGCGGAATGGTTCATATTCTCTCTTACTTTCCAACCAAAACCTCACAAATATAGCAAAAAGCAAACAAAACAAAGTAAAACCTTGGGCCCCTAAAGCTGTCAATACAGAAAAAGACCCAAGAAGAAACACAGATCCCCAAACTCTATAGCACAGGCAACGTAAGACTCTAACTGAGGAGGAAACTCAGTCAGACTAGGTTTGATGACTCCGGATAACATGAAGTATAACCCTTTAGTAACAAATTTATTATTTACTAAATATTTCATTTATTTCTGTACCTGGGTGATATTTTAACAAGTCATTGTAAGCTGGCCATGTATAAGGACATGGAGGAAACAAATTTAATATAGTAGATGGAAAATCAAATAGGATAAAACCCACATTCTTCAGAACCTTCTAATTTTGAATCTAAAGTACACATGATAGGTGGTAACCATCACAAATAAACACTGCACACTAACTGGCACCACACACTAAAACCAATACTGAAACAAAATTCTGACATACTTGTCTTGATTACAGATACTGTACCTCAAATCACTCACACCTGTCGAATCACTGTGACATTAAATAAAAACGGAGCCTTCTTTGCTGAGGTAAAGACATACACCTCCATAACATTTATTGCAAACCTAATTTATTTTTTCCCTGTATTCACTGTCAGAGCTAGTGAGCATGTCATGAAGTTGGAGGGAGATCAAAATTCTCTTAAAACCAAAATAATACCAAATAATTCTAGAAAAATAGGAGAGCTGAGAGCAAAGAAAATTTAAAGGTCTGACACACCTAAAGCCAAACATACAAATTTTCTGCACTGTTTTACCTTCTAAGATCTTAAAATTTTCTTCTTGAACTGCAAAAAGAACTGGGACATAATACTCCAACATGACATCTCTGCAAGTTGTTAACTAAATGTGACTGGTTCAAAGACGAGTTACACAGTGAAACAGCTTCAAAAAAAAAAAAAAAAAAGTTTCTTTCCACACTCCACCAAGAAAGGTTCAATAAACGCTAACCAAAAACAAGTACCTAACAATTTCAAGAAATGACTTTCGCAGGCTCGGAAAATGCAATCAGTACTTACAAACACAGTAACGTCTAGTATAAATACGTACAATGTGCACAGTTTACCATTCAGATTTGTGGGTTGGGAGACACAGGGGGCCTCATTCTATCCTTCTCTGAAAATACAGCACTTTGGTTTTGAACATGAAAAAAAGCAAATGATTCATCCAAACAAAAACGTTTTTAAACTCACAGTGGGTCTCTGCTGAAAAACTGTTTAAGCAGAAAAAGAAATGGAAAATGTGATTTTTTTCTACCCCCCCAAAAAAGGTTGTTTAAGCAGAAAGAGAAATGGAAAATGTGATTTTTTTCTACCCCCCCAAAAATGGTTCTATCTCCTACACTCCCCTCTACAAAGACAAAGCAAAAATAAGAATGATACATGACTTAACGTAAAACTACTGATAATTTAGGTAATTAGTAATAGGACTGAACATTCTACATCCTTTTCTCCCCAACAAAAGAAAACCGAAAATCACTGTTCATCATTAACCTTTCTTTGTCCCAACCAGTAAAAAAATTCTACCGTCAAGTAAAACTAATCTTAAAAGATTTTTCTGGCTGTCCATCTGTTAGGATGGTAAGACTTTAAAATGAAAAAGAGCAAAGCTAGAGCCTAAAATCCCAAGTAAACTCAGCCCAGAACTGACATACAACGAAAAAGAACGCATTTCTTACATAAGCATTGGCACGTTTTAAATATAGCTGGTCCTTCCCACTCCCCCTCATTACCAGCTAACTTCGTATATATCTGATTTCCACATCAACTACTAGCAAGAATGATTTCTCATCATCTCTAAAACGGCAAAGATCTGAGTCCACTCTGAAATACAAGGACTATCTTTCAAATGGACCAGACGGAACAAATAATAACAGAGCTACATCTGCCACTGGGCTCTCAGCCTGGGTCACGACTGCAGCGCCGACAGCTCATCCTTTTGGATATGATTCGAGATTCAGAACTGCACACTCCGTATTTTAAAAAATAAAAAGACACACAATCCTCTCCTCTTCTTTCAGACTAGTTTCCTGTTTACTGCAAGCTGCGATGCAAAGACATCCACTAATCTTTGATGCCTTCTCACGGCAAAGGCCCCTTCCTCTCAGCCTGCGCCTCCTCCCCCCACGCCCGCTGATCTCAGAGGCGTTTGAACTGTAGTAACCCCAACCCAGCTCGCGCACGCAGACAGCGCAGCAGCAGCGACAGCGTCCGCAGCCGCCCGGGGCTAGGGGATTAGTTCAGCAAAAACTCTGCCAGGAGAGGCAAGGCCGGGAGCTCCCCTCTCAGCTTGCCAAGGGTGCTGGCTGGGCCTTGCCACACACCAAAAGCCTCGCAAAAAAAATTTTTTTTAAAAAGATGCCAGCAAAGCTCACAATCCCCAAACAGACTAGGGGCTCATTCCACCAGGGAGGGCTGGGTCTCTAGAGCCCGCGGGTGGGGAAAGCAGACCCGGAGCGGGAGGACCGAGGGATCACAGAAGAGGAAAACGCGGGCATAAAAAGCGATCAGCAGCCTCCCTATAGTTGAAAAGGGACTGACAGAGGGGATGAGGAGCAATGGGTCCCCAACTCGAAGAATGGTTTGCCAGGCCTTTCTGCACCCCCAAACCTTACATCGCTTTAAAAGAATCAGGCTGAGTTTAGGGCTGCGTCGACCAATAAAGGGGAAGGCGAAGGGGAAGAGGGAGAGAGGAGGCAAAGTGGACAAAGAGGCAAAAAGGTAAAGTTGGAAACGGAAACTGGAAAAAGGAGCGGGAAAGGGGCATCTCTGGAAGGGACCTGAATAAGGCCTCGAAATGGGGTGCAGGAGAGGCGCGAGAGAGGAGCCCCGAGTCAGAGCACCTCAGGAATGCGAGGGGCCTCTCCGGGCGCGGAGGCCCGGGGCTGGAGGGGCGGGCTCGGGGCGCGGCCCCGGGGTCCGGGCAGAGTCGGAGAGTGCGGGGAGCGCGGGAGGGGCCGAGGGACGGGAGGCTAGGGTGCTGGTGAGGGGCGGAAGTGGAATCAGCCGAGGCTGGGAAAGAGAGGAGGCGATGGGCCGGGGAGGGGGCTGGGGGAGGAGGAAAGGAGCGGGGGCCGGGTGGGGGAGGGGGGGAGGACGTGGGAAGCGGGCGGGGGCCTCGGGATGGGGATGGGGATGGGGACGCGGGTGAGGAAGGCCGCGCGGCGTGGTCACCTGGGGCTGCAGCCCTCCTCCCCGCGGGACGGCGCTGCCGGCTGAGAGGCTCCGCAGCAACCCGCTCTCACCCGCCCTTCTCTTCTCAGGCGGCGGCGGCGGCGGCGGCGGGGACCGGGACTGCGCGGCTCACAGCGGCGGCTCGTCTGCTCCGGGCCTTGGTTGCTGTGTCTTGGGCGGCGGAGGCGGCGGCAGCGGCCCGACCCGTGCGGTCACCATCGTCCGCGGCGGCAGGCGCCCCCGGGCCGAGCCCCTCAGCAGCCGCCCACGGCGGCGGCCATGGCCTGCAGCTCGCTGCTCCCGCCCCCGGCGCTCTGCGGCCGCCAGCCCGGCTCCCGCGCTCTGCGCCTGCGCGCGCCCCGCCCCCCGCGCCCGTGCTCACTCACAATCGCGCACGCGGGGTGCTTCCCGCGCCGCCCCCGGTACGCGGGCGGGAGACACGAGCCTCTGCTGGCGCGCGCGGCGGGCTGGTGCAGCTAAGAAGACGTACACCACGGCGACACCTGTGCTCGCTCTGTGACACGCGCCATTCTGACACACGTGCTCTCGCGCTCTCCCCAAACCCCACGAGCCGCACGCGCTCTCACCCACACTCACCTGCGGAGGCCACGTGGGAGAATGTGAGGGGCTGATCCCGTCACGGTGCAATCGCAGTAGCAATGATGCATGCGAAAAATTTTAACTCTTTTGCTGTCTGGACCAGACTGCCCGCTCCACGGCGTCGGGCACGTCCGTGAGGGCTCAACAGTGCAAGCACCGAGTGGGGGGGGCACTCAGTAAACCTCTGTTGAATAAGACGTGGAACGATGGATGAATGAATGCATTGGAATCTTTCACGGATCATCTTTAATTCGAAATTTTGACTCCTTGGTTTGGTTCAAAGAATTTTACTATAGTATGAAATTAAATGCTGCTTCTTTTTCTTTTGGGTTAAGTAAGGTTCAAAACGGAGATTAGTGTACACATCCTCTCCTCAACACCGAAAAAACCCGTTTGTTTTGTGCCGGCCTCTAACGTTAATGCATGTTCCTACCTTAACTTGAATGTCAACGTTTTTAGGGCAGGAAGCAGTTTCACAACAGACTGAACTGCTGCGTGTGTGCACAGAAGAAACCAAGGATATGGCTGGCTCCTGAGCTCGGGCAGGACTTCTCACACGTTAATCTACTGCCCTGTGTCGCTGCCTCCTTCCACAGTCCCTCTGCTGTTCTTGCTCTTTGGTTAGTCCCTGCAGAGCCAGTACAGTAGCTACTAGAAAGTAGTGTGGCCTTCGATGGTGACTGTACCTACGCACAGAGAAGATGAACGCAAAGTAGTAATGGGTAAGATGTTGCAATTACGGTGCATCTCTCTGAGCTTGCAAAGCCCCAATTTTCCCATATAAATTAAAGTGCCCTATTCTTGAAATCTTGCTGAGAGCTCCTCCTCGGAAATTCCAGTCGCTGTCCTCTGTATTTTAAATGTCAACCATCCCCCTTCCCCATTCTGAAAACCTAGTGCCTTGACAAAATTGTAAAAGCAAGCTCAGCATTTAGAAAATGGAATCCCTGGAGGCATCAGTCAGTCAAATTCAGAGTAACTTGCCTTCCACACGCTTGGCAGAAGACTTGAAGAAGTCAAGTTTTTTAAATTTCTGGGAGTCGTGTTCCTAACGCTTTATAACAAGCCACCTTTCATCCAGATGCCTCAGACCACTTTAGAAAACCTTTAAGCTTGCCGCATCCCAGGGAGGTGGTTTTATGAGTCTCTTTGTATGGTCTAGTAAGTAAGAAATTACAGAGGCCACATGACTAATGACTGGAATTTGAAGCTGCCCAGGATATAGCAAGGCCTTCTCCTTGGTTCCTTACCTGTTTAAAAATTGTGCTACTTGTTCAGTCAAGAAAACAAGCCAGAAACAGATTACAAAGTTAAGACATACATAAGTTCTAATTGGATTTATTTATTCTTCTTGATTAAACTGCAAAATTTTGAAAATATGTTTTGTTTAAAAGCCTACCTCAGTTCTTGTCTCTCCTTTTTTAAAGAGGTAAGAAAATGGCTTCAAAGCTCTATTACCTTCACTATAAGTCCTCTGGACTTGTAAAAGCGGGAAAACGTCACAGGATTTTTTTACCTTTCAATTTTACAGCAGCTGCCTGTAATGCTGAGGTCCAAAACAACACGTAAAGAAAAGTATTCTGGTAATGAAAGGGTAACTGCTATTATATTGCTGCTAATCCAGTTTTGGGAAAGCCAGAAACAGGAAATCAAATCGAACTAAAAAGAAGCCAAGGGAAAAAAAGACTGGGAGTGGGGGTTGGAGAGAGGGCAGCTCAAGAATAGAAAGCAGCCCCAGTGTAGAAAAAGTACTTCCTGGAGGCACCTAAACACACCCAGGTCAGGACAAACCAGGAACTAAACTTACCAAAATGCCTGGAACAAATTCAGGGAAATGCCCAAATGCCAGAGGTTAGCCAAGAAGGAACTGAGCCGGCCTTATCTGCCTTTTTATCTCCTTTTATTTTCAGATATATAACAATTCACATACCATACACTCCCCACTATTCTAAACTACGCAATTCAGTAGTGTTTAGTACTTCTCCTTTCTTTTATATTTAGTTGATATTTATTCCATAATAAAATCAGAGGTGAAGAAAAGTAATGTTTATGACTGGGAAATGGCAGAGCATGTGGCTTCTAAAAGTTACCTTCTTTTCTTCATCCATGCAATACAAATTTAAGCAGGAAGTCAGCATAAAGTTTAGTACAGTGTACAGTGCCTATCTCTTATAGTTCTAGCCATTCCAAGGACTAGCTCTGGAATTCCTTAGAGAACAAAATGTTGACTGGGGGTGGTGGCGCATGCCTGTTACTCTGGCACTTGGGAGGCTGAGGCAGGAGGATTGCCCTGAGTTCGAGGCCAGCCTGGGCTACATAGTGAGGCTCTGTCTCAAAAAAACAAAAAAATCTGTGCTAATAATCACACAGAAATGGACTTTTGTTTCAGATGTGCAGATAATTGATGGCCCGTTCAATACATACTGAGATCTAGATCCAGAGACGGGATCTCACGTAACAGATTTCACATGATGAAGACAAAATCCAAAGAACGTGGATAGCCAACCTTGGGACTATAGGGGCAAAGAGAATTTTCATGTCCTCATTCATTCATACATCTTATTTGTTTCAGATATTTGAAGTTTCCACTATCCAATTAAAAAATTATGTATTCAATAATATCCAATTCAATAATCAACTGTCTAGATTGAATTGAAAGAATTCTACTCAACCTGGCTACCTCCATAGGTTGAGAACCCAATTCTACAACAAAAACTATGGTTTTTTTAGGCAACATAGTGCATTAAAAAGAGACTTCCTTTTTTTTTTTTTAGATATATAACAATTCACATACCATACATTTCCCCCTATTCTAAACTGCCCAATTCAGTAGTGTTTAATACATTCATGGAATTGTACAGCTGTCACCACAGTGAATTTTAAAACATTTCATCATAACCTCCCCCAAGGGAAAATTAAATGTACACTTTAGCAGGTACTCTTCCTCCCCCCGCTTCACCCTAAGCAGCCACTAATCCCTGTCTTCGTAGATTCACCTGTCCAGGACATTGCCTGTAAATGGAATCATACAGTATATAGTCTGGTGTCTGGCTTATTTTACTTAATGTTTTTGAGGTCCATCCATGTGTAGTATGTATTAATACTAACTTTCTTTTCCTTACCAAACAAAATTTCATTGTATGGATATACCGCATATTCAAGTGATGGATATTTTGGATTTTGCACTTTGGGGCTTTTATGAATAATGCTGCTATGAACATCTATGTGTAAACTTTTGTGAGGACACATGTTTTCATTTGTCTTGAGCATATACTTAGCAGAATTGCTAGATCATATGCCAACCCTACATTTAAGTCTGAAGACCTGCCAGACTGTTTTCCAAAATGACTGCTCTCGTTTACATTCCCACCAGCAGTATGTGAGGAAGGATTCGCTGTTAGATTTAAATGTCTTCTACCCATTCACTGTGAGTCTCTATGTCAAGTGTACATAACTTACAAACACCTGTTTGCCATCTGTAAAACAAGAATAAACGTGATATCTACTTCGCAGAGTTGTTATGAAAAATAACTGAAGTGAGACATGCTAATATTTCTGCTACAAAGTAAGCATTTAATGAACTTTATTAGTCCTTCTCCTGTCTTTTATATTTAGTTGATATTTATTCCATAATAAAGTCAGAGATGAAATTGTAACACCCTGCTAACAATAAGAGATGTTACACATAGCAGGTGCTGAATATTTTTTATAGATAATTGAAAAAGCAATAGTTCTTTTTTTTTTTTGATCTGTCAAAATTTCCTGAAAACATTATTTTCCCATTTTGTTTACAGAAGAATTAAAAGAATGTTATAATGACCACCCATATATCTACCATTTGGATTCAACAATTGTTAATGTTTTTTGTATTTGCTTTATCTAGACGGGTATGTGTTGCTAAACTATTTGAAAGTAGGCAACATATATCAACACACTCTACCTATAGGTACTCTGGCTTGCCTCCTCCAGAAATAAGGGCTTATTCCAAGAATGGTGTTGGATGCCTGTAATCCCCACATTCTGGGAGGCTGAGACAGGAAGCTCAAGGGTTTGAGTCCAGCCTGGACAACTTAGGGAGACCCTGTCTCAAAATAAAAATAAAATAAAAATTTAAAAGTTTAGGTATATAGCTCAGCATGAAAGCCCTGGCTCAATCTCCAATACCAAAACAAAACAAAACAAACAAAGCTTTCTACCTACTTCACAAAATCTATTATACATTTTGATCCTTGTTTACACTTTTGGTTTCTCACACCAGAGAAACAATGTAGTATTCACACACATGTGTCTGATTTATTTCACTTAAGAGTATGTTCAAATGGGAAGGGAAACTGGAGGGGGAAAAAAGGGAATAGAAAAAAATGATGAGAAAGGAAGGAAAAACTGGAGATAAAGCTTTTGTAAATAAGGAGGGGAAGAGGGGTTGAAGGGATGTAGGGGAATGCAGAAAAAAAAGAATCAATTTATACGATGTACAGGTACAAATTCCCTATAATGAATGTGATCATTATGTACCTAAAATGTACCAATAAACTTAATTAATTTTTAAAAAAACTTTCTCCGGTATTACCAGCTATCAAATTATTGTTACCTCACCAAAGAAAATGAAGCATTCCCCAAATCTTCTACTGCCCAGCCAATACTCAGATTTTCTCAGTTCTCCCCAAAATGTCACTTGTAGATAGCTTTTGTTTCCAGCGAAGAGCCAATCAAGATTTGCTCATTGCGTTGGCTCTTAGGATAGATAAGACAACTTTGCTTTTTCTTTTTTAGCATTGCTATCATTATTATTTATTTTTCTGTGGTGAGGATCAAACCAGGACCTCGTGGCTACTAAACAAACACTCTACCACGAAGCCACATCCCCAGGCCCCAACTTTGCTTTTAATTAATGTGAGCACTTGTGACTATCTTGAACCTCTAACAGCAGGAAAAAATAATAAATGCATTTTTTTGTTGTTGTTTACTGATTTAAGCTCAGTTGGTGTACTCTATCCTACCCAGCCACTTTTTTCGTCTTGGTTCCGATCAAGCCTGAGTCAGAGTGGTGCAAAATTATGTGTTGTTTTTCATGCATGATGAACTTTGACTAAATAGATGAGACCTTGATAGTCAGACATATATTAGTTGCCTCCCTGTTATTATGATTCTTCTTCCCCTGTTTCTAATAATACCTTGAAGCTAGAATAGCCATGTAGTCTATTGGCCACTGACCATGAGTGGATTAACCAGTTCATTTTATCTCTCTTCATGATTAGCCTAAGGAAGGACTGGTGACTCATATCAAGACAATCAGAGTGGGACTAAACAACAGAGCTTTTGATGGGACCATTGGGAGAGAAAAGTTTTTCTTTTCTGCTGGACCTGAAAGAGGAAACCTGTACAGATGTTCCATGTGTTACAACGGGATTACATCCCAATAAATGTAAATCCAAAATACTGTATTACACTTACTCTATGAAACATTCTAGCTTGGCAACACAGTACATGTAGAGTACTGGCAGCTCACCATCATGATTGCATGGCTGACTGGGAGCCATGGCTCACTGTGGCTGCTCAGCACTATGAACACCATTGTATCTGCTGCGTGTCACCAGTCCAAGAAAAGATAAAGGTCCAAGTACAGTTTCTACTAAATGTATATGGCTTTCATTGCATTGTAAAGTTAAAAATTACAAATTGAACCATTGTAAATCAGAGATTGTCTGTAACCTCGAAACAAAAAAGAAACCAGGACCTGGTCACAGTTACAAGTCCTGATCTAAGCCTGCTCTAAAGCCAGCATGCCCACTCCCTTCCTTTTAATTATGTTACCCAATAAATTACCTTTTTTTGCTTATGCTAGTTTTGGTTGCACTTTCTGTTATTTGCAGTTAAGACTCCCAAGGCATTCGATCATTTTAATTTACTAGTCATTCATCCTTGAATATGATATGTTACAAAGATAAAGAAGCAATAATAAGGATAATGCTAAGAGCATAAAAACACAATTGTACAACTTAATATACTATTATAAAACACATTTAACCACCATCCAACACCCTGAGAGCCCCACACACACAGGCACTTTTCATTCATAGCTGTTTTATTAAGCCCCAAAATAACCATTTTCCAAAATTTAATGTAGTTACTCCCCTTTCCTTGCTTGACCACCTAAGTATGAATTCTAAAATGCTGTAGTTTTGCTATTCTTAAATGTATTCATTGAATCAAATGTCATATGCTGTTTTGTGACTTTTTTTCTTGCTTAACATTGTGAGATTCAATTATGTTCCTGTGTGAAGCTAGAGTTCATTTTGATCACAGTTTAGAATTCATTGTATGAACATAACATTATCTATTATTTACTATATTCATTTTCCTATATATGAACACTAGGTTCATCAACACAAAAATTTTACTTTTGAGCTAGTATAACTCATGTTGTTATCAACACCTTTGGATTTGTCTTCCTGCTGCGTGGTGATGTGTAAAGTTTTCTCTTGAAAAGAATCGTTGAGCCACAGGGCTGCATAGTCTTCACCTTTCTTAGATAACTCCAAACTGCTTTCCAAGGTGTCTGCACTAATTTACACTCCCTACAGAAATCTCTGAGAGTTCTTATTCCTTCTCTAACCTGTAATTGGCATTGTTAATCCTTTTAATTTTAACAATTCTAGTGTGGTTTTTAGCTTGTATTTCCCTAATTGCTAATGAGGTTGAGTACTTTCTCATGTTCACTGGCCTTTTAGATTTCCTCTTTTGTGAGTTGCTCAAGTGTCTTACCCAATTTTCTCCTGAGTTGTTTCACTTTTGCTTTGTTCTGTAGCTCTTTGTATATTCTAAATGCAAGATCCTTATCGGTTAAAGATACTGCAAAATCTCCTGTTCTGTAGCCTCCCTTGTCAATTTGAAATGGTATATTTTTATGAACACAAATTCTTAATTTAAATGGAGCATTTTAATTTTTTAATGATGCTTGTTTTAAGTCAGTTTTCCCCCTTTTTTCACAGTGCCATCTCTGTCATGTCAAGTGTGGAGACCTGATTGAATCTGCTTCTGAGCTCTTTATTCCATTCCTTGGTTTTATCTATCTTGTGCCAATGCCAAACTGTTTTAATGACTCTACCTAATCTTTTTTTATAGTGCTGTAGACAGAGCCCAAGGCTTTAGGCATACAGGCAAACACTCTACCACTGAGCTATATTCCCAGCCCCTAAGAAATCTGTGGTAGAGTACACCCTCCCACGCAGTTTTCTTGGTTTTTGAGAGGATTTTAGCTCTTTGCATTTTTTAAATCAGTTTTGGAATCTGCTTGTTGAGTTTCCCAAGATCCTGTTGAGATTCTGTTGAGTTTAGTTTTCTACATAGAGATCTTACTTATCTTTTATTACACGAATACCTATTAACTTGAGTTTTTACGCTATTGCTAATGGTAATTAAAATTTTACCTTATGTGAGACTTTGAGAATGTAACAGTAATGTTCAAGAGTCTTTGATCTTAAGAACTTCCAACCTCTTGGAGTACAGGGACAGACATGTATGTGGTATGAGTCGATATGATAAGCATGCGAGTTATGTGGATTGGTTATGATAGAGCTTAGCAAAAGTTACCATAAGAAAACAAGTGGTGTGAGTAGGGGGGATTTGCCCATTCTGAGGGGGTTCATGGAGTGGAAAGGAAGAGACATTCTGAGTGTTAAAAAATACATCCAGTCAGCAAAGTGAGTAAAGAATGGGCAAAGACAGGGGTGGGCTGAAGTGTCCACATTTACATAGAAGATGAAGGAATGTGGACAAACTTGTTCTGAGATTCTTGGACACTTTAGCCAGATGGTTTGTAAAGCAGCATAAAAGTGTGAGCAGCGAGATGGGGGAAAAGTTTTCTTTGAAAGAAGCTGTTGCCGTCAGTACTGCCAACTAAGGTAGGAGTCATGGTAGATGCTACCTCCTTCCTCTCCCGTCCAGTAGTGCCGAAACTTCCCGTGGGATTACTGACAGGAGCCAAAGTGCTGGTGCGTGATGCCCTCCTAAGAATGTGAAAGCAAAAAGCTGACTATAGAGGGAGCTGTCTTGAGATAGATGAACCCTGGGAGAGCTTGGTAGCACAAGAAGTACGTAGGTGTTTCCATGGAGCAAGTGTGTTCCCCATGGGAAAGAGAACTGACACCAGTGTTCTAGGTCTGATACAATAGGACTAAATAGAAAGGCAAAGGGACCCAGCCATAAGAAGATGAAGGTAAAAACCTGATTTCTAGGGTCACACGTGATTATATGCTTTCACCCTGGCCATACTAGAGCCATAATAGATACTAGAGTTAAGAATCATTAGACAACCCATGAGGGCCCCTGCTATAGTTAGTTACAAAAAGTTACCCACTGAGATATCAGTAACGGGGGGAGAGGTGCCGATCAACTTCTGTAAACTAATTACTATGCGTTATATATTCTGCAATACAGAAGCAACCTGTGCAGCCTGCCAGTGAAGGTCCCATCTCAATCACTATGTGGAGTGGTTTCACGGAACAATGGAGAATCATGATGTTGTGGGTTCTCTTCCACCAGCTGTGTCACTTTCGACTGCATATCTGTATATCCTTTTCAACCAATTGCCATTAGAGAGAGAAAGAGAGGGAGAAAGTGTACCAAGAGGGAAAGAATAAAGGTTAGCCACCTGCCCTGTGTGAACTTCCTGCTTCTGTGGTCTTATGCGGAAGTTCCTAGTACATAGGGAGGAGGTGAGAGAGCAAATGCCCACACAGGCCTTCACAGAGAGCAAGAACTCTTGCATTTTGAATGGAATTTAATTGATATCTTGACTAGGCACATTCTAATTACCAAATCAAGACTATGATTTCAGATTTAAAGTGAGGAGGACTTTCCACTAATTAAGAATTCTTGTTATCTGTCCCATTTTCCATTGAAAATCAGGGAAAAGTGACCCTCTTCTGAACAAAAGTGTTAAGGAATCATGGATGACAAAATAAGGTTGTGTTTTGATTACATCAAACATCTTGCTAGTTACCTTCAGAAAGTAAAGTACATACGAGAAACTCCAACAATACAATTATGATTGGACCTCAGATTTCCAGGGGTAATATAGGGAAAGGTGAAGTACACTAGGGTCTTTCAATGGTTGAAGAAAGACTTTCCAAACCATGCTAAGGAGTTCAGACTTCAATAGGACATGGAGAAACACTAAGGAGTTTATTCAGAGGAATAATATTTATTGGGCATTCACCATGCTCTAGCGCCTATACTAGATGGTTTACATGAATTATCATATTTAATCCTCACCAAAAATTTTTTTAAAACTATGAAGAAGGTAGTATAATTATCTTCATTATAGGCTATTCTGTTCTTTCACAGTAGTTTGCTCTCAAAGTATAGTGTAGTAATTTTCCTACTTTTACTTGGCCCAAACTCGCTCTTCAGAGCAGGTTTCTTTTCTTAACTTTAATAAATGTAAAACCTTCCTACCTTTTGTTTTTTTCATTTCTTTTTTCAAGACAAGAAGAACCAAGAAATCACCTCTGGAAGGAGATCCCAGAACCCTAAAGTCCTGTAATGTATTTGTCAAACCAGCCAGGAGAAAATCAGGAAATTTAGAAACATGTGCCTATCAGCCTGAGCAGAACAAAGGAATAGCCGGTAAAGGTCAACTCAAGTAGCTGTTTTTGTTCTTTAACCCAGCTGGTGAGGCACAACAACCCAAAGCAGTTGGAGCACACATAATCCCAAGTAGGTAGGGCATTCAGCCCCTTTAAGCAGGAAATGGCTATATCAAAATGGAGACCTTCACTCCCTCAGCGCTCCATAAAGAATTATGGGGATTTGTGTCATTCAGGGGGAAAATGAGGCAGGAGATTAAGGCTTGGCAGCTTGACTGAGAAAGTGGGTGTGACCTGTTAATAGCAAAGTTCCAGGACACATGCCCAGAACAGTTCCCAAAGCCCTGCATGTGGACTTCTTGTGAGAACTCAGTCAGTTTTGGGTAGGATGACCTAGACCTGAAGTCAGCCTGACAAGTGACAGATACAAAAAGACCGTCTCCACTGAGCTCTGGGATACTGTGTTCTTTCACAGTAGGCCTCTCTCATGCCGTAGTGTACTTCTCTTTGTACTTTTACTCGGCCAAATACACTCTGCAGAGCATGTTTCTTTTCCTACCTTTAATAAATGTAAAACCTTTCTACCAAAAAATTATCTCCATTGTAAAAATGAGGGAATTGAGGTGCGGGGAGGTCAAGTAACTTGCCCGGAGTCACATAGCTCATCAGGAGCAGGACACAGATTCATTGCAAATGTCCCTTAACACACTATATACCCTGCTTCTGTCACACGGACCATGTCAGAAGAACTGATCGGTTTGTTCAGAGTCACATCTCTTAGTCTAAAACTCAAACCCCACTAGCGTCTCCTTGATAATGAATAGAATGTTATTTTACCAGAAATAGCCATATAAACAATGAGGGCAGTGACATCTGGAATCTTTCATATTTCTGCATGGTTCCACAAAATGAGAAAATTTGTTCTGGCCCATAAGCTTCAGAGTACAGCATGGCAAAATGCCTTTTCTCAAAATTTAAGCTACATTTACTCTTAAATGATAACATAAAACCATAAATGTATACATATTAATGGTGTACCATGTGATGTTTTGGTATATGTATACATTGTGTAATACTTAAATCAGATTCAACAAAATATATCCCCTCCAACATTTATCCTTTTTTAGATGGAAAAAATATTCAAAATCCTTTCTCTAGCTTTATAAAATGTGCAATACATTATCGTCATCTAAAGTCACCCTACTGTGCAAAGCAAGACGCTTTTTCCTAAATAGGAAAGAGAGGTGGTAGCTCAGAGAGTAGAGTCCAGAGTGACTTCAACTGGGTTCAAAGCCTGTTTCTGCCACTCTCTAGCCCAGTGCTCTGACAATCTTTCTTTGCCTAATTTCCCACTTAGTAGCACCTACCTCACAGAATTTTATGAAAACTAGATGATATACATACATCATTTATAATATACATATAAAGTCCTAAGGAAGATTCCTGGCATGAAGGAGGCATCATTACTACTATCTGAATACTTGTGATGCCCAAGTTCATGTTCCAACCTAATCTCCAGTGTGGTAACATTGCAAGAGGGGACTAAGTGATGAAGGCTCATGAGGACACATAGTTGCCCTCACCAGACATCAACTCTGCTGGAGCCTTGCTCCTGAACTTTCTGGCCTCCCAAACCCTAAACAATAAATTTCTGTTGTTTATATAGTACCCAGTCTGAGGTATTTTGTTTTACCAGCCCAAACAGACGAAGATAAGCATACACTATCACTATTGCCATTACCTTGCTATTTGGGCTTATCGCTCTGATATGTTTACTATCTGGAGATATTAACGTATCAAATGTCAGTCAATATTTATTAAGCACATATTTATCAGTGCTTAGGTGCTAAGTACAATTTAAGTGAATTGGAAAACACGATTCCTTCAAATGCTCAGTGTGATAGAAATGAAACAAAATGACATCTGCCTTCAAGTCTCATGACTCAAATGGACCAACTTAGGCTGGTTTGTGTAAAGCTATGTTGTACAAAGGAGGTGAGATCAAAAACTATGGTGAACATTCAAAAAACTTTAAAATTTTTACAGTGAAAGACACATTGCCTTTAAGTCCCCCTCAAAATACTCCTTCCTCACTTCAAACACATGCAGTCATTTTTGCCAGTTTCTGAAGCAGTTCTGAAGTCCTCTTTCATGACTTTAATTGCACCGTCATGGATGCCTTGATGTACTAAATTGACTCAGAACATTTACCTTTCACGGTCATTTCAACTTTGATGAAGAGCCAGAAGTCATGCAGTGACAGCTCTGGTGGGGAAAGCAGATGAGGACACATGGTAATGTTTTTACTTGACATAAATTGTTTTAAATAGTTGATCTGCGAGGGTTGATCAATAAATATGGTGAATGTTTACATTTTTTAAGTTATTACAGTAAAAGACACACTGCCATTAATCTCCTTCAGTACACCCAAAATACTCCACCTTGCTTCAAACACACTTATTGAATCATTCTTGGTAATATGTCTTATACTGTAATAAGTTTTAAAAAATGTAAATATTCACCAATTTCAGTCATCCTTTATATTTTCTCCCTCGATTATCAACTCTTTATGGTATAAGCCACTGTTTATTCTTCTTTGAGTTCCTCACCCCCTTGCTCTTTCATTTAGGAGACTGTACATAGTAAATCTTCACTAAATTTGGTTGAGTGTTCATGAAGTAAATGAAGAACGAGTTCACAGGACTATACATTGGTGCATGGTACAAACGGAACACAATCATGCTGGTCACTCTTCCTCACTTCCTGTAGCTTTACACCTGCCGCTGATGCCCTCTCCACTCATCCATATACCCTCATTCTTGTTTTTTTGTTGATATAAAATTAACAATTTTAAAATGAACAATTCAGTGACATTTATTTATTTTTTTTTTTTTGTGGGTACCAGGGGGACGACCTCAGGACCTCGCGCACCAACAGGCACCCGTGCCACTGAGCGATATCACCGGCCCCTTTTTCGTATGTGGGTTCCGGGAGTCGAACTCCGGCCTTCGCGCTTGCAAGGCAGGCGCTTACGCCGCTGAGCCATCTCACCGGCCCATTTCAGTGACATTTAATTCACAAGGTACACCCATTCCTGCTATCTACTTCCAAAAACATTCTCATTATTTAAAAAAAACGAATCTTGCACCTGGGAAGTAGTTACGCCCCATTCCCTCCTTTTTCCCTTAAATGATCTTTTCTTCCAGCCTATCAACTTCCATAGTCACCTCTCGCACTGTCGTCATCAACTTCTAAATGCCTGGTTTCCAAGCATCTTTCTCTGTGGTCACCCCCTGCAAAGATTCTGCCCCTCCATTATTTTCTTTTTAGTGCCTATACTCTTGAGTTCTCTGCCTGGAGCTTCTAATCCACTACCAACTCTACCTATCCCCCTATGTCCTTACATCTGCCTTTACCCACCACACTTTTCAGCCTCTGTCATTTAAATGTGTGGCATATAAACATTCTTAACTCTTTTTCTCCTCTATCTGCTCTACACATGGATCTGTCCTTGAGCAGCTGATATGGTTGCATGAATCGCACAACCAACCGCAAATCATAGTTTGTAGTTGTTGGCACTACTCCACAAATCCACTGCATCGTCCTGATAAGGACACCCAAGTGGCCAGAGTGGCATGCTCAACCCTTGCATACCACTATCCTGTTTCTCCTCCACACTTTCAGCTCTGTGAGTAGCTGAGGAAATAGAAATGCTCTATAACATTCCTCACCTTTCCATGATGACATGCCAACTGTTGTAGGGATATTCTGGGCATTATTTTTCTTATACAGTGAGAAAATGTATCCTACTCAGAACAAATATCAGATCCACCATGAGCAATTTGAATCTTAGCCTCTCTTGCTTTCTCAAGGATTTAGAACTTCCAGTAATTCCCTTTCTCTCATGTACTGTGAACTTTACCCTCTACTGGATAATTTCCAGTACCCCACAAACATGCTTAGAATGGCAATCTTTTTTTAAAAATATCCTCACTTGGACTTTATGCCCTATAACCATCACCCCCCTACACTGAAAAAATATTCTGAAAAGTTGTTGACAACTCCGGTCTCAACTTCCTCATCAAACTTCTTCCTCCTAGCCAATACCAATACCAATGGTCTCTTGTCAGTCTTAATCTTGTTCTACTTTTCAGCAGCATTTGACCCTCATCCCAAGGATCAATCATTCCCCCCCCCCTTTAAAACTCTCTGCTAAATTGGGAATGATGATGCATGCCTGTAAATCTGGTACTCTGGGAGGCTGAGGCAAGAAGATCACAAGTTTAATCCCACCCTAGGGAGTTAGCAAGACCCTGTCTCAAAATTTGAAAAAGGGCTGGAGGTGTAGCTTAGTGCAAAGGCCCTATGTTCAGTCCTAGTACGACAACAAACAACCAAACAACCAAACAAACATCTCTCTGGGTGCTGTGTGGAGAATTCTGGACTGGATTGTTGGGGAGGTGGAGTGGAAGCAGAGCAATCATTTAAATGGATAACACAACCTCCGATCAAGTGACCTAATACAGTATTTGTGATGATAGGGAAAAGTAGACAGGATTTTTTTTTTTTTTTTTCTGTTTCCATGATAAGCAGTAGAAGCTCAAGTTGGTTTCTGAATTTGAGGGTAACCTGATAAGGTGGTATATAGAGAGCCCTTCCTGGTCCTCGTCACGGTCCAGGAAGTTAGATTTGTAAACCCAAAAAGAAGTTATTGGAATTCTAGAGATTTAATTTCAATCTACCACTTCTAGTGCAACCCACGGAGAGAATAAAGACACTAAGGCATATTTATAGTTGTGGGGAGCCAAGGGGTCCTAAGTCCAGCCAAGATGGTGGCTACTGGAACAAAGGCCTCGACCCAGGGCCGAACCCAGGTTTTATTAATTCTGAAGGAGGGGTGTGGCGCGGGGATGAGTGATTGTGAGAGTGGAGGGAAGTATGTGAGTGTCATGAGCTGGGCTAGGCCTGAAATCACCTTTGCAAATGCAGAGGGAAGGTTATGCAGAAGGAGTAATCTGCATAACACAATTCAAGATAGTATCTAATGTTTTGGGGTCGGTGCTTCAGCTCTGATGTGTAATCTTTTATGCCCTGGGAAGTCATAGCCTCTTTCTCAAGGCTCGATCCCAGCCAACAGCGTGGAGCGCGGCTCTCCATCCCGCCAGGCTCAACCATGTATTGGAGCAAAGGGGCGGGGAAACACAGGCCTGTCGCCTTGCTTCAACCAATTTACATTGCCTAAAGCCAATTAAAGAGATAAGGAAAAGTCCTAGCCAGCTTTGTACATATCAATAGGTGGAAATAGGGCCAGGTTCAGCCAATATGGAGATAATTGCTCTTCTTTCAAGGAGAGTCATTCAGGGTGTCCCCCACAGCAAGTGATACTAACAGAGCTTTCTCCAGAGAGCCAGTTGTGAAACATTTACCAGCACACTAGTACTTATAGCCCTTCCTGAAATTCCAGCACTAGAATACTACATGAGAAAACACTGCATAAGACATGATATGGTGTGATGGGACATTCAAAACATTGCTATAATTAAAATGAAAATAAAGGAATGGTTGTGAGAGACACTGGGAAGAAAGTATTTGTAAGACTTGGTGGAGGTTTGTAAATGGAAAAGAGAATCAGATTATATTTTCTCCCCTGGAATGGGAATTGTTTTAAAGTACATCTCTTTGATGATTTCAGAGAGAACATATCACAGTTTGGTTCCTTATCATGCATGTTTTAAATGTCCCAGCTTCAGCTGCCATGAATTTCAAGTGACTTTTTAAAGTTCCACATTATTGTAGCTCAGATTTCTGAATTCTTTCACTATCTACTGGTGGATGTAAATGAATATAATAATAATTGAGTCTTAGATTCTGTCACTGTCACATGAAGAGATTTGTAGAAAGACATTATTTAAAACTCAAAAATGTCTTCCACAGTGTGAATGTTGCAGAATCAAGGTGCAGACCAACCTCAGCATTAAAAGCGGTGGAAAGTTCACAAGAGGTTTCTAAAGGGCCACGGAAAGAAAAAAGGAGGAGACACTGAGGGCATGCTCCAAATCTTATTTTACCATGAAAATAAATGTTTTTTGAAAGAATTTAAAGCTTATAGCCCAACACAATGTAAACACCTTTGTCATTAGCTCATACTATTGTACAAGCACGGATGATCTCTGACTTAAAACAGTTGGAATTAACAATGGTGCAAAAGCAATACACAGTTAATAGACACATACTTCAAAGTTTAAATTTTGATCTTTTCCTGGCCTAGGGATATGTGGTAAGATATTTGTTCATGATGCTGGGCAGTGACAGCCAACGACAGTACACGTTCAACCACTCCATTACAAGGGGAGCCACCTGATACCCTACAGGGTACTGTTTTGCTAAGCTATGCTATTCTGTAGGTTGGGTGCATTAAAGGCATCTTTCACTTATGATATTTTCAGCTTATTATGGGTTAATCAGGATGTAGCCCCACTGTAAGTGGAGGAGCATCTGTATTTTCCCTAAATCCTGGAAATATGCAAATGAATAATACTGCTTTGCACACAGTAATTGGGAGAGAGAGAGTCATGAACAGAGTAGTGGCCCAAAGCAGGGATTCCGTATGAAGGAGAAATCCGAGGAGCACAGCACTCAGACTTGAGTGAGCAGAGGAGCTTCCTGGGGAACGCTGTATTCAGCTGAATCTTAAAGCAAGTAAGTAAACAAAATAAAATGCGGTATGGTGTGGGGGGAATTCCAGGCAGAGGGAACAGCATTAGAACATACATAGAATTGAGAAACAGCAGTGATCTGGTCTTAGGCTTTTGCCTGAAAGCCAGCCAGGAAAAGAGGGCTCTGGAGATCTCCCAGGTTTCAGTGGTGTATTATGGAAGTAGGCAGGAGTGCCTGGTGTAGGCCAAAGAGGGGTGTGCTGTCAGGAAGGTGTTAGAAATTAATAAAAATGACAGGATGGAACATGGCACAACTCAAAAGGTGCCATTGTCAGGGCTAGGAATATCGTTGGGTTTGATCCCCAGCATTGAAAAAAGACTGTCATTGTCTTAAGACTTGAGATATCTAGATATATCCTTCATACGTTCAACATTGTCTTAAGATATGAGATTTATAGACACATCCCACACGTATTCAACATTACTTAAGCCTCTACCCACCCCTCCCTCCATCTAAATATTACCTCACATAGAAAACTCACAATGCTTGGGGCTGCTTTTACCACTGGGCAGGATAATTAAAAATAAATAAATAAATAAAAATTAAATTCAGATGTAGAAAAATAAAGTAATATTTCTTGCATATTCACATTATAAACAAATCTGCAATGTTTATTGTAGAAAAAATAATGCCACTTCTATAAATCCTAGACTCACTGAATCATTTCTCAATGTGATGTTGCATTTAAAGAAGCACCAAACAGGTAAACATAATAAAAATGAAAACGAGGTTTAATTTGCATTGCCCAAAATTTTTTTAAAGAATCCCATTTATAACCCCCTAGGAATACCTTTCCTATGCTGGTATTCTCTTCCATAATTCTCTTATACCCCATATCACTTTGGAGCATCTCATTCACAACTCTACCTACCAACTCTTTTTCTTTTAGAGTTCTTGCTGGTATTTTGTTTTTTAAAATCCCTATTTTTTTTACCCTACTATCTTTTTTTTTTTTAAGAGAAGAAAAAACAAAACAAAACAAATCAAAAAAGAACAAATTTTCAAAACAACATAATAGGAGGGTAACAATGGTTAATGCATTACGTATTGTTATCTTTAAGTTAGTTATTCAGGATACCAGATATTAGCATTCAATTGTCCAAACATTATTGGCACAAACCTTACTCTTCAATGAACTAAGTAAAAATGGTAGTGTATCTATCTTAACCATCATATATATATATATATATATATATATATATATATATATATATATACAATTTTTTTTTCCCTTTCCCTTCTTTCTTTTCCCTATTCCAGTCTCTCTTTCCTTTTGACCAGTTTCTTTTTGATTCACCATATCTATTGTACATTTTGGATCTTATTTACTCTTTCAGTTTCTCATACTAGAGAGATAATACGATGCTTACACATGTGCTTCTGGTTTATTTCACTTATGAGTATTTTCTCGAGTTGCATCCATTTACCTATAAAAGACTCCAGTTTATCCTTCTTAATGGCTGAATAGTACTCCATTGTATAAAAATACCACATCTTTCTTATCCATTCCTCAGCTGATGGGCATTTGTGTTGTTTTCAAAATCTGGCTATTACAAATTGTGCTGCTATAAACATGGGTGCACATATATCGCTGTGGTACGATGTTTTTAATCCTTCTGGGAAGATACCCAGAAGGGGAATAGCTGGGTCAAATGGGACCTCCAACCCTAGATTTTTGAGGAATCTCCACACTGATTTCCACAGTGGCTGTACCAGTCAACACTCCCACCAACAGTGAAGAAGGGTTCCTTTTTCCCCACAGCCCCTCCAGCATTTGTTATTAGTTGATTTCTTTATAATAGCCATTCTTTCTGGGGTGAGATGGTATCTCAGTGTTGTTTTAATTTGAATCTCTCAAATGAGTAGTGATGTTGCACATTTTTTTGTATATTTATTTGCCATTTGTATTTCTTCATCTGAGAAATGTGTATTCATCTCAGATGCCCATTTTTGGAGTTTTGCCCTAGTATCTTTATCTTTACTTCCTTTTCCTCCTCTCCTTCCTCCTCTCCTCCTACTCTTTCTTCCTTGTTCACCAGGTAGCAGGGATTGTGAAGGTCATTAGACAACATTTTGTGGGGAGAAGGAAAACAAGTTACACTTAAAAGTTAACTTTTTAAACACATCTCTTAAGAAAATATGCATAAGCAAAAAGAAAATATAAATTAACTTAAATTCTACTCCTGTAAATATGTTGATATACTTTTAGACATTTTCCTATGCATTTGTAACATGCACAAATACAACCTGCCCTAAATAATTTTATAATATATACTTGTCACTGTTTTGTGGTCCCTTTTAAGTAAGTTAACTATATTGTAAATGTCTTTCTCTCTCTTGATTTATGCAGACATCATTGTACTGAAAGCTAGCTGACTTTCCATTATTGACTATACTGTTATATATATGAACTTTGTCTCCTACTATAAAAATGGCTGTTTCTCCTGTTGTACGATCATAAACGCTATCATTATCAACATCCTTGTATGAAGTCCTTCATTCTCTCGAGAAATTATTTTCATAGGAATTATTGCTAGGTGTGAAAATTTTGATCAAACTGTGTGTATTGTATTAGTCTCCTAGGGCTGATGGAACCACAAACTGCAAACTGAGTGGCATAAAAACCAGAAATGTATTACCTCACAGTCCTGGAGGCTACAACATATTAGAGATCAAGGTGTCAGAAGGATTCTGCTCCATCTCCCCAGTCTCTGCCTTCATCTCCACATGGCCTTCTGTGCATGTCTTGTTCAGATCTCCCCTTTGTGTAAGGATGCCAGTGATACTGCCTTAGGAGCTCACCATACTCCAGTATTACCTTATTTTAACTTAACTCCATATACGATGACCCTGTTTCCAAATAAAATCACATTCTGAGGTTCTCCTAGTTGAACATGTGAATTTCAGGGAGATGCATTAACACTTTAAGATATGTTCCCAAATACTCAGAATGTATCTTTAAGAGATATGAGTGAGGTAGCATTGACAAGGCATGATATGGGACTGACTATAATTGGGAAAGGATCAGGAAAAAGAAATAGCTGTGGGCAGTTTCTAAATACTGGCCATGGACAACTAAGCAGAGTATAGGGGGCTGGGGATATAGCTCAGCGGCACAGCGCCTGCCTGGAGAGCACAAGGTTGTGAGTTTGATTCCCAGTACAAAAAAAAAAAAAAAAAAAAAAAATATAGGAAAAGCTGCTGGGAAGGAGGAATTGGGTAGGTGATGAGTTAAGTTTTAGATATGCTGAGTCTGAGGCACGATGGAACAAGCAAGTGGAAATGTCTGACCAGTAGCTACATATATGGGTATGGAATTTAGGAAAAAATTTGTGAGTCATCACCACTGGAGTGGGAGTTAAGAACCATGGAGATGGATGAAATCACCTGCTTACATCATCCAGTAACATGAGCTACGAAGAAGGCCTGGGACAGAAGCCTGTGAACCCAAATACTAAAGGGTAGTTGTAGAGTGAGAAGCTCACAAATATCATATAATTAAAACCAGGCTTCACGAAGATAACACTGGGAACAACAGTAGGGAGTATGTGGAATTGGAAAGAAAGACAGACATGTTCCATCTTGCAGCTGAAGAGAAAGATTACCAATAGCTCCGAAGCATGCTGTGTCCACTCCTGACTTGATGTACCTCTCTCTTTCCCTATGATAATCATGGCTCTGAATTTCTTATTTATTAACCATAGTCCTGCTTTTCTTAACAGTTTAATCACATGTACATGTATCTCTAAATAATAGATTGTTCATTTTTGTCTATTTTTGCGTGTTATATAAATGGAAACATACTTATAAGTTTTCCAATCTGGCTTTTCTTTCTCAATGTAAGATGTTTTGGGAGGATTTACTCATTTGGACATGTGTTGCTATAGATCTTTTATTTTTAGAGTTATATGATATTCTATTTTAGACACATATACCAAAGTATTTTCCCTATATTACTCATTATATTACTATATTACTCATGGGTATTAAAGACCATTTCCAGTGTTTTATAAATAATGTTCTTATAAACTTGTTAATACATTTCTCCTGATTCATGTGTCCAATTCTATCTTTCTAAAACATATCCCATATAGTAAAATTGCTGGATTTCCTACCTCCAGGCTTGTTTTATGTGACAGATAAATAAACACACACAAAAATGAATTTCTATCTCACACTATATTCAAACTTCAAAGCCATGTAGATTATATATTTAAGTATGAAAAGTAAACCTTAGAATTTTTAAAGAAAATATAGAGTATCTTTATGACCTTAGGTTAAGGAAAGATTTTCTATGACACAAAACGAACCCCTAAAAAGATAATAAATTAATCATCATCAGAATTAAGAATTTCTGTTCCAAATACATGATAAAAGGAATTAAAAGAAAAGTTATTGCTTGGAAAAGATACTCATGACATGTATATTGCACAAAATATTGAAACTCATGATCTATAAGTAAGTCCTACACACCAATATGAGAAACAGAAAAACACTTCAATCAAAATTGGGCAAAAGGTTGCTTCCCAGAGGAGGAAATTCAAATCTGTAGAAATATAGAGAAAAAGATTCAGTATCATCAGTTATCAGGTAAGAGCAAATTAAAGGCACTATGAGAAACCACTTCAACTCACCAGACTGATACCAAGGTAAAAATAAAACAACAGTTTTGAAGAGAATATGGAGCAGTGTAAATCATATATTCCTGGTATGGCTATAATTTGCTACAGAAACTGGAAAGCATTTTGCCATCATCCAATGCCTCCCCCAAAACTCATGTTGAAATTTAATTGCTGTCATGACAGAATCATCTCTAAGAGGGGATTAGGATTCATTAATGCCATTGTTTCAGAAGTGGATTAGTTATCCTGAGTATGCTCAGGAGAAAAGGATAAGTTCAGCTTCCATCCTGACTCCAGAGGACTTGCTTGTCCTTCCGCCATCTCATGAAGCAGCCCAAAGGCCCTCACCAGATGTCGGCACCATGCTCCTGGATTTCCCAGTGCCCAGAACTGTGAGCCAAATATACTTCTATTGTTTACAAATTACATTGTCTGTGGTGTTCTGTCGTAACAGCAAGAAACAGACTATGACACCTGGTAAAGTCAAATAAGCATGTATCATTTGCTAAGCAATTTACTCCTAAATTTAAACTAAAAAAAGAATTCTTTGCTCATGTGAAGTGCTAGATACTTAAGAAACTTCATTGCCCAGTACCCCTTAATATTTCCTAGGATGAAAAATACATTGACAAAATGGAAATTTCTGTTAACATTAAAGATTAGAAAATGGTGATCTACTTGTATCATGGGATTTTATACAGCAGTGAAAATTGATACACTATGATCACACACAAGTAATGGTTGAACCTGGAGGGAAAACTAAGAAGCCACCGAAAGCCACAGAAAGCCACACACGATCTAATTTAATTGATATAATTTAAAAAACAGACAAAATTGAGTAATATGTTGTTTAAAGTTACTGACATGTATGGTGAGCTCCAAAGAAAACGAGAACAGTCTGAACATCAGGTTCAGGATAATGACTACCTCCGGGTGAGGTGATTATAAACTATGATAAGTCTTTGAAGGGAAGGAGCAGACTTCTTTCGAGTTCATAATTAAGGAGCTGACCTAGGGTGTGGGGTTACAAAACCTCCCTGAGGAAAGGGCACTTCCGCTGATGTCTGAAGCGTGAGGGTTCATTAAAGCTGTTTCTCCGGCCTCAATGTGGATCACCACCAACTGCTCTGGATACGGTGATATTTTCAGTCATTGTAAGGTGTTTGATTTTTAAGCTGAATTTATGCAACTAAACACAAAGAACTGGCCATCGGAGTTTCTGTCTTCCTAGAGGAGAAAAATACATCATACAAATAAAATTTCAAAGATTTCAGACTTTAATGTAAACTGGACTTGGGAAAAATCATCACAAATGCAAAACTAGGGACAATTAACGAAAATTGTGGGGGACCACCTGGATGGCTGTCCTTGAGAGAAGAGCAACTATCTCCACCTTGGCTGAACCTGGCCCTAATTTCACCTATTGATATGTACGGAGCTGGCTAGGACTTTTCCTTATCTCTTTAATTGGCTTTAGGCAATGCAAATAGGTCCAGCCGAGGTCCTGATGTGTAGTCTTTGAAGCAAAGCGACAGGCCTGTGTTTCCCCGCCCTTTGCTCCCAATATACGGTTGAGCCTGGCGGGATGGAGAGCCATGCTCCACGCTGTCGGCTGGGATCCAGCCTCGAGAAAGAGGCTATGACCTCCCAGGGCATAAAAGATTATACATCAGAGCTAAAGCACCGACCCCAAAACATTAGATACAATCTTGAATTGTGTTATGCAGATTACTCCTTCTGCATATCCTTCCCTCTGCATTTGCAAAGGTGATCTTCAGGCCTAGCCCAGCTCACGAGACTCACGTTCTTCCCGAGACTCACGTAATTCCCGCCACTCTCACAGTCACTCATCCCCGAGCCACTCCCCTCCTTCAGAATTAATAAAACCTGGGTTCGGCCCTGGGTCGTGGCCTTTGTCCCAGTAGCCACCATCTTGGCGGGACTTAGGACCCCTTGGCTCCCCACAACTATAGATATGCCTTAGTGTCTTTATTCTCTAATAATGCCGTGGGTTGCATTGGATGTGGTAGATTGGAATAACTCGGTAGAATTCCAATAACTTCCTTTTGGATTTACAAATCTAACTTCCTGGACCGTGACGAGGACCAGGAAGGGCTCTCTATATTTGGCGCTCAACGTGGCCAGGATGCACGACCTTCTTGACAAAACGACCACTATCCAGAATCACGTGCCGGCAATCCACTGGACCTTGCGTGACCAACTTGAAGGTAAGCGGAGCATTTTACTAATTATAGTGCTCAGACGCAAGTAGCAAATAGGAGTCTGTTCGTCAAGGGTAACAATGGGGCAAGCGTATTCTTTATCTGCAGAAGAGAAACAATTTAGCCGGTTGATTATGAAACTGTTAAATGATGCAGACATTAAAGTGCCATCTAAGGAAGTGTTTAGATTACTCCAACAGATTGCTACATTCCATCCTTCCTTTCCCAAAGCCGGTACACTCTATATCAGAGTTTGGGATAAAATAGGTGACAGCTTTTATGAAGCTAAAACCCAAAATAAAAAAATCCACCCAAAAACTGTAACCACATATAAGCTAGTGAAGGTGGCTCTCTTATCTTTGCAACAGAACTTATCAAAGAATAAGGTAATTGAAAGAGAAAAGGACCCTGAGATAACCATAACAAAAGAATCAGATCACCATGGTAATGTGCTCCCAAATGGGCTGCTGGAGAAAAACGAAGCTTGTTTAAAAAGTGTAGATGATCAAATGAATTCACTTTTGCAAGATATTCGTAAAGAAATGCAAAACTTTTCCAATTTATTCACATACTCAGCTTCGTCCTCCACACCCAATTCGGACGGTAACATTTCTGCTGTGCTTCCCACAGCTAAAAAGCCAAAGTACAGTCATATGAGGATGTGTGCACAGCCAGTTTGCTTTCCAATCACTAAAGAGACAGACCCAAGATACCCTGCTCATAAATGCAATATGCACACGGCGTTTAACTTTTTGCTTTTGAAAGAATTGAGGCAGAGCGTACTAGACAATGGAGTCCAGGCTCCTTATACTCTTGGTTGTTTGGATAACATAATTCAAAGTTTTCAATTGGTGCCAGGTGATGTGACCCATCTCGCTCACACATGTCTGTCCCCGACAGAATTCCTGCATTTTGAATCACAATTAAAGATACTCATATCAGAACAGACACAGAGTAATCAAGATAGTGAGGATGAAAATATTAAAGCTATTACGCATGAAATGCTATCTGGTGTGGGCCGATATGCTGACTTGAATGTTCAGGCCCGGGCCCCGCCCCTCCTTTTCATGCAGTGTAAAGAGCTTCTACGACGTGCGTGGATTGCTGTCCCAGAGGATGGTACACCTAATAAATCCTTTACTCACATACTCCAGGGTCCTACAGAAACTTACACCCAGTTTGTAGCACGATTGCAAGAGGCTGTAAATAGGCAAATTTCTCACAACAATGTGGCTAAGATGCTCATTCATCAATTAGCATATGAGAATGCCAATGATGAATGTAAACGAGTCTTAGCCTCAGTACTTCATACTAAAGATTTATCTGTTTACATTCGTGCATGCCAAAATATTGGATCTACCGCTCATGCTTCTGCACTCATGGTAGAGGCTATATCCCAAAACCTTGCCAATAAATTCCATCTGATTAAATGTTTTAATTGTGGCAAATGGGGACACACTAGCCAACACTGCACAGCCCCTCTAAAGGTGTCAGCTCCTTCAGCTACTCAAGGTGCTACTAGACTAGGTGCCGATTTACCACCTACTCCATGTCCACGTTGCATGAAAGGTTTACATTGGCAAAGACATTGTAAATCTAAATTTCATAAAAATGGCACACCCTTGCAGAGAAACAAACCATGTGCCCAAACCAAGGGCCCCACTAAAAATAAAAGGCAGATCACTCAATACTCCAATGATTCCGACCCAGTTAAGCCAGTTATATCCAGTTCAAATCAGACAAACAGTCCCTCTGCAAGGATGGGTGCACAGCAAAAGCTTGCTTCTCTTGTTTCCCTGGTCCAGCGGACCAATCAGAGTGCAAGATTAGATTTACCAGCGGCTTCTGGCATTCATTTGTTTGGGGGAGAAAAGCCAAATTTAATTCCCACTGAAATTTCCACTTCTTTTTTTTTTTTTTTTTTTGGTGGGTACCGGGGGGTCGAACTCAGGACCTCGTGCGCCAGCAGGCGCCCGTGCTGCTGAGTGATATCACCGGCCCCTTTTTCGTATGTGGGTTCCGGGAGTCGAACTCGGGCCCTCGCGCTTGCCGGGGAAGGCGCTTAAGCCGCTGAGCCATCTCACCAGCCCTGAAATTTCCACTTCTGCCTTTAACCCCATGCATAAACCTGGTAAAGATGAGCCTTTAAGTAAGAAACTTTATTTTTCCCAGGGTATTTCAGTTCATAGACTTATTTGTACTATTAAGCTCAATGAGAAATCTTTTATTGGATTGATGGATATGGGAGCTGACTTCACCATAGTAAATAGCCAATCGTGGCCATCTCCTTGGCTGACTAGACCCGCCTCCACAGCTTTGATAGGCTTAGGCTCCCCCCAGTCTGGCTCACAGAGTACACCGTCACTCCCTTATGTAGGCCATGATGGACAGAGAGGCATTGTAACAAAGTTTGCTGCACCCTTTCCTGTCAATCTATGGGGCATAGACCTTGTGAAACAATGGGACACTCTCTTAGTTACTTCTGACCCTCAGAGGTGTGTGTCACTAGCTAGCAGGATGATGGCTAAGATGGGATATCAGGAAAGCAAAGGTTTGGGTAAAAATTTGCACGGCTCTACTCTGCCAATTGCACCTTTCATTAAACAAAATAGACCTAGAATTGGATTTATAATGGAGGCCACTGGTACTTTTCTGCAAGAAAGGTTGAGGATTTTATTAACATTGGTAGAAGAACAACTACAATTGGGTCATCTAAAGCCTACTTTATTACAACTATCTTTAAAACTGCTAAGGGCTGTATTAAAAAGAACTACTTCATTCTTTATTGATCATATTGGAACCCATTTTAATCTCCCAGGCTCGTTGTCATTAGGTAATTATAATGCAGACGCTCTTGTAAATCTGGTTTCCATTTTTAATAAATTGAGACAATCCCATGAATTTTTTCATCAAAATTCAAAATCTCTGCAAAAGGAATTTAAAATTACAAGAGCTCAAGCTAGACAGATAGTGATGTCATGTCCTTCTTGTCAGCTCATTCCTAGGCCTATTCCTCAACAAGGTTGCAATCCCAGGGGTCTTAAAACCAATCAGTTATGGCAAATGGATATTACCCATATAGTCTCCTTTAACAAACTTGAGTATATTCATGTATCTATAGAGACCTTCTCACACATGATCCATGCTACGTGTCATTCAGGTGAACAAAGTCAACATGTCATACAGCATTGTGTATCAGCCTTTGCTAATTTAGGAGTGTCACAAACAATAAAACCTGATATTGGTCCTGCTTATATTAGTAAACATTTTCAGAGTTTTCTTGATAACTGGAATATAAAGCATGATACGGGGACCCCCTATTATCCCCAAGTTCAAACAATAAACGCTCATCTTAAACTAAAAAATCAACTAGCTAAACAAAAGAAAGGGGGAACACAGGGTCAAAACTCTGCCACATATGTTCTAACTTTTCTGAATCCTGCTTGGTGCGACCTCCAAACAGGTGTTTGGAATGGTCCAGCATCACTTCTAAATTGGGGCCGAGGACATGCTTATATTTCCACAGATAATCGAGAGAAATTACGACCATCAGAGCTGTTCTGTGGCCAGAATCCAACCCACCTGAGCAACACGTCAAGCCCCCTGCCGAGACCTCAAGCAATGAACCTGACAGCGCCTCCTCGTCCACTGTCCTGGGAAGGCCTGCAGCAGACCGTTCGTGAGGCTTGCCACCTAATTAACAGCCAGGGTTTGGTTCAATCACCTGAAAATGTTTTCCTTGCAATGCTTGCTCTCCTAGCAGCTACAGTATGTATTCCTATGGTTCAGGGAAAAGAGTACTGGGCCTACATACCTAATCCACCCTTACTTAGACCCCTTACGTGGATGGACAGGCCCCCAGAGATTTTCCATTCTACAGAGAACAGTAACCCCACTTATACTATTCTGCCTGGGCCACAAATTTTAATGCATTTACAAGAACAGGCTAAACTTAACATTACATCTCATTTTGTATATCCTCCTTTATGTGTAGCCCATCTACAGCAAGAGTTCAGCCCTTGTATGTCAGCTGTGGCTCAGACTTAGAAAGTACAACTGTCTAAAGGACAATTTGCCTTATTAACCTTAAATTCTATTCCCTCAGATGGTAACTTTGTAAGAGATTTTAAACCTAATATTCCTATCTGTATTCCAGAAGCTCATGCCCCTCATTTTGAGGAAGGAGATCTGGGCCCCTGGCAGGCTTGCAGGGATCCATATCATGGACGGGCTATACACAAATTTAATTATTCCTTTGTAGATTGGTCCCCCAGAGGATTCCTTCTGGGAAAAGATCGAAATTGGCATGTGATTTCCTTTGCAGGCTCTCCCGATCGTACCATAACCTCGGAGGCCTTGTCCAATGTTACATGGTCAGGTAGAGGCCTCAATCCTCCCATCCCCAGACTCATTATCAATGACAAGGCTGGACCCATTCAACATACTTTATGGAAGTTGGCCCTATCTTTTCATGCTGGGCGACTGCAGACTGGGTATCTGCAGCCAGTAGTTGGAGGAAAAGTCAAAGTAGTATTACAAGGTCATAGGTATATAAAAGTAAGCATATGTGTATATGATCCTCATGTACTGTTGATAGGGAAGATAGAATGGCAACAAAATATGTTCTCATGTACTAATTGTCATCTAACCCATTGTGTCATGCCTGAGCAGCTTTCTAATGACTCCACAGTAGTGATCATGGGCAGGATGCCTGGAGTTTGGCTTCCGGTCAATCTGACAGAGCCTTGGTATCATTCATCTACTTCCCTCTTGATAGAGACTTTGATTAAGAGATTTACTAATCGTACCAAGAGGATGATTGGATTAATTATAGCAGGAATAACCTCCCTAGTGCTTTTGATAGCCAACACAGCTATTGGCTCTGCGGCATTAGCTCATTCAATGCAAACTGCTCACTTTGTAGACAATTGGACAAAAACTGCTGATGAAAGCTGGAAAATTCAGCACGAAATTGATATAAAATTGCAAACCCAAGTAAGCATATTAGAGACTTCTGTCCTTTGGATGGGAGATCAAATTGAAAGTTTACAATTGCAACAAGGGTTAAAATGTCACTATAATATGACACGCTTTTGTATCACCCCTTTACCCTATAATAAAAGCCTACATCCTTGGGGAATGGTCAAAAAACACATACAAGGAGCAATCCATCAAAATATTACTATCGATATAGATGCTCTTCAAAGAAAAGTGCTGTCCATGTCACAACAGGCAGTCACATTTGATGTCCAAATTAAAGATTGGGATAAGTTCGCTGATGCTATAGAACAATTAAATCCATTTGCATATCTCAAGGCTCACTTCTGGTTTTATGTTGGAATTAGTGTGCTCATCCTCTTGTTTATAATTCTTCTCATTAAAGTGTGTCACAGAGGATTCACAACCAGGAGACGACTTGAGGCCATACAGCCACGACTGACCCTGCTCCAGCTTCTTCAAAACAAAGAAGGGGGAACTGTGGGGGACCACCTGGATGACTGTCCTTGAGAGAAGAGCAACTATCTCCACCTTGGCTGAACCTGGCCCTAATTCCACCTATTGATATGTACGGAGCTGGCTAGGACTTTTCCTTATCTCTTTAATTGGCTTTAGGCAATGCAAATAGGTCCAGCCGAGGTCCTGATGTGTAGTCTTTGAAGCAAAGCGACAGGCCTGTGTTTCCCCGCCCTTTGCTCCCAATATACGGTTGAGCCTGGCGGGATGGAGAGCCTGGCGGGATGGAGAGCCGTGCTCCACGCTGTCGGCTGGGATCGAGCCTCGAAAAAGAGGCTATGACCTCCCAGGGCATAAAAGATTATACATCAGAGCTAAAGCACCGACCCCAAAACATTAGATACTATCTTGAATTGTGTTATGCAGATTACTCCTTCTGCATATCCTTCCCTCTGCATTTGCAAAGGTGATCTTCAGGCCTAGCCCAGCTCACGAGACTCACGTTCTTCCCGAGACTCACGTAATTCCCGCCACTCTCACAGTCACTCATCCCCGAGCCACTCCCCTCCTTCAGAATTAATAAAACCTGGGTTCGGCCCTGGGTCGTGGCCTTTGTCCCAGTAGCCACCATCTTGGCGGGACTTAGGACCCCTTGGCTCCCCACAACTATAGATATGCCTTAGTGTCTTTATTCTCTAATAATGCCGTGGGTTGCATTGGATGTGGTAGATTGGAATTAACTCGGTAGAATTCCAATAACTTCCTTTTGGATTTACAAATCTAACTTCCTGGACCGTGACGAGGACCAGGAAGGGCTCTCTATAGAAAATATGCAAATATCCGATCCTTTACTTGAGGGCTAAAAGAAAAATTTTTTTTTTTTTTTTTTTTTTTTTTTTGTGGGTACCGGGGGGTCGACCTCAGGACCTCGCGCGCCAACAGGCACCTGTGCCGCTGAGCGATATCACCGGCCCCTTTTTCGTATGTGGGATCCGGGAGTCGAACTCGGGCCCTCGCGCTTGCAAGGCAGGCGCTTATGCCGCTGAGCCATCTCACCGGCCCTAAAAGAAAAATTTTTAATGGAAATCCATGTGTTAGGAGCAGGTTGAGCTGATGATTGACAAGATAAGACTTGGTGTTTGGCACTAAACAGTCTTTAGTTGCAACTAAAACAGCCTTAATATATGTATATATATATATGGGATAAATGAAGTAAAACTTAAGATGACAGTAAAGGATGGTTTGAATAATAGCCAATCTTCATGAAAGCACAAACACGCTTTTACAGGAAGCTGAAGGACGAAAAGAAAGTGAGTAAACTGCAGAAACAAAAAACTTACAAGAGGGCCAGTGAGATGGCTCAGCGGCATAAGCGCCTGCCTGGCAAGCGCAAGGGCCCGAGTTCGACTCCCGGAACCCACATCCAAAAAAGGGGCTGGTGATATCACTCAGCAGCACGGGCGCCTGCTGGTGCGCGAGGTCCTGAGGTCGACCCCCTGGTACCCACACACAAAAAAAAAACTTACAAGAAATGAGAGGCTGATGTTTTGGCTAAGAGAACATGAGTAAGATCTTGGATTTGGACTATAGTGCATCAGAAAAGGGAGATTTGTAGAAAATTAATAAAATAGAATTTTTTTTGAGATAAAGTCTTGTTATGTAGTTCAGGCTGGCCTTGAACTCACTATGTAGCCCAGGCTGACCTTGAACTTGTGCTGATCCTCCTGCCTCAACCTCCTCAGTGCTGAGATTACAGGCATGTGCCACGACAACTGGTCCTAAAATAGAATTTTTTTTTTACTGAGGTAACCATTTTAAAGTATAAAAATCAATGGTTTTTAGTTCATTGACTATGTTGTGCAACCATTACCACTAACTGATTTCAGAACATTTTGTTATCCCTCCAAAAAACTTTATACCCATTAAGACATCACTCCTCATTCCTGCTTTCCCCCACCACCTATTTTTTGTCTCTATGGATTTGTCTATCCTAGACATTTCATATAAATGGAATCATGGATTCTGTGGTTTGTGTAGCTTCTTTCACTTAGCATAATGTTCCCAAAGTTCATCCATGTCATAGAAAGTATCAATACTTCATTACTTTTATGGCTGAATAACATTGCACTTGTATGAATCTACCACCCTTTGTTCATCCACACTCTTCCACCCACGGATTTTTGGCTTGTTTCCAACTTTTGCCTATTATGAATAATGTTACTGTTAACATTCATGTGTTAATTTTTTGTTTCAACATATGTTTTCAATTCTGTTGGGTATACGCTGAGTCATATGGTAACTCTAACACCTCTAGGAAACTTTTCCTCATTGACAGCACTGTTTAACATTTCTACCAGAGGGCTATGAAGGTTCAGGTTTTTCACATCATTCTAATACTTGCTATTTTCTTTTTATTAAAGGAATTATTGTTACAGCCATCATAGTAAGCCTCAGGTGGTGTTTCATTGTAGCTTTAACATACATCTCCCTGATGATTGATGATGTTGAGCATGTTTTCATGTGCTGATTGGTCATTTATATATCTTCTTTATAGGAGTGTTTATTCATTTCCTTTTTCCATCTTTAATTGGATATTGTCTTTCTGTTGCAGAACTGCAAAAATTCTTTATATATTCTGGATACTAGGCCATTATTAGATCTATGATTTGTGCAAATATCTTCTCCCATTCTGTGGGTTGTCTTTTCACTTTATTGATAAGTATCCTAAAATATACCAAAATTTTTACTTTTGATAAAGTCCAATTTAACAGTTTTTTCTTTCATTGCTTATGCCCTTGGTTTCACATTTAGGAAACAATTACCTAATACAAGGTCATGAAGATTTATATCCGTTATTAAAATGAGACTTTTTAAGAAATTGAATTAATGTGGCATAGGAAAATGTGTCTTTGAAAATTCTTCAAGGAAAAAGCAATCAAATATAGACTAAATTACTGAAGAAGTTAAAGTAACAAATGAACTTATGCATAATATTAAAAGTCTCAAAAATGCATTAGCTTCATTGCAGTCAGAAAAATTCAGTTTGAAAGTCAGATCCCAAAGCTTCAGCAGAAACTTAAATTTACTACTAAGTTGCATTATTAAAATAAAATGATGATTTAATACTCAATTTAAAGTGACTTACTGTGGAAAGAAAGAAAAGAATTCTGTCTTACTTTTTTCATTGCAGAGACTAAATACCTGACACCCAAAGTTAAAGGAGGAAAGATTTATTTAGTTCACAGTTTGTAGAGGATTCAGTTCATAGTTGGCTGGCTCCAAGGCAGGGTGGCATGGCAAAGGGGCATCAGAGCAGGAGGGCAGAAGGCAGTAAGCAGCAAGCAACAAGCAACAAACAGCAGCCCTTTTTTTGTCTCTCATATTTTGTCCAGGCTACTCGTGTTGCAGCTAGCACTCACATCTTTAATCCTAGCATCACACAGTGAATCAATCCCCGCATCACACATTCTTGATCCCAGCATCACACACCCATGATCTTGCCACCTCAGAAAAGTCCTATGACCCCATGAGACTTTGGGGGAACATCTAGACACAGCCATAACAAATATTTTCAAAGCAGATGAAAAATCATCCATGGTTATGAAGAACTAGACACCTTCAGAACATATGCCAAAATTGTTCTAGAAAAATCAGAACAAACAATTGGAACTTATTCATTTTCATGAAAAAGTGCTCTTGATATTTGGTCGAGAATGCTGCTAGCTGAGAAAAATTTTGATTACTTAAGGAAATAAAATTAATAATTCAGAGAAATGGTGATTTAGGAAGAATTAAAGTTTCAACTCTGAGAGAAGTATCTTTAATGTTCCTGATATTTCAAAGGGGTATTTGGCAAAGGGTAGAGAAATACTGGAATCTCCAGTTACAAAGGAAGAGGAGCATTAGGTTGGGATAACTTAGGGATTCAGGATTCAAGCTTGGTGAAACCAGACTCCTTTCTCAGGCTATTTCCATTCTGACCCAGAAATTCTTCCACAACAGCAAGACAGAACTTCTCAGGCTGAAAGATGATTAGATCCTTCCTTCAATAACACTGAGACACACATATCCTCAGAATGGAGGGTAATAGAAATGATGTCACTGTGTTCTTGGTCATTGAGTTGTGATGGATTCAGTCCTTCCACTTGGACAAGAGGCAGCTGCCTAGGCTCTGTTCCACTTCGTAGTCTTCCAAGGAATATGGAGTTGCAAGGAATATGGAGGTCAGATGTCACAGATCAGTCCTTGTGGGAAAGTTTGTGAGAGGAGGACCTCCTGTCGGGTTCTAGTCTCTAAAAAGCCAACATGGACTGCCCTAATAATTCTTTCCTCAGACGATGTCCATGCCGAAGAATATATCTTCACAAGTACTGGATTTTGTCTTTTGTTCATACAACTTGAAAACAGAAGTGATGCGCCTTCAGAGTTGATCCGACTTTCCAAGGATCCTATATCCAAAGATCAGAATCATAAGGAAAACTACATTTTTGTTTTCTTCTAAAGTAATTCTGATGTTTTCTCTTAGTTTCGTTGCCATTAGTTTCCTGCCTCACATGAAAGCGAGAGAGAATTATAATTCTTAAGATACTGCTTTATAACTGTAGATTACTGCAATGTGAATTTTAAAATTGTTTCCATTTTTATATTTGACAAAGTAATTACAGTATATTTGTTCTTATTGTTGACAACAAAACAATTTAAGCCTACTGAAAGAATCCAGAAACACAGCAAGAATTTCGTCTTCTAAAATAATTTTTAAAAAGTTTTTTAGTTTTAATGTGACTAGTTGAGTGATTATGTAAATACTCAAATGGAAACATGATAGAATTATAATTATAAATATCAGGATAGTATTTTACAAACTAACATTATATAAATGGAAGTTTTATTAGTAAATTGATTCCACTTTGTTCAATTTCTACATAAAGTATATTATTTTTGACATTGCTATTTAACAAGTCTCTCCAATTGATCCAGAAAAATAGCAACAATTTTGTCTCCTAGAGTGTTTTTCAATTTCTCATCTTTAGTTTTTCTGCAGTAGTTATTTTATTACACAATTGCTTAAATAAAAAAGCTCGATATAAAAATTTTAGAGTAGTGTTTACAATTTTACTTGAAAGCAAATTTCATTTTCTTTGATCTCTAGATAACAGGAAGGTAGGATTTCAATTGCTGGTATTTGACAAGTCCCCAGTAACAAGAACTGTAGTGGCAGTAAGAGTTTTATGTGAGCAGTTATAGCATGTGCAGAGAATTGGAATTCGAAGTCCATTTCTGTATGCTAGGGACTGAATTTACTTAAATTAAAGACTATTGGGTTTTTCTAAAAAGTTTTAACCTACAAAAGCTGTCAAAATAATTTTCTCTTCTGGATGACTTAAATGAGACAATCTAGAAGAAAGACACATACTTCATTTTCTTCTGTTTAACATGCTATAGATCCCTAGAGATCTGGGTTTTCTTTTAGGTATCACTACCATACACCTATTAAAGGTAAAACATACCTCTAAAATAAATGAAAAAAAAAAAAAAAACCCTATCCCTGCCTACAATCAATCTACTCTTAAATCTTCTGTGAGGTAGTAGTGTACAATGACAGATAAGACTAGACTTTCACTATTGAAGGCAACTGGGAAAAGGAGGCAACAAATTTGTTCACACTGAGGTTCATCTCTCACATATATGGATGGCCCTTGATTTAGTATAGGGTTCCACGCCAACAGGCTCATTGTAAGTAAAAAAAAAAAATGCATTTGCTACACCAAGGGACATCACAGATTAGCAACTAGTACAGAGCTCTACTATATGATACAGTAGCCACCTGCCCCACGTGGCTATTGAGCATTTGAAATATGGCCAGTATTCCTTAAGTGTAAAGTTCACGATGGATTTAGTATGACTTAGTATGAAGAAAATTATTTGAAATCTTTCTCCCTATTAAACTCTTCTTTCCTTTTGCATTCCCACAGGCAGGCGATGCCTCATACTTTGAGGACGGACACATTAAGAACAGCCACAGAGGCAAGAACTTAATGAAAGCACTAGAGGAAAGAAAATTCAGCAAGCCCTAAGAATTTAAGTGATCAACGAAAATACTGACCTTTTCTTTTCCAGGGGAAGTAGGAAGTAAGAAAGGGAAGGTACTGAGACACAATGTATCAAAAACCATGTTTTGAATGACTCCAGTTTTTATGACTTTTCTATGACTGGGAATTTTTCCTGGATCACCACAATGTCTTGTCATTATTGGACATTAACTGATTCTTAACTATTTTTCTTATATTGCAGTCTTTGAAGATAATTTCAAATATATGCATATATATTTTATTTTATGTCCCCATGTAAAAAGTCAGAAGGACTGGTTAGCCAATCTATATCATCTTGCAAACTCTTCTCCACATTCACCCAAATCAGTCCAGTCAATAAGGTTTGATTTGTTGATATCTGAAAGAGACTACAATGACTAAGGAGCTATAGACCTCAAAACAATCCCTACATGGTGATCATGAAGGTTCTGTTCACATTCTCCCCCACCACAATTCTACATATACATACCATCAAGGCAAAAGAGCACTTCCAGATACAGGCAAACTGCTGATTGAATGGGTGGGGGGGTGAGGCAAAGTGGAGAAAGAATCGACTGTTAAAATAAAATAAAATAAATCATCTCATCAACTGTTATCCCCAGGCAAGAAAAAATATCCTAGAAAATATTATGAAGGACATGCTTAACCACTAGCTATTTCTAGGAATTTTAGAAACAAAGATTGAGATGACATTTTTTATAGACTCCTTTTTAGAACTGTTTTGGGCTAATAGCAAAATTGAAAGCAATGTACAGAGATATCTCTTACATCACCTCCCTTCCCCCTGGCATAGCTTCCCCGTTATCAATGCTGCCCACCAGAGTGGTGCATTTGTTAGAACTGATGGAATTACATGGACACATCATTATCATCCAAAGATAATAGTTATTACCATGGTTCACTTCCTATGTTGTAGATTCTGCGGGTTGGACAAGTGTACAATGAGATGTATCCACCATTCCAACATGATGTAGAGTATTTTCACTGCCCAAAAATTCCCCTGTGCTCTTCCTATTCATCCTTCCCTTCCCCCTCACCTGGCAATGACAGATCTTTTTACTGTCTCCATAGTTTTGCTTTCTTCAGGATGTCATATACTTGGAATTACATAATACATAGTCTTTTCACATTGGTACCTTTCATTTAATAATATGCAGTTAAGTGTTTTTATGTCTTGTCAGGGATTGATAGCTTATTTTTTAACACTAAATATTATTTCACTGTCAGGATATACCACAGTTTATCCCTTTGCCTACTGAAGAGCATCTTGGTTGTTTTCAAGTTTCAGCAATGATAAAGGTGCTATAAATAACCATGTTTTTGTGTGAAAATAAGTTTTCAACTGTTTTGGATAAATATCAGCGTGATTGCTATATCATATGGCAAGAATATGTTTTGCTTTGTAAGACTCTAATTAATTTTTATATTAATCAAATAATGAAATGATATTTAGGCATACTGGGTTGAAGAAAATATAGTATTAATTTCTCCCATTATTTTTCTTAGGGGCTACTAGAAAAAGTTAAATTGCACATACATGTCTTATATTTCTACTAGACAATACTACTCTAGAATCAAATTACTTGGGTATAAAATCATCTACCAACTTGTGGTGTGACCTTAAACACTTAACATTACCATATCTCACTTTCCTTATCTGTACAATGGTTGTAATGATAGTACATTTCTTAGACATATTGATCTTATCATGTGTCAGAGATTAGCAACTTGAAAGCAAGATAACCCCAGCAGAATGATCAGAGAGTGAGCCTATTTGGAGATAGAACAGAAGTGGGATGGTTGAAAATGGACAGTTTATTAAAATATATATACACAGTAACACACACAACATACACAAAGCAAGCAGGTGGCTAATTAATGATAGAAGTTTCATTCCTCATGGTTGTGAAAGCATCATGCCCATGTCCACTGTTACATTGGAAATCAGGAGGTAATAGTACCAGATATCAGATAAGCTGATTGGAAATAAAATTCAAAACTTCTATTATGGTTTGGATTTGGTTTATCCCCCAAGGGTCTATGTGTTAGAAGCATGGAACTCATTGTGGCAATGGTGAGATGGTGGCTCTTTAGGGGGTAGGGCCCAGTGGGGAGGTCTTTAGGTCACTTGGGAGCATGTACTTGAAAGGTATGGGTGGATCCTAAAGTTGGGTTTCCTGTCTTCCAGCAATGTGATCACTTGCTCCAGGAAATGCCATTTGCCACAATGCGATGCAGCTTTGAGGACCCTCACCAGAACTGAGCCAGTGCAAATACTGTGCCTTTGAACCTCCCAACTGTGACTTAAATGTATTCTTCTTCAAAAGTTAGCCTGTCTAGGTATTTTGTTGTGGTCATGAAAGGCTAATACAATATCTACAAGGCAAAGAAAGTAATACATCTGTGGTTGTTATTTGGAATCTTAAGATTTCATTTTCCAGCCTTTGAGAAAGCAGAAACAGAATGATACTGACATCAGATGTAGAGCACCAAGGAACAAATTGTAATTTTAAAAAGAGTGCTGCAGGGATGTTCTCAAACCACAAGCAAAATAATTTGCCCATTCTTTTTCTTTTGAGCAACAAAAATCATTTAATCTGATTCCCATAGTGTTGTTGTAAGAATAAAACAAAGTACTACATCCATGGTGCTAGCTGTAATTATTAATATTAATTAGGAATATTATTGTAAAGATATCATGAGGAGAAAAATGAGTTTTGGGTTAAATTCACCATGTCAAAAAAGGAATATTTGGGACATGTCAAAATTGGAAGAGCATAATCAAACTTGGAGCAATTCTAAGAAAAAATTAATATGGAAATCTATGTTAATTTAAAATGTAATACATTGCCTTCAAGATTTGAGAATCACGAATAGTTTGGAACTGCTACATACTTCTCATATATACTTGTAACAGGGACAGCCAAAAATACATGTCCAGGAAGTTAATTAATTAATTAATTTTTTTTTTTTTTTTTTTTTTTTTTTTTTGTGGGTACCGGGGGGTCGACCTCAGGACCTCGCGCGCCAACAGGCGCCCGTGCCACTGAGCGATATCACCGGCCCCTTTTTTGTATGTGGGTTCCGGGAGTCGAACTAGGGCCCTTGCGCTTGCAAGGCAGGCGCTTAAACCGCTGAGCCATCTCACCGGCCCCAATTAATTTATTTTTGAGACAGGGTCTCCCTATGTAGTTCAGGCTGGCCTTGAACTCATAGCAATCCTCCTGCCTCAGTCTCCTGAGTGCTGGGATTACAGGTGTGCGCTATCACACCTGGCCAGGAGGTGGATTTTAAAATCAATCCAAAGAACTGAAATATGGATGGAGTGGAAGAAAATGAGTGATTTGCTTATGGATAAAATGTGACAATAATTAAAAAGTAGAGGGGGGAATGAATAGCGAATTAACTAGAATATTAAGGAGAGAAAAAAAGAGTAATACTGAGACCTGTCAGGGTCAGTGTAGAAGACATTTTAGGAGTGGCTTTTGGTCTACAAAGAGACTATCATCCCTGACATCCCTCTGCAGGACACGTGGTAAGCTCAGGCAGGAATGCAACCCCTTGTAGTTCAAAGATAGACATGACCTAAGTTCGGGAAATAAGATCCCATTGCAGGATTTGAGGAGGTGGAGCTAGTGATACACAGCTTGGGAGTCAGGATCATATTAATGGTAGTACCCTAGGAAGAAGGTCTGTGGATTTATTGTTAAAAAAAACTTGAATTTGTCTTGGTTCCTTGGCTCAATGACATTCAAAATTAACTGGTGGCGAGTCCTATGTTCTTCTCATACCTCTCCACTCCCCTTATCCCCACATTTTTTTTTTTTTTTGGTTAAAGATAGCCTGATCAAATTTCTGTCATTCAAAACTACAAATAATATTTGAAAACAAATCACTATAGTGTCCTGACTCTGCTGTGAAGAGCTTCTTGCATGGTGGGAACTCCTTCCTTTCTCACTCCTTGACCATCTTGGTGGTTGCTCTTGATTGGGGGCCATCCCACACCTAAGACAGAAAGATGGTGGCCACAAGACAGAAAAGTCTCTGGAGTCAATCAACTCTAGCCTTCAACTTGCTGTGAAAAGTGGGAAGTATGTGCTGGTGTACAAACAGGTTCTGAAGATAATCAGACAAGGCAAAGGAATGGTCAACCTTGTCAACAACTGCTCAGCTTTGAGGAAATCTGAAATAGAGAACTATGCCACATTGGCCAAAATCAGTGCCCATCATTACAGTAGCAGTGACACTGAATTGGACATAGCATGGGGGAATACAACAAAGTACGCACATTGGCCGTCATTGATCCAGATGATTGTGAAATAATTAGAAATATGCCAGAACAGACTGGTGAGAAGCAAACCATGCAAAACTTTTCTTTACTAAAACTTGCCAGGGCTTGTTTAAAAAAATCACTTGAATATTTATACAATGCCAAGAAAAAATTTACCACTTTAATGTTAATGATATAATTCTAAATACTTAATGTAAATTCTCTGTGAATTTTTTTCAGTATGAAGCTTTAAAAAATTCCAAGACAGATAAATGCAAACATCAAAAAGTGAAAATAGGGCCGGTGAGATGGCTCAGCGGCGTAAGCGCCTGCCTTGCAAGCGCAAGGGCCCGAGTTCGACTCCCGGATCCCACATACGAAAAAGGGGCCGGTGATATCGCTCAGTGGCACGGGTGCCTGTTGGCGCACGAGGTCCTGAGGTCGACCCCCCCGGTACCCACAAAAAAAAAAAAAAAAAAAAAAAAAAAAAGTGAAAATAGTTATCAATAAAGAGGAATAATATGATTTTTCCATTGGCTTTCTGAACAATGTACTATATGATCCTTATATTTCTTGTTTTGCAAGTGGAAGATTGATGGAAACTATATCAAAATGAAGCCTGAGTCCATAGGCTATTATTTGAGAACTACTAAACTAAACCATAAAGCTTCTCAAATATAGACTTTATTTATTTTTTATCTTTTTGTTATTCAAGAAGTTCATTTTTACCAGCAGAAATTGAGGTCAGGGATAATTGATTTCCTCAAGATCAGAAAGATGATTTTAGGCAATGCTGTTTCTAGAACCCCGTCTAGTGCTCTTTGGAAGTAAGTGCATTGTTAAAGAAATGTCTCCTGAAGAGGGAAGTATTAGGAGTAAAACAATGGTAGCCTATTCATTACCAATAGTTATTAGTGTTTAAACTTGCTATGTCATGTTGTAAATGTTTAGACTGCTACCGTCTAGACATTTCATTAATGTTTCTTGAAGCATGACAGATATTAATTTATCCATTTATGACTCACTGTGGAAATAAAAAACAAATAAATGAAATTGTTCCGATAATGTGAAATGCTGCAACAATAGAACAATTTGATATTCTGGTTTATGATTTCAAATTGGATGTTAATTAGGCAGCAATATATTATGCAAAATTTTCATCTTAGAAATATTTTCATTAGTCTAGAATTTGTGGGAAGGGACATTTATAATTATTACTCCTGTGATTAAGAAGATACTGTCTCCTATATACATAACTTTTGGATATAAACAAGACACACAAGTTTTACTTAACACTGTGGATGAGTAACTGCCTCCAGGGCCATGAATGGCAAGGGATGGCAGGTTCCGTTCTCCTTCTAAACTTAAACTATAGGAAAATTTTGACTCTTCTTGATATTTTCCCTATAAAATAAAGGTGAAATTAAATGAATCTAGATCTTCTGCTACCCTGAAATCATTATGGACTTTGAAATTTCATTCCACTTAAAGAAAACTAACGTATTAACCTGGGTCAAAGTAAAGTAGAATCATTTTTTATAATGAGTATATATTATTTTTATAATTGGGAAAATGCACTTATTTTGTATGATTAAATCATGATAATGTTTTCTCTCCTGTTGATAATTTGTGGACCCTATACTTAAATTAAGCCTGCTATGCTATATATGTAGGTTTTCTTTTCAAAATGAAAATAAAAAACTATTTGTTTCCTAAGTATAAAAATAAAAGTAATAGAGAGACTTCCAGTTCTGAGACAAGAGGGAATATTCCTTCTGCTACATACAGCTCAAAGCCCTGGACAGTATATGTAAAATAATACAAAGGAGACTCTGAAAGGTAGGGATAAGGCAGACTAGCTAGTTACTTAGAAAGACATGGTAGTAAGTACACAAGCACACAGGGCTTTTGCTTTGCTTCACATAGTCCATGTATAGTCCATATATCTATGTATCTGGAGATGCAGTGAACCTGGAAATATCAGTGGGCTCAGACAAAACAGCTTCCCCCACCCAAAGCATGCTTTGTCTAGACCAAGGAGCAGCAAAGATACAGTCTAGCAAGGGAGAAAACATTTAGTTAATCTGATTGTTAAGATGGATTGTCAACTTGATTGGTTTGAGATCTGCCCATGGGATTAGTAAAGGACATGGCTGGGTGTGTCTGGGTTGGTTATAGAGGTGTGACCTTGGGGTCTGTAACTTTTCCCTGTCCCTTTCTCTCTGGTGTTGTTTCCCTGCTGTTCCCCTGCTCCTCTTCCCAGGTGCCATGAACTAAGCATCTTTGCTCTGCCACACTTTTCCACCATGATGTTTATGCCTTGGAGCTAGCCAGTCCTAAACTGAATCCCCTGAAATCGTGAGCCATGTTAAACCTTTCCTTCTTTAAATTGTGGGTGTTGGGGCCGGTGAGATGGCTCAGCGGTGTAAGCGCCTGCCTGGCAAGTGCGAGGGCCCGAATTCGACTCCCGGATTCCACATACGAAAAAAAGGGCCGGTGATATCGCTCAGCGGCACGGGCGCCTGCTGGCGCGCGAGGTCCTGAGGTCGACCCCCGGTACCCACAAAAAAATAAAAATAAAAATAAAAAAAATAAATTGTGGGTGTCAAGGTATTGTGTTCCAGCAACAGGAAAGCTAGTACAGTTAATAATTGCCTTTGCAGTAGTTAACATAAGAGGCTTACAGACTCCTGCTTGCAAGTTGATCCTTGCCTGGCATCTGGGAACTTCCTACAGTTCCTACATGGATGAGAAACTATCCCTAAGTGATGAGAGTGACTCACTGTGCCTAGATTGCTTGCAAACAATGTGATTTAACCACGTACCTTGATTCATCCTGGGAGTTTGGAAATTTGGTACATGCAAAGGAGCAGGTACCTACATAAAAAAAAAAAAAAAAACCTTGAGCACTGAGTCTTTCATGAACTTTCTTGCTAGACACATTTGGCACCTGTTGTCACAATTTACTGTTGGAGAAATTAAATGAATCTTATGTAATTCCACTGGGATAGAACTCTTAGAATCTTGTTTCTGGTTTCCTCTAGACTTCATTCCACTTTTCTCTTTGCTGATTTTGTTTGTAACTTTTTGCTGTAATAAATCTTATCTGTGATATAACTATATTCTGAGTCCTGGGTGTCCTCCTAGAGAATCACTGAAGCTGGGCATGTTCTTGGAGACCCCTGACACACTGCCATACTCCAAATAACAGAAAAAGTTCTGGCCACTGTCAAGTCACCCCTGTCTGTAGTACCTGAAAAAAGTATATGAAGAGATATACTAACAAATAAAAATGGAAATAGAGTCTTATTTCTATAAGATTATAGAATAATAACCAACCGAAAGATAAGAAAGTAGAAAATAAACAGAAAGGACGCACAGAAAACAAGAAATAAGGTAGCAGACTTAAGCCTTAATATATTAACAGTTACATTACAAAAGGTTTACTTCATTTCTAAAAGCCCAAAACTAGAACAACCACAATGACCAATAGGTGAATGATTAGACAAATTGTGGTAAATAGATATAGTCATAAAAAGGAACAAACGGTGAATATGCATATTAGCTTGAATGGATCTCAAGAGCCTTATGTTGAAAGAAAAGGCCAATCTCAAAAGGTTTATATTATCTGATTCCATTTACACATTTTCAAAATGATAAAATGATAGAGGCAGAAAACAGTCCAGTGGCCAGGGATTAGGAAAGAGAAGGAATAGGGTAAGATGAGAGTATAAAGAGGTTGCACAAGTGATATGTTTGAGGGTATGGAATACTTGTGTGTCTTGATTGTAGTAGTGATTACATGAATATACACATGTTAAAATAGCACAAAATCATATGCACACATGTTATGTCAATGTTGATTTCTGGGTTTTGATATTATACTATAGCTATATAGATGCAGTCATTGCAAAAAAAATGGGTTAAGGGCATTTATGACTTCACAGGATTCAACTTCCTCTGAATTTATAATTATTTAAAAAAATTTTTTAAAGTATACATATGTGTTTACATATATACACACAAACATATGAAGTAAAGGTTTGCAAGGATAGTCACAGTAACCGTGGTAAGGATGCATCTGTGCAATTTGAATGTTTTACGAAAGAATGCTATTGTAGTTTGGATCTGGCCTGCATGTTTTAAGGTTCCGCCCCCACCCTGTGGTGCTACTGGGAGGTGGTGGATCCTTTAGGAGGTGGAGCTTAATGGAAGGAAGTTAGGTCTTGGGGTATATATCCATGATAGGGATATTAGGACCCCAGCCTTTCCTGGTCTCTTTTTCTCTCTTGTTTCCTTGCCACCATGAGGCAAACAGGCTCCTGAAAATATAAACAAGATGAAAATAAACTGTTCTGTGATGCTACAAAGAGATAATTTCATGCATTCAATAAATATTTATTGAGTAGATCCTGTGGTTCTGTTATCTGCCAACATCTTAATGTATGCATTTCAGAACTTTCCTGATCACTGAGTCTTATACAAATTGTAATCATTTATTGATATGGTTTATTATATGCATAATGTGCATCATAATATAATATGCCCTTATTACTTAACATTTAGAAATAGTTTATTCAGCATATATTTATGGAGCACCAACTTTAGCTAACATAATATTAGGCTTTGAGAATAAAATGGTAAGATATTTCAGATATAGTCTGTTTCTGTTATTAGGTAGTATCAAAAGTACTCCAGGTCCTTCTTTTTCTTTTTAGACAGAGTCTCGCTACGTAGCTCAGGCTGGCCTTAAACTCACTATGTAGCCCATGCTGGCCTCAAACTTGAGGTGATCCTTCTGCCTCAGCCTCCCAAGTGTATGCATTTCAGAACTTGGAATTACAGGCACATACCACCATGCCTGGCTCCAGGTGCTTCTTGCCTCAAAAAAACAATTGGATGAGACAAGCCAAAAACAGTGTCAAAAAGTTTATTTGAAAAGTGAGGGGTGAATGAGTATGAGAGAAACTAGCTCTGCAGAGTGAACTTGGGAAGAACAAGAGAAAAAGAAGACAAAAGCGAAAATAAAAGTACACACTGCATCTGAGAAATATAGTGTGGGCTACCATAGGAATTCATAATAGTGACTCCCAGTGGGAACTGGTCTTTTTATATCGTCCATATATCATGGGAGCTAGTGAGAAGTTCCACATACAGGGTCCTGAGAATTATTTGGCACTGTCCTGGGATCGTGTGACAGGTCCCGTTCATTTCCCCAACCAGCTTTGCCACACCCTATCTCCTATATCATTTCTTTGCAAAACTTATAGTGAGAGACTGTCACTCAACTAACACTATCTTCATGAAATTCATAATTACACAGTACAACAAGTTTAGACAACTATAGATAGTGCTTCAAAATACCCATCTGTGAAAACAAAGGTTGGTAGCTATGATGGCAAAATACCAAGGCATATTTATCATTAAAGGAAATGAACCAGTAGAAGGAAGTTAAAACTATAAGAGCAAGAGGAGGGGATACTGAACTTATAGAAAGCTTCTTGAGAAGGAAAAAATCAGAACACAAGTATAAAGGTTGGCTTCAGATGGAAGGGAGCGGCCTCAATTGAAAGAGAAGCAAAAGAAGTGCTTAGATTTAGAAAGGTCTGAAGAAGAACTACAAAAATACAGGACAATGTCATCTGCCGAGAGCAAGGAGGTAAATTCTCCAGTCAGAGGTTTGAAGACAGTGGAAGTTTTAAGTAGTTGTTTCAGAAAAGCAAACAGAATAGAGAAAGCCAGGCTTAGTTAACAGCCTGTAGAATCTGTCCTCTAGGACAGATAGAACATTTTTAGCTCCTTGATTGCAGGCAAGAAAAATGCAAGGGAGTAGGTATTAGAAGAGAGAGATAAAGTGCTATAGTGAAAGGAGGATTGTTTTCCAACTGGGAGAAAGAAAGCTTTACAAGACAAACAGATCTAAGTTGGGCAAAAGAAGGCAGTTGCTAAACAAAGAAAATGGTCTGAGAAAAGGGAATAAACAGGTGTGGGGGAGATAAAGATAAAACCAGGGTAGCAGTGAATTCCTCGCCCGGAGTAGGGATACCCTTTTGGCTTCCAAAACAAAGATGGTCATGGTGATAACTGCAGCTGATCATGTGAATTTGTGAGATTGGTTTTATATTTTCTTTTGTCTCTTAGAATTGATAACTTATCCACCAGGCCTCCCAGTTATCTTTAGTTGCTGCAAAGACATGAGGGAAAGACAAGCGTAATATTCTCCATGCCTTAGAAGAATGGATCCAGAGAGCAACAGGAAAGAAAAATTTTTCTCTTCTTTTTGGCAGTTTTTAGTTGCTGTGTGTCCTTTCCTAGGTCTATTTTGTGGTTATTCTTACGAGTCTACTCCCTTATTAAGACGTTTTGATCTACTCTAAGGGTTTTCTTAACATTACTTTTTATCTCATGAATATTTAACCGAATAGAAATGGACCTGGAGGAACTGAGATACGGGCAAAAGAAAACTTGAAACCATTTTTTAGATGGGCTATTTGTTATTCTGCTACCCTAATTCTTTGAGAGACACTGTTCAACACTTGGCAACTATTAAATGATTTACACTGAGGTAATACCTAACAGAGATTCCTTGTCACATGGCTGTTCTACCATAAACGATGGGAAGGAACCTCGGCATGAATATTGTTGTTATATCAATATATCAATATGTGATCAACATACATAAGCTTCTCTAATCACAATAGGAAAAACAGAGAGTAGCGAAACACCTAGTTAGAAGGTGAATAAAGCAAGGAAGAGAGATTGTGTTGGAAAAAAAGCCCATTATTCACTCTGGAGACCAGTCCCTTGTCTTTTGACTGATAGTACTACAAACGAGCGATTTTTGCCCATTTTTAAAATTTAGTACTTCCTCTTTTTTTGAAGAAGGCAAGACACTGAAATTTTTTGAACAAGCAGATATTCACACATTACCAGTGCAGCGATTAATTACCAAGAGGGAAAGAAGGATGTAAAATACTGGCTCTTAACTGGAGGACTGTTGGCTCTTTGCTTCCTGTCACTTCCAAGAGGGGAACGTGAATCTGTTACAATGCTGTCAAATAGGAGGGAAAAGGACTGGTAAACACTTGATGCTGACATTATTTTGGGGATTTTCCTTACTTTTCAAAACCAAAGTTTAATAACGCATCATATACACCAATCCAGTGGGCAATGATCTTTAAAATTTTTACTTTATCATTTATGGATTTTTTGGCACAACAGCAAATGTTATCCTTAGGACTTCCCTGTATGAACTGTTCTGAATTTCCATTAAAAATCTGAAATTCCTTCCTCAGCGCAACTATAACGGAAGTGGGGCTGGGCAGGTGGAGACAGGACACAACAGTGATCTCAACTCCGTCTCTCATATTCAGTTTTGCGTCCTCGGCTCTCAGTCTTGCTCCTCCTTGTCCCTAGCTCCCGCGGTTCTTCTTGGATTAGGTAAAAATCCTAACCCTCTGAAATTATTAGTGCTGGCGGCTTCTGCAGCAAATGTGGTTCCAAGGCCTCATTTCTCAAAGGTCGCCTTTTAGGCCTCATTCAGAACCCGATACAGTCGCATGTCACATCCCCGAGGCCCACGAAAGCCAGCGCCCCACGCCTCATCCCGCTCTCCCTTCGGCGAAACAATACAACCGACGTCACCCGGGCCGAAGACCCACCCCGCCCCCAGCCCCCTCAGCACAGGCGCATGCGCAGAACAAGCGGTGGCTGTTCCAGGATCGCGGGCATCTGCACAACCGTTACGGTCTCGGAAAGGACCGAGTTCCTCGTCGCCTAGTGGAGATCCCTGGCAGCAGCTAACTAGCATTAGCACCTAATTAGAAAAAAAAGCAACTAGTCGCTTCGTCCCCAGCGCGTTTCCGTTTCAAACCACCCACTTCCGGCTTGCCTGCCGGTTCCGGCCCCGCCCACCGCTTCCGGTCTCTGAGGTTCCGCTGCGGTCGGTTTCTGCGTCCGCTGCAGCTGGTTCCGCCACGCTCCAGGTGAGGGGACGCGGGTCAGCCTGGCGCGCTGCCGTTGGCGATGCGTCGGGGCCGGGGACGCGACTCTGCTGCCCGCGCCGCGTAGCCTGCACCGCGGCCGCCCGCGGCGGGATGGGGGCCGTGTCTGTCAGCCCGGCGCCCGGGCCTTGGCCCCGGCCGGCGGGCGGTGGGGCGCAGCCTTCCCGCCCGGCCTGCTGTCCCATCTCCAGGGCCTCCCGCCCTCCTGTCTGTTTGGGGACCCAGCTTCACTCCTCCCTCGTCTTGCGCTTGTCTGTGTCCTCTCTCCTTGTTGAAGACTTACCCTCCTTCTTGGTACCGGCCTTCTGATGCTGCCCGTACCAGTCCCTTTGTACAGCTCTCTCCTCTGCACCATTTCGCAGTTGTTGATGTATTGTCCTGGCAAGGAATCGACGGTGCTTCGCAGCGACCTTATGTTAGACTCGTCGAAAAGTTACCCCTGTCCTTTCAGTTCCAAAGTTACATTTGCTGCTGTGATTTCAAACTGCCGCCTTTGCTACTTTCTAATTGTACGTTCTTGGCAAGTTAACTTCTTTTTCAGGTTTCTGGTCTATATAATGAGGGCAGTTGTTCAGGATTGTGAAAAGTAAATGAGGTGATGTAGTTAAATTGTGTGGCATGTAACTCTGTCACCACCACCATAATATAGCTCTTTATATAAAGTGCTGTCACAGGTGTTGTCTCCTACCTTAACACTGTACCTATCTAGTAAATACAGCATTAATTTCCTCACCTTTGCTTGAGAAGACGGAGTCCCAGAGTTAGGAATTGACTAGGCAAAGCCAACACAGTATGTTAGGCAGCTGTTCTTTGGGTTTGGGACCCCCCCCACCTCACACCCCCATAATTTTTCATACATTTGTATCTTGCTGCCCCATTAGTGTGCATGATCCCTCCCTGCTTCACTTCCTCCCTCTCTCCCCTTTTTTCTTTTGTGGTATTAGGGATTAGACCCAGGGTCTCAGCCTTGCCAGGGAAGCACTGAGCTGCATCCCCACCCTTTTTCGTTTGAGACAGTCCCACTCAAGTTGCCCAGGCTGGCTTGTAACTTGCAATCCTCCTGCCTCAGCCTCCCGAATAACTCCAATTACAGGTGTACAACACTACACTTGGCTGTGCATGATCTCAGCAGTGAGGAAATGAGGTTCAGTAACTTAAAAACTGTCTTAAGGACTGTTAACTGTCTTAAATGTTGAACTCTTGAAAGAGCCTAGAGAGGTGGCTCTCAAATTGTAACATGCATTAGAGGTGTTGGGATTTGGCCAATTAAAACACAAATTGTTGGATCATTCTTTCCATCTTTGAATATATTTCTAACAAGTTACCAAGTGAGGTCAATGCTGTTGATTGGTCCAGGGCCACACTTTGTTAAGCACTAGACTAGAAGAGAAATAATTTGTCCAAGATCCTAGAACCCAGGTGGTCTCACTCCAAACTCTGCTCTGCCCTGCCCATTAGTGCTGGATGCTTTCCTAGTTGTTATAATCATTTTTATTCCCATCTTACTTAAACCATATTTCAATTTGACTCCAAAGTCCATTTGTCTTTTTATTGAAGAACATAACATTTGTTAGAACAAATTCTAAAATAGAGTATGTTGCCTAAATTAGCATATTTGTTTTAAACCTTCAGTAGAATGGATTATAAATATAAGTGAGTTAAGTATAAGTGTGTATAAATATGAAACATGAATAAATATAAGTATGAATTATATTCATAGGAGTAAGGGTGAATTTAGGGTACTCTCTTCTAGTGGCGATGTAAATAGCAGACATTGTTTCCAAGTTATTTTTGCATATTGAGACTAAAATTTGCCTTCTCTTTTAGCATTGGGTGCAGTCGTTGCATGACTAGTGCAATCAAATGTTTCACCAAATAATTGAAAGCATTTGGGAAGACCAATACTTCAAGATTAGCAAACGCAGATCTCTAATCCATGGTGGAATGAGTTTATGAAAAGTAGAAAGCTTTATGGGGAGTAAACTCACTTATCAACTTAATTGTTGATAAGAGAACAGCTGCTGTATAAAATTTGTATGCTTAGAACTGTGCCTATGGGTTTTGTATTTTTTGAAACTTTGATGCCTTAACTCCTGTAGGTCCATTTCAGGAGAAAAGACAATTATGGTATGGGAGATGTAGGGTATGAAAAATTTATTCAGAAGACCTGTTTACCAGCTATGTACCCACAAGCAGATTGTGTAGCTTCTCAGATCTTGTTTCTTTAAAGAGGGAACACTCTTATCAAACAACCTTATTATATGAGATTGCGTAATACTGGCCATTTCATAAAATATGAAACATAATGGCTTATTCTGTATTTAGCATGGTGCCTGGAATATAGTAAAAGTTCCACTTTAAATTTATTTAACCAATACTTACTTACATAGTATTTACCATGTCTAAACATTAACAAATTTAATCCTCATGAGAACCCTGAGAAGTTGGTATCATCCCTATTTTTCAGGTGAGGAAATCTAGGCACTAAGAGACCAGTTAACTTCCCAGACTCAAATATCTAGTAAGTGGGAAAGCTGGAATCTGAACCCAGGTGGTCTGGCTCTAAAGTCTGTGCTCCCTCTAGTGATTACAACGCGTTACCTGTTAAACATTAAATGAAAGACAATATTCTGTCACGGTGGAGCTGGCCTATAATCCTGACCAAGTAAAGCGAGAAGTAGCCAATTACTGTACCTTTCCTGATGAACGGCAGGGAGACTTTGATAGAGTATTAGGAAGTAGTAAGTCTAAGTCAAAAATTGGGATGGTGGAGTAATTTTAACTTTAGTCTCAGTAACTAGTGTTTGGGGAGCACTTCTGTAAGGAGAAGCATCTGTTTCTATACCGTCAAATTGTAAAATAGAACTCAAATTCCACCTGCTTAGGAAACTTAGAGTTTCAAGTTTGTCTTTGATACGTCAGTTTTAATTTGTTCCTTTGTGTATGCTTGCCGTTCTAGGTATTTTTTCCTGAAGGAAAGGTGCCTTTTCATATGCTTCAAAAATGGCTCTCCCAATCATTGTAAAATGGGGTGGACAGGAATATTCAGTGACCACACTTTCAGAGGATGACACTGTGCTAGATCTCAAACAGTTTCTCAAGACCCTTACTGGAGTGCTGCCAGAACGCCAGAAATTACTCGGACTCAAAGTGAAAGGTAATTCTGTCCCTACTGTACAGCTTTTGCATTGATATTTATGAATTTCTATTTCTTTGCTAGGAATTTTCCTAAAATTATTTTAGTGGTAAAAATTATAATGATAATGAGAACACCACCAGTAAGATTACTTTTTGTTCATCTGACAGTTGGTGTTTGCTTCTTAAAGCTTTGGCATAGAAATCTCAGGTGAAATGTCGTTTATCTTCTAACATCTGTATTTTAGCACAGTGTTTGCTTTACAGCTTGGGCCTTCTACTCTCCACGAATAATCTCTCCTGTTTCAAAAGTAAAGGTGATATTTAAAATTCATAGGTAGTGTTCATATCCAGCTAAAAGGGATTTTTGTGTTGGTTACATTTGTCTTACCATTGAAGGGTGAGTTTTGAGTACCTGTAAGTCTTAGGCACTTGATCTTCAAGGCTTCCTGACAAAGCGTTATCTTTATCTGGAACCATAAAATAAAACATGAATTTATGTTTAGTTAGTTGAATAAAGGTGTTCTAGGATAGAATGAGGGAAAACAACGCTTGCATTAGTTGTGACTTCTTAGTTCTAGATTGGACTAATTCAGCAGTAATAATTTGTTAATGTAAGAAAACAAAACAACAACAAAATCCCAAAACTGCTATTGCATCTGTACCAAACCTTTTAATGTTAGGGTTTTGTATAATGAAATAGTGAAACTAGCACCTGAACTTTAGTGAGAAAACAGTCATTTGCTTGTATTGTAGGCAAACCTGCAGAAAATGATGTTAAGCTTGGAGCTCTCAAACTGAAACCAAATACTAAAATCATGATGATGGGAACTCGTGAGGAGAGCTTGGTAAATGTTTACTTTTGTTACCATTTGTCCCGTTGAAGATAATATCATTTGTAATTTTAATTGTGGTAAAATTATCAGTCTCTATGGTCAATGAAAAATAAAAGCTGTACAATGAGTATAGTATTAACTCAGCAGAAGATAAGTGCTGGGGAACTTAACTGTAAGTGTAGTAGTAGCCCAAATGGTCAAATTGAACATGATAAATCTGTCCAGGGGACACATATAATGGATTATTAATTGTGGAAATCTTCCCACACTGTGTGTTTGAAATATTCTTGAACTCAAATTGTACTTCATTAGATTTTTATGCTGTGAATGTATTTGTTGTGTTAAAGGTAGTATGGTAAAACTCTTTTTCGTCTCTATAGGAAGATGTCTTAGGTCCACCCCCTGACAATGACGATGTTGTTAATGACTTTGATATTGAAGATGAAGTAGTTGAAGTAGAAAACAGGTAAGTGCCTTTTCCTTTAGGAAGAATTATCACATGAGAAAATGTGAATGCTCCATTTGATTTCATTTTTTCCACTAGGGAAGAAAATCTGTTGAAAATTTCTCGCAGAGTCAAAGAGTACAAAGTGGAAATATTGAATCCTCCCAGGGAAGGAAAAAAGCTGTTGGTACTAGATGTTGATTATACATTGTTTGGTAAGTCAATTAATAATGCTTTTCATCTTCTGTTCCCCACAACAACTTTTGTTTTTCTTTTGTTTGTTTTTTTTCCAGCAACTCAGGGTTCGCATGAAATATTTGAAAGCTTTTCTTATTATTACAAAAGTAAATCATTCACTGTAGGAAATACAGATGAAAAAGTCATTTGTAATTTCAAGACCCAAAGATGACCACTCTTAATATTTTGGTGTGTATCTTCTAGTGTGTATGTATGTATTGCTTTTTTTTCTTTTACTTAATTATAGATAGAATATCATCTCAGTCATTAAATATTATTTGTTGTGAATATATATGTATATATAACATACAGTATTTTACTTCGTGGATGCATCATAATTTAACTTAATAGTTTCTGATTAACACTTACATTTTTATGAGGAGTATTTAAAAAGTCATTTTGGATATTTTATCCTTTGTTTCTGCTTATTTATATTCAGGCAATTTCTTGAATTTGAAATCTTACCATGTCAATTGAAAAAGACACGTTTATTTCCTCCTCTATTATTGGGAAGAAGTATGTACTCATACTGCAGTTTATTTACCTCTATTCCTAGACTTTAAATGTACTTCATAACTTAACATACACTTATTTTAAGATTTAATAAGTAAATTGGTCGTGTCCTTTTGGTTGAATGTGATTATATCTGCAAGGTGATGACTAAATGTGAATATAGGAGGCCTAGTTTTTCATTTTCACAAATAATATCTGAACTTTAGAGAGTAATGAGAAAAAAATTTGCAACTTATGGTATAAGCCAGAATTCTCAGTATTGCTCTTTGTACTTTGAGCAAAACTGATCAATAAAAATTGGAGCTCAAGGATACTAACTTTTGTGCTTTGAAAGATGTATCTGTCAGCCAATCTAATTCAACCTGAAGCAGGGTGCAATTGAATGTTTATGTTACATTTGATAATTACTACATGTCATAATTTCAGTGTCAATTTGTCCACAATAAGAAACTAATAATCATGTATGATCAATTTTGTTTTAGACCATAGGTCTTGTGCAGAGACTGGGGTAGAATTAATGCGGCCATATCTTCATGAATTTCTAACATCTGCGTATGAAGATTATGACATTGTTATTTGGTGTAAGCTATATTTTTTTTTAGATTTCCATGGAAATAAGGTTATTCCTTATATTATTCTGCCGAATAAAACATGAGTTAAAAAGACCTATATAAATATGAAACTTTTCTTTTTTTTAGGAAATTCATAAAATTAAGCATGTTTGACTTTCTTGCATGTGCATAAACTTACCTATATTTGTTACATAACACTGAAGTAGTTTTAGTATAGAACAAAAATAAATTATGGTGTCAGAATGAAAATGGCCTTATTTTCTTAACATCCTGACCTAGAGTAGAAATTTTTCTGATCTTTACTGTGGAACCCTTGGTGCCTCAGTGTATTGCTGTTTTCTTTCTTGCTCACTCTAGTTTCAAAACACTTGGAGAAAGATAAGTTTTTTTAAACCACAGTGATGTAACTGTACAGAAATAAAAGGCGGTGTAAGTTACTTAAGGAAAATTGATACATAGACTGTACTGAGTTACTGTGTTACTCATATTGTGCTCTGTGGGTCACTCTAAGAACACACAGGTCTGTGATAAGGTAATGCTTGTTCTCCAAAATGTAAACTTAAGGACACTGTTAGTTCAATTGATATTTATTTTTGCCAAGAGTTTCTTGAAAAATGAAGCAGGGCATTGATTTACGTCCCACATTTGTACAAACATTTAAAGATGTTTCTTGGCAATGTCATAAGCAGATAGGAGTTCTCGTTGTGAATTAAATAAAATGCCGTCCATTAAAGTGCTATATTGTATTTAGTTGAGTGAGGTCTTTGATGAGAAGCCAGATAGTGGGTTATAGTCTGTAAATTTCCTTTGTAATTACCCTTATGAGTATTTTTATTGTCAGTGATAAGAGAAGTTCACAGCTGTTAAGATTAAAAGCATTAAAAATTTGATAATTTGAGTGCATGCCTGTAATCTCAGCACTTGGGAGGCCAAGGCAGGAGGATCACCATGAATTTGAGGGCAGCTTGGGCTACATAGTGAGTTCAAGTCTGAACTACAAAGCAAGACCTTGTCTCAAATAATGTATTTTTCTAGTTTAATATTGTAAGGGGAGAGAGCTCCCTGCTTAGCAGATGTTTGTTCTGCAACTGATGTCTAAGAGAACATTTGAGAAAGTTTATCTTAAAACTAGTTTATCTTGGGCCAGTGAGATGGCTCAGCGGCTTAAGCGCCTGCCTGGCAAGCACGAGGGCCCGAGTTCGACTCCCGGAACCCACATACGAAAAAGGGGCTGGTGATATCGCTCAGCGGCACGGGCGCCTGCTGGCACGCGAGGTCCTGAGGTCGACCCCCTGGTACCCACAAAAAAAAAAAAAAAAAAACTAGTTTATCTTAAAAGGTTAAAGAACTTTTATATATTTAAGTAATTTTTTTTGGTAAATTATAATATTTTGTGGCAGTATGTTAATACGGGCACTTCACTTTGGAACTGAATAAACTAGGATTTTAATTCTGGCTCTGTCTTTACTATGTGACATTGACATCATTTAATCTCTCAGGACCCTAAGTTCCTCACTTAAAAATAATGATAAACCCAAAATATAAAGATGAAAATAAAAGATAGTAGGAAACGTGAGGTAGACTTTGTGAAGATGGGAAGGGAATCTGGGAGAGGGAGAGAGGAGGGTGGGAGGAAGGGGAAGTAAAATGATTGAGATGCAATATGTGCAGTTCCCGAGATGCATGTGGTTATGTACCTCAGATATATCAGCAACTAAAAACAATAATCAGTATTGCAGCCATTTCCATGTCTGACATCTAGTAGTTATTTAATAATGAGAAACTGCTAGCTATGAGTTTCTTTTTCATCTGGGAATTGTAGACACAAAATAGATATTAAATTTCTAAAAAAAATCTTTTCCTGTTTTGTATCTGTTTTCATTGTAGATAACGTAGTCTCTAAAATTTTAGTTCAGCTGATCAGTTTTGCATGTTAAGGTAATTCTTTTGCTTTTCGTGTGTATATGCGGAATATTTTTGTCTCGAGGACTCAGATTACCTCTTTCGTCTTTACATACATATAGACATACACAGACTTTAAGTAGTTAAACTACTTTTTCCCTCTTCTTAAACATTTTTCTTGGTAATGTCTATATAGTTTAGTCCAGTAACTTGGGACCAGGGGAGCACATAGAGATGGTTTGTAATTAGTGTCAGCAATCCCAAAATTGGTCAGTGTCTGACAGTGAGCAGACTTGCAACACAGGTATACAGTTTATAAACTCGTATCTTTTTTTTGTTATAAGCTGCTTCACTCAGCATTAAGTTTGCTAAACCTGAAAAATGCAGATTTTCATTGGACCTAGCTGATCTTCAGCATAAACTTTTTTTTTTTTTTTTGTGGGTACCGGGGGGTCGACCTCAGGACCTCTTGCGCCAGCAGGCACCCATGCCGCTGAGCGATATCACCGGCCCCTTTTTCGTATGTGGGTTCCGGGAGTCGAACTCGGGCCCTCGTGCTTGCCGGGCAGGCGCTTAAGCCGCTGAGCCATCTCACCGGCCCCAGCATAAACTTTTGACACATAACCTCAATATGCTCATGTTGATGTGGATAGATAGATAGATATAGATAGATAGATATGCATTTCCTGCAGTTAGGAACGTGGAAGAAAGTTAAAATTCAGACATCCCAAATTTAAGTTTGGAATTGGGAATTTGGGTCTTACCAATTTCCTAGGTTCAGGATTCTTTTGAGTGCTGGTTAACTGTATTTTATAGGTAAATGTTATTTAAGCTTTATTCTTTTTTTTTTTTTTTTTATGTGGGTACCGGGAGTCGAACTCAGGACCTCACACTTGCCAGGCAGGCGCTTATGCTGCTGAGCCATATCACTGGCCCTAAGCTTTATTCTTTCCAGTAGAGAAAGTTTATTTTTGATCACTATTTAAAAGAAAATTACCATAAATATACTAGGGGCTATTACTTGTCTTACTTAGAAAATTTATTTATGTAGATTTTTTAAGTGAAATTAAAACTTTTCATATGTTTTGTATATTCCTCATATTTTAGCTGCAACAAATATGAAGTGGATTGAAGCTAAAATGAAAGTAAGTGTTAGAAACAGCCATTTTAAAATGACTTGAAACTGTCTTGTTAAAAGTTCTGAAACTAAATCAATTTCATTCTTACTGGTGGACATTTAGTAGATAAATAAATGTGGGGGTAGAAATGTCTTTAAGGTTTGGGCCGGTGAGATGGCTCAGCGGCGTAAGCGCCTGCCTTGCAAGCGCGAGGGCCCGAGTTCGACTCCCGGATCCCACATACGAAAAAGGGGCCGGTGATATCGCTCAGCGGCACGGGTGCCTGTTGGTGCACGAGGTCCTGAGGTCGACCCCCCGGTACCCACAAAAAAAAAAAAAAAAAAAAAAAAAAAAAAAAAAAAAAGAAATGTCTTTAAGGTCTGTGTCATGGTGGTTTGTACTGAATGCCTAAGCTATTTTCAAGAAAAAGTACAGCTAAACTTTCCCTTGTTTTCCTCCCCATTTTACAGTAAGTTTTTTTGTTTCTGGTTTATTTTCCTTGGATTACCATTTGTTGATTTAACTAAGTGAAATTAAAACACTTGGTAGTCGTTTAGTAAGATGAATGGCCAATGGTGTAGAAAGTTGGGATTTGGAGAAATTGCAGCTGGAATATAAAAATATATATAAATAAAATTTTATTTTATTTATAGAATAGATAAATTTATTTATAAAATAAAATTTTATATCTAAAGTATAGATATATATAAAAAATTCTTGAATTTTCCATATTATTATATTTTAATCTCATAAACGCTTATGTTTATAGGAGCTGGGAGTGAGTACAAATGCAAATTATAAGATTACCTTCATGTTGGACAGTGCGGCTATGATAACAGTACATACCCCAAGGAGAGGACTGATAGATGTAAGAATTTATTTTACTTTTATTTGAAGACATGTTTATTTTCTAGTGTACGTTTTGTATTTATACTGATGGAATAAATTATGGAGTTGAGAAATTCATCTGAGTGGATAGCAAAGTGACAGTTTTGACATCGGAAATGAGTATTGTCATATAATGTGACATAGAAAAATGAATTTAAGTTTAAAAGATTTGAATTTTAATGAAGCAGGACTGTCAGGAAAGCACCGTGGTCAAAGGTAATTGTCTTGTGATGGTAACAGCATAGTTTTGCCCGACAGTAGGTGAGAAAAATACTGAATATCATCAAGGAAGTTACTAGAAACAACCCAAAACGTACTCACTTTGCCCTGTATGAAAATGCTAATAAAAGCAGGTACTTCCTAATACATGTGCTTCGGGGTGATGTATCTGAAGCCCTAGAGAGTAGGAACAAGAGCCATCAGAGAAAAGGATTGGGCTAAAAAGACTAGGGGTTTTTACTTTGTTTACTCTCCAAGTAACTGCTGGCAGGATTGAACACCAGCTATCTGCACAGCTCTGTGAGGCACTGCTGGTAATAAAGAGATGAGCTAAACATAGTCCGTGCCTTTTGGAAGCACACAAGCCGGAACTGTGGAGAGCTTAGCATGGTAGAAAAGCTTAGGTAAGACAGTGTTAAAATCACGAAAGTTATAAACTGAATGGTTTAAGTGCATGGGGATTCATTCTTGAAAGAAATGTTGCGTACATCTGGGGAAAATACACTTTATTACCTACTAAAGTAAAATAATACATTTCCAAAATCTAAACATCAAAAAGAAGTTTAGGAAACGTTAAACATAGCAGTGTTTGTAATAGTGAAAAATTAAAATAATAAAATAATCCTCAATTTCCAGGAATAGAGAATTAGATGTATAAATTGTAGTTACCCTTACAATAGAATACAATGAATCATTTGGTATAGTGTAATAGTTAATGTTTTAAAAAAATTTTAAATTTTCATGACACAGTGAAAAGTATTTTAGATAATAATGTCTACAAACTATTAGAATGTGGTTTAGTCTGGGATTTCCTAGTTCAGCAAAGAATCTGTGAACTCTCTGAAGCTGCTGTTTAATCACAAAGCCCGGGGGTAAACACATCAGAATATCTAGTTGTCATTCTTGGTGCTGACTAGATTATAGGTGATGCAAAGTGTTCCTTTGTGCTTTTCTGTACTTTAAAGTTATTCTGAGAAAGAAGTAGTCTAGGTTTTGGGAAAAAAGGGTACTTGACCTAGTTATCAAATGACAGCATTTTTTTTTTTTTTTTTTTTTTTTTTATTTTATTTTTTTTTGTGGGTACCGGGGGTCGACCTCAGGACCTCGCGCACCAGCAGGCGCCCGTGCCGCTGAGCGATATCACCGGCCCCTTTTTGGTATGTGGGTTCCGGGAGTCGAACTCGGGCCCTCGCGCTTGCCGGGCAGGCGCCTAAGCCGCTGAGCCATCTCACCGGCCCCAAATGACAGCATTTTTGAAGAGGATGTAGAATTTCTAATCATGGGTGTCAAAGACTGATCTCTGGGACCTGTTAGCTAAAACACCCAACAATTTGGCTTATTGTGTCTGTTCTAATGTATTTGCATTCAAAATAATTGGCAGGTTTTTTGTTTGTTTGTTTGTTTTTCTAGTAGCAAATAGTGAAAAAAAAATACAAGCAATAAAATTACAGTATAATGAGGACACTGAGAAGGAAAAAGTTTCCTTCATATTAAAATAAATTATAGAAAAGAGAAAAATAAAAGTGACAACCTTTGTCAAAATTTATTGCCATTTTGTATCTTATTGTATACATTACCGTAAATGAAATTCCTGCCTTTAGCAAAAAATAATTTTCTTTAAAAAGTTTATTTAGAAAAGTTCCTATCTTGTAATATAGTCACACGATTCACAAATAAAAGTAAATCATAATGAAAATTTCTGCCAGTTGGGCCCCTCAGCCATTTATTATCCCTATAATCACTTACTGTTACCTCTGGTGTGGTCTCACAGAAACTTTATGCAGTACCAATAGAAGCAGCTATATGAAGAATCATCCCTTTGAAGCCTTGCCTTAAAAATTCTGAAATAAGAGCAAGAATTTACAAATTATGGTGCTGTTGAAGATGTTATCAAATGCATTAGAAATTAGGAACTTGTGTCATTGAATTAGAGACAAAATCAGTTTCTTCTCAAAATATTTAAAGTACCAGGGCCGGCGAGATGGCTCAGCAGCGTAAGCGCCTGCCTTGCAAGCGTGAGGGCCGGAGTTCAACTCCCGGATCCCACATACGGAAAAGGGGCCGGTGATATCGCTCAGCGGCATGGGTGCCTGTTGGCGCGCGAGGTCCTGAGGTCGACCCCCCGGTACCCACAAAAAAAAAAAAAAAAGTACCAAAAGAGCCAGGTACATTGTCCCTCACTGTGTTGTTCTAGTTTTGTAAATAGACCTGATGTAACTCTCAAGCTCTGAGAGGGCGTGCAATAGCCCAGGAAGTCATGTGACTGCATAGCAGCCATTAAAGAATTGCTTTAGATCCTTCTAAAACTAAATAACTACTCTTGTCCCAGAATTTGCGTGTTAAAATTGTGGAAAGTCTTAGAATGTGTTTAGTTTGATTAGAACGTGGACAGACTTTTCGGAAAAGTAAACATTGCAAGTTGACATCATGCTTTGAACTTGTGTTGTCCATGATCAGCTCACGTAGTCATCATCGTCTTGGAGGGAGGGAACTCTGGTTTTGTTCTACCATTTAGTAGTAGCTTTGCTTTTAAGGAAGGATAAACCATTGAGAAGATTGGACTTAAATCTAAACTTTTATTCTAAGGTAAAGCCTCTTGGTGTTATTTGGGGAAAGTTTTCTGAGTTTTACAGCAAGAAAAATACCATTATGTTTGATGACATAGGAAGAAATTTTCTAATGAACCCACAGAATGGACTAAAGGTAAGCTATACTTTTATATGCTCATGTAATCTGGACTTCGTGGTAGAGCTTTCAGCACTATTGAGCTTCATTAATTTTTTTTTTTTTTTGGAACTGGGAATCAAACTCAGGACCTCACACTTACCAGGCAGGTGCTGTGCTGCTGAGCTATACCCTCTGCCCTGAATTTCATAAATTTTTAAACATGCAGTCAAGTGCCATTGCATAATTCTGTTTTTAGTCATTGACCACATGTCTGAGGGTGGTTCCATAAGATTACATAGAAACTGAAAACAATTCCTATCTCAGTATTTTCACTGTGTCTTCCTTTGTTTAGATGAATACTTACACTGCGTTACGGTTGCCTGCAGTGTGCGGTATAGCAACAGGCTGCACAGGTTTGTAGCCTGGGAGCGAGGGACTATACAGTAAAGCCTTGGCGTGCAGGAGGCTGTGACGTCTAAGTTGGTATTAGGGTGCGCTGTGCTCTGTGATTTCAATACAGTGGCGAAACTGCCTAAGAGCACATTTCCTTGTTACTAAGAGACACATGGCCATAGGTAAGAAAAGTCTAAGTATTTAGAGAAGTTCAGATGAAAATGAACAATCTGACTTCTGCATTGATACCTCCTTAGTTAGCCAATGCATCCAAGTGTTTTATTTTATTTTATTATATGTTTATTTTGGTGGAGACGTCTCACTAGGTAGTTCAGGCTGGCCTCAAACTCACTGTATAGTCCAGGCTGGCTTCCAACTCACAGTGATCTTCCTGCCTCAGTTTCCTGAGTGCTGAGATTATTGGTGTGCAGCACCACATGTGGCTCCAAGTGTTTTATTTTTAGTTAGATTTGTGGGAGCACCCTGGGCTTTTTGAGTTTCAGTGTCAGAAGTGAAATCAATAGATATTTTACTAGGAATACAAATCCTGTAATTTCTGGTATTCTCATTAACTGGATGGCTCGAACTAACGGTGTTTGTTTTCCTTTTTTTTTTTTTAATTTTAAAAAACAGTAGAACAAAATTTCAAAATAACATAATAGGAGGGTAACAATGGTTATATACATTGCATATTGTTATCTTTAAGTTAGTTACTCAGAGTGCAAGATATCAGCATTCAATTGTCCAAACAATGTTAGCACAAACCTTTCTTTTCAATGAACTAAGAGAAATTAGTAGTATATCTATCTTAACTATCTTTTATATATATGTATCTTTTTTTGTTTTTTTTTTGTTTTGCTTTGTTCTGTTTTGTTTTTTGCTTTTCCCTTCCTTCTTTTCTCCATTCTCCCATCCCAGTTTCTCTTTCCTTTTGAACAGTTTCTTCCTGTTTTACAATATTTATTGTACATTTTGGATCTTATTTACTGTTTCAGCTTCTCACATGAGGGAGACAATACAGTGTTTACACATGTACCTCCAGCTTATTTCACTTATGAGTATGGTCTCGAGTTGCATCCATTTACCTATAAAAGTCTCCAGGTTATCCTTCTTTATGGCTGAGTAGTACTCCATTGTATAAAAATACCACATCTTTTTTATCCATTCTTTGGTTGATGGGCATTTGGGTTGTTTCCAAGATCTAGCTATTACAGATTGTGCTACTATAAACACGGGTGCACATGTATCGCTGTAGTACGATGTTTTTAATTCTTCTGGGAAGATACCCAGAAGGGGAATAGCTAGGTCAAATGGGACCTCCAATCCTAGTTTTTTGAGGAATCTCCACACATTTCCACAGTGGTTGCACCAGTGGACACTCCCACCAACAGTGGAGAAGGGTTCCTTTCTCCCCACAGCCCCTCCAGCATTTGTTATTGGTTGATTTCTTGATAATAGCCATTCTTTCTGGGGTGAGATGGAATCTCAGTGTTTTAATTTGCATCTCTTGAATGACCAGTGATGTTGAACATTTTTTCATGTATTTATTTGCTGTTTGTATTTCATCTGAGAAGTGCGTATTCATCTCAGATGCCCATTTTTGGATTGGGTCTTTAAATTTGGGAGATCTGATTTTTTTTGAGTTCTTTATATGTTCTTGATAGTAATCCTTTGTCTGAGGAACAGCTGGCAAACATTTTTTCCCACGTTGTGGGTTGTCTGTTCACTCTGTTGGTGGTTTCTCTTGCTGTGCAAAAGCTTTTTAATAAGATGAAATCCCAGTTGTTGATTCTTTGTGATAGTTCCTGTGTGATGGGGGTTTTATTTGTGAAGTCTTTGCCTACACCAGTGTCTTTGAGTTTTACTTATTCTGTCTTCCAGCAGATTTAATGTTTCTGTTTTAATATTTAGATCTTTAATCCATTTCAAATTTAATTTAGTGCATGGTGAAAGATATGGGTCCAATTTTATTCTTAGGCATGTGCAGAGCCAGTTTTTCCAGCACCATTTATAAAAGAGGCTATCTTTCTTCCAGTGAATGTGTTTGGCACCTTTGTCAAAGATAAGGTGGCTTAGTATGTCTGGAGTTCTTTCTACATCTTCTAATCTCTTCCACTGATCTTCGGGTCTATTTTTTTTTTTTTTTTTTTTGCCAGTAGCATGCTGTTTTTATCACAGTAGCTTTATAGTATAATTTCAAGTTAGGGATTGTGAAACCCCCTGCCTTGCCTTTGTTGCCCAGAATTGCCTTTGCTATTCTAGGTCTCTTCTGGTTCCAAATGAATTTTAGGATTGTTTTCTCTAGTTCTGTGAGATATGCTATTGGAATTTTGATCAGAATGGTATTAAATCTGTATAACAATTTTGGAAGTATGGCCATTTTCACTATATTGGTTCTTCCTACCCAAGAGCAAAGGATATCCTTCCATTTTCTGATATCCTCTTCAATCTCCTTTTTCAGAGTACTGTAGTTTTCAGTGTAGAGGTCTTTTACGTCCTTTGTTAGATTGATACCTAAGTATTTCTTATATTTTGATGCTACTGCGAAAGGTGTTTTTTTTTTGTTTTTTTTTGTTTTTTTTATGTGGGTACTGGGAGTTGAACTCAGGACCTTGAGCTTTCCAGCAGGCACTTGTGCCACTGAGTGATATCACCAGCCCTGTTTTTCATTTATGTGGGTATCATGAGTCGAACTCAGGACCTTGTGCTTGCCAGGCAGACGCTTATGCCGCTGAGCTATCTCACTGGCCCGCGAAAGGTGTTTTTACCCTAATTTCTCTCTCAAAGTCTTTGGACTTTGTCAAAAGCTTTTTCTGCCTCTATTGAGATGATCATATGATTTTTTCCTTGGCTCTGTTACTGTGGTGTATTCCATTTATTGATTTATGTATGTTGAACCATCCCTGCATTCCTGGGATGAATCCCACTTGGTCATGGCGTACAATCTTCTTGATGATTTGCTGCATTTTGTTTGCCAGTATCTTATTGAGGATTTTTGCATGTATGTTCGTTAGGGAGATTGGCTTGTAATTCTCTTTCTTAGTTGGGTCCTTCTCTGGTTTTGGTATCAGGGTAATGCTTGCTTCCAGGAATGAATTTGGGAGTATTGCTTTCCTTTCAGTTTCATTAAAGAGTTTGAGAAGTAGTGGTGTTAAGTCTTCTCTAAATGTGTTGTAGAATTCAGCCGTGAATCCATCAGGGCCTGGGCTTTTCTTTGTTGAGAGATTTTTAATTACATCTTCGATTTCATTGATTGATATTGGTTTAGGATATTTATGTCTTCTTGATTGAGCTTTGGTAATTCATGTGTATCTAGGAATCTGTCCATTTCTTCTGCATTTTCCATCTTATTAGAATACAAGTTTTCAAAGTAGGTATAGATGATCTTCTGGATTTCTACAGGGCCGTTGTGATTTTAACCTATTCATTCCTAATTGCATGGATTTGAGTCTTTTCTTTCCTTTTTTTGATAAGGTTGGATAAGAGTTTGTCAATTTTATTTAATCTTTTGAAGAACCAACTCTTCGATTCGTTGATGCTTTGTATTATTCTTTAGTCTCCAGGGCATTAATTTCTGCTCTGATCTTTATAATTTCCTCCCTTGTACCAGGTTTTGGCTTAGCCTGCTCTTCTTTTTCTACAAGTTTGAGGTTCACCATTAAGTTGTTTATTTGAGCTTTCTCTGTTTTCCTGATATGGGTATTTACTGCTATAAATTTCCCTCCTAGGATTGCTTTCATTGTGTCCCATAAGTTCTGGTATGTTGTATTGTCGTTATCATTCAATTGTAGAAACTGTCTAATTTCTTCTTTAATTTCATCTGTGACCCATTGGTTGTTCAGGAGGGTGCTATTTAATTTCCATGTGTTTAGGAAGTTCTTGTGGTTTCTTTTGCTATTGATTTCCAGTTTCATTGCACTACAGTCTGATAATATGCAGGGGATAATTTCAATTCCTTTGCATTTACTTAAGCAGGTTTTATGAGCTAGTATGTGGTCTGTTTTGGAGAATGTCCCATGTGCAGCTGAGAAGAGTGTGTATTCTGATGTTGTGGGGTGGAATACTCTGTAGACATCTACTAAGTCCATTTGTTCCAAAGTTTGGTTCAGTTCTAATATTTCATTGTTGATTTTTTGTCTAGTTGATCTGTGTTTTTGTGACAGTGGGGTATTGAGATCCCCCAATACAATTGTATTAGTGCTTATTTGATTTTTCTTGCCCATTAATATTTGTTTTATATAGTTGGGTGCACTGGTATTTGTTGCATATATATTTATGACCGTTATCTCTTCCTCTTGGATTGTTCCCTTTATAAGGATGTAGTGACCTTCATCTCTCTTAATGAGTCTTGGCTTGAAATTCACTTTGTCTGCAAATAGAGTAGCTACCCTTGCTTTTTTCTGGGTTCCTGTCGCATGGAGTATTGTTTTCCATCCTTTGACTTTCAGTCTATGAATTTCTTTTTGAGTTAAATGTGTTTCTTGTATGCAGCATATTGTTGGATCTTGGTTCTTGATCCATTCTGCCAGTCTGTGTCTTTTGATTGGTTTATTGAGACCATTAACATTCATTGTTAAAACTGATATGTATTGACTTATCCATGTCATGTGTTTTTCCTATTGTTAGCTCCCCCTCTTTTTTTTCCCTCCCTCTGTTTAATTGTTTGCCTTTCCTGGTGGATTCTTTCTGTTGGGGTTCATGGAGTTGTAGTCCTTGTTATCTCTTTCTAGAATGTCCTTCAAAACATTTTGGGAGTGCTGGTTTGGTGGTCATAAATTTCCTCAGATGTTCTTTGTCATGGAAGTATTTTATTTCTCCATCAGTTTTGAAATATAGTTTTGCATGTTACATCTATCTGGGTTGGAGGTTGTTTTCCTTTAGAGTTTGAAGTCCTTCACTCCAAGCTCTTCTTGACTTGAGGGCTTGTGCTGAGAAGTCAGCTGTGAATCTGATGGGCTTTCCTTTATAGGTGATTTGTTTCTTTTACCTGACAGCTTTTAAGATTCTATTCTTCTGTTGATTTCTGGAATCTTGACTATGATATGTCTGGCTGTAGATTTTTTTTTGAACGTGTCTAATTGGAGTTCCAGATGCCTCACTTACAAATTCTTTTTCTCTACCAGGGAAGTTTTCTGTCATAATGTCTGTGAACAGTTTTTCTGTATCATTTATGCTGTCTCCTGCTTTTTGATTGACTCCAATCAATCTTAAGTTTCTTTTCCTTTGCTTCATCTAGCAGCTGCTGGATTGATTTCTCATGGTCTCTTGCTATTTTTAGGAAATCTTTCTTTTCATGATCACTAATTGCAAACCTGTCTTTTATAATGAGATCTTGTCCTCACATTGGCTTAATCTGCTGTGAATACTTTCAGTGGAATCTTTATTCTCCTGGATATCTGTTTGAATCTGCCTTATGGATTCCATTTCTTTCCTATGCTGAGCATTCATGGCTTCCGTAATTTTCTTAAGCTCGTCTATTTTTTTGTCTGTATCTGCTCTAGAGTCCCTAAACATGGTCTTCATTGTGGACATCATCTCTGCAGTTATCTGAGAAATTATTTCTGATTTGATTTTTTCCAGAGCCTCATTCCGTTGCTTTGTTGTTACCACTTCAGAGATGCCAGGTGGGTGGCTTTCAGATTGTCCCACCTCATTGCCTCCTGGGTTTGCCTTTGGTGAACTGGATGTGTGGGGTTGCATCTTGTTTAAGTGTCATCTCATTTTCTTTTCTTTCTTTAGTTTAATTCCTGGGGTGATGCTTGTAAATTGCCTATGGTAGGTTGTTTTATTGCTAGTGTTTAAAACCCTTAGGAGATAACTGCTTCTTTGAGGTATCTTTCAGGTGTAGCTTGTTTTTGTGTTTTGAGTCTGTTGCAAGATCCTACCTCTTCAATTTGTTGGAGATGAGAAGTCGCTGCCTGTTTGGCCCAGTCCTTGGTTCTTTGGCACTGTGCCACAGTAGTTTCTGTGACCCATAGTCAATGTCAGTCATGGAATACCAGGAAGAGCAGCTGTTGAGAACAATTATGTCACTTTTGGCTATAGTGGTACCAAAAGCATCAAACACAGCCTAGAAAATGACAACCAGTAATTTTCCACTTTTAACCATATAAACTAGGTTTGTGGTTTTATAACAAAATCTAAAACAAAGCAGAAAATTATATGCAGTATACAAGTCCTTAATATGTCAATTTTGCTCTCAGGGGTTAAAATTTAAAATGGGTTAAGGAGAAAATAGAGAAGTGGAAAAAGAGGAAGAAATTAGAAGTAAGGCTGGAGGACCAAGAGGGATCACGCTCACTTTGGGAATCTGGTACAGAAGACAGGAGGGAAAGAGAGAAGGAAGGGATAAAAAGAACAGAACAGAACCACAACCACAAGGAGGCTAGAAACCCCGTTTACAGTCATCTAAAAACAAGATCAAACAATGAAGGAGAAAAACAGACAAACAACAAAACCACAGCAACAACAAAAAACAAATGAGAGAGAAAAAAAATGAGAAGAAGAAAGTCCACTTCCAGGTTTGTCTGTGCCGTCAATGGTAGAGAGTGTGTGGAGACAGTCCCGATCCATGCCGATCTGTCCCAGCAAGCCAGCAGTAGCTTTTTGGCGGGGTAGTGGATAGTCTCAGCGAGCCTGCATCTTATGACCGAGACTCATTGGGCCTGCAGTCCTCAGCGCACCTTCCGCAGGCCGGAGCCCCCGTAGATGGAGCCACAGCTGCTCTGAGTTCTAAGCTCGGCCACCCCCCTCCAAGATGGCTCCTGGCTAATCGCTCTCTCACAGGACGACTGAGCCTTCAGCACTCACCGCCAGCCAGTGCAGTCCCTCACATCCGCTGCTCCCATCCACTGCTGCATCACTTTTCTCTCCGTGAAAGGTCCCCAGGGTCGCCAGCAGTCACCATGTGTGCGCAAGTTTGAACTGCTCCTCTTGCTCAGTGAGTCCCATCTCAGGGAGAAGGCGCTGCCGGCTACCTCCTCCTTCATTGAAGTTTCTCTCTTTACTGTCTCCGTGGGCTTCAAATCGCACTTCAGATCCTTCCTGGGCTCAGGGGACCCACTTCCCTCCTCCTTGTCTTCCTTGAATTGCTATATTTCAGCATCTGGATGGCGACTCTCAGAGGGGCTCTTTCTCTGCTGCTTACTGCTCCACCATCTTGGTCCAACCTGTTTTCCTTTTAAAACTAAAATTTAAGAGGTTTTCAAAATTCATATGGCCCAAGCATAGATCTTTTTTTTTTTTTTTTTTTTTGTGGGTACCGGGGGTCGACCTCAGGACCTCGCGTGCCCGCAGGCGCCTGTGCCACTAAGCGATATCACCGGCCCCTTTTTCGTATGTGGGTTCCGGGAGTCGAACTCGGGCCCTCGCGCTTACCAGGCAGGCGCTTAAGCCACTGAGCCATCTCACCTGCCCCTCAAGCATAGATCTTAGAACTGTAAAATGTCAGAGTTAGAAGGAATCCTAGCCATCTTGTCTGCTTTCTTAACTTTAGAAACTTCCTGAGAGTGAGAAAATTCATGACTTGCCCAAGATCATGTATCTAAATGGTTGGTTCCTGGTTCAGTGATGATCTTGGCATGCAGTCACATGAACTTGTGTAAATATGATAGTGACATTCTAAACCTGGCAGCAGCATAAAATTGGGAAGAGATAAACTTGAAAATTAAAAATTTCTGGTACTTATGGTTGCTTACATGTTGGCATAATACAAAAATGGAAAAGATTTATCATGGTACTAGTGCAAATGGAGTCTCCATTTGAAGTGGAAATCCTAATGCTAAGATGTTTTAGTTTTAGTCCTGAACTTTTCTGCCAGCTATGTCCTTTGGAAGTTTTAAAAGACAAGAGAGGAAAAACTTGAAGAAAGTACATTTTTGAGGCCTTCCTTACAGATTGTTGATTTGGTCTAATGTATAGTGAGTATAGTTTAAGGGATAGAATGCTAATTTAGATCCTGATTTGCCACAAATATAAAAGCTGTTGACTTAGAAGAAGAGTGTTATATTACCCTAAGGAAATGACTTCTATTGGAGGCTTTGGGAGAAGTGGCTTTCCTGTGTGTAATTCACCAGGTTTAGGGTACAGAAAGGTATACCTGAGTCTTGACAAGAGATTTGATGATTTTTATTGTCTGATTTCTATGAAACTCATGGCTATTACCTGTTCTTGCAAGGGGGTGTGATAATGATGTTTAAGAAGTGATCTTTGAGGGGACTTTTAGCTTTTAAAAAAGTACAGTCTGTTTTTTGTGTGTGTTTAGAAGATACTTTATTTTCCCAGCCAGTATTTGGACCCTATTCATCTCTTAATGCAAGGAAAAATGATGTTATACATTTCTAATTCTTCATGTTACCTTACAGCAGGGTTTTTTTAAAAAACTGGGCTACTCAGATTCACTGAAGGAATTCCTAAAAATACATAGTCCACACCTTCAAAAATTCTAATCAGGAAGTGTTTTTAAGACATGCAGGCGATCTCTTGCATGTCTCCTTTTGAGAACCTTTTTTAAGGTCATTATTGATGATCTGTCCACATTGGCATTGAAGTTCTGAAGTTGAGGAATATTTTTAAATACTGTGTTTTGTTATCACAGTTTTATAATGTACTCAGTAGCAATTTCAAAAAAGATTCATGCAGATCTAGATCTATTTAGCTAAAAGTCTATTTTTTAGATAGTTCTAATAGCATAGGCTTGCCATCTTAAGGCTTGAGATATGTTATAAGGCATTGTAAATATGAATATAGAAAATGAACTAAAAAATGTGAGTGTTGGTCATGGATAAAGCAACTGGTGTGAAAACTTCATTTTTACTACCTATATAAGAAAATGAGGGCCGGTGAGATGGCTCAGCAGCATACGTGCCTGCCTGGCAAGCACGAGGGCCCAAGTTCAACTCCTGGATCCCACATACGAGAAAAGGGCCAGTGCTATTGCTCAGTGGCACGGGTGCCTGCTGGCCCTGCTGGCACGTGAGGTCCTGAGGTCGACCCCCGGTACCCACAAAAAAAAAAAAAAAAAGAAAAAAAGAAAATGATGATGCAAGGGAATTCAGCTAATCTAGACGTTGTTAGGTTTCTAAAAAATGTTTCCTTGACATGAAACAAATTGATTATACATGTTCCCCGCCCTGCTAGTTAGCACTTAGATAGGTTGTGAAAATGTTACACTGCAGTCCTTGACATGAAACAAATTGATTATACATGTTCCCCGCCCTGCTAGTTAGCACTTAGATAGGTTGTGAAAATGTTACACTGCAGTCCTTATGCCAGAAGAAGTGGTCAGGTGAATAATACACTTTTTTTTTTTGCCCTTAAGTAGTTTATTTTATCCTGTCTGAAACAGAATCATTGAAATAATTCTGTTTTGTTATCTAAACAGTGCTTAAGACCAAATGTTTAGAATGTAGAAATAACTTAGTGGGGCTTTGGGTTGAAAATCTTTTTACCAGCCATTGACCCTGTACATTCTCTTTCAGTTTTAAATTCCTTCCTGCTCTTTAAGCATAAAAACTTTTTGATGTATTATATCCTAATAGTTTAAAAGTTAACACATTGCTTTTATATTCTTTCGGAGTTGAATGAAGAAATACTTTAATATATTCCTGTGTACCCAGGAACATGCAGAAACTCCTTTCCCTGTGTCGTCGCACCGCGCCCCTGTTCACTCCCAGCCTTGAGCTTAAGCAGGGTACAGCAGAGCATCTTCTGGATCCCCACAGTCACTGCCGCTGCTGAGAAACAGCGTTGCCGGCGATGGCTTTCCTAAGTAAAGTCTCCCACAGGTCCTTGGGTCTGTCCAGGCTCGCTCTGCTGGTTCTCCTCAGTGGCCCCCAGGCAGCAGGGGAGGTCAGCTGACAGCTGTGCCGGTCTCTGTATCCAGCTGTTCAATGAGAGCAGAACGTTTGGGAAATTTTCTTCCGTCCACTTAAGGACGGTCATCTGTTTTTCTAGTGACAGAAGAAAAATATATTTAAAACCTCTACTCTTGATAGATACAGTAGTGAGCTCCTTTAGTTTATTGTTCTTGCTGTTTTAGTAAGTGATGGTGATTAAATGTTATTTGTTTTTTGATGTTTTGTGGTGCTGGGGTCCAACCCAGGTCTTCGGGCATCCTAGACAAGCACTGTACCACTGAGCTACATCCCTAGCATTACTGTGTACGGTAATTGCTTTTTTCCATGTAGAATAAGGATAAATTAGTACTTTACTAAGTATGGTTTATTCAGTTCTTACATCCTGTGTGCTTTAGGAGAATGTGTTCTTCTTTGTTTTGTTTTAAGATAGGCTCTCACTGTGTATACCTTACTATGTAGCCCAGGATAGTCTCCAACTCACAATCCTCCTGCCTCAGCCTCCAGAGTGCTTGGAGTAGAAGCATGCACCACCACACCCAGCTGTGTGACTTAGTTGTTTTGGTTTTTTATAGTGCTAGGCTTGAACCCAGGCTCTACCATTGAGCTACGTACCCAACCCTCTGTGTGTTTGTGTGTGTGTGTGTTAAAGAGATGAAACTCAAAAGAAAAAATATGTATATCAAAGTAGAAGTTAGATAAATAGGAAGTAGGGAGAAGTTCAAATAAGTCCCCAAATTATCTATTCCTTGTTTCAAAAATATTTTAAGATATGTTGTTTCCTTTATACTACTAGTTTCTCTTTGTTCATTGAGACAAAAATTTTGTCCTTTTGTTTGTTTCTTATTTGTAAGAGTCCTTTTTGTCTGTGACTTGTACTCTGAGTAACATTTTGACCATTCTTTTAAGATCATGATATCAATACAGTGTACTACCTGTTGTTATTCTCTAGTTATTTTGTTAAGAAATTTTGTTTTATTTTTTCTTAGAAGAGTGCTTTTATATTTTTTATTAATATCTACTTGTATTACATTAAAATAATATTTTTAAAAAGATAGTTCACAACTGAAAAACTTGAATATACAGAATTACGTAGTATTGTATAATGAATCCTATGTAAGTATCATCTAAGTAGCTTGTAAATTCATGGACCATTTTGTTTGCTCTATACCTTCTGTCTCAATATTTGAAAGCAAATCCCAGACATACCATTTCATTTAAAATTAATAAAAATTTTGAAAGACCATCTTAAATTGGATGAAGATATTTGAGCTATCTCTTTAAAAGAAAAGCAACACTCTTTATTGAGGTGTTAATACAAACTTTACTGTTTAACAAACTGTTGTAAAGATAACTCATATATAACTGCCACCCAGGTCAAGATACATAGAATCCCATACTTTTGATCTCCCCACTGTCCTGATGTGTCGTTGGAAGTAATGCTTCTTAAATGAATGCCTTTTATTATCAAGTATGTCAACCTTAAAAATTTGGAAAATGTGACTACTCTTTTTATGAGAAACCTGTATAATTAAATGATTTCTATGGAAATTTAATGTTAAAAATGCTTAATGATTAAATGTGGCAGAAAACAGGCAATATATGTATATGTGTATGTATAATGATATTTCAGGTATATAAAAATTTCATAGAAAAATACTAAAGTGAGAATTATCACTTAAAATTTATCTCACGTTCCAATTAGATCAAGCTTGTATTTGGGTTAAATTTTTAAATAAAATAATGTATATGAAATTAATTAGTAAAAAGCACCTAAAATGATAGATGGGAAAAAAGTGTGAACAGTTTTGCAAAGTAGAGTAACCATATAGGGTTTCAAGTGCTGTGAGAAAACTGGTAGTTTCAGACTGAAAGGATGTAGATAAGATAGGTGGAAGAGCTTTTAATGTGTGCTGTAAATATTATACCTGTTTCTGTTCACTGTACTAAAGCTAATATAAAATAATGTTTAGTATTGATGTGTTTGGTCATATTTTAGCCTTGAAAACTCTAAATGATAGACCTAGTATAGGTTTTTTAGTTTTCCTTATAACAGTGTGAAATTTTGTTTCCTAATAGATAAGGCCTTTTATGAAAGCACACCTAAATCGAGATAAAGACAAAGAACTTTTAAAATTAACTCAGTACCTCAAAGAGATAGCAAAATTAGATGACTTTTTGGAGCTAAATCACAAATATTGGGAAAGGTAAGTACTTGTTGCTTATTCATTTTCTCTGTACACTAATGAATGACAAAAATTTGTGACCTTAGAATATATATGTCTTGGGCCGGTGAGATGGCTCAGCGGCGTAAGCGCCTGCCTTGCAAGCGCGAGGGCCCGAGTTCGACTCCCGGAACCCACATACGAAAAAGGGGCCGGTGATATCGCTCAGCGGCACGGGTGCCTGTTGGCGCGCGAGGTCCTGAGGTCGTCCCCCTGGTACCCACCAAAAAAAAAAAAAAAAAAAAAAGAATATATATGTCTTAACTTCTATTTAAAGTGGGTAAGTTCTAGGGGCTGGGGATATATCTCAGCGGCACAGGCGCCTGCTTGGCAAGCACAAGGTCCTGAGTTCGATTCCCAGTACCAAAAAAAAATAATAATAAAATAAAATGGGTAAGTTCTAAAAATATTTTCTAATTCATTGACATACCACTGCACCTCAAAACTATTTTGCCCTTTTGTCTTAACCTCTCACTTGTTCATAAACTGACATCTCATAAGCTCTTCAGTACTTCTAGTAGAGAGGAGTACTCTACCAGAAGTAATTGGTACACATTCATGATGCTACCTAAAAATTATTTTGTGACATCAGTTAGCCCACTCCCCTATGAATTACATGGGAATTTAACCCATGTTCTCATACTATAAAATGGTATCAGGATAGACTATGTTAAAATTTTTCTAAATAGTGCAAAAATTCCAAAGACTTCTGTTTGTAGCAGAATACTTTATTCCACTGAACAAATGTCTGCTTATGATTTTCTTTTCCAAAGGTAACCATTATTAATTACCATCTTACTTCCTTCAGTCTTTTTTCTAAGTAAAGACACATGCATAAATCCATTATAGATCGCATAAACATCAGGTTTTTGAGGCAGAGAAAAACCTCCTGTGAAATAGAAGGGATTACTGTGGTATGTACTATAAGAAATGGTTTGGAATTAGATCTTTAAAGGTTGAGTTCCAGTAATACAGCCACAAAGGAGGTTATTTGTATACTAACACTTCAGCTTTTCGTATTCCACTTTTGGCTTTTCAGATCACTTTGCCACATACCTCCTTAATTATAGTCTCATGATCCTATTTGGAAGATAAAGCATCCTTTTTTTTTTTGGTCCCTATCACCAAATTGCAGATGATGTAACTGAGTCATGGAGATAAATGCTTATTAGCACACTGCCACAAAGTAAGCAATCAAAACTCATCTGAATTTCCTGATTTTAGGAAGCCTTTCCCCACTTCCACACTGCTAACTACAGTAGTTCATAAATGTGAGAAATAGAGATAAACTTTTAAATTTAGTGCTAGATTCCTATTAAATAATATAAATAAAAGGTTTGCTTAGTAAATTAATGTCTGTATCTTTTTGCTTTTGTGATCATTGTTCTTTAGTGTCTTTGGGCCATTATCTTCAGGCAAGAAAAATAGGATATTTAATTGGAATTTTAGTATTTTATTGACTTTCAGATTTGAAAATAGGCAATGTAGAATGACAATTAATGAATGCAGCCTCTGGAGCCTTAATTTGGGCAAATGGCTTAATCTCTGCGTGTCCAAGAAATAGGAATATGTTCTAGCAGAAATTCCTCATGGCGTTGTTGAGGAGTACTTTACAGTGAGAGGCACATAGACAGCAAACAGATGTTAGTGACTGCGAAGGAGACTCATCTTTAAAGGCTTCGTCATTTAAATAAATACCTTTGGAAGGAGAGTTACAGTATTTCCATCAGTTTAACGTGCTATAGCTCTGACATGTTTCCTTCTTGCAGGTATCTCTCAAAGAAGCAAGGACAGTAGTTACAAGTTACACCGGCAGTTATTGAAGATACTTGAGATCCATGATCTTTTGCTTTTATGCTAGAAACCATGATAGTGCTGGACACTGAAGCAAATACCAGACTGCTTATTCCTGGTCTTCCAGTTTTTGTAAATTTAATCTTATATTTTTTGAAGATCGTAGCAATATGCTTTAAAAAAAATCCTTTCCCCCTAAATTAATATACTGTTATTCTTGAAAAATATTTTCTCTGGCATTGATTACTGAGGTGTTTTCCACCAAAAAAAGGGAAGAAAAAGTGGAAAAAAATGCACACTCACCAGTGTTATTTTGTGACTTTAGAAACAAGTTATGTCTTGTGTTTTTGTCTCACATTATCGATCGCCTAAGCCTAAAACCAATCCCATCTTGAAACTAGAGCTTTTCTCTTTAAGAAAGCAAACAAGTTTTTGAGTAAAGAACTTGGTTTGTTATGCTTAAAATTATCAATAATTTTTTATCCCTTTGGCACAAACAAAATTACTCCACTAGTTTCATCTCTAAATTCTGAGATGGCTCAGTTTGATCTGTGTGTTTCAGTGTTCTTCAAGTAAAACCAGAGAACATCAGTTGTGATATAGCTGTGTCATAGTATGAGAAATAGAAAACAGAAGACTGGGGAATAGTATTAAGGAATAAGAGTGTGCGTCTCTGTGGTGGCTAAATAGAAGTACTTCTGCCTAAAACTGTTGTCATAAAAGCAGTTAAAGGCAATACATTTTAAAACAGGATTAAAGGCAATAAATTTTAAAATGGGACATATCACCAGTTCAACCCTAAAAAGCATGAACAAAATGGTTTTTGTTCTGTTCCAGCTATATCTTAAGTGCTAACGCTGTGTGTCAGTGAAAATATCTAGCCATAAGATTAAAAATATTATAAATTATTTGCAATGCTTAAGCCTGCAGATATGTTACGTGACCACTGTTTCGTGTTGACAGTATTGCTTTACATAGTTCTTATATTTGAAAGGAATTGATCCTTTTAAATAAACATGGTGTATATTGTTCTTACGGGACTATTTCAGTGGTGTAAATAATAAATATCTTTTCTTAAAACACTGGCTATCTGTCGTATATTCCCACATATTTTACTTCTTTGTTGAATCACAAATCAACCTTTGGGTTCAGGCAAGGACCTCTTAAAACCTTTAATGGTTTGGTGTTAAAAATGTATTTCACTATGCATTCAGAATTGATTTTAGCAGCTGATTAGATATGCTAAATTACTTAATTCTAATTAAGCACCATCATGTTGTTAGGAATATGTAGTATTTTCTTTGTGAAAGGTAGTTATAAGAATATAGGAATTTGAGTTTGTTTATTTATTAACAGACAGATGACATCTCGCTGTGTAGTCCAGGCTGGCCTTGAACTCATTTCGTAGACCAGGCTAGGCTCAAACTTGTGTTCCTCTTGCCTCAGTCCCCTGGGTGCTGGGATTACCAGAATCCACCATGCCTGGCAGAGAACTCTGAAGTAATTCAGCTGATTCTGTTAAAATGTGTTTCTTAAGTATAAGGCTAAATTTCCTTAGTTAAGATTATAACAAAAATTTTTATTCAGTTCATTGGTCATTTTCCTACTGTGTAGGTTTATTATTCCAAAGTAGATGCAGAAAGGGGGCTTAATCTTTTTCAGTGAACTGAGCACTTTATTAATATAGGCCAAGAATTAACAGATACTGTCCAAATCAATATAAGCTAAAATAAAAATTTAGCAAGCCCCAGGAAGCAAAGTAGGATTTAATAAAATGTTTCCTGCCATTAGGTGGTGCCCAAAGCAAAGTTTGTTACACTGAAACTTAATGAAGCCACTGTGGGAAAACGTTGTCGTTCTTGGCTTATTGAATCACATGTGGTATGTAATTCCTTATAGTAACAGTGGGAATGTCCGTGTGTCTTCTGTATCCCGTGACTTACTGCACACGTATGAAATTAGTAAAGCTTTATTTCAGAGGTTAGTTTGAGATCCAGGAGCCCTTCAGAGTCACGTTATGAAAATCAGTTCTTGAACTGGTGATATTTCTAGCAGCCATTCAGTTTGATAAAGAATAAATGGGCTATTATAGTAAGCAACTGATATGTGAAGTAAGAGTTGCTGTTTATGGGGAAGAGTAGAACAGCGCAGGAATAAGGACTGGCAAAGACGGATATGCAAAATAATTTAGGTTATTGCTTGTTGTTTGAATTATAATTAGTTAAGAGTAGCAATAACGTGTGGATAGTGAATAAACCCATTAAGGATTCTTGGATCAGGTAATCAGCAGAACTCTGTCATTGGCAGATTGAGTTTCCAGTGAAGTATTTATACATCAAAATTCATTAAACTTTTCAGCTGATGTCTCTAAAGATGAGACGCATAGCTACTTATGTAAGAAGGATGTAATTTTTGAAATTAAAGCTATGTGGGTCTTGGTGGGAACGCTGAATATTTAGAACTTTAAGAGAGCTTCTCAAAGACTTCTGATAAATTGTTGCATTATAAATTGGGACAAATTAATATTAGGCATCCTGTGGGCTGCATTGCTGGCCATTTTTATTTTTTGAGACAGTCTTACCAAAGGCCCAGGCTGGCCTTGCACTTGTGATCCTCCTGCCTCAGCCTTCTAGAGGAATTACAGGCATGTGTCACTAGGCTTGGGTGAAAGTAAAATTTAAAAGTCTTGGGGCCGGTGAGGGCTCAGCGGCGTAAGCGCCTGCCTTGCAAGCGCGAGGGCCCAAGTTCGACTCCCGGATCCCACATACGAAAAAGGGGCCGGTGATATCGCTTAGCGGCACAGGTGCCTGTTGGTGCGTGAGGTCCTGAGGTCGACCCCCCAGTACCCACAAAAAAAAAATAAAAGTCTTCCACACTGATAGTTCTTTTTTTTTTTTAAAACTATTTGGAAGTAAGCAAGCTCTTCTTAAATGCTAGAGTCAAGAGGTTTCCTGATGTGCACTGTTACTAAAATACCAATTTCCTTCAGAAAGGTTTAAAAGTTGAACCTATCCATGCCTTTGAAGACTCTATAAATAGTACAGACACAGGCCTTACAAATACCAAAGACCAGAGTACTAAGCATCAGTGATGCTCCCATCAGTCAGTATGACTAAGATGAACATGCTGAATTGAGTAAGTGTACAATCTGGCACCCTAAAGACCACAGTGGGCTTTTCAGGTATATACAGCTTATTAAGGTGGGGTAGCAAATTTCTAGTTAAAGACCAATCTCTTCCTACTGTTCACCCACACTTTCGATTGCTATCATTTCCTGTTGCATAATCTGTAAGGATAAGTGCAATTCCCAAATAAGGCTTTAAGAAGAAAAGTGGAAGTGAACGGTAAGAAAAATACTTGGCTAGAATCCCTCTTTACTGGCAGTAGGACCTTGGGCAGGTAGCTTCAACTCTGAACTTCTGCTTTCTCCTCCTTAGAAAAGTACTTTTAAAAAAGTACCTCAGCTACCTTTGCCACAGGCTGTTGCAAAGGCCAGATGCTACAGTGTGTATGAAAGTGCTTTGAAAACAGCTGAGTTCCAGGAATGTAAGATGTTATTAAAAGTAGTTCTGAGACTGCAGCTATCTTTGAGCTATATTCTTGAAATTGTAATTTCCAGGAGGATATTATTAAAGGGAAAAAACATTTTTTTGGTACTACGGATTGAATCCATGGCCTTTTGCATGCTAGTAGGCAAGTTCTGTGCTATTTACATCCCCAGGCCAGGAAAACTTTTTGATTAAGTGTATACTTTATGAACATTACCTTGGTTTTCAGAGTTCAAAGTAGAAAAGGAAAGTAGAAGGAGGAAATACCTCATGGCCCACATCTGTTTTGTAGATATCCAAATACTTTTCCGGATGGCATATGCAAATACCATTTAGTAATGATCTAATTGGGAAAAACAGTTCTCCCTCTTCCTTCCTCTAAAGTGGGTATGGTTGAAACTTCAGCATTACAATACACTTCCAGCCTTTATAATACATCTTATATAGTAGAATACTAACATTTTAATCTATCCGTGGAAACCAGCTGTTCACAGATAGTAGCTTCCAAACCTTACTGTGCCGGGTAAAAATGCAAAAATCAAAACACAATGAGGTTTTTCTCCCCCCTACAAAAACCTTTTCTTATAAAGATATGTTAAGGTAAATGTCGGCTTTTTTCTTGACAAGCTTGGCAGAATAAACTGTGCAAAAACCAGGCAACATTTTACATACAGTTTTTAGTACCTTCAATGTCTGAGGCACTCTTCTTCAGGAATAAACACAAGATTGTCTGGCCTCAGCTTATATGAGTGGAAGAAGCAGAATTCTAAATAGAAGTGCTAAAAACAGCATATGACAAAGTGAGTGGAGTGATGGAGTTCTAGGGTGGTAATTCACAATAACAGTGGGAGTGGGAAGATGGATATATTAGTCTATTTCTTCTTAGTATAACCAAACACCTGAATGTAGGGGGCCAACCTACCAGCTTGTACCTGACTAAGGGGCGACGAAAATGAAACACAAAGAGACTCGGAATTAGGTTAAAATGTGGAGGGTGAGGGGGCTCTCGTCTCCCTTCAACAAAGAGCTGCGAATGACTGGCGCACCTTGGCTTTATTCATGCATACACGGGCACAAGTGATCAGGATTCATCCGTCTCCCACCATCCATGGTACTTGTCCGGGTAAACAACAGGATCTTAGCTGTTTTTACTTTTTCCTGCAGCACGTCAGCACACACTCACGCTGCCTTTCACAGAAGAGGCCAGTTAGACTTTAATCTTCCTATTTGGTCTCCCACACCTGAGGTAGGCTGCTTATTAAAAAGAGGCTTATTTAGCTCGCAGTTTGGGAGGCTCAAATCCAAACAGTATGGTACAAGATCTGGCAAGGGTACCCTTTGGCTGCAATGCCTCATGGGAGATGGTAATGGTGGATCACTTGAGAGGGAAAGAGCATACTGCCAAACAGGAAACCAAAGAGAGACACCCCCAATTGACCTAAAGCCCTTCCACTAAGCCTCACCTCTTGAAGGGTCCACTTCCCAATCTCACTACACTAAGGGCCAAACCTCCAATACTATATGAATCTTTGGGGGACACGCTTAAACTATATCCAAACCGTCACAATGGCATTGGGCTGAGATCTGAGTCATTATTCAAAAGATTATGGAGAAGATCACTGTGGGCAGAGCTAAGAGAAAGTGCCGTATCTTAAGACAGGACCAAAGTGGCAGCTTCAGGTATTAACAGAAGGTAAGTGACAGCCTGGTAGGAAATGAGGTTGGACAGAGAGGTAGCCAAGTCCATAGGAGAGGTAGAATTTTGCAGATCACGGTAAGTTGTCTGGTGATTTCTAACTGAAATGGGAGGAACCAGTAGAGGGGTTTAAGTATGGAAAAAAATAATATAACTTTTAGTAACCTTACCGAGGTAGAATTACATACCATAAAACTCACCCATTTGAAGTGTGAACTTCAATGAGTTTTAGTGTATTTGCAAGTTATGTTACCATCGTCATCATCTAATTTTGGAACCTGATTTTTTTTTTTTTTTTTTTTTGTGGGTACCAGGGGGTCGACCTCAGGACCTCGCGCGCCAACAGGCACCCGTGCCTCTGAGCGATATCACTGGCCCCTTTTTCGTATGTGGGTACCGGGAGTCAAACTCGGGCCCTCGCGCTTGCAAGGCAGGCGCTTACACTGCTGAGCCATCTCACCGGCCCCTTTTTATTTCTTTTCTTTTTTTTTTTTTTTTCTTTTTCTGATTTGTTTTTAAAACAAATTCATTTTTAAAACATTCTGGCTTTTGCGTGGAGAATAGACTGTATAGGAGCAAGTGTAGAAAGGATAAGATGAGGAGTCTATTGATATCATCGAGGATGAAAGGTTTCCAATGTGACTGGAAGAAAATTTGCATTCTTCACCCCTTCACTGCATCATTTACCCACTACTCATTGAGCCTCTATGAGGTACTAGGTATCATCACTAGGTGCCAAGTCATCAGTGGTGAATAAGACAGATGTGATCCCTCCCCTATAGGAGCAGGTAGCCATGTAACTGCACCACAAATAGCCCTCCCAGCTTCCTCATTCAGTAAGAGATTGAACTTGAAGGATATACAACTTAGTGTATCAAAGTCAGTATACAAAAAACCTTATCTGTGTCCACAGGGAGAAAACCCTCTGTAACTTAAGCCAACTGTGTTCAGCTTTTCATTGCTATAAGATATCTGAGAAAACTCAGCCTTTAAAAGAGGAAAGATTTATTTTGGCTCATGGTCACAGAGGTGCACAGTCAGCTGGCTCCATTTCCCCTACAGCTGTGGTGAGGCAGAACATCGGGCAGAGTGTGTGGTAAGGCAAGATTTCTCACCAAATGGCAGCCTGAAGAAGAGAGAGATCATGTGCCCTAGTGGCTTATTTTTCCACTTTGCTTAGTCTAGTCCAGCCTCCAGCCAGTTTGATGATGCCACTCACATTTAGGGTAGTTCTCTCCATTCAGTTTGTTGTCCTACATGCCAGTTCTCTGCAAACACCCACACAAACACACCAGAAATTGTGCTTTCCAAGTTTCCCAGGCATTTCTCTATCCAATCAAGTTAACAAGATTAACCATCACACTAGCCTTTCTGCTCAAAGGTTCCAGAATGAAGTGTTCAGCATGGGCATGTGTGGCCAGTGACACGTGAGGCGAACAGAACTCTGCACACTCAGGAAGATGGAGCAAAGTCCTGTTTCTTCCCTTGCAAATGTTGCAGCACAAGCATTCCTTTTGTATGAGTCAGCTTTTCTGTCCCTGAGACAGAATATCCACACCCACAACTTGAAGGAGAGGCTCAATTTGGCTCACAGTTTCAGGGGATTCAGTCCATGGTTAACTGGATGCAAGGTAGAAACATCATGGTGGAAGAGCATGGTGGAGGAAAGCTGTTTAATTCATGGCATCTGGGAAGCAGAGTAGGGAACAGCACAAGAGAGGAAGGGGTGAGAGACCAGATACAGTACCCACACAGACACCCAGAAGTCTGCTTCGCTAACTCCTTGGCAGCTCCTAAGCCAATCATAATGACGTAATTATGATTAACCTGGCCAGTGATATAGCTCAACGGCAAGTGCAAAGTCCTGAGTTTGACTCCCAGTACCTGCATAAAAAAAAAAAAAAGATTAACCACCACACCCTTCTAGGTATTTCACATAGGGATAGCTGAGAAAGTAATTTAGAGAAAATTTTACATCTATGCTCTTTCACTCATTACACTGCTGCTTCTTTTCCAGTTATCTAATGGTAGTATTGTGGCTGAATTCTGCTGCCAGATGTTCCTTCCAATTCCCAATCCCCTGAGCCCCTCCCTCCAGCATCCCCAGGGATCATTTTCTGCAAACTTATTCAAAGGTGCTCCATTACCATCAGATGTTTCAGGATCTGCACTGCTTTGAAAGTTCTGAAATTTTTTGTCAAAGCAAAAACAAAAATGAAAAATAAGCCTAAACATTCACTGAAGAGAAAATAATGAAGGAGCCCTTCCATACTATTGTAGATACTGCTCAATTTTAAGAAGTAATTTTTAAAAAAGAATAGCAACTATAAATATTCTTTATTATTCCTTAATTGTTTCTTTGCTTAAAGAAAAATGTACACCAGTGTTTTGGTGGATTGTTCAATTAATGTTAGACCTATTTGTTTAAAAGGTATTGCAGGACTGAAAAGGCATGATATGATACCTTTTCCTTACGTCAAAGTCCACAGCCAACTCTTCTATAACAAAAGACAGATTAGCAAGGAAAAAGCATAACAAATTTATTTTTACAAAATTTTATATGGCACAAGAACCTTTGGAAATAAAGACCCAAAAACTCAGGGAAAACTATGTGTATGCTTATATTTGATGAAGAATGGACAGCTTTGTAGAAATGTGTTGGAAGCAAGGGTATGATCTGATGGTAATAAACTGTTACTAGGCAGACTTAACAAAGCCTGTTTGTTGAGATTCATCTTGGCATCTCCATGTATGTGACATTGTTTACCCCCTCGGTACTGGGCAGGACCCTTATGAAGCGAAGGTCTTATGGTCTGCTTTTAGGGGAGGTAGTGAGTGCTCTAGGTTTCATGGCTTGCTTCAGGGGAGAAGAGTTCTAGTTCTCTGAGCCCCTCCACCTTCTTGGGGAAGAGGAATTTTTGTTGCTATGATCTGCTTTAGATAGGTCAGCTATCCTCAGTTCCAATCTCCTTCAGCTCAAAGTACTCAACGTGACAAAGCATCCTACTTTGGGGTATCATGTTCTGAACCCACCAAACGTGCACTACTGCCACGATGTGCTGCTGCACTGCAAACTCCATTACAGTTGTTTAAAAAATTACACCTTGGTGTTCAAATTGTAGTAAGGATTCAATTTGTAGGGTTAGAAGAATAAAGTCAAATATTGTTATGGTTCATAGCTAGATGCCCTCTCAAAGCCTCATGCAATCATAGGCAGGGCTTTTGAAAGGATTATGAGATCAATAAAGCTGAGTTGCTATTAGGAGGTGGGGTCTGGTCTGAAGAGGTCGGACACTGGGGGTGTGACCTGGAAGGGTACATTTTCTTTCTTGGCTCCTCCCTTTCTTGCTGCTTCCTGGCCGCCATGAGGCGAGCAGCTAGTCCTCCACCATGCCTCTGTCTCCTGCTGTCCTGCCTTGGAGCCTGCCAGCCATGAACTGAAACATGAGCCAAAATAAACCTCTCCTCCATTAAGTTGTGAGTGTTTGTTATTTTGTCCCAGGGATGAGAAAAGTAACTCAGGCAAATATTATAGTTTGTATATGTTGAGTAGCTTTTTCTTTATTTAAGTGAAAGCTTTCCCTTTGCATGGGTAGAGCTTGGGCTGAATGTGAGCTCACAGATTTGCTTATTTGTATATACTTGCCCTTTGAGGATAAGTAGTCAGTACTTTTACCTAGCAAAGTTTCAAATTTTACAGAGTTGACGTTACTCAGATTTAAATTTTAAAATTTATTTGTGTAACTAAAAATATAGTAAAATCATTTGAAAGCAGTGAATTTTCCTGAAAAGTGATAAGACCTTTGCAATTTTTAATATAATGAGCCAGTTAAATCTATTCAATGTGTTCCCCCTGCCCTGCCTTCTCTTATTGTGTGTTCTTGCTTTGGGGAAAAGCTGACTGCCTAAATATAAGAGGCGGGTTGTTTTCTGCTCATCAGCAACAGAAGTAATAAAATTCAGTTGCTGAATCAGCCAAGCATGTTCTGAATTCTGACCTCTTCAATACAATAACATTTTTGCATGATTAAGTCTGTACAGTTTGTTCCAAATGTTACCCTGAAAAGTAGGCTGATCCGTGCTTGGACAGCCATCGTAAGCGTGGTCCTATTGGCTGCGGATGAGGATCTAGGTCACTGAGGGCTTGTATAGGGAAGCCCATGGTATGGATCAAGTACAAATGAGCATACCAGAGATGTGCTCAGAAACATGGGAGCCAGCCACTTGTTGGGTTTCCTATCACCATAGCATATCAGTTCTGTGGAGCAGGGCTTGTAGGCCAAGGCAGACAATGCTTTTGCAAACTCTAGAGTCACCCGGAAGGATCACTGCCTGCAGAGCTGTCTGTCCCTTACGGTGTATGTGCAGTGTTAAAACTTTAGACAAGTTAAATCGACCAGAGGTTAATTGAGCAAAGAACTACTTGGCAATCAGGCAGCCCTCAGAACCAGCAGAGGTTCAGAGAACTCTGTTCTGCAGAGAACTCTGTTCTGCAACTTGGGCAGGAAGTATTTGTGGACAGGAAATGGAAGTGAGGTACAGAAGGAACCTGACTGCTTATAGCTCTATGTCTGCCTCATTTAGATGTGATCTGATCAGTTGGTAGCTTGTGAATGACAGACACATGGCCATTTGAGGTTCAGCCATTTGCTACAAAAGTATATTCTTAAATTGGGTTGCAGTTTATTATACACAGAGTCAAAAGTCAAAGAGTCAGTGATATGGTACCATGTCAAATTCAGTTTAACTGAGTAGCAGACATCAGTTTTAGAATCATGGCTGATTGGAAAATGTTTTCACTTTATTTCTTTGTTTGCTGGTACTAATGATTAAACTCGGGTCCTCATTCACACTAGGGAAGTACTCTTCCACTGAGCTACACCTCCAAACCTATATTCTGGACTTATTGAGCAACTGACTTCTCCTCCATGTCTCCAAGTGGCGTCCTTACCTCCACTGAAGTGTCTGTTTTAAAATATACATTTTAAATATACATTCCATAAAAGGAATTAAAAAAGAAGCAAAAACCAAGATAAAACCATAATTAATACTTTGGTATATATTAGTACTGTCTAAAAGAAGCAGAAAGTGAATGACAGATATGAACCATATATGTAATTTTTAAAAATTTCATGCCTCATTTAAAAGTTTAAAAATTGATTAAGTAAATTCTAATAACACTTTCATGTAATATATGCAAAATAGGGTTTTTGACAACCAACTCAAAAAAAGTGAAGCTTTCTTCCATTAAACCATAAGTTAGATGATTATAGCAATAAATGAGTATTTTACAGTTCCATCCTTTTTACTTTAGATAGAATAGCACAAATCAAAGACAGTAGTCTATATAAGAAAAGTTGAATTGAATTTAGTACCATATTTTCAGGGTTACTAATATAGCTCATCTATATAATTTATTTGAAAGTTTGGTCTTCTAGCCTTTCCTAGTGATCATAGCAATAGTAAAATCTACCTTATGGCTACATAGCTCATGGAATTTAAATGCTAGTTACCTTGAAAAACTAACATATTTTGAATATATTAATACACACCTAAATTAATTCTTGATATAGAAACTATCAATTGTTATATTTTTCTTCATTATAAATTTTCATTTAGAGACAATTTGCCATTTTTTGCAGGCAAAGGAGCAATGGGCAATTTGGGGATATAAAATACTTTAGTATCTAAAAAAGGGTGTACTTGAGCCACTTGGGTGGTCTCAAAATTTTCATTTACCCTGAGCATGTTTATTACCGGTTACATTTTGTTTCTCTATCCCTGTCTAGATATTATGGATGTAAATAGATATTTTTTCATTAAAGAAGAAAGGACCAAAATAGTATATCTTTTTAACTTGTTCTTCACTTGTTTCAAGTTTGTGAAAATTGCTGATAGAGCATTCTGGATAAAGGAACAAAGCTAGAAGGCAGGGCCGGTGAGATGGCTCAGCGGCCTACGTGCCTGCCTGGCAAGCGTAAGGGCCCGAGTTCGACTCCTGGATCCCACATACGAAAAAAGGGGCTGGTGATATCGCTCAGCGGCACGGGCACCTGCTGGCGCGCGAGGTCCTGAGGTCGACCCCCGGTACCCACACACACACACACACAAAAAAAGCTAGAAGGCAGTAAATGAAAGAACATTTGACCATTATGGTCCAGGAATTTTACTTGGTATTCTATATTCACGTGTATTTGCACATTTAAGGTTCACGCAAACTCTGTGAAAAATGAAGATTTTGGAAACTGAGGTTTATTGATAGGACAGTTTTGCATTCTTCTATGCTATCTTCAAAACCCAGAGAGTATTTTACACATACAGCGTGTTTCCCCACATGTCAAGTGCTCATTAGCCTCCCGTGGCCAGTGGCTATTGCGTGGGTCAGCACAATGTGTGTGTAGGGTGAACCTTTACCCACCATTTGGTTCAATGCTACACCAAAGGAAGGCACACTGGCTTTCTTAACAGTTTACCTAGATCTGAGAGTGGGACAGAGGATTGACAAGGTGGCAAAAACTGTCAACAAACATTAAAAAAGAAGAAAGACCTTATAGATAATAATTATTGTATTTTATTAATATACCATCTTCATCGATAAAAATATATATAGTACCTTTCCACCTCAGGAAATATATTCAAAACTGCATGTTAAAAAAATTAAAGGTAGATTGGAAGGCACTAAAATCTTAAAACTTGGCCAAGGAAGGCTGTGTATACACAGTGCATATTGTGGGGTCCATTGTGGGGACAAAGACACAGGACCCTAATTTGCACCAGCACATGCAGCCCAACTGCTGCCCTTTTACAGAACCTTGTGCTCACTGTTCCTTGTCATGCAGTGTCCTCCCCCACCCCCAAAACCACAGAGCTTTCCTCTTGCTTCTTTCAGTTCTCTGTTCTAGTCTTACTTCTCCTACCTCTTCGGAGCAGGCCATCCTGGCTTCCATTATCTAAACCACAGTCTCCCATGCCCCTGTGATTCCCCATGGTCTCACTGGGCTTAATGCTTCTGCAAAGCAGCTGCCACAGGCAAGATCTTTCTTTTCGCCTGTAGTCCTCATCTGATGAAACTGGAAGCTCGAGAGAGTAGGAGATTGGGTCTATTTCATTTACAATATGGCCCCAGTATTTAGAGAAAAGGATAGCACACAGTAGGCTCTCATTCAATGGCTATTGAATGAATACCTGCTTGATTAGGAGAAATAAGGAGGATAACTGGACGAGAGGAGCAAGTAGCTCCCATCACAACTACAAATACATGTTTTCATAAAACACAAGTCATGCTTTTCCCTTTTAAGAAAAGTGTCTTTGTTTTCAAGTACCTACAATAACATTAGGCTAACTAAGGATTTCTGAAGTGCTTTGGGATTTGTTTTAATGAATAGATGAAATTGTATCTAATTAGCATTAATTTTTATGTGTAAAAGGTTACATCCAAATTGTATAAAAGCTGTTCTCTTGAATAATTTAAACATCCTCTTCACCCTGCAAAGCATTTGGCACACTTGTTCCTCAAAGATTCTATTAATGGGAACTAAAATCATGAGGTTTAAATGCAAAATAGAGGAGGTTTTTGCCTTTATGTAGGCATGCAGAGAGTACTTCAGAGAATACTTCAGAAATAGGCGGGCCCGAGAGTCAGATACTGTGGGTTCTAGGAAACCAATATGATGGTCTTTGATAATATCAAAAGTTAGGGAGGTTTTATTACAAAGAATATAGGGAAAATAAATAATTTTCTTTTTTTCACAGTAGAATTCCAATTAATGGATGTAGAAATGCAACGGCAGGCAGAAACACCAAAACGACACCCAGGATTAGGAGGCAGATTTATTTACGTCGATGGGCACTGACTGGGATCATTCCCAAAACATCAGGCCCTGATCGCTGGTGCGCTAGAGCTTTTATGGGATAAACAAGCAGGAAGTACAGAGGCAGAATGGCTTGTCAATTGGGGATTGGTTTATACAATGTGCATCGTAGTGACCAGCTATGCATCACAGTGACCAGCTGTTTCTAAGAGACAGGACCAACTGGATCTGGAGCAGGAACTATTACCTGGGCAACTAAGAAACTGAAGTATACTGGTGGGGGGGCATTTTCTGCTACAGAAAGAACGATAGAAATAAAAAAAATCAAATAAAAAATTGGGCAAAATACTTGTTGCAAGTATCTTCCATGTATGCCTAAACTATTTGGTGGAAGTATGGTAGGAAGGAGGGTATTAACATATTCTCTGTGTTTCTCTCTACAAGGTATATTAATTCCACAGTGAAAAATAGTTATCTTTATCATGGAGAACCCTGAGAAAAAACATTTGACCCACATGATCCAAGTTAATATCACCAGTACCTCGGAACATTGACATCACACCCCTCCTGACAGGATTCACTGAGAAAGGCACATTAAGAGATGGTTTACAGGGGCCGGTGAGATGGCTCAGCGGCATAAGCACCTGCCTTGCAAGCGCAAGGGCCCGAGTTCGACTCCCGGATCCCACATACGAAAAAGGGGCCGGTGATATCGCTCAGTGGCACAGGTGCCTGTTGGCTCACGAGGTCCTGAGGTTGACCCCCCGGTACCCACACACACACACAAAAAAAAGAGAGATGGCTTACAAAATAACTGGTCCATGCTTTCAAAAGTGTCAGGGCAATGTGTAACTCAGGAAGACCAAGGAACTTTTCTAGAATTGAGGTGATTGTAGGGACAGGAAGCCATTGGATCCTGGATTAAATCCTGGACCACAAAATAGACGTTGGTGGGATAACTGGCAAAATTTGAATTAAGGTGTATGGATTAGGTAACAATATTGTATCAGTGTTAATTTCCCAATGACACTATGATTATATGTTAGGGAAAGATAGGTGATAATATGGGACCAGAGTGGATTATTTTTGCAATAAATTTGTAAATCTGAAATGAATTTAAAATGAAAAATTAAAAAGAAAAATATGTATATTTACTTGGTAATTTGACAAGAGTAAAAAGTAGTACTAACTAGTTCTTATAGGTTGGATTGTATCCCCCTAAAATTCATATATTGAAAGTTGTGACATTCAGTGTTCTCAAATGTGCTGGAAATGGGATCCCTGTGGATACAATTAGTTAAGATGAGATCCTACTGGAGTAGAGTGAGTCCCTAATGCACTATCACTGGTATCCTCATTAGAAAGGGAAATTTGGACACAGGCACACAGAAAGATGGAGGCAGAGATCAAAGTTTGGCTACAGAAATTCAGGGATGTGGAGATTGCCAACGAAGCTCTGGAAGCCAGGGGAGAGGCATGGGGCAGATTCTCCCTCATAGCCCTCAGGAGGAACCAACCCTCTTGACACCCTGATCTCAGATTTCTACTCCCAGAACTGTCAGACAATGCATTTCTGTTGTTTAAGTCCCCTGTGTGTTAGTTATAGAAGCCCTAGGAAACTAATACACTAACTGACATTTATTGAGGAATTACAATATCCAGGGCCCTATGTTGAGCTCTTCACACACACTGTCTCATTTTATCTTCACTCCAGCCCTTTACAATTGGTGCTATTATTGCTCCCAACGTAGAGTTGAGAGAACTGATGTGCAGATTGGGTGAGTCACTTGCCTGAGGTCCCACAGCTAGAAAATTGCAGAGTGGGCTAAAACCTCTATAGGAATATGATGTCAGCATATTCCTAAGCACTGCATGACAGCTTATTTCTCCTGGCTTCCAATCCCAAAGATTGCCTATGGGGTTTGAAATGGTTGCCTGAGACTGATTTCTCATTATACCTAGGAATGGAAAACAATCAAATCTACATGTGGATACCATATCTCTACCATTCCCAGCCTTGTAAAGTCAACATCTGCTTATTTGGAAACACCGAACATCAAACTTGTGAGTCTTAAGAAAGTGCATGAGTCATCTACGGGGAAGATCCAGTTTGAAAGTGAGCAACTAATTTAAGTGAAAATTAGAGATTAAATGCAGGCATTCAAATCATGAAGGACTGTATTCCGGGGCAGGAGAACTCCTTAACAAAAGCAGAGAACAAACCCTTTCTCTCTTTTATAGCAAATGGTCCAAAAGAGAATTGTCCACCGGGTTTCATTCTTCCAACTTCTGAAGTCATTCCTTCATTCAGTTACCTTTATTGGGCACCCCTGGGTTTCTTGGCACCAGGCTTAGCCATCATGACTCACAGACAGACCCAGTTTTCAGTTTGTGGCTCATTCAGAGTTGGTCCTAAGGCAAAAATGTGGAAGCAAAAGCTTTTGAAGGCAAATTCCCATGTCCCAACACCACTCCCCTTTCTTTCTTTTTTTTTTTTTTATTTTAAAGAGAAGAAAAAACAAAACAAATCAAAAGAAGAACAAATTTTCAAAACAACATAATAGGAGGGTAACAATGGTTAATACATTACGTATTACTATCTTTAAGTTAGTTATTCAGGACACCAGACATTAGCATTCAATTGTCCAAACATTATTGGCACAAACCTACTCTTCAATGAACTAAGTAAAAATGGTAGTGTATCTATCTTAACCATCTTATATATATATATATATATATACAATTTTTTTCCCTTTCCCTTCTTTCTTTTCCCTATTCCAGTCTCTCTTTCCTTTTGACCAGTTTCTTTTTGATTCACCATATCTATTGTACATTTTGGATCTTATTTACTCTTTCAGTTTCTCATACTAGAGAGATAATACGATGCTTACACATGTGCTTCTGGTTTATTTCACTATGAGTATTTTCTCGAGTTGCATCCATTACCTATAAAAGTCTCCAGTTTATCCTTCTTTATGGCTGAATAGTACTCCATTGTATAAAAATACCACATCTTTCTTATCCATTCCTCAGTTGATGGGCATTTGGGGTTGTTTCCAAGATCTGGCTATTACAAATTGTGCTGCTATAAACATGGGTGCACATATATCGCTGTGGTACGATGTTTTTTAATTCTTCTGGGAAGATGCCCAGAAGGGGAATAGCTGTGTCAAATGGGACCTCCAACCCTAGTTTTCTGAGGAATCTCCACACTGACTTCCACAGTGGCTGTACCAGTCGACACTCCCACAACAGTGAAGAAGGGTTCCTTTTTCCCACAGCCCCTCCAGCATTGTTATTAGTTGATTTCTTTATAGTAGCCCTTCTTTCTGGGGTGAGATGGTATCTCAGTGTTGTTTTAATTTGCATCTCTCGAATGACTAGTGATGTTGCACATTTTTTGTATATTTATTTGCCATTAGTATTTCTTCATCGAGAAATGTGTATTCATCTCAGATGCCCATTTTTGGAGTGGGTCTTTAAATTGGGAGGTCTGATTTTTTTGAGTTCTTTATATGTTCTCGATAGTAATCCTTTGTCTGAGGAACAGCTGGCAAACATTTTTTCCCACATTGCGGGTTGTCTCTTCACTCTGTTGGTGGTTTCTCTTGCTGTGCAAAAGCTTTTTAATAAGATGAGATCCCAGTTATTGATTCTTTGGGATAGTTCCCGTGCGGTTGAGTTTTTATTCATAAAGTCTTTGCCTACACCAATGTCTCCAAGGGTTTTACCTATCCTACCTTCCAGCAGATTTAATGTTTCTGTTTTAATATTTAGATCTCTGATCCATTTTGAATTTAGTTTAGTGCATGGTGAAAGATATGGATCTAGTTTTAATCTTCGGCATGTGTAGAGCCAGTTTTTCCAGCACCATTTATTAAAGAGGCTATCTTTCTTCCAGTGAATGTGTTTGGCACCTTTGTCAAAGATAAGGTGACTTAGTATGTCTGGGGTTGTTTCAGCATCTTCTAATCTGTTCCATTGATCTTCAGGTCTGTTTTTTTGCCAGTACCACACTGTTTTTTATCACAGTAGCTTTATAGTATAATTTCAAGTCGGGGATTGTGATGCCCCCCTGCCTTGCCTTTGTTGCCAGAATTGCCTTTGCTATTCTAGGTCTCTTCTGATTCCAAATGAATTTTAGGATTGTTTTCTCTAATTCTGTGAGATATGCTGTTGGAATTTTGATTGGAATTGTATTAAATCTGTATAACAATTTTGGAAGTATGGCCATTTTCACTATATTGGTTCTTCCTATCCAGGAGCAAGGGATATCTTTCCATTTTCTGATATCCTCTTCAATCTCCTTTTTCAGAGTACTGTAGTTTTCAGTATAGAGGTCTTTACATCCTTCGTGAGGTTGATTCCTAGGTATTTCATTTTTTTTGGATGTTATTGTGAAAGGTATTGTTTCCCTAATTTCTCTTCAGTAAGTTTGTTATTTGTGTACAGGAAGGCTATTGACTTTTGAGTATTGACTTTGTATCCAGCTACACTACTGAATTGCTTATTAAATCTAGCAGTTTTTTAGTGGAGTTTTTGGGGTCTTCTGTGTAGAGTATCATGTCATCTGCAAATAATGATAATTTAACTTCTTCCTTTCCAATCATTAATCCTTTTATTTCTTTCTCTTGTCTAATCGCTCTGGCTAAAGTTTCCAGAACTATGTTGAATAAGAGTGGGGACAGTGGACATCCTTGTCTTGTTCCTGATTTTAGAGGGAAGGCTTCAGTTTTTGGCCATTTAGTATAATATTGGCTGTTGGTTTGTCATAGATAGCTTTTACCAGATTGAGATAAAGACCCTCTATTCCAATTTTCTGTAGGGTTTTTATCATGAAAAGGTGCTGGACTTTGTCAAAAGCTTTTTCTGCATCTATTGAGATGATCATGTGATTTTTGTCTTTGGTTCTGTTAATATGCTGTATTACATTTATTGATTTACGTATGTTAAACCATCCCTGCATCCCTGGGATGAATCCAACTTGGTATTGGTGTATAATCTTCTTGATGATTTGTTGGATTCTGTTTGCCAGTATCTTATTAAGGATTTTTGCATCTATGTTCATTAGGGAGATTGGCCTGTAGTTCTCTTTCTTAGTTGGGTCCTTCTCTGGTTTTGGTATCAGGGTAATGCTTGCTTCCAGGAATGAATTTGGGAGTATTGCTTCCCTTTCAATTTCATTGAAAAGTTTGAGAAGTAGGGGCATTAGGTCTTCTCTAAATTTCTTGTAGAATTCGGCAGTGAATCCATCAGGGCCTGGGCTTTTCTTTGTTGGGAGGTTTTTAATTACATCTTCAATTTCATTGGCTGATATTGGTTTATTTAAGATTTTTTAAATCTTCTTGATTCAGCTTTGGTAATTCATACGAATCTAGGAATTTGTCCATTTCTTCTGCATTTTCCATCTTAGTAGAATATAAATTTTCAAAATAGGTATAGATGATCTTCTGAATTTCTGCAGGGTCCGTCGTGATATCACCCTTTTCATTTTCAATTGCATGGATTTGAGTCTTTTCTTATCTTTTTTTAATAAGGTTGGATAAGGGTTTGTCAATCTTATTTATTCTTTCAAAGAACCAACTTTTTGCTTCATGATTCTTTGTATTGTTTTTTTATTCTCCAATACGTTAATTTCTGCTCTGATCTTTATAATTTCCTCCCTTGTACGGGCTTTTGGCTTAACCTGCTCTTCTTTTTTCTAGAAGCTCGAGGTTCACCCTTAAGTTGTTTATTTGCGCTTGCTCTATTTTCCTGATATAAGTGTTTAATGCTATAAATTTCCCTCTTAGGACTGCTTTCATTGTATCCCATAAGTTCCGGTATGTTGTACTGTCATTATCATTCAGTTGTAGAAAGTGACTAATTTCTTCTTTAATTTCATCTGTGACCCATTGGTTGTTCAGGAGGATGCTGTTTAATTTCCATGTGTTTAGGGAGTTTTTGTGGGATCTTTTGCCATTGATTTCCAATTTCATTGCACTATGGTCTGATAATATGCATGGGATAATTTCAATTCCTTGCATTTACTTAAGCAGGTTTTATGAGCTAGTATGTGGTCTATTTTGGAGAACGTCCCATGTGCAGCTGAGAAAAATGTGTATTCTGATGTTGTGGGATGGAACACTCTGTAGACATCTACTAAGTCCATTTGTTCAAAAGTTTGGTTCAGTTCTACTATTTCATTATTGATTTTCTGTCGAGTTGATCTATCTTTTTGTGACAGTGGAGTATTGAGATCTCCCAATATAATTGTATTAGTGCTTATTTGATTTTTCATGTCCTTTAGTACTTGTTTTATATAGCTGGGTGCATTGGTATTTGACGCATATATATTTATGATCGTTATCTCTTCCTCTTGGATTGTTCCCTTTACAAGGATGTAATGACCGTCTTTATCTCACTGAATCCTTCTTGGCTTGAAGTTCACTTTGTCTGCAAAAAGAATAGCTACCCCTGCTTTTTTCTGGGTTCCTGTGGCATGGAGTATTGTTTTCCATCCTTTGACTTTCAGTCTATGAATTTCTTTCTGAATTAAATGTGTTTCTTGTATACAGCATATTGTTGGATCTTGCTTTTTGATCCATTTCGCCAGTCTGTGCCTTTTGATTGGTGAATTGAGACCGTTAACATTGATGGTTTAAACTGATATGTATTGACTTGTCATGATATTTTCCTGTTGTTGGTTCCCACTCTTTGTTTTTCTGCTTTCCGGCTATTAATTATTTGCCCTGCCTGGTGGATTCCTTCTGTTGGGGTTCCTATCTCTTTCTAGAATGTCCTTCAGAACGTTTTGGAGTGCTGGTTTGGTGGTCATAAATTTTCTCAGATGTTCTTTGTCATGAAAGTATTTTTATTTCTCCATCAATTTTGAAAGATAGTTTTGCAGGGTACATCAATCTGGGCTGAAAATTATTTTCCTTTAGAGCTTGCAATACATCATTCCAAGCTCTTCTTGAATTGAGGGTTTGTGCTGAAAAGTCAGCTGTGATTCTGATGGGTTTTCCTTCATAGGTGATTTGTCTCTTCTCCCTAACAGCTTTTAAGATTCTGCCCTTCTGTTGAATTTCTGGGATCTTGACTATAATATGTCCGGCTGAAGTTTTTTTTTTGATCATGTCTAGTTGGTGTTCTAAAAGCTTCACTTATAGGGGTGTCAAATTCCTTTTCTCTTCCAGGAAAGTTCTCCCTGATTATGTCTTTGAACAAGGTTTTAATGTCGTTGATGCTATCTCCTGCTTTTTCATTTATTCCAATTATTCTTAAGTTGTTTATCTTTGAGTCATCTAGCAGCTGCTGATTTGATTTTTCATGGTCCCTTGCTATTTTTAAGAATTTTTCCATTTCATGATCACTAATTGCAAGCCTGTCTTCTATATCTGAGATCCTGTCCTCGCATTGGCTTATTCTGCTACAAATACTTTCAATGGAATTTTTTATCTCTTGGATATCTGCTTGAATCTGCCTTATGGATTCCATTTCTTTCCTATGCTGAGCATTCGTTTCTATAGTTTTCTTAAGTTCATCTATATTTTTGTCTGTATCAGCTATAGTGTCCTTAAGCATGGTCTTTGTTGTAGACATTATCTCTGCAGTTATCTGTGAGATTATTTCTGTTTTAATTTTTTCCAGAACCTCATTCAGTTGCTTTGTTGTTACCACTTCAGATAGGCCAGGTGGGTGGCTTTTGGATTGTCCCACCTCGTTGCTCCCTAGGTTTGCCTTTGGTGAATTGGATGTGTGTGGTTGCATCTTGTTTAAGTGTCGTCTCATTTTTTCTTTCTTTAATCCTGGGGTGATGTTTGCAAATTACCTATAGTAGGTACTTTATTGCTAGTGTTTAAGATCTTTAGAAGATGACTACTTCTCTGCAGTTTCTTCCAAGTGGAGCTTGCTTTTAGGTTTTGAGCTTTCTGCCAGATCCTACCTCTTCAATTCGGTGGGTATGCGAAGTTGCTACCTGTTTGGCCCAGTCCTTGATTCTTTGGTACTGTGCCACTGTATTTTCTGTGTCCCTTAGTCAATCTCAATCATGAAATATCAGGAAGGAAAGATGTTTAGAACAATTATTTCACATTTGGCTATAATGTTAACTAAAGCATCAAACACAGCCTAGAAAATGACAGACTGAGCTAACCAGTTATTTACCACTTTTAGCTGTATAGAGTTGCAGTTATATAACAAAATCTAAAACACACCAGAAAAATTATATGCAGTATACAAGTCCTATGTATGTCAATTTTTCCCTGAGGAGTTTAAATTTAAAATGAGTTAAGGAGGAAATAGAGTATTGGGAGAAGAGGAAGGAATTAGATGTAAGGTTAGAGGACCAAGAGGGATCCCACTAAAATTGGGACACTAGTGCAGAGGACAGGTGTAAAAAGAGAAGGAAGGGATAAAAGGAAGAACAGATCACAACCACAATCACAAAGAAGTTAGAGGCTCTGTTTACACTCTTATAAAAAACCAGAGAGAATAATGAAGGAAAGAGCAAATACACATACAGAAACAAAAACGAAGATAAAAACAATAAAACAGACAGATCAAAAATAAAACCCCACCAAAAAAACAAAACAAAACAAAACAAAAACAAAAAAACCCTTCGCCAGAACAAAAAACAAATCAGTGAGAAAAAAAAATAAAAATAAAAATAAAAATAAAAGTAAAATAAAATAAAATAAAATAAAAAGAATCAGTTCCAGGTGTTGACTCTGTTGTAGGCAGGCACCGTGTGGTGACAGAGTCCTGTTCTGTGCAGGTCCGTCCCAGTAAGCCAGGAGCGCCCTCTGGCGGGTGGTGAGCAGAGGCGCGTACTTTCAGGCAGAGACCAGTCTAGCTCGCCTCCGCTCTCAGCCCCCTTTCACGATCCCTGGGCCTGAGAGGCTCAGCGTGCTGTCCGGAGCGCGGGTTCCCTGCACTGGTTCCCGCCGCTCTGGTTTTTCACCACGCCCCCCACAATGGCGCCGGGCCAGTCGCTCTCTAGCGCGGGACAGGTGTGGCTGAGAGTCCAGTCTCCTTCGCCTACTGACCTCAGCACACTTTCGTGGGCCTCAGAGGCCCCGTGCTGCCCTGTCCGGAGCACAAGTTCCCAGAGCAGTTTCCGAGCTGCTCTGAGTTTCGCCACACCCTCCACAATGGCGCCCGGCCGGTTGCTCTCTGGCGCGGGGCAGCTGTGGCTGAGAGACACTCACCGCCGGTCAGCGCCGTTCTCCGCCGCTCCCCTGCCCCGCCGCTGTCTCAGGATCCTCCGTGGGGGCTCCCTGGGCGCCAGCTGCCACCGTGTGTCCGTAGAATTGAGTCTCCGCGGCGCTGCAACTCCCGGGATAGTAGAAGGTGCGCGCGTGCGGTCTGCTCCTTCTTTCCTTCTTCTTTGTTGGAAGTCACCCGTCACTGGTGCCGGGGGTCCCAGATTGCGCTTCAGAACTTTTCTGGGTTTCGGGGTGGCATCTCCCCCCCTCCTGCGCTTTCCGGGTCGCTATATTCCCGTGTTCCAATGGTAACTTTTAGAGAGAGTTTCGCTGCCTGCTTCTTACTAATCCACCATCTTGAGGTTCCCCTTTCTTTCTGATGCTGGGGATTGGACCAAACATGTGCTCTGTCACTGAGCTACACTCCAAGCCCCCTTACTCAGATTCTTAACCCCAAAGGCTCTATCTTCTGACTCACAGAAGATTATTTTTTTATGTATGCTAGTGATCCCCATTCCCTATCTCCAGCCCAAACCACACTCATGGACTCTATCCAATTCTTAGTGGATACTCCATTGTTTGTCCCATAAATATGTCCACGATGCAAAGTAGAGCTCATTCACTTTGTTCCCTCATCTTTATTCCTTCCTCAACTGAAGCTGCTTCTCTTAGAGACCACAATAATCAAGTCAGCAAGCCCTAAGCTCTTTGTAAGTAGGGACTATATATTTTTTTTTCTGAGACAATGCCCGTGTCTAGCTTGGTCTTTAGTACATGAGCTATGGAAGGTGTTAATAACCAAGGATTGAATAAATAAATTAACTGGTTTCATTCTTGATTCTTCTTCACCACTCTTGTCCAGTCAATAAATCCTGTCAGTCCTCTGCTTTGTTTCATCCAAAGTAGTCCACTTGTCCCCATCCCCACCAGATCTTCCTGTCCAAACAGTAATCATCTCTCTTCTGGAGAACTGTCAGGCCCTGGTCATCTTACCTTCTCTCTTGCCATCTTTGAATCTTTTCTTCATGTAGCATCTAGAATCATCTGGTAAAAATAGAAATAGGACCCTGTCACTTTCTACTTAGAACTGCTTGGTGGCTCTTAAGGTGCCTGTTAACAGTCTTGATGAAGCCCCAACTTGACAGTGGAAGATTCACCTGACTTAGTTACTACTTATTTCCTTGTCCTTATTTTTCAAATTTCTCCTTTTTTTCTCCCACATTGTGCTTCAGTTGGTTGAACTTTCTCCTGGTCTCTAAACATTATATATTTTTCTCTCTTCTACACTTGTGCTCATGTTATTCCTTTTACCTAGAAAATCCTCTTAATTCTCCAAGATGAAGCATGGATGTGTTCTCAGTTAGGGTCTTGTTTTAGTTTCTATTGCTACTACAACGAATTACCAATGTGAGACCATTAGCACAGTTCTGATGGTCAGATGTCCAGGTGGGCATAGCTAGGTTCTCGTTTGTGGTCTCACGAAACTGGGCTGCATTCTTACCTGGAGACTCTGCTTCACTTGTTGGCAAAATCCAGTTCCTTGTGGTTGTGAGCCTGAGGTCTCTGTTTCCATACCAAATACTACCTCTGTAAACAAGCTGGCAACAGGATGCCACGTACTTCTCAGGCTTCAGTCATCTCTGACATCTTTTTTGGGTACATCTCTTGGACTTTCAGGGGCTCATGTGATTACGCTGATTCCACCTGGCTAATCTGGGATAATCCTATCATAATCACAGTTTCTAGGGATCAGGGCATGGACATCATAGGGGGTCATTATTTTGCCCACCATAGACACCCACTTTCAAATCTGAGTTCCAAGTCCCTCCTTTGTGCTCCAGTGGCAGGCACTCTGGGTCACCTAGCCAATAGTTATTTCCCCCTCCCAGCGCCTGCCTCCCACGGTAGAGAGTGAAATACCAGGTTCTCATTTCCTAGCCTTCCTAGTAGTTCCTTGGCCATGTCTGCCATGGAATTGTGGGAAAGCCCTTTTCCCTGATTAAAAATCAATTTTAGAGAACTGCCTTTTCAATTTTTGTTCACGGTGACCTGAAGACATGATGTTTGGAGGTGCAGCAGCCAGCTTGTACGGTATATATGGGCAAAAGTCTATATACGATATTATTGAATTTCTGAATTAAGTAATTCTGTCATTTACTGTCAGAGTTCTTATTATATTATCCCTAATGCTCCTTACTGGTCAAAACCAATTTTAGTAGGCATTATCTTATTTGCAACCCAAAATATCTCAGTTGATAACTTCACAGACCCTTCTTCCTCAACTACACAAACACCACCCAGTACTTTTATTGCCAGTGACCTTGTCTTTAGTCTTCTCTAGGCTGGGAAGGCTTGAAAGGTCATTGGCTTACCTGCCTTGTTCATGCATTCTTTTTGCACCTAACATAGTGCCTGGCACAGTAAACACTCGTAGTTATTTGCTCAGTGGATGAATACACAAACAAATGAGTGAAAGCTGTCTCTCTCCTTCAATTTCCTCTTTCAACACCTATTTCTCTTACCATGAGTAGACTGCCACGCACAGATGGGTAAGTTGTGTTCTGCACAAGGGTGGCTGATTGTTTCCCATGGTGGGAAGAAAAGGATGCTTTTTAGGTTCTGGACACTGTGTTCCAGGAAACGGGCAACTATTTTGAGAAACTAATTAGGCTAAAATGCTTGTGGGAGATACTAAGTTTTAATGTTGGTCCCTCTCTGGTCATTTTCACGCTAATCTTCTGGGAATTAGGACTTAATAGAACAGGAATGGCCAAAATGGGAGTCAGGAGACCCAGGTTCAAGTTTGAGGCCTGGCACAATCAGACTCCAAGTGCTAGGGCAAGGCACCAAACCCTGCTTGCAGGTGCCTCCTCCATAAAACCAGAGGTTCTCAAATTGTTCTGCAGAGCAGGAGAATGGAGATTACTCAGGGTGCTCAGCAGGGAACAGGGAGGCAGATTGAGTGGGCAGAAACCTCCAGTCACAGCAGCTCTGCTTTTGCCTGCTTTCCAAATGGGGCATAACAAAAATTAGTTGTTAACTATGCAAGAAATACACTAATCTATTCTGCTTGTAAGGAATTAGAACATCGGAGATACACTGCCCCTTCGTACTCCATCCTCCCCAGTCCCTGTGTATACTGGGACTTCATTTATGATTTTCATTTGAACAAATGGAACTTGGCTCACACTACTTGGAGATTCGCTGGCCTAGTTAGCCTCTAAAGATGCCAAACATGCAAAAAACAAACAAAACGAAACAAAAGAGGTATTTCAGAGAGAAATACCATGGCTGGAGAATGTTCTACAAGGTTGAAGAGAAACCTATGGTTTGCCATAGGTTTGCTGCTATACATGTTGCGCTGGGAGTAGAAATTCGGGGCAGCGGCTGCTGCTGTTTGCCAGCAGTGTGCTCAGGAGAGTGGCAGGCTGGTGGGTGGGAGGACAGCGCAGTTAGGACTGGAAAGCTGCGTTCATGTCCAAAATCCACCCTAATCTCCATGGGGAGGGGAAAAGAGGCAGGATTAGGATTGCTTCTCCTTTGAGTAACAGCAATCCCAACTAACACTTATTGTGCATTAATTAATTAATTGATTTTGATATTGGAGATTGAACTCAGGGCTTTTGCACTTAAGCTGCATCCCAAGCCCCTTTTAATATTTTATTTTGAGACAAGGTCACACCAAGTCTCTACATTGCCCATGCTGGGCTTGAACTTTTGATCTTCCTGCCTTGGCTTCCCAGAGTGCTGGGATTATAGGTGTGCACCGCTGCAGCAATCTCATTTGTTATACTTCGTCTTGGTTCACCCTCAGTGCACCCCTGGGAAGTGGTGGTGCTATTAGCATTGTTGTTTCTAAAATGTGGAAACTGAGGCACAAAGTGATTAAGGAACTGCCTAAGAGCATGTAGCCACTAAGTGGGAAGTAGACATCTGAACCTAGATCTTGCTTCAGGACCAGATATACATCCTTGAGTTCGGAACCCCTTTGAGGCCTGGCTCTCCCTGTCATTTCAGCTTCATTACACCTCTATTTCTGTTGGGTTGGGGAGGAGGAAGCTTGCTGAGCCCTGTGGTTTGCCCATGATTTCCCTCTACTTTCTCGGTCCTCCAAACCCCAGGCTACTTGCAGAATACCCCATCTCTGGTGTTCCATGCTCCATTAGCTCCTCCTGCAACCCACCGGGGAAGGCGACGGTGAGCTGGAGCGAACGGCAGGGGAGAATTGGTTTGCGCTGCTTCTGAGCAAGCAGCTGCAGAGCCCTCAGCCCACCACACGCGGGTGTCCACCTGGTGGAGAGGGCGCGAGCCCAGGCCTGCGTGAAGGTAAATGCAAATCGGTCCTAGCGAGCGTGCTTCCTGCGTAAGGAGGCTTCTCAGTACGCCCTCCTGGTTTCCTCTGCCGTCAGCTCACGTGTCGATTTCATTTTCCCACTTTATGAGCCTGAGTGAGAGAGTTCATTTCCGTCCTATAATATGACCCTCTGGAGAAAGTCTTGTTCAAATACATTTTGCTCACAAACGCTATCCTCGAAGACCTGTGCAGAAATGAAATAGTAAGAGATGATTAACGTCTGATTTATAGGGAGGTGAATTAGGAGGTTTATGCCAAGTTATTATATCCAGGGAAGGTGACAAGGACTGAAAGGGCACCTCCCAGGAGCTGGAAACCTTTGCGAGAAGAAATAGCTATGGTGCATTTGCCTTTATCTCAGCCAGATTCTATTTTAATCTATTCACCCGTTTTCTCCCTTTTCTTTCTCACCAGACTGTACAATCCTTGAAGGCAGGGGCTGGGTTCACTGGTCTCCATATCCCCCAAGAGGAGATGTTTTTGCAACTTTATTTATAAGAAAGAGGGCTTTACATGAAAGAGAGTTTTAAGTCTCAATTCCGTAAGCCACCTCTTTCTTCCCCACTGGCTGATTAATGATCCCTCCATCCCAATCCAGTTCTCATAGGCACCAAGGCCTGGTAACAACTATGACTCCGTGCCCATCCCCTGCAAAAAGCACAGCCTAGAATTAGGCTTCTTTCAGGCTATGAGTTGCATAATAAGTTTAATAACAGTAAGCTGTTATTAAGTACTTACCGGGGATCAGGTACTTTTCTAAACACTGTTGCCACTCCAAAAGCAATACTTCGTGGCATTTTGGTGTACTGAGTAGTTTGAACTAAAGAATATTGGAAGGGCCTCAGAAACAGTGTCCCTCTGAACTTCAGATTCTATCCTGTTTCCCAAACTGAGTCACAGAAACTAAATTCTTCTCCGAGGCAGGTTTCAGAAACTAAAGTGTCACTCCCCCAAACAAGCCACAAGCCTAGAGAGGTCATTCTCTTTCTTCTACCTTCTCTTGAAAACCCTCATTCCAGAGGGATCCTACCTCATACCTGGGAGGAAGGAATGCTACACAGAGAGGTCAAGAAGCATCTAAGGGGGTAGATTTTGCTGGGTTTCCCCCTCAGTCTGTTACCATTAGACCATGCCCTTGGGTCCAACCCATTTCTCCACTGATCCCATTCATTGAAATTAAACATAAAAACAGACAGTTTTCTCTGAGTTTTTGGGTCTTAATTTCTGAAGACTCTCACATGCTAAAGAACTTTAATTCAACATATTTGTCATGTTTTTCTCTTATTAAACTGTCTTTATTACAAGTGTCAGCCACAACCTTTATGATGGGTGAGGAGAGATCTCACACCTCTACGCGCCTACAGCACTTGGTTAGCATCATTTTATTTAATCCTCACAATCACCCTATGAGATAGGTACTATGATTATCTCATCTTAAGGCTGAGAAAAGTTAGCCTTGAAGATGTTAAGAAATTTATTCAAGATCAAAGGGTTAGGCAGTGGACATAGCTACTATTTACACTGTGCTCATCACATTAAACTGATTATCTAATTTTATAGGGCCCTTAATGCTTAAGAAGTGGGCTCCAGTGCTTAGAGTTTCAAGCATTTGGTCCTCTGGAGGTTAGAACCCATGGGAGTGTGGGGCTTTGTCTTAGTTACTTTTCTTGTTGTTGAGACAAAATACCAGACACCCAAATTTAAAGGAGGAAAGGTTTGTTGTAGCTCACAGTTTGTAGAGGAGTCAGTTTGTAGTTGCATGGGTCCAAGGCAGGGTGGCATGGCAGAGGGGCATCACTGAGCAGAAATAGTTCATGGCAGGCAGAAGGCAGCAAAGCAGCAAAGTAGCAAGCAGCAAGAGACAAGCAGCACATGACAAGCAGCAACAATGGCAGCCCTCTTTCTGTCCCTTATATTCTATCCAGGGTACCCTCCCTTAGCGCTCACACCCAGGGTGGGGCATCCTTTATCCTAGCATCACATCATGAAGCAATCCCAGAATCACATCCTGAAACCCAGCATCACACACTCTAGATCCAGCCACCTCTGAGAAGCCCCACCTATGACCTCATGAGGCTTTGCGGGGACATCTGAACACCCAAGATCCAAGAAGGCTCCAAGAAGGGGAGGATGATGTCAGGGACAGAGCAGCAACTTCAAGCATGTGGCATAAAGGAGCAGCAGAAGTGAATTTCCCAAAAGATCCTCCAGCTCTCCCTCCGTTCTTGCCCTTCACGTGAGTCCTGCTGACACTCAGCCTCCTTGGAAGAAAGGTGCTGGCCAGTTTCCTCATCCGTGTCAATAGGAATGCACCAAGAATACCTTTTTCACAGGGTGGCCCAGGGCCTAATGAGACAGCTTCTGTGACTGCTTTTGCCCCTTAGCTGCTTCCCTTTCTTGTTGAAAATAGGAGGTGAGGAAGAGACCCTTCCTGGTTTGGCTCATACAGATCTCAGATGGGGACTGCACCATGATGTTCTCACCTGTTCCTGTGTGGCACAGAGGACAAGAGCACAGAGTGGCAGGTCCCCACCCAGAATCATGGGAAATTAGATGTTCTGGGTCTTCAGCAAGCTTGTGGCAGCTGTGAGAGGCAAAATTAGGTTTTCTGATGCCAAACCACAGCCTCCTTCCTGTGCTATTCTGGGTTCTTTTTCTGACTTGGCCAGCAGCCTCTCTCATAGATAGGAGTCTGGGTATTTAGAAAGATATCTTTATTTAATTTTTTGTTTTATTCATTTTCTATTCTAAATATGGGGGAGTTATTGCTTCATGGGTACAAAGTTTCAATTTGGGAAGATGAAACAGTTCTGGAGATGGAGGCAGCACTCTAGTTGCAAAGTACCCTCTGAACCCTCCTAAATATTATCTGCTCAAGAAAGAAAGGGGGGAAATGATGCTGGGCATAGCTCTGTCTTTTCTCTGTAAAGCCAAACCACCTCTGCAGTGCTCCAGTGGAATTTTCTTACATCTCATTAGCGAGAACTGGGTCTTTTGGCTTTGCTGAGCAGCAAGGATAGCTGGAAAAGGCATTGCTTAGCTTCCCAACTCTCGAGTTGAGGAGGAGCGTCAGGGGAGAAGGAAACTGAGAGTGAGTACTGTTTGGACAACCTAGAGGCTGTGTTCAGTGTCCTGCTCAAGGACACCTGGGTGCACAGAGGTCTGGCCAGGCATAGAGCCTGCTTTTCTGATTTCTAGCCCTGGAGTCTTTTGCTTGGATGTTTGATGCATCTTGTACTAGCTAGATTTTCACCAAAAAGGACTGTCCTGAAAAATATTTTTAAAAGAAAAAAACTTCCTATTGCTTGTGTTGAAATTAATCAAATGCTAAGAGTCCATGTCAGGAAAACACTGGGCATGGCAGGAGCCAGAATATCTGACTTCTGCCCCAGGCTGGCTGAAAGTCTTGGGAAACGTCCTGTGCTCTCTGCACTTACGAAATGTGATGATTTTCTTCCCCTGGTTAGTGTGGTTTACTAAGTGTCCATTAAATGCTTCTGTGTCTCTAGATGAAAGACCTTGTAGGACACGTAGTTGTTATTAACCATGCGTGTGTTGTCATGTGTGGGCTCATAACTCAAGGTGGTGCGTTTCGAAGATTGGCATGGGATGACAGAAACTTCCCACCACCCCTCCAGGCCAAGAGCAGAATGGAATGAGGGGTACAGGGGTCACTTAAAATCAGGAATGCAAACAACCCCATTTAATTACCCAGCCCAGATGTGCACATTTGGATTTTCAGGATGGGTCACTATTCTTTCTGATCCCATCACTTGCTTTTTCCATAGAAGGCACCAACAGGAAATTGACAGGGGTCGTGCATCCTCTGAGCCCAAAGGTGACAGCTCCTCTTCACTACTGAGTCATCCTGGATGACTTCAGGTTACATGGGTCCTTGTCTTCATTCTCAATCCAGGGCATCATAGATGCTGAACTTTTCAGAACTTAATGGTATTGAAGTCAGCTTCTCAGTTGTTCTACAAGCTGTTTTTACAAGAAGTGCCAGGAATGTGCACTGTTTGGGGAGGCAACACACAGCTGATTGGGACTTCCCAACCCCAAGAGAAAGCACGTGTCCAGATGCACGGTGAGTCCTCAATAAATACTGGAGCTGGACCTATGAGATGGGATATCCATGGCTCTGCCAGGTTAGATTTACTTTGCAATGTTGGAGAAAGAATAAGAGTCAATCCCATGGCTGAAGGTGGAAGAAGCGAGAGCATCCAGCCCCTAAAGAGGGCACAATGCAGTTTGGCGCCCTTGCAAAGAGTCCCTGCTGGTCAGCCTGCAGGGACATTCTGTGAGCTCAGCGAGACACTGACTTTGGAAATACTATAAAAGGAAAGAGCAGTTCTGCAAAATTAGAAATGAAATCACTTCAAGGAGGGCAATTCTTAAATGATAGGGGGAAAATGTCCCCTAGGAGACATGGAAACAGAGTCAGCTGAGAAAGCCCAAAATATGATTGCAAAGTAGAGTTTTTATTAGTTTGGCCTCAGGATGCATAAAAAATAAATAAACAAACAGAAAACAAACATAATCATTTTATGGAAAGCACGTTCATTACTTAAAAGTGGCACCTACCTAGAGTGATACTTTTGGGTCCTATCCACATGTCGGATTCACTCATGCTGATGGAGAAGTGATTTTAGAATGTTTTCTCTGCAGCTGTCTGCTTTTATGTGTGACTATTAAGAAGCCATCTGCAATTTTGACAATTTTATGTCCTTTGCCAGAACTGTACTGTTTTCCCTCTTGAATCCTAGTAGCTTTTTATCCTCCAGACTCCTATGATATCTCTGTGCCACCCTCCTTGTGTCTTGGAGAGAGGCAGGATGGGGACTCCCAGGGAGGCGGAAGCTGAAATTCAATTTCAGTCTTTTTGTTCATTCATTCGCCCATTTAAAGTTCAGGCATCTTAGGGCTCAACTTGCTTGGAAGTGCAGGTGGCTCTGAACTGCTTATCAATACCCCTTCTACAAAGTGTTCATTGGAACAATTATTGACTTTTTCAGGCTCTCCCCCATAGCTCCATGTGTCCATGTCTCTATTTAAATATCTCTTGTCTTCCCATTCATCACAAATACATAATAGTGCTGGCATCAGAACATTGTGTTCTTTCTAGTTGTCATAAAACCAATGTACCTGAAGCTTTGGTTGAAAAGTTGTCAATATAAATAATACTTCAATTCACATTTTGCATCAAAGGGCCTGATCCATGTAGATCAGGTCATGAAAGTATGAAACACTCAATACATCTTGGCACATAAATGTTAAATAACAGCAATAAATTAATAAATACATAAATTACTTAAATATTTAAATAGCATTAAGGCCAGTGGCAATTAGAGTGTTGAAAAATGTATAAATAAATTAGTTCACTATGTCAGTGTGCATTTAGCCTCTAAATATAAAAATATAGCAAATATCCTAAAAACTTTAAAAAGCAAATCAATAAAATGTCTTGTTGGGTCTCTTCCATCATGCCTTTAAGATCTTTTGCCTAGTCTCTTCCATTTTTCTTCTGAAGTTTCATCTTGGGATTGGAACCTGAAAAAGAACATTGGAAGTCCACGTGGATTAGAAATACGTCAAACCCTTCTTATTTCTCACCATCCATTATCCCAGGCCATGGGGTTTGGGGAACCATGTGAGAAGGACTAGCGTTACCTTATGTAGTCTAAAATTTGGCTGCTACCATGCTGGCTGGACTCTCTCTTGAGGGTTTTTCTTAAAGGAATGTCTGATTGGGTCACTTCCTTGTTTAAAACACTTCAGTGGCTCCCCTGGGCCCCCAGGATAAGGTTTTAATGCCTGGAAGCTTCTAAGTCCTCTTCGCTCTAACTCCTACTTCCCTTTCTCTGTCTTCCCTTTTATGAGGGCAGGACCTATGCCTGTTTTCTTTATTTCACTATCCCTGGGCCCAGCACAGTGCTTGACATAACAGAAGCATCGAATCATTACCTGTTAACGGACAAATATGTTTCTGACTCTGTCATCCCTCTGCTGGGCATTCCATTCTTCCTTTCCTCTCCCCAGCAGTTCCCACCCCGTCATCGTGCCTCCACCCAGGACGCTGAGTGTGCAGGGCTGTGCAGGCCTGCTCACCTAACTGCAGGACACAGAGGCCCATTCGCTCCAAGACGAGCTGTAGTAGCGGTCCCGGGCTTGCACACGCACCATCGCATTCTTGTGGCATGAAACTGTGGCTGAGGTCTTGTCGGTGAAGAGTCTATCTTTCTGCAAAGAGGAGGGAAATCCGTAAGGCCTATGGCCCACGCAGTCATAGGGCAGGCCTGGCCTAATTCTGCACGCATGACCGTCCTGACACGCACACAGGGGCTCGGCGCTACCCTGGGATTCGCGGGAGACTGAGCAGGACCTGCGCCACCTGCTGGCAGGTGCGCGAGACACAGATGTGGCTCTGCTGCCTTGCAACTGTGGAGAGAGAAATGGTTTGGCCCGGCTTTCATCTTTCTGCACAGGTACCCTGTCGCCGCAGCACTGAGCAGAGACAGACATTCTCTAGGTGTCCCCTGGGTGTTTAGAAACACCATACGCTGATCCTTTCAGCATACAAATCCTTCAGATCCTGCCGCTGCTACTTAATAGCTTTGCAACTTCAGGAAAATATTTTAGGCTTTCGGTATCTTTCCTCATTTATAAACAGGGACGACAATGCTTATTTCCTAGAATTGCAGAAGTTAAAGATAATAATCATGTAAAAACTCTGAGCCAGACTTCAGTACCTAACAAATACCCACTATCACCCACTAATGATATATATATATTTCTTAAATAGGAAGGTACTTTTAAGATTTTAGGGAATGCTTAGGTAAATCTATTCCAGAATAGTCCCATCTCCCTGCTTCGTCTTTTTCAGGGAGTGACTGAGTCACTGAGTTTCTGCTACATGCTAAATACTATGCTGAAGGAGGCCTTTTCTGCGGATTTTAAAAGTGGGGTTTAAGAAGGCTGGGGCTCTATAAAAGTGTCTCTGGAACTTTGCAAAAGGCAAAAGAGTTATGACTCTAAGGTGAGAAATTTGAAAAGCCATTACTTTAGCCTATAGTGAAGTAATTTTGCAATATTTGGAAAAGCCATAGCGGGTGAGGTAGGTATGGATGTTCCATCACTCATTATATTTAGCCAGTTGAAACAATCATTTTGAACTCCTGGAGCCTAGATCTCCTATATTAGGACCAATTTTGGCACAAGGATTGGTGACTGGCCAGGCTGAAGCCAGCAGGGTGGGTAGGTTTGTGGGTTTTGTGTCAGGCAGACTAAGTCTATGTCCCAGGTCTGTCCCTTCCTTCACTAGCTGGATGACCTTGGGAAGGTCAAGACCTCTCTGAGCTCCAGTGTCTTCACTTGTCAAGCAGTGATAGTAATACCAGCTGCCATCATCAGGTTAATTGTGTGGGTTAAATGAGATATACATGGAAAGTCCCTAGCACAGTTCCCGCAAGCGCTAACACATAGTAGTTATTACCATCATTCATCCCACCACAGCAAACACTGCACCTGGGTCACACCTTACCTTTTCCCTCTTGTTCTTGCCCTGGACCTGAACTGAGAATGTCAGGGAGAAGTAGGAATGTGGAGTGCTCCAGGTGTCAGGATACTCCCAGCTCACCTCCACCTGCTGAGAATCCATTAATGGCTTCAGCTGCAGGTTCTTTGGTGGGTCTGGTTTGACTGTGGGAGAGGACAAACACCATTTATTTTCCCAGTGGGGCTTTGGAATTAGGTGGTTTTGGCTTCTGACCCCCTTGCCCCTGTGAGCAGCTGTGAGTAACACGGTAGTTCCTCAGCTTCTATGAGCACTTGGCCAACACCTGGGAGGCCCCTCCGCTGAAGATGCTCCCACTGGTGCTCACGGGAGGAGGTCATCTTCAATGGCCACAGCCTTTACTTTAGAACCGGAGAGAAGCTCAGAATCCTTGTCATCAGTGCACCACCAGATGGGCCCTGGTGGTGGCACCACCCCTGCGTGGTGCTCAGAAGAGAGCTCTTAGCGACAATACTCTCCTATCTTGGGTCTGCAGCAAAGGACCATCTTCCCCACACTTAATGCATGACTGAACTGAGCCGAGTCACTCACTGGGGATGAAACGAGAGATTTTCCACTTCCTGCTCTTTCTTTTATCTTTTCATAGCTGCTAGCACTGATTGTCTTGTAGCAGAGTTGACTGTCTCTCTGCTCATTCATTTTTTCCATAAATAATTACCAAGCACCCATTAAATGCCATCACTGGACTCTGGCTGGAAGATACAGCAATGAATAGCAGGAAGACTCCATCCTCAAGGGGGAAATTTCCTGCTCCTTTAGGAGAGAGGAGATTTCCCATGGAATGTGCATAAGCTCTGGAGGCCAGCACTGTTCCAAAGAGCATGACTCCTAGCAGATGCTTGGCAAATATTATTCCCCCTGTTCTTAATACAACTGACGTCTTTCCTTTAGGTCTCAGCTGAATGCCATCTTCTCTGAGAGGTCTTCTCTGGTCACTCTGTGACCCACAGCCCACCCTCACCCACCTGCCACGTACAAACTTTCCACAAATTCTAGAGCAAGTTCTGTGATCCTGACCCTATCACACTTTATCATGATGCTTGTTCAATGAGTAAATGGTAAAGAAAATGATAAATGATGAAGTTTCTATCTGCCAATTAAAAGATAGGTGTCAATTTTGGAGGAGTTTATAAGTCACTTTCTGAATACATATATATATGTATGTATGTGTATATATATATATACACACACATTTATTGTACTGTCTGCATCATTTGGATGCTAGAGCAAGATGACTGCAATTAATAGGGAATTAATAGGGAAGTTCTGGTTCTAAATATAAATATGACTGAGGCACTCTTGGATCCACCGTGTCATCTAATTGGGTAGTGAGATAGAAGGATAGCAAAGAGCACCCTCTCTCTAGTGGGGCAGATATGGGTTTGAATTGCCAGCTGTGAGATCTGAGACCTGGGACAAACAGCTTAACATTTCTAAGATTCAATTTCCTCCTCTTTATAAGAAATGTAGATAATCGCATCCACCTTGTACATTTTGGGGGAGGGGTGCAGAATCAAAGGGAATGCTTGTAAAGCCCTTCCTTATCCAGCACCTGGGGCATTGTCAACATGTGACAAGTGGCGTCTTTCCTTACGAGGTGCATATAAGCATTTCAAACTCACTGATGTCTCTGATGTAGAAGCTGCTGGTGTAGTTTTCATACTTGAGCTTGTGAATAGCATCCAGCACCACCTCGATGGGGAGGCTCTCCTCTGCGGTGGGGCAGGTGCTGTCCTCCTGACACTCCACGGAGTACTTCTTATACTCCCTGTGGTCCACTCTGACCCTCTCTGCAGAGAGTGTCACTGCTCCACAAGTCACTCCTGAGGGTTCAGAGGAGCTGAAGACAAAGACAGAAATCAGCTTGTGCGTGGTGAACAAGTTCCCAGTGACTATAGCCAACAAGCCAGGGAAGGCCTCAGCAGTCTGTCTGAGCACACGATTTGTCCAGCTGGGCTGATTTCTCTCCTGGGGGTGAGCAACAACCCTCCCAGGGAGAACAAGCTTAGCTTTCGAGAGCTAGAAACCTACACTCACATACCTTGGCCTAAATGAATCTGGAATTTTTTTTAGATCCAGAGTATCTGATTACATCCGTTATTAAATTTTAAGTTATTTTTTCTTATGTTAATAACAAAATCAATACATATACACCAAGTATAAAAATTAAAATGTTAAAGATGTGTTTAAAGGAAATATTATGGTGGCTTCATCCCCTCTTTGAACCCTAACCTCATTCCCTAGACAACAAGCTCTCTACAGATGGTTGATCCCTCCAGACTTATTTCAGTGAATATTCAAGATAACCATATATCTACTTGTACATATACACGTGTATGTATTATCTATATATAAATAGGTTTTTAATAGAATACGATCAAATTACACATATATGATTTTGTAACCATGTTTTCCCCCTTTGAAAATATTATGGTAAACTCTCCATGACAGAACATATAGATTAGGTTACTCTTTTTAATGAATGCCCATTAAGCCAGAGTATAATGCACTATATTTTACTTAACCATTCCTTTGCTGATTGCACGAAATGTTACAATGAACCTCAGACATGCAGCTATGTGTTTGAGCACTGGTGTAAGAATTTCTGTAGTAAAAGTGTTTTCATTTTAAAGATGGGAAAGCAAGATCCCAATGCTTAATCTACTTATTCAAATGGTGGCAAAGCCAGATGATCCCCTAGGGTTTGCTCCATTGTTCTGCACTGCTCAGGAACTTAGATAATGATTAAATTCAGTTATACCAAGGGCTAACACATGAGCTCTGTGTCCGTGGGAACTGGTTTCTCAGGGAAAATTTTAGGTGTATTGGACAAATAGTGATCATCAGACGAGCTGTATCCACAGGAGAAAAAGGAATTGAAGCGGCCCTGGGAAAATTCCAGGAGGCTTAAAAAAGTTTTGGAGTTTGTTTTAGCGCTTCCAAGATCTATGCCCTAGAGCACTTGTTTCTATTTTTGACTCAAGGTACATTTTGGCAAATCATTTGTAGCTTTGATTTCTCCTTTTTATTTTTCCCCGTGGTGCTACTAGCCTTAACGAAGCCTTGCCAGGCAATTTGGATGAGTAGGTTCAAACGCAGCAGAGACCATTCTCATGAATCTCTAATGCCCTGCTCCAACACAAGCATTTGCTTAGAGGATTGGCTTAAACATCCATATACTTTCTTCAACTTAGCCAATGGGGCAGTGGTTGAAAAAAAATGAGATTAACTTTGTTGTTCTCCTTATCATGAACTGATGGATTACTGATAGTTTGCTCTTATTTTCATAATGAAATAGTTGCATCGTTAACACTGGTAAACCAGAGTGGCTTCACTCACCCCCTGCTGCCCTTGACACTGAATTTCACATCAGTACTGATTGCTGTCAGCCACCAGCAGGTGAAACGTCCAGAATAACTTGTTGCTTCACATTTCAGAAAGGTCTTGCTTTTGGGTTCTGGATTTGAAAAGAAAAAAAAAAAAAATCCAATATTTAAGGTTTTTTTTTTTTTCCAGAAAGACTTTGATTGTGATTAATCACTGGTCATCAAATGGTACAAGGGTGATATTCTCCCATTTATTTCCTTGAAAAATTGTGCTGCTTTTCTGGCAGGTAGTTCAGCAAAAATTGGGAGTGTCCCAATTGGATGCTGATTCTGCAGAGTGTACTACTCTACACGCTTAACATGTTAGTGTTAAATTTTTTCAAGGTCATCACTCCAGTAATGAGTTTTGCACCATACATATTGCATAACTTTCACTAGACACCCAATAGTATCTTCATTAGTTGAACAAAACCTCAGTACAAGCACTCAGACTGACGGTTTCTCTCAATATACTATAGTGATGGCTGATGACCCAAAATTTTCAGAAAGCAAAGGAAAATGGAGGTTCTGGGTAGTTTCAGTAAGAGACTTGCTGTTTATGCATTAACCATGCCTTCTCATTTCAATTTTTAACTTTTGTATTGTTTTGAGGGCAGGGAGATAAAAATTACTCTATCCAAGGAAATAAAATTACCTTTCTGGTCCTTTAAAATGTCAGTGGACCAAATTTCATCCTCCTTTTTGTGAAGTAGCAGGAGCAAATGGCTCAGAACCTCGCCTCCTTTGTGACAGGTGTATCGTCCAGCATCTCCAAACTCTTTGACTTGGATAGTTAGGGTTTTGCCAGAGCCTAAGACATCACTGCTTTTTTCTGAGGTCCATGTGATGCTGTCTTCCTCAGCAGTGTTGCAGGTAAGAACCACCGTCTCTCCAGGAGCATCAGCGTGCCAATCCAACTCTACGACGTAAACTAGAGGGCACCAGAAGTCGAGATCAGGCTATAAGCTAAGTGAACTTCCAGAGTGTGTTTTCTGGTCATCCACCCTCCCTGAGCACAAACTTGTTCATGAGTGTTTAGCAAATGCTTCCTGAGAGGATTTTATAACGCTGGGTTCTGCTTGGGCTCAAGGTCATGGAATTGAGAAGCAATTGAGAGTTTTTTATCTGCCTCCAACAAATTAACTGGCAGGCTGCCTTTGATAATTAACTTCTAATTAGTGGGTACATGGAGGAAAGACCTTGATTCTTTGCCAAAGGTCTGATGGAGATAAACTTCAATACGATTTCATTTTCATGGAGAATAAGGTAGGATACAGTATTAAGCAGAGAGAAATAGTGCTTAGAAGCACTGGGGGTCCAAAAACACCGATTAGAATTGAAATCCTGTCCCTGCTAACTGGCAGAAGGCATCTAGAGCAAGGTGTTTAACCACCACGAGCCTCAGTTTCCTTGTCTGCCAAATGATAATAAAAATAATAATAATAATAATATCTACGTTTTAGCCTTGGTGTGAGGAGTAAATGAAAAAAGCATGTAAAGCAAAAAGCACAGGTCTGCCAAGGGGTAAACTCTGTGTTAGTTGTTATTGTTATACATAGACCAAAGAGTCAGCCAACTGCACTGAAAAACTTAAAATTTTCCACGGGGATTTAAGGCTTTAGTTCCTTGTGCGTGAAACTCAGAAATGGACAGTTTCATTATCTCTATTGTTTTTGTTTTTTTATACATTTTATATTCTTATGAAGCAGTCAGGTAGATCTTAGTTTTCCCATTATTTATTTATTTATTTTTATATGCGGGTACCAGGAGTCGAACTCAGGACCTCGTGCTTGCCAGACAGGCGCTTATGCCGCTGAGCTATATCACCAGCCCTTAGTCTTCCCATTTTATAGAGGAGTGTACTAAAGCCAAGGTGTTAACCTAGGTCACACCAATTCTGAAGAATGAGAGCTATACCTCAGAACCTCTTGTTTCTTCGTTTTTTGCAGTGGATATCTTATGCCAGTTATCTAAACTGATACTTGAGGAATGGCTCAGAACAGTATTACAAAGAATGTGTCACATCAAAACTTCACTCATTTTTTTTTTTTTATCCATGCATCAATTATTAACTGAGTGGGATAGTTTAAGGCAGTGGCTCTCAAAGCCTGGTCACCTAACCAGCAGCAGCAGCATCTCCAAGAAACTTGTTAGAAATGCAAAGTTTGAATTGCTGAATCAGAAACTTTTGGGATGGGCCTAATGATCTGGCTTCTAAGCCCCCACCCAACCCCCCAGATGATTTTGATGCCTTCTCAAATTTGACAGCCTCTTTGGTGAAGAAAAGAGCCTGGATTTTGGAGAGACACAAGTCTGGATTAGAATCAGCTCTAGGCCTTACACTGGATTATGGCCTTGTGCAGGAAGCATTCAACTACTTTAAGCTTGGATGCCATCATCTTTAAAATGAGAAAAACATTAGTACTTGCTTTAGAAATTGTCATGTGGATTATAGAAGCTAGTTCATATGCACTTTTTATAAGCCCTTAAATGCTCTGTAAGCAGATGGTTCTTTTTACTACACTTGGCATTCCACTGTAAAGCACTGTGCAATATAAAGTTCATGTATACATCAATGGGATTTGTAATACTGAGTGGGTAACAAAGATAAGAGTCGAAAAGTTCTCGGGGCTCAACTCTTTGGAAATGATTAGCTGTGCTGACATAACACCATATAGAACTTTTGGCTTTCTCTAGTTCTGCATTGTCCCCTAGGCAATTGAAAAGCATGTTGTGACAGTTATTTTCCTGTCACAACTGAGACTCAGAAGCCCTAGAAGACCATGGCCCAAGAGTAGAGAAAATGACTGTTAGAGGAGTGCTGGTGAGGAGCGTTCTGAAACCAGTCGTTGGCTGAGAACTAGAAGCTTGTTTCCCACATCACAAGCGCACTGTATTTCTCACACTGACATTCTGGAATTTCTGTGGTTTACCAAATCTGAAGTAACTAAGGAGTTAAATATGCAAGGGCCACTGTGAAATACTAGCAGAATAGAGGAAGCCCTTTGTTCTACTAGTACCTGTTCTAGTAAGCTACTAATAATTCTAATTTATCATTGGGATAATAAACGTTCAAAGATAGTATCTTAACCTAAATAGTGCTAGCTAACTGTTACTTTCACTTTACTATCTAATGCATTGTCTTCTATATTTATTAACACACTTAATAACTCATGTGGGAGGTGTCACTATTTATACCCAGTTTATAGTTGAGGAAACTGAGGCTCAGCAGTGACCCAGCTCAAGTTTACAGAAAAAGTAACTGGCAGAATCAGGACTTGAACCTAAGCCATGTGAGTCTCAATCCTACGCTCTCTCCGAAGTGCTCAAAGTCACCAGGATGCCGAAGGAGGGCGCACTGTGGTGTGGTGAAGTGGGGGGTGACAGAACATAGGCCTAATACTTTTAAAATACTTTGGAATTTTGATTGTATGAAACGCCTGGAAAAGACAATGTCTCTTTTCCCACACAAAGCTCATTCTGTGGCATCCAGAATGAAAACCAAATGATCTGGATGCCCTGAAAGGAAAAGAAAGAAATGTGGCTCTGCACTGTCACAAAGGCTGGCTCTCACGAGGAGAACCCAACGCAGGACTGCCCGTTTCAGTCTGGTTTCTCAACGGCGTTGCCTGTGAGCTCTGGCTTAGAATGTAGTCCCTGGATAGGGGTTGAGAGGGGCTGGTTACCATCTTTTTCCAGTTCCCACATGGCCAGGAGGGGAGATGCCAGCAACACCAGGGAAAACCAGGAGGTGCTCAACCGCCGATGACACATCTGCGAGGAGCAGGAGCGACGGGAGAGAGAGAAAGAGCGAAAAAGAAGAGGCACGAAAAAGGAAGAGACAATGTCAGTTCTTATTCAGTTAGATTTGGGAAACATGTTCACATCCTATCTACATTTTTAATCTCGACTTTCCCCTTTCTTCACACTGTTAGGGTGACAACTAGTGAATCACAGGCACCCCAATCCAATGTCGGATAAGAATATCTCCAAATAGAGAACATAGGCAACTGGGGCTGAAGGAGACAGGTCTAACTGTCTGATACAATCCTCTGACTTTTAAGATGAGAAACATAAGGTTACAAAAAGAAAATGAATTTTCTTGATCAATGTTCAGCACTGTTTGTTTCATGCTATACTGCTAATGTAATATTTAAAAAGCATTCAGGTAGGAGAGTTGAGAGTGAAAAGCAGGTCTCACCGACATCTTGCTTTCTAGGAGCAAATATTTTCACTCAACAAATATTTATTAAATTAGTGTGTTAACTGCCTCCCCTCCAGTTAGGGAGATAAGCCACATGCCCGTATCACAGTAGTATAAGGCAATATGTGTTGAGATGCTCAGGGATATAAAGGACTTGGGTTAGTAATAGAAAAGGTAATATAGAGGGGACTTTTCAAGCTCCGGTGACAGCCTCCAGGCTTAGTTTCTCTTGTTTTGACAGCAGCTGTCACAAATTCCAAAATGACTCCCTCTCGTATAAAGTAACTCAGCAGTTCTCAAACTTGAGCTTACAACAGAATAACCTGAAGACTTATTAAAACGACGCTGGTCTTACCGCCAGTGTCCGATTCAGTACACCTTGGGGCAAGGCCTGAGGATCTGCATTTCTAATAAGGTTCCAGGTGAAGCTGCTATTCTGGGGACCACACTTTGAGAAACAAATGGTTTAAACCATGTCTGGTTTCAGAACTCCTGAAAACCACAGCGTTTCTTGGGAGAAGAACATGAAATCCTGATATATTCACCATGAAATAATGACATGCACAATTTTGTGCTAACTTGGCCACCACAGTATAGTAAAACTCAGTATAGATTATCATCCAGGGTTTATGGGAATCTTTAGATTGTGAGAATTACACCCCACTTATAAATTAGGTTGAGAAGATTATTGTTTAATTTCCTTCTGAAACACCTCCATCCATCTTGGAGAACAGCAGTGCACAGCAGGAACATGATTTCCTAGACCACTGGTCTAAATCACATGAAGAACAAGTCTTAAACATTTCAGGCAAATCCCTTGGTTAGGGATCATGGCTTTGTCAGAACTGCTGCTAGCTTTAGGAGGACCTCGCTCTGTGCTTTATTCCCTTATATTATAAACTCATGAATGGCAAAAACAGGAGTAGAAGTTAGACCTTGTATACTCTCAGTGTACTCTTGTCTTTTCAGATGGAGTGTTAGGGACCTGGTTTTCAATTCAATTCACGTTATGGTTATAGCAAAGTAGTACTTGGCAGAGGGACCTGATTGATACACTCATAGGATTGGAGTCAAGCAGACATGGCCTTGAATTTTGGTCCCACCTCTCATAGCTGTATGTTGTTGGTCAAGTTACTCTTATGTCCTCATCTATATAATGAACATAAATAAAAGGACTATGTCATCTCAGAGTGTTTCTGGGGGCTACAATGACATGACATAGTACAGAAGGCAACTAGTGACATTCACTTGTCCCCAGCAGAAGAGATAAGGGAAAAATGGATCTTTCTGTTGTTGGTACAGTGGATAGCCAAAAATGTCATGCTAGGCTACAGGGAAATGCCTAGAGAGGTACTGCAATTACATGGGTCAGTAAGTCCCAGATGTCAGCACTCTGCAAAAGGGAACGATGTAGGTTCCTGGCATCTCCTAGTGATTCCTTCATACTCTTTTAATGCCAGGGTTTTCCCTTGGGCCATGTGCCAAGCACTTCCTCTCTGGGCCTCACATGGACCTGAGCATTGCAGGTGAATTGTACTCCAGGGTCAAGGGAGCTCTGGCAATGTTCCTAAGAAACAACTTCGATTTTGGCATCGCTTAGGGCAAAGGGTGAAGATCAAATTCAGATTAACAAAGTAGGGTACAGTATGTGGCCACCCTTTACCGCCCCGGCTGATCAACTGATACTGGGAACTGTATCTCTCAGCCCACGCTTCCTTGGCACAGGAAGTTTGAGAGTCTTGAGGATTAAATTTTTTCATGCAATTTTATAGGTTGCTAAACTCCTGAAACCCTTGCACAAGGGACAAATGGACCTGGGGTTAAGCATTCCTGCTTCCTGGGGTATGCTAATGCTCCCTAACTCTGGTACCAATGTGAGTGTGCCAATGACACTTGATGAGCATCTGTTTTGCAAGTTTCATCTTGTTCATTACTTTTAATTAAAAAAGAGAATTATTATTATTATTATTTTGGGGGGGGAACTGGGACTCGAACTCGAGACCTCATGCTTGCCAGACAGGCACTGCTCCGCTGAGCTATATCTCTGGCCCTGAGAATTATTATTTAAAAATAAAAGACATCATCACAGATGGCATGGCTGACACACGTAAAGTACCCCAGTTCAGGAGCCACGCAGATCTCTAGAACTGGCATCCTTTTTCTACCACTTGTGAGTTGTGTGACCCTGGGAGGTCACGATGACCTCTTTAAGCCAAACACTCTTTTTTTTTTGGTGGGTACTGGGGGTTGACCTCAGGACCTCGCGTGCCAGCAGGCGCCTGTGCCGCTGAGCGATATCACTGGCCCTTTTATCGTATGTGGGTTCCGGGAGTTGAACTCGGGCCCTTGCGCTTGCCAGGCAGGTGCTTATGCCACTGAACTATCTCACCGGCCCAAGCCAAACACTCCTAATCTGTAAAATAGTCGCCTTGTTGGGGTGAAGAGCTAATGAAATAATTCATGCAAAATGTCCAGCATGGCGCCCAGATGAAGTCAGGACCTCTGACACTTGCTCTCTTTCTTACATAGAACTGATTACAGTGGCAATAATGTGGTTGCTTAGTGTTTGTCTGTTCGTCTGTTCTCAGGTTTGCGTCTGTCCTGTTTTACACTTTATGCTCAGAGTCTAGCCTAGAGGGAGTCCCCAGATTGTTAGTGAAACAAATGTATAAAATTCATTTTGTATTCCAGTAAAATGAACTTTAAGAGGTTACCCAAGTTCTGTCTACAATTTTAAAATTCCTTATTTGAAAAAAGCGAGCCGTCAGCTAGGGTTTAGCGATTCCTCTGTTGAAATGACCGTACTGTTGCACACAATTTTATCTGGGCAAGTATCAGGCATCAGTACAAGAAATATTATTTCCCCCCCTTCTCACAGGTTTTAGAACCCTTTAGAGAGCCAGTTTTAAACATTACCACGGCTTTTCACTTTCTAAGTAGGGCTACAGTTAGTCAATCCAAAAGAACCAGACAACCAACCTATCCAATTTAGTTGATAAAACCTATAAAATCCATCAGAAATATGAGAGCAAGTACGGTCTGAAATCGTCAGTTAGGAGGTATAATAAGTATGAATTTAATAACATTAAGAAATGCATGAAAAGCTTTTAAAAAGTTTTCAGTACTAAGGCAAGCACCATTTACATTAACTGCATACCATCCTTTAATTGATGGACGATAATACTTAGGAACACACTTTTATGTATGTATATATGAAGACAAAACAAACCTTTCTATCCAATGTGCATTTGCTCACAGGTCTTAAATTATTACAATAGTATTATAATCATTACTAGCTGATTTCTAAAATTGACACTTCATACATTAGTCCCCAAAGTCCTTAGTTTTCACCAATGTTCTGGCAGAGTAAGTCCCCAGGGAGCTTTAGGAAACCATCCGCTCCATGCTGCCAGGTGCAGGGGTCGCCCGCAGGCTGAAACAACGGGGACAGGCAGGTGCTTACCTTGCTTTGGTGGAGGCTGCAGGGTCCAAGGGTCCTGAAACCGTCGTTGGTTCTTCTGCTCTTGTTGCTGCTCCTGGGGCTTATATACTCTACTCCTACAGAGCTTTCTGATGGAAAGCCAAACTAGAAACTGACTTGTTGGAAGTTGCAACATTAAAAACTATTCTCAAAACCTTCTCGGGGAATTTCAAGAAGTTCCTCCCCCCCACCTCCTCTCTGTGTGTGTATCAATAACGCTTAGGGAAGGTAGACATCAAAATCCCAGGTAGGAGGAAATGGCTTCGGGGTGGGGAAAAAGGAAGGAGATTGGGGATGCTTATTTCTTTGGGTTTACATCATGGCCAAGGCGCTCAGCGAGCACTAGGCAGCCTCCCTGGGTTCCACGGACTGGAAGCAGGAAGCTGAGTTCGCACCAGGATGGAGCAACTGTATGCTAAGGGCCCCAGAAGCAAAAGCCGTGGTTCTCTCAAAGTCAAGGAGATGAGATGACGGGCAAAAGCTTTATTGTATCTGGGGCCCTTGTCCCCACATTATTCCACCAGCATCTGGATTTCAGACACGGCACATACACGTTCATCCAGGCACAGCCCGGGAAATGACAGAAATGTGGGTACCACAGAGTCGTCCCGTGCTCACAGGGACTCGTTCACAGGCCGATGGCAGCGGAAAGTGAAATAGCCACGGGCAAGCACACAACCTATGCCAACTCAAGGGTGTCCCTCTGAGGCACCCAAAATGCACCCTCATTTCACTGGCACACACATCTGCCCTGGGCAGATGCACAGGGTTAGCAGAATAAAGACGTCTTTTCCAGCGGAATTTAAAATTGCTAAGAGGTGTGCAAAGGTGCAGGCTGGTGGCAGGCGCCCCCCCCCCCCCCCCAGTATCTGCATACACGCTTCCCTCGCGCCAAATGCACACGACCAGCGCGGGCTTTCCCCGAGCCGCCGATAGAGGGCGCAGCGCCCGGGAACGCAGCCCCGCCGGCCGACTTCTGCATCCCGGGAGGCCCGGCCGGCCACCGGGGAAGTTCCTGGGGCAGAGCCTGCCCCAGGCCAGGTTTCGAGAGGGCGCAGGTTTCCGGGCTAAGTTTCCTCGCAGTGTCTGCGGGGGGAGAACGGAAAACCCTGGCGAGAGCGGCGGAGCTTCCCACTTCCTTCCGCCAGCTGTCCGACCCGGGCAGCCATGCGGGGCCGCCGGGCCGGGAGCCCCAGTGGTTGGCGACCTCGGGCTCAAGTTACCTGCAGCTCGGCAAACTTGGTCTCATGGGCTGCAGGTAAACCGAAGTTTGTATCTAAGATACATTGTTAAGTGAACCAAGCAGGTTGCCTTGTATGTTCGTTGTACACTACTATTTGTGTGTGTGTGCGCTCACACCTGCACTTTTCACAATTGATTTCTGGGGGGGAGGGCACTTTCCACACTTCGATTTTTTTGTTGTTGTTACGTATAACAGTGTACATACTGAAATATGTAACAACTGGAGGGAGTCTTTCAGTAAAAATGCAGTAATTCCTCCAACCAGTCGCCAGAGGGTCCTGAACAGGAAACGCACTATGAAATTGTCGTGAAATAATTTCATTACTTAATGCACAGTGACTGCATCACTAGAGATAAGCCCTTGAGTTCCTCATAAGTAAACATAAATACAAAATAAGACAAGACCCAGAAAAGACAAGTATTTTATTCATGTGTTCGTAAAAGCATCTTCAAAAATTTATAAAAATATATGATTTGTAACAACAACAACAACAACAAAAAAGACCTCAGTGAAAATAGTGTACCAGTTATACAAAAACAAAAAAACAAAAAAACAAAAAACTGCAAGGTGCGCCCCCAGCCGCTCTCTTCCCAGGACTGCCGATTGGGGCAGTCCTCGATGAAAGGCGTGGGATACACCAGCCATTCACTTCCTCCACGGACAAACAAGTAGGTGCTCCAGGGGATGAGCTCTGCGGTCAGAGAGCGCGATTCCAGGCCCTGCTCTGAGCCTCACATCTGTGAAATGCAGTTAATAATAGTGCCTGATCTTAGGTGTGCTGTAACTAGGATTTCATGGAATGTACTTAGCACAGCACCCTGGTAAGTACTTAACAATGGCTACTTTTACTACTTTATTCTAGAAAGATTTTTGTAGCTCACAAGGGGACATCAAAATGACAAAGGGAGTGGACAGAGGGGAATCAGTGCAAGGAGCCGCAGAACTCCTAACATCCCTTACACGTGAAGCTATTTGGCTGTGGCTGAGCCGCTCATTGAACTGGGCATCCAGGCAGCCAAGATGAGAAAGGTGAGCTCGAACCCACCTGATCCCTGCTCCATGGGCCTATTTTGATGAGTCCAGTCCACCCTGGAGGATATAGTTCTCAAGGTTTATCTGCATAAAACAACATCAGTAGTCAAATTCAGGTTCTAGAGACCCAAGCTCAGAGACTGTGATTCAGTAGATCTGAGGTGGGGCCCTGGAGCGCGCATGCTAACAGAGAAGGCTGTGATGTCGTGGACAGGCAGTTCTCTGTGGGTACCGTGGCTGATACTTTGAGACACTGTGCATACCTGTGTCCCACTGACTAGAGATGCGCCCTGTGCCTTACTCATCTCCGGACACTCCGCAGGGTCGGCCAGCCCTGGCAGTGTCCGTCCATTGACTTGTGTTCTCAGAAGAGGTTTATCAACTTGTCCCAGCTCACAACTCATACATTACCCAGGCAAACTGAACCAAAGCTCCAGAGCTCCCTGAGCTCGCCCTGTGGGAAGGGAAGGTCCGCTGACCCCCAGCCACATGCCGAGCACCAGGCTAGCGTGACTTGTGATTAAGCTGTGAGAGGGAGGCCATCCTTCTTGAAACTGAAAATTACTTGAAGAATTTTTTGGCTACAAATGCTCTCCCGCCCCCAGAACATTGCTTTGAACTTCTAGCACACATTTCCAATAACGGAGAAGTCATTTAAAACATTAAAATGTTTAGAAAATTACAGAAGTAATATATGTATGCATGCTATTATCAACAAATAAAAAATGCGTATTGAATAAGAAGTTGAAGGCCTAATTCAAGAGGTTCCTAGAAGTAGCCATGGGCTATATTTTGTTGTATATTCCTTCATAGCTCCTGGGACCTTCTTGGTGTATTTATATCTATCTGGCTGTATAAATGGGATCATACACTTCAAATATAATTGGATGTGGATGATTCAATCACATAACATTTCCAACTCACTGCTGAAATGTACTGTCATCGTGGTGACAGAAAAGTGTCTGTCATATTTGGAGGCAGGAGACTGCCTGAAAAAGTGAGCTCATTCAATTTTTTCAAGTGTGTTTGTTGTTTTAGTGCTTTGAGTAAGACTCCTAGCGTCTCCATTGCTTAAGGGACAGAGATGTCTTCAGCAATCTCCTCCCCCTCCATGGTGACTCTGGTCACATTTCTTCAGTGTCATCCTTCCTTTCTTGGCCCATGAGAGGAAGGCAGAGGCTGTTAGATGCAGTCACTGCTTCATTTCATCATCCAAGTGGGTACCTTTGGCCTGTGCAACTGGATGAACTGCAGGGTAAGACAGAAGTTCCACTTTGGCATTGATTTTGCTATTTGCATATGGAAATCTTTGTCTTTTCCTCTCTGTAATTCTTTGTTAATCCCAGTGAAAGGAATGGGTGTGCTGGGGCAACCGGAAGGAAGTGGGTGTGTTCTAGAAATGCTTAGGCTAGGAAGGTGTGGGAACAGTTGGCCTGGTCTGGCCGTGAGTAGAGACAGGTAGAACAAGGCAAGGGAGGGCAAGCTGGAGAGAGCAGGCATGTGGGGAAAAGGCCTCTCCCGGACTATCTGAGGCTCCCCTTGCACAGCTACTCCACCCAACAATGATTGACTTATTAACTGGCCACCCCTGCATTTGTAGACAAATTGTTAAACCATCATACAGTAAATGGTTCTCCAAACCATTTGGTGAGAAATTTGACCAAAAATGAGGACCCTGACTTTTGTGCGCTTCCACTGTGACTTAATCTGGAACTCACAATTGAGGCCACGTTTGTTTCTCTGTTCATAGAGAATTTATATTTATCTAGGATTCTATTGTATCTTGCTCTGGAAATCTGCACTGAAAGATTACTTATGACCCCTGGTCTCCTGCCCTATCATTTTCTCTCTACTTTTTCGTTTTGAAAACCCTATCTATCATCTTTATTTGTGCTTGGTGAGTTACTTTAACTCATCTCCTTAGTTACAAAAAAAAAAAAAAAAGAAAGAAAATCAGGGGCAAGGTGATACATGCCTGTAATCCCAGCTACTGGGAAGTGTGAGGCAGAAAAATAGAGTTCCAGGCCAATGTGGGCAACAAACAAACAATAAATAGCACAAATTACAGTGACCTTTCAGTCATACTACTTGAACATTGGAACCCATGAGTCTCTCAGCACCATCTGTCATGTGAGGTATCCCTACAATGTGCTGATAAAGTGAAGACAACTCAGGTTGACAGAAAAGGCATTGTCGTTAGCTAAGCTGTGTGTAGGGACCAAAGGGATAAATGATCTTAAGATGAGGGTGTTTGAGAGGTAGGAGGTGGCGATAGATCCTGGGAGGAGAGTGGTGTGAGGATGGGGCGTCAGACCTGAGGCCTAGGAAAGACGAGCAGTAACCTGGTGAGCAGATTACTGACTACTACTTATGTCCTCTGCCTCACAGGAGGGAGTCATGTGGCGTTGCCTCTTTGGGCCTGTGAGTGACCTCAGGTCTGCACAGGTACCTCTGGAAGGACAGCAGGGGGCCCTGGGCTCACTTTTACACCAAAACCATGAAGAATGCTGGTTGAAAAGGAAGCAAGGAGAAGGTTGGGAGGACTCAGCAAACACCCTCAGCTGTGTGCTCAGGGCCACAGAGCAGACCAAGCCTCAACAGGTTGCAAGAATGCAAATAACGCTCTTCATTTCTGCATCAGTTCTGTGGAGTCAGGACCACTGACAGATGTGAGAATTCGTTGTCCATGTATTGCTGTTCACAGTACGCTTGTACTTGAAAATGAGCAATAGTCACTGGGACCCATCAATTTCTGAGGCAGGAACTTCCCTTAGGAATAGTATGTGGACATTCATGGGGTGGACTTTGAACATGGGCCTAATAATAGTAGCTCCCTTGCCTTATAATGCTTGTTTCTTGCCAGACCACACATAAGAGCTTTACAGTTAGTCCATATGACAAGACTTTCACAGTCAAAGACAAGGGAGAGGATGCTGAGAGAGAGGAGTAACTTGGTTGATGCCTGCCAGAGATGAGGAGGCAAAGCTGGGATTCTTGATCTCAACCACTGCCCTTCACTTCCTCCCTCCCAAGCTAGAGATGCAGTTGTCCTGCACTTTTACAGGTTTGGCTGTTTGCCAGAAAAGCCTCTTGAAATGCTTGGGTTAGAGGGGACCACAGTGAAATACCATTGTGTGATTTAAATCGCCATTTGTTTATTTCATGGTTATTTGTCGAGTGGCGATTACACACCATGAGCTGTGCTAGAGTTCTGTGAATGTGAGTGCCAGCGGAGCAGCCCCAGAGTGTGTTTCCGAGGAGCTGAGTATAAATTGTTTGCCCTTTGTATCTGTGGGTTCTATGTCCACAGATTCAACCAATCTCAGATAAGGTATATTCGAAAAACAAAAATGTGCCTCTGTGGTGAACATGTACAGAACTTTTTTCTTGTAATTATTTTCTAAACAATGTGGTATAATAGCTATGTAGCATTTATATTGCATTAGGTATTATAAGTAATCTAGAGGTGATTTAAAATATAGTGGAGGATGTGTGTAGGTTATATGCAAATACAAAGCCATTTTACATTACAGACTTGAGCAAATGTGGAGTTGGGTATCCTTGGTGGTCTTAGAACCAGTCCTCCTTGCATACTGATGTATGCCTGTATATGCAGAGGACAAAATACTATGAAGAGAATGGGTCACCACCATTTCAGGAATGACAGATAGAATATCGAGGAAGGTCTCACTCCAACAGGTTAGAAGAGGCCTATTTAAGCAGGTGGCATTTAGGATGAGTCTTAAAGGGAAACCAGAATAAGAACAAGCAAGATCTCATGCTGGCGTGTTGGAGGAACTGAAACGAGGCCAGTGTGACTTAAAGCATAGAGAACAGAGAGAAATATGCCAAGAGAGGGTGAGGCAGGCACTGTCCTAGGTGTGTGTTTGCAAAGACCCTGTGTAGTGGACATACTTAGCATGGAAAGATGGAAAAGTCACTGAGCTGAGAAAGCTATGACCCCTGTGCTCATTGTTAAAAGATTGGGTACAGATGAGGGTTATGGGAGCCGCAAAACATGACTGATTAAACCAGAAGTTTCAGAACTCTCAGTTCAGGGAGTGCTTAGTGCTTAGGTAATTTTTTTCATGGCACCTAGAGGCCAAAAGAAATATCTAACAGTTCCATTTTTAAGTAACTAAGACCGAACAACTTAAAAGGTTTTTATATTTTTTAAAGCTTTTTGTACCTCATTTGGAAAAATGATATCCACACCTTGAAAGAAAAAAAAAAACTGGTATTTTTATTGCATTCTCAAATTACTGCAGTTACTTGTTAATGGGATGTCGTGTGTCAGGCACCATACAACTCCTCAAACTTTGGAATCTGAATGTATACTGCCACCTTCATTTCCTGTTCTACACTGATTTTCTTGTGGGTTCCCCCAAATATGCCATTTTTTGAAAGGAATGTAGTTTGATCTAATGCTGAAACTATAAGCAACACCGAGTTTGTGTAGTGCTCAACAGATACTGTGTGCCCTTGGAGAAATTCAGATATCTGACTGCCCTGCAGCCAAATAGACGAGTTTACCATAGAACCCTGGGGTGACCCATTACATAGTTTGTGAACCACAGAGGAAGATATATTACTTATAAACTAAGATATTCCTGTGCCTTCAAAGTCATATCTAAGTACATTTTGTGTAAAGATTCCAGGAAGGAAAGTTGTCACTTGGAAATTGTATTCTACTTGTCCAAAAATCAATAGGAATCAGCTGGAGGGCTAACCCAGTCTGGCTGGAGGAACAAAAGGGTGAGAAACACATAGCCATCTTCAGCAGTAACACGAAAGCATGTGAGGTTAAACTACGAGGAAATGAGTATGTCATACGCAACAGTGGTTGTAGGGCCCTTGATGAAGAAATGAGTCGTGAGATTTTGAAGTGTTGGTTATCGTCAGACCTGCAGTTAAACTGGCTAAGCTTTGGGTGTTGCCTCTGAAATCAAGAACATCCTGCCAGAAGGCAATTAAAGGGCAGAAGGGCTGAAATGCAGAGAAGGACTTTTAACATTCAGCCCTGACAGCACATTCCTGTGGTTGCTCTCATGGGTTTCCTTAGCTGGTTCCCATTCTTGGTGAAAGTGTGAGGATTAGTGATCAGATCTGTCTTGGAATGCCCCAGAAAGCTGATGCAATGTAACTACCACATTACCTCAAAGGTCAGTAGCCAGTAGAGCCAGTTGACTTCAAGTCCATTTAACTTTCTCTTTCTGTGTGACACAATGTGTACAGATCTTCTAGGTAAGCTAGGGGACTGATGCAACCAATTCCCATGGCCACTGGGAGGATGTCCCTTTACATCATGCTTGTGGTGGCATGGGCCAAGCATTCAGATGAAGATTCTCAGTATCTGTCAGACGTAGGTAGTGTCTTCACTGGTCAACCCTCTAGCCATGAAGAACTACACTCTGAATGAGGGAGAGGTCTTAGGTTGGCTTAGGTGACTCTTTCTCCCCACCCTACTTTGATCTTGCTATATAGTCCAGGCTGGCCTGAACCTTGTGATCCGCCTGCCTCAGCCTCCCAAGTATCGGGATATAGCTATGTACTATCTCCTTCATATCTTATAGATAACCAGGGTAAGGTTTTTTTTTTTTTTTTAGAAAAATCTTAGGCTTGGAAATTACACACTCATAGTCATGCTAAATGGTCCAAATTCTCTTTGTAAGGTGTGGCCATCTGGAACCACTGACTTTTGTCAGCACATGCCACATGGAGATTGCTCGTAGTGATTAATTCATGTAGAAAAAATATCACTTTATTGTTGGTAGGAGTGGGAATGGGAAACAGTGATATATTCTCTTCAAATATGGGTGATCTGAATTGGAGCCATCTTTCTTCATTATATATTACATTTAGAGTAAACGGATGCTTGGTTTCCAGGTAGAATATAGGGCATAATAAACATAATGATCTCCAAAAGCCCAGATGTTTAAATACCACCTTTACCATTTATTGTTTACATGGTATTGACCAATGTACTCAGGATTTCATTGTCACATTCTTCCCATGTTAAAATGGGCATGATTTTTCTAGAACCACCATGAAGGGCCGCTAGGAAGATTGAATGAGATGCTACATATGGCAGATTGCATGCATGCAGACAACCTAGTTTAACACAGACATATAGTTCCTTTTCAGCTGTTTCCATTATTTTCAAACATTTGATGAAGAGATTGTAAGGTTTTTTTGTGTGTCAAGAAACCTATTTTTTTCTTCCTCTTTTATGTCTTTTCTGTGTTTAGAACAATTTTGGGTGCAAAATTTGTACTCAGTGGATATTCTGCTGGTTAATACATTATAGAAAACATTGCCCAGTGCATACTTAGGCACTTCTGAAAGCTGCAAGAATGCTCAGGGCACCTGGTTATGGCCCTGGTTATGGCTTGAGATGCTCAGACCTCAATTTCCTCTATATCTACTCAAAATTATAGTATTCAGACTGAATATGTCTTTATTCAGATTCTCTCATTGTCCCACTGGAGCTTTCTGGGGCTACGGCTTGAAGAGTCCTGGTCATGTTAAACATACAGAGTTAACAAAATCTGATACCTTGAGGGGCCAGACAAGAAAGGTAAAGAGGTGAAAGATGCCATGTCCATGATGCTGGATAGCACTGGAGACATCAAAATTCTGGGGAAGTCATGCTTCATCTAAATGTGCTCAAATTCATTTTGAAACATAACATTGTATTCACTAAACAAGCATGTGTATGGGTTGAATTTTAATGTATTGACCGAATGCAACCTCTGGAAAGAGGACATAATACTTGCCAAGTTATGAGATAGCTCAGAATTCTACAGCAGGAACCATAGTAAAAATGACTCCTCTTGATATCTCCTTGGCTATCATGAAAAATATGATAAATGAGTATTTATCTCCTCTCTGAAGTGCTCAGGCCATGTGCGTTTTGAGCAAAATGCAGACACCAAATGCATCGGGAAGCCAGGGATCTTTTCCAAGGAAATATTGAAACAAGCGCATTTATTTATTCATTCTTTTATCCACTCTCCATAACACTTTTATTAAATGCCTAATGTACTTCTGTATTCGGTTGAGAGCGAATCCCTTCTCATAGGGGTCATGGTTTAGCCAAGTGCTCACGTGACTATTACAGGGCAGGGTAAGAGAAGTGCTCAGAGTCTGGGCACATGCTAGGGGAGTTTAAGGGGCAAAGAATCCAGGCCAAGTAATAGGGACACATCTTTAAAGTTGTTACAGAAAGTGACAATGTTTACTGAGTAAATTCTATGTGTCTGGCACTGTGTTACATGCTTTATACACATTAGCTTATTTCTTCCTCACAACAACTTCATGAGGAAGGTATATTTTAATCCCCACTGATGTCTGAGGAAATTGAAACTCAGAGAGAAAAAGTAAGTTGACTGATACAAGGATTTTAAAAAATGACAGGGATAATGAGATGCTATCTAGTACAGGATTTGGTGGAGACCCTGCATATCCAGTGCCCACCCAGCCAATAAATGCTGACTGTTATTATTAAGGATATTTTAACTTTTTCTGTTATCATTATTTTTTGACTGGGGGAAAGCATCTTAGTCTTCATTGAAGAGGCAACATTTGCAGTTGGCTTTGAAGGGAATAGGCTTTGGGCAATGGTGATGGAGCAGAAGGAAATCTAGACTGCAGCAAAGTGAAAGCTAAGGCCCAGACCGTCTAGCTTTTGGATGGGGGAGAGGGAGGTGACTCTGAAGCTGGACCTTAGGCTCTACAGGAAACAGGAGAGAAGAGCTCTGCTGATAAGGCAGTAAATTAGCATGGCTGTCTGACGGCAGACAGTGTGTCAGCATTCTAGGTTTTAAATACAGGAAGTGAGGGAATTGAAGTCTTGCTCAACTCCCTGGTTAGCCAAATCTCCTGGCTCTTGCAGCCACCCTCTTCTGGGGAGCTCTTCAAACTCACATATTCACATAGCTAAGCAGCCAGTTCTGGTGGTGACGCTCAGACCAGAGGAGGAAATGATGTCTTGGAGACCTGGAGTCCCCATCCAAAAGTCCAGCTTTCAATCTAAACTCACCCTTCTATCACAGCAGGCTGTGGTTGGGCACTTGTGTGTGTTCAGAGGGTAGGGAAGAGAGAGAAACCAATGAGCAGAAGGCCTCCACCAGTCATGTGGCTTTCTGCACCTTGTCACCTGTTCTCCTTTCCCCGGTGATACTTCCCTTAACATCCAAATGCTGTGGCTGACAGCTGACCCAAGTGTTCTCCAGAGCCAGATGCTCCTGGGTGAAAAAAGGGGCTTCTTGGGAGGAAATGAAAGGAGACAGATGTGGTTTTGCCTTAAAGTTTTCTAATGTGAATTGCTGGGAAGATTCATTTTGAAATAGAAAGATGGGCCTAGAAGTGTGATGTCAGGGGAGGCATTTGGAGTCCCTGCTGGAGAACACAGAGGTGAGTGGGGATTCTCCAGCTTGCTTGTTGGAGGCCTGGACAGGGAAGCTGGAACTTGTAGTAGAAAGGGCACAGAAGCAGGAACTGAACCCCCTGGGGTCTTGTGTTCCAGTGTTTTCTAAAGAGCACATGCCACGGACGTGATGTTCAACCGCAAAGGAGCAGCTCATGAAGTAGTAAATCACACAGGAGAACTCTTCCACATTTCCAAGTCAGTTTTCAGTTCTGATGCTAGCAAGGAGGAAATACTAGTTTGGGGCGAGTGTGTCTTTAACTCCTCTTGAGTACTTGTTTATTTCTCTTCTTAACAGAGAGCCATCACCCTTCAGCCTCAGAGGCTTTAGCAGGCAGTAACACTGATTCTCAAAGGCCTCACCTTTGGGCTGTATACTACTGTTTCCTGGGAAAAGCTTTAAGAATTCTTTAAGAGTTTACTTATGCCTGGTCTCTCCCTCTGCAGAGGCATTTTGACCTAATGGATCTGGATTCTGACTCGGGCATTAGGATTTTTAAAAGCTATCCAGGCCATCATTTGTAATTAGAATTGTTTTATATTGTATTTATTAATCTATTTATAGCAAGTGATATTGGTGTTCTCTCCCCGTTTCCATGTGTCTCTTTCTGTCTCTCTCTCCTTCCCTCCTTTTCTGTGTGTTTGCACAGATTGGACTTAGGGTCTTTACACTGAGCAACATCCTCAGCCTTTTATTATTTTTTAAAATTTTGAGACAGTCTTGCTAAGGTTGCTAAGGTTGCAAAGTTGCTCAGGCTGGGCTCAAACTACAATCCTGCTTCAGCCTCTCAGAGTGCTAGGATGACAGGCGTGTGCCACCATGCCCAGCTCCGATACTGGTTTTCAATTGAAAGCATTCAAATAAAATTTCTTTTCAACGTCGGTTGAGTTAAGTGGGTAAAAACAATAGGTGCCCATTAAAGAAAAAAATAATAACTAAATAATACAGGTGGTATTTGGATATGGTATAAAACAAAACATATATTTAGTCAACTTTGGGAAACTCTTTGGGTCCTTGCTGAGTTCTATCATTCTTGATTTCTTGTAGGTCCAGTTTCCTTAACAATAAGTGGGAATAATTATCCTAGGTCACCTTTCTTCATGTATTACTCTGGGACTCAAATGATTGAGCTTTGTTAAATTTGACTTGCCAAAAAAATATGAAAAATGAAAGGGAGAAGATCATCTGGAGAGAATGCTAAAGGGCAGATTTACACTGAACTGGATTTGGGACACCTTAAACCAGACTCTTAGGGACTTCTGATTTCTAGGCACCAGTTTCTCTCACTCCCCACAAGAATGGTCCACTTGTCTCCATTACAAGTATCGTAACTTGCAGTAATGATGTATTTGCTCCAGTGGCTGCAAACTAAAGAGTGTTCAAAGTTGTATCAGTACCTCAAAGGGCTGCACGTTAGAGTAGAAGCTGGATGCCCCGAATTGCTTCCCCCCAGGCACGATCTTGTTGTTGCATTGCATGCAGGAGGCACTGACCTGGCACTATGCCGACTGAATTCTGCACTCACCAGCAGAGTGTCCTCTTCCGTGATCCCAGAGTCATCACGTCAGTGAGGGAATTGGACCAGTTTAGGAACAGATCCAAACTCAAATGCCTTCAGCACCAAAGAGGTGACCCAAATTGGAGGCTTTACAAAAGGGATAGAAAGTAGTTGGGTCGTGGCAAAGAAGGGAGCTCAATCCCACAATAAGGATGCTCAGATTCGATTTTTGAAAACCAAGCTATTGTCTAGACAGCAATTTAGCAAGTGACAATTGATGATCCTTAGTTGTAGCTTCTAGAATCTCTTTCATTCCTAAAATAATCTTATAATAGTAAGATAAATTCAAGAATTCATCCAGGGATTTTTGATATGACTGTTGTACTTACTAATACCCAGGGGTTTCCCTGATAACAAGAGTTAACATTTATAAGGGCTAATATTCATATGCTAAATTCTTTAAAATTATTATCTCATTCAATCCTTGCCCCAGTACTGTGAAGTCAGTCTTATTATAACTGCTTTGTAACAGATGAGGAAATAGAGGTTCAGAGAGTTTAAGTCATTTTTATGAGATCTCTGCAGCACTACTAACAGAAATATAAAGTGAGCCATATATGTAATTTTGAATTTTCCAGTATCTATATAAAAATACAGAGGTGAAATTAATTTTAATAATATGTTTTAACATATCCAAAACATTATCATGTAAAAATGTAATCAATACAAAGTTAACTAATGAGATACATTATAGCCTCTTTTTACACTGAGCATTTGAAATCTGGTAGCCTTTTAGCTTTGTAAAAAATAGCTTTATTGAAATATAATCCATATACCATAAAATTTGCTCATTTAAAGTGTCCAGTTTAATAGTTTTTAGTGTAGTCATGTGTGTAACTATCATGATTTTGTAGACTTCATTATCTAAAGATAAAACTTCATATCCTTTACTGTCATTAGCTTTTATGACCCAATATTATTCTATTATATGGATATATCCACATTTTGTTTATCCATTTATTCTCTGGTGGGCATTAGGGTTCTTTCCATCTTTTGGCTATATTATGAACAATGCTACTACAATGTACCAAAACCCCTACGGAGGGTTCAGGTCTCCCACCTGGCAATATGAGACATGGATGCAAAAGACAGACAAAGAGAGAATATTCTGCAGTTGAGGAGCTCTGGGATGACCCAATGCTTTCTGTGAAACAAAGGGCCATGAGTCCAAAAGCTCATGGCTTTTTTTTTTTTTTTTTTGGTGGGTACCGGGGGGTCGACCTCAGGACCTCACGCGCCAGCAGGCGCCCGTGCCGCTGAGCGATATCACCGGCCCCTTTTTCGTATGTGGGTTCCGGGAGTCGAACTCGGGCCCTTGCACTTGCCGGGCAGGCGCTTAAGCCGCTGAGCCATCTCACCGGCCCAAGCTCATGGCTTTTATTGGTATCAATCAGGGAGGTTGTTGGGGGGTTGCAGCAGAGTGCTAGGGAAAAGAAACTTTGCAGGCATTGGCTGTAAGGAGAAACAGCAATTTTGTACCAGGCACAAAGGCTGTCCAATTAGCAATGCAATGGATAGTTTGATGTATGCAAGGCTGGCACCTTTACTGCCAGGAAGGTATAATTCCTTTTGAGTCCCATGGCCTCAGCTGAAATGTTATCTCATGTCTTAGCTCTGGAATCTCACAGGCTCTTGCTAGAGTCCCCATTCCAGCCATCAGCGAGGGTGAGGGCAATTCTCACCCACGTGCTGCAATGATACAAATTGGCTTCTTGGCTGGACTTGATCACATTCTTTTAGCCAATTAAGAGAACTTCTGGTTCAATATAGCCAGCTCTGCATATCTCAGTGAATAGGGTTGAAGTAAAGGTCAAGGAAAGATGGAGGCAAGGGGCTTCATTTCTCAGGAGAATGCAGCTTGGCAGTATCCTACAATGATGTTTGTGTACAAGTTTCCATATACACATAAATTTTCATGTCTCTTGGATAGGAATTGTGGAGTCATACAGTGACTCTGTTTAATTGTTTGAGGAACTGCCAAACTGTCTTCCAAAGTGCCTGTACGATTTTGTGTTCCCACCAGCAGTGTATGGGAGTCTGATTTCTCTACATCCTTACCTACATGTGTTATATGACTTTTAGATTCTAGCTATTCTAGTGGTCATAAAGTGGTATCTCATGATTTTGATTTGCATTCCTTAGTGTCTAATGATGTGGAGAATCTTTTCAGGTGTTTATTGGCCATTTAATATCTTTGGAGAAGTGTCTATTCAGATCCTTTACCTATTTAAAAAATTATGTAATTCGTCTATTATTGAATTGTAGGAGTTCTATATGTGTTCTAGACATAAGACCTTTAACAGATATATATTTGCCATTACTTTCTTCTATTCTGTGGGTTGCTTTTTCACTTTCTTATGGTGCCCTTTGAAGCACAAAAGTTTTAAAATTTGATGAAGTCCAATTTATCTATTGTTTTTCTTTTATTGTTTACACTTTTGGCTTCATATGTAAGAGTACTTTGCCAAACCCAAAGACATGAAAACTCATCTCTATATTTTCTTTTAAGAATTTTATAGTTTTTGTTCTTACGTTTTGGTCTTTGCTCTTTTTGAGTAAACTTTTGCACTTGTTTTGAGGTAAAAGTTTGCAATAGTTTGGATCTTGTACATCTCCAAGAGGCCCAAATGTTGAATGCTTGGTTGCCAGCCTTGGTGCTATCAAGAGGGGGTGAAACCTGTGGGAGGTGGAGCCTCATGAGAGAAAGTTGTCATTAAGGATGTGTCCTTGAAGGGGACATGGGGACTCTGGCCTCCTCTTTTCTCTCTCTTGCTTCCCAGCCACCAAGAGGTGAACAGGTTCCTCTGCCATGCACTTCTGCTGTTATATATTTTGCCAACAGGGCCCAGTGAACACGTACTGAAACCTCTGAAGTTGTAAGCCAAAATAAACCTTTTCTCCTTCTCAGCTGATTATCTCAGGTATTTTATTTTATGGTAACAGAAAACTGACAAATATAGAGTCCAAATTTATTTTTTTGCCTATTGTTGTCCCATTGTTCTAGCACCATTTGTTGAAAAGACTTTCCTTCACTGAATGGTTTTGACATCCTTGTTGGAATCATTTAACTGTAAACACATGAGTTTATTTCTGTACTTTCAGTTCTCTCCTATTGATCTGTATGTCTGTCCTTGGGATAGTACCACACTGTCTTGATTGCGGTTGTTTTGTAGTAAATTTTGAAAGTGGGAAGTTTGAGTCCTCATGCTTTATTAGTGTTCAGGATAATCTTGGGTATTGTGAGTTCCTTCTGATTTTATATAAATTTCAGAATCAGTTTGCCAGTTTGTACAAAAGAGTCAGCTGGGATTCAGAGAAGAATTGTACTGAATCTATAGGTGAGGTTGGAGTGTATTACAATCTTAACAATGTCAAAGCCAGGCATGGTGGCACACACCTGTAATCCCAGCGCTCGGGAGGCTGAGGCAGGAGGATTGCTGTGAGTTGGAGGCTAGCCTGGGCTACATAGTGAATTCAAGGCCAGTCTGAATTACACAGCAAGACCCTGTTTCAAAACAAAAACAAAAATGGAAATGAATACAGAAACAAAAACAATGTCAAATTTCAGATCTGTGGGTATGAAATGTTTTTTTAAATTTACTTAAATTATCATTTTTCTTGAACAGTGTCTTGCAGTTTTCAGCATATTAAATTTTGCATTTATTTTTAAAGTATTTAACACCTAACCTAAGTATTTAATGCTTTTTGATGCAATTTTAAATAGAAATGTTTTCCTAATTCAATTTTTGGATTGTTTATTGTAAGTATATAGAAACCCTACTGATTATTTGATTGACATAAAACTGTACATATTTACGGGATACCATGTGATATTTCAGTATGTGTGTACATTAATGTTCAAATCGGGGTGAACATGTCTGTCTCCTCAAACATTTGTTATTACATTGTGGTGAAAAAAATTCAAAATCCTCTCTTCAGCTTTTTTTGGATACAGCTGGTTTTTGTGCATTGATGTATCCTGTAATCTTGCTGTAAGGATTAATTTTTTGTATCAACTTGTTGTAGGGATTAAATTTTTGTGTCCACTTGTCCCATATTTGGTCAAACATTATTCTGAATGTTTCTGTGAGGATGTTTTTGAATAGTTAAACATTTAAATTCATGTGCTGAATAAAGCCGTTTGCCCTTCCTAATGTATAAATAGTTGTGTAGACAACATTATGATTTAAAAAAAATTAAATCTGAGCATCCTTATTGTGGGTCTGAGCTCTTTGTGCTTCTATTTCTCTGGAAAATCCTGAAAAACTTCACTTGCTGGAATCAATTTTTACTCCAGTAGTTCTTTTTGTGAATTTATTAGGGTTTTCTATAGACAAGTTTGTGTCATCTTCAGATAATTTTACTTTTCCCGCCTACTCAATCTGGATACCTTTAAATTTCTTCTTCTTGCATAATTGTCCTGCCTAGAAACTCCAGTATAATGTTGAGTAAAATGGTAAGAACAGATATTCTAGTTTTGTTCCTAATCTTAGGGGAAAATATCTCATGTTGTTCTTTTTTTTTTTTTTTTTGTGGGTACCGGGGGGGTCGACCTCAGGACCTCACGCGCCAACAGGCACCCGTGCTGCTGAGCGATATCACCGGCCCCTTTTTTGTATGTGGGATCTGGAAGTCGAACTCGGGCCCTCGCGCTTGCAAAGCAGGCGCTTACGCCACTGAGCCATCTCACCGGCCCTCATGTTGTTCTTTTTTTATCTACCAAATATGAGGTTAGCTTTGACTTTTTCATAGATGCCATCGGTTAGAGGAAATTCCCTTCTATTCCCAGGTTTTTAAATCTTTTCCTGTTAAATATCATGAAAACATGTTGGATTTTTGTCAAACCCTTATTAATTGACTTTTCGCTGTTCAGACAACAAACCTTTCATTCCTGGGATAAATCCCATTTGGCCATGGTGTATAACACTTTTTATCTGTTGTTGAATTTAATTTGCTATTATTTTGTTGAGGACTTTGGATCCATGTTCATAAAATGCCATGTATTTGATTTTGGTACAGGATAATGCTAACCTCATATGATAAATTAGGAAGTGTTTCCTCCTCTCCTACTTATTGTAAATTCTTTTTTTTTTTTTTTTTGCAGTTTTTTTTTTTATTTTATTTTAAAGAGAAGAAAAAACAAAACAAATCAAAAGAAGAACAAATTTTCAAACCAACATAATATGAGGGTAACAATGGTTAATACATTGCGTATTACTATCTTTAAGTTAGTTATTCAGGACACCAGACATTAGCATTCAATTGTCCAAACATTATTGGCACAAACCTTACTCTTCAATGAACTAAGTAAAAATGGTAGTGTATCTATCTTAACCATCTTATATATATATATATATATACAATTTTTTTTCCCTTTCCCTTCTTTCTTTTCCCTATTCCAGTCTCTCTTTCCTTTTGACCAGTTTCTTTTTGATTCACCATGTCTATTGTACATTTTGGATCTTATTTACTCTTTCAGTTTCTCATACTAGAGAGATAATACGATGCTTACACATGTGCTTCTGGTTTATTTCACTTATGAGTATTTTCTCGAGTTGCATCCATTTACCTATAAAAGTCTGCAGTTTATCCTTCTTTATGGCTGAATAGTACTCCATTGTATAAAAATACCACATCTTTCTTATCCATTCCTCAGTTGATGGGCATTTGGGTTGTTTCCAAGATCTGGCTATTACAAATTGTGCTGCTATAAACATGGGTGCACATATGTCGCTGTGGTACGATGTTTTTAATTCTTCTGGGAAGATGCCCAGAAGGGGAGTAGCTGGGTCAAATGGGACCTCCAACCCTAGTTTTCTGAGGAATCTCCACACTGACTTCCACAGTGGCTGTACCAGTCGACACTCCCACCAACAGTGAAGAAGGGTTCCTTTTTCCCCACAGCCCCTCCAGCATTTGTTATTAGTTGATTTCTTAATAGTAGCCATTCTTTCTGGGGTGAGATGGTATCTCAGTGTTGTTTTAATTTGCATCTCTCGAATGACTAGTGATGTTGCACATTTTTTTGTATATTTGTTTGCCATTAGTATTTCTTCATCTGAGAAATGTGTATTCATCTCAGATGCCCATTTTTGGAGTGGGTCTTTAAATTTGGGAGGTCTGATTTTTTTGAGTTCTTTATATGTTCTCGATAGTAATCCTTTGTCTGAGGAACAGCTGGCAAACATTTTTTCCCACATTGCGGGTTGTCTCTTCACTCTGTTGGTGGTTTCTCTTGCTGTGCAAAAGCTTTTTAATAAGATGAGATCCCAGTTATTGATTCTTTGGGATAGTTCCCGTGCGGTTGAGTTTTTATTCATAACGTCTTTGCCTACACCAATGTCTCCAAGGGTTTTACCTATCCTACCTTCCAGCAGATTTAATGTTTCTGTTTTAATATTTAGATCTCTGATCCATTTTGAATTTAGTTTAGTGCATGGTGAAAGATATGGATCTAGTTTTAATCTTCGGCATGTGTAGAGCCAGTTTTTCCAGCACCATTTATTAAAGAGGCTATCTTTCTTCCAGCGAATGTGTTTGGCACCTTTGTCAAAGATAAGGTGGCTTAGTATGTCTGGGGTTGTTTCAGCATCTTCTAATCTGTTCCATTGATCTTCAGGTCTGTTTTTTTGCCAGTACCACACAGTTTTTATCACAGTAGCTTTATAGTATAATTTCAAGTCGGGGATTGTGATGCCCCCTGCCTTGCCTTTGTTGCCCAGAATTGCCTTTGCTATTCTAGGTCTCTTCTGATTCCAAATGAATTTTAGGATTGTTTTCTCTAATTCTGTGAGATATGCTGTTGGAATTTTGATTGGAATTGCATTAAATCTGTATAACAATTTTGGAAGTATGGCCATTTTCACTATATTGGTTCTTCCTATCCAGGAGCAAGGGATATCTTTCCATTTTCTGATATCCTCTTCAATCTCCTTTTTCAGAGTACTGTAGTTTTCAGTATAGAGGTCTTTTACATCCTTCGTGAGGTTGATTCCTAGGTATTTCATTTTTTTGGATGTTATTGTGAAAGGTATTGTTTCCCTAATTTCTCTTTCAGTAAGTTTGTTATTTGTGTACAGGAAGGCTATTGACTTTTGAGTATTGACTTTGTATCCAGCTACACTACTGAATTTGCTTATTAAATCTAGCAGTTTTTTAGTGGAGTTTTTGGGGTCTTCTGTGTAGAGTATCATGTCATCTGCAAATAATGATAATTTAACTTCTTCCTTTCCAATCATTATTCCTTTTATTTCTTTCTCTTGTCTAATCGCTCTGGCTAAAGTTTCCAGAACTATGTTGAATAAGAGTGGGGACAGTGGACATCCTTGTCTTGTTCCTGATTTTAGAGGGAAGGCTTTCAGTTTTTGGCCATTTAGTATAATATTGGCTGTTGGTTTGTCATAGATAGCTTTTACCAGATTGAGATAAAGACCCTGTATTCCAATTTTCTGTAGGGTTTTTATCATGAAAAGGTGCTGGACTTTGTCAAAAGCTTTTTCTGCATCTATTGAGATGATCATGTGATTTTTGTCTTTGGTTCTGTTAATATGCTGTATTACATTTATTGATTTACGTATGTTGAACCATCCCTGCATCCCTGGGATGAATCCAACTTGGTCATGGTGTATAATCTTCTTGATGATTTGTTGGATTCTGTTTGCCAGTATCTTATTAAGGATTTTTGCATCTATGTTCATTAGGGAGATTGGCCTGTAGTTCTCTTTCTTAGTTGGGTCCTTCTCTGGTTTTGGTATCAGGGTAATGCTTGCTTCCAGGAATGAATTTGGGAGTATTGCTTCCCTTTCAATTTCATTGAAAAGTTTGAGAAGTAGGGGCGTTAGGTCTTCTCTAAATTTCTTGTAGAATTCGGCAGTGAATCCATCAGGGCCTGGGCTTTTCTTTGTTGGGAGGTTTTTAATTACATCTTCAATTTCATTGGCTGATATTGGTTTATTTAGGATTTTTAAATCTTCTTGATTCAGCTTTGGTAATTCATACGAATCTAGGAATCTGTCCATTTCTTCTGCATTTTCCATCTTAGTAGAATATAAATTTTCAAAATAGGTATAGATGATCTTCTGGATTTCTGCAGGGTCCGTCGTGATATCACCCTTTTCATTTTCAATTGCATGGATTTGAGTCTTTTCTTTTCTTTTTTTAATAAGGTTGGATAAGGGTTTGTCAATCTTATTTATTCTTTCAAAGAACCAACTTTTTGCTTCATTGATTCTTTGTATTGTTTTTTTATTCTCCAATACGTTAATTTCTGCTCTGATCTTTATAATTTCCTCCCTTGTACGGGCTTTTGGCTTAACCTGCTCTTCTTTTTCTAGAAGCTCGAGGTTCACCCTTAAGTTGTTTATTTGCGCTTGCTCTATTTTCCTGATATAAGTGTTTAATGCTATAAATTTCCCTCTTAGGACTGCTTTCATTGTATCCCATAAGTTCCGGTATGTTGTACTGTCATTATCATTCAGTTGTAGAAAGTGACTAATTTCTTCTTTAATTTCATCTGTGACCCATTGGTTGTTCAGGAGGATGCTGTTTAATTTCCATGTGTTTAGGGAGTTTTTGTGGGATCTTTTGCCATTGATTTCCAATTTCATTGCACTATGGTCTGATAATATGCATGGGATAATTTCAATTCCTTTGCATTTACTTAAGTAGGTTTTATGAGCTAGTATGTGGTCTATTTTGGAGAACGTCCCATGTGCAGCTGAGAAAAATGTGTATTCTGATGTTGTGGGATGGAACACTCTGTAGACATCTACTAAGTCCATTTGTTCAAAAGTTTGGTTCAGTTCTACTATTTCATTATTGATTTTCTGTCCAGTTGATCTATCTTTTTGTGACAGTGGAGTATTGAGATCTCCCAATATAATTGTATTAGTGCTTATTTGATTTTTCATGTCCTTTAGTACTTGTTTTATATAGCTGGGTGCATTGGTATTTGACGCATATATATTTATGATCGTTATCTCTTCCTCTTGGATTGTTCCCTTTACCAGGATGTAATGACCATCTTTATCTCTCTGAATCCTTCTTGGCTTGAAGTTCACTTTGTCTGCAAAAAGAATAGCTACCCCTGCTTTTTTCTGGGTTCCTGTGGCATGGAGTATTGTTTTCCATCCTTTGACTTTCAGTCTATGAATTTCTTTCTGAATTAAATGTGTTTCTTTTATACAGCATATTGTTGGATCTTGCTTCTTGATCCATTTCGCCAGTCTGTGCCTTTTGATTGGTGAATTGAGACCGTTAACATTGATGGTTAAAACTGATATGTATTGACTTGTCATGATATTTTCCTGTTGTTGGTTCCCACTCTTTGTTTTTCCGCTTTCCGGCTATTTAATTATTTGCCCTGCCTGGTGGATTCCTTCTGTTGGGGTTCCTATCTCTTTCTAGAATGTCCTTCAGAACGTTTTGGAGTGCTGGTTTGGTGGTCATAAATTTTCTCAGATGTTCTTTGTCATGAAAGTATTTTATTTCTCCATCAATTTTGAAAGATAGTTTTGCAGGGTACATCAATCTGGGCTGAAAATTATTTTCCTTTAGAGCTTGCAATACATCATTCCAAGCTCTTCTTGAATTGAGGGTTTGTGCTGAAAAGTCAGCTGTGATTCTGATGGGTTTTCCTTCATAGGTGATTTGTCTCTTCTCCCTAACAGCTTTTAAGATTCTGCCCTTCTGTTGAATTTCTGGGATCTTGACTATGATATGTCTGGCTGAAGTTTTTTTTTGATCATGTCTAGTTGGTGTTCTAAAAGCTTCACTTATAGGGGTGTCAAATTCCTTTTCTCTTCCAGGAAAGTTCTCCCTGATTATGTCTTTGAACAAGGTTTTAATGTCGTTGATGCTATCTCCTGCTTTTTCATTTATTCCAATTATTCTTAAGTTGTTTATCTTTGAGTCATCTAGCAGCTGCTGAATTGATTTTTCATGGTCCCTTGCTATTTTTAAGAATTTTTCCATTTCATGATCACTAATTGCAAGCCTGTCTTCTATATCTGAGATCCTGTCCTCGCATTGGCTTATTCTGCTACAAATACTTTCAATGGAATTTTTTATCTCTTGGATATCTGCTTGAATCTGCCTTATGGATTCCATTTCTTTCCTATGCTGAGCATTCATGGTTTCTATAGTTTTCTTAAGTTCATCTATTTTTTTGTCTGTATCAGCTATAGTGTCCTTAAGCATGGTCTTCGTTGTAGACATTATCTCTGCAGTTATCTGTGAGATTATTTCTGTTTTAATTTTTTCCAGAACCTCATTCAGTTGCTTTGTTGTTACCACTTCAGATAGGCCAGGTGGGTGGCTTTTGGATTGTCCCACCTCGTTGCTCCCTAGGTTTGCCTTTGGTGAATTGGATGTGTGTGGTTGCATCTTGTTTAAGTGTCGTCTCATTTTTTCTTTCTTTAATTCCTGGGGTGATGTTTGCAAATTACCTATAGTAGGTTACTTTATTGCTAGTGTTTAAGATCTTTAGAAGATGACTACTTCTCTGCAGTATCTTCCAAGTGGAGCTTGCTTTTAGGTTTTGAGCTTTCTGCCAGATCCTACCTCTTCAATTCGTTGGGTATGCGAAGTTGCTACCTGTTTGGCCCAGTCCTTGATTCTTTGGTACTGTGCCACTGTATTTTCTGTGTCCCTTAGTCAATCTCAATCATGAAATATCAGGAAGGAAAGATGTTTAGAACAATTATTTCACATTTGGCTATAATGTTAACTAAAGCATCAAACACAGCCTAAAAAATGACAGACTGAGCTAACCAGTTATTTACCACTTTTAGCTGTATAGAGTTGCGGTTATATAACAAAATCTAAAACACACCAGAAAAATTATATGCAGTATACAAGTCCTATGTATGTCAATTTTTCCTTGAGGAGTTTAAATTTAAGATGAGTTAAGGAGGAAATAGAGTATTGGGAGAAGAGGAAGGAATTAGATGTAAGGTTAGAGGACCAAGAGGGATCCCACTAAAATTGGGACACTAGTGCAGAGGACAGGTGGTAAAAAGAGAAGGAAGGGATAAAAGGAAGAACAGATCACAACCACAATCACAAAGAAGTTAGAGGCTCTGTTTACACTCATATAAAAAACCAGAGAGAATAATGAAGGAAAGAGCAAATACACATACAGAAACAAAAACGAAGATAAAAACAATAAAACAGACAGATCAAAAATAAAACCCCACCAAAAAACAAAACAAAACAAAACAAAAACAAAAAAACCCTTCGCCAGAACAAAAAACAAATCAGTGAGAAAAAAAATAAAAATAAAAATAAAAATAAAAATAAAAAAAATAAAAAGAATCAGTTCCAGGTGTTGACTCTGTTGTAGGCAGGTACCTTGTGACAAAGTCCTGTTCTGTGCAGGTCCGTCCCAGTAAGCCAGGAGCGCCCTCTGGCGGGCGGTGAGCAGAGGCGCGTACTTTCAGGCAGAGACCAGTCTAGCTCGCCTCCGCTCTCGCCGCCCTTTCACGATCCCTGGGCCTGAGAGGCTCAGCGCGCTGTCCGGAGCGCGGGTTCCCTGCACTGGTTCCCGCCGCTCTGGTTTTTCGCCACGCCCCCCACAATGGCGCCGGGCCAGTCGCTCTCTGGCGCGGGACAGGTGTGGCTGAGAGTTCAGTCTCGTTCGCCTGCTGACCTCAGCACACTTTCGTGGGCTTGAGAGGCCCCGTGCTGCCCTGTCCGGAGCACAAGTTCCCAGAGCAGTTTTCGAGCCGCTCTGTGTTTCGCCACACCCCCCACAATGGCGCCCGGCCGGTCGCTCTCTGGCGCGGGGCAGCTGTGGCTGAAAGACACTCACCGCTGGTCAGTGCCGTTCTCCGCCGCTCCCCTGCCCCGCCGCTGTCTCAGGATCCTCCGTGGGGGCTCCCTGGGCGCCAGCTGCCACCGTGTGTCCGTAGAATTGAGCCTCCGTGGCGCTGCAACTCCCGGGATATTAGAAGGTGCGCGTGTGCGGTCTGCTCCTTCTTTCCTTCTTCTTTGTTGGAAGTCGCCCGTCACTGGTGCCGGGGGTCCCAGATTGCACTTCAGAACTTTTCTGGGTTTCGGGGAGGCATCTCTCCCCCTCCTGCGCTTTCCGGGTCGCTATATTCCCGTGTTCCAATGGTAACTTTTAGAGAGAGTTTTGCTGCCTGCTTCTTACTCATCCGCCATCTGGAGGTCCTCCCTTATTGTAAATTCTTGTGAAGAATTAAAGTTAATTCTTCTTTAAATAGTGGGTAAAATTCAACAGTGAAGCTATTTGGTCTTAGGCTTTGCTTTATAGGTAGTTTTTCTCCCCTGCATCACTAGTTCCATTTCTTTACTCATTAGAAGTCTCTGGAGATTGTCTGAAATTATCTGAGTTTTCTACATCATGGGTATACAATTCGTCAAAAGACTTTTATCATTCTTTTCAAAACTTTAGAATACCTTTTCTTCTGTAAGTTTGGTAGTGATGTTCCCTCTGTTTTTGATCCTAGTAATTTGAAACTTCTCTTTTTTTTCTTAGTTTAATCATTTGCCAATTTTGTTGATCTTTTCAAGAACCAGGTTTTGGTTTCATTGTTTTCTTCATTGTTCCTCTGTTCTGTTTCATTATTTTTCACCTTAATCTTTATAATTCTCATCCTTATGCCTGCTTTCAGTTTGTTTCCTCTTTCTTTCAAGTATCTAAACATTAATTTATTAATTTGAGATCTTGTTTGATATAGGCATTTACAACTTTAAATTTCTATCTGAGCACTGCTTTAGTTACATTCTTTATTTTTGGGATGCTGTATCTTCATTTCTATTCATCTCTAAATAGTTCTAATTTCTTTTTTGATTTCTTTGATTCATTGGTTATTTAGGAATATGTTGTTTGGTGCCCCTAAATTTGGGATATTTATACTTCAAGTAACTAATAGTCACATATGGCTGGTGGTTACCATATTAGGACAGTGTAGTTCTATGGAGTCATTAGTGATGTAAGGGAATATAACCTACTTGGTTGACCTTAATTCCAAAGAAATGATCTCTACAAATTGTCTCTCAAAGATGTTAAATATGTACACCACCAAGGATTGCTAATTAGCCACTTTGGAATGCTAAATTACCTCATTTTCTGAGAAAGCAATTTAAAACTTTAAAAATTTTTAAACTTATTTTTTGTTGTGTATATTTTAGTGGACTACTATAATCAAACAAATTAACATACCTATCACCTCTCATAGATACTTTTGAACCTTTAAAAATTTTAACCATACCACACATATTGGAAAATGCACAAAATATAAATGTACAGGTGAACAAATTATCACAAAACAAACACATATGAAATCACCACCCGGGCCAAGAAACAGAACTTTGCCAAGCACTTCAGATGCCCCCTTTGTGCTACTGCCTTGTCTCTATCCTTTCTTCTTCCTGAAAGTGATAATTTTACTTCTATTGAGGGTTGAATTTGCCGTGAAGACCATGTACCCTAAGCTCCAAGGGCCTTCACTTGCATAGACCTCTTCCAAGGCCCTGGGGTAGGTAGAGTAGAGCCTAGTAAAATATTCATATAATCATGTGTTATCATTTTTAAACATTATGTTTTTAGTAAATTTTATGTAAGGAAAATGTTCTAGCCATAAGCATTTAAGGTGGTGGTGCCTTCTGTTCTGACTTTCCTTCACATTTTGCCTTTTGTCACGTGCTGTTGGAACAGCTGTTGGTGTTCGGTGATTTGTGTAAGCCTTAGACTATAAGTGTAATGGAGTTGAGGACATGTTTCGTTGAGGTCAGTGAAATGTACTTGTATGGCTCCCAGTATTTCCATGTTCAAATAGTTAAGTTTTTTGCAGGTCATCTCTATGTAAGAAGGCTTCCAGGAGCTCTGCTGTACCCTGTGCTAAAGTGCAGGAGTTGTGACATAAAGCTTCCAAGATCATATTTTGATGTAAATATGTCCTTTAGTGCCTAACACTGGAAGGGAAATAAGGTTTGAAATGAGTGGAACCAGGAGCTGACTTATGGAAAATTCCTCTAGATTATACCTGAAAGATATTTGAAAGAGTTTTCCCCAGATCTGTTGATAATCATAAAATTATATCTAACATTTTAAATGATGAATTCCTCACAAAACCAAACACAAACTCTTTTAAGGTAACATAGTAAAAATGAAATTGTAACTCAAAAAATCCCGGTCAAATCTCTCTATTTATTGTCTAGAAAACATTACAAAATCATTATTATATGAGGAGACTATCAAAGCGTATACAGCATAATATTGATAAAGATTGTTGAGATAATAATGTTCTTTATTGTTCTTTTATGATGTTTGTTTTATTTTTCAGCTCTAAAATAAAATATTTAATATTTATTTTCTTAGTCTAAGTAGACATTTTGTTTCATATGCAAATCTGCATTCAGTTTCTTTTTTTCTTTTTATTTATTTACTTATTTTTAATTTTAAAGGAAAAAAACAATAAAAACAATGATACAGAATTTCAAAACAAGCTAAAAGGGGATTAACAATGGTTAATATATTGCATATTGTTATCTTCAAAGTAGTTGCCCAGATTACAGGACACAGGCATGAAAAATTGATCAAACAGTATAAGCACAAACTGTTCTTTTCAATGAACAGAAATTAGTAGTGTAATTACCTTAGCTATCTTGTATATATATATATTTTTTTTCTTTTCCCTCCCTTCTTTTCTCCTTTCCCCCATTCCAGTTCTTTTGAGCAGTTTCTTCACCTTTCACAATATCTATTGTACATTTGGGATCTTATTTACTCTTTCAGTTTCTTACCTTAGGGAGACAATACAATGTTTACATATGTGAGTCTGATTTATTTTAGTTATGAGTATTGTCTCAAGTTGCATCCATTTACCTATAAAAGACTCGAGTTTATCCTTCTTTATAACTATTACTCCATTGCATAAAAAAAGCACATCTTTTTTATCCATTCCTTCGCTGATGGGCATTTCAGTTGTTTCCAAGATTTACCTATTATAAATTGTGCTGCTATAAACATGGGTGCACATATATCGTGGTGGCACAATGTTTTTTTAATTCTTCTGGGAAAATATCCAGAAGGGGAATATCTGGGTCAAATGGGACTTCTAATCCTAGTTTTTTGAGGAATCTCCATACTGATTTCCACAGTGGTTGTACCAGTGTACACTCCCACCAACAGTGGAAAAGGGTTCCTTTTTCCCCACAGCCCCACCAGCATTTGTTATTCATTGATTTCTTGATGATAGCCATTCTTTCTGGAGTGAGACGGAATCTCAGTGTTGTTTTAAGTTGCATTTTCAAATGACCAATGATGTTGAACATATTTTCCTATATTTATATGCCATTTGTATTTCTTCATCTGAGAAGTATGTATTCATTTCAGATGCCCATTTTTGGATTGAGTCTTTGAATTCGGGGGGTCTGATGTTTTTCAATTCTTTATATGTTCTAGATAGAAGACTTTGTCTGAGGGACAGTTGGCTAAAATTTTTTTCCCACTCTGTGGGTTTTCTTTTCACTCTGTTGGTGATTTCTTTTGATGTGCAAAAACTTTTTTTTTCTTTTTTTGGGTACTGGGGGTCGACCTCAGGACCGTGCGCGCCAGCAGGTGCCCGTGCCGCTGAGCGATCTCACTGGCCCTATTTTCATATGTGACTTCCGGGAGTCGAACTCGGGCCCTTGCGCTTGCCAGGCAGGCGCTTACGCTGCTGAGCCATCTCACCAGCCCCAAAAACGTTTTATAAAATGAGATCCCAGTTGTTGATTCTTTGAAGTATGTATTCATTTTCTTGTAATTTTTTTCTTTAAAAGTATCTGTTGGGTTAAGGTACCACAAAATCTGGATCAGCACTTGCATGTATGTTTACTTTAATGTCTGGCTTCTTTCAATGTTATGTTTATGAGAGCAATTAATATTGTGTAGTTGTATTATATATTTTTCATTATTGTGTAGATTTTCATTGTATGACTATATTGTAATCTATCTAATCTACTGATGAACATTTGGCTTATTTCAAGCTTTTTTATTGCTTTTGGAACTGATTACACTGACATCATTCTTGTTAACTATATATTGTATAATATGATAAGAACCTCCTGAATAAACAATAAGACCAGTGAGATGTCAAGTATGTCCTACAAAAATGGTCAGGAAAGCGAAACACACGTGCTGTCAGTGTAAGCAATATGTTTATGGAATGTGCTGTTGTCATTTGTGAAGACTGCCATAGGTGTGATAATTGAGGTAAAAAATTTTTTTGTAGAGTTCTATTGGTATTTTCATTGTAATTCATATAGGAATTTATTTATTATTATTTTTTAGACTTTGTACACCAAAAACCAGTCAATGTTGAATATTTTGATGCTTTTGTATAAACACTCAATAAATATTAAAACTTCAATTCTTTATTTTTTGATATTTTTCCTGTTAAATTCTCATTGATTAATATAATAAAACTCATAAAATTAATATCAGTGATTCATCAAAAGAAATATTCTAAAGAACAAACATGGGAATTATACACCCACAACAATATGCCTTTATGACAAAATTGGTGTTATTGGCTAAATTAGTCCACTGATTGGTTTAGCCCAGTGTGGATAATGAGAAGGCCTTCCCTGGATGTGGGCAGCACCAACCGTTAGGCTTGTAGACTCAAGCAGTGCCCCTCTGCCATGCCACTGTTCCTTGCAGCCAGCTGACTATGGACTGAAATCTCTAGAAACTGAGCTAAAGTAAACTTATCCTTCTTTAACTTGTGGGGTATTTTGTCTCAGGAACAATAAAGTGACTATGTTTTGATAGGGAAAATGGGAAGTGAAGGTCTGGAACATGAAGCAGGGTGGAGTCTGGAATGACAGTCTAACTGGGTCCTGGGGAAGAAAATTTAAAAGTCTCCTACTAGTCAGGTTCATCTAGGTTATGCTGCAGCAGAAAGTGACCTCAAATTCTCAGAAGTTTAACCCAGAAAAGGTTAGTTCCATGTCCATATGTCTGTTGTGGGTCCTTGCTACTCTCCAGGGAGTGGGGAGTGTTAGAGATGTCTAAGTGAGGACATTGCAGGGAGTCTTAAACAACATGAATGAATTGAATACATCGTTATCACACTATCACAATCCTATGTCTCGGCAGGAGATTTTACAGAATGTATATAAGGAATATGCTTGAAAATACTGTTGTTATTTAATAGCCTCTTTCGCATACAGTTTAGATATAATTATCACATTTTCCAACTGAAAGTTATGTCATATGGTTTGATGAACATGAGAGTTTTTGGGGAAATGGGACACTTTATTGAATTAGAACTTTAAAAAATACTACCATTTACTGAGCATTTATTGTGTACTATATGCTGTAGCATACAAAGGTTTTTAGATACTTTATCTGATTTAACCCTCAAAACAGCTCCTTGAGATAGGTACTCACTTTGTGGTGAGAAAAACAGTTGGTATGGTTGGGATTCAATATGCCCCCTTGTCTTAGTTACTTTTCTCCTTGCTGAGACAAAATACACAACACCCAAAGTTAAAGGGGGAAAGGTTTATTTAGCTCACAGTTTGTAGAGATTTCAGTCCTTATTTGGCTGGCTCCAAGGCAGGGTGGCACATGGCAGAGGGGCAGCAGTTCATGGCAACAGAAGACAGCAAAAGCAACAAGAGAGGGAGGGAGGCCAACCTCTTTCTGTCCCTTATATTATATGCAGGCTACCCTCCCTAGGGTGGGTTTAGAACTCACACCCTTAATCCCAGCATTAGACCATGAATCAATCACAAACTCTAGATTCAGCCACCTCTGAAAAGCCCCCCACCCCGTGACTGCATGAGGCTTGAGGGGGGCATCTGGACACAAACCATAACACCCCCCAAAAGGCTCACTGTGTTGAAGGTTTGGTTGCTAGTGGGCTTTGGAGAAGTAATTGGAGCATGAAGGCTACTGGGATTAATCCACTGAGGAGATCATAATTGGATGGCATTATTGGGAGGTGATGGAAACAGAGGTGAGACCCAGTTGAATGAGTGGGTCATGGGGGCAGGACCTTGGGAACTCTGTCTGGTCCCAGAACCTTTCCTTCTGGCTCTTTCCCTTTTTCTTTGCTTCCTGATATCATGAGATGAGCAGCTTTCCTCCGCCATGCCCTTATGCTAGGATGTTTCTGCCTCACCACAGTCCTAAAAGCAATGGAACCAGCTGATCATGAACTGAAACCATGAGCTAGAATAAATGCTTTGTCCTTTAAATTAACTTTTTGAAGTATTTTGTTACATCAAGGAAAAGCTGGCCAACACTGACGTTCAGAGTTATGAAATAATTTGTCTTCAATCACACAAATAAGTGGAAAAACTTGACCAAATTCAGGTCTGTCCATGGTCTTTATTGTGATACAATGCTATGAACTCTTTCCTTTGTAATATCTTTCAGCAGACCAAAACTCATGATGTTGGCTATGATAAATATATTACTGTGGTAGAGGTTATGGCTAATTTCTCAACATTTAGGCCCTAAAGTTTAAACTTTCAAATATGTACTTTTGTAAATGTTTAACATTCCTAGCATTACAATCACTCCTTTGGGTTAAGACTTCGCCCATGGTAGACCCCACATTTGAAATGCAAATATCTTTCCTGTGAGTGATAATAAATTAACAACAATCATTATGATCACATTAGCAAGAAACAGTTTCTATCATCAGGGAGTAATTGAGTGGAGGAGACAAATTTGAAGTACTCAATTTGTTAGAAGTTTAATATGGTTCATACTCAAGTGAAAAATTAAATATACCTAAGGAAGGTTTATTTCACCTAAACATAATGGATAGGTTAGTGAGGGCAGGGTTTTACAGTGGACAGTAGTTGTCCAGAAAGGCTTCTTGGAGACGGTGGCACTTGAAGTTTTTCTGATTTTGGGGTTCGTTTTTCAGTGCTGAGAATTGAAACCAGGGCTTCGAGCATGGTAGACATGCACTTTATGAGTGAGGTGAACCTCTAACCTGAGTCTTGAAGTATTGATTGGCTTGAAAGTTGTTTATTTGTCTAATAACCCTGATTTTTAAAACCCCCATAGAACAATTATTGGGTTTTTGTCCCTTGTCATGAGAGAGTACCTTCCTAGATGTCTTCTCTGAGAAATGTTTCTTCTATTCTAATCATATGTCTTGAGTGTAAGTTGTGAACGGTTTAGCATCTTCTTCAACAGTGTTGATTGGTTCACAGATAGGCACTTGATATTATCTGGGCCAATCAGAATGTTCAAATTTATGGCCATAGTTTGATGAGTTCGGTAGTGGGACATATAACTTAAGATTGGGCAAGCAGATCCGTTGGTAGAATTTTTGAGTTTGGGACTAGAGAAAGTGAATCTTAAATCCTTTGTAATTTTGTGCAAGGTGAGATTTGAGGTCCTGGAGGTATGGGTGGACATGTTTGAGGCTGTTCTCTTTTAAGAAAGAATGAGGTACCTGCAGGGTGATGTAGTAATGAGAGGCACAAGGAGAATCTGGTGGTATTTCTGTTTCTGGATGCACAGGTCTCTCAGGCCCTCCTTTATGTACTGTTTTGTTTGTTGAGCCTTCATGTGAATAATTTCTAATAACTTCCACTGCCAACATTCTGTCTTTCTTATGTCCTTGGCTAGTTTGAGTTGAATTTTTGTTATGTGCAACTAAGAGTCCTGACAAATATTTCACTGTGACTCTATGCTACAATAGATAGATAGGGAATACCTTTATTTTACAGAGAGAAAATGAGGCTCAGAAACAATAATGTAACCAAGATATTAAAAAAGATTAGGAGCTGATCCAAAACAAATACCTAATCTTTTCTAGTAGGGAAAGCATTGGTAGGTACAATCAGATGGGTTATAAAAAATCTACTGTCTTAGCAGGCTGAGTACATGATGAACTATGAATAAAATAGCTCTCCTTATTTTAGGGTATTCTGAGTGTTTTGACGTCATATTTTGGTATCATTTTAGCTTGCCCTTTTTTTCATCTTGTTGTTGTTTTTGTCAGCAAAACCTTGGCTTTTGAGGAAAAAGAGGAAATTCAATTCCACCACAGCATCCACTTCCCTTTTTACTTTAGATCCATGGGGTTGCCCAGATTTAAAAGTGGTTATATTGATCTGTTTTACCTTAGTGATGTAATATCAAAAAGGATGGATTTCACAAGGGCCAATTTCAAAATGATAATAAATGGTTTATTATCTTACTTTTATTGAAGTACGCTTGAAGTGATATTAATCTAGTGATAAAGAAAAATTCAGAAAAAGCAATCCTTTAAGGACAAACTTTGCTTAGAGAAAGATACTGTCTGAAAAAAGAAAATAAAAGATTCTTAATACATTAACAAATTTATATTCTCCCTTATACTAAAAAAGGTTTAATTTATCTCAAAAGGACAGAAACATATAGGAAGACAAGAATTTAAAAGTAAAGAGAAATTAAAAATAACAGGTAGGGACAATTAAATAGAGTTGGGAATGAGGATAATAAACGATAAATATGACACTGTCTTACACTCATTTAACAGCTGGCCACAAGTTGGGTTTTAAGCTTTCCTGTTGTTAGTGCACATGGGGAAACCCAATCAATCACATGGTTTGCTATGTCCATGTGATAAAAGGAATGAAAGGCACAAGGAGAAGAATGATTGTGTCTGCTACTATGACTTCAAATAATGTGTCTTTGGGTTTTCATAAAGAGCTATGTTATATGATGTAAATGTTCCCAAGGGTTTCCTTCTGGGAGACCCAAGGATGAGGCTCTCAGGATGAGTTCTCATAGTTGAGGGTATTACCTCTCAAATTTCAATCATCTTTTAATTATTTTAAATTTCTTCTAATTTTAATTTGTTTTCTTATATTTTTATATTCATTAGACACTTTATTATTTATGCCATATTTGCTTACTACACTGTAAAAAATTATTAACCTAATATATCTACTTTGATTTCTTTAACTTCACCTTGGCAAGGAAGATGGGCTAGTTATATTTCTCTAATATCCTTTAAATCAAGTTTATAAATATTTAAATGAAAAAGTGTACTATGCCCTAGTTCTGATGTACCACTAATGGTATGTATTCCATGCTTTGGGAAACCCTGACCTAGGGAAAATCTGACATTTGATGATCCATGACCTCATTGCATCTTATTATTTTCCCCATTAGAGATGAGGAAACTGAGATTAAAAGACTTTAGCAAGGTTCCCCAATAACCAAGTTGTGATGAACCTTGTCTTGTGATGAATATCAAGTTCTGGCTTTTAGGTGAGGGTGCAGAAGGTCTTTTCCTACTGAAATTCAGGCCCCTTTAACTGCTTGCCTCTTGGCTTCCTGGCAGAATACCCCACCCCCAGCCTGTCTGTACTGATGCCTTCCTGATGTTCTAGGAGACGAGGCCATTGTACCAAAGGGAGGAAGTCTCTCTGGAATGTGTGGAACACAAAAGGGGAACTTCATCAACTGCTGTGGTCCACTCTGCCACTTTGTGTGCCCCATGGATTTTTGGGGGGAAGTGTTTTTGTGGCTTACCAATCTCTCATTAGGTAGGACCACTTGTTGGGTTTGGTCTTCTCTGTTAAGAAACTACTGATGGGAGGTTTGGAAAGGTTGCAGTCTACCTTTGATTGTTGGTAAGTACTGTCAACCACGAGCTTTTTTGGAAAGACCTCGAGAGATGAGGTTTGTTGAGGAATGTGGTTTCCTCTTAATCTTGGGGAACATTAAAAACTTTTTACTTTTTATTAGTACATGTTTGTAGTACATAATGTTTACATTCATCTTAGGGAATAGGTACATGACTTAACATATCTTAATTTTTTTTATTCCCCTCCCCCTCCCTTCCCTTCTCCCTTCCTCATCTCTAGGTCCCTTTCCCATTTGCAAAGGACCTATCTCCTTGTTTCCTATTGTATATCTTTTATTTTTAAAAATTTATTCATATTTTGTATTTCTTATGTAAGAGAAATAGTGCGATTGGGGATCATTTTGACTGATGCTTGGCAGGAGCTTTCTGCTGACAACTTGAGAAACCTCAGAATGGAGAACCCATCTCCATCTCTCACATAAATATGACTTTGGGTAATTGAACTCTGGACACATGGTTGTGCTCTATGCTCCTACTGGGACCTGATTTTTAATCTAAGGATTTTTCTTCTTTTTTTTTTTTCAGTTTTTATTAGTACCTTTTTGCAGTGCGTACTGATTATGTTCCTTGTGGGGAGTTGGTACATGTATATAACACATTTCGACTTTTACCCACCTTCTTCTGCTCCCCTTCCTGCCCTCTCCTGCCATCTCTGGTCCCCTTCCCTACTTCTTACTATCTATCTTTTATTTTACTCTTTATTTATATTTTGGGTTTCTCATATAAGAGAAACCATACGATATATATCTGTTTAATGAAAAGAAGTAATTGTTTTGCTTCATCCATCTCTTAAAGATATTTTTGGGTCTTCTGTAAAAATTATATTTTAAAAGCTTTTTATACTGAGCTAATTGTAGGTCTGTATGCATTTGTACAAAAAGTCACAGAAAAACCTGCATAGTTTTTACTTGATTTTTTTCCCAGTGGCAATATCCTGAAAGAGATTTAAAAATTAATGAGGTATAATTTAAACACAATGAAAAGCATTGTTTATTTATTGTTTTCTTTTCAAATATTTTTCTTTTTATTAGTACATGTTTGCCACATGTAATAATTACATTCATAGTGGGGAGTTGGTACATGTACATAACACATCTTAATTCGTTTTCATCCCCTTCCCTTCCTGTCTCTCTTCCCTCCCTCCATCTCTTGGTTCCCAAATTTCAGTTTCCTCCATGCATTTTTGGCAGCTTGGTAGCTCTTTCTTTTTTTGGGGGGGGTGTTGAATAATACTCCATTATCTGGATGTACCACCACTAATTTATCCATTCACTTATTAAAGGATATCTTTTTTTTTTTTTTTGAAGTTGTGGCTATCACGAATAAAGCTGGTATAAATATCTGTGTGTAGTTTTTTGTGCAGATATAAGTTTTCAACTCCTTGGGATATACCAAGGATAACAATTACTGAATCACGCGGGAAGAAACTGCCAAACTCGCCAGGTGTGGTGGTGCCTACTTGTAATGCCAGCACTCTGGGGGCACCGAGCTGGGAGGATTGCAAGTTTAAGTCCAGACTGGGCAATTTGGCTACTTAGCAAGACGCTGTCTCAAAATAAAAAATTAGAAAAGGGAATGTAGAAATGTAGAAAAGGGAATGTCTGGGAGTGTAGCTCAGTGTGAAGGTCCTGGGTTCAATCCCCAGTACTGAAAAAAAAAAAAAAAAAAAAAAAGAAAAAGAAAGAAAAAGAAAAAGAAAAAGAAACTGTCAAACTACCTCTCAAGTAGCTGTACCATTTTATACTCCCATGAACAGTGAATGTGAATTCCTTTTGCTCCTCATCTTTGTCAGCATTTTGTGGTATTTTCTGGATTTGAGCCATTCTGATAGATGTATAGTGTTTTTCTTTTTTGTTTTTGGCTTTTTTTTTTGTTTTGTTTGTTTGTTTTTTTGGTACTGGGAATCGAACTCACGACCTCATGCTTGGCAGGCAGGCACTGTGCCACTGAGCTATATCCCTGGCCCTAGTGTTTTTCATTATTGTTTTAATTCACATTTCTCTGATGACATGATGTAGAGTGCCATTTCATATGATTTTGACAGCTATATGTCTTCTTCAGGGAAATGTCTGTTAACGACTTTGATCATATTTTATTCTAGTGGTGCTAGAGATGGAACCCAGGGCCTTTGCACTGATATTGATCTCTCCAGCGCTTTTCATTTTTCGTTTTTTTTTTTTTTTGTGTATGTGTGGGTACTGGGGGTTGAACTCAGGACCTCGCCCACCAGCAGGCGCCCGTGCTGCTGAGCAATATCACCGGCCCTTTTTTCATATGTGGGTACCGGGAGTCGAACTCAGGACCTCACACTTGCCAGGCAGGCGCTTATGCTGCTGAGCCATCTCACTGGCTCTCATTTTTTTGTTTTGAGACAGGATCTCACTAAGTTTCTGAGTATCCCAGGTTGGGCTCAAACTTGTGATCCTCCTGCTTCAGTCTCCCAGAGTGCTGGGATTACACATATGTACTACCCTGCCCAGCTTGGCCCATTCTAAAATCCTTTCGTCCTTATTATTGCATTTAAGAGTTATTTATTTATTTTGGATGATAATCCTTTATCAGGTGTGTCTTTTGAAAATATTTCTCCCAGTCTGTGGTTTGCCTTTTCATTCTCTTGATAATGTCTCTTGCAGGACTGAAAGTTTAATTTAAATGAAGTCCAGCTTGTCATTTTTTTTTTCATTCTTTATGCCTTTGGGTTGTTAGAAAATTATCATCAAACCTTAGGACATTTAGATTGTATCCTATGTTATCTTCTAGGCCGTTTATAGTTTTGTGTTTTAATTCGTCTGTGATCCATTCCGTGCTATTTTTTGTGGCGGGTGTAAGGTTTATGTCTAGTGGATGTCTAATTGTTCAAACACTGCTTGCTGAAAGACTGCCTTGTCCCCTGTGTGCTACATTTGCTCCTCATCCAGTACCAGTTGACTATTCATGTAGGTCCATTTCTGTGCTTTCTATATTCCATTTCATTAATTTGTCTCTTCTTTCACCAGTACAGCGTTGCCTTATTTATTGAAGCTCTGTGTTAAGTCTTAAATTGGATTGTGTTAGTTCTCCAATTCTGTTCTTCTCAAAATTGTTTTGGATATTCTGGTTCCTTTTTCTCTCCGTGTAAACTTTGGTATAACATTGTCAATATCCACAAATAACTTCCCAGGAATTTTGTTTGGGACTATTGAATCTATAGATCGAAGTGGGAAGAGTTGACATCTTGACAATCTTGAGTATTCCTGTTTGTGGATGTGGACTATCTCTCCATTTATTTAGCTGTATTTTGATTTCTTTCATCACACTTTTGTAGTTTTCCTCATATAGATTGTGTATATATTTTGTTAGACTTATTCCTAAGTGTCTTAGTTATTTCTCTCTCTGTTGCTGAGACGAGATACCCGACACTCAAAGTTAAAAGGGGAAAGGTTTATTTAGCTCACAGTTTGTAGAGGTTTCAGTCCATAATTATCTGGCTCCACGGTAGGGTGGCTTGGCAGAGTAGAACAGTCCTGGTGGGCAGAAAGTAGCAAATAAACAAGCCAGGGAGACAAGCCTTTTCTGCCCCTTTTGTCTTATCCAGACTGGTGGGATTAGGCTGGTGCCAATCCAATCAGTGGCCTGGTCCAGCAGTCACCCACCCTTAATCCCAGCATTGCACACTCTAGATTCAGCCACCACTGGAAAGAAAACCCTATGACTACATGAGGCTTTGGGGGACATCTAGACACAAACCATAACACTAAGAGTCTCATTTTTGTGGGCTTCTAATGTAAACAGTACTATGTTTCTAATTTCAGATCCAATTTCTTTTTTGCTGGTATATAGGAAAGTAATTGACTTTTGTATATTAACCTTGTATCCTAAAATTCTACTATGATCAGTTGTTTATGGGTCTATTTCTTTTGCCTGTTTTACCTCTTTCTCTGTGTTTGTGTGTGTGTGTGTGTGTTTGAGAGAGGGTTTCACTATGCTGTTCAGGCTCCTTGAACTCACTTTGTAGCCCAGGCTGGCGTTGAGCTCTCAGTGATCCTCCCGCCTTAGCCTCCCAAGTGCTAGAATTACAGGTGTGTGCCACCATGGCCAGCTGTTTTACCTCTTGAAAAGAACAGGTTTTTTTGTTGTTGTTGTGTTTTGTTTTTTCCTTGCTTCTTTATATGCCTTTCTAGTTTTGATTGAATGCTGAATATTCTGGGTAAAACTAAGATAAGTAATAATTAATGTCCAGAATAGGCATTCCTGTTCCAGGGAGGATGTTCTCTAAGGTCTCCTGGCCCCAGGGTTTCTCATGAGAACCAGGAGAGACCCATGGCTGTAGAATGATGAATGTGGTCTTCTTTTATGTGTCTGTGAGTCCCAGGGAATCTAAACTCTCATGCTAGCTAACATTCAACTTTCGAGAATTCATGAACATTTTAGTTTTCTCCTTCTTACCTCTCTTTGTAGCTGCCATCTTTTTCTCTCATGTACTGCCAGAATTAAAATTTTACATCTCCCTCAGTTTGTCTGGTTATCTAGTAACCTTATAACCCTCATAGAATTTAAAAATCATTTTTTAAAGATTATTTACATGTTTCTTTGAGTTTGGGTGGCCTCGGCTTTTCTTTTGTCTTTCTACATGCTTTCACTTAGAAATTCATTTCATGTATTTACATTATCAGAATTGAAATGTGATAATATGATATCAGTCAAGGCCAAAGTTATCGTATATAGAAACATAGTATGAATCATGCAAACACTCTATTAAGCAAATTTCAACTGTATTGGACACTTAGAACTCACCAGGGTATTCTCTCATCAAAATTTTTGCCCACTGTTTTAATATTTTATAGGTTGAATATTTAGAGGCAATTCTTGCTCAGGTAATTTAATAGATAATTAAAGTCTGACTGAATACTTTCATGTTTTTAAATCTAATATTAATATGAATATTCTCTGGAATTCTAACTGCAATTATCCTCTAATATGGATATAATCTCTTTAGGACTGGAAACCATACAGTCGTTTGAGTTAAGCACACCAAGCCCATATGAGCAAAGGCACAATACTTTCTGTGGAAAGATCCCATAAGTACCTTCAAAGCTGCATCTGTGAACCTAATGCAACGGTATCATCCATGCAGGCCAAACTATGTGGCAGTACTGGCTAAATGCCCTGGGAATGATCAGGATGCAGACAACGTAACGCCTTCTAGTTAGATGGGTGTCATGTGCAGAGGCCTAAAAGCCAGACTGAGAGGTCTGGATATGAACGAGCCAGTTTTCTTATTGATTGATTGATTGATTGATTGATTGATTAACTCAGTTGTTAACCATTAGGGGAATAATTGCAAGAGGAAACAGTGGGCTTGAGTGATGATTTGTTGATAAAAAGCACAGTAGAGTAGAAAGAGCTAAACTCTAGGTCCAAACAGGACTGAGGGTAAATCTTTGCCTCTGCCAATTACTTAAGCCCCATGAGTTGCACTTTCCTCATTACCTCAGTCGTTTGCAGTAGTATCTACCTTGCGACACTCTGGAGAAAACATGAGCTAATATATTTTCATGGTACCCGGCATCATCACAGCTCCATAAATAATTGATATAGCTCTGATCCCAATCATAAAAATCATCCTTTCTGAGCCTCATTTTCCTTAGATAAAAATGGAGATGATAGCACATACCTCCATGAGCTGTTGACTACTTTAAATGAGATAACTTATATACAATAGCTTTCTAAAATGCAGAGCCAAATGTTATTTTTCTTTTTATAAAAAGTAGTTATTCAAGGAACAACAGCAGCCCGCATGAGTGAACACTTGATTATGTTGTTTTAATTGTCTCCTAATCACACCTTTAGTGAGGTTGGGATTCCTGCCCTCGGGTCCTAGAGATGGCTAAAGTGTGACAATATACCCTGGGCAGGTGAGATCTACAGTAGTTTTAAAGTCACACACACTTATACCCAGGGGAGCGGACCACTGCCAGTCCTGCAGGCTACATGGGGAGCACTTGTGTCTGAGAGTGGCATGACCTGGTGGGGGTGGGAGGCAGGGTGTGGGGTGCACTGTGGTTCCCGCCGGAGGATGTGATTGGCTTATTCCAACACTTCTGCAGGCTGGCACAGAGCAGAAGCCCAAATCTGAAGGAAAAGCAGCACCTGCACCTGGTCCCTGCTAAAAGAATGTTAAGAGAATTTATCCTTGAAATCAGAGTACAGAGGGGGAACTTATGTTTATTCATTTGAGGTTCTCCTATTCTCCCTAGATGTTAGGCAAGTGGATAATATTGTGCTTTAATTTTAAGCCTTGTACTACACATGTGTCAAAGGAATTTGTCTTTAAAATGTCACTGACCCCTCCAAGGTAGATGTTAGGATTGCAACCTTCATGTCTCCCCCAAATTCATATGGCTAAATCCTAACTCCCAATGTGATGACATTAGAAGGTGAGGGATTTTGGAGGGAATAAAGCTCTGATTAGAAGTAGTGACTTTATAGACGAGGTTCCAGAGAGCTAGCTTGTCTCTTTCTCTGAGTGAGGACACCGCAGGAAGATGCTTTGTATTTGGAGACAGACCTTCACTGGACACTGAATCTGCCACAACCCCAACCTTCGACTTCCGGGCTTTCTTACCTGCCTTTCTACCTCCCACTGTGAATGGTGAGAAGTAAATCTCTATTGGTAATAAGCCACCCTGTCTGTGGTGTGTTGGTATAGTAGTCTGGAGAGACCAAGACAGTATCTGTGATTATTTTCCCCACTCTACAGCTGAGGGAATTGTGGGGTGGAGGAGCCGTGTCCCGCAGCAGGTGGAGTGCCAGGGTTGAACTCAGGCTTGATACTGACAAAGTGGCCAGCCCTTTTCTTAGCTGTCTTGCGGGATCTGGTGGCATTGTGAAGGATGGCACTAGAGTAGCATGATACTCAAGGTGAGGCTCTTTGGAGATGTCCCAGCAGTACAGGGGGAGGTCATCAGTGGCCACCAGAAATCATAAACTCACATGTTTGGTATCCACAGGTCTTACAAATACGTTTGTGTAAACAGAAGGGCAAGGCTAGATACTGAGGACAAATAAACTTCTATTCTCTATAGCAACAGAAAATGGACCAAGACACTTACCCTCTCCCTTCAGTTACTTAGCTACAAAGTAGAAATAATAGTTTGGCCTATCTTCAAGATGAGAATTTAAAAAGATAATACATTTAAATGGAAAGTGATAATGAACTTAAATGAATAATTTAAATATACTGAATTGTATTCCAGTCATTGGAAAAATGTGAGTCATGCAGTAAGTTCTACAAATATTAACTATAATCATTCCCATTCCTTCTTCCTTGGCCCATCTGTTTGGAGTACCTATCTTCTCTCTCTAATGCTTTTGCCCCGGGTGTTGCCCAGAACCCTTAGGATGCCAGGTTGCATTTATTCATTGTCAAAAAATATTTGTCAAGGATTCACTATGTGACAGGTTTTGTACTAGGCCCTGGAGAATCACCAGCTGTTAACAGGTAAAGAAGGAACACAAAAGCTGACAGTAATCATGAATCCAAATAAATGAACCAAATATCTCCCAAGTACTTAGTGCTGTAAAGAATAGGACAATGGTGATGTGATAGAGGATGAAGGGACACTTACTTTAAACTGGGAGCTAAAAAAAGGCCTCCTGGGTGAGGTATCCTTTGACATGAATTTTAAATCATAAGAAAGATGTTTTCATTTAAGAATCTGGAGAAAGAAAGTTCCAGGCTAATGGACCAGCAGGTGCAAAGGCTCTGAGGCAGTAATGAGCTGGAGTTGTCTAAGGAGCAGACAAAAGCCTGAGTGGCTGGAATGCAGAGACTAAAGAGATGGGGACAAGTGTGGGGCCACTGAGCTAATCAGGGACGATAGCACACAGGTTTTGTAGACCAACACGAAGAGATGATTATACTTTAGCAAGTACAGGGTTTGAAGCAGGGGTGTGATTGGGCCTGATTTATGTGTTCAGTGGATTACTCTTGCTGCACAGTAGAAAAGAGATTGGAGGAAAGCAGGAGGGGAGCAGAAATACCATTGGTCACCGTGTGGACTACCATGGAATAAGTAGGGAGGCAGATTCTCTCCTGTATTATTTTTCTATTCTTTCATTTATTCAATCTTTCAACAGTTCTTGCTTGTGTTTCCGCTATGTCAGCGATGTGTTCGGCACTGGGAATACACTGCCATGAGAAAGTACCAGAAGCTCTGCTGTCTGAGTTTTCAACCAAATGTCTCCCTTGGTTTTCTGGATCCTGAAGCAGCCTTGTCTGAACGTTGTCTTCATGAACGTTAACTGCACCGAGGCTCGCCCGAGACACACCTACCTTCATGTGGGCTCCCAACTGGGCTAAGTGGAGGGATCCCGACTGACATCAGCCATCTCGGTTGTAATCACCCTTTTGCCCTGATACCACTCGGAACCCTACAAAGTCATTTATATAGTCATTAAGATTGCTGAGCATGTCATGCTGGGCACTGAAACCAGACTGTATCTTCACTGATGTTTGACGTGTGAATAGTTTTTGAGAAAGCCCATGTACATTCCCATTGGCTTTGGCCTAACTTTGCCTGGCTTAGCATATAAACCCTTCTTCCTGACTTGGAGTGTGTGGATTCATCTGTCTTGCTGCTGCCTGAGATGTGCCTCTATCCATACCTCCCTAATAAATTGCATTGGTCCAATCCACATATTTCTGCTTCTTTCTCTGGTCTCTTGGCACCTTCTACTTTTGGTGGCTGGTTCTCACATGCTGAGGTTTTCAGGAGCAGGCGAGTAGACATGGGGGACTGAGGATCACCTTTCTCGTCATCATATTCTTCTTTTCTCTCTCTAACTCCCTACTTCCCTCAGCAAAACACGTGACTTGTACGTGTGGGGATGTAGCACAGATATGGAGGCAGAAGGACGAACCTGGACCTGCCTGCTGGAGGCACAGCACTCACGGAAGCCTGTAAACATGTTTGTGAGCTTTAGGCGACAGGGATCCTCTACCTCCAGGTGACCATTGAGGCGATCATGGGTCATAATGGTCATCTGCATTTCTGATCTGTTTTTAATAAGGTCAGATTGTTTTTGTTTCAACATAAATTACATTTTAAGGTAGTGAAACAACATTGCTTTGTATGGAGATGCTTTGTTGGATTCAATTCACAACCGCAAGCTCTTGTGTGAAATCCTGGGTGTAACCACATTTCTCAAATGATAAAGAAAACGGGCAATCAGCTTTCTTCAAATGAAACCAAGAGCCCTGTGACTGTCTTTCACTGTCTGATAGTGAAGAACTTCCACGGAAGTCTGCTGGAGAGTCTAAACTTCTCCACAGCTCATTTACATTTAAAATGTTTTACATTTTAAAATGTTGGTTTCACTTCGGATTTTTTTGTCGTTGTTGTTATGGTACTGGTGTGACGCAACCCCGTGGTGTTCCACACTGAGCACTGAGACATGAGGACGAAGATGTTTTTCATTTTTCATTTTGGAGACAGAGTCTTGCTAAGTTGCCTAGGCTGGCCTTGAAGCTGCGATCCTCCAATCTCAGCCTCCCTAATAGTGCGAGTATAGGTGTGTGCCACCATGCCTGGACCAGTTTCACTTTTTAAAGGAAAGAGAGGGGCTTCAAGTTAGAAGGAAGTGACGGGTGGAACAGTGATGACTTAGATTCTATGTGTCAGGGAGCTACTCATCAGGAGCGAACAACAATCTGAGAACTCTGGCGACAAGAAAAAATCAGTAAAAATCAATCCAGAAAAATTTTGGCATAGATAGAATCTTTTTATCAGAATATTATCCTGAGTCCTAATATGCAAAACAGAGAAAATACAATGTATTTTGAAAGTAGAAGAGTAATTAGAACTTGTGCCACTCCATCTACAATGGGTCTGGAAATTTAGTCCATCAAATAATATGGTTGGACTCTATTAATTTAAACCCTGATAGGGAAGAAAGATTGTGGTAATCTTTTTTTAAAAAATAGGCTAAATTTTATTTAGAGTATCAGATACTAAGCACTTTGCTAAGGAGTTTACATGCACATTACTTTTGATTTTATGACATAAGTAGTGTTAAACTTATCAAGATAAAACTGAGGCTCAGGGTGACTAGATCACATATCCAAAGCCACACAGCTACTAAGGGGCAAATCTTGGATTCACACTCAGAGCTGACACCAGAGTTCTTGCCTTTAGCCAACAAACTCTACTTTCTCTCTCTCTCTTCGACAGGCTCTTCAGTTCTCAGAAAGAGCAGAAATATTCTGAGTAATGCCCACAAAAAGGACATAGGGTGGAAAGAAAAGGGGAAAGAAAAGTCATGTGGAAGAGGCAGAGGCAGAGGGAAGAGTAGGACTTAGGCAGTGACAAAGAGGAAATTAGTGTAAAATGATAAAAAAAAAAAAAAAAAACCCAAGGACCAAATATTAAGAAAGGAAACTCCATGGAAAATCCAAACAAAGGTAATACCGTGAGGGTGAAGAGAAAGAAGAGTGGGGACTCTGTTTACTCCTACCAAAATGCCGAGATTTCATCCAGAACCAGGCCTGCTCGTTTCAATTTTGATTTAGTCATTGAAATTCTGGTTAATGTCCACCAATACACAGACAGGCACAGGAGAGTGGCCCAGGACATGGGGGTCCTTCAGGTGCACCCACCAAATGGTGCTGAGCAGGGTACTCAGCTCAGGAGGCCACACTGTGGCCAGCCCCCGGACAGTGGCTCCCCATGCCATCCAATGAAGATCGCTCCCCTGTGGCCCAAAGTTTTAGCGAGGTGGCCGAGATGAGTGGCTGTGCTGGGGGTCCATGAACTGACGATGAACAGACATAGGGGACAACTTAGAGGCCAACAATCTGGCTGTGCAACGTCTTGTTCCCTGAAAGAAAAATGCGAGGAGACACACACAGGGAGAAAGCCATGTGATGATGATCTCTGCCACTGTTTTGTGTGCAATCAGTTGCCAAGATGAGCAGTGCCAACACCCTGCCCAGCCCAAGTTTTCAGTAGAGTTGCCACAAGACTCCTATTGCTGTGATGGACTGGGCAAGTGGGGACTGCTGTGGAAAAACCTGTTCAGGGGACAAGGGACAGAGCACTTCCTTCTTCTCCATCCCTGTTCTCCTCCCTGAAATGCCCCAATCATATTTGCTCCTTACCAGTTACTTCAGGAAATGGATGTGGAGTTGTAAACAAGTGTTGAAAAAGTATGCTAAGTCTTCTAAGAAGGAGAGGAAAGAAGCATCCACCAAAGGCCTTCTATCCCAGTGAACTCCAATGCTTTCTCTAACCAGGTCTTCTCCAAACTCCAAGTGAGGCCTTAATAATTCCATTGCATAGGAGATACCCGGAGATTTCTGAGGTTTGGGGAGATTATGTTGTTTGTCCAATTCTTTTATACTGCTTTTTGCATCTCTTCTCCTTTAGGTGTGCTGCATATCTTAAGGACATCTGTTGATAATCCTGCTGGGAGCTTGCTTTCACCAAGGGCACCAGGACAGGTGCCAAAGGCTGGATGCCACCCCTGGCAGGACTACTTCATGGACCAAGGAGGTAACCATAAGGGGCAGTCACATACACAAGTGCCCTCCTATCCATGGGGGATACACTCCAAGACCCCTAGTGGATGCCTGAAACCAGAGGTAGCACCTTATCTGTACTGTGCCTTCCCTATGCAGACCTACCTACCTATGATAATGTTTAATTTATTAATCAGGCACTATAATATACTAATGACAATAACCAGCAACAGAATAGTTATAACAACATGCTATAGTAAGAGTTACTTCAAATTTATGAGTTACTTATTTCTAGAATTTTTCATTCAATATTGTCCGACCACAGTTGATCATGGCAAATGAAGTCATAGAAAATGAAACCATGAATCAGAGGGGACCACTATATAGGACAACAGAGGTTGGAGGATTAAATGGAAAGTACACATACAGATACCCAAATTCAATGAGAGCATCACAACACTGGTAAATAAAATAGATAAAGTCCAAACAGTTTTCAGCCTCCTGAAAAGTTTCCATCCATGGAAACCTTTTGAGCTCTAATGTTTATTTTTGTCTTTCATCAAAATGAGCCCATCCTTTGTCTATCTTCTTCAGGTTCTACTGTCTGGTGGTAGGAGTGGGTGGCGGCCATGAGCTAATCAGACAACCTGACTTCTACTAGTGGATAAATTAGCTAACGAGCAACCCCTCCTATGACTTACTGCCATTCTTGGGTTAGAGTTCATCCCTTATGATGTTGGACCTCGGGGATTGACAAACGATGGAAATTCACACTGTGCTCAGCATTCCTGAAACACATCCTAGCAACAGTTTCCAGGTCTTCTCAGTGCCCGGGGACAGAAGCTGGTACGTCACCTGTCCTGTTTTCCTCTAACAGTGGCATCAATCATATGGCCAGAGCCTAATAAGTCGAGTGAATGCCTGGGTTTCTGAATCGTGTGTCGGTCTCCTGAAGGGCATAGTGGCTGCTATGATTTGGATATGGCTTCAGTGTTGTCCCTCGAGAATGCATACTGGGAGCGGGGTTCCCCATGTGACAGTATGGAAGGTAATGGAAACTTTAAGAAACGTGGCCATTGGTGGGTTGTTAGGTCATTGGATTCCTGCCAGAGTGTGTTATTAAAAGCAGCAAGACCTGCCACTTCCCTTACTCGGCCGCCTTGTGATCTCTCTCCTCTCATGCGGTCCCTTTATGATGCCATCGCCATGAGGCAGTGGCAGTCTGCTTGGACTTGCAGCACCCAAAACTGTGATCTAAATAAACCTCTTTCCTTTAAAAGTTACTCAGCCTCAGGCATTTGATCATGTAATGAAAAACACTAAGATAGTGATGAAAATAGGCACTTTTGAAGTCATTTAATAGCATTTTGGTGAATCACATTTTAAACTAATAAACACATAAATACATTTATGGTAAAAAGGAAAAATACCTAGAAAGTTATAAGAAGTAAAAGTCCCCATGAATCCAACACTCCAACCAAATTCCCACTCCTATTTTCTTCTAGGAACTAAGTAATTGCTTATAAAAATCTAAGCTAAGGAAGACCACCTGTAGTCTGAATATTTTGTCATTAGGAACATAAGACAAATAAACAAACCATTTTCTTTCCCTCTTTTCACTCCCAGGGCTATAAATTGTGCCAACAATGTGGTCTCCTGGTCTTACATTTGAGGCATGATAGAAATATACAGTGAATATTTAAATTTTAAAAAGTTTATTTCAGTAACAGATACATTGCCATTAATCCCCCTTAAAACAGTCCCCCTCACTTCAAGCACTTGTTCTTGCCACTTTCTGAGGCAATTCTAGGAGTCCACATTTGTGTTTTTACTCGCACTGTCATGGCTGTCTCAATGCCCTAAATTGATTCAGAACGTTTACCTCTCGTGGTCATTTTGACTTTGGGGAGGAGTCAGAAGTTGCATGGTGCCAGATCCGGTAAATAAGGATGAGGACATGCTAATGTATTTATAAGCCTCCCTTTCTGTTGGATGGCACTAGGCAGCAGCATTCACCATATTTTTCATCATACCACATAAAGACACTCACAAAAAGGGACTTCCAGAGCTACTTCAAAAAGTGGCAAGAACAATAGGGTACGTGTGCTTGAAGTAAGAAGGAGTATTTTTCTTTTAATTTTTATTAGTCCATGTTTGCAATGCGTAATGATTACCTTCATTGTGGGGAGTTGGTACATGTATATAACACATCTTAATTCTTTTTACCCCCTCTTCCTCCTCCCTCCATCTCTTGGTCCCATAGGGAGTATTTTGGAGAGGATTAGTGGCAATGTGTCTTTTGCTATAATACATTTTTATTTCAAACATTCACTGTATATTTTGTTCAACCCTTATAATCAGTCTACTATTCTCTTGGCTTTTCTTTCCACTACTAGTATATAATCCTACCCTATGTCTAATATTTCAGAAAATACCTTTTCCAGAAAGAAGAAAAATCTTTCAAGAGTGCTTTATACTTGGGCATAGAAAAGATTGTAACAATATAGAATTTGGGATTTGGAAGAAACTTGCTATGACTGCAGAAGCGGAGGCTCTACACCCATGGCCACGACTGTCTTTATACCTAAGCCTCTCATCAGCTCCTGCATGGAAGCAGGGGTAGGCAGTATTAGTTCCACTGTATAGATAGGGAAACTGAGGCCTGGACAGGCTGACCTCACCAACAGACAGTGCGCTCATCCCAGAGGCACAGGATGGGAAGCCTCATCCCCGCTTGCATCAGCAGCCTTGTGGCAGGGTTGCAGTGCAGTGAAGAGAGGGGTGGATGTGAGGCAATTCTCAGTGCACCTCTCATTGCGACACGAGGGAGCCTGGCTGTTTTGCATGCTTGCATTGGGCTCTGGCTCACTCTTCACGTTTAGTTTGGCTCCTGGCCCTGGGTTTCCCAGACTGGAAATGACACCACCATTGCTTGAAGCAGAGGAGCAAGTGGAACTCTTTGGTCTTCAGCCAGCTTTGTTTTTTTCCAGAGTCCCTGATTCAGAGATTGAAGCCACCTTCCCCTGTCCTGCTTTCCTTCATCCTTCCCTTACTTCTGTGTTGTGCCTCTGATGTAAGGGAAGATGTCTGTTTTCCCAGCTTGACCTTCTTTGTCTCCATGGGAGGAAGGGGAGAAGGTGAGAAAGGCAGGAAATTCAGGCTTGATTCATGTGAATGCAATGAGCAGGTGGTATGCGAGAGACATTGATACAGACAAGGCTGCGAGTTTGCCCTGAGGACTTCACAGCTCAGTGGCCAGACAACAGTAAATTAATAATGAATTGCATTTGGCTTCAAGTAGTAGAGAATCAGAGTAACAGATGTTTAACCAAAAGTCTCTTTATTCTAAATTCTTTTAAATTTAGAGCTGGGCTGGCTTGGTATCTCTGTGATGTCACCAGGAACTCAAGCTCCTTCTATTCTTCTACTCAGCAATTTTTAGTAGAATTGCTTCATGATGATAAGCTAGCTGCTGGAGATCCAGACTTTGCATCCCAACTTGGGAGAAGGAGAAAGGGGGAAACACAAAATGGTGTTAGCTGAGTACAGTACACTCTCTTAAAACCACTTTCCTGGAAGCCCCACTCCATGATATTGTCTTACATTTTATCTGCTACCAAGGAGGCTAGGAAATGCTCTGTGTTGTTCAGCTCTTTTTCCCCCGTTTTCTGCTGGTCACATTATCTCCAACAATATAGTGTTTGCTGTTATGAAAAGGGACAAGAGGAAGTGTCAGATAGATTATTAGCAGTCTCAGCTAATCTAGGCAATTCCAGCGCAATGTGATATGATCTGCTTAATATGTGAGTTAACTAAATAGTTAAATATCTCTTATCTTCAAAGTAGGGGTAACAGTGACACTAACCTGGCAGTACTAAATTCTATAGGATTGTTGTGAAAGTTCAATGAGAAAGTGTATGTTCTTGGTGTAGAGCTATGGGAGGTACGGTAAACTGTATGTGTCCAATGTTACTTGTGATGGCGAGTACAGGGCATAACCATGGGCACATCATTATGATTCAATTTTTTCAATAATCAAACAGTGGAATGTCAGACTCTGCCTCCTTGAATTGCTATTAGATGGAGATAATCCATGTAGAGGGCTTAATGGAGTGTGTGGTATATCTCAGGTATTCAAAGAACGTTACTTATCCTGACTGCGGGAGCTCGGCAGGTAACAGACTTGTGAGATGTGGACAGGTAGGGAAGACTCCCTGAGTGAGTGGTGTCTGAGTTGTGTTTTGGCAGATGGAAAGGAGAGGGGCTGGTAAAGATGGTTGGAGAAGGAGTCACAGGCAATGTGGGCAGCACGAAATCATGAAGCCACACGGTGAGCTCCAGCGGTGAGCTCCAGGAGCTGTGAAGGATCTAATACATCTGGAACCCAAGGTCAAGGTGGGAGTGGAACAGGCCGAGGCAGAGAAGAAGGCAATTTGGGGGCTTGGAGGGCTTTTCTGCCATGCTGAGGCCCTGTGAGCCCTGGGGGAACTAGGCCTGCTGCTCCCATCTTTTGGGGTTGATTTTGGAAGGTGAGTGAGATCCTATTCACAGATAAGCAATTGGCTAGTTGCAACAACTTTTGGTTTATTGGCATTTGCAAACTGCCACCTGTTAACCAAAGGCCCCAGGCTCAAACCTTGGCCAGATTCCTCTGGGAACAGGCCATTAATCAACTAATGATTTGTACTTTGGCAGTGAAGGAGCTAATAGCTTGAGGCAGGTTTCGTGACTGGAAGAAGGGGAAAGCTGTTGGAAGTTCACACAGGCATGTAAGACAAGTTAACTGCAGGTTTCCAACAGGGCTTCATTACCCATTAGCTGACAAGCACAGATTTGTTCAGTAGATTTCCTTAGAAGTCAAATTGCTAAGGCAGCTGGAGTGGTACGTTCTGAGGTGGGAGGAGGAGGCAGAAAATGAAATAAGAGTTGCTGGGGATTCCATGGTACATTGGAGTGAACAGATCATAGGGCAGCAAAGGGACAGTGAAGGAAGTGGCAACTTGCTGCTCAGCAGAGAGGTTGAGTAGAAAGAGCCCTTGACATGGTCCAGAGTCCTGGAGCCAGTGTCATCTCCTTCCCTAAGTTCCCAGGAACAATGTAGTGCGTTCTATAAAATGTGGATAAGAGCACTCACTGGACTGGCATTGCCAGGCTGTTTGATGGCCAAATGAGAAAATGTAGATCTGCAGAGACACTTGGTAAGACATATCTAGAAAAAAGTTTAGTTTCCACCCCAGTGTCCCAGACCTTCAGACAGATCACAGAACACTCCAGGCTCCCTCGACCCCCAACCCTTGTACATTGACACAAGCTTCTTTTTCTCCGTTCTTCTGCTAGCTCTTCTCATCACTCTTTTGGACTTACCTCAGTTTTATAGGTTACTTCCTCAGAAAGGCCTTTCCTGACCTATTTAAGGCATCCACTCCCCAAGAGAGCCAGTGGTTATGTCCCAGGCCCTGAAGCTCAGTTCTCAGGTGCAAGTTCAGTACTGATACGTGGCAGCTAAATGACAGTGGGAAACCACTTAACCTCTCTGTCCTCAATTTCTACATCCAAGAAATGGAGATAATAATAATAATAGCTACCTTACAAAGTAGTTGTAGAGAAAGGATGATGGTAATAGATGTTGGCTATCATAATTATTTGTCAGAACACTCTGTTTCTTTTTTTTTTTTTTGCTAGCTGTAGTTTGAAATTAATTCATTTGTGTATTTATCTATTATCCAGCATCCACTCCTTCCATAATATGATTTCCATGCGGGCAGTGACCATGTCTTTCTCATCCATCTTCATGTATTATGTGCATAATGGCAATGCATGGCACCTAGAAGATACTCAAGAACTAGTAGTTAGGGCCGGTGAGATGGCTCAGCGGCTTAAGCGCCTGCGCGGCAGGCGCGAGGGCCCGAGTTCGACTCCCGGAACCCACATACGAAAAAGGGGCCGGTGAAATCGCTCAGCGGCACGGGCGCGCAGGCACCCGAGGTCCTGAGGTCGACCCCCCGGTACCCACAAAAAAAAAAAAAAAAAAAAAAAAAAAAGAACTAGTAGTTAGATGAAGAAGTCACTGAATGGGTATTTCCTGGGACTCAAGAACCCATCCCCAGTGATGAGATAGTTAAGTGGTGATGGTGACTCAGGTAGCCAAGAGCCCCTCCAGGACCAGCGAGGAGCCGTTCAGCCAGCTCTCATTTGCATTTCATTCTCCCCATTGCAAGCTTTCACTTATGTAATGAAACAGCAGTGAAACCCCAGTAACACCTGAGTGCTTCCCCAGCCACCAGCCCAGTGTTTGACCACAAAAAGGAGGAAGAAAAAAAAAAAGAGAAAAAGAGGAGCTCCCAACCACAAGCTTTTTGGGACAGAAGAATGACTTGTCCTTTCCTCAGAACCACATGAGGAAACTGCAGTAGGCTAGAGGGTGTTTTGTTGAGCCTGATTGTGGTGAGGAGTGAGGCAGCCCTGGCAGCCCCAGAGTGACCAAGTGGTGAGAAATCAAGGATCCAGCAGACAATACCTTTTTCACTCCTGCCCGTGACCTTCTGTGCAATCTTTAAGTCACTTTACTACTCTTGGTTTCTTCTGTGACCTCATCGGCAAATGAGGGAATTGGAATCCATGTTGAAAATAGAGGGCCAGTGAGATAGCTCAGCAGCATAAGTGCCTGCCCGGCAAACGCTAGGTCCTGAGTTCGACTCCCGGTACCCACATAAAGGAAAAAAAGGGCCGATATCGCTCAGTGGCACAAGCACTTGTTGGCAAGCGCAAGGTCCTGAGGTCGACTCCCGGTACCCACGTAAAAAAAAAAAAAAGAGAAAAAAGAAAATAGAGGGACCACACAGTTCTGGTTTTGCCTGTAGAGAGACCTGCTACAATTTTCAGTGATAACTTCTTTCATTTGCTAGGTGACCTGCACTGGATGACAAATTAAAAGCTTGGTTTGATGGAAAACTGTAACATTTTGTCCTTTTTCGCCCCTGTGGATCTCCTGATCCATAAAGCGTACAACTTCAAGTCCTGGGTGCTGATCTCCAAAGACAATGTAATTTAGCTGCCCCTCCTTTCTTGCTTTGAGGGAGCTTGGTAGTGGGAGGCATCAGCAGAAGATGGGCATATGGGGAAAGACAGAAGTAGGTGCCAGTCCTTCTATGTTGTCCTTCACCGCACCTTTCTAGGTGAAGAATTCTTATAGCCATGGCTTCCACTGGGCCGAGCGCAGAAACATCTTCCTTTCGTAAGCCCTGGGATGGTCGTGGCTACCCAGGGCTGTTTGCCATTGCTCTCTGCTCCCTTAATTCTAGCCACATCTCTGAACACTTCCTCTCACCTGACTCTCCCCAGTGAAATGTGTCTGAGTGTGCTGCCCGTTTTCTGCCGGGACTTGAACAAATACAGATTCTTTGGCACTCTGACCCAATCTTCTCCTGGGACACTGAGGTCTCTAATATAGGGAAACTTTAAATTCATATATAGACAGCCTGGTTGCCAAGCACTCTAGGAGGCCAGGAAGGCTGTGGACTGGCAGCATGAGTGAGGGGGAGGGCCTGATGAGGGCCTTTGATCCTTGTGTTGTTTAATGGGTGAAATTAAACCCAGGAAACAGTGCGTACCTGACACATAATGGACAAGTGAAAAATATGCATCTAATAAATAGTAAGATTTCTATCCTCAGATTTTATTACAAATATTTTTAAACAATCAGACAACTGAAAGATTTGTACAGTGAACATCCGTGTATCACCATCCAGGTCCTACAAGGAATATTTTGCTACTCCTGCTCTACCACATATCCATCTCATCCTTTTTTATATATTTCAAAGCAATTTACAAACACCAATATACTCTTCCCATAAACTCATCAGGATTCTTTTCATTATAAAAGCAACTGAAGCTAATTGCAGAACATGCTGATAATACAGAGGATGTAAAGTGAAAAAAAGAAATCTCTATCTGCAGTCTTGTTTCACTGGGAATAAATACTGGTGAATATGCAGTAGTTCCAGACAACCATACACACATATTTCTATATATTTTTTGTGGTGCTGGGCATTGAACCCAGAGCCTTCACACTGAGCTACATCCCCAGCCTTGTTTTTATTTTTTATTTTGAGACAGGATCTCACTAAGTCACTAAGTTGCTCAAGCTAGGGTTTAACTTGTGACCCTCCTGATTCAGCCTCCTAGAATCCTGGGATTATAGGTGTGTCCCGCCATATATTTTGATATTTCATAAAATTAAAATTACATTGTACCTATTTTTTTTATAATTTGTTTTCAAAAAGTCAACCATACTTTGAAAATACTGTTTCCTGTCAAGACTGATGATCATCCTAATTCCGTTTTATGGTTGTAGAATTTCCAAAATTATGTACCTTCTTTTATTTAACCATTTCTTACTGAGGAATGTTCACATGGCTTCCTTTTCTCATGATCCAATAAACAATTCAGTAACATGGATCCTTATACATCCAACAACTATGTAATAAGCACCACTTCCTGCCAGGCATGCTTCTACGCTTAGTGATGTCCAGGGAGGGAGACAGATAACATTTGTGGGGAAACTACATTCTTGTGTGGAAGACAGATAATAAAGTAGAAAACAAGAACAACAGAATGAATTTTAGCTGGTTGTGAAGAAAATAAAGCAGTAACAAATTGGTAATAATAATAATAAGGGCTACTTTACAAAGAATCATCCAGGAAAGTCTCATGGAGGGAGTGATGTCTGAGCTGAGACCTGAATGATAAGAAGTAGCCTGTTATGCCAAGTCCTAGGGACAATGCATGGCAAGAGCAAAGGCTCCTGGGTAGGATGCACTTGGTATGTTTGAAGAACATAGCTAGCATAACTGAAGCACAGCAATTGGTTAAAAATGAGGTTAGAATAGTGGGCAGGGTCATCCTAAATGGGCAAGGAGTTTGAGTTTTAATCTTGGTGCAGTACATCAGGTTGTATTTCAAGCACTGGACAATCATAGAACAAAAGTAGTTCCAACTGATTTCTGTGGAATGGAATGTGGGCAAAAATTCCATAAATCTGATTAGCTGCAGCCTTGAAGGCCATAATGTCGCTCTACGCTATGGGAAGACAATGGGTATCTGAGTCAGGGAGATATGTGTTCAAATTCCAGGTCCACTGGTGTACATACCCCAAAGAGATATTTGTACGCCACGTTCATAACAGCACTTTTCACTAGAGCTAAAAAGTGGAAGCAAGTGTCCATGGACACGTGGATAGTAAACAAATGTGTTGAATAAATGTAATGGAATATTGTTCAGCTTTAAATGTGAAGGACATTCTGATATGACGTGGAGGAAACCCAAGAACATTGTACTAAGTGCAATTAACCAGCCAGTAAAAAACAAATACTTTATGATCTCACTTATGTAAGCTACCTAGAAAAGCCAGATTCATAGAGATAAAAAATAGAATGGTGGCTGCCAGAAGATGGGGAAGGAAAGAATGAGGAGTGGTTTAATGGGTACAGATTTTTGGTTTTGCAAGACAAAAAGAAGACAGGATTGGCTCCACAACAATGTGAATGAATGTACTGGACTGCATGCTTTATGATGGTTTTGATGGCAAATTTTATTTTACATATTTTTAACCACAACTTTTAAAATGCAATTCCATCACTTACTGATGGTGTTACTTGTCCATTTAGTGTTTTTTTTTCCAGAGCCTATGTTTTCTCATATGTCAAAGGGAAAGAATAATACCTAACAGGGCTGTTGTGAAGATATATTTCAACGCTTCCTGATTTCAGTCTTTCTTTGCAGAATTTGAAATCTGAAGCTGCTCAGGCAGCTAAAAGAAAGTTTCAATGAATTTAACTTTTGCTTAATACATAGTAGACACTCAATGAACTTTTAATTTACACACTGAATCCACTTGTGTAGACACTGTCTAAAAGGAGCCGTATGTGTAGGGAGCTGCGTGCCTGGCACAGAGCAGGCATTCCACACGTTTATGGAACACATGAATAAACAAAGAGAATGACACACCTGGGCTATGAATTGTGGCAAAACAACTTGACTGTTCCCCAGTACGCCCAAGTTTTTTCACATTGTATTATAACAATTGCTTTAAAAAAATGAACTGAAATCTTATAGATTTCCTGAGTCCTATGTTAGCACCTGTGTTAGTTTTCTATTGCGCCCAAGTTTTTTCACATTGTATTATAACAATTGCTTTAAAAAAATGAACTGAAATCTTATAGATTTCCTGAGTCCTATGTTAGCACCTGTGTTAGCTTTCTATTGCTAGAAAATAACGAATCTCATGGGCTGGTGAGACAGCTCAGCGGCATAAGCGCCTGCCTGGCAAGCGCGAGGTCCTGAGTTCGACTCCCAGCACCCACATACGAAAAAAGGGCCAATGATATCGCTCAGCAGCACGGGCACCTGCTGGCGCGCAAGGTCCTGAGTTTGACCCCTGGTACCCACAAAAAAAAAAAAAAAAAGAAAGAAAGAAAAAAGAAAATAACATATCTCCACATGTACTGGTTCAGACAACACACCTGACCAGTGTATAAGTCTGTAGGTCTTAAATGTATCTGACAGTCTTTAAAATCGAGGTGTCAGCAGGGACACACACCTCATTGAAAACTCTAGGGGTGGATCTGTTTCCTTACACATTCAAGTTTTTGGCAATATTTAGTTTCTTCAGCTGAGGACTGAGGTCCCGTTTCCTTGCTGTCTGTCACTGAGGGCCATTTCCTGCTCCTAGAGGCCACCCACATTCCTTGACTCATGCTCACATCCTCCATCTTCAAAGCCAGTAACTCTTTTCCTTTTCATCTATCTGACCCAGCAGGGGGTAGTTATCCACTTTAAAGGACTTGTATGATTAGACTGGGCTGCCCTTTATCACCTTAGGGTCCTTAGCCTCAATCCATTTGGAAAATCCCCTTTGTTGTGTAATATGGTGCATTCAGAGGTTCTGGGGATTAGCTCATGAACATCTTTGGATGGGTTACCATCCTAATTACTGCAGCATCCATTATCACTTTAGAATGAACTCATTTCTCAGAACAGGAATTTAGTTGTTTGTCTCCTAGCAAAGAGCTCTGGAAATGAGGCCAATGAAAGGGACATTTGGATAAAGGAAACAGAGGCAAGGCACCGGCAGTAAATGTGTTGGCAATCTGCAAAGGGTGCTACAGAAATAAGTTCCTAGTTCCATGGAACCCAGGTTGCTAAAAGAAGAAGGAAATATTAATAAATGGCAAGAAATTAAACTTGGTTTGTGTCACCATTTCTCTTCAGATCAGCTCAGCCAAGGATAAAGCAATTTTTATCTGCCTTGAATAACTGAAATTCCTTTCTCCATGATTTTCATTAGTTGATTAATGGGTTGTTATTGATTCATCACTGTCTATAATTCAAGGATGTTGTCTTTCCTGGCTTGGGTGAAATTCCGGATGTTATCAGGGAGGCAGTACTTTAGCATTCTCTCCCCCTTCCCTTGGCATTAGCTGTGCACGCTGTCTTGGCTCCTGAGGCAGAGGACCAACCACTGCTCTTAGTCTGGATCTTGGATGCCCCACATGTAAGGCTTGATTTTCAGAGTGGTCTCCAAAAGGAAGGTGTGCAGCCTTGAAGGTGGGGGGTTATTGGAGATCCTTAGGTAACTGGGATGTGTCCTTGAAGGGGATTGTGGAACACTACTCTTTTTCTCCTCCTGTCTCCTTTTTGCATGCTAGATGTGAAGTGAATGGGCTTCCTCTGCTACACGCTCTCACCATGATGCTTCTGCCTTGTCACAGGCCCAAACACAAGGGGTGAACTGGCTAGGGATTGAAGCCTCCAAAGCTATGAGCCAGAATAAACTTTTCCTCTTTTAAAATTGATTGTCTCAGCCATTTTACTGCAGTAATAGAAAACCTACAAACACAGCCACTAATCAAGACCCTGTGATGTCTCATGCTGACCTTCAGGTTACATTTCTGGAGCTTTTCCCCAAATGTCTCATAACTTACATTGTCAAGACACTACCTGTTTCCAGTCTACCCATTTATTTTTCTTTCTTTGTGTTTTTTCCACCCTCCTTTTCTCTTTTTTCTTTTCCTCTCTTCTTTCTCTTCTTCTCTCTAGTTTTCTGAAGTTTTTAGATCCAAGTAATGAAAAAGAATATCAACCATTGCAACTCAGGAAATAAACCAAAGGTATAAGAAAGTGTGTATAAAGTTCATTGCTGTATTCTTTCCTGTTCTGATAAGAGGCATTTTCAGCAAAAGAATAAAGTGTTATTTTCTGGTTCTCCAAGCCTTTGGGGAGACAAGATGCTAAAGTAATTGCTTTGGAGGTGGGTGGAACATCTAGTGCCTGCTGAAGTAATGCAACTAGGGAAAGAGAGAGGCATGACACCCTTTGAGGCCAGGTGGTGACTGCAAGTAACCTTGGGTGTAACTCTCTAGAAGCTGTCCCAGAGGGAAATCCATCTCATGTCCCAACAGAGATCTCAGTCCTTGGGAACAGCAGCTGCAGTTGCTACACAGAGGAAACTCCTCCTCTCCACCCTGTCCACACCCTTGCTTCTCCCACCCTTGGGATTCCCAGATGCACTAGTCCTGCCAACAGGTGCAGCCCTGGGCAAGACATTTGGAAAACATGTCAGGGAGGATGCAGCTGCTGGTGTGGTGCTGCTAAGAAGCTACGCCTTAGGAAACTGAACAGGAAAAAGAAGTAGTTGAGTCAAGAGAAGTCACCAGACCTTTTCTTTTGTCTTGAGGCATTGTATACATTGGAGCAATAAAAATCAAATTAATGTCAACAATGACAGTGTTCTTGCTGAGCAATGATATGGCAATTACAGTGTCATATGTCATACGGATTATCTTGAGTCTCATGTTAGCTCTACAATGAAAGCATTATTTGCATCCTAGAGATGTGAAAATTGAGAGTGAGGGAGGTTGAGAGCATTGTCAAAGGCTCCAGAAAATGTATGGTTCACTGAGATTCAAGTTCAGGCTCACTGATTTTTAAAGCATATTTTCCCCCTCCCTCCCTGCCTCTCTCTCTCATTTTCTTCCTGTTTTTCTTTCCATGAATATTTTCATTTTTGTTCTTTCATTTAAAAAAAAATGTAACATCCTCAGTAAATTTTTCTTTATGCCTCTTCCCTGTCCCATTCCCTTGCCATCTTCTCCAGAGGTCAGCTTTCAACTGAGGTCAGAGAATGTCTCTCCCATCCTTCATAATGTATGACCATGGCCACAAATAATGTATAGATGTTAGTCAGCTTCTGTTAGGATAAAAAATACCCCAGATAGTCAATTTGAAAAAGAGAAAAGGCTTATTCTGGCTCACAGTGTTGGAGGTTTCAGTGCATGTTCAGTTGGCTAGGTGTGTTTGAACCTTTGGTAAAGCAGTACATGCTGGTGGGAACATGTGGAGGCAGAAGCTGCTCATCTCATGGTGGTCAGGAAGCAGAGAGAGACAGACACACACACAGACAGACAGGCTGTGGTCAGTAGCTCCTCCAGGGCAACCCACCAGCGACCTTACTTCCTTCCATAGGCTCCACCTTCAAAAGGCTCTGCTACCTCCCAGCAGTGCCATAGGCTGGTGTTTGCCTCAGATCTGAGTCTAGACAGAGACCAAGGCTGTCTCCCTCCAACCTTGCAGTGCCCAACCTCCTCCCAGTTCTTACTAACAAGTTGGCAACTTTGTGCGTGGGTTCTTTGCCTTCAAAAACGAAGCAAAAATGAACAACAGACAGCAAAAACCAGCGGTTGCTACCCGACACCATAGTGATAGTTCAGAAGAAGCTGGAGATGCCGTAGAGTGAGGGAGAAAGGGGGGACTCATAATAGTGGTAGTGTCAGTCATCAGGGACTCCATACATGCTCCTCGCTCCTTCGCTCCCCCCAAATAAATGTATTATATTAGAGGAAAAGAAAAAGGCGAATAAAATCAAAACAACGAACTTATGACTAGTGCACTGACACAAAATTGATTCTGCCTTCAACTGAGGAAGGAACTAATCCCTGCTTTATATCATTGATGCCGCTGCTGCAAATACCGTCAATGTAACACAATCTTATTAGGCTTTTTGTTGCCATAGCAACAGTTAAAGTATGAAAAATCCCCCACAGTGAATGAGACCTCTGCAGGGAAAGTTTTCTGTTGCTTCCTCTGGACCCCTTTGAACCATTCTGCTGTGAGGGCCTTTTAGGATTTACTATAATGACTCCGGCTTCTGGAGTTCTGATAGTCAAGCATTGTGCCGGAAGTAGTGAGAACAGAAGACCCAGGGAATATGAGGTGTCACCTCAAGTTGAAAAGCATGAAAAGGTCTTTCTTTAAATTTCATACACAACATTTGTAATGGGGGAAGTGCAAGCAACAATATGACGTGGCCATGTGCAAGCTCAGAATTTTGGCCATATTGAGCATTTTAGCTTAATGTTTCATGCACGTGTATGTTTTGACTTCACAATATGCATGGGTTTGCTTTGATGTCCATATTTATTGTCTACTAATTGTATTTTTCCTTCCCAGTCTTCTAGGAAAAATGATGCTCCAGGAGGGTGCACCATGTTGACCTCACGGCTTTGGGTTCATCTGCCTGATAGTAGTCTGGATCTTCGTGCACTGCAGTTTGAGAAACAAAATGTAGATTAGCTAGGTGTTGGCAAAGTTTTCTATAAAGCGATAGATAGTAAATATTTAGACTTGTAAATCATATTGTTTGTGTTACAAATAATCAACCCTACTATTGTAGCAAAAGCAGCCATAGACAATGTGTAGATTAACTAGCGTGGCTATTTTGCAACAAAATTTTATTTCCAAAAAACACGCAGATTTGGCTGATGGCCTGGATTTGGCCTGCAAGCTGTAGTTTACTGGCCTCTTAGTTAGATGATAAATGCCCAAAAGTTTATTAAAAAAAAAAAAGAACATATTTTCATTTGGAACCAATAAGGAAGAAGATTGGGAGGAGACATTCTATTGCTCATGGAAAGCTACATAATATTTCAAAAGTAGAGAGAAAATGATGGCATTATTAGCAGAGGAACACTACAAACAAAGGCAAAGATTTTGGGGCATATGTGAGGTGGGGAGAGGGCAGGAAGGACAGTAAGTAATTTGGCTGAAGGAGGAAACTCAAGTTAGAGAAACATTCTTATAGTACCAGGCTAGAGGGGGCTTTGCTAATAGCTTTTCATCATATAGATGGGGCAACTGATGTCAAGAGAGATTTCCGATCTGGAAAGAGGCTGAAGAGGGGCGTGTCCTGAGTACTAAGGCTCAGTGGTCTTGACGCTACTGGGTAGCCCAATAACATTGCAACACCTCGTCATTTGAATGTTTATTAAAAACCCAACTTCCTAGATGCCACACGACCAGATGTTGCAAGAGGAGTTCTTGGAGATTGAGTTAATCCTCCTCCTTTACACACCATTGCAAAATAGCACCCCAGAGATGGTGATGAGACACCTCTACAAGTGCCAAGTATCTAGTTTTTCATCCTGCTGAAAATCTGTTCTGTGAGATCAGATTATATCTTGACCTTCCCACTGCTTTCTTCTGTGACTGGACAACAAGCTTCTGTCCCCATCTCTCCACCAGAACCAGTGGTTCCTTTCTCTACCACCTATACTGACGTCATGAGTGACAAGAGGGAGCTGGAGCCTGAGGGGCCAGAACCTCATGGGACCCAGGCAGTCACTCATTGATTGCCCCCAGCTAATTATTGAGCAATTATCAGGGGCCAGGTGTTGAGCAAAAAGAGTGAGCAAGGCACGCAGGCTTCTGTCCTCATGAAGCTCACATTCGATGGTGTGTGTGTTGGCGAGTGCTTGGGCAGGGAGAATAAACTGTGTACAAGTGAACAAATAGTTTCAGATGGAGACAAGTGCTGTGAATGAATAGAGCAAGGTACTGTGACAGTGACTGGAGGGGTGATTTGGGCCAGTCTAGCCCAAAGAGTGATGACCTCTTTGAGAGAAGCCAAAGAGTGCTTCAGGCAGAGGGAAAAGTCGGTAGGAGAAGCCCTGAGTGTGTTGCACTGGAGGAACTGAGAAGAGGCCTGCATGACTGTGGGGTAGCGGGAAAGGGGAAGATGGACGGTAGGAACAGACAGAGAGGAAGACGGTACAAAGAAATCAATGAATTTGATCTAGTCAGTTGAATGACCAATCTGGTTTCTATTTTTAAAAGAGCTTCCAGGTTGTTACCTGGAGAATGCCTTGAAGGTTGAGAATAGAAGGAGGATAATCAGTACTGTTGTTTTGGTTGTGTGAGGAGGGAGTCACGGGGTACTTCGGATGGGGGCAGAGGAGACTGAGATGTGGCTGGACTCAGGCTCTGCTTTCGAAGTGGAAGAAACAGGACCTGTTGAGGGATTGCACTGGGGATGTGGGGTGGTGATGGTGAAGGCACAGCTGAAGGCTTGGAAACCAGGTAAGTTGTGCCTTTTGAAGGATGAGCATTCAGCAGGTCTGTCCTCAGTGTGCTAAACTGGAAATGCTCTGAGACTTCCCGGTTGGGGAGTGTGGTCAGCAGTTGTGAGTAATTTTTTTCATGTCTCCAGTCTTAAAGGACCAGCATTCTCTCTAATATCCATGTAATAATAGCCTATGCTTTATTTGCTTGGCCATGTATTTTGTACTGTGTCTTCCCTGGAATTTTTGGAATTCCTTAAAGATATGTCAATTACATGGATTCGTCCTACTTTTGCATTTCATCTCTGCTCCGGTCTCTGCTCCAACCCCTGCCAACAACTGACTTCCTCTTCCCACCCTGCTTGCTTCTGGTGTGAGTGGGTTTAAGGGCCCCATACATAACATCAAATTGATCTTCCTAGAGATCGTGCCACTTGGATTCTTATTAGCAGTGCAGGTGTATCCGTTTCCTCACATTTCCATCAATACAGGGCAGAATTATTTGCCAATTTGATAGATTATAGATGGTAACACATTTCCATTTGTATTGCAAAGAAACTTTGAAACAGCAAAGTAGTCTTTGTCTGTAATTGCAATGCACATATTCACTTCAGGCACTCACAACAACACGCAGTTATTTAGGAATTGCAAGGTGCAGATGATAACAGTTCACTGAGAGATTCACTGTGTGCCAGGCACTGTGCTAAATCATGCTGCAGATGCGGTACCTATCTTAATTCTCACAGCATCCTGACAAGGTAGATGTTTTGATCAGCTCCCATTTTCTAGGTAAGGAAACTGAGGCAAAGGGAAGTGAAGTAACTTGTCTGAGTGGAACAGCTGGAATTCATATCCTTGATGCACAGCCTGCCTTCTTCCCGCTCATCACCCGGAGAGGGAGCCCTGCCCTGAGTTACGGCATTGAACAAGCTCCTCAAAATTCTTGTCACTGGTTAGCCTTCACTTTCTACCATCCCATTTTCTTCTCCTAGGTTCCTAGATCCTTGTTGGGATTTATTCTTCTTTGACATCTGGTCCATAACCATCTGAGATCTACCCTTGGCAAAACATCTAAGTCATGAATGGTGGAGGGGGATACTATGAAACTTCCTACAGGTTTATGGAGTAGGGAGAAGACTCCTTGGCTGGGAGGCCACTTCCACTCTTCATCTCTCTTTTTTCTTCTTTGCTTCATCTTATAGCTGTTGGATTGATTTTTTCATGGTCTCTTGCTATTTTTAAGATTTCTTTCTTTTCATGGTTGCTAGCCGCAATCCTGTCTTCTAGATCTGATATTCTATCCTTGCCTTCATTCGATCTGTTGCATATACTTTCAGTGGAGTTTTTAATTTCCTGGATTTCTGTTTGGATCTGTTTCACGGATTCCATTTATTTCCCATGTTGGGCATTCAATGTTTCCATTGTTTTCCTGAGCTCCTCTATTTTTTCATCTGTGTCTGTTTTAATGTCTTTCATTTTGATTGTCATTTCTTTTTGCACCTTAGAGATTATTTTTTCTATAGCCTATTCCATTTATTTTTTCACTTTGATTGCTGTTTCTATTTCAGAAAGTTCCAGTGGCTGGCTTCTGATTTTCTCTATCTCATTGTGCTCTGGACTTGTCCTGGGTGGGCTGGAGGTCTGGGGTTGCATTTTGTTTCTGTGTCTTGTCATTTTCTGTTTTCCATTTTTTATTTTATTTTGTTTTCTGTGTTGATGCTTGTAGATTTCTTATGGTAGATAGCTTTATCCCTACTATTGAGGCTTCCCTAGGAAATGTCTGTTCCTCAGGGATGTCTTCTAGATGTAGGTGGTTCTTGGTCTTTGTGTCTATCCGAAGAACCTACCTTCCCAATGTATTGAGGATGATAAGTTATTATCTATTTAGCTCAGCACCCAGTCCTTTGGTACTGGACTACAGTGATGGCAATGGCCCCACACAATCACAGTGTTGTTATACAGGGGAGAAAAACTGATTATAACAGGTATGACATCCTGGCTAAAGTAGTACAGTGAGCAATAACAATAGTCTTGAGTGCAGCCTGCCTATTGACTAACTGTGGTAACTATTAGCCTGATACTTTTAACCATAGGAGCAAATCCCACAGTTATATAACAGAATCTAGCATATACCAGGAACTTGTATGCAATGATTTTTTCCCCTTAGTCAAGTGATTGTATCCCATTGTTGGGGGGGAGGTTAAGAGGGATGGGGGCAAGATAGAGAGATGAATGAGGTCCAAATAGTAGAAGCAAGGCTGGAGGGCAAAGGATGATCACCCAAATTATGGGAAACTGGAGGACACAGGAGGGAAAGAATGGAAGGGAAAGCAGAGGAGTACTGAAGTGAACCAGAAAGAGAAGAGACAATGTTTATTCACATGAAAGTATCATACAATCAGGCAAGATAGTTGATGAAAGAGAGTAAGAAGATGAGTAGAAGAAAACAAAAAGGAAGGTAATAAATCTAAGTTGTGAAAGAAAAGAAAAAAGGGAGAAAAAGGAGACAAAAAACAGAAAACAAAAATCACCATAAAAAATATACCAAACTAAACTAAACAAAAAAAAGACCCCAACTGGACAGAAAAAGAAAAACCAGTCAAACAAACATAGAAAAATAAATGCAGTAAAATTCCACTGGTGTTCACAGTTCTGGGGTAGGTCCAAGTCAGATCCCAGAAATGTGTGGTGTACTCCAGCCAAATTTGTAGTGGTATTTGTGCTGGGTACAGGGCTGAACTTGGCCTCTGGATATGGGGGCTGGGACTGATGTTCTGTTGCTGGAGTTCTCCCCAAGTCCTTTGATTAAAAATAATTACCTTTTTTTTTTTTTTTTTTTACCACCTGCCTGCTTCTATTCCGTGTGTCTGTGGGACGAAGCACAGTGCTGGCTCACCTGAGTTACCTGTCCGTGTGTGTGCCCTGCCAGGGCCTTGGTGGGTCGCTGGGGTCCCCCACCTGGGCTGGTCCTGGCCACATGTGTGTCTCATCTCTTTTTTGCTTGCACAGTAGTGAGGTGTCATTTTTTCCTGGTAATAATAATAATAAGATAACATATTGAGAGTCTACTGTGTGTGCAGCCCTGATTTAAGCACTATTAATCTCTACCACTACCCAATGGGGTACAGAAATCCTATTGCTTATTGCAGAAACTTTAAATAATAGAGTACCTAAAGTCTGCCATTACCAAGATGTTGGCATAGTCCCTTCCAACATTTTTTCTTTTTTTGTGTGTGTGTGTGTGTACCAGGGGTCGAACTCAGGACGTCGCGTGCCAGCAGGCGCCCGTGCCGCTGAGCGATATCACCGGCCCTTTTTTCGTATGTGGGTTCCGGGAGTCGAACTCAGGACCTCATGCTTGCCAGGCAGGTGCTTATGCCGCTGAGCCATCTCACCGGCCCCCAACATATTTTCTTAAGTATTTTTTCTACATTGTCCGGGTGTCATACCATTTATGCAGTGAAGTCACACATGACAATGCATTTGATCTAGTCAACTGAGTGACTCAGTCTGGTTCCTACCTTTAAAAGAGCATCCAGGTTGTTACCTGGAAAATGACCCGAAGGATTGAAAAGAGAAGTAGGATAATCAGCACTGCGAGGAGGGAGTCACGGGGTCCTTCGGATGGGCAGAGGAGACTGAGATGTGGCTGGACTCAGGCTCTGCTTTGGAAGTGGAAGAAACAGGACCTGTTGAGGGATTGCACTGGGGATGTGGGGTGGTGATGGTGAAGGCACAGCTGAAGGCTTGGAAACCGGGTAAGTTGTGGTGCCTTTGGTTGAGACTAGGAAGCTGATACCAGTGCGAGCGAGAAGAGGGAGGGGCCGCTGCATTAGTGGACGCCTGCGCGAGTGGGAGATGGGAGCCAGGAAAGAACCTGCTGTTTCCGCCCGGCACTTCAGACTCTGTGCCTTCTCACGGGGAGGCTGTCTCACCACACGGAATGTGGGTTAAGTTTAAAGAGGTGTATTTTTCATTCTGAATTGACCCTCATTCAAACCAGAGACTTTAGGTGGTGGTTAAATTAAGAGTTGGAGGTCAAGGGAACATTTAGGGAAACACTGAACATTAGGGAGAACTATCTCCTGAACGTCATCATACTGAGGAATTTTGACTTGACATTTTTTGCCTGGAACACTGATTTGACGAACTCACACCTGTGCAAGAAATCACTCCATTGTTTGGTGTTGTAGTCAGGGTCTGCAAGGGAATGGATTTAATACAGGAAACATAATTTGTGAGATTATTTTATAATATTCACCCAAAAGGTCAAATGCAGAAGAGTGCAAGAGATCTGTCCACACACTAGAGACTCAAAGAATCCAGCTGAGGGCCTGGATCCCACGGCAATGTCCTGCATGAGTCCAGCCAAAGACCTAGAGCCCATGGCAATGTCCTCCACGAGTCCAGATGGAGGCCTAGGGCCCACGACAATGTCTCATGCAAGTCTGTTTCATGGATCTGTGCTGGGCCCAAAGGTCAGTGGCAGAAGCTAGAAAGTCTGCACCAGTGGGGTGAAGGATCTGTGCCAGCAGGCTGAGGGATCTGCACTGGAGCCAGGAAGCGATGCTCGAGGTAAGGACCAGAGCTGCCCCGAAAAGAACTGCAGCCATCCTCAGTGACAGTGACAATGCAATTTCCTCCAATGATGAGAACAACTGAGTTCATATCAGGTAAACCAGCGTGACAAGTTTCTCCAGGAGAACCAACAGCGCACCAACTTCCCCTCCAGTTCTCCTTTTATGCTGTTAGCAACGATCCTCAGGTGGGCCCTCCACACGCAGCACCACACTGACTCAGTTCAGCTGGGTGTCACAAGTTGACCATCAATTAATACAACACATTTGTTATCCAGTTAGAGGATACCCTGTAATTTGAGGTTTAAATAAATAGGGAAGTCCAGGATCTGCCCCAAGATTTTCACAACTCTGGGGAAGACAATCTCATGGCTCATTCTGGGTCTAGATGCCTGTCCCCAGGAGCTCTGGTTTCACTTTCTCACGAGAAGGAACTGCACGCTGCCTCCATGGCCATGCACTGAGCCTTGTGTGTGCAGCTCTTTATCCCACCAGGCCAGGCCCTTTCCCAGAGGATGACATGCTCCACTGACTTTACTCCAGGTGTTGGAGATTTAGGAGGGATGTCTAGAAATCGTAATAATACTTGAAGTTCAATTTGAGTTTAGATATCTCTCCTGAAAAGTCTTTTAGTCACTTTGTTATAGGAAATGTATTTATCAGTGACCATTTTTCTCTGAAGTCCCTAACTTTCCACCTTGTCTACTTTCTCTGTTCCTTAAAACTTTCATTCTCTCACTTAACTATAGAAAGCAGGCTAGTTCAGCAATCCCTATGCTGTCCTGGGCCTCCTTTCTCACTCTAAAAACCTACTACTGATTACTGAGTTTCAATATATTAATAGAAAAGAAAAAGTGGGCATTTTGAAATCTCCATCTTTACCCCTCTCTCCACCAGTCTGTGTTATAAAGACTGATGAAGATTTCTCATTGATATAAACTATGCTTCTCCTTTTAGAAGACAGAGGCCACTGCAGTCAGTCTCTCATCCAAACCAGCAGCTTGTTGGTGTTTTAAAGTGTTTTTCTGCAGTGTAACAAACTCTTAGTTTTCAGTTTTTCACTCTACTATATATGTGAAATATATGGGTAATGCTATATGTACAATGCAGCATCCCATTTCTTCCAGTTACTTTACTATTGCTACATAACAAATCTTCACAAATTTAGGGGTAAAGTACAGCAATTTATGCTACTCACACATTTTGTGGGTTTGGGATTTAAGAAGAGCATGGTGCAGAGGTGTTATTCATCATAGAGATTTTGCTGTGCAATGTCCAGGACATCAGATGGGGAATGAAGCCTGGAGGTGGCTTCGTGGCAGTGGCTGGCATTACAGTATCAGAAGGCTCATCACTCACATGCCTGGTGGTTGAAACAAACCATGAGGTGAGACCTCAGCTGGGCCATCAGCTAGAACACATTCATGTGGCATTTCTGTCTGGTGCCCTGGGCCTCCTCACTGCGTGGTGGCTGGGTTTCGAGAGCAAGCATCTCGAAGGAGTGAAATGGAAGTTCATGGCATTTTTATGGGCCAGCACCGGAAGTCAAATAATATTGCTACTGTAGTATTCTTGGTTGAAGCAGACACCAAGACCTTCCCATATCCAATGGGAGATGACAGAAAGCTCATTATTTGATGGGAAAACTATCAAGGCCACATCATAATAAGAATATGGGAGATTACTACCATCTTGTAACATACAATCTGCTCGAGTGTTCTTTTCACTTAACCTACCATGCTGTTAAAATAATCTGCCAATTCTGTGGATACATCCACTGAATTTGGTTATTTAATTTCTATTTTAGGACTTTTCACATTTCCCATGAGAGAGAAGGGGGTATAGTTATTTTCCCAAAGCCAGGAAGGGTGGCCCAAAGAGAATTATTTGAAAAATTGGGGCCTTAATGAAGCTCATTTTGCCAGCGTTGTGCTCCACTCAGTTTGGGCCTGAGATAACCTACGCTTTGGCAGCTTCTGAACCCTGAGCCAGCTTGGGCACAGAGAGCAGCAGGAGGTAGAAGTCTGCAGTCTCTCAAGTGCGGCAAGGTGCATACACTTTGCTCTGGGTTGAGGGAACATCTTGGGAAGTGGGACTGGAGCTCTTCTGTTAAGGGCTGCCCACTGCATGAGATGGTTCTAGGAGAAGCGGGTATGTAATTTCTGGCTGGGGAAGAAGAGAAGGAAGCAGCTGAGGCCCTTGGTAGGTCACCCATGTAGGTGAATATGCAGGGAATGACCCCGACCCAGGTCATGTGCCCCAGAAGGAGCCAAAGACTGGCCTGAATTATCCAGGAAAGCAGCAACCACTGAAATAAAGATCCGCCCCTTACCACAGGCAGCCAAGTAAGAAAACATCGCTGCCCTTCCATCCTCTCCGTCCTGTCCCAACACCAGAGGGCATGTGTGGAGGAGAAGGGGATGGCGATGACAGACCATACTCCACCTTCACTTCTCTCCCCACACGTTAAACTGCTTAGAAAGTCAAGCGGAAGTTTGTGCACGAGTTTGGGGTCAGGAGTGCAGTGGTGAGAAGAAAAGAGTCACCACTTGAAAACAAAACCTAAAATGCATGGGACCAAGAAACAAAAAAATGTGACTGAATAACCCCTAATAACTGGAAATAAGTGGAATTGGACTAAGATGATGTTAAAATCATTAAAGAAATTTCAAAATGCAGAGTTAGTGACAATTTTGTATTTGAAATGGTGGCAAGCTGAGGTTTCTTGATAACTAGATGCAGTTGGATTTTGGGGCTATCTGTATTTAAAGGACTTAGGGTCAAAACACACTTTCTGGAAGACTGTAGTTTCTTCAGCTGCCTGGATGTGATCCCTTCACATGACAAGGTTTGTTAGACCTGAAAAAGTACAGTCTCTACATTGGCCATTCAAGACAACACTACAAGGGAAAGGAGGGTGTGTCACAGAGCCTCAGCAACATGTACGGGAGTGAGCATGACTGTCCCATCTCCCTCTTGGGGGTGCTGAAGGTTTATCATGAATCTCAGATCTTCTTCACCCACATTGACGAGTTCCACCTCCCTTCTGACTCCCTCTGAGAAACAGTTCCAGCCACCTGCTCCCTACAGTAACCTAGGCATGCTGAAATCATGAGGTCCAGGGCATGTAAGGCACACTTATGCCTGCAAAGCAGAGTGAGGTAGAGAAAGAAAGTAAGGGGGCAAGCTGAGAAGGAAGATGGCATTAGAAAGATGGGCCAGCAGAAAACAAAACTGCCTTGAAATTGAATGTCAGCTCTGTCTTAAAAACCAGAAGAGGAAGGCAGGCTGAGAGGGAAGGTTAGTTTTTAGCAATGGCTTAAAAACTGACAGCAGAGGAAGAGAGACCAGAACTACAGACAAAGTTAACATTTTGCACTTGGACATCATTTGATTCTTTAGAAAGTCCCAGGCCCTGTGAGGGGCTGTCCCTGGGTAAGGGGATCTGTTTTGAACTGGAGGAAGATCAGGGTGACACAAGGATGAAGTGTGTGGTCCCTTCCCCAAGTCACTCTCCATCAACATCCCGTGACACTGGAAATCCCCAGGGCTGGCTTTTCTAACCTTTTGGCTACAGTTATGAAGTTCATTTAAGACATTTCACAATGGCATCTCAACTTACAGATGAGCTAACCGAGGCTTGAACCAGGTAATTAGTGCCAGTTCAGATAGCTGGTAAAACACAGCCGGGACATGGACCCAAGTCTGTCTGATTTCAGATACTTTCTATCATGCCAGTGGCCCAGCAGGCACACTTGTTGTCAACTCTGTCATGTGGCTTCCCAAGCAAGGTAGCACAGAGGCTCAGATATGAGCCTTGAAGTAAAAAAGGCTTACACTTGAATTTGGACTGCATCTTTGGTCAATCGTGTGACTTTGGGCAAGAAACTTAGCTTCTTTCAGATTCCACTATGTGACCTGGGCGTGGTGGCGCATGCCTGTAATCCCAGCACTCGGGAGGCTGAGGCAGGAGGATGGCTGTGAGTTTGAAGGCCAGCCTGAGCTACATAGTGAGTTTAAGGCCAGCCTGAAGTACATAGTGAGACCCTGTCTTGGAACAAAACAAAGCAAACAAACAAACTAACAAACAAACAAATAAAACCAGAGTCCACTATGCTAAACTAAAGCAGTAGAATCACACACCCTCAATCCCAGGAGCACACCCTCAAGATCCAGCCACCTCTGAAAAAGCCCTACCTATGTCCGCATGAGGCTTTGAGGAGACATCTAGACCCAAGCCATAGCAGAGAGCAAGGAAGGAGGTAACAAGAATGGGGCGAGACGTGGTAACGTGGAATAGGGATTTGAATATTTGAAGTAGCTGGCACCTGGGGGCGGTGAGTGGTGCAAGGCTGTTGGATCTGAATTCTACAGTGAACCTCGGACAGCAGGGCCAGGAGTGCCTCAGAGGTGGTATAGGCTGGTGGTCTTTTAACCTGTGCCCCAGGGAATCTTAGAGTCCTCTAAGTGGGTGGGTGGGTGGAGGTTGTGGCCCCGAGGGTCATCAAATGGGTCTCAAGACCTCCTCAGCTTCTTCAAGCAGTGTAATTCCAATTTCCTTCTTGCTGTTTTCAGTTGTTTTTGAGGTACCACTTATATTTAGTAAGGCACATGAATCTGAATTATAAAGTTTGGTGAATTTTTATGATTGCATATTCCCATGTAACCACTATCCAGATCAAAGCAAAGAACACTTCCAAACCACTAGCAGGCTCTCTCAGTTCTTCCCAGTTGATACCCTCACCAAAGTAATTACCGTTCTAATATTATCTGTTCCTGAACTTCATATAAGTGGAACCATAGAGTATATACCCATTGTATTTAACCCTTTTCTCTCAAAATTATATCTGAGAGATTCAGATATGTGTTTGCATAAAAGAGTAGTCTGCTCTTTTTCATTGTGGAGTAGTATTCTGTTGTACGATTAAGCCACATGTATTCTCTTTTCTACTATTGATGGACATTCAGGTGGCTGCTAGGTCTTGGGATTATGAGCGTAGCTGCTATGAACACTTGTATGCAAATCTATTGCTAGACAAATGACACATTTCTGTCAGGTATGTGCCCAGGGGTAGAGTTGTGGGCTATAGAGGGTGCATGTTTGGTGGATAGCACAGCTTTACTTTTGAACAGATGTTTCATAGAGTAGAAAGGGGGTGAATGGTTAAGTTTTTTAATGGGGAAAGTCTTAACTCCTGTAGTGTAATCCTCTGTGTTTACAGATAGTAAAAGTGAGATAGATGCAGAGAGAAAAGCCATTGGCTGACTCAGACTGCAGTAAAGCCACAGCTAAAACCTGGTTACGAGACTAAGAATGTCTTATGCACTCTTGAACTCTACAGAACGAATGCTAAATGTCACTGGCATGGGGTGCTGGACAGATGCGGCAAGGAGGTCACACTTAGCACCAGTTTCAAGCTTTGACTAATAAATGTGTGACCCAGAGTGAGGTACTTAACGCTGCAAGCCTCAGTCCACCTGTCTAGGAGGTGAACGTCCCTGCTTCCCGGCACTGCTGGTTTAAAGGAGATAATGACAGGGAGACATTTGGGAGGTTGCAGAGTGCTTAACAGGTTGTCATTGTCATTATCAAAATATATGCTAAGGGGATGCTTTGGTGAGCATGCTGTTTTCTTGCAATATTAATGCTTATAATAATTCATTTTTACCTTTTATTTTTTAGCTTGAGTTAATAGTTTTTAATGAAAGCTCTTTTTCTGCCTCATTAAAAAGCTAGGGTGGCAGACAGTGTTTTCCAAATTTGGCCACACGGACAAATATCCCATCCCACATGCAGTTCTTTCAGCGCGACATCTTTATACTGTGACACATCTCCACTGGGGGTGGGGGGCATGTCTACCACCCTCACCCTTAAACCTGGGCGGAGCTTCATAGCCGCCTCGACTCACGGAACACGGCAGAAGCGACAGAGAGCAGGATGCACACACAGGTGGAGAAGAAAACTCTAAATTTTGGGGTGTTTCCTACACAGAACAGAAACAGCCCTAGGGGAAGATGCTCTGGTGGCTTTTCTGGCTTCAGACTGTGGTTCTCTTCACTTCTCAAGTTTCTTCATTAAATTTTTCCACTGAAGAGGAAAAAAAAAAAATCCGTCTAGCAAATAACCCCTCGAGTTAAACCTGAGGCGAGAACTGAGCATTCTGGAGCTTCCGATTCGGGTGGAGTTTTAGTCATTTCGTGGAGGGCCCACTGGCCCTGGGAGAAACTCAGAGGCCAAGCCTCCTGGTGGTAGAGGGTTGGGAGTGGTTACAGAAGAGGCAGGAGGACTCCTGGTGCCCTGAAGGCCGAAAGGATGTGTGAGGCGGCGCACTGCAAAGAAACAGCTGAATTTTTACCTGTTGATCTCCATCTCCAAAAACTCCAGGTTGCCATGAAATAAGACCCTACCACAAATCTAGAATAATAAATACCTTATATGTGTAAATTGCTACATATACTGGAGAGCAGGTTTATTCATGTTCCTTCATTTCCTTTTCCGACGGCTTGTAGAGAAACTAGAGAATGGATCATCATTGTTGTCATTATCTGAATTTTATATTTTATTTGTTTGTTTGTTTGGTTGGTTGGTAGGTGTTTTGAGACAGGGTCTTACTATGTAGTCCAGGCTGGCCTTGAACTCACTATGTAGCTGAAGCTGGCTAGAACTCACAGTGATCCTCCTGCCTCATGAATTTTATATTTAAAGGCACCGAGAGGGCAAGAACTTGACCCAAGTTCACATGTAACTGATGGATATGCCATGAAATAACCAGGTCTCCTGGCTTCGAGATGAGTTTCTTTTCACTGTGTGACAGAGCTGATCCATGGGGGAGTAGGGATTTGGGGCGCTGCAGCAGACAAAGAGAAGAGAAAACCTGGGGAAGATGTACCCTTCACCCCTCGCAGGTCCCCAAGCTAGCAGCTGCCTTATTGTGATACAGATGGTGTTGGCCCTATGTGGCAAGGCTAGTCACCTCTCCTGCCTCCGTGTCCCCCACTGACTCCTCTATCAGAAGAGATATCAGTCACTTACCTCTTACAGAGTATTTAAAGACCTGTGCTTCCTCTCTCGGAGATATTTACATTTAAATCTTATCTTTTGACTCCTGGAAAAGATGTTTCCAGCATCAGTGAGAAGATGGAAAAGCCTTTATTTTAGTGGCAGGTTGGAAGTGAGAGGGAGAGATTTTATAGACATCCCTCACCTGCATGTCAGAAGATGTTAGCTACTTGAATCACAGAAACTCAGTTATCAAGTATGTGAGTGTTGATAGGGTGCTGATGACAGAGTGATAGGTGGAATGTGGTCCTTTTGGGTAGGTGGATATGGTGATGTGTTAGTCAGCTTTGCATTACTATGACAAATGCCTGAGATAATAAGTTTATAAAGAAAAGGGTTTATTTTGGCTCACAGTTGTGGAGGGTTCCGTCCATAGTTAGCTGGTCCCATTGCTTTCGAGCCTGTGGTGAGGCAGCACATCATGGCAAAGAGCATGGGGTGAAACCATGCCCCCCATGACTAGACAATGAAAGAGAGAAAGAAGAAGGGGTGGTGGTTCCACTGTCCCCTTCAAGGGCATACCTCTAATGACCTGAAGAACTGCCACTAAGCCCAACCTTTTAAAGTCTCCCCCACCTTTCAATAATGCCAACCTCAGGACTAAGCCTTTAACATATGGGACTTTTTGGGACTCTATGGTCCATCGCAGAGCCCCAGTCTGGCAGGGAGATGACAAGGAATCCAGTAATCATGATATGTATGCTAAGTGCTACTATGGACATAAAGTGCTTGGGGTTCCCTGGAAGCACAAAGAACCTCAAGTAGGAGCGGAGGGCATACCACAGCTTTCCCAGAAGAGGTGACTACATTTGTTTAGAAGCTGGAAAGTTAACAGAACTGCCATGGTTTGAATATCTTAGTCCAAGTTCTCTCAAAAAGCAAATCTGAGGAATTCTGAGATAATACCATGGGTGGTGCAACCCCAGGAAAGCAGGTGAGTGGGAGAGGGGAGTGAGGGGGTGAAGGAGGGAGACTCTCAGGAAGGGTGCCTTACTGCACTGGTCTCAGTCAGGGTGATGGCTGCATCTTCCTGGACAGTCCCAGAGAAGTCTTATGGTTCTCTGTCCCTGAGCAGTATCATGCAGGAGAGGAAACATCTGGTTCTTTCCAATTTCAGAGCCCCTAGTGGCCAAAATTCCACAGGGAGTTGGCTTGCATGCATTACTAGTTTTAGTCACATGCCCTGAATCTTACAATTTATCTGAGTCTAGGCCTGGGAGTGATGAGAGGTGCCAGAGACTGCTTAGGAGACAATGTAGACTCTGGGGGCCACTGTGCTGGCAGAGAAAATCTGAGGTGGCCTGGAAGAGAAGCATCTTGGAGATACTAGAGCAATCGCACACTGAATTGTCTATCCTCACAATAATTCTTGTTATGAGTTGAATTGCACCCCCCAAAGATATGTTGAAGGCCTACCTCACAGGATTTGCAGTGTGATCCTACTTGGAAATGGGGTCTTTGCAAAAGTAATCAGGGTATAAATTAAGGTGAAGTCATACAGGAGAAGGGCAAGCCCTTAATCTAATATGATTGTTCTCCTTGTAAGAGGAAAAGAGCTGTAGAGACAGATGCACATAGGGAGGAGAATGCCATGTGAAGACACAGATGCCCAGGGACAGTGCCGTGAGATGATGGAGGCAGAGGCTGGGCATGCAGGGACCACACAAGGGGGCCCAATGGTCACTGCTATGCCAGAAGCTAAGGGACTCTGGAGAAAGAATGGGTCTGCTGACAACCGAGTTTGGATTTTCAGCATTCAGAAGTGGGAGAGAATTGATTTCTGTTGTTTCAAGCCATTCAGTTTATCGTACTTCATCTCAGCAATCCCAAGAAATAAATGAATATAACTTGTAAGCTAGGTCCTACGGTTTGAATGTTTGCTCTAGCTGAAACTCATGCTGCAATTTGATCGTTATCGTAAGAGTATTAAGAGGTGGGAGCTTTAAGAGCTGATTATGCGGTGAGGACTCCAAGCTCCTGAGCGGGGTTCTTGCTATGCTAGAAGGGTGAGTGGACACTTCCTGCCATCTCTCACCCCCTTGAAGCCATCTTCCCTGGCATGACTCAACGAGGAGGTGCTTGCCAGATGCCAGCAACTAAACCTTGGATTTCCCACCCTCCCAAACTGTGAGTCGGTGTATGTCTCTGTTTATTGTAAATTACCGAGGCTCTGCTATTCTGTTACAGGAGCACAGGACAGACCAAGACAATTGGTATTGGGACGGCTTGAATAGGTCTGTCCCCTCCAAAACTCATGTTGAAATTTAGTTGCCAACTTTTGAGAGGTAGTGGGGCCTCTTAAGAGGTTTAGCGTCCTGTGGCTCCACCCTCGTGAACGGAGTGACGTTATTCTCATGGAGGCAGGTTAGTTATCACGGGAGTGGGTTGGTATACAGGGCTTCTCATTAGAAATCAATTATAATTTATTTATAATATTTAATATTAATGTTTAACTACTATTTATTTACTGCCTACCATATCTAAATCCTCCTCTAAGTGCCGGTTAACTCATTTAGTCCTCAACACAAAAATTGGCCCCTGTGCCTTTTCTTTCCTGTGTGGTCCCTTGCTCGTCTGCTTTTCTGGCCTTTCCACCATGACATGAAGCAGCACAAGCCCCTTGCTGACTCTGGCACCGTGCTCTCAAACTTCCCAGCCTCCAGAACCGGGAGCCATTGAAGCTTCTTTCCTTTATAAATTACCCAGTCACTGGTATTATATCATAGCAACAGAAAACAGACTAATACAGTATTATTATATCAGTTTTATGGAGCAGAAACAAAACAAAGCAAGGTTCTCACTCTGATTTTCAGGGGAGTAAGTAGCAGAGGTTGGATTTGAACCCAGCTTTGCTCTTCATGTTCCGCTGTGTCATCCCGGGCGCAGGTAGGGTGAGGCAGGGGGGCCTGAGAGAAAGGCACCCTGGGTAGAGGGGCAGCCTGAGCCCCAGCAAGGCACAGAAGATGGACCTCCTGGATGAGACCTGAAGTGAGGTCAAGGGTAGGGTGATTGGGGCTGCTGACACTGGTGATGCTGGTGAGAGCTGTCACCGAGCGCTTTATTAATCATTCATGTAGTCCTCACAAAGCCCAGTGATGTGGACTTTCTTAATTCCCTCCTTTTCCACATGAGACACAAGGCATGGAGTGGCTGAGTTACTCGCTTACTTCATGTCACAGGCAGTGAGTTGAAACCCAGGCTGCTGGTTCCGGAGTCTTCAGGCTTTGCATTCACTCTGTATCCATTCACTGAAGGTTGAAACACACCCTGTCTGTGCTAGCCACTAGAGTTGCAGGAAGCAGTGCACTTCTGTCTTTCTAGTTAAATCTAGTTGATGTCCCTCACACACACCCCCCAAACCAGAGCAACACTGTGCAAGACACACGGTGACTAGCTGCATGTAGCTACTTGAGTGCCTGGAATGTGACCAGTTGGAACTGAGATGTGATGGCTGTGTCTAATGCAAACTGGACATAGATGATCTAGCACAAAAAGAATCTAAAATATCTCACTAATCATTTTTAATAATGATTGCATGTTGAAATGGTTATATTTTGGATGTATTAGGCTAAATATAAGAAAACGTATCATTAAGGTTCATTGTATCTTTTTAAAAAAGTGACAAGATTAGTCGCATATGTGTTTACATGGTATTCCTATTGGATGGTGCTGCTCCACAATGTGAGTTCTTTGAAGCCAGGGACCAGCCTTGTCCTGTTCATTGTGGATCCCAAGAGCCGTAATATGGCCTGACACACTATAGTCCCTCAACAATTACTGGATAATTAAATGAATGAATAAATGAGTAGCCAAGTCCAAGCCTGCGCTGCACCTGCTCATCTGTTGTCTGTGAATTAGGTCGGACCTCCCTTTCACCTTGCTTTTTCTCTCTGGACAAGCTCTCAATTAAGCCGAGTATTGCAGAGTGCATGGCTGCAGCACAGTGTCAGTTGAGGGAGTGAACATGTGATAGAATTTGGAGAATAAAAATGGCCCAAGTATTTGCCACCATAATGGTGGTCACCACTTAGTGGATGCAAATTCTGTACCTGGCATCATTCTAGGAACTTTATGTGAAGTGACTCATTTGATTCAAACAACTCTATGACATCAGTTCCACTGGCAACTCCAGTTGACAGATGGGGGACATTAAAGCTCAGACAGGTTAAATGATGCCCCAGAGCCATAGAGCTAGATTTGTGTCCAGCTCTGTCTGACGTGCTGCTTGTGCTTTTAACTGGCACCGCAGAGCACAGAGAAGGGACTGGGGCTCACAACACGGAGTGACCGGGAAGCAGGTAGCCCCAGCGCTCCAGGCCCCTGGGGAAAACCCTCAAATGCGTGAGGACTGCTGAGATCCAACATGAACCAACCATATCCTGCCTGTGTATCTTCTTTGTCAGACACCCGTGATGATGAGTGTGCAGGTGGCTGCGTATAACGTACCTGGCTGGGCTTGGCCTCGCTGCACTCCACGCCTGCATCTGGAAAACCGAGTTACGCATTTTTTGTTGAGGATTAAATGAGTTAACAGGCACTTAGAGGAGGATTTAAATATGATAGGCAGTACATAAATAGTAATTAAATGTTAATATTAAATATTATAAGTAAATCATAATTGATTTCAAATGAGATGTGTACCAGGGTGGCAGCATCACTGAATCTGCTGGCCTCGGCCCAGCTCACAGAATTGAAATGATTTATAGGAGGGATGAACTGCGCATGTTTTGCCTTTGTCCAAGGGACATTTATGGAACACTTACTTTATGCCAGGCATTATGTCATAGGCTGGAGACAAGAAAATGAAGAGGACACTACTTTCTATCAAGAAGATCTCAATCTACTTAGACAGACACATTCATTTACACAGTAAAGTATTATCATTAACAATTAGTTATTAATAAGGTAGTTTATAGTATACAGCTAATTGGTGATTAAAACATATTTATTCATGCAATGCATGTTTTTAGAAATCAGACTATTAGATTGATTGTATATAATGATGAATGGTACAAACACACCTCATAGCTAGAGAAGCAAGAAGACAGTGTGATGACCGGGAGAATACGGGGGTTACAGGTATCCTAGTCAGCTCAAGAGTCTGTAACAAAATACAGGAACGGCAGACTGAGTGGCTTAAACAATATTCAATATTCATGTTCTTACAGTTCTGGAGGATAGAAATCAAGGTTAAAGTGGCAACACAGTTGGTTTCCGATAAGAACTCTCTTCCTGGCTTATAGATGGTGGACTTCTGGCTGTGACCTGTAAAGGACAGGGATGGGGGAGGAAGGGATATACATATATATCCCTTCTATATATATGGGGGGAGAGAGAGAGAGAGAGAGAGAGAGAGGGAAAAATCAATGCGAGGGAAGAGGACAGAGGGAGATGTTAAAGATATGTGTGTGTGCAAAGAAAGACAGAGTGATGGTAACCTGAATGTGTATGATGTCGAGGCAAGAGGATCGTAAGTTCATGCGCAGCCTGGACAACTTAGTAACTTAGTGACACTTAGTCTCAAAACAAAAAAATAAAAATAAAAAGGGCTGGGGATGTAGCTCAGAGTGAAGGCCCTCGGTTCAATCCCCAGTACTGACAAAAGAAAAATTGACTCCAGTGACTAAAATCCCATCTTGGCTCTCATTCCCCAAACCCATAACCTGGCCAGGGAGTTGTTTTCAAACATTTACCAACACACTACCAGCTTTGACAAAGGTGTTATGTGCTCTGTCTGGGAGATACAGCTAACGGTGTCAACTTACCAGGTGCCCTTAAATCAGAGTGGGCTTCACGGAAGGTGCAGTGTTGAAGATGGATCCTAAAACATCAGGAGACATGAGGAAAAGCATGAAATAGGAATGTGTGGGCAACGCTTGGGGCAGTCAGTAGTATCGAGTGGCAATGGTACATGCGAGGTGGGGAGGAGCAGGCAGACTGGGAAAGAGTTTGAAGGCCAGGTAATGGCTTGGGCTCTCTCCTGGGCCCTGCGGAGCCATGGCAGGTCGTGGAATGGACATGGTCAAACCCTGCTCACAGCAAGCTCCTCTAGCTGTGCAGATGAGAATGCATTGGAGGCAGGAGGCCAGAAGCTGCTGAAACCAGTTTGCTTTGTTCACCACCTTCACGGTGAGTATCAGGAACAGATGACACAGAAACATTGCCCATCTGCCTGTCTTCCCTGGAGCTCTGCAGAACGACTTGTCCCACGCAGGTCTCAGCAGCCGCGTTTTGGGGGAGTTAGTTCACTAACAGGTGCAAAGCATTCTAAAAATCAAGCAAAACTGCAATGAGTCCTCCTTGTAATGGAGCGTGTCACAGAAGGATCTTCCATCTGATCTTGGGACTTCGCTTCTCCCCAGGTCTTTGCCCAGTAGTTCACCTGGGGCCTGAGGAAGCAGGTGGAAATAACACCAAGCAGCACTTTCCCAGGGTCAGCCGCTGTTCACAACCCCAAGCCCAAGGCTCTTTCCTTGTGTTCACACCTCCGGCTCCTAGCGTGCACCACTGAGGGTGGAACACTTGTAATCCTCATTTTACAAATCGGACAGTCAGAGAGGGGGAGAAACTTGCTGATGGTCTCACAGCCAGCGAGGGGAAGAGCTAGCTTCAGACTGCAGAACCCTAGTCTTTAACTGTCATCCTACATTATCTCTCCCTTTTAGATATTATGCTTATTATTTTAATAATGGTTACAGCTCTTTCTGAAACAGGTACTATTATTATTTACTTTCCATTTACAGATAAAAAACACCAGTGTTCGAAGGGAGTTCACAGTTGCCCCAGACCACATGGCCAGCAAATGTCAGAGCTGGGCCTGCCCTGTGGTCTGTCTGACTCTGTAGCCCGAGCCCTGCTCGCAGAAGGTAATACAGGGCCGAGGGTGGTGACCCCACATGGGACGGTCAGCCTCCTGCAGACTCTGTGTTTGGGCCCTGTTGTCTTCCTAGGATGAGATTTCTTGTTTTCATGCTTTGGAAATTGCTCAGCAGAACACACACATCATGAGCAGTGGCTCTGCCCCAGGCACACCCACCTCACACTCCATCCTCGGTCACAACTTCGGTTCTCGCAGGATGAGACAGCAAAACGCTGCCAGGGAGCTGCAGGCTGTGAATGTCAGGCTCGCTGCTGAGTCTGAGGGACAGTGGTTTCAGGAGTGGTTTCTTCTTGAGCAAAAAATAAGCCTGTCACTTAGTCCCCACCTCACTGCACATTTCAGAGCCTGCTGCTAGGCCAGTGTCTGTGCACTTCCTCACTGTCTGTCACACACTTCGAGCGACAGAACTAGAAGTGGTGCTCAGCGGGCGCTACAGGCTGAGGAAGCCCTGAGGAACCGGCATCTAATGAAGCAGGCGTTGCTTCGTTATCTGACCAGCATCATTGTGAACCGAAGCTCATCTTGCAGGGCTGGCCTTCAGCGACTCTGAGAAGATGCAACAATAACTCCTTACTTACCAAGCACTCACTGTGAACCAGGAGCCTGTTCTCTGTTACCATAATGAGATATTTGAGGATGGGAACTTTATAAAGAATAAAAGGTTTATTTACCACACAGTTCTGGAGGGGGCAGGTATAGTGCTGACATTAATTTGGCCCTGGTGAGGGCATCGTGTGGACAGAATCACCATGGTGCCTCCGGAAGGAGAGGTCATGTGGCGAGGAGGGAAGCCAGAGAGCAAGCAGGGGCCAGTCTTGCTCTTTCGTAACAATACTCTCGGGAGAACTAACCAGGGCCCCACACTAATGACATTTCCTTCTGAGGGGACAACCCCCAATGACTTCCCACGAGGCGCCACCTCTTCAACACTGCCACACCTAGGACCACCTCCCGACACATGCACTCCTAGGGGACTCACTCAAACCCTATCCAAACCATAGCACGCACGATGTGCTACCTGCATAGCCTCTCACTCACTCGTGACATCGGTTTTATTAGCCCTGGTGGTGTAAAGGGAAAGCCGAGAGGTTAAGCGGCTTGCTCCATGGCTGAGGTGAGATTGGAACCCAGCTCAGACTCCTATGCACACAGACAGACCCCTGCTGCTCTGACTGCTTCGTGGCAGACAGAATGCAGGGAGTGAGGGGGGACAGTGGAGTTAGGAGGCAAGTGCGAGAATCCCAGTGAGGATATAAATATTGCTTGACCCAATGTGGCATTGTGAAGGCGTAAGAAGTGGCCGAACTCAGTGCACATGCTGAAGGCAAGGCAATTTGGCTTGTCAACGGATTGCAAGAAGTAAATCAAGGTTAAGCCTTAGATGTTTTGCTTGAGCAACAGAGTGCAAGGAGGTGCCATTCACTAAGATGGACAGCGAGGGCAGTACAGGGTTTAGGGGTGGTTATCCAGAGCTGACTTGGAAACAGCCAACCAGGGGCAGAGGTAGGGAAAGCAAGTATAGAGTAGGGATTTGGTTATCTTCCTCTCTTCCTCCTTCTTCCTCCTCCTCTTCTTCTGTTCCTCCTCTTTCTTTTCTTCTTTCTCCTCCTCCTCCTTTTCTTCCTTTTCCTTCTCTTCCTCCTCCTCTTCTTCCTCCCCTTCTCTTCTTTCTCCTCCTCCTTCTCCTTTTCTTCCTTCTCTTTCTCTTCCTCCTCCTCCTCTTCCTCCTCCTCCTCTTCCTTCTCCTCCTCTCCTCTCCCTCCCCCTCCTCCTTCTTCTACAATACAATTTAAAACCCTGTGTCAATGAGATTATCAAATAAAAGATTATAATTGAAAAATTGCCATGGCAAAGCCTTGGCAAATCTAGCAGTTAAAGGCCAAGTTGAGGGGTGATGGCTGGCAATGGAGGCTGAGAACAAGCCGTAGAAGGTAGGAAGACAACCAGGTCATGATTCAAGAGGACCATATTCTGTGAAGGGGTGGGGGAGTGTGTGTGATTATCTGGTCACTGCCACTGACTGTCAAATAAGGCAAGGAGAGATCTGCCCATTGGCTTTGGCAAAGTGTGGCCTATCGTTGAGCTTGACAATCCAAAGGTGAGAAATGCCTTGGACTTGTCACGCTGCAGCCTCTTGATTTTCTGGGTAAAGATTTCCAAAGTAATTGAACCTAGAAAATACAGAGCTAACCTTCAGACAGTCCTAGGTTTGGATCTGCCAGTAGCTGTGTGACCCGGGGGCAGGGGGGAGTTCCAAACCTTTTGGAACTTCCATTTCCTTACCTATAAAACGGAAGTAATAATGTTGCTTGTCTCGTAACTGACAGAGAAGCAAAGATGAAATGCAATAATGTCTATGAAGCAGCGAATGACCAGTAGGCACTTAATGTTTTTATTTTTTAAAATACTGATCTGCTTTTCATTACTGTCAACTCGAGGGGTACTGCTATACATCTGAGAAAGAGAATGCCCCGACTCTGAGCAGGGCTTCACCCATGCCAGGGAATCTGGTGGAAAGTTCTTTGAGACCTTCTTTTCCTGTGCCTCTCAGAATGCCCAGCACCTAGCTGGATTTAGTTGGCTGAGCTCAATCCTTGTTCTGAGTAGGTTCTCACTGCTCCCTGGAAGGAAATCTAGGTCCTTACCTGGGCCCTCAAGGCCTGCAGGTCCAGTTGCACACACTTGTCTTACCTCACCTTGCACTATGGCCCTTGGCTTCTCTTAGCCCCCGAAAGAGCTTTGCTTGTTCCATGTACTACAAGGTACTGCAATTCTGTTCCTTCTACAAATGCTCTTTCTCTTTTCTTCTTGCCTTTCCTCTCTTGAGGGGAATGGCCACTTTCCCAGGAAGCCCTTTCTGACTTCCTGGACCAGGTCAATTCCTTTCATAGAAGCTGCTAGGATCCTTGTGCCTCTCCTTCCTGGAGGTCGGCATGTTCCTGGTTGTATATTCTTGGTGTGAATCTCAATTCAGTGCCTGGCTCCACCCAAGACTCCATCGTGCACCAGGGCAGGGGAAAACCTGTTCTGCTCACCACTGTATGACTTGTGTCACGCCCATGGCCTGGCACACAGTAGGAGCACAGAATATTGTTGATTGAGTAAATGAGCCAGTATTTAATGCATTCTACAAATGTAAAGATGGTTTTCCTTTCATGCAGCAATGCAGGTGTCTCCACAAGGTTGTTGGAAAGGCGAATATAATACCAAATCTTACTCCATTTACTTTTATTTCAATACCAAAGAGTAGGAAGAAACCTTGTCCTTGAAATCTAACAAAGTCATACTTTAAAATCTGGACTGTCTTTTCCAGTGTTTTACTTTTCAAAATAATTTCCTGATAAAGCCATAAAAAATGACACTTAAAATAGGTTCCCGACTTGGCTCTGTCACTAACTAGCTGCTGGCCTTAAACTCTGCATGTTCCTATTTACCTCATATGGTTCTTGAAAGGTTCTCCGTTGGTGGCCTGAGAGCCCTTTGAAAGCAAGGACTTATTTATTATCCATTATTTTCAGTCTTATTAATAATAAGGAACGGGTTGCATGCCAGAGACAGTTGAGTAGACTTGTAGGGCTGGAGAATTGCGGCCACAGAGGAAAAGGAAAAGGCACGAGAGTGGTTGAAAATATTTAAGAAGTGGGGAGCACCGAGGGAGGAGGGGACCAGAGACTACAAAGGCTAGGGGTTTTATAGGCACCAGGCTGCACAAAAACGTGAGGCTGTTGTTTTCTGAGCTGGGGTGGGTGACCTAAATAAAATCACTCTAGTGGCCAAATTCTTAGAAGCTACATGATAGAAGGAAAAATAAAAAGTAAAGTAACCCCTGCTTGGTTCCCCCTGTAGCTGCATAAATGCCAGGTGTCCCGCAAGTGACCTCTGCTGACCAGGGCCACACTCTGCAGACAGATCTTGGAGGCTGCACTTTGCTTGGCAGCCTTGAGGCTTCCTGGGGGTGGAGGAGAGGCTGTTGCTGGGTTTGCCCATCAGGCAATTCTGCTGCCCAGCACTGCCTAGCTCAGCCCCTCCGAGTGGCTCAGCCCCCAGGCCCTCGACAAAGAGGAAAGTCAGCTGGTGGCAGGGGGAGGTTTGCAATCCACAGCACCAGGATGGGGCAAGAAATGTGAAGAGGGGACAGGAGCGTCCTGGAGAGTCCTGCCAGGCGAAACAGCAGCAGCCCCTTAGCAGTAGCCTGGGTTGCTGCGTGGGGATGTAGCTCCCACCCCTGTCACTCAGCATGCCCGAGAGAAGCTGGGTTTTCAGTGTGGAATCTTGTCATTTGCAGAAAAATAAAAACCGACTAGCAAAACAACAAGAGCAACCTCCGCAGGCCAGATGGAGGGTGTATGAGTTTGCACTTGGGCTGCTCGAGACTCTGCTTGATGCCCTCTGGGGGCTCCAGACTTCGTCTCTGCTCCCCCTTCCACGGTGGAGTGGAGAAGACCATTTGAGTTGAGGGGAGAGGGTCTTGAAACTCACCTAACCCATCCTCCATCTTTAGAAAGCTAGAAGTGAACACACACGCAGTAATGTATCAGCTTGTGATAAGGTCTGTGACTAAAGATAGCGGAGGGTAAAGAAGAGAGCCATGGCAGCGGTAATTCTCAGTTGGATGACCAGACAGGCCCCTCTGTCTTCCCTCCTCCTATACTCTTCTGGCTTGAAAAGGTTTCTGTAGCTTTTCCTTGCCTCATTCATAGGCGCTAATGACCAGCTGGGGGTTGGCTGAGTAGCTACTCAGATAAAAAGGTTTCCCCCTGCACCCTCCACATGTTTTGCTTCTGAAGCAGATGCAGTCCCAGCTAAGGGAGCAGGTGCAAAGCTCAAATCCTGATTAAGAGCAAGTATTCCCATCTGTCTACACAGCTTGAAACAGCTGGCTGGCCAAGTCTGTAGGCAGGAAAGGGGCTGCCGGGAGCTGCTGGATAGCAGGAGCAGGGGACAGGGGTAGGGTGGGGAACGGAGGCTGTCAAGCTAGGGTTGCCCATCTCCTGCTCAGGCAGCCTGACTCAGAGGGGAACAGGCAGACAGAGGGGCACAGTAAGTCAGGCCAGGTCCATTGCTGCGAATACATCTCAACTTTCACTGGGCTTCCTGGCTTACCATTAGTTTTTTTTTTTTTGAAGGTGCAATGACATCTCTAAATCTCTTCCTTTCCAAGGCAGATAATAATGGGAGGTGTTCTGGTTCCATCTCAAAGAGAAGACAGAGTTCTTCCCATGGCCCATAAGGCTCTCCACGATCTGCAGCCCCCGCTGCCTGGGCCAGCTACGTCACTTTGGGGCTCAGTGCAAAGCCACCATTGGCCTGCCGCATCCCGTGGTCCCTCCGAGGACAGAGACCTTTGTCTTCTTGTTTTGCTGCGGTGGTCACTCTCCCTCCAGTCCCTGGCACCTGATGGAGGCTGTTTTTTTGTTATTGTTGTTGAGTAAAATCATGGTGCTCGTGTCATGATGTGGATTCCCTGGTGGGTCTATGCGAACGTTTATTAAACTCACTGCGTGCCAGGCATTGGATTAAGCTAGTGGTTCTCAGCCCTGGCTGTACGTGAGAATCACCCCAGAGTTCTGAAAAATCCCAACGCTGGGATCCGTCCTGAGCCAATCGCATCAGAATCCAGCGGGGACGGGGCAGCGAGCGTCTGCATTTTGAAAGCTCCTCAGCTGATGCCCAGGAGTGGTCAGCCCTGGTGCAGAGGCCCGGCTCACAAGGACTTGGTTTCAGTGGTTATTAGTACCAGGCTGATCTAGGCAGTTTATTCACTGCTCAGATTCCCCACAGCCATTTCCCAATGTTTCTGAAGCAGTAACTTTGGGGAGGTGGAGGTGGGGTGGTTATTCTGTTTATAAGATCCCAGAAAATACTGCTTACACCAAAGTCAGAACTTGACTTATCTCTATCTTGTTGAATCCTATGATTGTGCCCATTTTACAGATGGGGAAAATAATCTGAGAAATCGAGTAGTTTGCTCAAGATAACAAAGCAGGAAACTGGCAGAGTCAGGATTCCAACCCAAGGGTCCTGAAGCAGTGGTCCTAGCTTCCCCATGAACTTCTCTGCCTTTCTTACGTGACCCAAACTCAGGTGTGCTCCACTGGATGATTGTAAAAATAAAATAAAGATACGCTAAGGGAATGCATGCAATATTGTATATTTTGAAGGTAGATGAGGTTGTATTCCAGTCCCTTGGTAAGGAAATAAGTCCAGTGTGGGGGGGTGCCAACCCCAGCCCTAGGGTCTCTCACTCTCTAAGGGGCAGAGTTGGGACTCCAGATCTAGCCATTTCCATTAGCAAGCAAATCCTCAAGCGCCTGAGGCCTCCTGGAATCCCTGTTTCTTGACACATAATAGCCCCCTAAGCGGTGATGAAAAAATGAGCAGCCAGAAGGATGGGTGGTGAGCCAGTGAGGGGGTAAACAGGTTCCTGCGTGCACCTGCCCATTTCACGTTTATTTTGCAAGTAGAGGTGTGACCACGAGAGGGCGATATCGGACAAGAGAAAGGAAGACACTTTACCGCTGTTCACAGGACTGGAGAAAACAATGGGTTTGTGGCTGTGCGTTTAAACCCAAAAAGGGAGGGTTTAATTCACCAAGCAATTATATCAGCCCGCTTTTCCCTGAGCTTGCAGGTTCATGGGAGCCTTTCCTAAGACACAGTGACGCGGGAGGCCACCTGGACTTTTCTAGATGTGAAGCGAACAACAGATCAAGAAGGGAGAATCTTGCTCGGTCTGAAAAGTGGATGTTTATAGATAAGAGGAGATATTTTTTTTTTTTAAAGGAAATTTTGTAGCTTCCAAGACTTTTACAACATTGATAGGAGTTAATGTTTTGAGAAATGGTTTTATGATGAAGTCGTATACTGAATTAATTTTCCATAAATAAAACCATACATTTTCACAGATTGTTTTTCTGCCCTGTCACGGGGGTGTGAGCCCTTGGTGAGTACATTTTTTTCCGGTCCTCCTGCTACCCTTTCTTCTCTCCAAGAGCCCCGAGTAAGACTGACCTGGGCTGGAGTCTGAGCTAGGTCTCAGCTCTTGTGCGATCTTGAGTAAGTCACTTAACTTACCCACGGACAATTGATGACCCTGCAGGTCTGCCATGGGGTTTACAGAGAGCACAGGGATGAAGGCCCGGCTCAGTGTCTCTTGCAGAGCCCTCAGTGAATGGAAGCCATTTCCCATGTTATGTTCACTTCTTCTCGGGACCAAGGTAAAGATCGAGAAGCAAATATCTGGGTTTTTTTGTTCATTTGTTTTTGAGATAGGGTTTCTCTACATAGTTCAGGCTGGCCTTGAACTCACTATGTCGCCCAGGCTGGCCTCAAACTCACAGCAATCCGCCTGCCTCAGCCTCCTGAGTGCTGAGATTACAGGCATGTGCAACCACACCCGGCTTGAAAAGCAAATATCTGGAGCTCCTTTCCAGTTCCCTACCCTTCTGCTCAGCTCTTCTGCTTTCCCATTAGGCACCAGAGTTCTACTGTCAAAGCAATAGGTCAGTCTTTGGTGAGAATTCACCAATAGCAGCTCCTTGTGGCCACCACTAACCCCAAGGTTTGCTTTTCAGAAGCTACCTAACCTGGAGAGGGCCCCAAAGGAATGAATTTCAAATGACAGCCTCATCAGATGCAACACCTGCTTAGTGCCGTGATCGGGCCAATTGTGATGATAGGTAAGGAGCACGTACGATGTGCTAAGCATGGTGCTGAAGGTTTTATACACACTGTCTCCTTCGGTTCACACCACACGCCCTAGGAGGTGTTTTTTATGTCCTTTTTACAGATGGGAAAACTGAAGGTCTGAGAACTTAGGCAACTCCACTGAAGTCACATAGCTATTAGGTGGCAAAGCTGGAGTCCAACTCACGTGTGACTCTAACGCTTACCATTGAAAAGAGAACTAGGGTTAAAATGTGTGCACCAGTCATTCTATGCCAGGGTGACTTCCACAGAAAGGGCATGTGTTGGAGAGGCTGAAAGGAGTGGGAAGCCACAGGTGACAGACAGACCTGGGAACACCTGGGAGTGGTGTCACCTAAGCAGTGCTCCTGGGACTAGTTAGGCAGGCAGGGATGAGAGAGGACTAGGGCATCATGGGAACTATCAAGAGCGAAGGCAGCTGGGTATGATGGTGCATGCCTGTAATCCCAGCACTTGGGAGGCTGAGGCAAGATTCAAGGCCAGCCTGGGCTACATAAGTGAGTTCAAGGCCAGCCTGAACTGATAGTGAGACCCTGTTTCAAAACGACAACAACAACGACAACAACAAAACAAACGAGAGAGAGAGCAAAGGCAAAGGGGCTGGAAAACACGGTGTTTGTGGGAAGGGAGGGGCTACCTATCATGACTGCATTGTGCAGAGGAGCAAAGGGAAACACAGAGAGGTAAGACACTTAGCCAAGGTCGTGCAGCTAAGTGACAGGGCTAAGACTGGCACTGCCCTCAGTCTGACTCCAGAGGCCGTGCGGGATGGTCGCATACAGGTCTCATCTCAGTCGCAACCAAGGAAAAGGCTCCCAGTGTCTGTGGTTCTTGGGAGGAGCCCAGGCCGAGCTGCCACCCAGCTGTGTCTCAGGCTCCGCACGTGGATGTTTCCCCACCTGGAAATGCAGTTGTGGCGCGGAGGGCAGAGTGGAAGGGACAGAACGGTGTTTCAGTTCTAAGACATCAAAGGAAAACTATCTTTGCACCATACCTGCTCTTCTCCCTCATGACTTGAGATCAGGCTACTGCCCTGCACCCTTCTACATTTCATAATCTCTCTCATTAACCATGTGCCAGACCTTTGAACAACAGCAAAGTGCAAAGAGGCCGGTTCAGAAGCTCTCAGGTCACGCGGCAAGCAGGAGGGTGCCGGGGGATTTGAGCCCAGCCTGCGCTGCTGGCCACTATCCTATTCTCTGGCCTGGTTTGCTTATCCTGCTTTTTCACCAGCCCCATGAGGCTCAGGAGTCCGGATGGCTGCCACTGAGGTGATGCTGGAGCCTGACTTCCCTGCTACCTCCCACCCTCCCACCTCAGAGTGTCCAAGCCACCACCACTCCTCCAGCCTGTCCCAAGGCAGCATTGTGGAGGGACCCTGCGTGTCCCTGGTACCACCACAGCCAAGGTCCTGGCCTCAGACTCTGATCAGGTAAGAACTTCTGTCTGCAGGGGGAAGGATATCAGGCTTTGCTGAATTTGTGAACCTGGGTTATAAGACCAATAGAGGCATGGCTGGTCCTACATCTGTGACCGCACTGCCATGGTCCTGGAGGGACATGTGTAGGGCTCAGGGCAGTGTCCATAGGCAGCCCAGGCCCTGCTGTTAGCAGAGAAAGGAAAGAAGTAAGGGGAGCCAGGAGGTCCCCTGCTGGGGAGTACCTGGGAATCCTCAAGGCAGTGAGGAGAGTGGAGACATCACTGTGTCTTTGTGGAGGAGAGAAGAAGGAAGTGTGGATCAGCTCATTCATCTACGTCCACACCAACATGCACACACCAGAGCTGGGGATTTAGCTCAGTGGCGCAGCGCCTGCCTGGCAAGTGTGAGGTCCTGAGTTTGATTCCCGGTACAAAACAAAACAAAACAAAAAACCATGCACACACCAAACACCTATTATGCACCAGGCTCTTTGGTAGGCAAAAGAGAAATGGCAGGGGACAAAATGGACAGAATCTTTCTCCTCATCCTACTAGGATGTTGCAGGGTGTAGAATGGAAGAGCCAATGAGCAAACAGATCAAATATGTAAGTTAGATGATGTTGGCAAGTGACATGGATGAAAACAGACCAGGAAAGGGGGCAGAGTTGGAATTTGTCTGCATGTTGTTCCAGGCCAGATGGAGCAAAAATCAAGTCATTTTCCTTTTAAGTAAATGGGTCCCTATTCAGAGAGCCCAGACTATTTCCTTCTAGGTAAAATCCAGGCAAGCTCCAGTTTCTTGCAGGGGATGCACAGAGCCAAACAGACTTAGGAGGGAAATTTTTCTTAACTGCTTTGTGGACTGATTCACTCTGCGCATATGGGATAGGGCCGGGCTTGTGCGTGAAACCAAGGCCTATCCTTGCACAGTGGTGGTGGGTACAGCTGTTCCGTGGGAAGATCTCAGTGGTTGCATGTCTTAGTGCTATGGGCTGCCCAGAGGGTCGCAGAGCTCTGTGGTCTCTTGTAGAGGTGACTGAGCATTGTCCTGACTCTCACTGAAATAGCCAGGAATTCTGGAGTTTGTTTTCCCAAGTATGGCTCTTGCCTGCCGTGTTATTGCATGTTACATGCTGCAACGCTGCCTGCACTAAAACTATATTGGAACCTTCTATTTATGGCCCCCACACAAGTCTGTTTGGAGTCTACTTATAAGGACACCAGCCATGTTGGATTAGATCCCACCTTAATAAACTTATTTTAACTTAATTTCTCCGTGAAGGCCCTGTCTCCAAATACAGTCATGTTTTGGGGTTGAGATTTCAACACATGAGTTTTGGGGGACATAATCTCATCTGTAACAGATGAGCAGTGCCTGGGTCAAGGCTGGGAAACTGTGTTGAGGAGTGTGGCCCCTATCCAGAAGGCCGGAGGCCACTAAGGGTATCATAGGAGCCTCTAATACACTGCATCAAGCCCTTTAAGAGTCCCAGCTCTCATGTAGCTCTCCCTGAGTCCTGAGCACGGCAGCCAGCAAGGGGAAAGGACTGCAGGGAGGCGGAGAGACGGGTTGGGAAGCTGTGGCGATGCTCCCTAGGAGATCTCTGGCAGAAGGAGAGAGCAGGAGGCAGAAACAGCAGCGCCTGTGACAAGTTGCATGTGGGGCAGGATTGCTGGTTGGGGCCACTGGGAGCACCATGGAAACCTCCATTGGAAGCCCTGGTCTGGTGAGGGAAGATGAGTCCAGGGTGGGGTCCATGCTGAATTTGAGGGGCCTGCGAGATATGTGCGTGGATGCAGGTCTGTGTTCCAGGATGGTAACAGCAGCTGTAAGAATGAGTGAGGAAGGAGGCGTGGGGTGATAAACACCCCTGTTCCTAGGCAATTTTCCAGCCCACGTTCTCCTGCCTGAGAATCCTCTGGGGGACTTGGGGGAGAGAGAACCTTGGGTCTCCTGGGTATTTATTCCCTTCCTGAGACCTTAGGGTGTTTAATCAGTTTTTGATACTTAATGAGTCACTAAATTTCCCCCCAAGTCCCCAAGTTGAGTCAGCCAAGGTCCCCTCTAGGGAGGGACAGCAGAGGAGCTCTCAGGCAGCGCCACCACTCACCTTGTTTTTCTGAAGGCAGAGAGGGAAAGTGGTGTTGGACTTCCCAGATGAGCAAGCTACAGTGTCCTGTCTATTGTGGCATGAGTAATGACACCAATGGGCCAGAAGCCTTTACTGGGCTTGAGGGTGTGTGACATGTAGTTTTTGCCTTAAAAACATGTAGCAGATTTGTCTTAAAAAAAAAAAAAGATTTTTTTCTTGGGCCATTTTATTATAAGAACAGCTGACATTTATAGAATCCTCACCAGCATCCAGACAATGCACTAAGCATTTTACTTGCATTGTCTTAGTTCATCTACAAGGGTACTGTGGTGGGAAGCAGCTTGCTCAAGGGCATGTGGTTTATAAGCAAAGGGGCCAAGATGTGGACCCCAGGAGGCTCCCATCATTAATCACCATTGTCCTGTGGTTGCTTCTATGGCTGCCACCAAATTTGTTGGCTCCTGGAGGTTGCCTCGTGGCCAAACACACCTTCAGTTCATCCTACTCACTGGTGACGTGATTCGGTGGCTTAACTCCCTGTATTTTAGTCTCAGTCTTCTCTTTTCTGTAAAATGGGATAATTGTTCCTACTAGAGCAGAATTTTGAGTTTAATGGTAATGACTTATACAGGTTGTGAGGCACTTGGTTATACATCAGGAGCACAGGCAGCACTTGTTGTATGTAGTATTCCCCAAAGACAAGTCAACATCTATCCCATCCCACAGGCCCTTCTTACTATGAGCCCCTTTTTACTTACTTCATGGAGTATTGGATTTAGGATACCCTCTCTGGGACTGGGATTCGCATTTGCAACCACCTTGGCCAGTAGGGTGCAATGGACCTAATGTGACGTTGACTTCTGAGCCTCAGTGATTAACGTGTCTTCCTGGCTCTCTTACTGTCTCAGGACATGTGCCAGGGAGCCAGGAGCTGACAGGTGAGAAGTCTGTTATCCTGTAGACACCATGCTGGGGTGCAAATGGGGAGATCCCATAGAGTGAGATCCAAGGAGCCTCAGCTGGTCCAGTTCCCAGCCCTATGAGCCTTCCCTTCCCAGGCGCTAAATGGAGAGTGACTGAGGCTCCTACTTCCCCTTTTCTCATATACGCAGTGGTGGAGATCAAACTCAGGGCCTCAGGCATGCTAGGCATGTGCTCTATCACCAAGTTACACTACCAGACCAGCCCCATCTTGGAGCTATCTCAGACAGTGCCACGTGGAGCAAAGATGAGCTGTTCCCACCAAGCCCTGCCCAAATTGCAGATTTATGAGCAAGTAAATGTTCCTGATTTAAGACTTTATGTCTTGGGATAGTTTACAAATGCAACACTAAGGCAAACTGAGGCACAACGAGAAGAGATACAAGACTGAAGGTCATATAGCTATGTAGGGGCAGAGCAAAAAAGTTCCCTCTCCTTGCATTCAAAGCCTAGCTCTGCCACTTGCTGATTGTGTGATATTTGGCAAGCAACTTATCCTCTCTGTGCTTTAACTTTGTTATCTGTCTGATAGGAATAAGAATGGTACTCCTTCAGAGGCTTGTAGTGAAGATTAAATCAGATATTTCATTACTGGTGCATACGAAAAAGTCAGTGAGTAGCTAAGTTGACATTTTGGTTCAAATAGTCCATCCTCAGATTGCACACTGGTGAACCCAAGTCTAAGAAGTTCTCACCAGCCACCCCCCGCAAAGGCCAGGCAGCAACCTGCCACCTATTCCCACTGTTCTCTGTAGGGCAGGATTATGAGTGCTTCCTGGCCACCTTCTCTGTCTGTCCCTTGATACATGGTGCTCTGGACTGCGGGCTGCAGTTCTTCTTTTATGAGTGCAGCGAGATTATGTTGGCTTTCTTGGCAGGCACCTCACCCTGTTGACTCACCCTGAGCTGGCAGTCAAAACCCTAAGCATTTTTACCACATGTGCTAGCGTCCAGCTTCGTTCCTTCCCTGGGACTGGCGCAGTTGGAGACTTAAAAGATCATTCTACAGAACTGCCTAGCTTATGCCTTTGCTCGTTATTGTACTTGCTGAGGAAGGAACCCCGATGAGCTCTCTTTAGTTTCCCGAGACTCCCCAGATTCTTTAAATATATCCCCCTTCCTTTTTTTTTTTTTTTAGGTTAGTTTGAAGGACTTATTGGTATTTGCAACAAAAAATAAAGTGTAAATGGACTGATTTCTGAGTGGTGCATACCTAGGGGTGGGGCAGGGATGCCATGGTAGCATGCAGAAAAAGCTAACATCAGGGGCTGTGCCATGTGCCTGTGCCACATCCAAGCCCCTGCACACACTGCAGTGGATTGTGATTCTCTTTGCTGAGTCTGAATAGGGTCTCTGCTTTGATAAACTGCAACCTGAGTACGGCAGAGCTGAGGACAGAGGGCAGAGCCAAGAACAGAGACGATTTTCCAAGAGGTTACTGGCATAATTAATCAGGTTTCTCACAGATTGGTCAGGTGGCTTCTGATCTTCCCAAGCATATTGCCATCTAGCCCATGTTTTTCCAGCTTGCCAACAAGGATGAAATGATATTTTCATGTTGTCTAATTTCTTGCTGAACCACAAATTCTCTGAGTCGCCACATCACTTGATCCTACTAGCATGGCAGTTCTACATATGGTGTCTGGCCAAGTGGTCATTGAGTGGCCCGTGGGCCCCACAGCTGGTGGGTGGGTCAGAGTGGACTGAATACAGTCCCAGAGCCTAGGGGTCATCATTCTGCAGTCAGCAGTGACCTTCCATCTCCCATGGGAAGGGTTTTTACCAGCTGCCTTAGGTTGGGCAACAAAAGTCACAAAGCCCAATGGACACTGATGTGTCCACAGTTCTCTGCAAAGCACTTGGGCAATGTGGAAGAACAGTGCTAACTCAAGCCGAGGCTGAGCCATCTCTGGATACTTTTCCACCTTGGCCTTGAGTCCCCAAATTATGTCTTAATTGATCTCCATTCTCTCCTCCCCCTGACCTGGCTCCCCAGCCTACAGACACTTTATGTTCCACTCTTGGAATGGGAAGTTTCACCCTTACTTTACTTGAATTTACTCAAATATATAATTTATGCACAAAAATCCTTATTCACCTTTGCCTAAATTTTTGAAGTGCAAAGTGAATCATCACCTTCTTTCTTCCTTTCTTCTTTCTTTTGTGCCATCTCTTCCTGGAGGGAATGAATGCAGACTGCTGGGCTGGAAAAAAAAAAAAAAACAGGGAGAAGCCCAGTCTTACAAGGGAGCACTAGAATAAAAAAACACATTGGTTAACATTTTAGCAATGTTATCTCCTGTAGGACTTGCCTAAGCAATAGGCAAGTCCCAATAGGACTTGCCCAAGCTAGCCTAAGGAAGTTAGAGGAGTTGGTTGTTAGAACACAGTTGGAGGAAGCTGGGGGCGGAAAGAGCTGGACCAGAAGCAGAGCTGCCTTGGGACCCTGCAGGAAGGGGCTCCCACCATGCGCACTTCTTCGGGTGCTGTAGTCTCTCATCTTTGCCTCTGTCTGAATGCCTACCCCAATTCCCTCTCCCTCTCTGGACTGCCTTGTACTGCTCTGGTGGATGTATCTATCGTGTGACATCTGGATCCCCAGCCCTATCTATAGCCCAAATGGTGCCTGTGCATCACTTAGAAATGCAGTCCCTTCACAGGATTGTTTTAATGACCATCTGCCAGAGAACTGTATTAAAAACATACAAATAAGCGAGGACCACAGATGTTCAGTGAACCGTGGCACATTTGCACGTGTGACTGCAAGGATGCCCTGGAACTGAGCCTCTACTTCTCCTCAGAAGCTGTCAGTAGGCAAGACCCAACATTCTTGAAACTCAATCCTCAAAGAGAAAGAAAGTCACTGGGCCAGTAGAGGCCAGGTGTCTGCTTTCCTGGGGTTCAGTCAGCTCTTGTTAGGGGGCAGGACATGCTGTTACAAGCATATATTAGGGAAGTGCCTTTGTATGAGGGCTTAATCACATTAATGTTATGGTATTTCTTTGTCAAACATTCCAATTTACGTGTATCACTTAAATACTGAATTAATAAAGCTACGGATAAAAATTCTTTTGCAGGACTAACCTGGGTGTCCCTTTTGGAACTAACTTCCCTGCAGGTCACTAAACACATGATTGTCTGGTACTGCTGCTTAAAATTGTAGGTATCAACTTAAAATTGTAGGTAGCAAGGGTTGCCCTTCACTTGGTAACACTTACCACCCACCCCCATAGAAAACATGGTTCTCTCAAACCAGGTAAATGAAGGCTGTGTTTCCCAGGGTGTGGGTAGAGCCAAGGAATCCAACAAAGGAACAGGTGCACCACACCCCTGCTGGGCTGGATAGCAGAGGATGGAGCAGTTACTGCAGCAGGGACAAAGTGATGGTAGTTGTAGGGATTGTACAAGAGGTTACCCGGTAGGATCTGTGGCCTTTGGCAGGGGGAGACAGCCTGTCACTGCAGAGGGAGCTGGGCAAATAAATAGCTTAACATCATTCTTTTCCTCCTCTCCATTCTTCTGCTACTGCCTTGATGGTTGAATCTAACTAGAAGCCAGAGAATAAGAGATCCCGTTTCAGATCTATGAAGGCTGTGCTCCTGGGGACACAGGGAAGGATAGAAACAGGTGGGAAGTGGATCTGGGAAGAACAAATGGAAAACGTCCAGCACATCTCAAAGTATGTTCCTCCGCCACACGTTTTCCCGTATCACTGCACTTCCCCATTGTAGCTCTCCTGTTTAGCTGTGTCCGCTGGGATGGTGAGCATGTAAACGGTATGGACCTCTCCGTGGTAAATGCTACGTCTGACTTGTCTGCTGCTCTATTCCCAGTGCCTACCACTGTGCCAGCCCCCGTGCTGTGTCCTGGAATATGAATGACTATATATGCATCTGGTGTCCCCTACATGCTATTCTTCCAGAGGGCTTTTGGGCCAGTAAATCTCCCAGTACCCTGCATGGGCAAAAAAAGGCACTATTTGGTGAGTGAACATTCACAATTGAGAGAATGGATGAATCCCAGAGGGTAGAACACTTCGAAAATACCTAACTGTTCATTCCATGATGCCAAGTTCATGTGAGGATTCACCCTCAGAGTCATTAAATTCACCAAGACCTGCTTTTCCTGAGGGTCATGTTAGCATTTCTAGCATTTGTTTTCTCCTGCCCTGTGCCTCTAGCATCTCGGTCTAGTACAATCCCCTTCATTTCCTTACAAGCAACGGTAGTTTTCTTCCCCTGCTCAGGGACGAGCTGTGATCTATGAGACTCTCCCAGGGAATATGCCTCTCAAAGCCATGGATGAAACGTGACTTTCCTTTCTCTCCACTTCTTTCCTTTCTTCTTAAACCAAGCACAGAGAGTATTTGTTGCTTGCATCCAAAGTATACCCTCTGATACCAGGAGGAAGATTCCAGAATTAATCAGGTTAATGATAACAGTTAGCATCAGTGTGCAACTAAGGTGCTGCAACTAAGATGCTGGGCAACTAAGGTGCTAGATACACTGCTTAGGCTCGAACGCTAGCTCTGATGCTTCTTAGCTGTGTGACCTTAGACAAGTTACTTATCCTCTCTTTGCCTCAGTTTTCCGATCTTCAACATGGGAAGATTAAGTGAATTAAAGCAATGCAAATGCTTTCAAAACAGTGCCTGGCATATGGTGACCACTCTAAATATCATCCGGCCTCAATCATCCAAGAAACTTGGGGGAAAAAAATGAGAGGATTCTACTTATTAAAACTAAAGAGAAAAAATATCACAAATCATGGAATGCACTGGAATGAACTCAGTGGTTTCTCAGGGGCTGCTTGTGTCTGCCCGTGCACTCTGATGCTGGTTGGGCACGGAGAAAAGAGATCTGGAGCTGTTTCTAAAGGGGCGTTCAAATATGAGCAGTTGCCTTTTCATTTTTTAAGAAAATCCAGAGACCAATGGCTGTATCTGGTGTTCTTTTTTCCTTTTCTGGGAAAGTTCATGAGTTCTTGGCCCCAAATAAGCTTAGTTCTTTACAGCTTCCCACAAGGAAATTAAATTTTCAGGTCCTGAACAAAAGTTTAGTTATCGCTAATATAATCATTCCTGCTGTCACTGCAGGTCTGGAGGCGCTGGAAGGGAGGATAGGATTTGACAGCAGAGAAAAATAGCCCTCCTCCGCCCTCCCTTTAAAACACTTGGTCATGCACTTACACACACGTGCATGGTGTGCCACACACTCTCAAGAATGGACATGCACAACTGCACATGTCCATGCACAAACAGGTGGTTTTGCTCAGGGATGATTTTTATCCTGGGGGAATTTTTTGAAAACTTCATCTATCATTTTGGGGGTGCCTACCTGGCCCAAGCAAGGAACTGGGGAGAAGGGAAGAAGTAGGTGCTACCAGCATGATTATGTTCTGTTCCTGCCTTCCAGGAAATTCTGTAACAATGTGCTGGGGAAGAGGGTCCTACCAATTTCTAATAAAAGAGTGTAAAAAGGGTGTAAAAAGGGCTACCAGAGCTATTTAAAAGTTGCTAAAGATTGCTTGCTTGCTGGCTTGCTTTTTTTTTAAAGTGTAATTTTGGAGTACTTTTACTGGTGATTGGTTTACTTTTGGAGTTGACCAGCCTTGTTCTGCACTAGTCTGGATTTGAATATTGGATTGCTACTCGTGAGTAGAGACACTATCTGAGTCTTTGTATCCCAGTCTGTAAACAAGGCACTCACATCACTAGCCCGCATGTGTTAAGACCGTGCTCTGCTGCAAACCACAGAGGTCAGGTGGCTGTAGCTTAGCCAAGCAGGAGCTCATTTTTGTCTTGTAAAGAGTAACATAGAGTGGGCAATCCAGGGTTTGCATCATTCAAGGGACTTATCAAGGGCATGGCCTTCTTCCAGCTTCCTCCCTGAGCATCCATGGCTGCTCCAATTGTAGGCAAAATGGCAGTAGTTAAAGAAATGAGCCAGCTGGATCTGTTACCCTTTGAAGAACTTTCTAGAAAGTCCTACTTAGTGACTACACCTTGTACCTCCTTGGTCATAACCCTGCCAAGAAGACTAGCCATATATACAAAAGAAGCTGAGATATTGGATATTTTAACTGGACATATTGTTTTTCTCAAACAAAATTGAGTTCTGGTAGTAAAGGAAGAAGGGGGAGAACCCAGCAGTATCTGCCACACTATGTTGGAGGGGTTCGTTGAGAGCATTTCCTGAGATAATTCATGTTAAACTCTTGACTTTATGTCTGACACTGGTAACTGTTATTATTAGCGGAGACTCCAATGTCTTCTCTGAGGATTCCCCCACTGAAGTGGCAAGTGGAGACACATTCTCCTCGGGGCTCTGGGAGTAACCCTGCCATGGCCACCTCCTGTCTGGGTCTGACTCATGCCCCGTGACTCAGGCAATCTCATCTCTCCAGAAAGTCTTTCCTCACTGTTATGGTTTTCAAAGGTGTCCTCTGCTGTTTTGAAAACCTGTTGCATGAAAGGACTCTGTCTTTCAAAAGCAACTTAATATGCACCTCCTGTTGTAAATAAGTCTGTAGTTGTATGGGTTTTTTTTTTCCCCATCCAGGTTACAAATTTCTTGAGGGGAGGAATTCCATTCTATTCCTTCATGTCTGCCTTGAATCTTTGGTTACTGGTTCTTATACACAGTAGATGGCCACGATGAATAGAATATAGGGCATTCCTAGGTAGCCAGCTATTTTTTAAATGGATGGTAGGGCTAGGAATGTGGTATGCTAGGGGTTTGTTCCCATACATGCAATAACAGATCATGTTTTGGGGGACACTTGCTTTATGTTGGTTTTCAAAGCTAAAGTAGCCAAGGTGACATCTAGTAAACACAGCGTGGTGACTCTCAGAACAAAGAAAGGTGGAAAGCAAGGTTCAGAATGCCTATCTGGGCTCAAGTATTCACTCATTTATCCAGTCATCCACCTACTGAACCCCTGCTGAATGCTAGGCAGTTCTGATCATGGCTTCCCCGCTTCCGTGTTATTTCCACTCCACCCCATCTTGAGGTAAAGTGAACCCCTTGACTCAGCAATCCTCACTTTCTTCAGATTTTAAGCCAAGGGGACTTCTCTGGGCCCATCCATTTCAAAACCTCCCCTAAACCTAACTCAGCCACTTACTTTGCAGGAGAATCCTGTCAAATAATTATGAAGCAAGACTGGGAAGCAGGATTACTGTGGGTGGGAAAGCCCCATACTTACCTGTGCCCTTTCTAGGCAGTGCATGCCCTTGTCCTTCCAGATCCCTTAATGAACTACCGGCACCCCTCGCCCCCTTATCCAGTAGAATGGAAAGGATTTGTCTTTAGGCAGATTTGGATCTCATTCCTCAAAATGAATGAGCTCAGCCAACAATTTTTGAGCTCCCGTTGTGTATACAGACCTGTGTCGGCACAGATGACAAGAACACAGCCACGTGCGGGGGCTCTTTCTCTCTCTCTTCCTCTTCTTTCTTTCCTCCTTTCTTTCTTTCTTTCTTTCTTTCTTTCTTTCTTTCTTTCTTTCTTTCTTTCTTTCTTTCTTTCTTTCTTTCTTTCTTTCTTTCTTTCTTCTTTCTCACTTTTGTGGTACTGGGGATTCAATTCCAAGCCTTGTGCATGCTAGGTAAGCACTCTACCACTGAGCTACATCCCCAGCCATGTGAACAAATTAATTAACTGATTAAATATTTATTAGGCTAATTAATAAGGGAAACTTTATCTTTGTGAGACTGATGGAATACTCTCTGTGTGCTGGGCCCCACGCTTACTGCCTTCAGTACCCTTTCCCCTTGAGATCTTTGAGGAGTCACACGAGCACCCTGAGACAGGGTGAGGATAGAATACTTATCATTTACCTTCTCCTTACCTCCTGCTTTGTACTAAACTCATGGAAGAGTGAGGAAGTCTGGACGTCTAAAATCAGGACCTGGTGTTCTGAGAAGAGGTCACTTATCTGTTGGGAGACCTCATGACAGAGCAGGGCAGCTTCAGGAGAGCACAACAGTGGCATTTTTAGGTGGAGAGGGCCAGGAGATTGTCCCCCCACACCCTGGCCCAGAGCCTCAGGTCAGGGCACAGATGGGACCTCACATTTCCCCATGCCTCTTGGTAGGAAAGAGGAAGTTAAGATGCCAGAGCCAGGAGGTTGCCATGGGGTGACTCTTATGTGGATTGAGGGACACTGCAGCACGCTTTCACATAGAAGGGCGAAAGCTGAGGCTCAGAGAGAAGACACAGAAGGTCTCAGGATCAATGGGGCCACGGAGAGGCTGAATTGTAAGGAGGACAACCTAAACTTACTGTGCCACAGTGACATCAGGAGTGGACACTAAAAGTGGATGTGACAGGGGGAGAAATCAATCCCCAGGCCTGGAAAGAGGATATAACTTAGTCAGGAATCGGGTGATACCTCAGCCAGGTAAGACAATAGGTGTTATCTGGGACAGATGACTTTCTATGAAGTAAGAGCATAGAAAAAAGCCTCTCAGAACTTAGCTTTCCTCCAGAGAGAGAGAGAGAGAGAAAAAACTTTCAGTGCAATTGAAAAAATGGTGCCAAAAAGAAGAGCTTTACTCAGAGCAGTAAAAGTGCTAACTCAAAATGTAAAAATTAAGTATTTTTTTTCCTTTTGCAGAAACAGTGGTTCCAGAATTGTGACTGAATTTTATATCCACAACTGGAATTTAGGTAAAAACATCCACCAATATTTCCATTTCTAGTCTTCTAGCCCTGGCTTGCTTCTCAGAGAGCCTCCTTATATTCTGAAGCACCTGCCAGGGCCAAGGTGGATATTAAACCTATGAATAATGGCTGAGACTTCATCTTTAGACTCCACGCTTTCCCGGAGGGAGAAAGTATTTGCATTCACCTTTTAATCAGTGGAGAAGCCAGAGGATGACTCATAGCTCAGAGCTGAGGAGGAGGTCATGATACCCTTGACTAGAGTTACTTCTAGGTATGGGCCCAGCAGTCTCATGAGAAGTGCATACCATGAGGCAAGGAGTGCTGGGAGGAGAGATGGTAGTTACTTGGACGAGGCTTCTTCCTTTCAGTCCCCCATTATTACCCTGACCTGGGTTCCAGTTCAGAAGTTCAGCTTCCATCTCAAACACCCACTCCCAGATTCACACGCTTACACACAAAGCCCTGCCTCATCACCAGGGCTGGGATGACCCTTGCTGAAAGGGCTTTTCCTCTTCCAAATTCAGGAAGAGGAAGGAATTGTAGAAAAAATACAAACAAAAACCTTACTCTGGTAGCACTATGGAGGCAGGAAAAAGACCAGAAGTTGCCAGAGGTTAGACGAGACAGAGGGATAGGTAGGTGGAACACAGAGACTTTTTAAAGCAGTGAAACTACTCTGTACGATGTCACAATGAGGAACATAAGTGTCACTAGACATTTGTCCAAACTTATGAAACGTACAACTCTGAGCGTGAGCGCTAATGTAACTGTGGACTTGGGTAGAAATGGTGTATATAGAAAAATGTGAGTTCATCAGTTGTAATAAGTGTTCCCCTCTGGTGGGGGATGTTGACAATGGGGGAGGCTGTACAAATGTGGGGGCAGAACCTATATGGGTTATCTCTGTACCTTTCTCTCAATTTTGCTGTGGACCTAAAATTACTCTTAAAAAAATAAAGTTTTTAAACAACAGCATTCACAATAATAATCACCCTTCATCACTTAGTTTAAAGAGAGAAGTAGGGGGAAACTTCCCCTTCCCTTCCATTCCCTTCCCTTCCCTGCCCTTTCCCTTCCTTCCCTTCCCTTTCCTTTCCTTTCCTGAGTATAAAAATTCTACCCAATTCCTTTCACGATAAATGATGTTGCTGGGGAATCGAAATGGAGCAATCCCCAATGTGTGCATTCAGCTTATCAAAACTCAATATACTGCCTTACAAAGCAGATCAATTAAGTGGTGATTATGCACTTTACTGGCAATTGCATTACTTCAACCCAGGATTCCTTTAAGCAGCAATTCTCTAGTACATTTATGCATTTGCTTATATAGATCATGAGTATTTAATGGAAGGTCAAGAGAGACAAAAAACTAGAGTTCAGAGCCATTGGTGCTATAAGTCTGGGAGAAGTAAAGAACAAAGATGAAGTACCTTTGAAATCATATAAATCAGTAGGGAAACAGGATGGGTTTACTAAGTTTAATTCATACACAATTTTGCATAGCATTGTAAAATACTAGCCTTTGCAAAGACATAACACTTATTACTATATCCTGAAATAAATGGTTTATTGGTATGAATTCTCACATCAGCTGTGGTAGATATTATTCTTATTTTATAGACTAATAAACTGAGGCCCAGGATAGTAAAAAATTGTCAAAGTCATAGGTGTTTCAAGTTCACATTACTCCATTGATCAGTGGGTCATAAGCTGCCACTTTTTCCCTTCTGGTGTGAAGCACAAAGGGTTAATCAGCATTCACTCCTCTATTTGAGAAATGTTCTTTAGAAAGGAAACTATTTTTGGATAGAGTGAATTAAACAGTAAACATGAATCTCGCTGTTAGTTTATTTTCTCTAAGTGCACACCCTCCTCCAACCATAATTCATCCAGGATGTGAGCTGGAACTCATTAGAAGTCACTGGGCTTGGGGGAGAAGATAAAACCATGATTAAAGATATCTGAGCCCTTTAGGACAATGCATTATCTTGGATTTCATTTTTTAATAGAAGACACTAATTCACACAAGCATTCCCTGGGGCAAGCAAATGATGCCTTATAGTTGTTGCTGGAGTTTCTGAGCATGAACTTGCTCCTGGGCTGGGCTGGGTACCAGGTCTGCATGGAGGTGCCAGGCCCAGGAGCTCCTGGAACTTCGATCAGCCTGGTCTTATGTGAGGATGATCTCTTGCTGTAAAATAGAATGTGGCTCCAATTTGTCCCTCATGAGTTGGCTTTTTAATTTTAAGTATAAAATTCTCCTCTTCATGCCAATGGGAAGGCTTGGCCCAGAAGGTCAGGTTCAAAGCATTAAAGTAGGTAGCAAGTGGCAGAGAGGAGAGAGTGGTTATTCTGAGAGCCAAATCCTCCCAGTTTGGAAAGAACGAAAAACTGATGCATGGTGGGCTGTGGTGTCTAGATTGTAAAAGGGTATAGTACTTGCGTTCCCTTCAAATCTATGATAGTGAGGTTAGAAAGGCAGAGCAGGGAAAGGCATCCTATAGCTCAAGTCCCTCCTATGTGTGGGATGTTGGAATTGTAAACCACAATGCTAGCTAAAAGAGTGCTGATCACTTACCAAGTGCCAGACATTATGGCAAATGCATCAAATACTGGGGTAGTCCATGAAGCTGGCATTGCCAAGATCTCCATTACAGAGTCGAGGGAGCTGGAGCATAGAATAACAAAGTGACTCCCCCAAAATCACATGGAGCTCAGGGTTTTGGATCCAGGTAGTATAATTTTAATCTTTACACTAAACTGTGGCTTGGATGTGTTTTGAGTGTGCCCTCCAAAGTTCTTCAGCTGGAAGTTTGGTCCCTAACATGGAAGTATCAAGTGGTGGGACTTTAAAGAGAGGGGGCCCAGTGAAAGATGATTAAGTCATCGGGGGTACCATCTTTGGAAGGGATTAATGTAGATTTTGTGGCACCCTAGCTAGTTTCCATGAGAGTGGGTTGTTATCAAAAGAGCAAGCCTGGCCCCTGAATCTCTCCTGCTGCCCATGTCACAATAAGACTGCTCTTGTGAGTTCCCACCAGGGGGCCACCTGCCATGTTTGATGTGGCCAGAAGGCCCTCATCACAGACCCAGCAGACAGGCCCCCCAATCTTGGACTTTTGGTCTCCAAAACTATGAGGTATATAAAATTCTTTTCTTCTTACATTGCCCAGCCACAACTATTTCACTATAGCAACAAAAGATGGGCAAAGGCCCACATCCAACCACTATAATCTTCATCTATAAGATGGAAATAATTACATATCTACCTCATAGGGTTGCAGTCAAGATGAAATTATGTCATAAATAAAAATGCTTAGCATACGTAATTCCAGGCCCACAATAATAGCTTGTTAAGTAAACTGAGTTTGTTTAGTTTGGAGGAGTTAATGAGAATAGGAGACTGAATTATTGCCCTCAAATATTTAAAAAAACTTCTAATGATTCTCTTATGTTTGATGAGTATTGAGCTTCTACAAAGCCATATAAGGCTTTGTATTATTCTTAAGTCTATAGCATAAGAGAAGAATAAAATTTAAACAAGAGAGATTTGGATATAAAAATAACCTGACCTTCATACTGGGTATAAAATTTCAGAATAAATTATTTCAATTAGTTGTGAAGGTTAAATTCATGATGTTACATAGAGAATTACTACGTGAAGACTGCCCTGAAGAATTTCGCAGGTTATGTACAATAACAAAGCAGGGGCTTCCATTTACACAATAGTATGTGTGAACGGTACTCCCTAGAGTTGTGTAATATGCAGTCTGTGTAGCCCCTGGTGGGAGTCCTACCTATTTTCTCTGAAGTGTGTATATTGAAAATGATCCTACTCCAGCTAAATGAATTAATGGCTTTGAATGAAAGTTGAGAGTAAAGATTATAATCTAAGATAGTTATCTGAGAAAAATAAATACATGTCTTGCATATGACTCACCATTCAGAATTTCAGGGCAGTCATAAATAATAGACCAAAGCCTTACAATCTTTCTCAACACTATACTCCATAGTCATATCAATATTCAGAACTGCTACTTTAACTAAAACACAAAAGCTGTTTAATCTAGTGGTTAGTAATGTAGACGGGAGTTAGATGCCAGGTTGAAACCAAGTTCTGTCACTTTTTGTGCTGGTGAGCATTATGAACCAGAGGGAAAGTTTCTGGCTGCTAACAGCAGAAACCAAACTGGAAATGTTTTAACAATAAGAAAAAGCTATTATCCTCTTTTTTTTAAAACCCAGAATGTGTGTACACACAGACATACCCTCTATGTTTTTAACGCCTCTGGTGTTGGGTACATCGTGCGATTGCCATGGTCTGTCCTGGTGTGGGATGCTGCAGGATGCTGATGGTGTCTTGGGAATGTACCCAAGAGATTATGCAGGGACGCCTCTTAAAGAACACTGTGTCATTGGTGCTCCATATAGTCTAGAGGACAACTGTGCATAAACTTGAACATTGGTGTCTCTTAGAGGACGAGTGGTTCAGGAGAGTTACATTCTCAGTGGGTTAAGATTTAGAAATGCCTCGACTAATTGGCTTCCTTTGTATATTTATTATGAATATATATTTCTTTTAAAAACACATTTATTCATGAATGTGCCATAGGGATACGCTATATAAAAACTAGAATCTCCATGTAAATAAGTCTACATGTACTCTTTTACTAAGTATAAAGTAAAAATTCTAAGTGCTAAGAGAATATAGTGTCATAGTTGGCTTGGTATTTTTTTCCTTAGACTCAGTGTAATGGTGCATGTTATAACTGATGGCATCTTAGATTAGGAGAAATGCAGCGTGTCATATTACACGAAGGCCAGAGGGAAGGCAGCGTCAGGGTTGGCTAGTTTGGCGGCTCGACATTTAAGGACACGGCTTCTTTTTATCTAGGAGCTCCATGCTGATGGCAGTGTCCAAAAGCAGGACATGAGTCTCTCTCGTGGGTCTACTTTAGGTCAACGTGAATTCCTTGCAGATTTGACTTCACATCTTACTGTCTGTAATTGTGCCTCACACACATAGTCAAGACCAGTGAGAATGGGATCACGGTGTGTAGGCCAATGGGGGCTTATTCCTGAATCTAGCGGGGGACTCCAGCTCCTGACACACTTGAACAAAACCTATGTTCCTCTAGCAAGAAAGAAAGAGGAGGAAGATGGATAAGTCAACTGGAAGTGTCTGCCGTGCTCAGCAAATTGCTAACCTTTTCTTGTTTTATCTGCTTACGTATAAAATGGCAATAATAATAATAATAGCTATCTCAAAGGATGACTTTAAATATTAAATAATACAGGCAAAATACTTACAATAGTACCTAATACATGATGAGGACTCAAAAAGTGTTAATGATTTATTGATATTAAGTACTCTTTCAGTTGTTATTATAATGTCACCTTAAATCTAAATAGGTGAAGTTAGAACCTGCCGTTGAAGAAAAGGAAACTATGGGCCTGAATTAACCTGAGATATTGGACACATAGTAGCTGATCAACAAGGTTTTTTTTTTCTTGAGCAAGTCTTCTGTACTAGGTATTGTTCCTAATCTACAAAAATTTTAAACACAACCACTGAGGAATTTATGTTGTGGTTGTAGGGGCAAAACTTACACCAGGAAAACAAGTAGAGAGTCTGTTGGTTTCTACCCTGAAGGGCACATGTTCTTCCCTCCCCTGGAACACACCTGATCACCAGCTCTCTCCCATCTTAGCCTGGTGAAGCAATACTCCTCCTGCTGTGTCAGCTTAGTTGTTCCCTGACCTCAAATTTTTCATGACATGTTTATGCTGAGTGCTTTCATTATCTCCATCATAATAGCAATATTCCACTGAAATCTGCCAGTCTTTTGTCAGGCTTCCGCACTAGATTATAAGCTCCATGAAGGCAGGGATCATGCCTGTTTGTTTCCTGACTGCATTCCTGTGTATGGGGCCTGACATGATGCAGGTGGGCAGTGTGAGTGAATATGTTTCACTTAGGAGTCTTTCGGAAGTACAGATATAACTTGGTTTATTTTTTTTATGTATAGATCTTGTAATTGAAAACCTCAGGGGCTGAGCTGATTTTCAGGAGTGGCTTGATGCAGGAGCTTCAAATGATGGCATTAATATTCTTTCAGATCTGCCTTTCCTGGTGCTGGTTTCATTTCCAGGTTTCTCCTGGTGTTCTTGGCACCTCTAGGTTCCAATTAAGCTCAGTAGCAAAGAATATGTGCCTTTTCCCCACTAGTTCTACCAAATATCTTATTTTACTGGGGTCACTTGTCTGTCCCTGAAAGAATCTCTGTGGCTAGAAGTGGAACTGAGGTAAGATTTTCCTCCGCTGCACACATGTAGGTTAACATAGTCTGAAAGTGAGGAAGGAAGTGATTTCCAAGGAAAAATTTGGGATAATAGATTAGAAGAGGTGTAAATAGATGCTGGACCACAAAACAACACATATTCACTGTAGAATGAACACACAAATGAATGAATCATACAGGTAATAAAATTAGGATAGAGAAGAAAGTATTTAATAATGCATTTGTGGCTGGGCAAGACAATGGCTCCCCAGAGATGTTTGTGTCCTAATCCCTGGAATTTGTGGATATGCTACCTTATGTGCAAAGAGGAATTTGGGTTCCAGATGAAAATAAGGTTGCTAATCAGTTGACTATAGAATAAGATTAGCTGGGTGGACTCATCGTAATCACAAATTCTTAAGAGCAATCAGGGGAAGAAGAGAGGGTCAGAGTGATGCCATATGAGAAGGACTCAACCCATTGCTCTTGTCCGTGATGATGGAGGAAGGAGATGAGAACCAAGAGATCCAGGCAGCTCCCAGAAGCCAGAAAAAGAAAATGATGGATCTCTCCTAGGGCACAGTAACCCTGTCTGCCTTGAGTTTAGCTCAGTGAGACCCATTTTGGACTTCTGACCTGTAGAACTGTAAGATAATAAATTTGTGTTGGTTTAAGCCACTGTTGTGGTAGTTACAGCAGCAATCAAAGCTGATGAAGTTCAAGCAAGATAACAGATCATAAAATGAGTGAATGACGAATGACACAGAACCATGTAATGAGATCAGAGGTAAAGAGAAGAGTGCCATAGAGTTCAAAAGAGGGAGACATCTTGCTTGGTGTAGTCAAGAAACTGTTCTTGGAGGAGGCAGCCTTGTAACTGGGATATATTATGAGTTTCACGGAAGGAGATGGATTTTCGGCTGAGAACAGTGGAAAGCTAAAGGCAGGAATGAGTGGGCGTATCAAAAACCTCACTGAAATTGCAGGCTGTGGTTGGAAAAGGTACAAGATGGGGCTGGGTAGAAAGATGGGGGCTGATAAGCTGATAATCTTGGTTAAGAGGTTTGCGTTTGTTCTGGTTAGTAGTGAGAAGGGAGTGTAGGTTTTAGCTGAACCCTATCATATGGTGAACACCGCGGTGCCCAGGAAGCACTGGGGACAAAAGAAGCCAGAGACGGGCTAGGCAAGCAGCATCGGGAGGGCAGCCTGTCTGCTGGAACGTGGCTGAAACTCTGCGGCTGAATGGAAGTAGAGTAAAAACAAGGGGCAGCAGAGAACATGGAAGACAGGGTATCCTTACTTGAGGCCCCTAGATCCTCTCTAGCTCTGTCCATGACTTTGGGGGGGGCATCAAGGAAACTTCCAAGATTCAATACAAAATTTGTGGTTTTGTGAGTTTTCCTAGAGAGGAGACTATATCCTTTATTAGAATTGCAAAAGGTGTAATCACTGATTAATTTTTAAAATACACTTCATTGAAAAATAATGTTGTATAAACAGTACACATATCATAAGTATACAGCTTGCTGGATTTGCATAAAGTAAATACATCTAAGGATCTGGTCCCCCATGTTAAAAAGTAGGCAGAATTCAGCACCCCAGAAATCCTCTCCCAAGCACTCCAGGAGTCCCCTCCCAAACCCCTCTGCTCCCTCCTTTCTTCCTGCCAGGGCAACCACAATCTTAATTTCTAACTCCATTGTAAAGTATTAAGCCAGGGCTGCATCACATTCAGCTCCATAAGAATTAGGCCACCATTCCTAAGAGCAAGTCAAGGCTAGAAAACCACAAATCATGGCTTTGCTCCAGGAGATTTCAGATAGAATTGGATGAGAAAAACACTTCGTTTCTTTTCAAACATCTCCACATTGCTTCAGCACTGGCCAAGACCACTCCAAGCAGGGCCCTCTCCCAGTTTTTGACCGTCTGACGTGTGGCCAAAGCCTGAGCTTTCCCCTAGGACTTAAAATCTCTGTGTGTCACTCCATTTGCTACATTAGTCATCATAATCCTGGGGGCTGGATCTTGGGAAGAACAAAATCTAATTTGGGCATTTCATTTTATCAGTTGATCATTATTTGGTTTCCTTTCTTGGTTCAGATTCAAGGGTCAAGAACACAGGCTCTTAAGTACATAGTTACTATGGTGTGCGTTTTATGCTGCATCAAGTGGCTAAAATGTGTTAGAGGATAAGAGGATTAGACAGCAAATAGTGTCTGATAAATTTTAATGGGAAGACCTCCTGCGAGGATGGTATAGTGCATTCCAGCAGACCTGAGGCCAATAGAAACATACATGGGCTGTAATAGGGTTCAGAACCCATCTGTTTGCCTCTTCAAACAATAGTCAAATGAATAACAGTAAATGGATTTCAGATTCGGCTTCCGCCAAAGCTCCTAAAAGCAGGGAAACCAAGCAAAAAGAAATTAGATGAAGTTTTCATGACTTCACCAAGAATAATGGACACTGGCAAGGGAAAGAATCCAAAAAAGAAAATGAAATTTCCTCAGAGAAGCAGAGAGGGAGAGGAAGGGAGCAGAGGTAACAATGCTATCCTTGGCTATGTGCCAAATGCCCTGTCCTTCCCAGTGGCCACATTTGGTGTGCTGGTTGGCAGTCTATTGTGACAGGTCTCCAGGGTCTGCCCTAGGTCTCCAGTTCTGTCAGGATGTTGTTGTCTTGATTTCTGTTGGGCTTGACATCAGCTGGGGTTTCAAATTCTTTTTGTTTTGGAGAGAGTTTCATTATCATGGTGTGGTGGTTAAGCTTAATTGGTTCAATTTGATTGGCTTGAGAGCCCCTGAGGGGATTAGGCAAGCAAGCTTTTGGGTGTGTCTGGGTAGGTCATGGAGGTATGACCTTGGGTACTGTATGCAATTCCTGGCATGTTCCTCTCTGGCACTGTTCCCTTGTTCTTTTTCCCAGCCACCATGAACAGAGCTGCTTTGCTCTGTCATACCCTTCTGCCATGATGTTTCTGCCTTAGAGGCAGACAACTAGGGACTGAATGGACTGAAACCATGAGCCAAATTAAATTTCTCCTCTTTTAATTGGTCGGTGTCAGGTATTGTGTCTCAGTGATGAGAAAACTGATTAATATACATTTGTCCTGACCCTGGGAAAGACTGTGAAGTAGGTAGAATTTGTTTGGGAAACTACTCCCTGCCCTTCTCCCCTCCAAGAGATTTTCTTTGCATTTTTCCTGTGCTACTTCTTACATTCATCTTCTTCTTCTTCCAATACTGAATTGGCCCCACAGACCAGGGAATCTCCAGTCTTTTCCAGGGCCTGGGTTGAATTTTAATGTTAAAAAACCTATCACAATAGAGATGGTGCTTTCAGTGTCACCTGCTTTTTTTTTTTAATGATGGAAAAAGCTAATAAGATTTTAGAAGAGCTCTTATAAGTGTTTATTTTTCCTAATTATGCTAGGAAATAAATATGATGTGTTTATTTTAAAATAAATAAGTAGCCTAAAAGATAAAAATGCTTTAACACAGAACTAAAGGTTCCCTGGAAACTTCCATTTAAATGTGGCAAAGTGAACAGATCTATTAATCTTACTTGCCTCCCTAAATCCAGTTAAACTAACACTAATTAAATAAAGACACCCTGGGAAAATGAGAAAAGTCAACAGAATGGAAAATGGTACTCAGAAGTATTAGGGTCTGCTCGAAGAGCAGGTATGGTGATACATAGACACCTATAAGGTGAAGAAGGGGTGGCGAGCCATAAAGAGCAAGCTGACCTGTCCCATAGGAGCTCTGGAGGTTTAAGAACTGGAGGCAGTAGGTTCTTCTATAAGCCAGGGTGTGGGTGGACTTGAACCCAGGAAGATGGGTTTAAATTTCTGATTAAGAAGTAGTTAAATCCTATGCCAGTCAGTATCCTGTCACTATAGCAAAACACCTGAGATAATTAACTTACAAAGAGAAAAACTTTATCATGGTTTGTAGCGGTGTTGGCAACTCTTTTAGAACTTTCAGTGGTACAAGCAGCCCACTGTGGCATGTGTGCTATAGGTTTGCCACCACTGGATTCTAGTGTTGGAGCTACCAATCCATGATCATTTGACTGTTCTTGATAATCCCTCTCTGGCTTTGGCGGTAGAGTCTCTGCCCTTCTATACATTTCCACCTTAGGGATGAGAAGAAACCTGTCCCCTTAATTCCCATAGTGCCGAGAGGCTAGGCTGCAATTTCTGAACAGGATGTAGAGATGGCTGGGGACACTGGAAGAAGAACAGACATCAAGGGACAATACTGCATGGGGGAGAACCACCTTTGGGCTTAGCATAGATCTGCCTGCTGGTGGCCTTCTTTTCTGTGACTGGGAGCAGCAACAGTTTCTTCATCACTCCCTGCTTCTGAAAGTGTCCTAGATGGCTTGCAAATTGATTCCAACTCCAGAGAAAACAGGAAGTGCTTCCCCTGTGGTCTTTTCTCAGGTAGTGGGAATATTATTTTCTTCAGAGTAAACCCTACCCTCTCCCCAGAGCTTTGGTCAAGCCCTGTGCCTCAGACAAGACTATCACGACAAGGTTTCGATGGGTATGCTTCCTCAACTCTGAGAGATTCAGCCTTACTTATGGCCATTTTGTCACCCAAACAAGAAAGGATGCAACTAATAATACTACCTGAGATTGGGAGTTGGGATTTGTCTCTCTATGCTGTGCCTGCCTAACTGAGGTAGGACCAATAGATAAGGCTCCACAGCTAGAAGGAAATCACCATCCTGACAGCAAACCAGTGCACAATAGTCATATGCCAAAAAAGAAAAAAAAAGAAAAAGAAAAAAAAGTAGCTCTTGTATGTGGAAGATATGGCTTAGGCTTAAGGCTACTAAGGCTTTTTCTTCCTATTCTCAATCTGAATCTAAATATTGGAACTTACATATCCAGGCATTTATACAAGGAATGGAAGACATAGATAGAGGATGTGTCCATTTGTCCAACCAGCAAGGTGGGAAAGGAAGGCAGGCTTGCCTCAGCCATCTGGCTGTGGCTGGGTCAGGAGAGCCAGCAAGAGTGACTCTGCTCATGGTGAATGTCAAGGTGTGGTCCACCAAGTAAGCTTCTCATCCATGTGGAGGAGTAGGTTGGGGGTGGAAAGATGGACGGAAGTATGTCCTTCCAGAAAGAGTAGAGGGAAAAGATTCTTTTAATACTTAACATGGTATTCAATGCATGATGGCTGCTTAGTAAATACTTCTTAATAAGGAGCAGGAAATGATCAGGATGTAATGAGAGGCACAAAAGGGAAAGAGCAGAGAAAACTTCATGGAGGAAGGGGCATTTCCATTTTCTACATACAGCCCATCTGAGCTTTTGTGGTTAGAACATTTCCTGAAATAGCTAATGACCACAAGTAGTAGAGCTGTAGAATATTATTACCTGTTGAGTGTTGGCTGAAAATGTTGGGTCAATTAGTAATTGTCATCAAAGTTTATATAAATAAATGATAGGATCTGGAAGACCTTACATTTCATCCCACTAAAATTACCTCATAAAACTTGGGCCCACTGAGGGATTACTGACAAAAGGAAAAGTAAATTTCAATAAAGCTTCTTTGTACACTTAGACTAACACTTGAATCACATCCAAAAATCATATACTAAATATGGTGCCTCTCCACCCACCACTCTTATCAACAAACCATCCCTACAGGCAGCCCACACCCACACATGGATTTTGGATGACAGGTGGCACAATTGAAAAACTTGTATGTTTCCCAGAGATGGTGGCAAGACGCAAGTAGGACCCTGAGATGTGAGGCTCGTGTGTGCAGAAGGACTGGGTGAGGAGCATACAGATGATGGGGGGTACACCCTTTTGGCTTGTTAGTTAATAGCTCATTTATCACCTTGGGTCTCTGTTAAAAGGAAACATTTGACTCTGATGTCTTGAAGAAATTGCCTTCCTAGGGAAAGAAGTTATTGATAGAAATTTAGGAGTGTTATGGAGATACTCCTAAAATTTGAAGATGACCAAATTTGTGAAGTCTTAAAAAGTCTCCTCCTGTAGTCCTTTGTGAAATAATACTGAGGTGGACTCAATCTGCGCAGGCCTCTGTTAAGAAGCTGGTATTTCAAACATTAGGTAGACCAGATGGCTTTACTCCAGACCAGCCCTTCACACCCCACTTCATCAACAAAGCTATCCAGTGATCCAGGGCTTTCTCAGAATGATCATACTGATTACATTAGTTAGGGTTTTCCATAAAAACAGAATCAATTGGAAGGCCTGAGATCTAGGAAGACAGGTGCTCAAGGGCAAAAGAGGACGGATGTCCCATTTCAAGCAGAGAGAGAAAATTTACCCTTCCACTGTCTTTTTGTTCTTTTCATGTCCTCAGTGGATAGGATGATGCTGACCCACACCGGCGAAGGCAATCTTCTTCACTCAGCCTACTGATCCATATGCTAATCTCAGAAATATTCTCACAGACATACCCATGAATAACGCCTTACAGATAACCAGTCAAGCAGATAGGTAAAATTAATCACAACACTAACCTCACCCTCTTGTTCATGGGGCAGGTTCTGGGTGCTGTAAGATAGAGGAAACCCTTAGAATTTGTCACCTTTCCTTGGGCATGCTAGATACTGAGCCTCAAATTTGTCATCAAGGCTCACCTGCCTCTTCCTCCATCTTTATATTTAATTCCTTCTCTTATGCTATGAAGGAACATCTGGCACATGGTAGAGGGCAAGGAGGCACAGCTGTGGTTGGCTCCAAACTCATGTTAACCAAGTCTGGAAACCTTGGGAGAAGCACAGACGCTACCCCCCCATCCAAATTCAGAAGGCTGAAAACTCTGGCTACCCTTTGAACTAACCACTCTAGCCAGGAGCATGATACTTCCTTCAGAAGGATGGGCAGGATGAATATAATACTTCCTTCAGAAAGATGGGCAAGGAGCTGAAATTGGTGCTCCAATCAGACTCATGTGGGAAGCATAAGGAGGGACAGTGAGTCCACATAGAAAGGTGGAGGGTGGTTGGGGAGTATGAGGTAAGAAGGCTGTTATCCAAGAACCCCAGGAGAGAGATATTAGATAAATTCAAGAGGCAGATCTCCCTCAAGCTTGGGAAGCTAAAAAAAAAAGTACAATAAGGTTTGGAGTGAAAAGTAAGAAGCAGAATTTATAGAAATTTTGAAGTAGAAGTCAAAGTCCTCAGAAGATTTAGGGTGCTGGAGGCTTTAATTGTGTATGGAGGGAAACTGTTAATGGCATTGGCCAGGATTTGACCCAGCTGCAGTACATGTGGGTGTGCGAGCCCACCCCTTCTCTGCCTTTGTGAAAGACAGTAGATTCTTCCTGGTTAGATAGATAAGGTTACTGGCCCTTGATGGTTTCATGGCTTTATTTTCTCTAACTTAAGGAGAAAGATACCAGAACTTCTTTTCCACTACATTTTAACGTTTCTTTTCCAATGGCAGTCACAGAACTGGTAGGAAGATAGCCGGTTTAGCCACTTATATTTAATATATTTGTTTATTGAATTCAGAAATCCAGAAAGGCAGACTACCTCATGGTGTGATGAGTGTTGAGGGGACCCCATGGTTATAGAAAGAGGGAATGAATGTGTAGAAACTCAAAAGCAAGCAAAAGAACCACAGGGAAGTTTGGGGCTGTTGGCAGGAAAGTTTGATGATTTCCTGTGAAAAGGAATGAGATGAAAGTGTTGTTTTCCCCTGACATATCTCCAAGGCAAAGTTTTGGTGTGGCTGTACCTGTCAAACTCAATTTGTTTGCCAAACTCAGTGGCGGAGCGATAGAGACTGCCTGGGTCTGTTAAGAAAGATTCTGAAGCAGTACCTGGCTCACGCAGAACTAGTGCTGTAAGTGATAAAATGAAGCTTGCCAGTGTCCTAGAAAGAGAGCACGGTGGTACATATCTGGCATATCTGTTTTCCTCATGGGTTCAAGAATCTCATTCCTGAAGATTTATCCCAGTAAACAATTACAACAGAAGAAAAAAATGTTATATGTCACAAACGTATTCTTTCCAGTGTTGCTTAAGATATTAGTAATTTGTCTTACAGTAGGAAAATGATCACTTGTGAGAATTAAATTGTTGACCATGAAGACCTTTTAGAAACATGAAAAAATAGTGAATAAAAAGAAAATATTTATATAAATGAAAGAATTGCAGTGCACGAAAAAGGAAGATCTATGCATGGGTATTTTTGTGCACATAGGGGCCATTTCTTTTGTGTTCACTGGTATGTGGAACCCAGTACCTAGTACATAGTAGGTACATAACAAAAACGTCTTGACTATTTTGTTGCCAGCTTTATGTGTTTTTTTCACAAGAATAGTTTCCCAAAGCAGGAATAAAAACTAAAACAAAAAATCCAGTTGCCAAAAGTTAGTGTGTGTTTTTTTTCTCCCAGAAATAACAATTTTTCCTGTTTCTCCACTTGGCCCACCTCACACTTAGGCTCATTCTAAGACTTCACTGAGCAATAGCAAAGACCAAGCTTCCATTAAATTCCTCAGGCCGTTGTACCTCACAACAAAGATTTCTCTGCCCTGCCTTTGCCTCCGGATGCCAGAGTGTGGGCTTCTGATAGTCTGAAAACACCCTTGTTTATTTTCCTACCAGAGATTGTTGATTTGCCTGAAGGAAGTTTTTCCCTTCATGTCATGTAGTCTGAGAGGTAACTGACTAAGTATGAGAATGGTCTCAACAGTGTCTCCAAGGCCAGTTAAAAGCTTCTGATAGAATTCAAAATCCAAATCTGAATCCTATGGTTACCGGGAATGACTGACAGATGGAGGCCGGGTATCAAGCAGACCTCAGATGTTGGCAAAGCCTCTACTCAATGAATGACCCCTGAATGTGGGGACAAATGATCAGTTATTGTGTAACTTCACTAACTTCAGAAACTCTCTAATATTTCCTAATTCCAACAAACAATAATTATTCTTTTTCTCTGAACCACACAAAGCACTCATAACCCTCCACTCGGAAATTAAAGTTTATTTTCAATTTCCTTGGGCAAGGCAAAGGCAGGGGTAAATTAACAGTCTGCAGCTTGTCTGGAACTAGGAAAGCATTGAAAATGTGGTGAGGAGTTACAGTGTAGGAAAATTGTCCAAAGACAATGCAATATTTAGCCGATGATAATCTCTAAGATATACTCAGAGAACAGCAGCTAGATGAGCAGGCAATATCTCAGGAAGCGAAGGAAAAATGGAAGGGGAGGCAGTTTTCGTAATGATTTAGACCAAGGAGAAAGCCATATTTTATCTGTCTACACCAGTCTAATATACTCGACAACACAACATCTGTCTGTTTAACTGGATTGACAATAGACCATTCACTGTCACCTGTAATTTACTCATTGTAAAGTAAATTTTCTGTCTGTCTTGATTTCACATCTGACTATCTTCTGTTACTGGTCCTTTCTTTTGAGTAACATATTTTTTCATATTTATAACAGTATTGCTTGTATTCATTTACTTTACAAATTTTTATTGAATTTCTACCATGAGCACGTGCTATAGGATACAGAAGGGATCAACTGTGCAATAAGAAATGTCCAGGGAGACAATAAATTAAAGAAGCAATTATAACTCGGTGTTATATTGCAAGAACACATTAGGTGTTTTCAAAGAACAGTGGAAGAAGCCCACTCCAGGTTGGGGAAGATTTCGTAAAGGAGATAATTCTGAAGAAAGAATCGCTTAGATGGAGGAGGAAGCATCTTATATCACCTATCATTCTTCTGTTCAGATAAAAAGAGGTGTTAGCATTTATGTGTTTTCTTCCAGTAGTTTCTATACACATATCCAAACACACACAGATACATAGATTGTATATATAGATATAATAATTATATAAAACTGAGAAAGCTATAAATTTCAAGGTTTTCTTCTGTATCTTTAAATATGTGCTGAAAACACAAGTTTTGATAGCTCAATAGTATTACATTGAATAGATGTTTCATGATGTGCTTGATAATTCTCTTTGTGTCTGTTCTAATTTTTGTTTGGAAGCCTCAAAAACCAACCCGGACTAAAGTTAGTGGAGAAGACATTTGCTAGAATCATATTAGGTAGCCATAGAATCCACAGGAGGGTTGGGAAAGTAGGCTGAGAAAAGAGGGCAGAAATCAGGATAGACTCAGCCATGGGACCCTTATCCAGGGCCTACCACACAATCAATGTGGCCCAGGAATTTTGCATTATTTGTATTGGTGCCAGTGTTCTGAGAAGGAGCATCTTACTTTACTTACCAGGTGACAAGCAAGGGGAAACATGAGCTCATTTGATTCTGTAGTGAAAAGTAGAATCCTGACTCCTACTAATGCCCCCCCACAAAGTGGGGTCTTTCCCCTACACAAGGAAAGGATTAGGATTTGGTTGGCAGGAAAACAAACAAAAAACAAAATATCAAGAACATTCATTGTCTCCCCATTATTGGATGTTAATTTGCTTCCTTCTCTCACCCTTTTCATTGTATTATAAAACTGCTGAAAGTTTCTCAGCAAAATGTTTCAGCACTTCTCTAATTATCTCCTCAATTCTCTAGACATGGAATTCTGGAGGAAAGGGTGTAAGTGTTTTGGTCTCTCAATATACATTGCCATCTGAAAAGGTGCATCAGTTTGTACTCTCACAGTGTGCGCACCAGGGCCTGTTTCCCACACGCTCTGACCAGCATTGGGCAGAGTCCCTTGGAGAGAACTTCCTGGCCTCTCCTTTCTGGCTGGCACTCACTTGTGCAACCTGAACCTCATTTAAATTACAGTTCTTTGAAGCTGAAAATCTAGTGGCAAAGGGAACCATTCAGTAAATTAGTTGTTTATGTTCTTGGGTTTATGTGGTATAATTACTTTTATTGATTCCCCCCTCCCATTAATTTGTTTATTCCTGGGGCTGCTTCTTTTAATATGCTGTAGAGAAACTGTTACTTTTCTTTATTCTGGAAAGAGAGTATTTACAAAGCAGTGAGTGAGTCTCAAGTAATGAAAGGTTGAATTGGGGCAGGGAGGTCGCCGGAAGAGGGCTCACTCCCTGAGCAGGTGGCGCTGGCTCGCATCGGAAGGTTCTCTTTCTCAGGCCATGGGAGAAGGGATGGACACATCTTTAGATGCAGGTCCATTCAGTCAGACAATTCTCACTGTTCCTAAAGTGGGATGAGCGCGAAACTCAGAGGGGTAGTGAAATATTTCATGAATTTTCTATTAATTTAGAAAAAAGCCCAAATATTCAGCAAGAAACTGGAAAGCATGAAAAATATTAAGTCCTGGGTTTTCATTAAGAGAGTCCATGTGGGGACCGGTGAGATGGCTCAGCGGCATAAGCGCCTGCCTGGCAAGCGCGAGGTCCTGAGTTCGACTCCCGGAACTCACATACAAAAAAAGGGCCGGTGATATCGCTCAGCGGCATGGGCGCCTGCTGGTGCGCGAGGTCCTGAGGTCGACCCCCGGTACCCACAAAAAAAAAAAAAGTCCATGTGATGCCCTAGAAGGACCATTTGATGCAGAATCAAGCACAGGGGGTTATTTGGGCAGCCAAACCTCCTACAGCAGTTGAAATAACATATTCTGTGTGGCACTATAACGACGGATACATGATATCACACATTTGCCAAAACCTAGAGATGTTTTACACAAAGAGCGAATGCTACTATAAGTTGTGGACATCATTTAACAAAAATTTATCAATATTGATTATTTCTAGCAAAATCCCACCCTCACGCAAGCTGTGTAGAGTTGGGGATGGTATATGGGAACTCTCTGTATTATTCGCTCAGTTTTCTGGAAATTGGAAACTGCTCTAAAAAATAAAGACTACTCATTAAAGAGAAAGAGAGAGAGGACATCCAGGAAGTAGCACCTAGCTAGGAATCTGGGGCCACTGAATGGCCCCGCTTTGCTGTTCTGTAGTTATGTGAACTCGGAGAAGTCATTTACCTCTCTGGAATTCAGCAGGCAATCCGACCACACAGCTTTAAACAGTCTTCTGATAGCCTGAAGTCTTACGATTACTTACTCCAGATTTTTCATCCTTGTCCTGACTTCAAATGTCAGTAGTAATCAAAACATGTCTTTTTCTTTGCTATCTGCTAGGAAATAACCAAATGAATAAACACAAATGTTTTTTCGGCGCCCTGGGGCTCAGAGGCCTCTCTGGAGCTAGCAAGACCCAGACGAAAGTCAGGGAGGAGGCAAGCTGAATTCTTTCAGAGCAAGTCACTTCTGTTCTATTTGCATAATTTGATTCTAATGTTTTTCTCTTGTCAAGTTCTTTCCTACTTGTAGACATTTGAGCAATGGGTGGCAACCATATTATTTTATTGATGGTCATTAACCATGGGTGAGTCACGTTTTTAATGGGCTTTGTGTGGCTTATTAAGCATTCCATTCACAAGTACTAGAGATGAGTCCAGATTTCAGATCACTGTGTGAACAAACATCTCCAGGTCTCTGGGCTGGGCTGGCAGCCAGGTCAGTGCAGAGCTCGGATTGTTTAGATGCTTTCATGGCTACGTGGCCTCAGGTCCAGGCAATGGCACCCATTTGCAGGATGATGGGCTGTGATAAGTTCTCTGGTCTTGAAAGAATGTCATACTCTTTGAAAGTTTATATAGCACAGATTCATTTCCAATTTTCCCAAAGTAAATATCAGGCAAAACACAGAATTGGATCATGTCCAGTTCTGCAGATAAAGTGCCCCCAAACTCATTTCTCCTGAAGAAAGACCGAAAAGATATGCACATTTGTATTTGGCTAATTTAAACAGATCTCATTAATGTGACAGATGTGGGGTAATGTACAGTGACATCTGGAAGGGAGTTTATTATGGGCCCAATGGGAGGTTAGTACTTACTAAGGCTTTTTCTATATGAGGTCTTTAAGACCTTGCTCTCAGTCCAGGGAAAACACACAGTGTTTGTGCTTTACCTCTCTCTCCTCAGCTCAATGCAGACATTACTAAGATGACAATTTTTCCACTGAGATGGGCAGACATCCAAAGGGACTTGCAAGAAAGATCTGATTGCCCTCCCTGCCCAGTGGAGTCACGAGCTTCTCTTTATGGGACCCTGCAACTCTTGAGAAGAAAAGATATCCTGCCACCCCTCAAAGGTAATGGATAGGATAAAATCCAGTTCTGTGAAATCCATGGACTAATGTGCTAAGATGTTCATCTGGCTTTCTTTGTATTCTTAGAGGTTCCACTGAGTCTCCAGAATAGAGACTATGATTGATAACTATCTATCCTTTCTGAAAGAAAAATATAGGTGTTAGGCCTATCCTTGGGGAGTTACCCAGAGGGAGCAAAATGGTCCCTCCTCCTATCCCTTACTTGCAACTAAGTTAGAAAAAAAAAAAAGATCAGAAATTTGGGGAGATGGGATTAAATGAAGGGTGTGCTGAGAGCAGAGTGCTATCCTCTCTACCACCAATGCTACTTCCAGGCCAACAACAGAGATGCATCAGGAGGTATGAGGTATGCACTGCCTGTCTGGAAGACTCTGAAAGCAAGAGGTTGGCTGGAACTGCCCATGAGGGTGGCACTAGGAGAGCGGGCATCAGCAACAGTAAGTAATGGTGCTTATGTCATTCAAGGGGCGTGAGAGTGAACGAGTTTTCCCGTGGGCTGAGTAGATCCAGGGGAAGGTAGCCAGGCTCAGCTCTCTGAAAGAGCCCTACCCCAGAGGACTGCTGCCTGCTTCTTTTATCCAAGATTCTGTTCCAGCATCACATCATCAGAGAAGCTCTCCCTGACCACCTAGGCTAAGTTAGTACACCCTCCAAACCACGCTTCATTGTACCTCCTGGTTTGTTTCCTTGATCGCCCTTATAATGTGAACTAATTTTGTTTTCTGCCTTTGGTTCTTTTTTTAATTGTCTGGTGACTGCCCAAAATTTTGGAAGGAATTAGAGGTGGAACAGAAAGGCTTGGGAAAGGCATCTCAAAGAGGCCACTCTTTAAAAAGTCAAAGAATGTTATTAAATATAAGTTCTATGGGAGCGGGGACCTTGTTCATCTTATTCACCACTATTCCTGGTGCTTAGAATTATAGACTAAGTAAATGTCTGCCAAGCTCCAGAAGGTAAACAGGCATCTACTGGTTCCAAGAACAGCAATCTCTCAAGTCCATGGCCTGCTTGTCAATACCTGTGTTAAAGTGTGTAGTGGGAAGGGATGGTAGTAACTATAAACCAGAATAAAGTGTCCTCTCTGGGATTCTATTTGTCTGTGCTTTGCTGTCTGGATAGCTGGGAAGCAACTCTTTAGGCAAGTTCCCTCTTTCCGCACAGTCTCTCCTAATCTGCGGTCTGTTGGGCCCTAGAAGCTCACACGGACACTCTGTTGGTTTTGGTCCATTGGGTTGGCAGTGATGAGCTCTTGTCAGCTCTGATACACCTCCAGCCTTCAAGGAAAGTTGAGTCCCTGCCCAGGTGTTTGGAGAAAATCTGGAAAGATGAAAATATACAAAGGGATACATTTACTAGTGCCATTTATGGCTTTCGGGCATATCCTTGTATGTGACTACAATTGCTTACCTTAATCAAGTGTGTATCTTCAGAGATGAGGACTCCAAATAAGCAGATTTGGGGGAAGAGCATGAGTAAAGCATGGTATTTGAAAATTTATTCATTTCTACTTCTGATTAGAATCACAAATGAAATTTCAACAACACTACTCACAGAGTGGTGTGGGAAATTATAGCCTTTCCTCTCTGTAAGATTTTTTTGAATGATACAGTAAAAATTCCCTACGTCGGAATAGGACGCAGTTTACAAACACTTCTACCTGTATTATATAATTTGATCGAGAAAGTGATAAATCATCAGGTGAACTTTAAAGTGGTAAAGTCAAAGAGTTGAAGCATCTTCTGAGTGTTCAGTAAATAAATGAATGCTGGCTTGAGCGCAATGTGGAGACAGAGTCACTATTTCCTACTCCACTTCGGATTATATATCAGGTTGAGCTTGAAGGATGGATCACGTAAAACAAAAATCACCTAAGTCTGCCTCGAGAATTAAAAGATCAAGAAAGTCCAATCAGGTCAATGTCTAAAATCTGCTAATAACCAAATTCAGTAGTGCAGCTAGATACAAAGTCAACACTCAAAAATCAATAGCATTCCTGAACACAAACAACAAACTCACTCAGGAAGAAATTAGGGAAACCACACCCTTCACAATAGCATCCAAAAAAATGAAATACTTAGGAATCAATCTAACAAAGGAAGTAAAAGATCTATACAAAGAAAATTGCAGCACTCTGAAAAAGGAGATCAAAGAGGGTGTCAGAAAATGGAAAGATATCCCTTGCTCATGGATAGGAAGAACCAACGTTGTGAAAACTGGCCATACTCCCAAAACTGTTACAGAGATTTAATGCTATTCCAATAAAAATACCATTAGCATACCTCACAGAACTAGAGAAAACATTCCTAAAATTCATTTGGAAACAGAAGAGACCTAGAATAGCAAAAGCAATTCTCAGCAACAAAGGCAAGGCAGGGGGCATCATAATCCCTGACTTGAAATTATCCTACAAAGCTACTATGATAAAATCAACATGGTACTGGCAAAAAACAAATAAATAAAAAAATAAACAGACCTGAGGATCAGTGGAACATATTAGAAGATGCAGACACAACTCCAAACACACTCAGCCACCTTATCTTTCACAAAGGAGCCAAACATGTTCACTGGAAGACAGATAGCCTCTTTATTTTTTTTTATTTTTTTTATTTTTTTTTTTTTGTGGGTACCGGGGGGTCGACCTCAGGACCTCGTGCACCAGCAGGCGCCTGTGCCTCTGAGCGATATCACCGGCCCCTTTTTCGTATGTGGGTTCCGGGAGTTGAACTTGGGCCCTCGCGCTTGCAAGGCAGGCGCTTACACCGCTGAGCCATCTCACCAGCCCAAGCCTCTTTAATAAATGGTGCTGGAAAAGCTGGCTTTCCAACATGCCAAAGACTAAAACTAGACCAATGCCTATCACCATGCACTAAACTAAAATCAAGATGGATGAAAGATATAAATATTAAAACAGAAACACTGGAAGAGTTTTAGGAAGAGAAAATAGGTAGAAATCTTGAAGACATAGGTGTAGGCAGAGACTTCATGAGCAAAACCCAGATCACAAGGGAAATACTACAAAGAATCAACAGCTGGGATCTCATCTTATTAAAAAGCTTTTGTGCAGCAAAAGAAATCACAAACAGAGTGAAAAGACAACCCACAGAGTGGGAAAAAGTTGTAGTTAGCTGTCCCTCAGACAAAGGACTTATATCCAGAACACATAAAGAATTGAAAAAATCAGACCCCCCCTAATTCAAAGACCCAATCCAAAAATGGGCCTCTGAGATGAATACATACTTCTCAGATGAAGAAATACAAATGGCAAATAAATATATGAAAAAATGTTCAACATCACTGATCATTCAAGAGATGCAAATTAAAACAATGCTGAGATTTCATCTCACTCCAGAAAGAATGGCTATTATCAAGAAATCAACCAATAACAAATGTTGGAAGGGCTGTCGGGGGAAGGGAACCCTTTTCCACTGTTGGTGGGAGTGTATACTGGCACAAGCACTGTGGAAATCAGTATGGAGATTCCTTGAAAACTAGGATTTGAGGTCACATTCGACCCAGCAACGTCATACCACAATGATATATGAACATCCATGTTTATAGCAGCACAATTTGTAGTAGCTAAATCTTGGAAACAATCCAAATGCCCATCCACCGAGGAATGGATAAAAAAGATGTATTTTTATACAATGGAATACTACTCAGCCATAAAGAAGGATAAACTTGAGACCTTTATGGGTAAATGGATGCAACTCGAGACCATACTACTAAGTGAAATAAAGCAGACTCACATGTGTAAACATCATATTGTCTCCCTAGTGTGAGAAGCTGAAAGAGTAAATAAGATCCAAAATGTACAATAGATGTGAAATGGGAAGAAATTTTTCAAAAGGAAAGAGGAAGTAGGATGAGGGAAGGAGGAAAGGAAAGAAGGGAAAGGAAAAAAAATACAAGTTAGTTATACTACTAGTTTCTCTTAGTTCATTGAAAAGAAATTTTGTGCTAATATCATTTGGAGAATTTTTTTATGCCCATTATCTTGTACTCTGAAGAACTACTTTGAAGATAACAATATGCAATGTATTAATTATTGTTACTCTCCTATTTTGTTATGAAATTTTGTTTTATTTTTTCTATAAAAAAACAAAGAAATAAATAAATGCCATCATTAAAAAAAAAAAAAAGATTTGCAGAGCCCAAGGTAAGAGTACCTACAAAAAGAAGTTTACTTACACATGTATGAATATTTAAAATAAGTAAATGTAACACATTCCCTCTTCCTACCTTACAAGTACAACCTCAAGATGCTCTGGAAGGCCAGGTTTAAGTTGAGAGTTCCCTGAGGGAACATGGTAGGATGAGGAGAGGCTGACTTGGATGCTTCTGCCTTCTCTTTCCACGCCCAGGGCCACTGTCCACCACCTTGGTCTTGAATGCAGGCATATGCATGTCCCAGCCCCACATCCAATCTCCGATCTCACCTCATCCAGAGGAGGTCCCTTGGGGAAAGATTCTCCTACTCCCCAGGAGTGAGCAGGAGCCATTAGGTAGGAAATCCCAGGTGCTGGGTACTTGGTGTGAAGAAGGCGGTTGCAGGCTCCGGGGAGAGCTCTGTCCGTGGGGAGAGGTGTATGAGAGTAGGAGCAACAGACCTCTCTAAAGAGCCAGGATTTAGACAGGCTCCTGCCCCCGCTCTGAAGGAGGTCCTGATTTTGCTGATAGTTAATGATGGTCTGAATGTTCATGTGCACCCATCCTCCAAGTCATATGTCAAAATCCTAAAAACAAGATGACAGTATTAGGAGGTGAGACCTTTGAGAGATGATTAGGTGATGGAATTAGTGCTCTTATAAAAGAGGTTTGGGAGGGACCCATGTGCCTTCTCTTACATGAGGTCGCAGTGGGAAGATGGCTTCTATGAACCCGGAAGCAGGCCCTTGGATGCCTTGGCTTTGGACTGCCCAGCCTTCAGAACTATGAGAAATTGTTTTCTGTGTAAGCCACTCAACTTCAGAAAATTTTGTTTTATAGCTCAAAGAGACTAAGACAGTTAGAATTTAAATTATGTATTACTTGTTTCTCAACTTGTGTCTTAGTTACCCTTGTTTTTGGAGTAAATTCTTTGCAAATGCTATGGCCCCTAATTGAAAGCCTATTTTAAATAAAGTCTATCTTAGTTTAGCTTTTTAAATAATTATTTGGGACCACTTGGAACATCCAATAATTAGAACAAAAGGCCAAAATTAGAAAGTAGGAAAATAAAGCATCCTGAATTTGGCCCAGTCAGAAGAATTAAAGAGTAATAATTACAATAATAATGTCTTTAGTAATTGTTTTGTTTACAAAGCACTTTGACTTATATACATATCATCAAATTCTTATAAAAATAAGCATCAATTCTTTGAAGTTTGAAGACAGTGTCCTCCAGGCTATTAAAAAAGAATACTTGACCCTGTGAGGAATAAATGTACTGATTCCCTTAGCCAGAAGGATGTTAGAACAGGAAGTAGAACAATGTAGAAGGAGAAATCAGACAGCGAACAGACTTCAACTTCGGGCCAACTCCAATCTGCCCACAGTGGGGGCCTGAAATGCTTGACTGAGGACATCTCAGGCTATGCCTGGCCTCCACGGGTGGTGATAATTGGCCGTGTCCGTCATGGCCAAGGGAGGGGCTGTGATGGCACACACGCTGTGAAGGTGGCACCTCTGGGCTGAGGACTGAGAGAGGCAGATAGCACAGTAAGTGTGGTGTTTTGGGGCATCCCTCATCTTTTGCAGTTGGTAGCAGGAACTCAATTACTCCACATCCTTATTGTGAATTCTCATGTTTCTGAATATTTGTGTTCCCCTAGCAGCAATGATCCATTTCAAGTTTCTTCAAGAAAGATATTGCTTTCAACTTACTTTCTGGTATGGAAAAAAAGAGTAGATAAAGACTTGCTAAGGTGTTAATTAATGATAACTGAATTAATGTGAGGGCTGAACTCTCTCCTCATCTCTGTCGCTGACTACCTGTGTGACCTTGAGCAAATCTCTGAATCCTCCTGCACTTCTGTTTCCTTGTCTTCAAAATAGGGATACCACCTGAGTGATTTCTGTGAGACTTACAGGAGATAATATCAAAGCAATCACTTGAAATAAAATGTATAGATAGAAGTCATTATGATTCCCCTAAAATGAAGAAATTGGCCTAGAGTAGTATTTCTTAAAGTGTGTTCTTTGGAACAGCTAATGTTCCAAGGAATGCAGTAGCTTTTACACTAAAGCCATCAAACAAACAAAGTATCTTCTGGCCAAATAAACTTAGAAAACACATGGTTAAACAAGCTTAAATTAGTGTTTTTACTACAGAAATTACTAGTCTTTACTAATAATTTACTAGTCTTTTTAATGTGCCTTGTGAATCATTAAAGATGAGAATACTACGAAGTGGTTCACACACTTATTTTTATATTAAACTGTGGGAGGCTGAGACAGGAGGATTGCAGTTTCAAGCCTACCCTTGACAACTTAGGTTAGAGTTGTTGCTCAGGGCAAAGGACCTGGGTTCAATTCTACTACCATGAAACAAACAAGCAAAAGCACTCTTCTTTTCTCAAAATATTTGCTTGTCAGAATACAGTTCTTTGGCAATCATTCAACAATCTAGTGTTCGAGTTCCCATCTGACTTCAATGTCCTCTGATTCACTCATTCATTCAACAAATATTTATAGAGCTTCTATTATGTGTCAGGCACTGTTCACTGTAAAAATACATTAGTGTTCAAGGTAGGGAAGAAAATTCTCACTGTTATGAAGCTTCCATTCTAGTGGGATTTGATGTTGCTTACTCAAAGAACTCTCATTACACCTGAACAACCAGAGAGGAATTGATATGAAAATATATATTTATATATTAGGGTTCTGTATATGATTTTCTTTGAGAAAAAAAAAGGGGGTTTCATTGTTGAAACAAAACTTGAAAACCACCAATGGTTTCCCAAAGGAAATTTTGAATCCACAGGCATTTTTATAATTTAAATTTACCCAGTTTTCTAAAACTATTTGCCTTTTTGTAAGAACATTTGGCAGATCGAGAAACTTTTTCAAATCCAAGCTACATGTTGCTATTCATAGATGTATTCATCAAAATTATTTTGGTGATAAAAGACAGAAAATCCAACTCAAGATGACTTCGGCAAAACAGGGAATTATCTTACATAATAGAAAAATCCGAGAAATTTTGATCCTGAGGCTTCAGACCTGGACTCTCCCCATTACATAGTTCCTTGGGCGTCCAGCTAATCTCCATTCTCATGCAAAATATGGTGGCAAGATGGCTGCCAACATCTCCACAGCTACATTTTTCATGTCCAAGTCTAGTGGAAAAGACGGTTGCCTTACTGAAGCTGCACACAGTCTCCCTGTATTCGCTTTGTACCATCTTATGACATGTGAACCAATCACTATGGCAGTAGGGATGAGATTACAATGACTGGACAGACCTGGGTCACATGCTCCAATTCTGCAGCAGGAAGTGGGGACAGAGCCAAAAGACTGAGTGTGGCTTCCTCAAGAATCTGGGGGTCTTAGCTGAAGGACTGAGGAAGGGAAAAAGAGAGGAGTGAGGGGAGGGAGAGAGGAACAGGGAAGGAAGAAATGAGGAAGAGAGGAAAAGGGACATCAAGGAAGGAAGGAAAAAAAAGTAAATAAATACCAAAGAAGAAGGGAAGAAAAAAAGGAAGAAAGAGCAAAATATTTTCTTTTCTTTTAACAAATGTAAAATATAAATCTGTGGGGGCTGGTGAGATGGCTCACTGAGGCCGAGGGCCCGAGTGCGACTCCCAGAACCCACATACGAAAAAAGGGCCGGTGAAATCGCTCAGTGGCACGGGCGCCTGCTGGCGCACGAGGTCCTGAGGTTGACCCCGGTACCCACCAAAAAAAAAAAAAAAAAGTATACCTATACATCTATCTATCTATCTATCTATCTATCTATCTATCTATCTATCTATAAATCTGTGTCATGGAGCACTTTTGGTTGTTGAAATGGAAGATGAAATATGGGGAAAAAAAGAGGAAGGGCTGTGAATGTAACGTTGATGAAATTTGGCTATTTCCTTGAGGCTGCTATCTATCAGTCAAACTTTGAGACAGAAGAGGACTGGATTTGGGATGTTATAAGTTCTGTGCGATCACTGACTGCTCGAATCTCCTTCAGCCACATAAAAAACATACAATCGATTTACGTTCGTAAATACTTCCTGGCAACAGGAAGCTCATTTGTCCTGTAGCTAATCATTTTATTGTGGACTGTTTCCCATTATTACCTCATCAACCCTGAACGGCCTCTTCATAACTGCTGGTTTCAATCCCATGACATCTATACATGAGAACTTAATTTAGTGGTGGTAAACTGGTGGACCGTGACCAAATCTGGTCCTGGACAAGATCATTTCCCAGACAATGTTTTAAATGCAGTTGAATGTGGATGCTTCAGGTGGGCAGGCATGTTCCCTTTCTTGTGGCCCCAAAACTCTACACTATCTACTACCTGGGACCTTTGTATATTTATGTTCTGCACGAATGAACTGAGGAGGAATTTGACTGTGCGATCCTGATCTTATTCTCTCATGTAGTAGTCGATCAGGTACATGGGGGTGTACTTATGATTAGGTGCTTCTGATAAATAGGGACAGAAAAGAAAAAAAGTAAAAGAATGAACCTTGAATTTACACAGTCCAGTAAATTAATCTCCTTCAAGGGATCATCTTGGGGGGGTAATGTGTACTTTATGCAGTGATACTGCTTTTGCTGAGAAAGATTTTCAAAGTCCTTTTGGAATTGTATCTAGTCCTGAAGCATATTCTTTGAATATCCTCTGATAGCAAATTCCCACTTTCTGAGAGTGGTTCTGATCTTTGGAAGAAACCAGAAGTCAATGACAGCCAAGTGTTAAGCAGGATAGCTGAAGTATCTGCCTCATCTTTTTTCTCTGTGTTCAAAGCAAATATGATGATGACAGTATAAGTCTGAGATCATTGGAGCTTCTTTTTAAATTTTTTGTTTTATTTATCATTATGATTTAGATGTTAAATGTCTCCCTAAGGCTCAGGTATTGACAGCTTCTCAGCCCATGATGCCGATGGGAGATGGTACAACCGTTAGGAGGTAGGAACTAGTAGGAGGAAGGTAGGTCACTAGGGGTGTGTTCTTGAAGGGGATATGGGGCCCTTGGCTCTTTCTTCTGTCTTTCACTTCCCTGCTGTCGTGCAGTGAGCAGCTTTGCTTCATCAAGTGCTCCCTGCCATGATGTTCTGCTGACCCACAGGCCCAAAGCAGTGCGGCCAAGTGACTACAGATTGAAACCAAGATTTATTTTGGTTTCAAATAAATCTTTCTTCCTTATAAGTTGTTTATCTCAGGTATTTTGTCACAGTGATGGAATCATAACATATTTATTTATTACTTTTTAATTTCATTAACTTAGTAACCAACCATTCACATTTTAAATTTCAAAAGGCATAAGAGGACACATGATTAAAAGACCCTTTCCCCTTCCACCCCATAGGCACGGTTTCTCTTCCAGGTTTAGCATGTAATCTTCCAGAGAGAGTCTATGCATTGCCCTCTAGTGACTTGAAGAAGGTCCAGAGAGACATCTATAAATAACCAAAGCAGTGTTTGAGTGCTGGCCCAAGATCACTACCTTGTGTACAAGTTCTGGTATGTTTATGCCAAAGGCAGGCACATTGAGAATTCTCTGTAATGAGAGGTAAACTCCTGGGTGAGTCACCTGAGCTGTTCTAGAGGTCAGGTAGGATCGGATAAGTTACCTTTTCTCTTTGAGCCTTGCTTTCCCCATCTGTAAAGTGGGGATGATGTCAGCAGCTCCTCTCTCAGGTTACTGTGAGAATTAAGTGAGATGTTGTATGGAAGTGTCCGAAGGAGGTGTGATGGTTAATTTCATATGTCAATATGGCTGGAAACAGTTTCCAGTTGTTTGTATAAACACTGGACTAGATGACCCTATAAACATCTTCTATAGCTGCAGTTAACCCTTACAATCAGCCAACTTCAAGTAAAACATATTATTCTTTATAGTGTGGGTGGGCCTCATCCAATAAGACCTTGGAGCAAAACTCTAGTTTTCCAAGCAGAAGGAATTCTGCTTAAAGACTGTAAGGTAAGATTTCTGTCAAGTTTGCAACCTGCTCACCTGCCATGCAGAGTTCAAACTCAAAACTGACATCAAATCTCACCTGAATTCGGACTGGCCACTCCTCATGATCAGTGAGGATCAGTGAGCCAATTCCTTAAAGTAACTGCTGTCTCTCTGTCCTGCTCCCTCTTCCTCCCTCATATATATATTATTGGTCCCTTTTCTCAGAAGAATCCTGACTGATAAAGAAGATGAAAACTGCATTCTAAGGGGAGGGATTATTTAAATAAACCTAGGTTTTCATCCTGGCTCTTCCACTGACCACTGAACAGTCCTGGACAAGACCCTCGGCGACACTAATCTTTGGGTGTCTTCACCTGACAGCTTATCCAGGTTGTTGGGAAGACGGGCCCTGTGAAAATGATTTGTCAAGCATCACGCACATGCAGGTTACATTACTGTCTTTTATTTGCATGCACACGTATCTTTAACATCTCCTTCTGCCTTCTTCCCTGGCATTAATTCTTGGCTCTCTGTCTGTCTGTGTCTCTGTGTCTCTATCCGTCTCTGCCTGTCTCCATCTTTCTCTGTCTCTCTCTCGTGCGCGTGCGCTCGCACGTGTGCATGTACTCTCATCTTTGGTCAGGAACAGGGAGCCAGCCTTGCAGAACTTGGCAGTCAAGAAGACTGCAGGGCCCAATCCCAGGCCTCCATGGGCTATGCACCCATAGGAAATGGGTGGGTGGGAGACAGAAGGTGGAGGGTGGGAGGAAATTGGAGGGTGGGAGAAAAAAGTGGAGGGAGGAGAATGTGGAGGTAGAAACAGGAGGTACCATAAGGACAGAGAGGAAGAGGGCCATGTGCTAGAGGTCTCCAGGGGTCCAGGGCTGATCTGCTGGAGTAGACAGGTCAGGCCGGCTCTGCAGATTGCAGGCTGATTGCAGCAGATTAGCTGGGACCTAAAAGGGCCCTCATCAGAGCACATGAATCCAGCGCTGAGTGTTCTGCTATTTCTCTCATCCCAGGGATGGAGCCAATCAAACGGGGGAGGGTCAGGGAGAAGCACTGTGAATAACCTGCCTCCTCTGCCATCACAGTGTCAAAACGCCATTCAGTCCATTTCCACTTATTTCTCCCTCTGTCAGAGATTCGAGGGCCAGCACTCAAGAGGGATAAAGCTTTCCGTAGTGTCCGAGCTGCCTCCATGTTGCTACCCACCCCACTCTGGCACTCTTCATTTCACCACTCAGACCTTATCTCTCATAACCCTTATCCCAAGCTAAAATTATCTGATAAATGATTATTTACCAAAAACTGCTCTCTCCACAACAATGTGCTGCCAGATCAGGAACCTTACCTTTCTTACTTGTTCTAGTATTTCTGGTTCCCAGCAGAGTGGTACATAAATGTTCGGTAAGGGATGGGATAGACAACTACCATTGACCCCAAACTCTCCGTACATCTGACAGAGCCCAGAGCTGTAGAGGCAAACCCCCTCTGTGAAGGGAGTGTGATCGTCCTTATATCACTGATGAGAAAACTAAAGCTCAGAGAGGTTAAGTAACATGTCCCTGGTTGCACAGTCAGAGGTAGGATTCTAATGTAGGTTTGATTGACTCCGAAATACGGAATAAAATATGCCTTATCATCAGTTGATTAGTATTTGCTGCCAGGAACTCTTAGCTGAAAAGAAAATTGAGGCAGTGTCCTGACTTTGTGGAAAAGAGCAATGAAATCAATGAGTAATTTCTGAAGGGGGGGGGGAGTAGAATGTCCAGCCCCCACGTGGCATCTATTTTCCATTCTTACACTGCAGTGTGTGAATCTCCCTAAGGGAGTGCAATAGAGGCAAAGGGAAAAATGGAAAAAGAGAAAAAGTAGGAGGCAGAAAGGTTTGACTTCTTTTCCAACCCTAGTTTTTATCTCCTCTAGCTACACTTTTGTTTTCTTTGCAATGGGAACACATCATCTATAGGCTTGTTTGGAGGGCAGAACTCAATCCCAAGGAGGAAACGGCCTGAAAGACTTATAAGCAAAGGTTGCAATATTGCTTCTTAAGCGACTTGGTGATGCTTGAGGGGCTTTGGGTCACCTGATACTCCCGGGAGACCCAAACACTTCTGTGCAATGTGCTGTTCTTATTTCCTAAAGGCCTTTCAGGGAAAGCAGGAAGTGGGGGAGGCGAAAGTCAGGCTGCTGAGCTGGGTGAGGGGGGTTGGAGCCTAGCTGCAGGTAAGCTTTGGCAATCCACTGGTCACGGGATAATCACCTTGTGTTTACTCTGCCCAGCTGAATCCTGGAGGTAGAACACTATGTTGATTAAGAATGGGGCTTGTAAGTCCCAATGTTGCCATTTACTCTGTAATCTTGGACAGGTTACTTAACCTCTTAGAGCCTTGGTCGCTTACGTAAAATATTCTCTATCTTAGGGTCTTGGTATGAGAATTAAATGAGACGGTTTGTAGGAGCAAATGATTTGGCTCTGGCACACAGCAGCCTGTGGAACTTGTTGCTGCTGTTAGGAATCTCTCTAATCGGACAGGAGAAAAGTCTCCTTCCTGCAGTGTGTGGAGAGATGGGTTTTGAGACCGTCAAACAGCACCACTCCCCTTGCCCCTTCTATGAGGAGTAGCCGGGATCATGGCTACCCATGGTTCTGGCTATCAGGTGCTGGGCACTGTGTTGCAGGAGCTTCGTGCTTCTGACAACCCCAGTCTGTTCTGTTTTGTATCACTAGCACACAATGCTTGAACCTGGGTCACTTAGAATACACAGAAACGCATTTGGCACACAGTTCTAGAGTCTGGGAAATCCAAAGACATGGTGGCATGAGGTGGCATGAGGTGGCACTTAGCGTGCATGAGGTGAGAATTCAAATTCACAGACTCAAGCCCTTTTATAATCAGCATTAATCCACTCATGAGGCTGGAGCTGCCAAGATCTAAACACCTCCCCTTAAGCCCCACCTCCAACTCTGTTGCTCTAGGATCACATTTCCAGCATAGGGTTTTTGGAGGACACATTCAAACCATAGCACAACCCCATAAGGTAGCCACTATTTCTGCTCCTGTTTTGCATACGATGAGATTGCAGCCTAGTATGTTCAGTTTACTTGTTTAAAGTCAAACAGCAAGGATGTAGCAGAGTTGGGATTCAAACCCAAGACGCCTCAGCATCCTCCCGCTTACCACTTACTCACACTAGTGAAAATGCTGGCTTAATGATGACATCTGCTTGGTAGACAGGGAAAAATGTCAACTTTATAAATGAGGGGCTGTGAGAGACTGTGGAGGAGTCCGAGCCTGTTTCTCAGGTCTAGCTGTCCAGCCAGTCACCTGAGGAACATTCATGCACCAGAGATGTGTGGTCTGTACCCCAAAACATTTGGATGCCTGTGATCTAGGACACAGCCAGAGCTTTCCAGGTGAGTCTGATAGGCTTTTAGGTTTGAGAATCACAGGGGCAAAAGAATAAAGTTGGGGGGGATTTAACAAACTTCTTGTATTTAGTGACTTTGCATTCTCTGCTTGGAAGTGGCTGATTCACATTCCGGGTGGTGTACCTTTATCTCGGTATCCCCATTTGCAGTGAGGGCAATGGAGCTTGACATCACTGCAGAGTGTTGGATGGATAAACAGCTTGTAATGTGCCACTTAAATGGGAAGCATTGGGATGAAATATTCCTGAGGCTAGCTGTGGCCCCATTTCAGTTTTGGTGTTGGGGTGCTCTGGGCCACATCCTAAGCAACTCAGAATCATCAGAAATCTCTGGGCAGCAGGTGGCTAGGTCCATGGCGCCCAGGTATGAGGTGCCTGCTCACACTGCTGGGGGTTCAGGGGAGCTCCAATTGCCCCATTCCTGGTTAAGGAACAGTGTGAGCCAATGCTTAATTAGAACCATTAACTGGTTCTCAAGATGGAGAATGAGATTTGTGGCTCCTGCTCATGAAGGAAATATGAAACAGTGAACACACTTCCAGTTATGGATGGGGCTAAAAACACCATTAAACTGAATGCTAATGGCTGCCTCCTGCTCGCTTTGAACATTTCACCGTGGCAACCGGCAGGTGCCCTTTTCCTGCCTTTTCTTTCATTTTCCCATAATTCTCTTCTGCTGTGGCTTTCTAGATGATAATGGGCATATGCCTGACATAGTAGTTACAAAAAGAATTAGAATTGTATATTTTAAAAAGTAGCAAATTAGGTTGGAGTAGGTTTCCAGCTCCTCACATTTTCTGTTTGAAGAATGCAGCAATTTCAGGTATTGAGAACAGGCAGAAACAAACTGAGGTGAACATCTTTAATTGATGTACCTTTAATATGCTGTATACAAAAGTCATCAAGCCTGATTTCTGAGGCTCAGTGGCTAAGTTGTGAGAACAACACAATTTAGGGCACAAGAACAAAAGTCTAGGAGTTTGACACATTTGGATATAAATCCTTTCTCATTGCCTAAAAGCTGTGTGACCCTGGATGAGTAGATTTCCCTCTCTGTGTCTAAGTGTCATCATCTGTAAATGAGGGACAATAATAACCATAGCCTCTGAGGGCTGCTTGGGAAGTGGGGTGGTTATAAAGTGGGTAGAAAGCTCTTCATTTGGTGCTCGATGCCGAGGAAGTTCTCCATAAACAGTAGCCACTCTGATCATGATGTGATGATCGACAGTTTGCTGGATGACTCTGGGCCAATGATTTCCCTGAGCTTCCCTTTATCTGTAAAAGGCAAGCTAATAACAGTACCTGAGTCATTAGCTTAAGGCTCTAGGTAAGAATTAAATGATGACAAGTACTTGGCACAAGATAAAATCTCAGTAAGGACTTGCTGAATGAATGGGAGGGGCAGCTGAAGAAGCTCCATCCCAGACCCAAAGTGTTAAATACTAGACAGGAAGAGAGGAAAGTTCAAACAGCCTTGGGCTTTCTGTCAGTTACACTTTTTTCTTTAGCAAGCAAAGACCTTCTGTTGCTTGCTTTCTCTTTGATGTGCCCACTCTTCCTGCCCTTATCGAGACTGTGTGCTGGCAGAGAGAAGCGGGATGCTGATGTACACAAGTGAAATCCCACTATCACAATGGGCCCAGCAAGGGCACAGATGGTCAGGGCCATAAACAACAGAGCTGCTCAGCCGGTGGAGCCTGTCTGCGGGTCAATCATCTTAGTCCCGGCCTGGCACCTGGAGTGGCCAGGGTCCTTTCCTTGAGTTCCCCCAGCCCTCTCCCCAGAATGGTTCTCCAGGGCAGTGACTCACTCTCACAGACAAACTCCATCTCTCCTGGCTTCTTTTTCCCACTCCCCTCGGGAGAGAAGGTTCTGAAAAACCAGGCAGTGATAGAACTGCTTAGTCAGCGTCCCTCTGGGGGCAATCAAAATGTCTCTTCATAGCATTTATAGTTTCAATATCTAATTATAAAAGTGATGCATGTTTATCTTAGAAGACTTGGAGGAAAAATCTGGGGAAAGAAAAACAAGCAAGCAGACGAAAATAAAAATCCCTAGGTCATAGAGCAGGCCAATTAAACCAGAATTTCTAGAAGTGGGACCCTACAGAAGGATTTTTTTTTTTAATTTTTCTGACCCGATTCCAACATGCAGGCAAGGTTGAATCATCAACCTAGAGAGATTTACCAATAATATTTCAAAATATTCCCTTTACTTTTTGTTTTGATTATGTGGATCAAACTGTACGTATCATGTGAAAAATTTTTAACTAACAATATATTATGAATACCTTTTTATATTACAAAATGGTCTTCTAAAATAGCTATCTAATTTCCCATCTTATAGATGTACATAATTATTTTTAGCCAACAACCTATTATTAGACATTTTTCTAAAATTTGCCAATTAATTTGTCATACTGAAATGTGTTTCTAATTGTACATCTGAGCACTTACTTAGATAACATTTATGTAGTGTGGACCCATAATTGCACACTTTCTGAGGCATTCTGTTGAATCTCACACCAGTCTATGAGCTAGGTACTCCAATATTATTCCTGTTTTAAGGACGAGGAAACTGAGGCTCAAAGAAGCAAAATCTACGGCTTGTAAGGGGTAGAGCCAGTCTATGCTCTGGAAGCAAAATGCATGTGTTGTAACACATGGACTTTTTAAGGCTTTTACAATGACCTACCTGAAAAGTTTTAACAGTTTATTTCTTCATCAGCAGCATATATGACACAGTGCAGGGTTTTGGAATTGGAAAAGATTCTATAACCCAATGGAATCCATTCATTTAAAAACTCTCATTTCAGCAAGTATACCATAAGCATAAAGAAAATCTTTCCGGGTAGGATTTTTAGAAAAGGATGTCTAATGGTTACATAGTGTGGCAGTGCTAGTTTGTGAGTGGCGTGCCGCTTGTGTGGCAGAGGAGAAGGGGCCTGTCTGGGAGTCCTAGTTCGAACCACACTGTGTTCTGCTCAGAGGGTCACCCTGGGGCTGTCCCGGAGCATTTGTCCTTTCTCATTTTCTTACATTTTTCCCTATCTGTCTTATGGGAGAATGCCTTTGGTAAGACAGAGATGAGAGACTGACACTTGAATGTGCCATAGCTCGTGGAAGAGGTGCTGTAAGAGGTGGCATCATCAGTCACAGAAAAATTATCGAGATTCTGCTCTTTACTAAAAGGCCTGGAGCCCTGCCCCTGAAGGGGCCAGACTGAGCTCTCTCTAGGTGCCGATGGAAGGGAATGGAACTGGTTTTCTCAGAGACCTAGAGGGAGGGCAGAGGGCCCCAAAGGGCAAGAGGACAAAGAAATCCCAGGAAAGAGGAGGAGAGAGCAGGCAAGTGAAGGGACTTCTGGAAGCCCATCGAGGAGTTCGGGGTGGAGGCTTTGTCTCATTAAGAAACCTGTGCAGATCTGTGCAGATCTGTGCAGATCTGTAAAGATCCCATTCCTTTTGCCTGTATTGCTCAATCTGTTTGATAGTTTGAGCATCATTTCTCAGCTGGAGGAGGATTGTAACTACCCAAGATTCTTCTTGTTATCCTTATGCCCCACCACACGTACATCAGAGTGACTCATATTTCTGACACTTCTGAGAGATTTCCTATTTATACAATGAAAGCAAAAACAACTCCCCATAGCTATGAACTTTTTGAGGATAGGGACCTTTGTCTTCTTCTTCTTCTTCTTTTTTTTTTTCTTTTTTTAAATTATATGCATTCTCAATGGCTCTGGCAGGTCACCATTTTCATTTCTATTCAAAGGGCACTATTAATCGGGCATGGATGGGAATTGTGTTACTGAGCTCTACTTTGGTTGTCAGCTGCAGAAACACAATTCAAACTCTCTTCAGTAAATAAAGGGGGATCTGGGATGGAGAGCAGGTAGGGATGGATTCAGAGTTTTGAAGGATGTTGTTGTTGTTGTTGTTGTTGTTGTTGTTGTTGTTGTTGTTGTTGTTCTTCTTCTTCTTCTTCTTCTTCTTCTTCTTCTTCTTCTTCTTCTTCTTCTTCTTCTTCTTCTTCTCTCTGTCTCTGTCTCTCTCTGTCTCCTTTTCTGGATTGGCCCTTTTCTCCTATCATGATTAGGCTACCCGCACAGGGCCAGGGACGATGCCTTCCCTTGGATTTTACATACGGATGCTGAGAGAATGAAATCCTCCTTTGCTTCCTCAGTCACTACTAATGTGAAAGGACAAAGCCTGAGCTGCTATGCCTGCCTCCCGCTGGTGATCCCAGCTTAACAACCCAGTGGAAAAAGAGAACAGCTCTCGCCAACATCCGTATGTCGATTCCAGAAATGGACTGGGTAACTTGGCTTGAATCACACCAGGTCAACCAAACCCTGTGTCCAGTGGTATGAAGCACTGCAAGTGGTCAGACCACATATGGTATATGGCAACCCTTGAGGTCAGGAGAAGGTAGGGACTGTGGCAGGAAGATAAAACCCACTGAGAACGCTGTTGTGGTCCACACAATTTTATTTCCCAGACCAGGGTTTCAACTGCTCAAGATAATTTGGGTTCTTATTTCTATCTTCAATTGGTTATTTACAAATAGGATAAACATTAGTTTTTATTACACTCTGAGTTTTAACCCTGCTTCGGTTATTGCTTTCGTAACTATGAAACATGCAGGTCGACTGCCAAACTTCTCAAATGAGATCTATTTTGAAGAGTTCATTTTTCAACCAGCTACTTGCTGCTATCCCTTTCCATGCTGGGTCCACACACACTCTCCGCTGAGGCAGCCTCTTGCAAGCCACTAATCGCCCCTGGGTTGCTGAATCCATTGTCCTGTCTTGGCCACGTTCTTCTGGCTTCTGCCGCATTTGTGATGGACCATCTTACTTTCCCGCGCTGTCTCCACTTTAGAAGCAAAGAACGTCCTCATAAGAGACCCAGAGAAACGGATTCCTGTCTTGGCACTTCCACCCTCTTGGGCTGTCTGGTTTTGTTCTCTATCTATAAATAGAGGAGGGACTCATTGTTTGCCCCTCCACCTTTCAGTTGGGATATGTTTTTCCTTTGGCTGGGTGACTGGGCTTGTAGAAAAAGAACAAGCTCTGGAATCAGGCAAATGTGGGTTCACATCCCAGCTCCAGCACTTCTAGCTTGGGACTGTCAGTGAGATTTATTTTTCTTTTGTGACTTCTCTGAGGATTAATTCACTCTCCTATAAATGGAAGGAACAACAGTGCCCACCTCATGGCACAGCTGTACAGCTCTACCACAGGGCCTCTAAATGTTCGACAGGTGCGAATTCTCTTCCTCTTCCCAAAGATGTAGGTCTGTCCTTCATCATCTGAGGGATTCTTGCTATGCTGACGTACCACCTCTGTATGTCCTATAAAAGTGGGCAGCTCATTAAATAGTTTTAAGTATACTTAATGCTTTACATATTCCCAAAGAAACTAACCATTAGAAGAAATCCTGAAAACACTCCGTTTTAGTAGGCCTGCACTACTTTTGCTTTTGTGTAACAATAACTTTTCCATTTATACTCTCTGGCATAACAGACAGACAGAAGCTCCTCCCTTCTGTTCTTTTAAACATCCACTCCATTTCCATGGAAAGAGCCCATGTCTTCTTGGGGAAGCTGCTTTTTTTCACACCAGCATGATTCTGAAGGGTTAAGGGGTGTCATGTGACCAAGGCTGAACCAATCATGGTATCTCATGCCTTGGGCTGCAGTGATTCGCTCAGTGGTGACCACATGACTCAAGTTTGTTTTATTAGGGTTCTTCTCTTGAATTTTATGTGTGGATGTTGAAAGAGAGGTCTTTTCCTTAGGAGTTGCTAGTTTGATGAAGCCTAGAGTTGCCTGAGACAATCTGTTGTGTAGATAAAGCTCTTGTATATTGAAAAGAATGAGTGCAGAACCTGGAGAGCAGCAGAGATTTCGAGCGAGGGGTGGGCAGATGGGAGGGAAAGGGATGATGCCATCGTCTGATTTCCTGGGGAAAGCTCTAGCCTTGGCTTTTGTAGATACAAGCCAGTAAATTCTGATTTTTCCTTAGGCCAAATTGAGTTAGGTTTCTGTTCCTTGAATTCCAGAGTCTTAATAAATTCGTGGGTTTATTCAAAGTAATGTCTGCCTTACAAATGAGAGTTGTATATATGACACAACAAAATCCTGACAGCTAGTTTGTTGCTAATAAGGAACTGAGTCATCTATTGAATTCTCGCTGAGGACAAAAAGATCTGGGGTTACAAAGTCCCTTTTACCTCTGAATCATTGGAGTCTAACATATCATTTGGCACATAAAAGTCTTAGTATGTATTGGGGGAATAAAGCAAGTCCTGAGAAAGGAACTGATGGAGGGCCTCGCTGGCTAGACCACCAGCGCCCACATGGGCCTGCAGCCTAGCTAGCTACGGGTCAATCACCTCACCCACGGTCATGTCAGTGTTGTGCAGGCACAGGAAAATAACCTCTTTTGCACGAGGAATGTTTAAAATTTGAACCACAGATAGGTGCTCTGAGTCTCCCAGAGGGGCAAGAACAGTAGATGAGCATTAGCTTGGCTTTTGCAGGACATTTAAGCCCTCCTGTTAGAACCCTCAGTGAAGGGTTTGGAGAGTTTTTAGGCAAACTCCAGGAAAAGCAGAGCTACTGCTATCCTGCCGTGAATCTCCTCCTGAGCTGCTCTTCCAGAGGAGATCTGTGACCCCTGACAAAGGAGAGAATTCTGGGAAACTGGGATGCCTGAAACCACTGCCAGAGAAGGGGCTGACTCCAACGTATTTGGCCAGGGCCTGCTGGTGAGAAATGTGCCCTGTGCCATAGTGAGGTCGTGGAGACTCGCAGCTCTGCTGGGGACATGAAAGCCCAGGGAAGCAATAACATTCCGGTGTCAGCCTGGGTCTGGCCTTATCCCCAGGCCTTGTTCCCACTGAAAGCTACACTGGCTGAGGAGGGCTTCTCATCTCCTTGAGGTCCACAGAGCTGTGGATGTGAGCAGCAGCAGTCTGTGCACGTTGCAGAGAGTATGTGAGGAAAACAAAGTGCACCTGGGTGCCTGGGCAGGAGGGCAGGGTCCCTGCCACCTGGGGTCCTCCAGGGGATTTGGCTTTGGGAGGCTGGCATTTGAAATTGCTTTACTGCTGACTTGGTCTACAGGCAACAGAGTTCAGCGGGAAGGGGTGAGCTGCATCTGGAGGGCTACTGACAGAATGAGGGCCGCCTCCCTCTAAGCAGCCTGGGACAGAGGCCTTCAGTCTCTCCGCCCTCAGGCTCCACAGGGGAACATTAGTGAGTGTTGGGTCACATGCTCTCAGAGCTTCCTTCCAAACCAAGTAATCCATACTTCCCATCAAACGATTTCTAAATTCACTTGCCTTCTAAATTCACAAAATAAGTGGGAGATTTGAGTGGGGGTATTAAGAGAAGAAACAGAGACGAAGATAAACAATATGGAGAAAATGGGTCCCAAAGTTAACTTTCTTTATGAGCAGGAAGGGATGGATGAAAAGCAATGTTATTCCAAATAGGATGATAATAGTAATAATTATTATAATAAAATACCCATTTTAAAAATAGACTTATTGTAGGTTTGGGGCATGATCTTATTTAGTCTTCTTCAACACTCCTTTGGGGTGGATGTGTGGAGATGAAATTAGTGAGGCTCATGGAAGTTTAGGCGTCTTCCCACCTTGGCATTGATAAAAGGGGGTGAAGCTGGGATTTGAACCTGGGGTTGGCTTGATTCTAAAGCCTGTGTTCTTTATCAGGTTGGGGAAGAGGGGACTCCCACTGTGTGCTATGGAACAGCTACATCAGGGCAGCAATGGCCACCAGCCCAGCTGTCCTAGAAGACAGGGCTGCTTGCTTGTCACATGTTGGTACATTAGTACCAATCAGTGTTTCTGGGATGCATCCCAGACCTCTTCCAACCTCATCGCTTGCCAGTTCCCATCATCTCCACCAGACCCATGCACCACTCCCCAAGCAACACTGCTTGCCATTTCTCCACACCCTTCCATGCCCCTGAGTTTTGCACATGCTGGTCCTCATTCACGAAATCCTGGTCTTCTCTCTTGCTTCTGGTACATTCCTGCTCAGGCAAGGTTCAGATGCCATCTGCTTGTAGAAGCTGTCCTCAGATTTCCAAAAAGCCACAATGCCCTTTCGCTTCTGCCATGGCTTGTATCTTGCTCTGTAATTATTTGTTTTCATTGACATTCATTCAATAAATGTTTACTGAGTGACTCTACCTTCTGGGCACTGTGTTTGGTGCTTATGAATTTTCTCTTGTCTATTTTCTCTGCCCTCCAGGTATCCAAAACACTATCAAACTCATAGGTGTTTCAGTTGTTGTTTTGGTGTATTTGTTTTTACACAGATGTGTCTTTTCCCCCTGAGTCCCAGGTAACTGACAATGCCTAGTACATCAAAGATGCTTAAAGGCTATTTGTTGAGTGAATATATGGCTCAGAACTTATCCCACTTTTGAAACCTGTTTCTTCCTTACATTTGCTGCTAGAGTCTTAGAAATGCGTGGATAGGAATTGAGTCTTTATTTTGCTTTTGTCCCCATTGCTTGGCTCAAAGAAGGAATTTTATATGTGCTTATTGAGTGAATGATGAGTAGGGGGTATGATTTCTGGAGAATCAACAGGCTGACTCTTCAAGCACTGACCGTACACCTGCTAAATGTCTGACACAGAGGCCATTGCTTGGGTGGGCACGCTTGGGTATCATGCTCATCTTGCATCGTTGGGATCCTGAGTGTCCAGTGGTCAGCTTCATGTATATAAAGTGATAAGGGAGAGCTCCAGTAGAGGATGAGCCCAGGCACCAATCACATGCCTGTGGTGTCCAGAATTACTGATGGTCCCTGACAGTGTCTTCAGCCTCTCTCTGATTCTCATGGCTTCCTTCCCTTAGAAGGCTTTCTGCTTCCTAGTGACAAATGAATATGACCTGTGAAAGAATCCTGATTTCCTGCAGGGATGATTGCTGCATCTATTCAACACAAATTAAAGTAGGAAGGATGGGACCCTTCCTGTGCCATTGCTCTTATACCTGAAAGGGGCCACGACTGGTCCTTTGGCCTGATTCTAAGTTGGTATGCAGAAATCACTGTAGAGGAGAAATTCTCCCTTGGGGGGAAGAACTGTCTTATAACCGTAAGGACACAACTGGCAAGATTTGAAGAAGAGCAGAAACAGAGAAGAGGCACAGAAAGGAAGAACTAGAACGTGGAATTTGTGTTGGTGGAACTTTTTAAGAACACAGATGTCTAGTTTTTGTTTGCACATTTGTATGTGTATTTATGTGTGTTTGTGTGCTGCAAATCTTACTCCTTCTTCTGTAAAGACTGCCCCCTACTCCCACACAGGACCCTTGTTAAAACGGGTTTGGGGTGAAGGAAAACTGAGGAAAATGTACTGAGTACCTCTTCTGAATTGACAAAGTTAGCCCACACAGGAGGGCGAGACCGTCCACAAACTGAAATAATTCTTTGGAAACACGTAAGAAGATGAAAAAAGAATAGAAATTCTCTAAAAGGGTAAGCAGGAATGAGAATTGTCTGCTGCATGTAGGTGGTCTCAAGCCAAAATTTATTTGACCCTCAAAGAACAGAAATTCTGTAAATATCTTCGATTGTAAATTATAGAAATGGTGTCTAAAATATCAATAAAGGACTCTATTAGTAGGCTTCTAGGTAGCTCACAGAGCTGAAGGGAAGTTGATCAAGCAGGTCCCAGGGAGTGGGAGCTAGTGGATACCACTAGCTGGACCCCTGTGGTGAATCAGCCTGGTGTCTGCCACGCTAAGGAAGTGTCCGGCAAGGGAGAGAAAGTCTATGGACTGGGTCATGTGCCCTCACACTTGGCTGGTGTAGCATGGCTTAGGGATATCACTACCATACGAGAGAATAAGAGGAGACTTGACAAAAGAAAGGGGCTGCTTTTGCTAAAACCCAGATGAAAGGATACCAAGCAAGTAGAAACCCCAGACATCATGCCCACAGGGTACCCCAGTGCACAACTCTGCTGCTGACTCATGAAGGGGAGTAGGTGAGATGACCTTCCCTGCAGCATCCTGAAACTCATTTCACAATAGCTGGCAAATGAGGGAGGAAGGAGGGGGCTGAGAATCATGTCCCTTATCTTCTGGCATTAGGCCTTTTCTCCTGCATGATGCCTTTCCCTCCCCGTCAACATTTCAGCCTTTGCTGAAGCTGTACCCTTTGCCTGGGACTCTCCCCTTTCTTTGTTACCTGTTGATTTGTTCTTTCAATTTAAGAGTATCACCTGGGTCACGCCTGTAATCCCAGTACTCTGAGAGGTTGAGGTAGGAAGATTGCAAGTTTGAGCTCAGCCTGGGCAACTTAGTGGGGCACTGTCTCAAAATAAAAAAGATCCTAGGTTCGATCTCCAGTAACTCATAAAAAGGATTTCCCTTTCCTCATGGGTTAGTGTCTCTCCTGTATGTATACCCTTATTTTATTTCAGCTTTAAAATATGTATGGCTTGTGCAAATAGTTAATATAGCACATGGTAGAAAGTTTTAGTGTGCAAAAAGGTATAAAGAAGAAAGTTAGTCTTCCCTTGGCTTCTAATTCCAGTTTTCCCCTTAGAGGCCTCCACTCTCTCCTGCATCTCCTTTCTGAACTCATACACATAGACACAGACATACACAGACACACACACACAGACACACACACACACCCCACAGACGTAGACACACACCCCCATGCACACACGCTGCCATCTTGTTATTAGGGGCTGCTTTTCTGTCTTCAAGGCTCTGAGGACTGGGCCTCCTTTTTGCCTTGGGGACACCTGTGGCCAGGAAAACCCAGCAGCTCCTCCCGAAAGTTCAGTGCCTGACTGCTACGAGCCTGCTCCTGCACCAGGAGAAGCAGGAGGGCGGAGGACGGATTCTGTCTGGATCACTTGTGCTGCACTCTGTGATCTATGAGATGCTTTTAATTTCCTGTGCTGGGCAGCGGCAGCCTGATGAAATGAGGCAGATAGCTGGGTTTCACAGCAACCCCTGCCCAGATGAGGGCTTGTCTGCTTGCTGCAGGGTCACAATCCTGGGGTTCTGAAGAGAGAAAAGCTGAGTGAACTCTCCAAGCTCAGTGCCTCTCCTCCCCCAGCCTCTTGGAAGGAGGACGGTGCTTGGTGACCTTATGGTGGTGAGGGTTAAGGGTGAGGAAGAGAGGCGCTGAGTTTGCCACTTGGGCTTTGGGGTCACATAGAGATGGTTTGGGTCCTGGCTCTGTGGCCTCCTGGCCATTTGACTTCAGGACAAAATTCCTTAACTTTCTGAGCCTCAGATTCCTCACGCATTAAGTGCGGGCTATTAGCAGAGCCTTCTTTATGGAGTTCTTACAAGGATTGAAAGAGAGTAAATTCACTATGTGAGGCAAGGTGCTAGAACCTAACTCAAGCTCAGCTGGTGGCAGGAGTCACTTCTGTCTTTTTTCCTTTCAGTATTCCTTTCTCCTCCCAATACTGAGGGGTCTTATTTTTCCTCATCGCTTCTGGTCTGGACAACAATAAATCCTTCTACTGCTGCTCCTCTTACTGACACCATCACACCTCCTCTTGATATAGTGTCAACTTTGTGCCAGATGTTGTGCCTCCAACGTGGGGTGAGCCAGATAATCCTTACAACCATTGATGGTCCCATCGCATAGCTAAGAAAACAGAGTCCCGTGTTCCACCAAATTATAGCCTGAATCACTAAATCCAGCAGTTGGGTGGTGATTGATATGGTGCTACGGAGACTTAGTGGATTATCTGTATCATTGAGTCTCCAAAAAACAAGTCAGAACCTGAGCATTAATTGGTCACGGGAGGAAGTCAAGCTTCCTCATTAGGCTTGAAGAAGGGAGAATTTGTTGGGGGACAAAGAATGCCCTTCTACTGGCCCTAAAGAAATAAAAGAGAGGCCACTGCCTACTCCATCTGAAATTGAGATTAACCCTGAATGTCTCCACGAGACAGCAGAGCAAAATGCCTTGCTGTGTTTACAAAGCAGGTCCGGAGTGGATTCTCCCAGAGAATCCCACTTCTTAATGTGTGAGATGGCCTAACGAGCACAAACTTGCCCTCAGACTTAAGTCACAAGATAAAGCCAAGACCTCGTCCTGACTTCGATGCAGTGCCGCCAGTGGGGGCTGAACCTTCTTCCTGAGCAGCCGTGGGGCTTCCCTGCATCTGCATTCTGTGTGGCCAAGGGGAGGGCGAGGGGTTCAGGCTGCTGTTAGCTGCATATTAAATGGACCTCTGAACACCAGAGACTTTGACAAACAGACCGTCTACCCAGATGATTTGAGGCCTCTCCACCTTCCCTGTCCATACCTGCTCTCGATCTCATTCCACCATTATAAGCTTAGTGCTCCCTGCCCACCCTTCAGACTCATTTCATTTGGCTCCATGAGGATTATAAACATACCTTCCTCTCAGGGCTGATGTGTGCAGTAAAAGAAAGACTTCACCATTAGGTTAGGGGCGAGGTTCTTGGACCATATTCCTTGGTGCTACTTTGGTACTGATGAGGAGATAATGAGAAGACCTGTCCTCATTAGCTGTGCATCTTGGATAAGCCACTGAATGCCCTCTGAGCCTCAATTTTGTCACCTGTAAAATGGGAGTAATAATACTCCCTAAGGTTCCTAAGGTTGTTTTGAGTGTTTACTGAGATTGTGTTTAAACATTTGGCACAATGCCTGTCACATAGTAAGTGCCCAATACATGATAGCAGTGAGTTCCTGTTGGAATTGTTACACGTTGCTGCCTCTTTGGGAGGTAGATTCCTTCTCTCAACCACCATTTTGGGTGCCACCCACTGGCTTGATTGCTATACTTGGCCTACTTCTGGGGCGAGTCTATCTCACACCATCTCTCTAGCAAGTAGTACAATGGTGATGGACATACTGTGAGTGTGCCTTTGGGCTTGCCTTGGGTGTTGCTGTGCACCTTTTACAAATGAGGACATTACCACAGGCACAGGGTGACTGGCTGTAAGTCCTCCACACCTCTGTTGACCTTGGCTTTGAGGACTTTGGAGGAGGGCTGCCATGGCTGCATTCTTCAGAGCGGCAAAGAGAAGAGAAAATAGTGCAGCTCTTGCCAGTTTCCTTGGGCTCCAAGGGAAAGAAATAGAAACAAGTTACATGAGTAACAACAGGAAAATGAGATTGGCAGTGTGCTGGAATTCGCTGAAAGCTTTGGGGGCGTGCTTCAGGAAGAATAAGCTGTTCCCATTTGGCTGCCTTGCATTTTGTATTATGCTGGGTGTAGTCTGTGCGCTGAAGGGAGGTAGAACTTTGGAGGGGTGAAGACAAGATCCTTGGTGATGGGGCACCGGGGGATATAGATAGATTATGGGAAGATTGGACAGGGACAGTAGCAGCATCTAGGGTAGACTCCAAATATTTTCTCCAAATGTACGGTGGGTGAAAATAATCCTCTCTACACTCCCCCAATTCCCCTTTCAAATGATATCTGCTTTAATCTTCAATGTTAGGGAACCGGATTTGTTTTGGGGTATGGGACAGAGTGCTGAATGCAAATTCAAGGCTGGCATTAAGTATAAGCAGAGGTGGTCAAAGGGGACTTTCTAGTTTTGATCTTGAATGTCTCCAATATATTAAAGACCTAGCCATTAGTTTGTAGCACTGTTGGGAGTTGGAGAACCTTTAGTAGGTGGGGCCTAGAGGAAGCAAGAGAGGTCACCAGGACATGCCACTGAAGGGGATATTGGGACCTCAGCCCTTTCCTCTCTTCCTTTTTGGTTCTTGACTGCTATGAGGTGAACAGACCTCCTACGTCTGCCCTTGCACCTGCCACGATGTCCTGTGCTGCCACAGAACCAAAGCAACAGGGCCAAGTGACCATGAACTGAAGCCTCCAAAACTGTGAGCCAATGTTAAAGTGGTCTTCCTTTAAGTTATTTATCTCAGGTATTTTGTCACCACAATGGAAAGCTAACACAAGGACCCTGCACATATTGATCACCATTGTATGAAAATGCAATGAGCTGTTTATTTAGATAGATACCATCCTCCACCTGAAATATTATCTTGTTATACTGAGAATACTCAGATTACTGTGTGATTGTGAATCAATATGAAAAGCTGATTGCCATAAACCTGTCCTCACCCCACCCTTGTCTCCTAGAAACTGAAGCCAATATTGTATAACTGAAGACTAATTGATGGGGTGCAGTAAAAAAGAGATGGTGTGATTTTATGGGATCATTTCAAATAGGGACGAGGAGAAAGGAAATACTCTTGAAATTAAGAGAGGCAGAAGAAGCTGTTGATACCTTATTATGGTTTGTGTCTAGATGTCCCCCCAAAGCCTCATGAGGTCATAGGATTTTTTCAGAGGTGGTTGAATCTAAAGCATGTGATTAGTTTGTAGTGGAATCAGCAATTAAGGGTGCTGGTATTACCAGTGGTGATTGCTGGATCAGTCAACTGATTGGTTTGGCACCACCCTAATCCCAGTAGACTGGATATAATATAAGGGACAGAAACAGGCTTGTCTTTCTCTCTCTTGTTGCTTTTGCTGTCTTCCGCTGCCATGAACGGTTGCCCCTCTGCCATGTGCCACCCTGCCTTGGAGCCAACCAGTTATGGATTAAACCTCTACAAACCGTGAGCTAAATAAACCTTTCCTCCTTTAATTTTGAGTGTCAGGTATTTTGTCTCAGAAACAAGAGAAAAGTAACTAAGACATACGTCAAGTCTGACTTTCCTTTTATCTTCCATTGCTTTAAAAATGGCCCAAACTTTAGTGGCTTAAAACAATTATTTCCCTTATGATTTTGTAGTTTGACCAGGATTGGGTAGGAACAGCATGAGTCTTTCTTTCCACTCCGCTAGGGTAGGTGGAAGGCTGTGCTGGACCTCTCTGGTTTGCTCACTCACATGCCTGGCAATTAATGCTGGCTCTCAGCTGGGCCTGGGCTGGGCCGGCCAGCCAGAGCTCCTACACATCTCCATGTGCCTGGGTTCTCCTCGGAACGTGGTGGCTAGGGTCCAGGGCTGAGCATCTTGAGGGAAAGGGCCAGATGGAAGCTGTATCACCCTTTCTAACCTAGCCTGGGACGTCTATGTCACTTTGACTGTGTTCTCTTCATTAGGAGTGATCAAGTGCATGAGTTTCCTTGGGCTTCCATAACAAACTCCCTGAGACTGGGTGGCTTAAATAACAGAAATTTATTTTCTGTTCCAGAGGCCAGAAGTTGGATATTGTGTTGTTAGTGAAGTTGGTTTCTTTTGAGGCCTCTCTCTTTGGTTTGTAGATGGCTGTCTTCTCCTTGCATCTTCACAAGATCGTTCCTCTGTATATGTCTGTGTCCTAATCTCTTTTTCTAACAGAGACACCAATCAGATTGAACTAGGGACCACCCTAATGGCCTCATCTCCAAATAGAATCTGAAGTACTGGGGGTTAGAGCTTAAAAATATGAATTTGGACAGGGACATTCTTGAGCCCATGATATCAGAAATAGCCCCTACTCAATGGGAGAGGAACATCAAAGAATTTGCAGGTGAATTTTAACACCACCATTATTGGATAAGCAGCAGAGGTTTTAGCAAGTCCTGTGGTTGACTAGGCTCTACACTCTACCTCTACCTAGTACTCTTAAATGGTTGTGAAATCTTAGAGGTCAGTTGCAGCCTGGCTTTCAGAAAAGACCAGCAGCCCCAGATGTGAGCAGCATGGAAAACTTCTCATCACCAAAAGTTGTTATTGAAAACTCATTGCCATGGGTTTCAGAAACCAGTATTTCAGCCACAAAACAACTCAAGAAGACCCTTCTCCTGTTACCCAACCTCCACGTAAGATCTTGGATTCTGATATGAATTCAGGAGGTAGAAAGTCTTTTAAAATCATGACTGAGATTGAATTTCCCAACCAGCCTGGTGAAGCTATGAGTTAGATTTCATCTGCCTTGAAGTAATGTGATGTTTTTTCTAATGAGCTGCGGACCAGGCACTGGGTTACAGGAAGATATGAACTATGCTAAATTTTCACTTTAGATAATTTTTCATATCACTCCCTGTCTTTATCCAAAAATTTAGATAACTTTTCATATCTCTCCCTCTCCTTATCTTATTTCAGTAGAATGAGTTCTCAATCCACCAGTTCCATTCTGACTGACCATCTATGATTCCAAACAGCTGCAGTGATGATGCATTTCTCTCAATAGCTACTACCATAGATGTGTGTGTTAGTCTGTTTCGTGTTGCTGTAACAAAATACCAGAGGTTGGGTACTTTATGAAGAAAAGAGGTTTATCTACCTTTTGGAGATACAAGAGTATGGTGCTGAATCTGCTTGGCTCTGATGAGGGACTTCTGGGTATATACCAACATGGTAGATGGCGTCATGGTGGGATTATATGTGAGAGGGAGAGATCTCTTGATAAGACAGAGACCCAGGGGCTGAACTTGCTCTTGTTATAAAATCCACTCTTACAAGAACTGACTGGTGTTTACAGAGAGCTACATTTGTCCCTTTTGAAAGTGGACCCTCATGATCTAATTACCTTACATTCGGCCCCACCTCAACATAATCTCACCACTTCAACACCACCACACTGAGGACCACACTTCCAACACATAAACCTCTGCAGGACACACTCTGCACCTGTCCCCACCACAGCAGTGTGGCTAAAACATATCAAACTAAAATGCCATTTTAAAGAGTCCAGCTGGGAAGCAGAGGGCAGTTCAGGAGAGCCGAGTCCAGGACAGACCTCTGGACAAGGTGGATGTGCCCGTGCACCACCCACATCCCTTCAGTCCTGCACACAAATACCCTTCACACAGCCTGAGTGTTTGTCACTTCCCTCTTTATTCATTCTTGAAATGCCAACAGTTGGAAATTCCATTAAACTGACATGTCTTAAAGGTCTGGGGTGATCATTGGGTTAATGAATCCAATTTTGTACCACAACATGTTGGTTGAATCAGAGACTCATTACCTTACTCCTGCATTGGTAAAAGGGAGTCTTGATTTCAGCCAGAGAGAAATGGATGAGCTCTTTGCACCTATATTTTCAGGAGTACAGTGGCATCTGTGAGGGAAGAGACAGAAATTCCAATTTAATCCCTTGGAGGTTCGGAGGTCGGACATTTGTTTGACAGGCTACGATGACCACGTTTGGGTTTTAGAAAGAGTGGTGAGGCCCCAGAAAGATAATTCACCATGAGGGTAAAGGATATTGGACCAACAAGCTGTCCTTTGCATGAAACTTGAGAAATGCAGAGGGCATTCTGCACTATGACAGTGGCTGACCCAGTTCTGGCTGTTCCACTTAGAACAGGGACACAAACGCAACCTTGCACCCACCCTTGTTGCAGCCCTGTGTCAACTAGAGGTCTCTCACTTTAGAAAGGACAAATTGCATAAGCAAATACTCTCTGAAGTCGATAAGAACTTCATCACCTATTCTTCCCCTGTCACACCAGTCTCTATAAAGCCAAATATCAATAAATGCAACAACATAAAAATTAAAATGGTTAGTACTGAAACTGCTGTTTTTATATACTGGTGAAATCTAGGAAAACTTGGATCACAAGAATAATGTTTTGACTCCAGACCTCTATCCATTGCCTGATTCTGGTTAAAATTTGAGGTAGGATTGCCTGCAATCTGGGGCAGAAGTTAAAAGTGCCAACCATGACTATATGAAAACAGAGCTTTGAGGATGTCAGTTTGTGAGCATAAATCCCAAGGATGAAAGATCAGTCCTGGGACTTTACATACATACTATGATTTATTTTCCAAGCAGCAGTACTAGCCTGCTCAGAGAAGGCTGACTGGGTCTTGAAGGGTGGCTCTGCAGAAGAGCAATATGGTATCTCAATATGTAGACTTGACTTCAGATCCTCTTCCATGCGATAAAGACCACTAAGAAAAGTGCAGTCCAGGGCCAGTGAGATGGCTCAGCAGCGTAAGCACCTGCCCGGCAAGCGCGAGGGCCCGAGTTCGACTCCTGGAACCCACATACGAAAAAAGTGCTGGTGTTATTGCTCAGAGGCACAGGTGCCTGCTGGTGCACGAGGTCCTGAGGTCGACCCCCGGTACCCACAAAAAGAAAAAAAAAGAAAAGTGCAGTCCTCACCTGTGGGCAATCCATGTCTTTCAGCACCAGAGCCAAAATGTATGGCCACGGGAAAAGTACCCAAGTTTCAAATGAACTCAAAATATTTTTTATCCCCAGTTCTCACTCACTGTGGAAATAATAATTTATGACAACAGTTCTTGAACTTTAGCAGGCATCAGAATCACCTGGACTAGCATGTGAAAAGCGACTGTGGGTCCCATACCCAGGGTATCTGACTCAGAGGTCTGAGGTGACACCTGAGAATTTGCAAGTTCCCAAACAGTGCTGATGTGATTGCTCTTAGGATCACACTTTGAGAATCACTGGTTTATAAAGCTACTTCTTCGGGGTTTTTTCTTTTCTCCTATAAATAACTCTCATATCTTTGGACCATTCCAATGTTTTTCCCTAACGATTCACCTAAAATAAGTGATCTCCTTGTATAATCACTAAACTTTGAACCCCTTTTTCCCTTCCCTTGGAAAGGTATGGAAGAGAAACACTAAGCAGGAAAAGACAGAATCCTCTTTAGCAGATAGGACTGGGAGCATTTGCGTGGTGTTTTTTTTTTTCTGTTTTGTTTTGTTTTTTGTTTTTTTGACTTCTTATAAGACAAGTGGCCATTCATCTTCTGCTAGGTCCAAGGGCGCCAGCAGCCCGCAGCAGGGGGTAATTTTGCTCTCTGAATCTCCCCTGTAGCTGCCTAAGAATGGGGGCCCCAGAATTCTGTGGCCCTATTCCCAGAAGGGGAATTTTGGCAAGAGTAGAGGAAAAGCCATCCAGAAAGTTTGTTTTTAGAAGCTCACTAGTGGGGCCTGGCTCCCGCAGAGCTCTATCCTATCACATCTCTCCTGGGTTGCTTTTTATTCTCCCAGTACCAAGCCTGTCCTCTGCATCCTCAAGGGATGGCATCCTTTGTTCAGGGGGCTCTCAGGTGTGGCTTTCTCAGGCCGGTGTCAGGCCACACTTACAGTGATTATCCCAGAAAGGAGCACGGTTCTTGGGCAAAAAGAAACAGGAGAATTCTTTCATTGGACAATGATGAGATTTTCTTTCTTCTTTCTTTCTTTCTCTTTCTTTCTTTCTTTCTTTCTTTCTTTCTTTCTTTCTTTCTTTCTTTCTTTCTTTTTCTTTCTTCTTTCTTTCTTTTCTTTTTTCTCTCCATTCTTCTAGTGGAAAACAAAAGAAGGAAGCAAGAAAGAAAAGAAGTGAATGAAGAAATAAAAGAGGGAGGAAGGTAGAAAGAAAGTAGAGTCTGGGTTAGAGTTTAGTTAGCTGGTATGGGTGAGAAAAACACCTGTTCGAAAAGCTACCCTCGGGCCGGTGAGATGGCTCAGCGGCGTAAGCACCTGCCTGGCAAGCATGAGGTCCTGAGTTCGACTCCTGGAACCCACATACGAAAAAGGGGCCAGTGATATCGCTCAGTGGCACAGGTACCTGCTGGTGCACGAGGTCCTGAGGTCAACCCCCGGTACCCACACACACACACAAAAAAGCTACCCTTCCTCCTTCTCTGGGTGATACTAATCTCAGAAAGAGAAGCATCTCTTGTCCAGCTTTAAAAGTATTTTTCCAAAAGTAAGTGAGATTCAGCCCAGCTGTTAATGAAGCAGTTCCTGGAGCATTAGGTACACAGGAATCCTCTGCCAGTCTTGGTAAAATATAGATACTGATTCATCCAGTCTGGGTGGGGCCTGGGATTCTGCACCTCTGATACATACCCAAGTCCTTGATGCTGCTGTTCTATGGATCACACTTCTAATAGCAAGGCCATGCAGTACTTAGAAATAGAAGCAAACTTAGAGAGCCTACCTTTGACCCAGCCATCTCACAAGTGAGAAAACTGAAGCCTAGAGTATTTACAATAGAACTCTTTATAGAACTGCATCCTCACACTCCCAGCTGAGTGCTCTTTCGATTTCCCAGAAATGCAGCAGAAACTAAACAGGAACCGCATACAGTGAGGTTCAGGAAACAATTCAGCAAAGTGTAGTGGGATGGCATGCTGAGGACTTGGAACTGAAGGAGAAGGAAAGGCCTCAGAAGCGAACTCTTTCTTCTGTCATCCTCTCACCTGCCATCATGTCGCTCACCCTGTTTTCTCCCTCAAGGCCAGTCATAGAAATTAAATTCCTCTTCTCCCAGGCAAGTCGTAGAAACTGGAACCTCTCTCTCCCTATAAAACCTTTCTAGCCATAAAGCCTAGAAGTCACTATCTGCCTTCTCTTTTGAAGACCCTCATTCCAGAGGAGTCCCGTCCCCAGTCAGGAGGAAGGGATGCTACACACAGACAAGGAAGAATCTGAACAGAAGAGCTTGCCTGGCTTCCTCCTTCAGTCTGTTTCCATGATTTCAGACCCTTTTGCCAAACCACCTTTCTACAGAGCTTCCAGTCTTCTTGGAACCTAAGCATAAGAAAAGGAGAGTTTTCTCTGGATCTTTTGGTCTTCATTTCTGAAAGTTCTTGTGTCACATAAAACTGTGGTTAAATAAATTCGTTATGTTTTTCTTTCATTAATCTGTCTTTTGTTACAGGAGTGTTGACCACGAGCCTTAGGACAAATAGGGAGAGGTATCTATCCTTCTTTTCTGCCCCTCTGACATGCTGGAACACAAACTCTCAAAAGGAACATCTGTACCTGTGGAAGCCAGTGTCAAAGTCCACTCTGGCAGTGGTTCCAACACTGGAACGCAGGACTGTGAACATTTTCACTAAGGCTTATTTGCCACTGATGAGTCAGCTGACAGCTGTCGATTTAATGAAAGCAAAAATGCTAATGTTTTCCTAAGTCCTGGTTGGGTGGTTAGGTAATTTATGGTGATTGTCAAGTCTGAGTTAGAATCTTAAGTGGGCACCTTTACGGTCCATCAGGCAGCCCCTGGGAAGAAATCGATGCCCAGAATAATGGGGCAGTGTGAGGCACCTAGGATCTTTGCCAAGACAAGGAGGCTCAGGAGACTCAGGAGAAAGTCTAAGATCAGCTGATCCGTGTAATGAAAATCCACTGGCTGGTCAGTTCCTGAGGATCCACGTGCTTCCAGACCCTCATGTTTCACACTGGGATTCCTTGTCATTATTTTGAAGATAGCAGGTTGTCCAAGACAGCTGAGAATCCTGGAACTGGCAGTAAAACTTTCTGGGAGAAAAAGCATTTATTCTGTGACACTGACCAAGGCAAACTACTGCAGGAAGCTGGGTCATTACAGGAAGGCACCCAGCACTTCAAGCCTGGTCCTACTGCTTGCCCCCTTGGGAGGATTTCCAGGGATGTGAACTCACTCACTCACTCAGCAAGCATTTACTGGGCACCAACTTTTGCACCAGAATTCAAAGACACAGACAATATCCTCTCTGCTCCTAAGGGACTCACAATTTGATATGGGAGATGGATAGATCAACTAATACTTACAGCTGTAAGGGATGTGGGGAACACAGCATGCTCCAGGAACATATAATGGGAACAGGAACATCACACTGGTTGGTGGGAGAAAGCTTCCTGGAAAAAGCCACAGGTGAGCTAAGCCTTGAAGGAAGAGTGGGAGGAGTTGGGGGGCATATAAGGAGCCTCTTAAGCACAGAGAACAGCATGTACACAGTCCAGGACCTTGGGACTGCACAAATCACTCAGGGGATTGCAAGTCATTAAGTGTGTTGGGTCGCAGGGTCCCTGGTGGCCTGATGATCAGGTCACAAAAGCCTTTGTATACTAAGCTGTAGTCAAGTTTCAATAAAATGAAGCTGTGAAGATTTTATATAATTAGATATAATAATTATACACCTCCTCATCATCATGATATCTGCATCTACGGAGTCTATTGCTATCATTTAATCCTCACAGCAACCCCAAGAGGCAGGCACTGATATTATAGCTGTTTGCACAGATGAGGAATTTGAGGCTCAGAGAGGGTGAGCAATTCAAAGCTATGAAGTCGCAGTAATACTCAGAGAATAACACAGCATTCTCAACTACATCAGAACCAAAGTACAGTTTCATGACAGATATTTCAAAACCCCCTTCATTATTGTGAAATGAAATTCAAACATAATGTGATCCATTTAGAACATACTTTAATATCTGAAATTACCATCTGTAATATAGATTAAAAATTAAAATTTTAGATAAAATAATACGTATTTCAGTGCAGAAACACTCAGATCTGACTATTCTAGAAACAAAATAGTCCGTGACTCTACTTATATAATATGTAGGATCGGCTTCAATGCAGTACTACGGATGCAAGCAGATATCTGTATATTGAAAGAATGACGTAAATATAATGAGCAGTATTCCTGATGGTAAACCAATTTACTAAAAATGCTATCAGTCCTTGGTAAAGTTCTGAGTAACACAGTACAATATTCCCTCAGAGGTTGGTGGTAGAACTGGGATTTGAACCCCTATGAGCTAATTCCAGAGTTTAAACAAACTATTCCCACATGGGGATGACTGTCCCTCATGGAGGTGGCCTCCTATTTCTGAGGTACAAGGGGTAGACTTGGGAATGGTGCAAAGACTCCTAGGAGAGATGGGTGAAATATGCTGAGCCCCAGGTTTCCTTACAGGTATCTTCAGGATGATACGTTGGGCTGCTTTTCCTGGTTAACATTGTGTTTCCCAGTAGATGGGACCCCATCAGTTGTGTGCTTTTCACTGAGTTTTTCCAGTCCTTCCACGGGAGCTTCCAAGACTTCTAACCAGGATACACCAGGAATCCAGCCTCATCTAGAAGCTGCACAGGTGGAATATATTTCACTTCCTATCAGACCTACTGAAAGACTAAGACTCAGAACACAACGGACTTCATCAGTTCTCCAAGTATTTGTCAAGCCTGTGTTTTTGGTTGCTTGTTATTGCTAACAAACCACCCCAAAATTTAGTGGCCTAACACAGTAATTTCTCAAGACCTTATGTGCTGAATGGGAAGTGGGTCTCCTTCAGATGGTGTTGGCTGAGGTACTTAAATAATAGCTGGCCAAACAAGTTTATTTTTCTTTCAAATGTGTCGCTCCACACAGTGCTTGGGTTTCCTCGCCACACAGCTCTTAGATTCCTAAAATAAGCCCCTAAGTGAAGAGACAGCCTCTTCACCGTATCATTACACCAGATCATTCAGCAGCATTGTAGCCATCAAAACAAGTCATGGGGCCATCCCAGAGTCAAGAGGAGGTGAACTAGACTCCATCTTTTGATGATGAATTGAAAAGAATTCATGGCCATCTTTTCTCTGCCAGAGCCTGCTATGTATCAGGTGCTGGGTTCTTAGGGATATTAAAAATGAGCAAAATCAGATATAATCTTTGCTCTCCTAAAACTGGTGGTAGAAGTCAGTTAGCCACATAAGTAAATGTATAAATAGACTGTGAAAGGAAGTGCTCGATGTCATGAGTATAAAACAGGGGAAGAAAACCATTACCAAGAATGCATAGAAATTTTTAACTGAGAAAACACTGAATCTGAAGAATCAGTGGCATTATCTAAATTGTATGTAGGCATAGCACATGGCATATTCTAAACTAACATTTATTGAGTGAATGAATGAATGATGAGCATGCAGAACACTCAGAGGCAAGACAGCCAGCGGGGCTAGGAGAGCAGGGAGAATGGAGGATTGTGTTAGGAGAGAAGCCAGAGAAGGCTGCATGGAGTATTTAGGTCTTTAGCCCTAGAGCAATGAATTTTTAAACTAAAGCAAGTCAATAAGATCTGAGTTTTGAGGTCACCCTGACTATAGTGTGGAGAATCAAGATGGTTTGGAGGGGTAGGTGGTAGGTGGGAGGAAACAGAGGATGAAGGGAGGAAGGAGATTGGTCGGATGCTACATAGTAGACCCTACAAGTAGTGGTGAGAACGTACCTGGGTGATGGATGTGAGTCAGGGAAAACTCTACAGTATGCCATCAAGACTCTGGGAAAGAAATACCTCCAAACTCATGGCCAGATCCTCTTCCGTCCTGGGAGCTTGTGGGAGTCCTAGGTGTCCTGGACCAACCAGCCAGGGTCTGGAGACCATCTGTGGCACTCTGGAGGAAAGGGGGAGAAGGAGTAGCAGACACAACTTGGCTTCACCTCTCAGAGCTGCAGTTCAGGCAGGAGCCCAGACGCCTTTTCCCGCCTCTGGCTGCAGCGAGGATTATTGGTTTCTGCTGCCAAGAACATAATTTTGTCACTTGCTTTCAGGTCTCTCTTTTTGCACTGGTCTTACCCTGGTCTGGAGTGGGACCACAGCTCCAAAGATCGATGGCTCTGAACAGGATGGAAAGGAGGTGAGCAGGATTTTCTGGCTGAAGCCCCTGCTGTCCCAAGGTGGTGCATGAATCAACGTCAATTTCCTGGACACAGAAGCCACAGAAATAAGGGATTTATTTAGGATTGCATTTAGGATTCTCCATCGGGGCATTTTGAGAGTTTTGCTTTAACCTCTCATATTGTAGAGAATTTCAAACTTCCTCAAAGGAAGGACAGTATAATGAGTCCCACCATCATCTCGACAATTACCAGCTCATGGCCAATCTTGTTTCATCTACCTCTACTACTTCTCTCTCCTTATATTATTATGAGGTAATTACTAGACAGCATACAATTTCATCTGTAAACATTTCAGTGTAGTTCTCTATAATATAGGGATTCTTTCTAAAAAATAAACACAGTAAAATTATTATCACACTTAAACATATTGGTAATTACAAATATTATCTTGGCCAACAACAGACCATGTGTATGATGGCGATCCCATAAGATTATAATGGTGCTGAGAATTTCCTATTACCTACTGAAGTCATAGCCATCTTAATGTCATAGTGGAACCATTGATCACTGTTTCAGGTCATGCTGGTGTAAATAAACCTACAGCTTTGCCAGCTGCCTGAAAGGATAGCAATATAATTATATGCACATAAAGTACAGTACAGTTGATACTGATTATAAATGACTGTATTACTAGTTTATGTATTTACCATACTACTTTGTGTCATTGTTTTAGAGCATATTCCTTTTACTTATTAAAAAAAAGTGTACTATAAAGCAATGTGCCATGTTGCACTGGTAGTAACCTCACACATCTCATTTGGTGCACATTTTGTCTATATCAAGAGGCCATGTCAAGTAATTGACTTATATCTTCTAGGTTTGTGTGAGTACATTCTGTGCTCTTCACACAATCATGAAATCTTTTAATGATACAGTTTTGAGGACGTCCTTGTTAAGTGATGCATGATTGTATTTATAATTATGATTGTATTATATAGTATGATCTATTCTGATGATTATCTGATGCCATCAAATAATGAATAGATATTTGTGCACTTTTTCCTGTTATGTAAAAAGTTGTTTTTAGTTTGTTTGTTCATTTAAATTGGAATCCAGCTAAGGTACATGCCTCTTAATTCATATCTGTACCTCTTAAGTCCTTTATAATCTATATGTTCTCCCTCCATCACTTTAAAAAAAATCCTCACCACTGATTTCTAAAAGAAACTAAATGGGTTGTCTTGATATGCTGATATCCCTCTGTGGTGACATTGAACAGACTCCGTGTCCCCTGTACTCCCTGTAAATTGGCAGTAGTGGGTTGAATTTTGATCAGCTTTTGTTAGCGAAGCTACTTCACTGTGGTGCTTTGTTCTTCTAGTAGGAGGTGCATGGTGTCTGTGGCTCTGGAGCGTGAGCTGTTATTGATCATTACTTAGATTGTTTATTCATTAGGGCCTGCAAGGTAGTGATGGACTAGTTCTATTGTCCACCTTTTTCAAATATTATTAGATAGATGCTTCTCTAGTGAGAAACTTTCACTTATCAACTGTTTGGTTATGCTGACATAATTCTTATGAATAAACATGACTAATGTTCAACTCTTTTCTTTTATTTACCCATTTTCTAAATAATGGTTGGTTCTTCATCAACCTCTGAGGATGACCAATAAATGTTTTCAAATATCATGTATTAAAATGTATTAGATGTTATGTATAAGTTATTAATGTTTAAATTATTGCATCCTTGGCCAATGGGAGCCTCACTGCCTTCTGAGTGACACAAAAGTAGTCACCTGTGACACGAAACTAGTCCCCTGTGATAGTGTCTTTGCTTTGTGATATGACAAATTCTCCAGTCTCACTTTGTGTACATCCTGCCTCAGACACGAAGCCAATCATTTCTCCAAGTAGTCCTGGTTTTTCTCAGCAAGGAATGCCATGTAGAGATAACAGTCTGGGCACAAAGAGTGCTTAGTGTATCTGGACTGTAATTTCTAAGTCTTTCCTATGAATAGAACTAGGAAATATGCATTATACTGATGTGTATCATACAGGTAGTTTTTGTTCAAGTTCCAGATTAAGGGAATTTAGCCATGACTATCCATCTTACCTCTGCATTTCCACGCCCCCGTGTCGAAATTCCTGGTTTTCAATGACACCCGCGAAACTATTCGTTTGATTTGTGCCACATTACACTGGCCAGTCACAGAATAACAATGGTAGCACTATCGCCACCCCTAAAAACAATTTGTTTTTTCAGTTCCTTTTCTTCCTAATGAAATATCTTACTTGGAATATACAACCAAATAACTGTGATATATACCTGAATAGTTTCTGTCTATGTGGTTAAATCGATGACAGGTTACATATTTAACTTTCATTTCATTTTACTTTGAACTAATAAGAAGTACTTTTTAAAACAGGATATATTAAAAGAAGTCCCTGACATTTCTATTCAATTCCCTTCCTTTCCTTGTAAGTAATCACCTAAAAAATTTGTGACAGATACAAATAGAAATAGATATAGACATAGACATAGATAATGTTTCATGTGGGTGTGTAAGTTTTCTCACTACATTTCCTTTCTTAGATAAACTGTAATATGTTATACATATTATTCAACAGGTTACTCTTTTTTTAAACTAATGATATATCTTGGATTACCAAAAAAATTGGTTTCAAATCCCATTTATGCCACTTCCTAGCTGTGTGACCTTGGGCATATATCTTAAACTCTCTGAGCTCAGATTCCTCATGTGTAACTGTGGCACAATGATGCCTACCTCCTAGGGTTGTTTTGAAGCTATCTGCTTAGTAGGTACTCAATAAGTAGTAGCTTGAATGGTTTATAGATGTCATAATGTTTAATAATCTTTATGTGCTTCCCATTTCATTCCCCAACAGAAGCTTCAGATGGGTGGGTAGGAAATTTGAGACGTGTTAAATAAAGACTCAGAATTAGAACATTAATACTGGCAAAAGTCTTCTTATGGTTTGTATCTAGATGCCTGCCCCCACCGAAGCCTCATGCACTTTCAGATGGGGCTTTTGAGAGGTAGCTGAATCTAGAGTTTGTGGCTGATTCATGGTTCAGTGCTGGGTTTAAGGGTGCTGGGATTAAGGGTGGGTGATGCTGGATCAGACCACGGGTTGGATTGGCACCGCCCTAATCCCCGATAGACTGGATACAATATAAGGAACAGAAAAAGGCTTGTCTCTCCCTTCCCTGGCTTGCTTTTGCTGTCTTCTGCCACCATGAACAGTTTCTGCAATGCCCCTCTGCTAAGCCACCCTGCCTTGGAACCAGCCAATTATGGACTGAAACTTCTACAAACTGTGAGCTAAATAAACCTTTCCTCCCTTAACTTTGGGTATTGGGTGTTTTGTCTCAGCAAAGAGAGAAAAGTAACTAAAACAAGCCCTTAGAGATCTGGGTAGCTCACCTACTTATTTTGCAAGGAGAGAAATAGAGACCCAGAGAGAAGCGATTTCCCTAAGGTCACAAAACAGGATGGAAGAAGCATGCTGGTGATGCCCAGGACAATTATTCGTCAAGGTAGCTTTTCTGTAAAGCAAAGTGCATCTTGTGAACTTGGTACTGTACAAGTTTCTCTGCACAGTCTTGTGTTCTTTCTGTAAAAGGAGCAGGAAAACCATGCCTCCAACGCGAGTTTCTTCCCTCCTTCACTGATCCCTATCAGTGAGCAGCAGCTTATTAATACACCCAGTTGGGGATTGTGACAATGAAGAAGTCCAGGGAAAGCTCCTTGCCCTCAGGGGGCTTTAAAACTATTGAAAGAACTTCAAGCTCATTTAAAAATCAAATATGCCTGTAAAAACACCATTCAGTGCTTAAAACAATAATGAATTTGAATGGCATTATCTTATTTTTATTACCATAACCCTAGGAGATAGTCACTATCTCTGCTCCTCTTTTACATATAAAAAAACTGAGGTTTAATTACATACTGTGACTTTGCCAAAGCTAAGGCAGCTAATGATCAGGAAAGCTGGGTTTGAATTTGGGTCTGTCTGACTCTAGTTCCCACGCTCCTAATCAGAGGGTAACCGGATGTAGTGCATTTTCGCTTTAACTCACTTAGGGCAAAGAGAAGGGAAAAAACCAGATAGGGTATTCCAGAGTACAGTGCAGTCATTTGATGTACAGTTAATTCATCTCTTCATTCGTTCTTTGCTTACTTAAATGTGTAAGAATCTAAACTTAAAGACTGCCTGGGTTTTAATCCTGGCTCTACCACTTTGTGCAACTGAGACGGTGACTCACCTTCCTGTCCCTTTCCTCATTAGTATGAAGCGAATAATACCACCTACCCTATGGGCTGCTGTGACATTTACAATAATACATGAAAGCATGTAGAAGAACTGTGCAAAGAGCTTCTTAATGGTCAGTCGTGATGCTCCAATGACACTTACTGATCGGGTAATCTGTGTTTTAGAGAAAAGAATCAGCCATCCTTGGTTCTGGTTTAGCTCTACCATTAATGAGTGATGTGATCATGGGCAAGTTATCTGAACCTCAATTTTCTCACCTGTAAAATGAAGTACTTTGACCTCCTGATCTCTAACGTCCCTTTATTTCCAAATTGCACTGCTTTAAGTGGTCCGCCCTCTCTTGTCATCACAAATCTGCAAAATCACAGTCTTTAGAAGTTAGAAGCTCATTTTTTTTTTTTTTGTGGGTACCGGGGGGTTGACCTCAGGACCTCGCGTGCCAGCAGGTGCCCATGCCGCTGAGCGATATCACCGGTCCCTTTTTCGTATGTGGGTTCCGGGAGTCGAACTCGGGCTCTCGCGCTTGCTGGGCAGGCGCTTAAGCCGCTGAGACATCTCACCGGCCCCTAGAAGCTCATTTTTTAAATGTGCTATTGCTCTCTGAATAGATAAGAAAAATGAGGCCAACATATTTGCCACAGTGTGTTTCTTGAATGTGGTCCTTAGACCACGCACAATAGAACCACCTGGGCTGTTGATTAAAATACAGATTCCTAAGCCTCTGCCCTCCTGAACCAGAGCTTTGAAAGTGGGGCTCAGATAACTAGCTACATAGGATTCCTATGGGAACTCATGCTTGAGAACCACTGGGAAAAAGAATAGAAGAAGAGAATGCCCGCTGTGTCAGATACTCTAGACAGGGTTCTTGAACTTGAATGTACATGTTAAACGGTTCTTCAAATGTAGATTCAGGTTGAGGAGGCCAGAGGTGAGGCCCAAGAATCTGCATTTCTATCAAATTTCCAGCCACCACTGAAGCTGCTAATCTATGGACCACACTCAGAGAAGCAAAGCTTTAGAACGCCACTCACGAGATGCAGGGCCTTGGGAAAAGTCCTTAATTTATTTCTCTGACACTTAGTTTCTTTCTTTATAAAGAAAAATAAAAGTAATGCCTATATCATAGGATTATTAGATGGATTATACCAAATAATGTATGTAAAGCTGCTAGTCACCACACTAGCACATAGGTAGTTATAAAAGATACCCTGAATAAATACTACTGTAATAAAAATTGGATTGACTCAGACTCCCAAGGGTGGGATGCTGGGAATATGCATTTTCAACTAAAATCTGTAAGTGACTTTTATGCACAAGGAAGTTGATCGCCCTGTACTTTGTCTCCATCAAGGGCAGGAACATCACCAACCTGATTTGAGGTCTCCAAATCCCACAGACATCCGTTCTAAAAATGTTTGATTCAGAAAGTGATGCGGTGTGGCCTTCAATAAAACTCTCGCTCCCCAAACATCACAGGTAATAAGAGCTTTGTAAGGCTGCTTTCATTGCTCCCCAAACAAAAGTATGCTGGAAAACTCCTATTTCCCCCAAGGGGGTCAGAAACGAACCCAAATGATCAAATACACGAACACAAAAATCTAACTCTACTATCAGGCATGTGTGCTAGGAGACAAATGAGAAGGGATGTCTGGGATGGAAGGCAGAGTCAGGCTCAGAGCTCTTAAAGGAGACCTAGGCTGCTGTGGGAGAGAAAAGCCATTTGCAAGACAAACTCGCCCTTTCTGTGTGAGGCCGCTGGGTGTAATCTGACCTGGGTTTAGATTCTGAAGTTTTCATATATTGAGTTTAGAAAACACAACTCGACAAATCTTCCCTGAGCATCCATCACACCAGGCTCTGTGTTAGGTCCAGGGACACAAGAACGGAGAGACAACTAATACTTCAGGGCTGGTGGTAACAAGTACAGTAGTCCTTTATCTATGGGAGACGCATTCCATGACCCCAATGGATGTCTGAAAACATGGGTAATACTGAACTCTATGCATACCATGTTTTCTCCTACATATACCTACATACCCATGATGAAATCTGATTTGTAAATGAAGCATAAGAAATTAGCAATAATAACTAATAATTTAACGGGACAAACTGCAATAAAATGTGAGTGTCTTTTCTCCCTCCCTGTGTCTCTCAAAATATCTTTTTGTGCTTTCACTTTTTTACTTAAAGGAAGCAACTTATGGCTTCTCCTTGTCATATCCCAATTGCTGGCATCACCACTCTTGTGCTCTGGGGCTATGATTAAGTGAACTAAGAGCCCCTTGAACACAAGGGCTGGCACACCTCGATGACTGATCTGATAGCCTGGATAGCTGCAGTATGACTAACGGGCAGGTAGCACATACAGCATGCATACGCTGCTGGACAAAGAGATGATTCATGTCCTGAGGCAGAGGGCACAGGAGTTCATCATGCTATTCAGAATAACAAGCAATTTAAAACTTATGAATTGTTTATTTCTAGAATTTTCCATTTAATATTTTAGGACCACTGTTAACTATAAGTAACTGAACCCACAGAAAACAAAGCCTTGAATAAGGGGTACTATTGTAATAAGCATGTAAATTAACAAATTAACAAAACCACTCTAGATTCCAATGGGAGTTAGGATGGAAACCAGCAAAAAAGTACAATAAAAGAGACAGCATGGACTTTTTTGAAGAGGGTTGGGAAAGGTCTTTCTGAGGAGGTAATAATTCATTTAAGGCGCAAGGCAAAATTACGCATGAATTGGCCCTCCAAAGAGGGGAGGAAGGGCATTCTAGGAAGGAGGAACAGTGGTTTCTTTCTTGTTAGAAGAAAACCAGCATGGCTATAGATTGTGTGTGTGTGTGTGTGTGTTGTGTAGGCAGGGGTAGGTGTTGGTGCTAAAAAAGACCAAAGAAATGAGTGATAATAAAGGGAAACATTTCTTGAGGACTTAGGCACTAAGTGCTTTGCCTGCAATATTTCCTTTTAACGCTCACAGTGACTTAAATCCACTTTACAGATGATGAAACTGAGGCACAGAATGGTAAGGAGAGTCTAATTCTATTAGGAATTTGTAATGTCTGTTTCCGCAAGATGCGAGATCCAAGAACTTACTTTGGGGGCCGTTACACACATCCCTTGCTTTTCCTAGTCCCTGCTGGTCACTCTTTCAGTGCTATACCTTCCCCCCCGATGCCCCCCAGTTCCCACCCTGACCATCATACAGAATAGTAGAAAGAAGTTGAGAGGCTGAAAACTATAGGGATAGAGATTCTTCTACCCATTGGACTCCCATGCACAGCCAGCTAAGTTTGCCAGTAATTCGTCTCTGCATTTATAATGACATTGAATAAAAATTCACTCAAGTGCAGTGTGGTACAGTGGTTAAGAAGCAGGTCTGAATGTCAGCTTTGCTGTTCATCAGATCTTCAGGAGCCTACAGAGGATATGGGGTGTGAGGTACATCACTGAAGTAATAAAAATGGGTCAGGAGAGAAACTCTATACTAACAATGTACTTCCGTTGTAGAAATAAAACCTAGGAAATAAAGGTGCAAAGGGGTGATTACTTCAAAACTCTGGTGTATTTTCTGTAAAATGGACAGAGGAGCAGTTCTAGATTTGTGAGCAAGGGCAGAAAAGTACGTGCTTATGCCACCAGCAAGAAAGAAAAGGGTGTGAAAAGTTTAGCTTTGATGAATAATTTCAGGTTTCTGTAATGATATGGCTAGAAAGAAGCTATTTGAATTTCAAAAGTGCATGCAAGTTTCCAAATCTGACTTAGCATGTGCAGTAATTTCTATGTTGAATATGGTCCAAGGGGTATGTTGAGATCTCGTCTACACCCATGCCTTCCAGAAGTCTTATCTGAGTCTTGTTGGGGGAGAATGAATAAAATAACTAACGTTGAGTATTCAACACATTTTTAGCACATAGCAAGGGCTCTGCAAGTATTGATTTCATAACTTTTACTATAGGTTGGGCCTTGGGTTCTGCTATAGTGGATCTTAAATGTCCCCCCAGCAGCTCATGTGTTAAAGGCATGGTCTCAGGTTGGCCCTAGAGAGAGATGGTGGAAACTTTTAAAGGTGGGGCTTAGTGAAAGGGCTTAGGTCACTGGGAGCCTGCCCTCAAAAGAAATATGAGGACCCCACCCCCTTTTTCTTCCTCTCTCCTTCAAGTCCTGCCGTGAAGTAAGTGGCTTTTTACGCACAATGTGCTCCTGCCGTGATGTGCTGCCTCACCACAGACCTAAAAGCAATGGGGACAACCGGTGCTGGACTGAGACCTTTGAAACTGTGAGCTGAAATAGGCCTTTTCTCTTTCTAGGTTGGTTATCTCAGGTATTTGTTGCATAACAGAAAGCTGATGGACACAGATTTTCTGATGGGGAAACATGAAAAGCCATGGGTAGGGTGACCATATCATTTGTCATCTTAACTGAAGTGATTTGAAGAGTGCTATTATTAATAAATAAGAATGACCAGCATAACTGGGACTGCCCCAGCAAGCCAGGGCATGTAGTTTCTGTAACCATAAAGGCTAAGAATTTACCAGCTAATGGAGAGTTATTAACAGATGCCACTGCCCCACATCTTATGAGACTCAAAATCTCTTCCAGGCATAGACAATAACCTACCTATTTAAGATTTCTTCACATAACAAAAGATCTTGGTTTGCCCACATGATTTCATTACAACAGATTTTTTTCTTTGCAAATGCTTCTGCAGCCATGGGGATACCACTCTCTATGATGTAACAGTGTAATTCCTCTCCCAAGGAGGGAGAAAAGACTCACATTCTAAATTACAATGTCACAAAGAGAAGGAAGCCAATTAATTTCAGACTTCACTGTCCTGGGATTTGTATTAACTTGAGCAGAGGCAGGGACTGATACTCTCTTTTGCATTAACTATTGGTAAAATAAATTAGTAAAAATGCTTTTTTCTAGTGCACACAAAAGAGGGAGCTAGGTACAGAGTTTAGAGAATATTAAAACCACATATTAACAGCTACTGAATTTTGAGTGCTTACTATATCTCAGGTACTAGGCTAGACCTTTCACATGTATATCTAATTCTCAAGACCAAAAGTACTCTCACAAGGTTGGTATACTAGGAGAAAACTGAGGCCTACAGAATTTTGCTGGATTTTGAAGTTGGTAAGCGCTATGGTTTCAGTATGATTAAGCTTGGTCACATTGAGAGGCATAGCCTAGTGGGAAGTGTTTGGGTCATGAGGCTCCACACTCATGAATGGGTTAATATTTTTCTCATAGGAATGTGTTAGCTATCACTTTTTCCTCTCTTTGCATAAACTGACTTCCCCTTCTGCTTTTCCACCATGTGTAGAGCAGCATAAGGCTCTCACCAGAAGCCAAGCAGAGGCCGGAGCCATATTCCTGAACTTCTAGACTATGAGTCCAGTTAAACTTCCTTTATTATAAATTATTCAGTCTTAGGTAATTTGTTATAGCAACAGACAACAGACTAAGACAGTAAGAAAAACATGATACCAAACAACAAATTACTATTCTGCACTACATCTCAAGAAAAGTAAACTACTTTACTTACAGATAACTGAAGTGAAGTATTATCATAGTTATCCAGGGGATGCAGAAGAAATAAAGCAACACATAGCTCAGATTTTACCTTCACTATAACAGCACCTTGTACATATAGCTTGTATTCTGCGTTTTACTTTTGTTTTCCCTGTTGACTTTAAGCAACTTGTAGTTATATGTATATTTGGTGTCTAGCACCTTGCCTGGTACTCATATCAGTGTTCATTCATTTATTTACTGATTGGATTTAAAGATATGTATTGTGGGCTTTCTTTGTGGCAAGTGTTCTGCTTAGCACCAGGGATAAACAGTAAAGAAAATCCAAATTATTTTTGGTCTTACTGAGCTCATCTGCTCACACCTCTAATGTATCTTTGTGTAATGAATAGCCATAGGAAAGACAAATGAGCTACCAAGCTGGAGGAGCCTTAAATTCCCTCTGTTTGCTTCATAGTCTTCGGCAGGACAGAACTAGCAGGCTGAGGATAAGAGCGGAAGGTAGCCAGTTTACAAGCCAGGTATATCAATACTTCCATGACTAAGAAGGACACCAATATAGGGATGAAGTGAGCTGCAAGATGAGGTCAGAGAGGTAGGCTGGGCCCAATCATATCTTGGACACCATAATAAGGAGTTGGGATTTTATCCTAAGTGCAAAGTAAAGCCTTAGAAGGTATTAAAACAGCGGAAAGTCAAGGACTATACTTTTAAAAAAATTAGTGATTATTAGTAATACAGAATAATGAGATCCATTTTGATATATTGGTACATGCATATAACATATTTTGATTATTTTTCATCCCTATTAGCCATCTCTTCCCTCCACCCCCTTCCTGACTCCCTTCCCCTCTCTAAAAGTCTACCTGCTAGCTTCCTGTTGGACCATGCTTTGAGGGACACTGATCCCATGTTTTGACCTGAGCCAAAGAGATGGGCGCCAGGATTCTTACCTTCTTGGTTTTCCACTTCTGTTCACACAACATTTGCTTTTCCTAGGGCAGCCATCTTTCTGTGTCATGGTCATTACCCACCAACTGAGATGTTTTTGTAAGGAGCAGTGATTGATGGAAAGTTGAAACAATCACTTCATAAAATGGTTAAGGCAGAGTAAGTAAGTGGCATAATGCCGTTTGAGAGGCCCAACATCCTGAAGAGAGAGAGAACAGCTGTTTCCTCTGCTCTCATTTAGGTCTTAAGCCTTTCTTCATATTGAAGAGGTTCCATAAACAAAACTAGAGATTACAGGATGTTCCCACAAAAACTGTTTGTGTAATTGGAAGGCGCCTGTATAAAGGGGAGATTTTGGTGTTGGCAAATGGCATGAAAAATGTTCTATCCTGAGGTCTTGGGGCACCAGAGGGCCAGGGCAAGTTCCCAAGTTACATGAGATTGTCTTTCCCGAATTAATTTTATTCTTGAAGATGAGTCCTGAACTTGAGGAAGTGGTCACAGCAATGCTGCTTCCCAGCCTCCACCTCAGACTCCTGATCAAACATTGAGTTTATCTTTCACAGTATCTTCTCTCTGTGCAACTCTGGCTACTTCTTAAATTAGAGAAGCATGCTTGGTTTATTTCCTGAGGGTGGCAATACACTATTCTTGGCTTGCTCCTGCTTTGTGGAGTTTCTCTGTCTTTCTCTGTCCCCCAAATGAAAGTTTACTGAGAACTTCTAGAGCTTGCAGGGAATTCAAGTGATACTATATGGTTCAAGTGATACTATGTGGTTCTTCCTAATAAATCTTCGGTAAACATTGCATTTATGCCTTTTAGGCACAGGCAAATTCTGCAACCTCTTCTCTGAGAAATGCCCTTCTCTTTGGCTACCACATTTATGAAATGTGAGCCTTGTCTTCCTGGCCAAAGCTGATTGGACTAGATGTGGACTAGATGTGGACACATGACTTGACTACAGCCAATGAGATCCTCTGCCCTGAGAGCTTGAAATGGAGATTCAGAGATGTCAGCCTATCTCTGCTGGCTGTTGAAATCAAAGACAGGTGAACACAGTGTGTTGTTCCATTCAGTACCTACTAAACACTGACCTGTTAAAATGTGATTAGTCCAAGCTGAGATATGCTGTGAGTATAAACTACACATTGAATTTCAAAAACAGTATGAAGAAAACATTCAGAATATTTCATTAAAAATTTTTATATTGAATTATATGTTATTACATGTTAAATGATGTTTTTATATATATTGATTAAGTGTATTTTAAAAATTAATTTTGCCTTTTTAGGTGTCTTTAAAATATGGCTACTAGATAGAAAATTTTAAGCTACATCTGTGCCTCACACTATTATTTCCATTGGAAGGTGCTTGGAGAAAGAACGCTGATTCACAGAGGAAGACGAATGAATCAAATGGTCAAAGAGATAAGGACAGAAATGACTATGCAGCACCAGAGGGAGTAAAAGGGGAAAGAAAGACAGCCAGACAGAGAAGGGGTGTGGGTGGGAGTGAAAGAGTGGGCAGAAAGGTTAGAGGGAGAATCAGTCAGTGATAAAGAAAGTGACAGGATGAGCCTGCTTGGGTTCCTGATGACATTTCAGTTCTTCGTTCCAGTACACCGAAAGGAATGTCAACATTTCCTCTTGTTGGGCTCCAAGAGACACCTCTATGTTCTTATAATAAATTCTCGTTTGTGGCTTAAGTCTATTTAGCTTATGCACAACTAAAAGAGATGCTTCTGCGACATAATGCTCCATATAGATTGCCAAAATATATGGATGTGTCTAAAGAGCATAGATATCACAATGTAGCATAGGGATAACAGATACCTAGCATATATGTTAACATGTGTATCCCATACTATGTCACACGTTGGTAAGCAATCACATTCCTAAGCATGACCTTAGAATCATTTACATTGCTGAATCTCTGGTCAGACACAAAACAATAAGCTGGAAAATGCATATAAGAAAAATTATATTTGTCATTCTTGGGAAAAAATATCATTGAGGTAGGAGTCATAGGAGACAGATTTTTGCTCTCACTGAAACATGAATTGTTTTGTCTTTGGTCAGATTGCTTTCTTTTTCCGAGCCTCAGTTTACCTTGCCTTTAAAATGATGACAATAATAGTATCTACCCACAGGGTTGCTGTGAGAAGCAGGTAGAGTATAGGAATAGAAATGAAACCCTTGGAAAACAGAAACTAAGATGTGAACTGCTGTTCTGACATAGGCGCTCAGCGTTCAGAACCAAGATAGGTCACTCTTCTTCTGAACAGAACCCAAGACAAAGGAGGGGGGCCAACTAAGACAGCCTCGGCTGCACTGTGGTATCCATTCCCATTCCGTAGTAAAGGAAATGGAGCTCTTCATATGGGCCAGCGGGACCCATCAATTTTATGTCTTCTCATTTTATTTTTATTTTATTTTCGGCACGGAAGAAGTTGGCACTAAGTAGCAATACTGACAAGGGAGATTTTGGAAAATGACTCATTTGAAATATACTGGAGGAAGTGTTGGAAACTTTGGAAGAAAAACAGGTGTGTGTGTGTCTGTGTGTGTGTTGTGTTGTGTTGTGTCCCTAAGTGCTGTCCTCTGCCTGCAACATATAAAAACCAGTTCTCAAGGAGTCAGAGAGTAGAGCACAGCAAGCCCTGGTCTGCGTCTAAGGCAAGTAGTGTTTCTCATGGAATGTCAAAATATTTGCTGAAAGGAGGGGACTGTGGATTCAAGCAAATTAAATCTACCCATAATTATGGCAAGAACATAGGATAGTTTTTGCCTCAAATGTTCTTTCCCACTTGCCTGACAAGTGTAATCAGGCTTACAAAACAGTATGGTCTAATTTGGGTCTCTGAAAATATAGCCACCATACCCATAATATGCTGATTTGCTTCTTGAAGCCCAGAGAAGTCTGTCATTGTGGCCACTGCTGAATTACATGCATAACTGAGGGGATATATCTGTCAAACACTGTCCACCTTTCCATGTCCCGACTTCAGCAGTCCCTCAACCTAAAAGTTAGCAAACAACACAGCAAATAATTTTGATAATACCTAAGTTACATTCCCTTTATAGTTTGGCTCACATTGTCCTAAGCTCTTTACATATATTCATTTAATTTAATCCTCATAATGACCCAGAGGTAGGGACTGCTATTATCCCCATTTTACAGATAAGGAATGCGAGGCAAAGAAAGACTGGGCAATGTGCCCAAGATCCCATAGCTGGTAAGTGGAAAGGTCACACTCTTAATGACTCTGTGAAGACCTAGGCCATTAGGCAGGGCGAAGTGAATTCCAGAGCCATTAGAGAGGAAGAACCAGTTATACCTAGATCAGAAAGAGCAGCGCAGGATATAGAAAGGAAAAGTAAGTCAGTGACCTTGCAACCCTGTTGGCTTATTTTAGAAATGAGGAAACTGAAATTCAGAAAAGTTAAATAATTTGCCCAAGGTCATGTGGAGAGTTAGTGGCAGAGCTAGGAAATAACTCAAGTTTCTTGGCTCTTGTTCTGTTGTCGACCCAGTGATTTCCTCACTGCCTTATGAGCCTAAGGATCAGTCTTGTACAAAGCCTGCCCATATTATTCAGGGGTCTCCTGAGGACAGAGCCAATAGACTGTATATATAATTCTAACATGGTATTTATTAGGTAAGCTTACACGATCAGAAGCTGAATTATCCCACAAGGGCTGTCTACAGGGTGGAGAGCTAGGGAAACCAGTAGCTGCTCAGTCCCAGAAGCTGGAAGCTTCTGAAAAGGGAGACCAAAGATGTAGCCCCAGTCAAGGCTGAAGGCTCAGAAGCCCCTGAGAGTTGCTGGGAAAGGCTGTGTTCGCAGGCTGAAGAATCTGGAGCCTAGTGTCAATGGCTGATGGCAGCAGCAAAAGTATACCTGCTCCAACAGAGACCAGAGAATGCACATGTGTGGGTTTCCCTTTCCTTGTTTTTTCTGTCACCCATGTTGAAGCTTCTTGGGTAGTGCTACCCACATTCAGGGCAGGTATTCCCCACTCAGTTTGCTAAGCCATATGCAAATCATCTTTGGAAACACCCTCACAGACCAGGTAGAAGTTCTCATCCACTCAAGTTGATTACCAAGATTAACCATCACTTTGCCTGTGGTCTCTCATTTTAGGTCTCCTAGAATGCTTTCTGCTCCCTTGCTTTGGCCAATCTTTCTTGTAAAGGGGAAATTGAAGTCCTTATCTTGGAGTTCAAATGCCATTCCACATGCTTCCCTCTTTGGTCTGACATTGCCATCACTCCAGCCTTCACACACCCACCACTATGCTTTTCTCACAGCACTACTTGAGAGTTCCTTCCTCTGATGGTGGTCCATCTCCTCTAGAATGTGGTGGAGCAGAAGGCCACCATGATTACCCCAAGATTGTGCATGTGAACTAAGCTGGATCAGTAGTGTTCAATCCTGGAACTTAACAAAGAGACGTTCTCTTTCCTAAGGGTTACTATGTTCATAGGTTATAAGCCTTATGGGCAACCTGAGACCCTGTCTGAAAAAAAGGAGCACTGACAAAGGAAAAAAGGGGATTCCAGATGACACTGATCCATCCATTGACTTTTCAGTTTCGTCACCATAGATAAATATTGAGTTTCCATCCCAAGTATAAGCACAAGGCCAATAAAGATCCACAGGACACAGTCCTCACCTTCAAGGTCCAATGGCCCACCAGAGAAGCCCTGACTTCTACCTTATTATCTGCCATACAAAGCAGAACATAGCAGAAATGGCCCATAGAAGATCCAAACAGTGTGCAGAGAAGGTATAAAGGAGGGAGGGTCCATACTCAGTAAGGTATTTTTTATAGTCTACAAGATTTGAGGTAGATTGTAAAGTATGGGGTGGAATAAGAAGAATTCAAGACAAAGACACCAACATAAACTAAAATATAAAAATGGAAACTTTCTGAACACAAAGTGGAAATAAACCAGTTTATTCAGAGCATGTATGTCAAGAGAAAAAAAAAGCAGGAAATTAAATTAATTGTGTCAAATAAGATACAGTATAGACATATTAATGATATAATGATTAATGTCTTCCCATGTCTGGTGAATAGTTGTATGCCCAAAACATTATGTGTTTTTTGAATGAATGTTTACCTTCCCTCCCCACCCCCACTATCTAAAACACCATCATGGTTGGAAACATGTTCAACTTGGTCTCCATTTTATCACTAGCACAGTGTCTGATTGAATGAGTGTTTAATAAATATTTATCAAATAAATTAATAAATATTATGGAAGTCTTTCAATGTCAGTGTACCTAACTCGGAAGATAGGGAGCTCAAAATTTTTCAGAAAACTTCTGTATTTAAAGATCACCTACTGTGTGCCATCCACTCTGCCCATGCGTGCCATACTAGGGTTTGCTTCAGGAAGGGAGGCTGAAGAGCAATGGAGAAGAAAGAAGTTAGAGTGGAGATTCATCTCTGTCATCACCCTTAACCCACATTGAAAGTTATTTGAACCTAAAGTTGAAGAGGGCATTGTGAGGATAGAAAGCAAAAAGAGCTGTGGGAGTAAAATGGTAAGATTTGGTACCAGTCACAGAAAAGAAACTGGGAGGAGGGTCTGAGGGATGATGTGACAAATATGCCATCCAAAAATGACTGGAACAGTACCTTCATTTCCATCACAGAAAAAATCAAGTCTAATTCCCTACTCCTGGATTTTTTTTTTTTTTGTGTGGGTACCGGGGGGACGACCTCAGGACCTCGCGCGCCAACAGGCACCCGTGCCGCTGAGCGATATCACCGGCCCCTTTTTCGTATGTGGGTTCCGGGAGTCGAACCCAGGCCTTCGCGCTTGCAAGGCAGGCGCTTAAGCCACTGAGCCATCTCACCGGCCCCCTACTCCTGGATTTGAGAGGGCTCAGCATTTCTTATAACCAAGAGGATGTGATGGAAGTGACATCACACCTCTTCTGATGGCAAGTTGTAAAAAGTGGCTCACTTTCTACCTCACTGAAGTCGTTTCTTCACCCTTGGTATCTTCAGTTACTATGTAAATAGCCTCACACTCCAGAGGCAGCCATACTAAGGATAAAGAAAGGCTTCACGGGCACACAGAGAGGGAGAAAGAAAGGGAGAGGGAGAGGAGAGAGAGAGACAAAGCCCTCATTGGTTAAAGGCCCTCGCTGTCACAGCACCAGCTTCATTAGAAGATCCCAGAGGAAAATCATCCAGTCGAGCCCCTTCTGAATTTAGTTTATTTATTTAGTTAGTTAGCTTTTTTGAGACCGGGCCTCACTACGTAGTTCAGGCTAGTCTTAAACTCACTATGTAGCCCAAGCTGGCTTCAAACTCATGGCTAGCCTCTTGCCTCAGCCTCCCGAGTGCTGGGATTACAGGCATGCGCCACCATACCTGGTTTCTTTCTGAATTTCTGACCCACAGAAACCACAGCAAATGCATTCAGTTCTGGTAATGCTGAGTTCAGGTATACAAACGAATTCTACAGACGTGCTATCTAGCTGACTATTGGGAACATGGCTCTGGCGTTTGTACGTGAAGGCTGAACTAGGGAAGTAGATTTGAGGGTCATTTAAGAGAGATGTGCTTCTTGAATCTTTGGGAGTAGACGGAATTGTCAAGGGAATGTGGCCAGAAAAGGAGAGGTTAGGTGAGGAAGAATCTGTGTAAAAGGAAGAGTTGTTATTAAATAGTTACATAATTATTAGTTGGTTCATATACTTACTGTCTGGTTCCTAAAATCCCTAAGAGTATGGATTAAATCTGTGTTGTTGCATTAATAAATGCACTAATCGGGATTGCTACGGTAATGCACTACTCCATCATCTCAGTGGCTTTCACCTACAAAAAATTTCTTTTTCACTCCTGTGACATTCATGTTTCACTGCAGGTCAGCTGTGACTCTGATTTAGGCAGCAGTCTGCTCCATGCATCTTCTCACCCCAGGGAGTGGTGAAAAGAACAGCCTTTGCCAGGAACACACAGTTCTCAGGAAAAAGAGGGGAAACAAGAGATCTTCAGAAACTGGTGATGCCTCTGAAAGCTTCTATCTAGATGTGGTACATGTCCTGCTTGCTCCCATTCCATTGGCCAAAGCCAGGCACTGGCCAAGGTCAAAGCAACCCTTAGGAAAACACAGCAAGTTACATGGCAATGTTTGAATGCATAAGGCTCTTAGCCGAGGGTGGCAAACACTGAAAAGAGTAACTTACCCTTACCACCAAAGTAACTGTTGTGACTGGCACACCTCTGACATGAGGTACTCAGAAATAAGTGTGGGTTGAATGAATGAACAAATGAATAAATGAATAAATATGGTCATGGAAGTGGGAAAAGGTCAAAAGGTAGACAGTGTTGAAGAGCTCAAGGAAAATGTGACTTCACAAGTCTAAAACGTATTTGACAACAGGAAGCAATCTTATGACTCTATGAATCTACTGAAGTCCTATAAGTAGACTACACAATATTTTCAATCTGTTTTTCCATAAATATACTTCATAGATATCTATTTTAGTTGTGGGTCCTGAAAGAGAATTAGTTTATTCAAAGATTTAGGACATTTTTGTTCTGCATCCTCCCTGAATCCCATCCCTCTTTGCTTGCAAGTTCCACTTAGATGTCTTAAAACAGGAGCTCTTTGTTGCGACATTAGGGTGCAAATGTTTAATGTCTACCTCCTGAAAAATCAAACAACTGCAAAAAATGGAAGTGACTATTAAAAACCATGTGCCTGTGTGGTGAAGAACAAGCCATTCTCTGCATCTCTTGCCTGGAACAAGGTCAGGCCACAATCTCCGAGGCACAGAGATGGCACTGCCAGGTCTGGAGGGATTTCAGACTCAGGGAGAAAATAGACCAGGGTTTGGCTCTGCGAACAATAAAATGAATGATAATGCTGGTGTGGTGTAATTTAGAAATCTCCATTCAAGCCATGCTTGTTAGCTTTTTTATTTTTAATTCAGACTAATGAAATATTGAAGGGAAATGAGATGTTCCATGAGATCTAGCCAAATACTGAACAGGTCTTATGGAATCTGACTGCAGAATTAGTTATGGATGACTTTTGGCAAAGGCTATTACTGAAATTAAAATACCATTTGCCTCTTTCTAAAAGGTGGTGGTGCCAGAGTTAAGGCCTTTGGTGAGCCCCTTGTTGTTCCATTCATAATTACCTAACAGATAAATTAAGAAAAAAAAAAAAAAAAACTTTGATCATACTCTATGAGCTGGGCTTAGTTAGAATTTTTTTGGCCATGTACCAAGGATCAAGGACCAAAGGCAGAAAACTTCTAAATTAGATCCCAAAATACTTGTGTGTGTATGTTGCATTATGTGTGGACATACGCAAATATGCCCCAACACATACAGTATGTATATGAGATACAACAATTTGTGAATATGATACCATGAGAAAAGCAATCATTGAATGATTATAATCTCTTCTTGCATGGGCTTGCATATCTTGCATGATATTTTTTTCTAATTTTTGACACCTGAAAGTATTTTGAGTAATTAACTCTGATTCCTGAATATCTGTATTTAACCTTACCTTGGTTCTTAGGCATGTGGAAGAAGGAGATATTTGAGCTTAATATTCCCTTCCTTGTAGCTGATGGGTAATTAGTAGAATTTCATGTTAATACAGCAAGGGCTGGTGAGTTAAACACAGCTCGTTTTGCTTTTAGATTTCATACATAATTCTGGCTTGCCAGCCATCCTGACAGTTGCGTGGAAGGTTGAACATGGATTTCTGTCTTGTGGCTGGTAAGCTGTTCAGCGTTAGTGTTCTATGCTCTACCACATGTTTCCTTTTAGAGATGCAATGATCTTACAGATCTTAAAGGAAAGATCTTAAATAGGTGTAGCATTACTCTTCAAGACATCAGATCCATGCTAACTGATAGCACTTACATTATTTTTATTTTGTTCTATGAAAATACCAGTGCTTATTTATCCTTCTGTCAATTGACATTTATTTCTGGTTTGCTGCTATAATAGACAATGCAGCTATGAACATCCTTATATATCTTTGTGCACATTTACAGCAATGTCCCTAGAGAATATGCATAGGAATAGAATTGCTAGGAGATAAGATATGCATATCTTCATCATTCCAAGACAATACCAATTTGTTTCCTAGAGTGTTCCAATTATCATTCCTACTAGCCTATCATGAGCCTTCCTGTTGCTCCATTTCCTTAGTAACATTTGACTTTATCAGATTTCTGAATATTCGCTAGTCTTTTGGTTGTAAAGCAATGGTTACGACTTTTCAAAAGTCTATTCTGTCTAGGCCAGATGTTGTAAACCAGCTGTGCATGGCTGAATGAGGCCTACAGTCTGGATGCCATCCATAGATGTGATTTGGTTGACCTGAAGGGTGTTTTTTGAGCTGAAAATTGAATTAGTTGCCAATATTTAAAAATTGGGAGATTTCACTTAGGAATCTGGACTTCCATATTTTCCATGGGGAGAAAGTCACTTATTTGCACATGACAACAACTGGCAATAGCTGAGAAGCAGCCACCTCTGCTTGTCTGGCGGGAAATGTACTTTGGAACTGGCCCCAATCTTATAGCCAGCCTATGTCTTTTGGTTAACTTAGCTGCCTGGACCCTGCAGGCTTTTCCGTGGTCTCCTCTGCTTTGGGCCTTTGTGAAACAGAGAAAGGCCTCAGAAGTAGGGTGGTGATAGATAAATGCCTTCCCTACCTAAGTTTGACCCAAGAATAGCCCTTGGGTCACACAGCACTGGATATATGGCCTTCAGATGAAGACTGAAACTGCCCCAGAGATCAGGGCCACTTGAACCTAAACTCTGTCTCCACTTCTTCCTCATATGTGATCCCTCCTTACTCCGAGCTTTCTTAGTTCTTTTTTTATTTGTACTTCTCTAGTATCACTAATTTTTTCACTATTATTCTGATTATTTGTGTTCCCCTTCCTCTATTTTGCTGAAAGCTCTTTGAGATTAGGGAACATCTATTTATGTGTCTGGTTCTTCGTTCATTTGTGTTTGGCCCTTCACTGTACGTAACGGTGGCAACTTACACACAGGAGTTTCACTCATTCACTCAACAAACACTTACTAAGTGCTCATATGCCAAGCGTTGTGCAAGACGCTAAGAACATGGGATCAAGGACAGAAGCCTGGAGGAAAGAACCATTTTTTTTCCCTTCCTTCCTTCCTTCCTTCCTTCCTTCCTTCCTTCCTTCCTTCCTTCCACAACAGACATACATTGAGTACTTCCTGTGCTAAGTGCTGGGAAGCAAAAACAAACAAGATCCTGAACTCTCGATAATGACAAACTAGCAAGGAGACTGATGTCTTGCTAGAAGACAAGCAAGAAGACAAGCAAGCTTCTTGTGGTGCAAGAAGCTGCCCTAGTATGGGAGTTGGGCTTGAGGCGGCAGGGTGAGGACTGAGTGGGATCCAAGGGATGAGTAGCTGCACGTCAGTGGTGAGGGGAGGTGGATGTGTCCGTGCGAAAGAGACAACACATGCGAATGCTCTTGGTGGAAGAAGGCTCAGCTCACTGTCTTGGGCGGAGAGTCGGTGTGGCTGGTGTTGAGAGTGTTAGGGCTGGGGTCAAGGCTGGAGATGTAGGTAAGGGCCACGCCCCAAACAGAAAAGTGTTTAGATGCTAAAGTAGAGATGAGTAAACTGAGTCAAGCAGCTGTGGGTTGAATTAATGCACGATAAGTGAATATATGGATGATTATTCCAGAAACTCAGCATCCAGTAGGGAATATATGATGTCAAATAGACAGGTGGTCGTTGCTTAATCAGGAAGGGGTAATTATGGTGAACATTTCGGAGACCCACAAACTACTGAATACACTTTCTAGCACTAGTTACGGTAAGAATCCTGTGAGCCTGCAGATTTATTAAAGATGGATGGCTCTTCCTCTTTAAACCTGGCTGGAAAAGGAATGGCCTTCCCCAGGCTTCCATAGTCCCTAAAAAGAGGAGAATTGTTGCCTGTGGAGGATTAGATGAAATAGGTCCATAATGAAGCAGGCCCAAGTCATTGCCAGAACTTGGCTGTTAACGGTAAGGAGCAAGTCTTATTTCCTAACCTCTTGCCTCACTCGTGCACCTCAAGGCTCCTGAGGCGAACAATGCTAATAAGTACATTTTCCCTCACTCTGCTGCACTGAGGCTGGCTGAAAGCTTCCTGCTCCGAGTTGGTATTCCAGGCCACACTGATTACAGGGCTTTCTCAGCACACAATTGCAATCTAAAGAGTCCTTGGGGACAGCTCCATTTTGACCCAGTGGTACTCTTGGAAGTTTTCTTCTTCATAGCATTTATTATAATTGATCTCTGAAAATTGTAGCTACGAAGCATGAGACTTTGCTGCCCTGTGAATGAGTGTTGTGTTTGTTTGTTTGTTTGGTTGGTTACTGTTGCTAATTCATCAGGAATTAAAAGAAGGAGCCTCTTACCATCCTAATGCTTGATGCCACCTCTGTGCGGTGTTCACTCTGTCCTTTCGCCTGGACTGCAAAGGTTGTGTCTTCCACGAAACCTTCCCCAGTCATGCTAGACTACAGCGCTGCGTCTCCTTCTTCACTTGTCCATAACTCTACCTAATTACTCTGTACACTGTGGTATTTGCTTATATTGTTTATGTGTGCATTTTTCATATGCATATGTCTGGTTCTTCAACAAGATTACAAATTGGTAGTAAGTCAACAGGTATCAGTTGAATGTATTAATGGTGTATAAAATTCAGGAGAAAGCCCTGCATTATATCCTTTGCTTGCTCTTACTATACTGAGTCCATTGATGGAATCATAAGGAATCATCAGTAATATTTTTGAAGCAAATTACACTGACATTAGACCAGCAGGCAGTGTGTCATAGTGATTCAGAGCATAGAATATGGAATTGGGTAGCTCAAAGTTACCAGCTAAGAACATAAACAAGTTCATTCAGTAACTTCTCTGTGCCTCAATTTTCCAATTTGTAAAACAGGAATTGTAGTAGTATCCACTTAAAAAGGTATTGCCAAGATTAAATAAGACAATGCATATGCACAAAGCTCATCTGCAACTAAGATTAGCTGGAAACTATGCTGTGAACAATGGAACTGCATAGGAATGTTGAGGGTTTGAACAGGACTTAGAGCTCATGAAAGGAAGCAGTAAAGTGGGCGGTTTTGTTGAAGTTTAGAATCAACCTTGAAAGACCTTTCAAGAACCATTCCAAGGTGAGTGACAGGTAAAAGATAGTGCAGGGAGATGAGATAGTGGAGCAATTCACTCCCCTTATACCAAGTCTTCTGAAAGAAAAGTGCCATGTGCTTTCCATGTGGTGAAATCTTAAAATATTGGTTGTCTGCCCTTGTTCTGCCCATCTTGAACCCTTGCTAATCTCTACTTTTGTGGGCAAGGGCCTTCACTTCAGTCTCCAATCTTTTCGTAGCTGCTGTGCATTTTAGCTGGAATTTTAATATTTTTATTATTCTTATTCTTGTTTATTTTTATGACTATCTTTAATACTTGTTTTACATTAACCGTTAGTCATATAAAATTTCTTTTTAAATTTAGGTTTAGTAAAAAAAAGAAAGATTTTTATTAAAAATTAAATAACAAGCTGGGTGTGATGATACAGGTCTGTAATCTCAGCACTCAGGAGGCTGAGGCAGGAGCATTGCAAGCTCGAGGACAGCCTGTGCTACATAGCAAGTTTAAGGCCAACCTGGATTATATAGCAAGACCCTACCACAAGCAAAACAAAACAAAACAAAACTCTAAGTAAATAATAGTACAGGAGTTTCATAGTTAAATAAATTACCACAAAGGTGGAATACACATGGCAGACTAGAAAATCTGTGGGCTGATGATTAGAAGCAACCAGGTTCTATATACACCAATTTTGACTTTAAGTAGCTGTGAAAACTTAGAAATTCGTTTTGCTTGTCAGAGCTTCCCATTTTCTGATATGTAAAATGAGTGTGTTAGGCAAGAATCACCATGGTTCTGTCTAGGTTTCGTGTCCTAATATTTGGGTACAGAAAGTGTCAGAAAATTCCCTTGTGGTGGTGGCAAGGGAAGGTGGACTTAAGCTTGAGAGGGCCTGCTTTGCAGGGAGGAGAGTGGTGTTGAGGCTGAGCAGATGCAAGAGACATGCAGAGTGTATTTATTCTCTGGCTATGATTATTCATGTTCACCAGTCCCCAGTTGCCATCCTTATTTTTGCACTAAAAAATGTTCATGTCAGACACCCAAACTCGAAATCAGCAAACAAATTGACATCAAAATCTGGTCAGTTCAGACTCTTCCTTATTTCTCTTGATTTCTTTTCCTTATGACCTTCGAAAAATATTGTTTTCATCCCTCTTTAAAAATGCTCTAGGGCTGGTGAGATGGCTCAGCGGCGTAAGCGCCTGCCTGGCAAGCGCGAGGGCCCAAGTTCGACTCCCGGAACCCACATACGAGAAAAGGGCCGGTGATATCGCTCAGCGGCACGGGCGCCTGCTGGCGCGCGAGGTCCTGAGGTCGACCCCAGGTACCCACACACACAAAAAAAGCTCTAGGTAGGTCCTATTCTCTATTTTTACCTATCACACCAATAGCTATCACGTACTAAGCTTTTAGCATGGACCAGGCACTCTGCAAAGCAGTGTAAGCATATTATATTGCTTAAGCTTGCAACGAGTCAAAAAGGGAGATTTGCCATTATTCCTGTTTCAGCTAAAGCAGAGATCAAATAACTTAAGAGACTTGCTCAAGGGCAAATAACTTGTAAGGGGCAGAAATGAAATTCAAACCCGGGTCTATTGGATCCCAAGCCTATGTTCTGAAACTATTAAGTTTCACATGGTTAGCTTTTTTCTTTTGTGTCAGTTTTTCTTTTTTAAATCATAAAGCAAAAATCAATGGTAAGGTTGTAGAACTGAGAGTTATTCTTTTTCCTTCTTTAAAATTTAAATGCATCCAAGACATGTTGTACAGATAGAATTAAAAATCTCTCATTAAATTTCTCATCAAATCCGATAGTTGACTTCATTGAATCAGAATTTAGAGAGAAATTTCCTCTTCTCAGAAGCTCTTAAACACTGGGTAGCCAACCTGAAGAAAAATGCGCATGCGCACGTACATGCAATACTTTGCATGGGATTTCAGAGAACCCACGGCCCCTGGACAGGAAAACTCCTCCTGAAGTTTTTTTTGGCTTAGATGGTTGGATCTAGGGTAGCGTGAACTTGAAAGGGTCTGGGTTTCAGAGCGAGGAAGCACGGACTTTCATAATGCAGCCTCTGTGGTTGGTGTAAGAGCTCGCGGGTTTGACAAAGGCTCCGTGACTGTTTCAACCTCACAGCATCTCCCAGGCTGGCCAGAACAAGTGACACTGTGAGTTTAACGGTGCAGATTCCAGGGCCAACTGCTGAGATTCAAGTGGCAACTTGTTCATTAGCTATAACTCATTTTTCTAAGCCCCTGTCCCTTTTCCTGTGAAATGAAGGTGGTAATACGAGAATGATGACAAGGAGGACATGGGAAGCTCACCAGGTGCTTGTGCAAGTTCCGCAACACGTGTTGTAAAACACTCAACACAATGACTGGCCCAGAGAAACCCTACGAAACTGTAGGGTTCAATTACAATGCATTCTTTTACAGTTTATTATCTACCATATATAACTACATAGCTATATATAACATTTTATCCTCTTTCACAAAAATTTGGCATCTTTTCAGAGAATTTAATGAACTGATCAGGAATTATTTCTGTCAATAAATCTTATTTTGCAGTAATGTCAAAATTTCTTTCTTTTTTTTTTTTTTGTGGGTACCGGGGGTCGACCTCAGGACCTCGCGCACCAGCAGGCACCCCTGCCGCTGAGCGATATCACCGGCCCTTTTTTCGTATGTGGGATCCAGGAGTCGAACTTGGGCCCTCGCGCTTGCCAGGCAGGTGCTTATGCCACTGAGCCATCTCACCAGACCCCAAAAGTTCTTTCTTTTTTTTTTTTTTTTTTTTTTTTTATTTTATTTTAAAGAGAAGAAAAAACAAAACAAATCAAAAGAAGAACAAATTTTCAAACAAACATAATAGGAGGGTAACAATGGTTAATACATTACGTATTACTATCTTTAAGTTAGTTATTCAGGACACCAGACATTAGCATTCAATTGTCCAAACATTATTGGCACAAACCTTACTCTTCAATGAACTAAGTAAAAATGGTAGTGTATCTATCTTAACCATCTTATATATATATATATATATACAATTTTTTTCCCTTTCCCTTCTTTCTTTTCCCTATTCCAGTCTCTCTTTCCTTTTGACCAGTTTCTTTTTGATTCACCATGTCTATTGTACATTTTGGATCTTATTTACTCTTTCAGTTTCTCATACTAGAGAGATAATACGATGCTTACACATGTGCTTCTGGTTTATTTCACTTATGAGTATTTTCTCGAGTTGCATCCATTTACCTATAAAAGTCTCCAGTTTATCCTTCTTTATGGCTGAATAGTACTCCATTGTATAAAAATACCACATCTTTCTTATCCATTCCTCAGTTGATGGGCATTTGGGTTGTTTCCAAGATCTGGCTATTACAAATTGTGCTGCTATAAACATGGGTGCACATATATCGCTGTGGTACGATGTTTTTAATTCTTCTGGGAAGATGCCCAGAAGGGGAATAGCTGGGTCAAATGGGACCTCCAACCCTAGTTTTCTGAGGAATCTCCACACTGACTTCCACAGTGGCTGTACCAGTCGACACTCCCACCAACAGTGAAGAAGGGTTCCTTTTTCCCCACAGCCCCTCCAGCATTTGTTATTAGTTGATTTCTTAATAGTAGCCATTCTTTCTGGGGTGAGATGGTATCTCAGTCTTGTTTTAATTTGCATCTCTTGAATGACTAGTGATGTTGCACATTTTTTTGTATATTTATTTGCCATTAGTATTTCTTCATCTGAGAAATGTGTATTCATCTCAGATGCCCATTTTTGGAGTGGGTCTTTAAATTTGGGAGGTCTGATTTTTTTGAGTTCTTTATATGTTCTCGATAGTAATCCTTTGTCTGAGGAACAGCTGGCAAACATTTTTTCCCACATTGTGGGTTGTCTCTTCACTCTGTTGGTGGTTTCTCTTGCTGTGCAAAAGCTTTTTAATAAGATGAGATCCCAGTTATTGATTCTTTGGGATAGTTCCCGTGCGGTTGAGTTTTTATTCATAAAGTCTTTGCCTACACCAATGTCTCCAAGGGTTTTACCTATCCTACCTTCCAGCAGATTTAATGTTTCTGTTTTAATATTTAGATCTCTGATCCATTTTGAATTTAGTTTAGTGCATGGTGAAAGATATGGATCTAGTTTTAATCGTCGGCATGTGTAGAGCCAGTTTTTCCAGCACCATTTATTAAAGAGGCTATCTTTCTTCCAGCGAATGTGTTTGGCACCTTTGTCAAAGATAAGGTGGCTTAGTATGTCTGGGGTTGTTTCAGCATCTTCTAATCTGTTCCATTGATCTTCAGGTCTGTTTTTTTGCCAGTACCACACTGTTTTTATCACAGTAGCTTTATAGTATAATTTCAAGTCGGGGATAGTGATGCCCCCTGCCTTGCCTTTGTTGCCCAGAATTGCCTTTGCTATTCTAGGTCTCTTCTGATTCCAAATGAATTTTAGGATTGTTTTCTCTAATTCTGTGAGATATGCTGTTGGAATTTTGATTGGAATTGCATTAAATCTGTATAACAATTTTGGAAGTATGGCCATTTTCACTATATTGGTTCTTCCTATCCAGGAGCAAGGGATATCTTTCCATTTTCTGATATCCTCTTCAATCTCCTTTTTCAGAGTACTGTAGTTTTCAGTATAGAGGTCTTTTACATCCTTCGTGAGGTTGATTCCTAGGTATTTCATTTTTTTGGATGTTATTGTGAAAGGTATTGTTTCCCTAATTTCTCTTTCAGTAAGTTTGTTATTTGTGTACAGGAAGGCTATTGACTTTTGAGTATTGACTTTGTATCCAGCTACACTACTGAATTTGCTTATTAAATCTAGCAGTTTTTTAGTGGAGTTTTTGGGGTCTTCTGTGTAGAGTATCATGTCATCTGCAAATAATGATAATTTAACTTCTTCCTTTCCAATCATTATTCCTTTTATTTCTTTCTCTTGTCTAATCGCTCTGGCTAAAGTTTCCAGAACTATGTTGAATAAGAGTGGGGACAGTGGACATCCTTGTCTTGTTCCTGATTTTAGAGGGAAGGCTTTCAGTTTTTGGCCATTTAGTATAATATTGGCTGTTGGTTTGTCATAGATAGCTTTTACCAGATTGAGATAAAGACCCTCTATTCCAATTTTCTGTAGGGTTTTTATCATGAAAAGGTGCTGGACTTTGTCAAAAGCTTTTTCTGCATCTATTGAGATGATCATGTGATTTTTGTCTTTGGTTCTGTTAATATGCTGTATTACATTTATTGATTTACGTATGTTGAACCATCCCTGCATCCCTGGGATGAATCCAACTTGGTCATGGTGTATAATCTTCTTGATGATTTGTTGGATTCTGTTTGCCAGTATCTTATTAAGGATTTTTGCATCTATGTTCATTAGGGAGATTGGCCTGTAGTTCTCTTTCTTAGTTGGGTCCTTCTCTGGTTTTGGTATCAGGGTAATGCTTGCTTCCAGGAATGAATTTGGGAGTATTGCTTCCCTTTCAATTTCATTGAAAAGTTTGAGAAGTAGGGGCGTTAGGTCTTCTCTAAATTTCTTGTAGAATTCGGCAGTGAATCCATCAGGGCCTGGGCTTTTCTTTGTTGGGAGGTTTTTAATTACATCTTCAATTTCATTGGCTGATATTGGTTTATTTAGGATTTTTAAATCTTCTTGATTCAGCTTTGGTAATTCATACGAATCTAGGAATCTGTCCATTTCTTCTGCATTTTCCATCTTAGTAGAATATAAATTTTCAAAATAGGTATAGATGATCTTCTGGATTTCTGCAGGGTCTGTCGTGATATCACCCTTTTCATTTTCAATTGCATGGATTTGAGTCTTTTCTTTTCTTTTTTTAATAAGGTTGGATAAGGGTTTGTCAATCTTATTTATTCTTTCAAAGAACCAACTTTTTGCTTCATTGATTCTTTGTATTGTTTTTTTATTCTCCAATACGTTAATTTCTGCTCTGATCTTTATAATTTCCTCCCTTGTACGGGCTTTTGGCTTAACCTGCTCTTCTTTTTCTAGAAGCTCGAGGTTCACCCTTAAGTTGTTTATTTGCGCTTGCTCTATTTTCCTGATATAAGTGTTTAATGCTATAAATTTCCCTCTTAGGACTGCTTTCATTGTATCCCATAAGTTCCGGTATGTTGTACTGTCATTATCATTCAGTTGTAGAAAGTGACTAATTTCTTCTTTAATTTCATCTGTGACCCATTGGTTGTTCAGGAGGATGCTGTTTAATTTCCATGTGTTTAGGGAGTTTTTGTGGGATCTTTTGCCATTGATTTCCAATTTCATTGCACTATGGTCTGATAATATGCATGGGATAATTTCAATTCCTTTGCATTTACTTAAGCAGGTTTTATGAGCTAGTATGTGGTCTATTTTGGAGAACGTCCCATGTGCAGCTGAGAAAAATGTGTATTCTGATGTTGTGGGATGGAACACTCTGTAGACATCTACTAAGTCCATTTGTTCAAAAGTTTGGTTCAGTTCTACTATTTCATTATTGATTTTCTGTCCAGTTGATCTATCTTTTTGTGACAGTGGAGTATTGAGATCTCCCAATATAATTGTATTAGTGCTTATTTGATTTTTCATGTCCTTTAGTACTTGTTTTATATAGCTGGGTGCATTGGTATTTGACGCATATATATTTATGATCGTTATCTCTTCCTCTTGGATTGTTCCCTTTACAAGGATGTAATGACCATCTTTATCTCTCTGAATCCTTCTTGGCTTGAAGTTCACTTTGTCTGCAAAAAGAATAGCTACCCCTGCTTTTTTCTGGGTTCCTGTGGCATGGAGTATTGTTTTCCATCCTTTGACTTTCAGTCTATGAATTTCTTTCTGAATTAAATGTGTTTCTTGTATACAGCATATTGTTGGATCTTGCTTCTTGATCCATTTCGCCAGTCTGTGCCTTTTGATTGGTGAATTGAGACCGTTAACATTGATGGTTAAAACTGATATGTATTGACTTGTCATGATATTTTCCTGTTGTTGGTTCCCACTCTTTGTTTTTCCGCTTTCCGGCTATTTAATTATTTGCCCTGCCTGGTGGATTCCTTCTGTTGGGGTTCCTATCTCTTTCTAGAATGTCCTTCAGAACGTTTTGGAGTGCTGGTTTGGTGGTCATAAATTTTCTCAGATGTTCTTTGTCATGAAAGTATTTTATTTCTCCATCAATTTTGAAAGATAGTTTTGCAGGGTACATCAATCTGGGCTGAAAATTATTTTCCTTTAGAGCTTGCAATACATCATTCCAAGCTCTTCTTGAATTGAGGGTTTGTGCTGAAAAGTCAGCTGTGATTCTGATGGGTTTTCCTTCATAGGTGATTTGTCTCTTCTCCCTAACAGCTTTTAAGATTCTGCCCTTCTGTTGAATTTCTGGGATCTTGACTATAATATGTCTGGCTGAAGTTTTTTTTGATCATGTCTAGTTGGTGTTCTAAAAGCTTCACTTATAGGGGTGTCAAATTCCTTTTCTCTTCCAGGAAAGTTCTCCCTGATTATGTCTTTGAACAAGGTTTTAATGTCGTTGATGCTATCTCCTGCTTTTTCATTTATTCCAATTATTCTTAAGTTGTTTATCTTTGAGTCATCTAGCAGCTGCTGAATTGATTTTTCATGGTCCCTTGCTATTTTTAAGAATTTTTCCATTTCATGATCACTAATTGCAAGCCTGTCTTCTATATCTGAGATCCTGTCCTCGCATTGGCTTATTCTGCTACAAATACTTTCAATGGAATTTTTTATCTCTTGGATATCTGCTTGAATCTGCCTTATAGATTCCATTTCTTTCCTATGCTGAGCATTCATGGTTTCTATAGTTTTCTTAAGTTCATCTATTTTTTTGTCTGTATCAGCTATAGTGTCCTTAAGCATGGTCTTCATTGTAGACATTATCTCTGCAGTTATCTGTGAGATTATTTCTGTTTTAATTTTTTCCAGAACCTCATTCAGTTGCTTTGTTGTTACCACTTCAGATAGGCCAGGTGGGTGGCTTTCAGATTGTCCCACCTCGTTGCTCCCTAGGTTTGCCTTTGGTGAACTGGATGTGTGTGGTTGCATCTTATTTAAGTGTCGTCTCATTTTTTCTTTCTTTAATTCCTGGGGTGATGTTTGCAAATTACCTATAGTAGGTTACTTTATTGCTAGTGTTTAAGATCTTTAGAAGATGACTACTTCTCTGCAGTATCTTCCAAGTGGAGCTTGCTTTTAGGTTTTGAGCTTTCTGCCAGATCCTACCTCTTCAATTCGTTGGGTATGCGAAGTTGCTACCTGTTTGGCCCAGTCCTTGATTCTTTGGTACTGTGCCACTGTATTTTCTGTGTCCCTTAGTCAATCGCCGGTCAGCGCCGATCTCCGCCGCTCCCCTGCCCCGCCGCTGTCCCAGGATCCTCCGTGGGGGCTCCCTGGGCGCCAGCTGCCACCGTTTGTCCGTAGAATTGAGCCTCCGCCAGCGCTCCAACTCCCGGGATATTAGAAGGTGCACGCGCGCGGTCTGCTCCTTCTTTCCTTCTTCTTTGTTGGAAGTCACCCGTCACTGGTGCCGGGGGTCCCAGATTGCGCTTCAGAACTTTTCTGGGTTTCGGGGAGGCATCTCCCCCCCTCCTGCGCTTTCTGGGTCGCTATATTCCCGTGTTCCAATGGTAACTTTTAGAGAGAGTTTTGCTGCCTGCCTCTTACTCATCCGCCATCTTGAGGTCTCCCAAAAGTTCTTTCTTAAGACACACTTGTAAAATCATTTTCTTCAAGTCATGGGCTTCACTGTACTGTCAAGGATAAAGATCCTAATGATTTATGCAAATTTGCTGATGACTAATCCAGCTCCATCTCTAACTCACTATCCAGGGCCTCCTTCCCTGATCCTGTCCCCCAGTGGCACCTGCTACCCCTTTCTCATCTTCCAGGACTTCGTTCAGCTATGACCTCTTCATCTTCCCTAATCCCACCCTGACTTCAATCTTCCTCTCATCCCCATCCCACCATCTGTTCTGTGAGTCTTGCAGAATCAAATTCCTTCCCTTTATTGTCCTTGTCCCTGTAATTCATTTGGTCAACTATTTCACGCCTATCTGTCAGACTGTAACTGACAAGAAGGCAGCGACGGTATGTCTTATGCTCATTCTTGTGCTTCACTTCTGGCTGCATAAACAAAGAAGCAGTTTGGCTTGGGCATGAGTCTGCCAAGCCCCAAGGGCAGCACCTGCTCCCAACCTCAGAACATTTTTAGGTAGGTGCACTTTATGCATTTTATACCCCAAGGAAGAGGTGGGTCATAGGGTATGAATGACTCACTTCAGATTACAGGGTATGTAAATGGCAGAAGGCTAATTGCCTCAGGGTTCAGGGAGCCTTGGACAGAGAAAAGAACGGTCTGGACACCCCTGGAGAGCTGGATTCCTAGTTTTATCCCAGAGAGTGGCGGCCAATCTGGTAGTCAATTAGAACAGCCATCATCGAAAATCAATGTGGCCCTGACTAATGAGGTCCTAAAATTGAGATGTCACATAATTTCTTTCCTTCCAGTCTATCTGGATCAAAATTTCAAGATATTAAGAAATCATTTTTATTTTTCCCAAAGAAATCTAAACATTTAAAATTTAAACAAAAGCCTTATCATTGAAGAGAAAGTTAAAATGAGCTTCAGTATTAATTTCTTAATGAATTTTGAAATCTGCAAATCTTGCTGGAGCAGATGTGCCACAAATGGATGGTTTCCAATGTCCTGTTAAAATCTGGGATGCCTTGGAGGGTATAAAAATAAAATTCTAAGCACAATTTCATTCTGGAAAAGGCTGGGTAACCATTCTGGAATGGACCAAAATATCTAATTGGCTCAGGCACAGAGGATCAGCGCTGTTCTCCTATTGGTAAACTTCTTATGTGGAGATTAAATGGAATCATGGGATTGTCATTAGTCATAATTATAGACATAGTTTCTTCTGTTTCTGTCTCTTTGCTGAGACAGTTGCCTGAGATGGCTTTGGATAACTTATTCCTGAGGCTGGAGATAACTACAGAAAGGAAGTTTCCAGATGCGATTTACTTATAGTATAAAAAAATGGGTTACTTTTAGAATTATTCAGAGATCTTTTCCCCTTAGACTGAAACCATTTGGCCCTGCTGGGATCTGGAGAAGCAAAGAGGCCAGCTACAGGGTACAGATGAACTCCATGGCTGAGGAGGGACATCACAGGGACCTCCAGCAATGACCAGTGAGAAGTGACAGAGGTTCCTTCCCTTGGGAAGGCAAGGAATAAGAATCTCCTGCACACAATTCAGGTTATTTGCATGGACACTATTTTGCTCTTTTCTGGTTATACGGTTTAACGGGAAGCTAAATTTTACAGGTTGAGCACCTCTAATCTGAAAATCCAAAATACGAACTGCTTCAAAATCTGTAACTTTTTGAGTACTTGTGATGGTTCCTGACTTGTGATGGTTCAGGGTACACAAACTTTGTTTCATACACAAAATTATTAAAGATATTGTATGGCATTACCTTCAGTCTATGTGTATAAGTTACATATAAACCATAAATGAATTTTGTGTTTAGACTTGAGTCCCTCCCCAAAATATCATGTGTGCAAATATCCCCAAACCCAAAAAGAGCCCAAGTCCACAACCGTTCTGGCCCCAAGCAGTTCAAATAAGGTGTCCTCAGCCTGCGCCAGGATTTCTGGAGCACATCCCCTCTAGGATGCTGGCTCTACTGCTCCATCCCCCATCTGGTCGGTGGGTTGCACTCTTCCATTATTTCCCTCCACTCGGTAGGAGAATTCTTGGTGAAATGATCCAACACTTCTTTTCGTGTGCCCTTTCTTTAAAGAGATGCACATAAACATTTTCTCTGTTACCATGGGCAAACATGAACTCTTTGCCTGAATCTAGTTTCTGTTTAGGTCTATAAACATAGAAGACAGGGTCAGAGTACATTTACAGCTTATTTAGGGGCCTTCTAGAAAGAAAGTCTGTCCTTTGAGATTTTTTTCCTCAGAAGAAATAATAACAACCAACAACTATATAGCCATTACTCCGTGCCAGTCAGTCAATCCGAAGACCTCTCTATTGCATGCACGCTGAGTTGACTGTACTATTTGAACCACTGAGAATAAAGCAAGGAAATTGTTGCTAACCCTATTCTCCCTCATGGGGTGCTTACGCTGCACTGGAAAGCTGGGCTTGAGTGTTGCATGTTGTACACAGGAGAAGAGGAATTAGATTTGCTCAGTTTTTCAAGGAATTGGAAGAGAAGCAGAGACTGCACAGCGGGGGGTGGGGGGAGTAGCCCAGCGGGATGAGCAGCGTCCAAGAACTTCTGTACCTACTAAGTCAGAAACTGTGGGAATGGGGCCCAGCAAGGCAAATTTCACAAACCTGTCACTGTTTCTGATGGGTACTAAAGTCTGAGAACCACCAGGTTTGATATCAGAATAAAATTCTCTCTAGTGGTTTTTCGACTGCAAAATGAGCTACCACTGCCAGTAGGAAAGCATCCTCCTGGGTGCAAAAAGGCTGCCTGAAGAAAAAATGGAAGGGTTGTGATTTCAGCCTCCCCTAAGTGTGTTAGTCAGCTTTCTACTCCTATAACAAAACACATGAGATCATAGCGGGGAGCGGCTGAGCCAGAGGTCTGCGAACTCCTGGGGACAAAAGAAAGTCAGTCCCAGAAACATGGTATTCCAGAGGCCGACCTTGTAAACAAATTGACCTCTAGCTCAGTTGCATATCAGCAGGTGTCCAGCCTTGTTGCTCCTCCCTGTTAACTACAGCACAGATAGCTCTGAAAACGTTTTGTTTTCCGTGTTCTCAGCAAAACACTGAGATCTTGCACTTTCGACACTGTCACGTGCTTTCCCCATTTTTACTGTGTATAAATAAAGATGCTGGGACCAGCACAGAATTGCTGCTTCTCCATCAGAGGGCCACATCCCACCCAGTCCCAGATTTCCTTTTCTTATGTGTCTTGTCTTTTCTTAATCTCCTGTCGCCCCCTCTTAGGACTCCACTAGCTGTGTGGAACGTGGCAGATAATTATCTATAAAGACAAAATGTTGACTGTGGCTTGCAGTTTTAGAGGTTGGAGAGAACTGTTCACTCATCAACCAGGAGGCAAAAGAAGGAAGAGGAGTGGGCCAAGGTGCCATAGTCCCATTTGAAGGCATGGGCCAAGATCCTCCCACGAAGCTCCTAAAGTTTCCACCATTGCCCCAATAGCACCACCACGAGGACAAAGCTTTTAATACGTGGGCCTTGGGGCATATTTAAAATCTAAACTACAGCACATAACTTATTTAATGTGAAATACTTTTATAATTATGAGATACTGATAGGATACCAATGGGAGTTTGTAAAATAGTGCATAATTGCATTAGATTTCAAAAAATACTTCCAAATGAAATAAGTACTGCCAGAACATCTCAAAATGTTTAACTTTATAATGTACATAAAAAACAATTTGAATGATAAGATCATTTTAATTTCTTACCATTGATTACGCACATAAATATCTCTTCCCTCTACCCCATATCTGTTACTGTCTCAGAGATGGGAAAATCAGATGCTCTTATATTCTTTTCCATCCTGGATGACACACTGTAGAAAGCAAGAAAGGTGGCAGAAATCGTATTTAGAATCTGCCCACCCTTTTCCATGACTTCAACTCTTCACCACTCTCCTCCTTTGCACTTTTCCTTCTTTCTCTCCAAAGACCCTAGGACCTGGACGTTCAGTGTCCTCGTCTCTCTGCCCCAACCTTCTCAATCTTTCCTTACGTTCTTGTTCTCAGGACTCCTTCCAGCCTCCCCTCCATCAGCCCCATGCTCTTCCCTGGGAGAACTGCTCATGTTGTGCACCTAAGCAGCTGCAAATGAGTTATTGGTTCATTTCTCAGGTAATCTATTTGGTTTTTCACAGAAGCCTTCTAGAGCCAGTGCTTGTGAGAGGGAGAGTTTTAGAATTCAGCCTGGGGGATGGGTACACTGTGGAGAGAACTTCTCAGTCCAGTTCAAACTTGACCCATCAGTGTTATCCAGAGAGGATTTTCTCTGGAGTTCCAGCTGCCTCGGGAACTGAAATTGAAGGTGAAACCTAACCATTGACTTGGCCAGAACTTGTTACAGTCCGCAGAACAGGGAGAAGATGTTTTTGCTACACACCTCTGGTTCAAAGTCTCATTTGGCTGAGTCCTTGGGGTTATGATTCCATTGGCTTTTTCCAACCACTCTCCCATGAGGAGGGCAGATATCAGTATGAGGGCAGAGAGATGGGAATACTTTGCTCTGCTTTTCCTATATCTATTGCATGTGAATGGAGGCCTGCTTATGGTCACTTATTATCCAACACGATATTTTGTCCTCATTTACCATAAGGATTAGCAGGATCTAGAGGCAGCCCACTGGATTTCTTTGCAATCATCTAAAAATAAGCAAAGCCCAAAGGATCCATTCCTTCTTCCCATTAATTTGAAGGAAGGCAGATGGTGCCCAATAACCTGATTTGAATTGCCAATAAAACTCGTCATCTTTTTGCTAAGCACTTGCTGTTAAATTTTAACAGACGCCTTTAAGGTGGTGCAGAATGAGCTCCAAGAAATGTTACTCTACACTTGTGGGGTGGGCAAACAGGGAAAGAGGCAGTCCATCTCCACACAGTCTCCATGAGAAATGAGAATTCAAAGGATGAGAGAGGCTGAGGACAGCACTATCATTGAGACTGAAAAGCAAAATGTGGCATAAAGGGTGAGGAAAGTGGTATTTTCCAAGAAGCTTGGAAAATGTAGGACCTTTTGGGGTTGCCAACTGTGTCTCAGTTATTGCCACTTTCCTACCACCCTGGCTGATTGAGCAATGCACACTCTTCCTGAGTGGAAAAGATAACTATAGTAAGGAGAAAAGAATGTACAATCAAAGTAGGGAAAGGAAAGGACCCCCACAAGACCAGGGAGATGGACAGAGTCCTAGGCCTGGGGACTTGGGCCATAGTCCTGATTTTGATACCACCTCATTGAAGGAAATCTTGTAACTCAGTAGATGGAAAAAGATGAGTACCACACTGCTCGACTTGCCTCCTTCAACCGGGACTAGAGTTCAAGATTCCAAACTTCCTAGTGCTGCTTCCACAAACATCGACAAGCTTGCTCATTGCTCGAGTGCTTTGTGAATGGTTTAGTGATTTTTTTAACTCAAAATGGTTAATTCTGTTGAGTTTTTAAAATGTCAAAATTAAGCGACTGAACTAGATCAATAATGTTTTCAACCCTAGAATTCTGTGATGTATTCCACGATGTTTGTAAAGGGCCAAGTTTTATTGTGTTGTCTTAGTATATAGAATGTCAGGGTCCCCAAGCCAACCTAACTCAAGTATGGGTATGGGAATATCCTGAAGGATCATAATCCCTGGAGAAGAATAAATTGTGGTATGGGCATCTCTGCTGGAGAAATCAGACATCTTGCTCTAATGTGCCAGATTACAGCACCTTTTACATGTTCATTGTGGATTCCCTCTATTCCTGTCAGCTCTCATTCAGAGAACCACCTCTCCCCTATTCTCAATCCATGTGGTGATGGCTGGGTGACCTTCTCCCACATGAGTGGACACCTGACTACTATGTAGTCAATAGGAGTATTCTGTGCCCTCTGGCAGTAGCATTTCCTTCAAGGATGAGGATTTAACTCAAAACAGCCTAAGGAAAATCAGTCTCAGGATTTTGCACAGTTGAGAGTAAGGCTCATTAAACTACATAGCTATAAGCTTAAACTTGCATGAGACCATCAGCTCTTGATGGGACCCTGGGCCTGAGGATAAACCCAACACAGAACAAACAAATTTTTAAAAAGGAGAGATGAGTTCTTGGGATTACTGACTGAAGGTAAATTTGTGCTTCTGCTTTTCAGTCCAATGAAGTGATGAATTTCCCTTTTTATTGAAGTTGTTTTTAACTGTTGCTTTTTCATTTGCTTGGGACATATCCTATCTAACTCAGCCACATTAGTACTCAGAGTGATATGCAGGAAAGGACAAAGAGACACTGGCGATATAATGAGAAAATACAGTGAATCATAGCATATGACCTGTTGGGTTTGGATTAGCCCAACAGGATGAAGAGAGCAGGCTCTGGCCATGCTACTTCTTATACCTAAAATACAATTAACCAGTTAATACTTGACCTTTTATAGTCATAGTGGTGGTATGGACTAGTGGGGATTTGACACAGTTCAAGCAGTTACCATCAGAGCCAACCAAGTTTGTTTGTTTGTCTGTTTGTCTTTTTAGAATTCTGATTCTAGGGCTTTACTCAGCTCTACTCTTCAGAATTTGATAGTAAGGGCTTGAATTTTTCTTTCTTAAAAGATCTCCAGGGTACCTAAGTTGAAATTAGAAGATCTGGGTTTGAATCTAGTCTCTGCCATTCACTCCCTGTATAACCTTAGGTGTTATTAAAACCTAAAACTATAAGAGAGGGGACTAGACCTAAGAAAACTCAAGAGAAACAGATGAACGTGATGTTTGAGTGTGATATTCAGCATAGATGACAGAGCATGAGCCTGTACAGTGGTCAAGCTGCAGACTCTAGGGCCAAAATGCCTGAATCAAACTCTGGTTCTGCCACTTACCAGCTATACAACTTCCTTTTGCTTTGTACATCAGTTTTTTCATCTGTAAAATAGTATTAATGTTGGTACTTGGGAACTCATAGCTTTTATTTTGGTAATGAGTCAGATAATGACTAGAAAGGTCATAAATAATATTAGTTTCATTATGACCATTTTTCCCTTTTCCAATTACATTAATGCTTTGCTCTTGAGCTTTACTTCCACATAGCCTTATTCCTCTGAGATACTCTCCCACTGGCCCCTGCCTTTGTAATCAAATAAGTAAATTAGAAATAAGTAAATTAGTGTGAGAAAGCCTCCCACTGCTAGCCTTCAACTGGAGCTGAATCCACTTAGAGAGGGCTCTGGGCTGGGACATGGTGGAGGCCCCCACTTTGTGCTATAGAGCCCTGGTTCTTGTGCTGGTGGCCTATATGCTTGAAGAAATGTCAGCAACTTAAATTGGCATTTGCAAAGTGTCAAAGCCCTGAGCACATCCTTCCCGATGGAGCCCTAGGAAACCTCAGAGCACAAGGTGTTAAGCAAATGAAAAAAAAGCTGCCATCTTTGTGCTGTAAGTCATGCAGATGCGTGGAGCACTCTGCTATGTAGGTACTGAACACTCAGTTCAAAGCATCTTTTCAAGTGAAAAAGGGGAAACAAATCTATCCAGCCACACAATGAGAAAATAACTACAGAAGCAAATCAGCTGTGCCTGGCAGCGCTGCAAAAGTATTTGGAAGAGTTTGAGGAAAAGTCTACACCTGAAATACAAGTTCAGCCTCCTCTTCCTCATCTATTAAATTAGATCTTTAATATTGCTTTTCACATTGACTATTAAAGATTGTTATATTCCACATTCTATATATTTTCTGAAGTCTCTTCTTTTAGGAAGTCTCTCCATTCCCTCTGAATTTCCAGCCATGGGGAACGGCACGGTGACATCTGCAGTTGAAACCAGGCCATGTTGTTGAGCAGTTGGCAAATCCAACTGACTCTCTTTTCACTGGAATGGGTGCAGGGCTGCATATTAATTTGTAATTACTCATAAAGTAGACAGCAAAGGCTTTTCTTTTGTCAACACTTGGACATACAAATTAGGTAATATCAAATGGGCAATGAATATTTCATTTCCACCTTGCATCATGGTGCCAATCATCTTAAATGAGGCTAGATTAATATCAGAAGTGACTCACACATGGTGAGGTATCCATGTCTGGCCCCCTCAGACTCACTCTGTCTCGGCCTCAATTTGTCAGCTGTATGCTGTTACTGACTGTGCTAGAGCAGATCATAGTCTCAGGTTTATGCTGGGCATGAACTTCAGTGTTTTAAAGTGATCTTTGGTCCTCACAATATGGCAGAGAAAACTTGTAGAATGTCTAAATAAAAAATAGACATAGAATTTTAAAAAATACTCAGGCATAAAAGAAAGGAAAATCCCCAGGTGCAAGAAATGCAGAGTGAAATCAAAGCAGGACAGTAATGGAGAACTGGTACTGTATTTCAGCAAAATTTCTGACCTAGATCTAAGCCTTAATAGATGAAGGTTGAGGATTTAACACCCGCTAGGGTACTGAAAATGTGGCCTTAAGCCCTGGCTAGGGAGGAAAACTAGAACTGAGCTTCTGGATAAAAACCATGAGCTTTGAAAATTTGCACTGTCCATATAACGGCATCTACAAAAACTGGACATTTAACTCTGGGAAAGAAGCAAAAGAGCTTGCTGCTGTCCAGCACCCTGGTTAAAAAGAAGAAAAAGAAAAAACTATGTCCAATAAATCAAAAGCTTAGGTCTGTGCTGCCTCTGGGTGTGATATCCGAATATATACAACTAATAAGTTCACACAAACTGCTCAGGCCCACAGAGTGCAGAGGGTGCAGTAGAAACAACTGTGGGACAGAATTGTTGGGGTATTTTTACAACTGGCATAGAAGACTTGCACAGGGAAATTCAACACGAAGAGGAAGAGTTAGCAAGTGCAGAAAGAGGAAAATTAGCACACTAAGAATCTGAAAATGTAGAAGAATCTTTAAGAGACTATTTTAAAAGACTATAAAATAAGAATATTTGAAATTTACCAAGAAGGGGAATAGTATGATAAAAGAACAGCAGAGATTCAGAAGAAATGTGTAAACAGAATTCATGCTTACACTGAGCTACTGCCTTGGACTGAGGGATTTTCCATGACACAAGATTTTCAATACTGAAGTAAAGAGAATCTAGGCAAACCTGGGTAGTTGGCTACTCCAACTGAGTAACTGATGATTATAATAAAGGCAATATTTACAAACGTGCGCTCAGGTTGTAGGGAAACCATAAAAAGCAATGCAGCACCCTGGACCTAACAGTAGGGAGCTGTTACTCCTAAGACTGCGGGGCAAGGAGAGAATGTGGCTACTGAAACCCGGAGAAAGAAGCTGCCTACAGGAGCCCTCAGCTAAGAAGAATGAGAAAGAAGCACAACAGATTGTCTTTTCTTCTACCTTCCCTCTGATCTCCTGCTGGGGCAGCCCTTAGCTGAGCTTAGCTGAAAGCCATAGAGCAAGGGAATCCATTTGCCTAAACCACAAGCTCAGCCTCCTGAGACACAGGTAAAGAAGGGTGCACAATGGATCTTGAAAAATAAGCAGAACAAACACACCATAAATTGATCATCTGGATATCTGTACATGAAACCTTGCAATTTAAAGCAGGTTGTACAAGAATTTGGAGGGGAAAAAAAGTACCAGCCTGAGAGTTAGGAGAACTGAGCTTTGGCAACACCTCCAGTGTTCACAATAGTGTGATTGTTAGAAAGGTTTTTTTCTTTACATGAAACTTATCTCTTAAGTAATAATGGAATCATGCTAGAACCAAACTCTAAACTGGAGGTTCATGCATAAAATCTTGTAACTGTGTATTGTTTGGCCAAAATAATGTTTTAAAATAAATCTGAATCACTCCATAATATTGAAAAAGTCATGGAAATTCAAACAAGACTCTGAATTTCTAATTTCTTTGTGTTTCCATGTGACAATAATTGCCTAAAGGAGCCCAGTTAGGCAGAGCCCTTACTCCCAGTTCTGAGGGGTCCCATCCAGCCCACAGCACTCATTTATATTACCTGCCTGCTCTCTGTAGGAATTGGAATTTGCAGCTGTCGAATGAGCTCTTTCAGCTTTTAACTTCAATAATGTGTGAAAATTAAGGCATCTGCATTGCTATATTTTTTCTGCACATGAACACAGGCTCTTTGAATTTTCTAATCGAGGTGGGTTATGGAGTTGGCAGGTGGTTATTTTTGCATATCTTCCTTTACATCACATACACTGCACATATGCACTTTTACGAAACATATGGTTTTCCATGTGCACAACTACACTTTGTTGATTTTTTTTTTCCTTTTCTTAAGTTCTCCAAGAGCCCTTTATAAACACAAGCTGCCACTTGAGAAACAATTCTGAGGAAAAATTCAGCTGGAGAGGAAAAAGTAAGGGGCTCCAAAAAGATGCCAAATGACTGTATTTGGGATACAAATTTCCACAGTTCACAAAGACTGAGACTCTTTCTCCATTTGTATGGTATCTGAAGAGCACAGATATGAAATTGTTCCTGAGTGAAGCTGCCTTTGCTCTTCAAGCTTGTGGCAGGGAATGAGGTAGAAAGGAAAATTTAGCCTGTTACAATTTGGATCTGAAATGTTCCTCAAATCTCATTTGTTGAAGGTTTGGTCCCCAACACAGCAGTCCTCAGAAGTGAGATTGAATCATGAGGGCTCTGACTTCATGAATGGATTAATCCATTGATGAAATCATAGCTTAGTAGGCTATGAAGAGGTGGTAGAAACTTCAGGAGGTAGGGTCTAGTAGGAGGAAGTGAATCACTGAGATGAAGTTTTGAAGGATCTCTCTATCTGCCACACACACACACATTCGCACACACACACTGGCTTCCATGAGGTGAGTACCTTTGCTCCATCACACTCTTCCAATGTGACACTGCCTCACCAGTATCACAGAAACAATGGAGTCAGCCAACCATTGACTGAAACCTCTGAAACCATGAGCCAAAATAAATCTTTCCTCCCTTTAAATTGTTTTTCTCAAGTGTTTTGTTACAGTGATGGAACACCAAAGAACACACAAGCCTTTTTATGACATACCTTGATTGGAAACACACAGAAATATTTCACTAGGTAATAGGTCTTGATTTTACATCTACTGAAAACAAGGTGACATGCTTAGGGAAAGATAAATCTGAACAGGAGCATTTCTCTGAAAATCAACCTAGGCTTAAGAGATGTTAACAATGAGTTTGCCAACCCAGGGAACCTTGAGGGAGGCATTAATAAGAATTTCACTAATTTTCCCAGAGGGAAATTTTCTTGAAACCGGAGTTTCTTCAGTTTTCTTGAAATTGGAGCTTTCCAGCCAACATTTTGTAACCAAAACTGTCTGCCTGCCTAACTGTGTGAGGGACTTCCCCTTTTGCCCATTACTTGGGGCTTACCCTGTGTGCTTGTGGGTAACCACTCAGAGTGCTTCAAAGCTCAGGGGCATCTAAGGACACCTGAGGACATGACCCCACTTCTCTAGTGCAGGCACACAGTGGGATACAGTTATGTAACCATGACTTAGTATGGGTAAACATGCACGCACTGGTTGCAGCACCATGTAAGAATGTAAATATGAGATAAAAACTTGTATAAGAATTATACAATAGAGGAGGTAGCCTCAAGATGGCGGATGAGTAAGAAGCAGGCAACGAAACTCTCTCTAAAAGTTACCATTGGAACACGAGAAAATAGCGACCCGGAAAGCGCAGGAGGGGGGGAGATGCCTCCCCGAAACCCAGAGAAGTTCTGAAGCGCAATCTGGGACCCCCAGCACCAGTGACGGGTGACTTCTAACAAAGAAGATGGAAAGAAGGAGCAGACCGCGCGCGCGCACCTTCTAATATCCCGGGAGTTGGAGTGCCGGCGGAGGCTCAATTCTACGGACACACGGTGGCAGCTGGCGCCCAGGGAGCCCCCACGGAGGATCCTGAGACAGTGGCGGGGCAGGGGAGCGGCGGAGAACGGCGCTGACTGGCGGTGAGTGTCTCTCAGCCACAGCTGCCCCGCGCCAGAGAGTGACCGGCCGGGCGCCATTGTGGGGGGTGTGGCGAAACTCAGAGCAGCTCGGAAACTGCTCTGGGAACTTGTGCTCCGGACAGGGCAGCACAGGGCCTCTCAATTGAGCCCACGAAAGTGTGCTGAGGTCAGCAGGTGAACGAGACTGGACTCTCAGCCACACCTGTCCCGCGCCAGAGAGCGACCGGCCGGGCGCCATTGTGGGGGGTGTGGCGAAACTCAGAGCGGCTCGGAAACTGCTCTGGGAACTTGTGCTCCGGACAGGGCAGCACAGGGCCTCTCAATTGAGCCCACGAAAGTGTGCTGAGGTCAGCAGGCGAACGAGACTGGACTCACAGCCACACCTGTCCCGCGCCAGAGAGCGACTGGCCCGGCGCCATTGTGGGGGGCGTGGCGAAAAACCAGAGCGGCGGGAACCAGTGCAGGGAACCCGCGCTCCGGACAGCGCGCTGAGCCTCTCAGGCCCAGGGATCGTGAAAGGGCACTGAGAGCGGAGGCGAGCTAGACTGGTCTCTGCCTGAAAGTACGCGCATCTGCTCACTGCCCGCCAGAGGGCGCTCCTGGCTTACTGGGACGGACCTGCACAGAACAGGTAGCTGCCTACAACAGAGTCAACACCTGGAACTGATTCTTTTTAATTTTTTTTTTTTCTTATTTTTATTTTTTTTTTATTATTATTTTTTTTTTCTTCTCACTGATTTGTTTTTTGTTCTGGCGAAGGGTTTTTTTTTTGTTTTTGTTTAGTTTTGTTTTTTGGTGGGGTTTTATTTTTTGATCTGTCTGTTTTATTGCTTTTATCTTCGTTATTGTTTCTGTATGTGTATTTGCTCTTTCCTTCATTATTCTCTCTGGTTTTTTATATGAGTGTAAACAGCGCCTCTAACTTCTTTGTGATTGTGGTCGTGATCTGTTCTTCCTTTTATCACTTCCTTCTCTTTTTACCACCTGTTCTCTGCACTAGTGTCCCAATTTTAGTGGGATCCCTCTTGGTCCTCTAACCTTACATCTAATTCCTTCCTCTTCTCCCAATACTCTATTTCCTCCTTAACTCATTTTAAATTTAAACTCCTTAGGGAAAAATTGACATACATAGGACTTGTATACTGCATATAATTTTTCTGGTGTGTTTTAGATTTTGTTATATAACCGCAACTCTATACAGCTAAAAGTGGTAAATAACTGGTTAGCTCAGTCTGTCATTTTCTAGGCTGTGTTTGATGCTTTAGTTAACATTATAGCCAAATGTGAAATAATTGTTCTAAACATCTTTCCTTCCTGATATTTCATGATTGAGATTGACTAAGGGACACAGAAAATACAGTGGCACAGTACCAAAGAATCAAGGACTGGGCCAGACAGGTAGCAACTTCGCATACCCAACGAATTGAAGAGGTAGGATCTGGCAGAAAGCTCAAAACACAAAAGCAAGCTCCACTTGGAAGATACTGCAGAGAAGTAGTCATCTTCTAAAGATCTTAAACACTAGCAATAAAGTAACCTACTATAGGTAATTTGCAAACATCACCCCAGGAATTAAAGAAAGAAAACATGAGACGTCACTTAAACAAGATGCAACCCCACACATCCAATTCACCAAAGGCAAACCTAGGGAGCCACGAGGTGGGACAATCCGAAAGCCACCCACCTGGCCTATCTGAAGTGGTAACAACAAAGCAACTGAATGAGGTTCTGGGAAAAATTAAAACAGAAATAATCTCACAGATAACTGCAGAGATAATGTCTACAACGAAGACCATGCTTGCTGATACAGACAAAAAAATAGATGAACTTAAGAAAACTATAGAAACCATGAATGCTCAGCATAGGAAAGAAATGGAATCCATAAGGCAGATTCAAACAGATATCCAAGAGATAAAAAATTCCATTGAAAGTATTTGTAGCAGAATAAGCCAATGCGAGGACAGGATCTCAGATATAGAAGATAGGCTTGCAATTAGTGATCATGAAATGGAAAAATTCTTAAAAACAGCAAGGGACCATGAAAAATCAATTCAGCAGCTGCTAGATGACTCAAAGATAAACAACTTAAGAATAATTGGAATAAATGAAAAAGCAGGAGATAACATCAACGACATTAAAACCTTGTTCAAAGACATAATCAGGGAGAACTTTCCTGGAAGAGAAAAGGAATTTGACACCTCTATAAGTGAAGCTTTCAGAACACCAACTAGACATGATCAAAAAAAAAACTTCAGCCAGACATATTATAGTCAAGATCCCAGAAATTCAACAGAAGGGCAGAATCTTAAAAGCTGTTAGGGAGAAGAGACAAATCACCTATGAAGGAAAACCCATCAGAATCACAGCTGACTTTTCAGCACAAACCCTCAATTCAAGAAGAGCTTGGAATGATGTATTGCAAGCTCTAAAGGAAAATAATTTTCAGCCCAGATTGATGTACCCTGCAAAACTATCTTTCAAAATTGATGGAGAAATAAAATACTTTCATGACAAAGAACATCTGAGAAAATTTATGACCACCAAACTAGCACTCCAAAACGTTCTGAAGGACATTCTAGAAAGAGATAGGAACCCCAACAGAAGGAATCCACCAGGCAGGGCAAATAATTAAATAGCCGGAAAGCGGAAAAACAAAGAGTGGGAACCAACAACAGGAAAATATCATGACAAGTCAATACGTATCAGTTTTAACCATCAATGTTAACGGTCTCAATTCACCAATCAAAAGGCACAGACTGGCGAAATGGATCAAGAAGCAAGATCCAACAATATGCTGTATACAAGAAACACATTTAATTCAGAAAGAAATTCATAGACTGAAAGTCAAAGGATGGAAAACAATACTCCATGCCACAGGAACCCAGAAAAAAGCAGGGGTAGCTATTCTTTTTGCAGACAAAGTGAACTTCAAGTCAAGAAGGATTCAGAGAGATAAAGACGGTCATTACATCCTTGTAAAGGGAACAATCCAAGAGGAAGAGATAACGATCATAAATATATATGCGTCAAATACCAATGCACCCAGCTATATAAAACAAGTACTAAAGGACATGAAAAATCAAATAAGCACTAATACAATTATATTGGGAGATCTCAATACTCCACTGTCACAAAAAGATAGATCAACTGGACAGAAAATCAATAATGAAATAGTAGAACTGAACCAAACTTTTGAACAAATGGACTTAGTAGATGTCTACAGAGTGTTCCATCCCACAACATCAGAATACACATTTTTCTCAGCTGCACATGGGACGTTCTCCAAAATAGACCACATACTAGCTCATAAAACCTGCTTAAGTAAATGCAAAGGAATTGAAATTATCCCATGCATATTATCAGACCATAGTGCAATGAAATTGGAAATCAATGGCAAAAGATCCCACAAAAACTCCCTAAACACATGGAAATTAAACAGCATCCTCCTGAACAACCAATGGGTCACAGATGAAATTAAAGAAGAAATTAGTCACTTTCTACAACTGAATGATAATGACAGTACAACATACCGGAACTTATGGGATACAATGAAAGCAGTCCTAAGAGGGAAATTTATAGCATTAAACACTTATATCAGGAAAATAGAGCAAGCGCAAATAAACAACTTAAGGGTGAACCTCGAGCTTCTAGAAAAAGAAGAGCAGGTTAAGCCAAAAGCCCATACAAGGGAGGAAATTATAAAGATCAGAGCAGAAATTAACGTATTGGAGAATAAAAAAACAATACAAAGAATCAATGAAGCAAAAAGTTGGTTCTTTGAAAGAATAAATAAGATTGACAAACCCTTATCCAACCTTATTAAAAAAAGAAAAGAAAAGACTCAAATCCATGCAATTGAAAATGAAAAGGGTGATATCACGACAGACCCTGCAGAAATCCAGAAGATCATCTATACCTATTTTGAAAATTTATATTCTACTAAGATGGAAAATGCAGAAGAAATGGACAGATTCCTAAATTCGTATGAATTACCAAAGCTGAATCAAGAAGATTTAAAAATCCTAAATAAACCAATATCAGCCAGTGAAATTGAAGATGTAATTAAAAACCTCCCAACAAAGAAAAGCCCAGGCCCTGATGGATTCACTGCCGAATTCTACAAGAAATTTAGAGAAGACCTAACGCCCCTACTTCTCAAACTTTTCAATGAAATTGAAAGGGAAGCAATACTCCCAAATTCATTCCTGGAAGCAAGCATTACCCTGATACCAAAACCAGAGAAGGACCCAACTAAGAAAGAGAACTACAGGCCAATCTCCCTAATGAACATAGATGCAAAAATCCTTAATAAGATACTGGCAAACAGAATCCAACAAATCATCAAGAAGATTATACACCATGACCAAGTTGGATTCATCCCAGGGATGCAGGGATGGTTCAACATACGTAAATCAATAAATGTAATACAGCATATTAACAGAACCAAAGACAAAAATCACATGATCATCTCAATAGATGCAGAAAAAGCTTTTGACAAAGTCCAGCACCTTTTCATGATAAAAACCCTACAGAAAATTGGAATAGAGGGTCTTTATCTCAATCTGGTAAAAGCTATCTATGACAAACCAACAGCCAATATCATACTAAATGGCCAAAAACTGAAAGCCTTCCCTCTAAAATCAGGAACAAGACAAGGATGTCCACTGTCCCCACTCTTATTCAACATAGTTCTGGAAACTTTAGCCAGAGCGATTAGACAAGAGAAAGAAATAAAAGGAATAATGATCGGAAAGGAAGAAGTTAAATTATCATTATTTGCAGATGACATGATACTCTACATAGAAGACCCCAAAAACTCCACTAAAAAACTGCTAGATTTGATAAGCAAATTCAGTAGTGTAGCTGGATACAAAGTCAATACTCAAAAGTCAATAGCCTTCCTGTACACAAATAACAAACTTACTGAAAGAGAAATTAGGGAAACAATACCTTTCACAATAACATCCAAAAAAATGAAATACCTAGGAATCAACCTCACGAAGGATGTAAAAGACCTCTATACTGAAAACTACAGTACTCTGAAAAAGGAGATTGAAGAGGATATCAGAAAATGGAAAGATATCCCTTGCTCCTGGATAGGAAGAACCAATATAGTGAAAATGGCCATACTTCCAAAATTGTTATACAGATTTAATGCAATTCCAATCAAAATTCCAACAGCATATCTCACAGAATTAGAGAAAACAATCCTAAAATTCATTTGGAATCAGAAGAGACCTAGAATAGCAAAGGCAATTCTGGGCAACAAAGGCAAGGCAGGGGGCATCACAATCCCCGACTTGAAATTATACAATGAAGCTACTGTGATAAAAACAGTGTGGTACTGGCAAAAAAACAGACCTGAAGATCAATGGAACAGATTAGAAGATGCTGAAACAACCCCAGACATACTAAGCCACCTTATCTTTGACAAAGGTGCCAAACACATTCGCTGGAAGAAAGATAGCCTCTTTAATAAATGGTGCTGGAAAAACTGGCTCTACACATGCCGAAGATTAAAACTAGACCCATATCTTTCACCATGCACTAAACTAAATTCAAAATGGATCAGAGATCTAAATATTAAAACAGAAACATTAAATCTGCTGGAAGGTAGGATAGGTAAAACCCTTGGAGACATTGGTGTAGGCAAAGACTTTATGAATAAAAACTCAACCGCACGGGAACTATCCCAAAGAATCAATAACTGGGATCTCATCTTATTAAAAAGCTTTTGCACAGCAAGAGAAACCACCAACAGAGTGAAGAGACAACCCACAATGTGGGAAAAAATGTTTGCCAGCTGTTCCTCAGACAAAGGATTACTATCGAGAACATATAAAGAACTCAAAAAAATCAGACCTCCCAAATTTAAAGACCCACTCCAAAAATGGGCATCTGAGATGAATACACATTTCTCAGATGAAGAAATACTAATGGCAAATAAATATACAAAAAAATGTGCAACATCACTAGTCATTCGAGAGATGCAAATTAAAACAACACTGAGATACCATCTCACCCCAGAAAGAATGGCTACTATAAAGAAATCAACTAATAACAAATGCTGGAGGGGCTGTGGGGAAAAAGGAACCCTTCTCCACTGTTGGTGGGAGTGTCGACTGGTACAGCCACTGTGGAAGTCAGTGTGGAGATTCCTCAAAAAGCTAGGGTTGGAGGTCCCATTTGACCCAGCTATTCCCCTTCTGGGCATCTTCCCAGAAGAATTAAAAACATCATACCACAGCGATATATGTGCACCCATGTTTATAGCAGCACAATTTGTAATAGCCAGATCTTGGAAACAACCCAAATGCCCATCAACTGAGGAATGGATAAGAAAGATGTGGTATTTTTATACAATGGAGTACTATTCAGCCATTAAGAAGGATAAACTGGAGACTTTTATAGGTAAATGGATGCAACTCGAGAAAATACTCATAAGTGAAATAAACCAGAAGCACATGTGTAAGCATCGTATTATCTCTCTAGTATGAGAAACTGAAAGAGTAAATAAGATCCAAAATGTACAATAGACATGGTGAATCAAAAAGAAACTGGTCAAAAGGAAAGAGAGACTGGAATAAGGAAAAGAAAGAAGGGAAAGGGAAAAAAATTGTATATATATATATAAGATGGTTAAGATAGATACACTATGATTTTTACTTAGTTCATTGAAGAGTAAGGTTTGTGCCAATAATGTTTGGATAATTAAATGCTAATGTCTGGTGTCCTGAATAACTAACTTAAAGATAGTAATACGCAATGTATTAACCATTCTTACCCTCCTATTATGTTGTTTTGAAAATTTGTTCTTCTTTTGATTTGTTTTGTTTTTTCTTCTCTTTAAAATAAAATTAAAAAAAAAAAAAGAATTATACAATAAAGGAGCAGGCGGCTCTTGCTCTTGTGCTCTTGCACTCTTGCACGCTTGTGCTCTGCTCTGCTCCATGCTGCCTGATGTTGTTGCTGATGTCTTGCACACGTGCATTCTTTAACCTTGGGAGCTCATCCATGAAAATCTCCTTTGGGACCACCTGAGCAGGCCAACAGTGCTGTTTTAGCTACCACTGGAAAATGATTCGGCCAAAGGATTAAAGTGTTTGATAGATGTTCCTACCTCCTCTTCTAGAGTAAGGAAAGACTGTGGTGTCAAATATAAATTTCTAAAATGTGTTAATTTTTTTCTGGACAAGTCTAGCACCAGTTAATAACCCTTTTTGAGGGCTGTTGGCTAAACTGGCAACTGACAAAATTATTAAAGAACAAAGTTTGTCTGGATGGGTCCTGTTCCAAGGCATCTCTGTTCCCTGCCTGAGGCCTCTCTTGTTCACTATTCACCATTCCTATGGCTTCCTGCACATCTGAAACTTCCCTTGGCTTTAAGTAGCTGCCTGGCCTCCTAACTCATCTCTTCCTCAACCCCACCAAAGATCACTTCTCCTTGTCATTGTGTCAGTGAACTTTCCAAACTGGGTTTCTTTTGAGAGTAAGAATACTACTTATAATTCTCTTCATCTGTTTGGGTTGTTGTAACAAAATACTACAGACTGAGTGGCTTATAAATCACAGAAATGTATTAGCAGTCTGGAGGCTGAAAGTGTTAGATGTAGGCACTTGGCAGATTTGGTGTCTGCTGAGAGCTTGCTTGCTGATTCATGGGAGGTGACTTCTCACTGTGTCCTCACTTGATGAAAGTGGCAACTGAGCTTAGGTGTATCAGTTAGGGTTCACTAGAGGAACAGATTTAATATTATGTATATTATATTATATATACGATTATATAAAGCATTTACCTTGTAGGCTTACAATGCCTGTAGAATCAAGGGTGGGAGAATGTAAAATGGCTGTCTGCATGCTGGAGAGCTGGAGGACCCAGTTGAAGATGAAAGGCCTGGGGCTCATTGCAGAGTCCAGTGTGAGTCTGTGTCAGAAAACTAAACAGTCTGTGTTAGGAGGCTGAAATACCTCCACTTGAAGCCTGAAGGAACTGGAGATAAACAGCCAAAGGCAATGGCAAAGACTGGTGCTCCTCTTTTTATTTCATCCAGGCTACAAGCCTATTGGTTGGTGCCACCCATGTCCAGTTTGGGTGTTTCCTCCTCAATTTGCAACCCACATGTCAACCATCCAGCTGCACCCATGGTTTTAATAATCTGCTAGGCTGTTCTCACTCAAGTCAAGTTGACATGTCACAATTAATCACAAACCCCTTGTCAAGTTGACCTCCACACACATATCCTTAAACCATACCTAATTTTCCAATGCAATAGCAAGTTCATAATTATGCCAAATATGATACAACTATCCTGTGTACAAATGGAAATGCACTAATTACCACCCCCAGAGAAGGCAAAGTTATTTTTTGAGTGATGTTTACTCTTCTCCTAACATTTCATAACTTAAACATTATAGTAGACATTTAACAACATTTAAGAGCTGATATTAAGCCTGTCAACATTATGCTACAGAGAAAGAAAGCAAAGATAGCTACTTAATACATGTGCATATATGCACAAGCATATTAACAAAATAGGAAAGAAATATGACAATTAAAATTCTCTTTTCTGTATTGGTCATGTGATCATAGCTGGTATTTGTAACTACCTTCTCCTATTACCCATTCTGAATTCCCTTGACCTTCAGCAAGCATCTCAGCAGGTCTTGGTATTTTACTTTTTGGGGTGACCCATACCCTCATTACTGAAGGTTCTGAACCATTTGTCATCCTTCCTGGATTGGGTTGCTGTAGTTTCCCATTAACCTTATTAACAGGGCATGGTAATAATAGGAGATGCCCTAAGGGATCTCCTGCACTCCAAATATATTCTTCCTTTCTTCTGTTGTGGAGCAATAGTCCAATTTTCCCCAGATAGTCTGAGCCAATCACCACTGCCAACATTGTGACTCCCTTTTAGCTTGTTTACTCAGAGACATAAGGAGATCACAGGGGAAATCTTCACTTCCAATTCAATGAAATCATTGTGTTTCCTGGTACAAGCCTTTCCTCATCTGAAATTGAAACTTCTAGGCCAGTGGAGCATAAGGTGGTGGGAGCAGAAAGTAAAAAAAAAAAAATTGCTAGTGACTTATTAGTGGTAATGGGGAGTGGTACCATTCCCATATCCACCACTTGATTCCTCGACCTGTGAATCCTGGCTATGGCAGACACAGTGCCATATAGCAGAAGCTGATTCAAAGCACATGCAGCCTTCTGGGGAACCTTGCTCCAGCCCTACAAGGTATCACTACCTAGCTGGTTCTGCAACTGCATCTTTAAAAAGCCACTCTACTTTTCTATCAACCCAGCTGCTTCTGGATTGTGGGGAACATGGTAACACAAGTGAATCCCATGGACATAAACCCATTGCTTCACTTCCTTGGCCGTGAAATTCTTTCCTTAGTCAGAAGCAATGCTGTGTGGAATTCCATGATGGTGGAGGAGGCATTTTGTAACTCCATGGATGGTAGTATTGTCAGAAGCACTAGGTACAGGAAAGGCAAATCCATACCTGGAATAACTTTCTATGCTATTAAGAACAACGTGCTGCCCTTTCCATGATGGAAATGGTCCAATATAATCAACTTGCCACCAGTCACAGGCTCATCAGCCTGGGGAATGGTGCCATATCAGGGACTCAGTGTTGGTCTCTGCTACTGGTAGACATTCAGCAGTGGCTATAGTGAGGTCAGCCTTGCTGAGTGGAAGTCCATGTTGCTGAGCTTATGTATAGCCTCCACCCCTGGCACCATGGCTACTTTGTTCATGAGCCCATTGGGCAGTGACAGGAATGACTGAGGGAAAAAGTTGATTGCTATCCACAAAATGGGTCATCCTATCCACATGATTATTAAAGTCCTCTTCTATTGAGGTCATCTTTTAGTAAGCATTTATGTAAGACACAAACATCTTTACATCCTTCACTCATATGGAAAGATCTAACCTCATACCTCTTCGCCAATTATCTTTAGAAATTTAGAGAAGATCTAATGCACTAATGCTGAAATTCTTTAATGAAATTGAAAGGGAAACAATCCTCCCAAACTCATTCCTAGAAGTAAGTATTACCCTAATACCCAAACAAGAGAAGGACCCAATCCAAAAAGAGAGCTACAGGCCAGTCTCCCTAATGAACATAGATGCAAAAATCCTCAGTAAGATACTGGTGAACAGAATACAACAAATCATCAAGAAGATTATTCACCATGACAAGTTGGATTCATCCCAGGGACGTAGGGATGGTTCAACATACGTAAATCAATAAATGTAATACACCAGATCAACGGAGCCAAAGACAAAAATCACATGATTATCTCAATAGATGCAGAAAAAGCATTTGACAATGTCCAACACCAATTCATGATAGAAACCCCACAGATAATTAGAATTGATGGTCTTTATCTTAATTTGATAAAAGCCACCTATGACAAACCAACAGCCAACATCATACTAAATGGTCAAAAACTGAAAGCTTTCATCCTAAAATCAGGAACAAGGTTGTCCACGATCACCACTCCTATTTAATATAGTTCTACAAACATTAGCCAGAGCAATTAGACAAGAGAAAGAAATAAAAGGAATAAGGATAGGAAAGGAAGAAGTTATTATTATTTGTGGATGTCACAGTACTCTACATAGAAGACCCCAAAAACTCCACCAAAAGACTTGTAGGCTTAATAACCAAATTCAGTAGTGTAGCTAGACTTTTTGGTAGTGCACCAGGATCTTCCCTTAAGGGGACCAAGCCTTTCCTTCATTCAGGGATCTGTAAACTGGCTCAAGTCTGAGAATTTGTTGAGGTGTTGTGATTGTCTGCTACCATGATTTGAAGTATATTTCTATTCACTTGTCCTAAAATTTTACTGCTTATATAAATCCCGTAAAACTCTAGTAGGTTTTCTGTATATTTCACTTTTGGGAACATCATGATTAATCAGCCAATGCCATAGGTCTACACATGTCAGACCATTCCAATCATTGCTTTATTTCTGCTCTCCTTTACAGTAAGTGTATCTACCTTCTTTGGCAGATGAACGCTGCCACTTGACCCCTGCCTCTCTGAGATCCAGTAATCCCATTACCTCTAAGTTTCCCAGTGGAGTGACTATGGCACCCACTATAATGTCTAGCATACTGAAAAGAGTAATGACTGGGCTCTTCAAGGATGCTGGTGTTCCCCTCACAAATCTGTTTCTTAAGATATTAGTGAAGGTACATTTTTTGGAACCTCTCAGTGTAAAGGATCAGATTTTATCCGGCAAATCCGCTCCAGCATTCCCAATTATCTGAGACTTTAAGTTCACTCTTCAACAGTAAACTAAGAAATATCAGGCAGGCATCTGTAGCTCATTCACAGTGTACTATCTTTTCTCCAACCAGTCAAATAAACTATTAACACTTTTTTTTTAACTCTATGAACTGCAACATTAAATTCAGACTCTTAACGTGATTGACCTCTATCAAGAAACTCAACCTGAGGGGCCGGTGAGATGGCTCAGCGGCTTAAGCGCCTGCCCGGCAAGCGCAAGGGCCCGAGTTTGACTCCCGGAACCCACATACGAAAAAGGGGCCGGTGATATCACTCAGTGGCATGGGCGCCTGCTGGCGCGCGAGGTCCTGAGGTCGACCCCCCGGTACCCACAAAAAAAAAAAAAAAGAAACTCAACCTGATCCACATTTATGTTTCTTCCACCACTGTCCCACATCCGTCAAGTCCAAACTGGAGCCCAGGGCGAGGACTTGGAAGGCTTCTACAGAGCATGCATTTTATACTATGTACAATGAGAATTATTTGATGCTTATAAAATTTACATATCCTAAAAATGTATAGACCTTAATTGTGCCATTTGGCCAGAATAACAAGTGCATATGCTCTAAAACAAATTCCCTCATAACAGTATAGGATATTCCCATCTATCCAAAAAGGTCCAATTACTTATCATCCCCAACAGACAACTACTCTTTTGATTTCTATTACCATGCATATATTTGCCTACTCTTAATACAAATGACATCACACACTGGGCATCTTTTTGCGTTTCTCTTTCACTCGGCACAATTTTAAGACGTATCTAAGTTGTTGGTTCCTTTCTATGGCTAAGTAACTTCTCTTGTATAATTTTTGTCATTATTGGATTTTCTATTTTCCTATTGAAGGACTCCCTCCTCCCCAGTTTTTGGTAAATAACTAGGAGTGGAATTGTGGGTCATAAGGGAGGAATATTATTTCCTTCTATGTTGCGAATTAACAAACTTTGTAGAGGTATAGTTTACATACAATAAAATTCACCTATATTAAGTAAATTATTTGATAAATTTGACAAACATTTACAATGTGTAACCATCACTAAAATTATGATATAGAACTTTCACATTATTCCAAAAACTCCCCCTTAGCCCTTTGTAGTTAACAATGAGGCAGGAGACTAGCGGGTGGCAAAGCTGGCTGGGGAAGTAGGTGTGACCTGTTAATTACAAACCCCTGGGCACAGAACAGTTGCCAAAGCCCTGCAGATGGGCTTTTTGCAAAAACTTGAGCAGGTTTTTGATAAGACAGCCTAGATTTGACACCAACCTGAAGAGAGGAAAATACAAAGGAACAGTTGACCTTGAGCTTTTTACTACTGTGTCCCCTCACAGTAGCCGGCTCTTTTCCTGTACAGTGTGCTTATTTTCCTACTTCTACTCAGCCCAAACTCACTGCAGAGTCTGATTTTTCCCTACCGTTAATAAATGTAAAACCTTGTGTAGCTGTCAGGATTTACTAGAGAAACAGATGTAACACAAGATATATAAATGCACATGAAATTACAAGATTGGCTTATGATGATCAGCCACAGAGTTGGATGAGGACACGTGCAGAGGGCGTCTGCACACTGGAGGCTGAAGGGTTCAGTCCGAGGTCTGGAGCTCACTGCAGTGTTCTGGGCAAGTCCATATCAGGAGGCCGATAGGTCTGCAATAGAAGACTGATGAATCTACACCAGAAGGCCAAAGAGTCTACACCAGAAAGCTGAAGAGTCCCAGGTGGAAGACGAACAGTCTGTGCCAGAAGCCAGGAGGCGACGTCCAAACTGAAGGCAAAGACTGGAGCTCCTCTGAAGAACCAGCAATCAGTCCTTCCTCACTTCCCTTTTATTGTATGCAGGCTACCCGCCTAGGGAGGGTCCTTTACACCCACATCATCTCTGGGCCCTCCTCTTGCGCAGGCTGAGGATGTTTACAAAGTAAGGACCCTGGCCCCCTGCTGAATTACTTAGTTAAACTTCTAAACTTCCCAGGGTGACACAATGAACAACATCCTAGAGCAGTAAGAACGCGTCCTCAACACCCCAGGATGTAGAGCTGCTGAGTTACTTAGTTAAGCTTCTAGACTTCTCAAGTTGACACATTGTATCAACCATTGCAATCTACCCCTTGTCAACTTGGCAACCAGACACAATTTCTTTAAATCGGTCTCCAGATTAAAAAAAAAATGCTTATAATTATACCTAACATGTTATAACTATCTTGCATACAAATGGAAATGCACTAATTCCCTCACCAGCATAGAAGATAAGTTTTCCTTGGGTGATGCTTATTCTCATCATTTCACAACTTGAACATGATAACACAACTTAAAATCCTTAAGAACCAGTACTAAGTCTATCAACATTATATTCCATTAGAATCATATTAGGAGAGAAATAGTACAATTACAATGCTTGTTTCTATAGCTCACTACAGGGTTGTAGCTGGTATTTAGAACTACCTTCTTCCACTACCCATTCTGTATTCCCTTGGCCTTCAGCAAGCACCTCAGCAGGTCTTGGTTCTTTCCCTAGTGGAGTGAACCACACCTTCATTCCTGAAGGCTCTGGGCCATTTGTCATTCTGCCTATATTAGGTTGTTGTAGTTTCCCACTGACTTTAATAACAGGGCATGGTAATGAGAGGCTCCCTAAGGGATCTCCTGCTCCGAGTATATTCTTTCTTTCCTCCATTGTGGAGTAATAATCCAATTTCCCCTTGACAGTCTGGATCAGTCACCCCTGGCAACACTGTGACTCCCTTTTTAGCTTGTTTCCTCAGAGGCATAAGGAGCCCAAAATGACCAGGGGGGAGTCTTAGCTTCCAGTTCAATGATATCATCACTGTGCTTCCTGGTACAAGACTTACCCCTCAGAACTAAGACGTCTAAGCCAGCAGAACATAAGGTCATGGGAACAGAAAGCAAAAATATTGCTAGTGGATCACAGGGGTGATGGTTAGTGGTACCATTCCTACTTCCGCCCCTTGATTTGTGAACCCATGAATCCTGGCTATGGGAGACACAATACCATATAGTGGACACTGATTCAAAGCATGTACAGCCTTTTGAAGAACCTCACCCCAGCCCTGCAAGCTATTGCCACTTAGCTGGTGCCTTAACTGTGTCTTCAAAAGACAATTCCACATTTCTATCAATCCAGCCACTCTGGAGGGTGAGGAACATGGTAATACCAGTGAATTCTATGAGCATGAGCCCATTGCCTCATTTCTTTGGCTGCAAAATGTTTTTCTTGGTCAGAGGCAATGCTATGTGGAATTCCATGATGGTGGATAAGGCATTCTGTGAGTCCACAGATGGTAGTTTTGGCAGAAGCATTACATGCAGCGAAGGCAAATCCATATCCAGAATACATGTCTATGCCAGTGAGGACAAAGCACAGTCCCTTCCATGATGGAAGTGGTCCAATGTAATCAACCTGCCACCAGGTCACAGGTTGATCACCCCGGGGAATGGTGCCATATCGGGGACTCAGTGTTGGCCTCTGCTGCTGGCACAGTGGACATTCAGCAGTGGCTGTAGCCACGTAGTAAGTACATCTATCTCAATTGTACATTGCAGAACAGGGGAAATGACTACAGGATGGATTCAAGGATCACTTGGACCTACTGTGAGTCGGACCTGTGCTAAAACTCCATTGATCTTCTGATCTTCATAGGTCCCTACTCTTACTGGAGGGCCACAATGATGTTTTGGATCCCTTGGAATCAATGTTAGTTCAGAACCAGTGTCCAGTAGTCCCTGAAATGTTTAATCATTGCCCTTTCCCTAATGTACAGTCACTCAGGCAAAAGGCCTTGGGTTCCTTTGGGGAAGGAGGGGAGAAAGACTGACTGTATAAATTTTTGTTGCATCAGATTCCTTCCCCAAGGGGACCTGGTCTCCCCTTCATTCAAAGGGTTCTGGGTCTGTAAACTGGCTCAAATCTCGGAACTGGTTGAGGGGCCATGATTCCCTGTTACCTTGATTTGTTACCCTGATTCCCTGATTTGATTCAGTTTCTGTTTATTTGCCCTTAAATTTTTTCTATTATATAAATCTAGTAAACATTCTGTAGGCTTCCTATGTATTTCACTTTTGGGAACACCATGGCTAATCAGCCAGCACCATAGGCCTGCATGTGTCAGATTATTCTGGTCACTGTTCTGCTTCTGCTGTCCATTACGGTAAGTATGTGGACCCTGTCTTTGGCGATTGAGTGCTGCCACTTGACCTCTGCCACTCTGGGATCCATTCAAGCCCATTGCCCTTAAATTTCCTAATTGAGTAACCACGGTCCCCACTGAAAGGTCTGGCATACAGAGAAGAGAAATGACAGGGCTCTTCAGGGATGCTGGTGCTCCTCTCACAAATCTGTTTCTCAAGGTGTTGGTGAAGTGTACATTTTCTGGATCAACCCAGTGGGGAGGATTAGGTTTAACTTGACAGATCCACTCCAGCATTTCCATTTCCCTAAGCCTCTGAATCCCCTCCTCAATAGTAAACCATGGAATATCAGGCATCTCTAACTCATTCACGGTGGGCCAACCTTTGAGCCATACTTCTGTGAACCAGCCAAATAAACTATTAACACCTTTCTTTACTCCACAAGCTGCAACGTTAAATTCATCTCTACTTAAGGGGCCCATATCCACAAACTCAGCCTGATACAGGTGTATTTTTTTGCCACCGTTATCCCACAGTCATAAAATCCATTCCCATGCTTGCTCATTAGGCCTCTGCTTATAAGAATTAGAAAAAGCAAGAAGTTCTTTGGGAGAATAGCAGACCTACTCATGGGTAACACTATGTACCTCACCCTTAGAAGACTTCTGTGATTTGAGCCTGGTTATAGGCCAAGAGGCAAAAGTAGGTGGTAAGGATGGGTCCTGAGGAGTGTCAGTGTTATCATGTGTGGTCAACACAAGACTAGTTTCCCCAGGCATACTAGAAGATGCCAACACCATGGGGGTGGAGGTGGCAATGCCTCTACCACAGTGGGTGGGGAAATCTCTTCCTCTGGCAAAATAATCTCATCAGCATCTAGGAACTGAACATCCTCAGCTTCCTCACGTCTCCCACACGTCTCCATCCCAGTTTATGGAATTACATTCTTTTCCAATCAGTGCCCTCACCTTTGCTTCAGATACCCTTGGAGGCTGAGCGTTAAACTTACATTGCTGTTCACCCAATCGAATTATGAGGGACTGTGTTTGGATTTCAGCAATCTCAGCCTTGTGTTTAAAAGAGAGGAGATTTTCTTTCAGGACACACTTAAAAACTTTTAAATTTCTTATCTGTGTCTGGAGCTGGGAATTTGAGCCTTTGAGCTCCTTATTTTCCTTTATTAATTTGTCCTCACAGCCAGAAGACTTTAGACTTCCTAGGGATGTTTTGAGTTCATCATTTTCTTTCACTAGTTTGTCCAAGGATGCTAAGACCAACCAGCCAGCATCATTATATTTCCTACTGTGCCAAAGAAATTCAAAATTTTCATGTACAGAGTCACTAAATTCCTGACATCTCACAAGTGGTGAATTAGGATAATCAAATGGATCTACATGGCATGTTAGGTTAAACAGTTCACACCAAGGATTATCAGTATACCCCACAGAAGTAGGAGAGACCATCATATCTTTAGATCTCATCAAATTGCAGAGCCAACTCCAGGAACCCCTATAGCTATTAAAGAATGCCAACATTCTATTATCAAGAAATCAACTAATAACAAATGCTGGCGGGGCTGTGCGGAAAAAGGAACCTTTCTCCACTGTTGGTGGGAGTGTTGACTGGTGCAGCCACTGTGGAAATCAGTGTGGAGATTCCTCAAAAAACTAGAATTGGAAGTCCCATTTGACCCAGCTATTCCCCTTCTGGGTATCTTCCCAGAAGAATTAAAAACATCGTACCACAGCTATATATGTGCACCCGTGTTTATAGCAACACAATTTGTAATAGCTAGATCGTGGAAACAACCCAAATGCCCATCAACTGAGGAATGGATAAGAAAGATGTGGTATTTTTATACAATGGAGTACTACTCAGCCATAAAGAAAGATAAACTGGAAACTTTTATAGGTAAATGGATGCAACTCGAGAAAATACTCACAAGCGAAATAAACCGGATGCACAATTGTAAACATCGTATTGTCTCCCTAGTGTAAAAATGCAGTTTCACTGTGACTATTCCATTCCTTAGTCTTTTATTTTTACTTAGCTTTTACATGGCTTAATCTTATACTGAGTAATGTTTTTCTCCAAAAGGTATTTGTATATTCTGTATTTCTTGAGTTTGTTAATACATGAGAATGTTTACTTGTTGTCTTTAAAAATAAACAAATAAATTACACACACACACAAAAGAACGCCATCATTATGATTCTGTTTCTCTAAGCCACTCCCGGTACCAAAATCTGTATCAGTCAGGGTTTACTAGAGAAACAGATGTAACACAAGATATACAAATGTATATGAAATTACAAGATTGGCTTACGATGGTCAGCCACAGAGTTGGATGAGGACGCGTGCAGTGGGTGTCTGCACACCGGATACTGAAGGGTCCAGTCCAAGGTCTGGAGCTCACTGCAGTGTCCTGTGCAAGTCCGTATCAGGAGGCTGATGGGTCTGCAACAGAACGCTGAAGAATCTATGCCAGAAGGCTGAAGAGTCCTAGGCAGCCAAACAGTCTGCACCAGAAGCCAGGAGAGGACGTCCAAGCTGAAGACAAAGACTGGAGCGCCTCTGAAGAACCAACAATCAGTCTTTCCTCATTCTCTTTCATTATATGCAGACTACCAGCCCTGGAGGGGGGTCCTTTATTCCCACACCATCTCTGTGCCCTCCTCTTGCACAGGCTGAGGATGTTTAAAAAGGACGGACCCTGGCCCTCTGCTGAGTCACTTAGTTAAACTTCTAAACTTCCCAGGTTGACACAATGAACAACATCTTAGAGCAGTAAGGGCATGTCCTCTACACCCCAGGATGTAGAGCTGCTGAGTTACTTAGTTAAGCTTCTAGACTTCTCAAGTTGACACAATGTATCAACCATTGCACCTTGCTACCATTTGCTCTTGTCTTGACCAATTCTTGGTTAAGGACAGAAAGAACCTAGAAACCAACTCTAGGAGACTCCAGCACTCCCAAACCCAGTAACAATACATTTCCAGATCCATCACCCTTGGCCCTGTGGTGTGGCCCAAGTTCATATAGATGGAGCGGGAGTGGTCCCACAGTTCCAATTATGGTGTCTGCACTAATGCTATAAAACCTGTATTCTGTGTTAACAGCATCCACTGATGACATTGCTTAGAGCTTAGAGGTCAGGTAATGATCTACAAAATATTGTCATAAATGCCTAGAGCCACTAACTTATACAGTCTTTGCAAAGTGTCTCTGATGGTTAATTTGGTTGTCAACTTAAGTAGATTGAAGGAAAGTTGGCAAAGCATATTTCTAGATGTGTCCATGGGGGTATTACCAGAGCAGATTAGCTTGTGGGTCAGTGAACTGAGTGGGAAAGATCTATCCTGAATGTAGGGGGCCCAGACTGATGGAAGATGGAAGAATAAAGGTAGATAAAAAGAAGACTAGGAAATCCTTATTTTAAAAGTATTTTAAAAGCCCAGTTAAAAAATTTTTTTCTTCTTCTAAGGAACAATAAACCCGGGCAATTCTCTTTCACCTGCAAATAGATTCAGCCATTCCCTTTCTACCTGCAAATTGGCCTTTTTCACCTGTGAATAGACTACCTCTTTTCACAGTAGGATAGACTTTTCCCTAGGAATGGGCCATTAACTTTCTATGGTGAGCCACCATTTTCCCATAAACCAAGACCCAAGATGAAACTTCCTATAGAGTTTCCAACCTCTCAAGAGAAAAATAAATGTTCCCAGTTAGAGGAAATTATGTGCCTCTCTGTCTCTTGAGGGCCGCACTCTATTTATTTGAGTGCGTACTTTTGAATTTCTGCCTAATAAATCCCTTATGCGTCTTACTGATTCATCTTAAAAATTATTCTTCCATGACAGGAGTCAGTGAACCTCTGACTTAATTTTATGGGTAATGGGGGTTGTCTTCGTTACTTTTCTCTCATTGCTGAGATGAAATACCCAATACCCAAAGTTAGCAGAGGAAAGGTTTATTCAGCTCACAGTTTGTAGAGGTGTCAGTCCATAATCAGCTGGCTCCAAGGCAGGGTGACACATGGCAGAGGGGCAACTGTTCATAGCAGTGGAAGGTTTTTCATCCCCCCTTTGGAAACCAGGACCCTGTCCAGTGACAAGGTGAAATTAGAAAGTAGAAGAAGGGGAAAGTTCATCCATGCACACTTGACCCTTCTTGAAACAGGTGCATTTTTGGCTTCCACTGTTGCCCATAGCTATGAGACTCCAGATTCTTCAGGCTTTGAATACAGCCTTGTACCAGTAACTATTGAACAGGCTTTCAGGACTTCAGCCTCAGACTGGGGTGTATCACTGGTCTCTTTTTCTGAGGTTTCCAGCTTCTTGAAGTGAGCAGCTACTGATTTCCCCTGCTCTCCACCCCGTAGACAACTGTCATGAGACTATTCAGCCTCTGATTGTATGAACCAAGCTAATTAACCCCGTCTTGTACTAATTATGTAAATTGTATAGCTTCTATTCCTCTGGAGAACCCTGACTGATAGTCCCTGTGTGAAAGCTGGAGTATACCTTGAGCATTCAACCGGGCAATTGACAACTCTACCTCCACCCTCAGTTTCTGCTTACGCAGAGCCTCCTCGTCAGCCAGAGGTTAGAGTGTAGGGTCTTCTCATGCTTGTCCTGTGCTTGCATGCAGCCTCATGAGTGCGTGTGTTCCTGTAGACACTCAGGAAGAGGTCAGAGCAATTCAGAGCCCTTATGGAGATCTCATCCCCCACAGACTTTTCTGTTAAGTTTGTCTATTGTTTTCTCCAACTCTTACCCACTACTTCAGATGTGATATTAAACAGTTGCCTGTAACTATTTTTGACAAATTCTCCCAGAGAGGCATTCGAGCAATGACTCACGTCAAATAAACATACCCTTTCAATAGCAGTCTTTTAGGAATCACCAGGCAGGTAAAATGATGACAGTTCTTAGAATGGGGCTTCAAAGGAGCTTCAAGCCCGTTCTGCTCCAACCAGTGGCTGCCAGGTTGTTGTTTTCCGCTATGATATTGGGTTGTTGGTTTTCAAGACTATCGGTGAAGCTGGAGAGCATGGATAGCAATAGGGCTACTTAAAATGCCACGAAACTCATTGTGAGATTCAGCTGTTTTTCTTGAATAAATGCTTCCCCCATTGCCACGAGACTTTGTTTATTTCCCAGAGTTCTGAAGAAAGTTGATTCTGATCATTTTTTGCAAGTTTCCTCATTGCTTTTATAAAGGAAAGAATTTTCAAGATGCTTACTCAGCCATTTCCCCCCATTTGATTTTAGTTCATGTTAGGAAAATGGACGAGAAATCAAAGAAAAAGAGAGGGAGAGGGAGAGGGCAGGGGCCCTGCTGTGAGACGCCTCTCAGCTACTGGCAGGTTGATGTAATCCCCTGACTAGGTGCCAGTCTTATGCTACATGAGGTCACAAACCATGTGGAGCCAGAGGAGGAATGGGATGCAGGGAAAGGAGAAGGAAGAGACCCAGAAGTTTGGCCATGCGTGAGTGTGGTTCTTCTTCCCAGGTCAGGCAGTTCTCAGGATGCTGATGCTCATCGTCACTGTGCCCAAACTCCATCCCAGATGGACATAAGAAACTGGAGTGGGCGGGAAGGAGAGATGAGGGACACCAGAGTGGTCCTTGTGATCGGTTTTCAGCACCAAATGTTAGAAAAAGGGTAAGAAATAAAAGAATCAAGGAGAGGGAATGGAGCTCCACAGTCAAGGACAGGTTTTATTGGAGTTAAAACCAGAGAGGGACCACTGGTGACTACGCCAGGATGGCGCTGTCTCCTACAGGCTGTGGATTTGTAGGGTTGTAAGAGGAAGTTGCAGGTTACCTCTGAGAAGCAGCTATTTTTAAGGCTGTGGTCATTGGACCCACTCTGCTTATTGGCTTTTTCTTAAAGTGGGGCTGACTTGGCCTTGTTGGCCTGGGATGGTGCATTCTGGGGAAAGGGAACTTAAAAAGCATGAACCCGGGCCAGGGATATAGCTCAGTGGCACAGCGCCTGCCTGGCAAGCATGAGGCTGTGAGTTCGATTCCCCGTGCTCAAAAAAGAAAAGAAAAAAAAAAAAAAAAAAAAAGAAAAGAAAAGCATGAATCCCAAGGGACGTAAGGCCTTAGAACAGCTGCAGCCTGAGATCGGGCTAAGATGGCAGTGGTCTGGTTCTTCAATCTGCTTTTCCTTAATAAATAATACAGCCAATCAGCTTTTATGTTCCATATGTTATTCTTATGGATTGCTTGGTGACATATCTGCTCAAGTCTTTTGTCATTAAAAAAAAGTATATGTTTCCTTGTTAGTGATTTTTTTTAAATTCCTTGTGTATCTTATACAAAATCTTCTACCAGATATATGTTTTGATAATATTTTCTCTTAATCTACAGCATGTATTTTCAGTTTGTACCAATATCTTATACAGAATTTTTTTTTTTTTTGTGGGTACCAGGGGGACGACCTCAGGACCTCGCGCGCCAACAGGCACCCGTGCCACTGAGCGATATCACCGGCCCCTTTTTCGTATGTGGGTTCCGGGAGTCGAACTCGGGCCCTCGCGCTTGCAAGGCAGGCGCTTACACCGCTGAGCCATCTCACCGGCCCCCAGAATTTTTTATGAAGTCCAATTAATCAATATTTTTATGTTCATGTTTTACTTCCTCACTAAGAAATACTTTTCTAAGCCAATGATGCAAGGTTTTCTTCTATAAGCCTTCCTCTTCTACTCTTTTGTTTAAGTTTTTCATTCGTTTTGAGTTAATTTTTGTGTGTGGTATGAGGTGAGAGCCAAGGTTCATTTTTGTACATTTGTATCTACTTAATTCTTTTTTATTATTTTAAAAAGAAAAAAACAATAAAAACGATGATACAGAATTTCGAAACAAGATAATAGGAGGTTAACAATAGTTAATATGTTGTGTATTGTTATCTTCAAAGTAGTTGCTCAGATTACAAGATATAGGCAGGAAAAATTGATCAAAAAATTTAAGCACAAACAATTCTTTCCAATGAACTAATAAAGATTAGTAGTATAATTATCTTATCTATCTTTTGTGTATATATATATATATATATATATATATATATTCTTTTCCTTTCTTTCTTTTCTCCTTTCCCCCATCCCAGTTGTTCTTTCCTTTTGAGCAGTTTCTTCCCCTTTCACTTTCACGACATCTTTTGCACATTTTGAATCTTATTTATGTTTTCATTTTTTTACACTAGGGAGACAATATGATGTTTACAAGTGCAAGTCTGATTTATTTCACTTATAAGTGTGATCTCAAGTTGCATCCATTTACCTATAAAAGCCTTGAGTTTATCCTTCTTTATAGCTGAGTAATACTCCATTGTATAAAAATACCTACCACATCTTTTTTATCCTTTCTTCACTTGATGGGCATTTGGGTTATTTCCAAGAGTTAGCTATTACAAATTGTTCTACTATAAACATGGGTGTGCATATATCGCTGTGGTATGATGTTTTCAGTTCTTCTGGGAAAATAAATATTAGGTAAACAATACCTTTCACAATAGCATGCAAAACAATGAAATACTTAGGAATCAATCTAATGAAGGAAGTAAAAGATCTATACAATGAAAATTACAGTACTCTGAAAAAGGAGATCAAAGAGGATATCAGAAAATGGAAAGATATCCCTTGCTCATGAGTAGGAAGAACCAACATTGTGAAAATGGCCATACTACCAAAACTGTTATACAGATTTAATGCAATCCCTATCAAAATACCATTAGCATACCTCACAGGACTAGAGAAAACATTCCTAAAATTCATCTGGAAGCAGAAGAGACCTAGAATAGCAAAAGCAGTCCTGAACAACAAAGGCAAGGCAGAAGGCATCACAATCCCTGACTTGAAATTATACTACAAAGCTACTGTGATAAAATCAGCATGGTACTGGCAAAAAAAAAAAAAAAAAAAAAAACCAGACCTGAGCATCAGTGGAACATATTAGAAGATGCAGACACAACTCCAAACACACTCAACCACCTTATCTTTGACAAATGGGCCAAACATGTTCACTGAAAGAAAGATAGCCTCTTTTTTGTTTTTGTTTTTGTTTTGGTGCCAGGAATTGAACTCACCACTTCGCACTTGCCAGGAAGGCACTGTGCCACTAAGCTATATCCCTGCCCAGCCTCTTCAATAAATGGTGCTGGAAAAACTGGCTTTCCACATGCCAAAGACTCAAACTAGACACATGTCTATCACCATGCACTAAATTAAAGTCAAAATGGATCAAAGATCTAAATATTAAAACAGAAACACTAAATTTATTGTAAGAGAAAATAGGTAGAAATCTTGAAGAAATGGGGGAGGCAGATAATTCATGAACAAAACACAGACTGCGTGGGAAGTACTTCAAAGAATCAACAACTGGGATGTCATCTTATTAAAAGTTTTTTGCACATCAAAAGAAATCACCAACAGAGTAAAAGACAACCCTAAGAGTGGGAAAAAAATTTTAGCCAACTGTCCCTCAGACAAAGGACAACATATACATACATATATCTACAACATATAAAGAATTGAAAAATATCAGGCCTCCCAAATTCAAAGATCCATTCCAAAAATGGGCATCTGAGATGAATGCACACTTCTCATATGAAGAAATACAAATGGCAAATAAATATACGAAAAAATGTTCAACATCACTAGTCATTCCAGAGAAGCAAATTAAAAAAACACTGAGATTCTATCTCACTCCAGTAAGAATGGCTATCATCAAGAAATCAATCAATAACAAATGCTGGCAGGGCTGTGGGGACAAAGGAACCCTTCTCCACTGTTGGTGGGAGTGTAGACTGGTGCAACCACTGTGGAAATCAGTGTGGAGATTCCTCAAAAAACTACCTACTTATTCTTGTATTATTTATTGAAAAGACTATCCTGTCTTTCATCAAATTACCTTAACATGTTTGTCAAAAATCAAATTACCATATAAATAACTCATGAGTCTTTATTTTGACTCATTCTTCTATATATTTTACACAATTATCACCATAGGAGTACCATAATGTATAAGTCTTGAAATTGCATGATGCAAGTACTCCAATTTTGTTTTTCCTTGAACATTGTATACTTAACTTTATAGAGAATTTCCCGCAGTGTTGCAAAGTAACTGCATTTTATCCTCCAAACGGAAATTTAGTTTCCATTACTTCTAAAACTTGTCAGCATTTGGGTTATATGTCCTTTTTAATTTTAGCCCTTCTAATGGCTATGAAATGGTATCTCATTATAATTTTAATTTGCCTTTCCTTAATAACTAATTATTTAAAGCACCCTTTTATTTGCTTTTTGGCCTTTCATTTTTTTTTTCTTCTGTAAAGTATCTTTTGTGCAGGTTTTTGTCTTTTAATCATTGTTTCTTACAAGATATATATTTCTTCTCCACAAAATACTTTTTTTTTCACTTTCTTAATTGTGTCTTTTGATGAGTGTTAAGTTTTTAATTTTGATGAAGTCCATTTGGTCTTCCTTTTTGGGTTAGTGCTTTTTGCTTTGTATATAAACAATCTTTACCTTCCCATGGCTATGAATTATAATTTTCTTCTGGATGTAGCACAGTATTAGTTTTTATGTTTATGTCCATGAGTCACCTTGAATTATACTTTTGACCATCTATGAGTTAGTGAGTTAGTTTCTTTTTTCTTTCTTCTTCTTTTTTTTTTTTTTTCAGATGTTTATTCAGTTATTTCAGTGCCAGGTTCTTTTTTCCTTTGGACTGTCATGGTGCTTCTTTGAAGCATCTTAAGCAGAGAAGTAGGTGACACATTTGCTGATGTGAGAACAAAGAATTGGAAGTGGTAGGGAGGTCAGCTAGGAGGCTACTGCTGCTTTCCAGATATGACAGTGGCCACAACTAAGACAACAGTGGTGGAGAGGGGAGAGGAAGAAATAAACTGTCTAATTGATGGGGTCTGATTGGTGTTGCTCCTTCAGGCTTCCCACTGTTATGCAATACCCAATTTCAGCACACAGAGAAGGACACATAGTATGGTAAGTACTTCCATAAATGATAAGTCAAGCTTTGGAAGTATTAGTTTAGGGTCTACTTCTGAGACTTAACCAATCTTGTAAAGACTTCCTTTTAAATAAAAAATTATGTCAAGGTCTGAGGATGTAGCTCTGTGGCAGAGCATTTTCCTAGCAAGCAGAAAGCCCTAGATTCGAACTCCAGCAGCACACACCCCCCCCACACACACACTCCTCGCATGGTCATCAGTATTGTCCTCTAAAAGATACTCTAAAGTTATGATTCTATGGTGTCCTCTGAAGGCTCCAGGAAAGGCAGCCAATAAATCCCTGATATTAAGCTTTATTTAGTCTTATCTGAGCTCTCTGTAACATGATAAACTCATTAACTACTTTCCTCTCAAAACTCTCACCATCCTGGGCCTCATAAATGTGCTCTCCTAAGTCTCCAATTTCCTCTTTGGTCAATCTTTCCTGTTCTCCATCATTGTTTCCTTTCCCTTTGCAAAACTCCTAACTATTGTCTTCTCCAGGATTTTTGCCATTGGCACACTTGAATTCTGCAGCTCTTTTGGCCCATCTCTTCCTTGCGCATGATTTCAGCTATCTAGATACTATTTACTCACAAATTTCTACCTCTAAGTGAGGTTTCTCTCCTGAATTCCAGGCTTCTATATTTAACCTCCCCAAAACTGTCTCCCTTCCTTGACTCCCTGTTTTGACTGGTACTGCTGTAAACTCAACCCTCCAAGTCAGATGCCTGAGAGGCGTTCGAGACTCTTCTCTCTCTTTGACTTTCCACACCCAATCTTCAAAACCCTTCCTTAATATTTTTCATGCTCTTATCCAAATTGAAGCATTATGAGAATGAGAGAGGATTACCATTAGTAATTATTCCAGAGCAACAAGTACAAACCGTGGCTGCTTTGGGAAGATAGCAAGTATGATTTGTTTAAAGCTGAGAAAGAGAAAGAAATTCAACGTATTTTAGGAAAGCATGTTGGTTTTGAAGAACCGAGATCATTGCACTCTGGCTAGTTGTGTGTGTGTATGTGTGTGCATGCAAGTGTTAGAGGTGGTGTAATGAGAGACGAAGGTCATTACAATGTCAGAATCTGAAGATATAAAATGTTTTTTACTTTGGAGATTAGCCATAAGTGGTAGACATTATTGTTTTGCTGCTTAGCATTCACTTTCTCTTCTTGCTAACAAAAGCCGTCTCCCATGTCATCATCGGCTTCAGGAGACCTTCCACTGCCAGTGGTGGGGTTAATTGGTCCAAGGGGAAAATGCCCCAACTCTAGCCAATTGTACATTAGGGGAATTTGCTAGAGGGTTTCCAGAAAAAAAAGGTTCCTCATTCCTAATAGAAAACCACAAGAAAGAATTGTGATGTCTAGATGTCAGGTAATTGTCGTAGCTGTTTTAATTCCAAGTCTAAGGCTGAAGCAACCACTGATGGCAGAATGAAGAGCTGGAAAAAAGCAGGATTCTGGCTGACTTTGTCAACTGCTAAGCATTACCTCTGGACTTCATCAAATACGGAAAGATACTTGATTTATTGCTTAAGTCCATTTAAGTTGGGATTTTCTGTTACTTATAGCCAATAATACACTGATATACCATGAAATTTAAGAATGTGGAGTAATAGCCTTGACCTGGGAACTAGGGCAAATATAATGTCCATGTCCATTATCATTATTATCATTTGTTTAACAGTCAAGTACTGGTATTTATTTTATCTTGCGTTGTTGCTTTATGTGTGATTGTTTTGAATCTCCTTCTAGTCTGGAACTTTAAAAATCAATCATTTAATTCTTTGTAGCCTTACACTCCTTTACCCACACAGTTCTTGTCAATTATTGACCCCCCTTTTTCCCACCCACATCGATTCTTTCAAGGGGTGATCAAAATGCTATCTCTATTGGGAGATGATAATTAGTATCATCTTCATTGGCTCCCTCTCGAATGTGGAGGGAATTACCGGATGAATAAATAGGAACATGGTGGCCATGTGGCCTTTTACTCCTGAGTACTACTTGGAGACCAGCTTGGCATGGAAATGACCAGATGTTTGAAACTGAGCTACTGGTGAGTGAAATAAATAAGTTAGCTGTCACACTTCCCGGCTGCAGGGACGGTTTCTGCATTGCAAAACTGCTGGTGCCTGTAATCTCACATGGCAGCGATTGTTCTCTTAACCCCTTCCTAAACTTGGAGTTAGAAGGCCCTGCAAGGCCAGTTAGACTGTGTGGGTGTATGTACACTTGTGTCCATCTGTTACAGGCATTCTTGCCAACGAAGGCTCAACTCAAATCACAGCCCAGGTACACATGTATCCCCAAGCCTAACTATGTGATCTGCGGGAAAGGAGGAATGACCAGGAAAAGGCAATAAGAAAGCAAACAGGAAGATTTATTAGTCAGCTCTGAGGAAGGGGAGGAACGATGATGGTCCAACATGTGGGATGTGTCAAAAATGGGGGTAGACTTTGCAGGATTCTTGAACACCGGTCCCTCTCTCCCTCCTTCCCTCCCTTCCCCTCATTCTCTCTCTCTCCTTCTTTATTTCTCTCTGTTGATTTCTTTTTTGGAACCTAATAATATTTGCTCTTGGTGAAACATTTGAGAAATGGAGAAAAGTATGAGGAAAACAAAAACAACCTGTACACTTATCTCCTAATATTTCAGTATGTGTCGGTACAGGTGGTTTTTCCTAGATGCATGATCACATACTCAGCTAACAATATTCCACAAATATTTGAGATTCCTTTCATAGTACCAGGCACCATTTTGGACACCGGGAATAGAGTTGTGATCAGTAATAGGCATAGTCCTTTATCTCATGACACTTCGGTTCTAGCAGAAGTGACATTCGGACACCCAACTGCACTAGGAGCTATTTAACCTTAAATTTAACCAGCAGTATGGAGGATAGTACTGAGTCTTTTGGAAAAATAGGGAGCCCTAACCTAGCCTAGGTACATCAGAGAGTACACCTTAGAAAAATGATCCCAAAGATGCAAGGAGATGGTGAGAAATTGCTGGCCAGAAACGGGGGAGGGTGCACTGGATTGAGGGGGAAAGAAACAAGCAAAAAACAGAAGGGAAGGAAGAAACTCCTGGTGGCCCTCCAGTTTGCCTGAGGTCCTGATGTAGACACAGTGACTACATGGGGGTAAAGTGGATTTATGGATGTTGGAAAGGAAAATAAGGGCCAGATCCTCCAGGACAACCATCAATAAACTACTATGCAGGGCCCAAGTCCAGCAACCCACCTGTTGTTATAAATAAAGTCTTCCTGAAACCAAGCTGTGCCCATTCATTTATGTAATGTCTATGGTTATCACACTCTGATGGCAGAGAGAAGTAGTTGCTCTAGAGACGGTATGGTGCACAAAGTTTAAAATATTTACTATCTGGCCTGTTATAGAAAAGTTTGCTGACCCCTGCTATGTGTTCTTGCAGCTGGGCATGTGGTGAGATTTTTTGCATCACAACTAACAGGAAGTCTTTGGGAGGAAAGCAGGGAAAGAACTGAATCAGACTTCCTTTTTAAAAGAAATCTGCGCAGAAAGGAGAAAGATCAGAAACGAGGACTCCAGGTAGACATAGGGTGACTTCAAGTGTCCACGCAATCAGGGTTGGTAGTGTGGACTTGAGTTGGCTCAAAAGGGTGTGGAGAGCAAGAGAGGGATTTCAGATCTCTTTAGGGTTTGTGTGGGACAGGAACTGGTGAGTGGGTTAGGAAGGTAAAGAGAAAAGGCATATAGAGCCACACCGTGACATCTGCCTGGTGCACCATATAGAAGAAAGTATTACCAATTGGAAAAGAGCTCCGGAAGAGACACACAATTGAGAGAAATAAGAATCTTAATGCCTGCCTAGCTTACCATGGTGGGTTACTATAGTCCATCCCCTTTAATTGGATATGTGGATTGTTTCTATTTCTTTTAAAAGTAACTCTGATAATTTATTTGAATATTTCTGATTGGTTCCATAGAATACAATCCTAGAAGAAAAGTGTTGAATAGAAGGCTGCATACATTTTGAAGCTCTGTAGTCTGCATTGCTAAATAATTACTCCCAGAATGTTATTCTAAGTTATACACCACTAACATGGTCTGCTGGAGCCATTTTGGTTCAGTAGGCACCAAATGGCCCTTAGACTGGGTGTCAGAATCTGTCCTATGCACTTTCTTCTTTTAGTCTCTACTTTTTCCAGCTCAAGATGTTACCACTTGAAAGAATTTCCATGTTCAAGGGGATTTCTGTGGTGCTGGCCTATATATTAGCCTTTCTGCAGTGGGAAAATAACATTCTTCAAAACAGTGGTGACATCCAAGGCAGGAGTCCCAGCACATGGACTTCTCCGGCTCCACTTCTCCTTGGTGTGATAAAAGGTAACTTACAACCCAAGTCCTATTATATCCCTAATATATGTTAACTGGTGTTCCGGGCCACATCTTCTCTGTCTCCAAAGAGGTTGGTGTTTTATGCAGCGCATCTCTCTCTTTCCACTCTCGACAGCCTTTTTCTAACCTGGTAGTTTCAGGTGCCACCCAGTAGCAGCAAAGTAATGAAAGCCTTGGCCATGAGAAACAGCTTTGTGGCCTTTCATTCACCTTTCGAGGTTGGAGTGTGGTAAAGGGGGTTGTCTGGCTCCAGAGCCATATCCCTGTATGCAAGCCCCAGCTCCATCTATCACAGGTGTCGCTCCTGTGCGATCACACTACTGCTCTGACTTCGCCCTCTCTGGACTGCAGGGATTAGTGGTCAGCTCATGAGTTGGGAGGAGTAAAAACAAAGCCTCCAAGATGCTGAGTCCAGGTCCTGGCACTGACCAGGTATGGGAAAGTGTTTACTGAAAAATGAATTTGGGGCAGGGGATTCTGTGGTGTTTAGGAGCCTATTGCCTTCCATACCTCAGCTCTCTGAGGTCTGAACTCTAAAGTCTCTTAACACAAAATTGATCATAGCTGCTCATTTAAGATTGAGGAAGGATGTATGAGAAGGAAAAATAAATGAGTGAGGTTAATTTCCCAATCCCTGCTTTAGGTGCTGAGCCTTCCAATGGACTGGCCCTTAAGATAATTGTGGATGGGACCCAATGGCAGGCTTAGCTCCTCCTGCACTCTCATGTCTTTCTCGCCAGGTGGATGCACCACCTGAATTTTCTGTCATGTATTTAGTTTAAAATGTTATCTCCAAGATGACCTCATTAAAATATAGTGACCTTCCAGGAGAGGACTTTAACATGGGCTCTGGAGTCAGAGAACCTGGTGGTAAATCCCATCTCTGCTACTTCTTAGCCACAAGATCTAGGGCAAGTTATTTCACATCTCTGTGCCTCAGTTGCTTCATCTGTACAATGGGAATAATGATAGGGTTTGGGGGAAGTGTACGAGATAAAGTCCGGGACATACTAAGCACTCAAGAAAGCTAGCTATTACTAAACACTGAAAAGAAAGGACAGGTAGTGATTCAATGACACCAGGAATAAATTTCACTTTCTCCTTCACCCAGATGAGTCTCCCTAAGGCTTTGCAAAATAAGCCCTATTTCACAGATGAGGTAGCTAAGTCTCAAAGACATTAACTGGTCTTGAGTCACATGGCTTCTCAAGATGCTCTCGGGAAGCAGAATATATGCTCACCCTCCCCGAATAACTTCTGTGTCCTCCTTAGAGAGGAGCAATCCACCCATTCTCCATCCATTATTGAACTGAAGAGCTCAATAATGTCCCCCGCCCCCAGGAGGAAAGACAGGGGCCTGTACTTGGAAAACAACTTGCAAAAAACAAGGCCAGATTCCAAACCCAGAGGCCAAATGGTTGTTTCACCTCAGCATTGTGGTGATGACTCAGCCTTGGGAGATGAAAAATCATCCCCGAGACAGTGCAAGCGCCTTATTTACAGGCCGTTGATCCCACTGTGTGCCACAGCCAACTCCAGCTCTGGCCTTCTGCCTGGTGACATGGAGGAAATACCACACCCGCCACATGGCGCATATGTTTTCATCTGCCTGCCATTCTCTGGCTTCCTGGGGGAAGTGACTCAACAATCTGTCAGTACTATGGATTTGGGGTCTTAATATGGCTTCTGATAAAAGATTTTTATAACCTTTCTACCCCCACTAGCCACAATGATGATACCAAAACCAGAGACCAGGCACAGAGGAAGGTTCTTGCTTTCTCCAGCTGTGGATCTCTCATCTGATAGAATCAGAGAATCCTTAACTCATCTACTCTGCATCCAGCACTGTCACAGAATAGGAGGGAAACTTCCAGAAAATTTAGTATTATCTGGATGAAACTGACCTCATACAGTATAGTTCTAATAACATCTATTCCCCAGGCATGTGCTATGTGCCGGTAGCTATGCTGAAATCATTACAGCTTAGCCTCCCCAAAGTCCTCATTTGTAAACCCTATTGTTATCCCCATTGTACTATTAATGAAAATAAAAAACAAAGAGATTAAGAAGCTTTTCCAGAATGGCACAGCTAGGCAAGTGGTGGAGTTGAGTTTCAAACACAAATAGGTCAGTTTTATTATTTGTGGCAGTTACGCTCTATAAAATGACTACAAGCACTGAATTAATCAATACTGAACCATTGTTCCAATGAGAAATAGAGTTGCATTCCTGTAAGCCTCTGACCACAATATTTTCATCAACTGATCAATATATAACTGTGTTTTAATTATGTTTCTTTTTAAAGACATTTAATATATACTATTGATTGATTCATTACCACTGAACTTAAATCCAACAGCTTCATGTGTGAATGAAGCTTCTCTAACGTACGTAATTTTTTTAAGACACATCTCAGCCTTCTCCAGCTTAGGATCACTAGCCGGAATTTCAGCCTATGGTTGGTGGCCATTTTAAACAGCAAAATCATCACCAGCAGCAAGAAGAAAGCACAAAAATGAGCAAGATGTCACACTAAATATGTTTCAATAGGGACACTTGCTCGCAGTATGAGAGTTGAAACAAAAATGCAGATTGCTACCTTGTTGAATCTGCTCAGCTTGGATGGTGTATGTGAGGCAACTCAAATTTTTGCTGCTCTGAGAATGTCTGCAAGGGATTGCAAAAGTGCCACGAGTATTGATTTTGCTGTTACAAATACATTTTAGCAAGTAGGGAAATTTCTAAGTATAGAATCCATGAATAATAGGGAAGAGCCGCGGTCTTGTTCCAGGGAGTATTTTGCTCCCCTTCACACTCCACTTTCCTGTAGTCAGCAGCTCCTTAGATGGCCCCCATTGGTCCCCACCCCCCGTCTTTGGGACCATGGTAACGCTCTTGGTGATGCCAGTCCCTGGCCTAGGGTGTGGGCTAGAACAAGTAGCTTATTTCTAATGAACAGAATCCAGCTTATGCTGATGTCACTTTCAGTATTCAATTACAAAAAGACTACAGCCCCCCTTATCCTTTGTACCGTGGGAAGCCAGCTACCGTATTTTGAACTTCCCTACGGAGAGGCCAACATGGCACAGAATTAAGAGAACTGATGGGAAAAATGAGGACCTTAATACAGCAAGGAACGAAATTCAGCCAAGGACCACATGAGTGAGCAAGTCCTCCCCCAGCAAAGAACTCCGACGAGAGGCAGCCTAGGCAATGTGAACTATAGCACTGTAAAACATTTTAGAACCATGCTGGGCGTGGTGACGCACACCTGTAACCCAGCACGAAGGAGGCTGAGGAGGAAGATCACAAGTTCAAGGCTAGTCTCAACTACAAAGGAGTTCGAGGCCAGTCTAGATTACAAACAAATTTTCTTCAAATCAGAAGCAGTAGGCCTTGTGCAGATTGTTGACCCAGAGAAAATATGAACTAATAAATGATTTTTTTTAGATGATAAATTTTGGAGCAGTTGTGACAAAGCAAAGCAAAAGAATACAACTGCCTTTTCAAAAACTACATTTTTTTTTTTTTGTGGGTACCGGGGGTCGACCTCAGGACCTCGCGCGCCAGCAGGCACCTGTGCCGCTGAGCGATATCACCGGCCCTTTTTTCGTATGTGGGTTCTGGGAGTCGAACTCGGGCCCTCAGGCTTGACAGGCAGGCGCTTATGCCACTGAGCTATCTCACCGGCCCCTCAAAAACTACATTTGACATATTGTATGGCACTGTAAGCCTAAGTTCTTACATGTTCTATTACATTTCATTTTTACGATGAGCTGGTAAATTACTGATGTTATTCCCATTTTGTAATTAAAGCAACTATCCATCAAAAGGGTTTGGTAACTTGACAAAAACTTCATAGGTAGAGTCTGACCTCAGCTGATCAACACTTGAAATTTATCTACACTTGATTTGCATCATACCACCAAATACGGATGGGAAGGCAGACCTCCTAATTTCAAGGCCCATTTCCCCCATTTGTCATAAAAACAAATCCATAAGCTTAAAAAGGTTGAGGTGAAACTAAGAGATTGTGGGTGACCTCAGGGACACTCAGCAACAGCCACTATTCCTTCCAAATCCTGATCTGCTGGCCATTTGAGTCAAGGATTATGTTGATGCTATTTCCTATAGAACTGCCCAGTCTAGAATCTACTTATATTAATCTACTTGGGCCACCATAACAAAATACTCGAGACTGGGTGGTTTAAACAACAGAAACTTATTTTCTCATGGTTCACCTGAGAACAAAGTGCTGGCATGGTTAGATTCTGCTAATGGCTGCCTTCCCGACATGTGCCAGGAGTATTATTAGGTACACAAGACAACATATCTGGCACCTTTGTCTTCCTCGTGACAGTTTCCCCTTGGGCTCTTTGTACAAACAGATGGAAGGCTGGATTTGATCCAAAGGAAGCAGTTTGCAGAGCCCCTGGAACAAGAGCACTCCCTTTGTCCCTAAAAAACACCACTTATCCCTTTTCTTATCTCACTTTGCCAAGTTCTCAGATTCCAAAGATTGGTCATCCATGGAAGACCAATAGAAGATTCATCTTCCATGTCACCACCACTGCCACATTGTCATTATCTATACTCAACACCTTACAGACATTATCACATTTAATCTCTTCAACAACATTGGGAGACAGGTATTATTCCCCACCTGGCATGAGTTGACTGAGGCTTAAAGAGCTAAGTAAATTGTCCAAGGCTACTATGTAACTCCTAAATAACAGACTCGGAACTGGTTTTCTTTATTCATAAATCCCAAGCTCTAACACAGTTCCTACTAACTCCTAAATAGATGGTTTTATACTAGCATATTGAGAAAAGTCAACAAAGTGAAGAAGAATAACAAGAGTAACAACTTGAACTTTTAAAACCCAAATTGTAGGCTTAAGGGTCTAGTGATCCATGACCACTAGACCAAGGGTTAAAGAAGGGTGAGGGAAGAACCTCCCAGGGAGACTGCTAACGTGTGCATGGGCCAAACCACTGGACTCTGGTTTCCCAGACACAGGAGGAGCCCTAGGAATCTGCATGTAAGCCAGCAATCCCAGATGATGCTGGTCCAAGATTTTTGGGATTGTAGGAGGTACTGCAGCCTCTGAGGTGCTACTGCAAAGCTCAGTGATCTGACCTGGTGTAGCTAGAGGCTTCAGGATGCCCACCTCCAGGTGTCCAGTCCTGCAGGGTGACTCAGAAGCACCCCAGTTCTTGCTGAATTGGGGCTGGTAGTGACACAACGCTCCTCTCCTTAGAAAACATCCCTGCTCCACTTGACATCCATCCCCAGAAGGAGGAAAACTCTGGTTTCTTTTCTTTCCCAATTCCTGGCATTTCCATGCATACAGAGTAAGTGGATTTTATCAGAAACTTTAAATATTTTTAGGTGGACATTTGAAGTTCCACGCTTGAAATTTCCATAGTCTCACTGCTACAAATAAATACCGGATGACTCTACTTAACACACAAATCGCTGGCATTTATGGGAATGAGGAGGTCAATGCAGGTTTTGCAGCAATTTTTTTTTTTTTTTGGCTTGGTGGTGTAGGTACTTAAATCTTTTCCACTGGCAATAGCATCTTAGCTACAGTGTGAGAGGCAGTGAGACCTCTGTTTTAGAAGGTGATCCTATCCTTTCACATTGACATCTTATTTATGATTTTTGGTCAATCCCCAGTTGTCTGCCCCAGACCCATTCTTTCTACAAATGTCCCGCTCTCCCCATGAATAAGAAATGAATGCGCTATTGCAGGCCTGCGGGTGCAATGTGTCATTCTGAGTGTGTAACAGGCTGCTAGTTTATACTCCAAACATGCCATGAATGCTCAGTTGCAATCGCTCAGTTTCTCCAAACTGAATTCCTATCAAGCATATATTGTTTGTGGGGGAGTGGTGGAAAATGAGTAATGCCAGGTAGTTTTATGGAGATACTCATTCTAATCAAATATTTCAAGATCCAGTATTCCAAATTTTATTACGATTTTGCTGTGAGATGAAGTGTGTGTGTGTGTGTATGTGTGTGTAACAGATTAGTTTATCTTCTAATCTTAGAATAACTGAAAACACAGCTCAGGAAAAGAATGAAAACAGAGGTTAAGACATTCCCTCTGTGAAAAGATTAACCTGTGGCTTAAGATATTTCATGTAATGACTTTAAACCACAGAAAATCTCAGTAGTGAGAACAGAAGCTGGACTGAGATGGATGGGTGTGAATCCTGGCTCTACCATTCGCTGGCTTATGGATTTGGAACCCTTTCATAACCTTTCCAAGTTTCAGCCTTCTCATCTGGAAAGTGAAAGTCCTATTTCCCTTATTGTGTTGTTGCAAAGATGAAATGGTATATGCAAAAGTGCTTGAATGCCTGGCATGTAGTAGGTGCTCTATAAATATTAATTTTACATTCATCAGGTTTTTATTCCAAAAGCAGTTATTGGGTGTCTCTTATGTGCCAAGCATTGTTTTCAGATACTAAGGATGAGACAGTGAGCAGACAGAAATCCCTACCTTTATGCCCAAAGGGATGAAACAAGTAAGATTCAATTGATATTAAGTTGTGGTGAGTGATTTGGGAAACAAAGCGGGGGATGGCAATGAATAACGGCGGCACGGGCAGGGCTTGTATCCTGATCACCCCCTGAGCTGTGTGAGGATTGCAGTTTGGGCTATAAGGCATGGCATGGGAGTCCTGGGCAGCCTGTGATGACAAAAGAAAACTGGAGTAAGAGGCATAAAGAGAGTAGCACTGACCTAATGAAGTAAAGGCAGGGAATATTGTGGGAAGAGATGGGAGGTTCTTCCCAGGAGCACACAGAATTCTGGGGCCCCCACGGTTAGCCCTGTTGTTTGTTAGTGGAGGCTGCAGAGGCCGCAAGTATGTAAACCATGATTATTATCTTTGCTGTAAAGGTTTGCTAGCTTGGCACCCATGGATGGGATAAAAGAGACTTCTAGAACACCTGAATTCTTATGCAAACATATTTATGCAGGAAGAAAGTTTACCAATTGCATTCCAGTCTTCAAGGGACCCATGCCCAAAACAAGGTTGGGACTGCTTGTCTCCTAGATTCCTCACATGGTAACCATGCTGGACAGTGCTAGTTTGTGCCTTCCATTTTTGAATAACTATGAATGGTACCACTTTTCACCCTCCAAGCTGGGCAGATGATTTCAGGGCCTCTGAAGCTATAAGACTTTCCTTTTTTTTTTTTTTTTCCTCTGGTGTACTTTTATACCTCTTAGGTGGGATGGCCTTAGCCCTGGGTTGAGAAGGGTTTAGAACACCATTCAAATTGGATATGGGACTGCTGATTGTGTTGCTCATTAAATGCCTAGCAAATGCCCTCAAGTATCACCTGATCTCAGAGAAGAGGAGAGGAGTGGTCCACTTTGGGAATCAGGTAAATTTCCAGAGAATTTTTTCCAACATGCTCCTATCTCTTAAGTCTCCCTTTGCACATGTTCCCTTATTCTTCAAACTAAAACCATGACATTTTACCGACTTGGCTTTAGGCAGGATCCAGCAAAAAACAAGACACCTTGGTAATCGACAAGATAGATGATTAGAGTTGACAGATCCTAACACTGGGGACTTAGGTAACAAAAACCTAGATCTCTTTTCCGCTGGACCAAGGTTGAGGTATGTGTCTGCATATCTGAGAGGCTTATCTAAAATGGTGGCTGGAAGATCTTTCCCTTCTGGGCACTTAAAATGTCTGAATTTTCCTTCCTTATCAGCAAAACAAATAGAGATAAATGGAAAGTAAATCTTAAGCTGCATAAAGAGCCAACAGAATTAAATATAAATGAGTGACCACTGAATTCTAGAATGTCCACCCTCTGACTTTACCATTTTGTCTGCACAAGAAAGACTTTGGTTAATAATTTTTGACTTATTTAGGTCTTCTGACCTTGGAACAATGAAGAAATAGAGTTGTGTGTAAGATAGAAGAGGAAAAAGTAAAAGAAAGCAAGCAACTCAGAATTGCAGCATCCACTGAGATACTTGGCGTCATTTTTAGAAGACTCACTGAGTTTGGAGGTCTAAGGCCATGAATGAATCAAGCTTGCTTCCTAACTCATGTTGTAATAGGTGGAAAGCTAGAAATAGGCTTTCCAAATGACTCATATTTATTGTAAAATTAGAGAATATAACAAAAGATTATCCAATATAAAATTATATTATAAATCTGATTCACCATACTTCCTCATTAAGGTACACTACCATAGAGGACATACACATCCTTTGAGGGAGGGGGAGGCCATATCACCCCAACCTTTGCACAGGGAATTCCAAAGGTCCATGTGGATGAGGATGGAAGCTCTGGATACACTGTGCCTCAGAGCCACCTAGCCCAGGACTGGGGATTGGATCTGGGATGCAACCCAGAACCCCAACTGGAGACCCGAGACCTTCAAGTACAGAATAGTCAAACCAATTGTCATGAAGCTATGGAAACTTGAGGTTCTTACACTTTTTTTTTTTTAGTTAAGCTTATTGGTACATTTTAGGTATATATAATGATCACATTCATCATAGGGAATTTGTACCTGCACATGATATATCTCGATTCCTCTTTTTCCCCCTTCCCCTCCTTCAACCCCTCTTCCCCTCCTTATTTTTTTTGGGTTTTTTTTTATTTTTATTTTTTGGTACGGGGAATTGAACTCAGACCTTGCACTTGCTGGGCAGGCATTTGTGCCGCTGAGCTATATACCTGGCCCTTCTCCTCCTTATTTACAAATGCTTTACTTCCATTTTTTCCTTCTTTTCTCATTTTTCTCTTTTCTCTTCCTTCCTTTCTCCCTCCTGCCTCCATAGTTCCCTTTCCCATTGGAACATTTTCTTCCTATTTCACAATATCAATTATGCATTTTGGTCCTTAGTTACACTTTCGGTTTTTCACACCAGAGAAACAATGTGATATTTACACGTGTGTGTCCCATTTATTTCACTTCAGTATGGCCTCAAGGTACATCCATTTACCTAGAAATGTCTCAAGTTTATCCTTCTTTATGGCTGAGTGGTACTCTATTTTATAAAAAAGCTACATCTTTATCCATTCCTCTATTGATGGGCATTTGGGTTGTTCCAAGATTTAGCTATTACAAGCTGTTCCACTCTAAACATGGGTGCACATGTATCACTGTGGTATGATGCTTTTAATTCTTTCAGGAAGATAACAAGAAGAGGAATAGCTGAGTTGAATGGGACCTCTAATCCTAGTTTTTTGAGGAATCTCCACACTGATTTCCACAGTGGTTGCACCAGTCTACACTCCCACCAAAAGTAGAGAAGGTTTCCTTTTTCCCCACAGCCCCGCCAACATTTGTTATTGGTTGATTTCTTGATAATAGCCATTCTTTAATAAACATTACTAGATATAACTAGAAATTGCTAGCTCTGCTACCCCCACCAGGGCTGGGTACTTTAAATTTACCAAGTCAGGGAGCTCTAATACATTGATCTTGCTACTATACAGTCACCTTTGCCAGGATACTGGCAGCTCTAGCAGGTTGGTATGTAACTATTATGGGACTTAAAAGTCAGAATTTTACATATACATCATACTGTGCTGAGGCCATGGGTCTCAGTCCTGGGTTGAGAAGGGTTTAGAACACCATTCAATCCTTGCAAGTCATTTGGGACTGCAGGCAGAGTTTCTTGTTGTATTGTTTTTGCCCTCACAGTGAGTTTTTTTTTTAAATACTCACATTTTAAACAATGAGATTTTATATGACAAACTGATTTCTGGGTTTTTTTTCTTTTGTCTGTGTTCCTTAGCCTCTCACTATCATGCACCAAACAGGAGCTTTCCGCTCAGCCCTCATTTCTATCTGGTGCAGTTCTCTGTCCCTGCAGGCATGTCACTCTGCCACCTTGATTTGGAAAACTAGATTCTCCTCCTTGGTAAATTTGATGCCCCGCTCCCCCATTCCTCTTCCTATGCTCTCTAGGCTAGACTACTGATGCCCAAGCCCCAGCTAAGAAAGGACATTTCCAATGACCTCCGCTACCCTTTGCAGACTATGGATCTGTGTGATGGTGACAGCTACCTGCGAGCTTGGCGCTTCATGGAGAGATGGTGATAGCTTCCTCACATTGACAGAGAAGAGCCCATGCCTTCTTTGGGAGGAAGGCATGGATATAAGAGCATTCTGTGAATAAAATGATGACCTCTTAGTCCACTTATGATACATACTAAAACAAAATACCTTAGACTGGGTGATTTATTTACAACTGCTTACAGTTCTATGGCTGAGAAGTCTAGGATCAAGGTGTTGCCACATTCAGTCACTGGTGAGGAACTGTCCCTCGTAGACGATGTAGATCCCTCATAGGTGTCCTCATATGCTGGAAGGGTAAGGCAGCTCTCTGGGACTTTTTTTTTTTTAAAAAGGCATTAATCTCATTCTCAAGGGTAAAACCTTCCTGCCCTAACCACTTCCCCAATATCTCACCAACTAATATCACCACTTTGGTGATTTGATTTCATATGAATTATGGGAGGACAAAAACAGACCATAATAGGAAGGGGAGCTTCATCTTTGCCACTCAAAAAGCTGTCGGAGATTTTCTCCTCTAACTTCATTTATAAATGAGAAAACCCCAAAGATGGTCCATAATCATTCCAGAGTCCCACACCTGATCAGCTGTACAACCAGAAAGAAGATCTGGGTCCTCTAGTCCTTGGCCCAGACCACTATTCCTCTGCTCTTTTCTCCTGCCAGCATTTGAAGCGTGTTTTTCTTGGATGAAGCCATCACTGTGTGTGTTCCTCCCCCTCCCAAAAGAGAGGCTTTCATTTGTTTTCACTTTCTCCCTCCCTGCTGTCCAGTGGACTTGAATTTCACAAGTACTGCAAGTGTGAATTGCCTTGGGTTACAGCTCCTAGTTGGAGTCTATGGCAGTCAATATTTTCCCAGGATGATCTCTCTCAGCAAGACTTCAGCCAATAAAATGGCAAGCAGGCAATCAGCAAGTAGTCATTAATCCTCTGATCTTTGTTTAGCACTACAGGCTTTCTAAAGTATTGCATTTAATTCTTTCTACAGCAAAGTGACAGACAACTTTTTCAAAAATCACTAAAACGAAGGGGAAACTTATCAGCCCCAGAATAGGGGTATGAATATCAAGTCATGGGAAGGGCAGTGCCACAACTTTGCTTTGGGAAAGTTGGGAAGCAGGAACCCCAGCAATATCAGGACTTTCTGTTTCGATCTCACCTCCACTTCTCCCTGCATTTTGACCTCATTCTCCACGTGGTAAGAAAATGTCCGCCAATGTTTCTTGATTTTTACCCTTTCTGCTTTGTTGATTGGAAAGAGAAAAAAGTGTGAATCCCTAAAGCAGATGGAAATTCTCTGACTGATCAGTTATAATTAAAGTGCCTGTCCCTGGACCAATCAACCATGGTAATGGTGGTAGTGGACCAATCAGCAGTGACTCAGGTTACTCCTGTGGTGCTATGAGGATAGCTTCTGCCACAGTCTTGTAGAATGGGGTGAGAGTTAAGAGGTCAGTCCTAGGGAAGAAAATGAGGGGAGACCTCAAAAGATGTGTGTCTTTTCCATTCACTAAACATGTGTCTAACACATCCGCTTATAGGATCTTATAAAGAAATGGGGAGTTAAGAATCAGGTGCAGAAGTGGCAATGATATAAGATTGATATGTTACTGGCTACAAGGAAGAGGCATGAAAAAGGGCTGATGTTACCAAGAATAAAACTACCCAGTGCTGAACTTCTCAAATTGGAATACCGGGGTAGGAGAAGCTTGAATTAAGCATGCCTCTTTTTTCCTGGAGCATCAATCTTACCCACAACTGGAGTTAATCAATTAAGACAAACACATAATGCAAATATATTATGGGAGATAAAATATAACTTGAGTGACTCCTAAAATAAATGTACAATTGAAAAGATACAGAAATTTGGACTTACTGGCCCAGGACTCTAGAAATCTCCCCCAAACACACTACTGCATTTATAAAAGGGGTGGAAAATTAAAAATGTGGTTCTTAAACATTGCTTGTCCTAAAGCTGTGTGGTCTTGGAGTACTTACTTAGCTCCTGTTATGGTTTAGATCTAAAATGTCCCCTTAGATTCTCATAGATTGGAGGTGGGGCTTCTTTGGAAAGGGTCAGTCACTAGGAACAGGACCTGGAAGAGCAGATCTTCCTCCCAGATCCTCCCTCCTCTCTCTGCTTCTGGTCACCACGACACGAGCAGCTTTCCTTTACTATGGCCCTCTGCCACGCCACATCTGCCTTATAGCCAGCTGACTATGGATGCAAACCTCTTAGAAATTATGACCCAAAATGTACTTCTCCTCTTTTAAATTGTGGGTATTGTGTATTTTGTCCCAGCCAGGAAATGACAATGACAGCTCCTCTGGGCTTGGAATTTGAGGCGGGTAGGAGGAGTAAGACAGGCTGTAGGAGAAACCTGAATTTCCCGTAGCAATAATGGTTTTGTGTTATTTTGTTTTATTTACCTTGGGAAGCAGGATTTATAGAATCACAAACTAGTTGAGATTTTAATTATAGTTCTTTTTTCTCCGTGCTGGGATCTATAGATTGTCCTAGTGATTTGCATATCACCTTCAGTACTTTCTCTATAAATGCTGAGTAAGTAATGCAAATGAGTAGAGCTATCTTGGTAGTTAGAGGGGAGCCCCAGCCACAAACAACCAAAAAGAGAATGAGATTTGTTGAGTGAGGAGATCAGTGCAGATGAGAGCTGTTGGGCAGCTGCATGAGGACAGTTGAGCCTAAAAAGAAATAAATTGGAAATAGAAAGATCTTCTTCCTGGAATAATCCAGCAGCACCTACTTTGTGCCAGACTTTCTCTAAACCCACTCCAATGGAAGCCACACCCTTCTCGTCTAAGGTGCACCTCCCTACCTGTGTCATGAGCATCTTCCTCCTCTCCTTGTCTTGGATCAACTGATTTTCAGTAATTATCTCTTCTGTATTTTCGGCCTCTACATCCCTGCTGACATCTTCCCTCTGCATTATCTTTAATATTAATATTAATGTTAGCGTCTTTGCTAGGTCCCTTCTCATAGTAAACACAAGAAAAAATAGCACTCTCTTGATGTCAGACCCCCTCTAGTGGAATACTATCTACTTACCTCCTGCCATCTAGCCATTCTTCCTCAAGTGTTCACTCTCACATCATTTTCTTACCTTCTACTCAGTGATCAATTCAGCAATCCCATGTCCACAACCACCATTCCGTGGAAACCCCTCTCTAATCTTCATGGTCATGGTATTTGGAAGTGAGACCTTTGGGAAGGAATTAGGTTTAGACAAGGTCACAAGGGTGGAGTACCATGATGGGATTGATACCCTTATAAAGGGATGAAGAAAGAGTTCTGTTTCCCTCTCCCCTCCTTCTCTCTTTACCACTCCCTCTCTTTCTCCCCTTCCCTTTGCTTCTCCCTCTCCTTTCTCCTCCTTCCTGTGGGGGCACAGTGAAAAGTCTCCTTCTACAAACCATGAAGCAGGCCCTCCTGAGCCTTGATCTTGGACTTCCCATTCTATAGAACTGCAGGCAATAAATTTCTATAGTTTAAACTATCTGGTCTCTGATATTTTTGTTATAGTAGCCAAAGTTCAAAATAACTTCCTTCCTAGGAAATTTTAAATCATTGTTGTTAATGGAAAAAAATGTACCATTTTTACTAAATGAAATGTATGTTTTGACATATCTACAATAAATACATAGCTATTAAATAAATAAATACAACTTTATTTCCATATCATCTAAGTTCAACTTAGTGCCAATGATAGTGAAATGGTATTTTGGGAAATATTTCATTAAATGTCCATATTTCCATATTTCTGAGGTTCTGCCCTAAATGATCTTCTCCATATACCCTCTGTGGTCAAACTTGTCAATGGCAAATGGTTTCAATACACACATTGTTCCAATAATAATTGGAAGGCAAACTGTATGTCCTGCAATTTCATTCACTTCTGACACTACCCAGAACTCTTCTAGAACCCACAAGTTAAGAGCAAGTTCTTTCACATGACTGCCCTCACTTCAGACACCAGCCACAGGTCCCAGGAGGCAGCATCCACATATCTATCAGACTGGCTAGAAATTCAGGGGTTTCCACAACCCCTCAGGTTCAGTAATTCATCAGACCAAGTCTCAAAACTCCAGAAGGGCCGGTGAGATGGCTTAGCAGCGTAAGCGCCTGCCTGGCAAGCGCGAGGGCCCGAGTTCGACTCCCAGAACCCACATACAAAAGAAGGGCCGGTGATATCGCTCAGTGGCACGGGCGCCTGCTGTTGTACGAGGTCCTGAGTTTGACCCCCAGTACCCGCACACACACACACACACACACACACAAACCTCTCCAGAAGTGTTATCTGCACAGTCATATAAAGATGCCACTCAGGAGCAGTCAAATAGAAGGGATACATGGGGCGAGACCTTGGGAGCACAGAAGGGACCCAGAATTTCTAGACCCTCTCCCCTGAAATGCAGATGCGTCTCCTTACCAGCACATCCATGCGTCCACCAAACAGTAAACTCCTCTGAGCCTTTGTGTCCGTGTTTATTGGGACTTCATTACGAAGTTGACTAAGTCAATGGCCATCTCCAGCCCTCTTCTCTCACTGGAGGTTGGGCTGGTGGCCAGAAGTTAATTGGACCATGATTAATTCTTTAATTATGTGATTGGTCTTTTTGGTGACCCATCCCCATCCTAAATCTACCTAGAGCCCCACCAGGATTGACCTCATTAGCATAACAAAGATATTGTCATCACTGAGGAAATCTCAAGATTTTTGAAGCTTTGTGCCAGGAACTGGGGCAAAGACTAGACATATCCTTTACTATATCATACAGACACACACACACACACACACACACAAACATACCTGTTTATATCTCCCTTCTGAAACTGAGACTCTCATATCTAACTGCTTCCAGGATGTCTTTTTTTAGGAGGCACCACCAACCTATCAACATCTAGAAATAAAATCCTGTCACCACCTCCACCACCCTATCCAATTAAGTACATTGTTTCTTCTGAATTTATTAGTAAATGTCATCGTATCACCATCTACCCAGCTACCTAAATCTGAAACGTAGGCTTTACCCTTGATGTTTTTAGTTAATATATTACTTCTTTCTTTTTGACTGTTATTCGCCCCCCAAAAAACTTCTTCTTTAGAGAAGTCATGGTGTCCAGGAAGCCTTTGCTGATCCCCTTGACTGGTTAGGGGCATTCGCACTTTCATAATCATGGTGCTTATCATACATGGTGCTGATCATTGCCTGTTTGTCTTTCCACGAGCTTTGTGAGGATAGTAATTGTGTTTATCTTATTCATTTCTATATTCCTGTACCTGGCATGTTGCTAGAACTTAATAAATACATACATAATGAAAAGATAAAATAATCCAAAATAGAGCACTCAAAATAAGACTTCTCTCATACATATTAATTTCTATCCCAGAGATTAGTCAGTTTTCCTATAGAAAATGGCTTGCTATAATCTTATTTGGAGAATTAGATGATTCAATGAAGATACCTTTATAATACCTAATTTGTGTCTTCACTCATGCATTCGTCATGTGAATATTTATTATGTGCGACTGTCACAAGCTGAGTGACCTGGTCTCTAAGGCTGGGGATGTGTGAAGTCAGAGTCTACTGGAAACACAATTGCAATAAAATATGACAGCTCCTATAAAAGAAAAATGAGCAAATTACTACAGGAAATTATGAGTGTGGTGTGTTAGATTATCATCCCAACTCTTTATTCCTTTATCTAAAAAATTATACAACCACACTCTCTCCCACATACTCTTTAGGTGGGCTTGTCTATGTGACTGCTTTGACCAATTAATCAGACAAAAGTAAATTAATTATCATGCATGATGATAGAAGTTAATTAATGTAGACAGGAGAAAAATGGCAAGGTGGCAGTTCTGAACAGACACTTTAGCAGCACAGCAGGTTTCTATCAGATGTCCCAAACTCACGTCATTGGCCCTAAGGATTATGTTCCAAGTAGCCAGTGCTCTTTTGGCTTGAGTCCTGGAGTGGAGAAGACATAAAGCCAAACCCCAGTCTGGAGTCTCACCTGGCCTGGCTGAACCAAGCCAATTCATAGGCAGCCTGCACTCCCATGAAGAAAAGATGCTTTTTTTTTTGTTAGCTCTTGAGATTTGGGAGGAAGATTGTTGTTATATAGCATTTTCACAGCAGAATTCTGCTAATACACTGAATACGGGCATGAGACATGAGAAGACTACATGGCTGGGGCTATTTCCTGGGAAACGATGCCCCTGAGTCCAAGCTGGTTGTAAATAAAGAAAAAGTCAATATAGTGAGCTGAATGGTTTATTTCATACAATGTGGAGTTTAGTATATGGATATGACAAAAATATAAACATAAAGCTTTCTAACAGGATCTGGTCCGTTAACAGCTGAAAATTTTAACTTATATTTACATTATTTCTCCAATAGGATGAGTGTTCATAATGTAAGCTAGATATAGTGGCATTGGCCAATAAAGGTACACAATTTTAGCTGTGTTGAACATTAGGGTTCTGAATCAACCATGGAAATGGCACCACTTGAACAAGAAGAGATAGTCTTCCAAAGCAGAGGAGCACACTGCTATTGGTCAAAGTAGTTGGTTTTTCAGTATGAAATTTCTTTCATTGCCCATTCATAGTTGTGAACTCCACTGCAATTTATTTTCATTTTGTGGTAACAGTAGAAGGCAAAGATAGTAAAATTGTATTTAAAAACTCTCTAACTTCTAGTCTTATTCTTTCCATTCAACAATTTTGTTTGTTTTAAATGGGAAGCAATCAAGAATAGTGATTAAGAAAAAGCACTATGGATTGCACTTTTTTGAATTAGATTTTGAATCCAGGTTCCATCAAGAATAGTATAAAAAAAAAGTTCAGCTCTCAGCCTCAGTTTCTTCATTTATAAAATGAGGATAATAATTGGGCTTATCTCCAAAGATTATGAGGAGTCAATGAAATAATCTTGTGAGGGTTTTGCACAGTGACTAGCAGATAATAAATAGTCAATAAATTATCAAAATTACCAGGTGAATTTCGTTAGTGAAGTTTTCTTGTGAAAGTAGCAGTTCATTTTAGGAAGACCGACTGTGTCATGGCATTTGCTTTGACCTTTTAGCCACTGGAAAAAAAAAAACCTCAGGACCCAAATCATGATTGATTTATATTGTGTGTTTATGAACAGCTAAGCTTTCTTCACTTTGGTTTTCTGAAAGGAATAAGGGTCAAAGACACAGAAAATTTGGGCTCACCGCCCAGTGAACACTTCCTGAAACTTAATCTGGTTGAGATCAAGTAGATCGGCCTCTCGGGTAATGAACTTCGGGTGAGTCTCCAGGCCGGTATGTAGTGCCCTTGGGTTCCTCCACGCACCCCTCACCAGAGTGACAGCAACTGCACCAAAGAGCGGCAAAGGTGAAATGCTCCTCCCGCAAATTTGCCAGGAACATAAGAAGAACATTCCACCCGGATAATGTGTCACCCAAATGGTGGGTCACTGAGTTCCCAGATTACTCATTTCCTGGTGGCAGAGGACAGCAGTGTAGACAGCCTTAGGTTTATGGCAAATGTGGTTGCCAAGGAAAGTTAATTCTTTTTGGAAGCTTCAAAGTGATACCGGAAGTGATGGTTCTGAGATACAAGAAAAGTTTGTTACGACATATTTGGCTGGTTACCTTGAAAGAGCCTTCAGAGTGTGTGCATACACACACACACACACACACACACAGACACACACACAAGCAAATGGTAGGTATCTTGTTTGAAATGAATAAGCAATTGTAACTTTCAAATTATATGAATCAGCCCTTTGGAATATATTTCAAATTCTCCCTCTGGAGAAATATATTTTTCCAACCTCCAGGTATTCTGTTTCCTATTAATTTTACTTTTTCCATTTTTCAGAAAGCATTGCACTCAGAGATGAAGGTAGGCAAGTTTACAAATTTATTTTCTGGATTACAGAACTTGAAACTTGACCCCATTCAAAATACATATGCGTGCTCTTGGGTTCACTCAGAAAAGGAGCTATTAGTTGAATGTGTGATTCTAGAGCAAGTATTAGTATTACACATGAAAAATTAAGGAAGGGTCGCAGAGTAAAAAATCACTTTATTCCTAAAAAAGAAAATGTAAGATGTTTCACCTCTCTGAGAAAAAAGAATAGGGAATGTGTACCATTATTCAATAAATAATACAATTAAGAAAAAATGTATTCTGCAACCATACATTGTGGTAAAAAAGTGGTAAAGAGAATTAAGGGGAAAGAATGAAAGAGGAAGGGAAAGAAAGAGGCAGAGGAAGAAAAAAAATGAAAGTAAAAGATGAACCAGATGCAGACAACACGAATGAATAAATGTATGCCGACATTTGTAGAGGACATCATTATTGTTTATTGCCCTCTTAAGGCAGATGACGTATTTGTTAACTCTGCTCCTAAATCAGGAAATTTAGTGAATGATCAGACCCAGCCCATGGTAGAGACCAACATCCATTTGTGGAAAATTTGGAGCTATCGTCTCTTCAAACAATTTTTCTTTTCTTTCTCTCTTCTCTTTGTGAGACTCCAGTTATATTAGTTGAGTTTATATTGTTCCATTGTCATGGATATTGTTATTTTTTTAAAGGTATTTTTCACTTTTATGCTTCAATTTAAACAATTTCTATTGGCTTCTAATTCACTAATCCTTTCTTCTGCTATGTCTAGCCTGATGTTAAGTCCATCCAATAATTCCCCTCTCTCTTGGGCCGGTGAGATGGCTCAGCGGCGTAAGCACCTGCCCAGCAAGCGCGAGGGCCCGAGTTCGACTCCCGGATCCCACGTACGAAAAAGGGGCCGGTGATATCGCTCAGCGGCACGGGCGTCTGTTGGCGCGTGAGGTCCTGAGGTCGACCCCCCGGTACCCACAAAAAAAAAAATTCCCTTCTCTCTTTTTACAAAGATATAGCGTATTTCAGCTATAGAATTTACTATTTGAATAGTGTGAATAGGTTTCATTTATTTGCTAAACTCCCCATCTGTAGCCCCATTATGTTCCTCCTTTCTTCTATTGTTAGCATACTTACAATACTTACAAATAAGTGCTTTTCTGAAATTTCATCATGAAGATCATCTGTGGCTGTGAGCCTATCGATTGATTTTTTATTTCCCTTGATGATAAGTCACATTTTCTTGCTTCTTCATACGTAATAATTTTGTACTGAATTTCAGACAGGGCGTGTAAAAAACCAGGGGAGACTGAAGTAGATCATAACTCCCTCCAGAAAGGGCTCCCTCTCTGATGTGCAGCTATGGTTAGGGGATAAACTCATCAATGTAATGAGCAGTTGAGCAGAATCGGGGTGGGATTACCAGCAGAGGCAGTTTCAGTTCATCTCGGTGTTGAAGGCTTGGGGGAGATCAGGCTCCTCCTTTCCAGCAGGGCTTTGGGATTTAAGCACCACATGAGGAGAATTCTGGGGTTTCTAGACTTTATCCAGACTTTCACATGATTCTATTTATTGAATGATGTTCCCATGAGAGAGAACCAGTGGGTGGGGAGGAATAACTTTGGGACTGCGGCTCCTCCAGGTTCCAATCTGCCATGCCAGTCCAGGCCTGGCTGATTCCTACAAAGTTCTGCTCGCAACAGCCTTGCATCTCTTCCACACGCAGCAACTCTTCTGTGAGTGTGGTGGCTTCTTCCCATCTGAATTCGCCCAGGAAAGGTCTGAAGCTGGGATTACACCTCAGAGATAAGAGCACTTTTGGTCTCTCTCTCCCTCTCTCTCCCTGGATTTCAGTTAACCTTTTCTCTTGTTTCCATGAATACTCTCAAATATCTTTAAAAAGAACCACAGGTTTTGTTTGTTTGTTTTAGTTCTGACATTTTAGTTGCTGTTGGAGTGACGGTCTTTCATGAACTTTTATATCCTAACTGATAACAGAGCTCTTCATTCCGATTCTGATGAATTAAAGAGATTTCTTTAGCAACCTACTTTATTTAAAAGTAAGGTGATTAATGATTCATCAAATTATAATATGTTTGCAGATGATTTTTCTCATCTGCAGTGCCCAACGCCAGCGAATTCAAGAAAACTTCGGGATGTTGAAGCAGAGAATGTATGAAGGACATAATTTATGGACAGGAAGCAAAGAGTACTTAGTATTTATTAAGTGAGAAGTTGTAGTATGTTCTTAAGCACTCTATCTGGCCCTTTACTCACATTATTTATTTTCTTAAATCCAAAATTTTTTATTGGGCATTGACAGTAGAATGGGAGAGAGAGAGACACACAGAGAGATGGAGATAGATGGAGAGAGAAGACGGAGAGAGAGAGAGAGAAAGTTTGAGATCCCAGTCAGGAAACATGAATGGAGATGAGAGAGGTCTTTCCGAGGGAGTTAAGGTGTTGAATTAAGGAGTGAATTTACTAGTTCCTGCTTTAGTGTGTACTGGAAATGAGGCACCTGGACCCCACATGTAAACTACATGTTCTGATGCTTGGTTCTATTAAAAAATATGGGAACTTAGGCACCTCTAGGATGGCAATAACAAGCGTAAGACAATCACAAATGGAATGCTAGTTACTCTGAATGTCCCACTACTCTATGGACTTTTCAGTGACTTTCTCTGTCCCATTTTCTGGGAAAGATTTTGCTTGTCATGGTAATAATGATACCCACAAGGCAAGGCCCTGAGGAGAAGGGCTGGCTTTGATGCTTTTAATGCAGCCCGGGCACCACTGATGAAAGGGTGGGTACACCACATCATACTCTGGGAAATGCTACGCTTTGAACAATGTTCCCCTTCAAGGTACCATGATTCCTGCTGAAAAGAAAATGAACAGTTTCTTCTGGTTCTCGTGCCTTAGCCTCTTTCCCCACCCTGTGGACTTCCACTTAGCGTCTGTTTTCTCTTTCTTGCTTTCCCTCCCCACTTCTTTCCCCTCCTTCCTTCCTGTTCTGCTCGGCTCCTTTCTCTTTCCCCATACTGCCCATTGCATCCCTTCCTTTTCTTTATTTTTTAAACGCTTTTTTCTCTCTCTTTTGTCCCTAAAATTGTTAAATCCTATTAGTTTTGCTAATATTCCTTTATTCCCAGCTTGGGGCGGTCAATGTTATTAATATCTTTTCATGCCGTCTCATCGAGCACCTTTTCAGATGACGACTCAGGAAGTGATAGAACTTATAAGTGCTCTGCATGTGTGAGCTCACCAAACTGTAAGAAAACCCCTGTGAGGCAGGTATTATCCTTTTCTTTATTTTACAGGTGAGGATGTTAAGACACTTCAGGCTAAGTAACTTGTTCAAGGTCACTTATTTGACAAGAAGCAGAACCAAGATTCAAACCCAGCAGTCTAGCTCCAGGGTTCGTGCTCATAAATACGGCCCTAAATCATCTGTCACTTAAATTAGCTCACTTCCTTCTTATACTGAGCCAGGAGATCTTTAGGGAAAATGCTACTCATCTTCTTGTGAAGTTGAAGAAACAGACTAGAACTGACCAGAGCGCTCTAAAATGACAGACTTGCATACAACGTCTCATAAAGTCATCCCTTCACTTATAAACTCCACGTTCTTACTAATCTGTCCTCCACGTCTATCCTCTTGTGTGTCTCTTACTATAACCTTCCAGATTTCCCCACTGACAGGATTTTGGAAGAGAATAAGAGTAGTGGGGAAGCCAGGTATGGTGGCATATGTCTATTCCCAGCACTCTGGAGGGTGAAGCAGGAGGATCACAAGTCCTAAGCCTAGCCTGGGCAATGTAGTTATTAGCAAGACCCTGTGTTATGGTTTATATCTAGATGTCCCCCTGAAGCCTCATGAGCTCAAAGGTGGGGCTTTTGGGAGATGATTGAATCATGGGAGCAGGATATTCATCAGTGGATTACTCTACGGATGAGTTCATAGCGAAATGTGATTTGGGAGGTGAAGCCTGATTGGAGGAGGTGGGCTTATAGGGGTGTGGCCTGGAAGGGTCTATCTCCCTGCCTCCTTCCTCAACTGCTATCTGTTTCCTACTACCTTGCTATGTGCAACTCTCCTCTGCCATGCCCTGGTGCCATGCCACCCTGCCTTGGAGCCATGAACTGACTATGAACTGAAACCTCCGCAAACTGAGCCAAGATAAATCTTCTCTTCTTTAAGGTGTGGGTTTCAGGTATTGTGTCTCAGCAATGAGAAAGTAACAAAGACAGCCTGCCTCAAAATTTTTAAAAAATTTTAAAGGCTGGGGATATAACTCAGTGAAAATGCTTTGGGTTCAATCCCCAGTACTGTAAAGAAAAAAAATATATATATACATATATACACACACATATATATAACAAGAGGAAAGAGAGAGGGCCCAGAGCATCCTAAATTCTAAAATCCAATTCTCATTTAGCAGGATGAAGCAGAAGAGAATAAGATTTTATAGAAGGGACTCAATCCCGGCTGGCTCAGGTGCGGCCTTCTTCCCAGCTGCTATAGCATAATATACTAAGTTAGAGTGTCTCAGAGTCACCATTACATCGACTGAAACTATAAAAAAAAATTTTCTTACTAAAAAGAGGCAGAATTCCCTTTTGGAAATCACTAACGCCAGTTTGGAATGGTCCCGAACTGTGATGGTTTGAATGTACAAGTCCCTCCGAAATGCATGTGTTAGAGTCTAAGACCCAACGTGACAGTGTTAAGAACCAGAGCTTTTAGGACGTGATGAATGCATGAGCACCTCCCCCTCACAGGTGAAACTAGTACCTTTATAAAAGGGTTTGGCCCTTTCCCCTTTGGCCTTCTGAGGACACAGCCTTAAGATGCTGTCTCAGAAGCAGAGGATGAGCCTTTACACAGCAAGTCCACTGCCACCTTGATCTTAGACTTCTCAGCCTCTAGTATTGTGAGAAATACAGTTCTATCATCTATAAATTTCTCAGTCTCAAGTATTTTGTTAGAGTAGCACAAATAGGTAGGATGACGGTAACTCAACAAGATGATCAGAACCCAGGCCTTTCCATTCTCTCTTCCTGAGCATTCTAATTCTTCATCCTCATCCCAGAGGCTTCATGATTGCAAGGTAGCTGCTGTGGCTCAGCTCATCACATTTTGTCCAAACCACATACAAAGACAGGAGACAAAGGCAGCCATGGTGTCAAGAAATTGCCTCATCCATGTCTCCTTTTTAGAAGGGGGAGGAAATTCTCTGCACAGTTTCCCCTCCTTTTCATAAGTCAGTACTCAGTCACATGGACATTTAGGATCCACAGGAAAGGCTGGAAAAGTGTTTGGCAAAAGATGCCAAGGCTGTCATGATTGAATTAGGAAAAGGAAACATAATTCATTTCATGGAGCTGTGTACCTGGCAACCTGAATAAAATCAGAGATCTGTTACTGCTACATCGCACGTGTGGTAATTAACGCGAAACTACTTCAGTATAAGTGGTGCGACATGTCTATGTGCAAGTTAACAGCCATCAGCACTCTGGGAATGAGTGGTTAATTAGTCTTTTAAGAGTCCTTAGCTGAATCAATACTTTTGGGTTAGTTAATTAGCATATGGAAAGTTAGAGAAAAATGTTATTAGTAAAATTAGTTGTACTGAAGGTCAGCCAGGAATGGGGTAGCAGGAACCATCACTTGGGCCTGAATAAGGCAGAGAAAAATGAGCTTGTCCAGTCATCAACAGCAGAGAGAGGCAGGCGTTCTGCAGCCATCAGCCCTATGCTCTCCCACCTCACGGGGCTCCCACCAGCTGGCCCAGCGAGGGGGCCTCTCGTGCTTCAGAGGAGTCTATTTCTGAGGGAGCTGCTCTCACGGGGGCTTGTCCTGGAGCCTGAGGCCACGGAGTGGAGGGGCTCATCCGCACCACCATGTATATAAAAGGCTAGAGGGAGAATCCTCTAACAGATGTAAGGAAATCCCTCCCCTATTATTTTCCTAAATCTTTGGGATCCTCTTTACTTTTCCTAAGCAGTCTGATACTGCTCTGTTTTTGCTCTGTTTTGTTTTGTTTGTCTGAGACAGGGTCTCACTGTATGGTTGAGGCTGGCCTTGAACTCACTATGTAGCCCAGGCTGGCCCGGAACTCACAGTGATCTTCCTGCCTCAGCCTCCCGAGTGCTCTGATACTGCTTGACTTCTGTATCAGTATCTATTGCTGCATGACAAGTTACCACAAACTTAGTGACTTTCTTAAAAGCATACATTCAGGATCTTCATTTCTGTGGATCGGGAGTCTAGGCATGGCTTAGCCGAGCACCCCTGGCCACTGGCAGAATTTAGTTTCTGGTGGCCTATTGGATTGAGCACCTCAGTTTCTTGCTGGCTGATCTGCAGCTGGCTGGAGGCCACTCTCAGTCCTTTGCCACATGGATTTCCCAAATATGGCCACTCACTTCATCAAAGCTTCGAGAGTCTTGTTCTTAAGACTGGTGTTAGAATCTCAAGTAATATTAACCATATTGAAGTGGTGTTGTCATACGCCATTGGTCTGAAGCAGATCTCAGATCCTATCTGCTTTCAGGGCAGGGAATTCAGCAGCGCGAGAATACCAGCAGGCAGGGATGACTGGGGCTACTTCCGAACAGGTCTGCCACAGCTTGTAATCTCCAGCCCGTGTGTATCTCTATCTAGCCCAGTGACAGGGATGGGAGTTGCCAGAATAGCTTCAGAGTGATATTCTATCAGACAAACATACCTTTCTAGTGTTGAGATAAAACAAATTATGTAGTACAACCCAAGTGGGTGAGTGTGGTAGAAAGCGTCAATCCCTTTTCTCAGTTTGCCCCCCTAAATCTACTGCACCCATAACCCAGGAAAGGCTGTGTATAGGCTCCAGTCAAGGAAAAGTTGAGGAGAAAAGAAAGGTCATTCTAGCACACTGGCTTGTACAAAACACATGCTACATGTAAGGCTTTTATATTATTTCAAGGAGTCTTCACAACAGACTCATGAAAAACTACATTAGCCTTATTCTGCAAACAAAAAACAAAAAACAAAAAAAATGGAAGCTTCAAAGGTCTAAATAACTTGCTCAGAGTAAGTGCTGGAGCACGGACCTAAAATGAGGTTTGTCTGCACCCACTCTGGGTTTGCATACTACCTTAAAGAAAATGTAGGCACCAGGCAGTGGGTGCAACACGCGAACAGAACCTGGATTCAGGTGCTGCTCAGTCACATCTAAGCTCTGTGACTGTGGGCGTCTTACCTGGCCTCCCTCAGCCTCATTTTTTCATCTGTAAAAAAAAAAAAAGGAATGAGCCTATAATCCCAGCACTTTGAGAGGCTAAAACAAGAGGTTTACAAATTTGAGCCCAAGCAACTTGACAAGAGTGTGCCTCAAAACAAAAAATAACAAAGACCTGCATATGTGGCCCAGTGTGAAAGCCCTGAGTTCAATCCCTAGTAACAAACACACACACACACGAAAAGGGATCATAAATAATGTTATTTATATGCAAAGATACGAAACTTGACCCTTACCTATGTGCACAAAAAATTAAAAATGAATCATAAGATTAAATGTAAGTAATAAAACTATAAAATTTAAGCAAAAGTTAGGCAAAATTTTTAGATATCATATGGAAAGCACAATCTATAAAATAACTTGACAGAGCAGACGATAAAAATTAACAATTTTTGTATTTTAAGACATTGAAAATGAAAAGACAAAGCCACAGTTCGGAGAAAATATGTGCAAAATATATATTCAGTAAAGGATTTGCATCCAGACTGTATAATGACCCCTTCTAGCAAATCCAATAAAAAGTGACAAAAGATTCTAATGAATCCATTACCAGAAAAGATACAGAGATAAAAAATAATTACATAAAAATATGCTTACCATCACTAGTCATTAGAGAAATGCAAATTAAAACCACAATAAGATATCACTGCATACTTACTGTGCCATATATAAATATCTTTGAATCTGTAGCAAGACCTTGTAAGAAAAGCTCTTATTTTCCCATTTTGCAGGAAAAAAATACTTATTCTCCGTAAGTGGATACTGGTGGCGACTCAGTTAAGATGCAGGGCAGCAAGCTTCAACCTCAGACAGCGCTATTCCAGTGACCATGGCTTCCTATGAATCTATCAACCCATCCAGTACTGTCTCATGAGGGGGAGAACTTTTCTGTCTTTTTTTTTTTTTTTTTTTTTTTTAAAGAGAAGAAAAAACAAAACAAATCAAAAGAAGAACAAATTTTCAAACAAACATAATAGGAGGGTAACAATGGTTAATACATTACGTATTACTATCTTTAAGTTAGTTATTCAGGACACCAGACATTAGCATTCAATTGTCCAAACATTATTGGCACAAACCTTACTCTTCAATGAACTAAGTAAAAATGGTAGTGTATCTATCTTAACCATCTTATATATATATATATATATACAATTTTTTTTCCCTTTCCCTTCTTTCTTTTCCCTATTCCAGTCTCTCTTTCCTTTTGACCAGTTTCTTTTTGATTCACCATGTCTATTGTACATTTTGGATCTTATTTACTCTTTCAGTTTCTCATACTAGAGAGATAATACGATGCTTACACATGTGCTTCTGGTTTATTTCACTTATGAGTATTTTCTCGAGTTGCATCCATTTACCTATAAAAGTCTCCAGTTTATCCTTCTTTATGGCTGAATAGTACTCCATTGTATAAAAATACCACATCTTTCTTATCCATTCCTCAGTTGATGGGCATTTGGGTTGTTTCCAAGATCTGGCTATTACAAATTGTGCTGCTATAAACATGGGTGCACATATATCGCTGTGGTACGATGTTTTTAATTCTTCTGGGAAGATGCCCAGAAGGGGAATAGCTGGGTCAAATGGGACCTCCAACCCTAGTTTTCTGAGGAATCTCCACACTGACTTCCACAGTGGCTGTACCAGTCGACACTCCCACCAACAGTGAAGAAGGGTTCCTTTTTCCCCACAGCCCCTCCAGCATTTGTTATTAGTTGATTTCTTAATAGTAGCCATTCTTTCTGGGGTGAGATGGTATCTCAGTGTTGTTTTAATTTGCATCTCTCGAATGACTAGTGATGTTGCACATTTTTTTGTATATTTATTTGCCATTAGTATTTCTTCATCTGAGAAATGTGTATTCATCTCAGATGCCCATTTTTGGAGTGGGTCTTTAAATTTGGGAGGTCTGATTTTTTTGAGTTCTTTATATGTTCTCGATAGTAATCCTTTGTCTGAGGAACAGCTGGCAAACATTTTTTCCCACATTGTGGGTTGTCTCTTCACTCTGTTGGTGGTTTCTCTTGCTGTGCAAAAGCTTTTTAATAAGATGAGATCCCAGTTATTGATTCTTTGGGATAGTTCCCGTGCGGTTGAGTTTTTATTCATAAAGTCTTTGCCTACACCAATGTCTCCAAGGGTTTTACCTATCCTACCTTCCAGCAGATTTAATGTTTCTGTTTTAATATTTAGATCTCTGATCCATTTTGAATTTAGTTTAGTGCATGGTGAAAGATATGGATCTAGTTTTAATCTTCGGCATGTGTAGAGCCAGTTTTTCCAGCACCATTTATTAAAGAGGCTATCTTTCTTCCAGCGAATGTGTTTGGCACCTTTGTCAAAGATAAGGTGGCTTAGTATGTCTGGGGTTGTTTCAGCATCTTCTAATCTGTTCCATTGATCTTCAGGTCTGTTTTTTTGCCAGTACCACACTGTTTTTATCACAGTAGCTTTATAGTATAATTTCAAGTCGGGGATAGTGATGCCCCCTGCCTTGCCTTTGTTGCCCAGAATTGCCTTTGCTATTCTAGGTCTCTTCTGATTCCAAATGAATTTTAGGATTGTTTTCTCTAATTCTGTGAGATATGCTGTTGGAATTTTGATTGGAATTGCATTAAATCTGTATAACAATTTTGGAAGTATGGCCATTTTCACTATATTGGTTCTTCCTATCCAGGAGCAAGGGATATCTTTCCATTTTCTGATATCCTCTTCAATCTCCTTTTTCAGAGTACTGTAGTTTTCAGTATAGAGGTCTTTTACATCCTTCGTGAGGTTGATTCCTAGGTATTTCATTTTTTTGGATGTTATTGTGAAAGGTATTGTTTCCCTAATTTCTCTTTCAGTAAGTTTGTTATTTGTGTACAGGAAGGCTATTGACTTTTGAGTATTGACTTTGTATCCAGCTACACTACTGAATTTGCTTATTAAATCTAGCAGTTTTTTAGTGGAGTTTTTGGGGTCTTCTGTGTAGAGTATCATGTCATCTGCAAATAATGATAATTTAACTTCTTCCTTTCCAATCATTATTCCTTTTATTTCTTTCTCTTGTCTAATCGCTCTGGCTAAAGTTTCGAGAACTATGTTGAATAAGAGTGGGGACAGTGGACATCCTTGTCTTGTTCCTGATTTTAGAGGGAAGGCTTTCAGTTTTTGGCCATTTAGTATAATATTGGCTGTTGGTTTGTCATAGATAGCTTTTACCAGATTGAGATAAAGACCCTCTATTCCAATTTTCTGTAGGGTTTTTATCATGAAAAGGTGCTGGACTTTGTCAAAAGCTTTTTCTGCATCTATTGAGATGATCATGTGATTTTTGTCTTTGGTTCTGTTAATATGCTGTATTACATTTATTGATTTACGTATGTTGAACCATCCCTGCATCCCTGGGATGAATCCAACTTGGTCATGGTGTATAATCTTCTTGATGATTTGTTGGATTCTGTTTGCCAGTATCTTATTAAGGATTTTTGCATCTATGTTCATTAGGGAGATTGGCCTGTAGTTCTCTTTCTTAGTTGGGTCCTTCTCTGGTTTTGGTATCAGGGTAATGCTTGCTTCCAGGAATGAATTTGGGAGTATTGCTTCCCTTTCAATTTCATTGAAAAGTTTGAGAAGTAGGGGCGTTAGGTCTTCTCTAAATTTCTTGTAGAATTCGGCAGTGAATCCATCAGGGCCTGGGCTTTTCTTTGTTGGGAGGTTTTTAATTACATCTTCAATTTCATTGGCTGATATTGGTTTATTTAGGATTTTTAAATCTTCTTGATTCAGCTTTGGTAATTCATACGAATCTAGGAATCTGTCCATTTCTTCTGCATTTTCCATCTTAGTAGAATATAAATTTTCAAAATAGGTATAGATGATCTTCTGGATTTCTGCAGGGTCTGTCGTGATATCACCCTTTTCATTTTCAATTGCATGGATTTGAGTCTTTTCTTTTCTTTTTTTAATAAGGTTGGATAAGGGTTTGTCAATCTTATTTATTCTTTCAAAGAACCAACTTTTTGCTTCATTGATTCTTTGTATTGTTTTTTTATTCTCCAATACGTTAATTTCTGCTCTGATCTTTATAATTTCCTCCCTTGTACGGGCTTTTGGCTTAACCTGCTCTTCTTTTTCTAGAAGCTCGAGGTTCACCCTTAAGTTGTTTATTTGCGCTTGCTCTATTTTCCTGATATAAGTGTTTAATGCTATAAATTTCCCTCTTAGGACTGCTTTCATTGTATCCCATAAGTTCCGGTATGTTGTACTGTCATTATCATTCAGTTGTAGAAAGTGACTAATTTCTTCTTTAATTTCATCTGTGACCCATTGGTTGTTCAGGAGGATGCTGTTTAATTTCCATGTGTTTAGGGAGTTTTTGTGGGATCTTTTGCCATTGATTTCCAATTTCATTGCACTATGGTCTGATAATATGCATGGGATAATTTCAATTCCTTTGCATTTACTTAAGCAGGTTTTATGAGCTAGTATGTGGTCTATTTTGGAGAACGTCCCATGTGCAGCTGAGAAAAATGTGTATTCTGATGTTGTGGGATGGAACACTCTGTAGACATCTACTAAGTCCATTTGTTCAAAAGTTTGGTTCAGTTCTACTATTTCATTATTGATTTTCTGTCCAGTTGATCTATCTTTTTGTGACAGTGGAGTATTGAGATCTCCCAATATAATTGTATTAGTGCTTCTTTGATTTTTCATGTCCTTTAGTACTTGTTTTATATAGCTGGGTGCATTGGTATTTGATGCATATATATTTATGATCGTTATCTCTTCCTCTTGGATTGTTCCCTTTACAAGGATGTAATGACCGTCTTTATCTCTCTGAATCCTTCTTGGCTTGAAGTTCACTTTGTCTGCAAAAAGAATAGCTACCCCTGCTTTTTTCTGGGTTCCTGTGGCATGGAGTATTGTTTTCCATCCTTTGACTTTCAGTCTATGAATTTCTTTCTGAATTAAATGTGTTTCTTGTATACAGCATATTGTTGGATCTTGCTTCTTGATCCATTTCGCCAGTCTGTGCCTTTTGATTGGTGAATTGAGACCGTTAACATTGATGGTTAAAACTGATATGTATTGACTTGTCATGATATTTTCCTGTTGTTGGTTCCCACTCTTTGTTTTTCCGCTTTCCGGCTATTTAATTATTTGCCCTGCCTGGTGGATTCCTTCTGTTGGGGTTCCTATCTCTTTCTAGAATGTCCTTCAGAACGTTTTGGAGTGCTGGTTTGGTGGTCATAAATTTTCTCAGATGTTCTTTGTCATGAAAGTATTTTATTTCTCCATCAATTTTGAAAGATAGTTTTGCAGGGTACATCAATCTGGGCTGAAAATTATTTTCCTTTAGAGCTTGCAATACATCATTCCAAGCTCTTCTTGAATTGAGGGTTTGTGCTGAAAAGTCAGCTGTGATTCTGATGGGTTTTCCTTCATAGGTGATTTGTCTCTTCTCCCTAACAGCTTTTAAGATTCTGCCCTTCTGTTGAATTTCTGGGATCTTGACTATAATATGTCTGGCTGAAGTTTTTTTTTGATCATGTCTAGTTGGTGTTCTGAAAGCTTCACTTATAGGGGTGTCAAATTCCTTTTCTCTTCCAGGAAAGTTCTCCCTGATTATGTCTTTGAACAAGGTTTTAATGTCGTTGATGCTATCTCCTGCTTTTTCATTTATTCCAATTATTCTTAAGTTGTTTATCTTTGAGTCATCTAGCAGCTGCTGAATTGATTTTTCATGGTCCCTTGCTATTTTTAAGAATTTTTCCATTTCATGATCACTAATTGCAAGCCTGTCTTCTATATCTGAGATCCTGTCCTCGCATTGGCTTATTCTGCTACAAATACTTTCAATGGAATTTTTTATCTCTTGGATATCTGCTTGAATCTGCCTTATAGATTCCATTTCTTTCCTATGCTGAGCATTCATGGTTTCTATAGTTTTCTTAAGTTCATCTATTTTTTTGTCTGTATCAGCTATAGTGTCCTTAAGCATGGTCTTCATTGTAGACATTATCTCTGCAGTTATCTGTGAGATTATTTCTGTTTTAATTTTTTCCAGAACCTCATTCAGTTGCTTTGTTGTTACCACTTCAGATAGGCCAGGTGGGTGGCTTTCGGATTGTCCCACCTCGTTGCTCCCTAGGTTTGCCTTTGGTGAATTGGATGTGTGTGGTTGCATCTTGTTTAAGTGTCGTCTCATTTTTTCTTTCTTTAATTCCTGGGGTGATGTTTGCAAATTACCTATAGTAGGTTACTTTATTGCTAGTGTTTAAGATCTTTAGAAGATGACTACTTCTCTGCAGTATCTTCCAAGTGGAGCTTGCTTTTAGGTTTTGAGCTTTCTGCCAGATCCTACCTCTTCAATTCGTTGGGTATGCGAAGTTGCTACCTGTTTGGCCCAGTCCTTGATTCTTTGGTACTGTGCCACTGTATTTTCTGTGTCCCTTAGTCAATCTCAATCATGAAATATCAGGAAGGAAAGATGTTTAGAACAATTATTTCACATTTGGCTATAATGTTAACTAAAGCATCAAACACAGCCTAGAAAATGACAGACTGAGCTAACCAGTTATTTACCACTTTTAGCTGTATAGAGTTGCGGTTATATAACAAAATCTAAAACACACCAGAAAAATTATATGCAGTATACAAGTCCTATGTATGTCAATTTTTCCTTGAGGAGTTTAAATTTAAGATGAGTTAAGGAGGAAATAGAGTATTGGGAGAAGAGGAAGGAATTAGATGTAAGGTTAGAGGACCAAGAGGGATCCCACTAAAATTGGGACACTAGTGCAGAGGACAGGTGGTAAAAAGAGAAGGAAGGGATAAAAGGAAGAACAGATCACAACCACAATCACAAAGAAGTTAGAGGCGCTGTTTACACTCATATAAAAAACCAGAGAGAATAATGAAGGAAAGAGCAAATACACATACAGAAAGAAAAACAAAGATAAAAACAATAAAACAGACAGATCAAAAATAAAACCCCACCAAAAAACAAAACAAAACAAAACAAAAACAAAAAAAACCCTTCGCCAGAACAAAAAAAACAAATCAGTGAGAAAAAAAAATAAAAATAAAAATAAAAATAAAAAATAAAAATAAAAATAAAAAATATAAAAACAATCAGTTCCAGGTGTTGACTCTGTTGTAGGCAGGTACCTTGTGACAAAGTCCTGTTCTGTGCAGGTCCGTCCCAGTAAGCCAGGAGCGCCCTCTGGCGGGCGGTGAGCAGAGGCGCGTACTTTCAGGCAGAGACCAGTCTAGCTCGCCTCCGCTCTCGCCGCCCTTTCACGATCCCTGGGCCTGAGAGGCTCAGCGTGCTGTCCGGAGCGCGGGTTCCCTGCACTGGTTCCCGCCGCTCTGGTTTTTCGCCACGCCCCCCACAATGGCGCCGGGCCAGTCGCTCTCTGGCGCAGGACAGGTGTGGCTGAGAGTCCAGTCTCGTTCGCCCGCTGACCTCAGCACACTTTCGTGGGCTCAATTGAGAGGCCCTGTGCTGCCCTGTCCGGAGCACAAGTTCCCAGAGCAGTTTCCGAGCCGCTCTGAGTTTCGCCACACCCCCCACAATGGCGCCCGGCCGGTCGCTCTCTGGCGCGGGGCAGCTGTGGCTGAGAGACACTCACCGCCGGTCAGCGCCGTTCTCCGCTGCTCCCCTGCCCCGCCGCTGTCTCAGGATCCTCCGTGGGGGCTCCCTGGGCGCCAGCTGCCACCGTGTGTCCGTAGAATTGAGCCTCCGCCGGCGCTCCAACTCCCGGGGTATTAGAAGGTGCGCGGGCGCGGTCTGCTCCTTCTTTCCGTCTTCTTTGTTGGAAGTCACCCGTCACTGGTGCCGGGGGTCCCAGATTGCGCTTCAGAACTTTTCTGGGTTTCGGGGAGGCATCTCCCCCCCTCCTGCGCTTTCTGGGTCGCTATATTCCCGTGTTCCAATGGTAACTTTTAGAGAGAGTTTTGCTGCCTGCTTCTTACTCATCCGCCATCTTGAGGTCTCTCCTCGAACTTTTCTGTCTTGTACACTGCCAGAGCTCCAGCACCTAACACATGGTAGGCACTCAGGATTTGTAGGATGAAAGCCAGTCACCACACAGTAGCAGAGCTCTGTTAGCACTTTTTCCTACCTACATGGAACTTTTGTGCAACCATCTAGTTAGGGTGTAGAATGACCTTTTGTTGATCTAGGATAGAAGAAATAAAGGTAAGTAGAAAAGAGAGAGTGCAATAATAATTTCAAAATTGTACTCTTAAGAAAAACTACAAAAATCATTCAAGCCTTTTTTCTTGCCAGAAAACTCACACAGGAAAAAAAAAATTCCTGAGAGTCTTTGAGATATAATCAGCCTATAAGTGGGCCCCTGACCCATGCTCTAAGTGACCCTTCCTCCTACAGACTTTCATCCTCAAAATAGCAGCCATCCTAGTGGGCCAGAGTATCTCAATTTCAAACACATGGGAAGGATTCACATCCTAACATAGCCCACCAGATGTGCTACCAGACAGACGATAGATATATACATCCTACATCACCCATCTGGCGGACACACCCAAGACCACGTAAACAACCCCAACCCCTGACCACATTGTGTCTCTCTCGAGGCCTGCACTCCCTTCTGAGCGTGAACTTTTTTCTAAAGAAACCTTTTCTGTGCCTCCTATCGACATGTTCTGAAAATTCTTTTCCCGTGACAGGAGTCAGCAAATTTACTCCACGGGTGGGGTGAGTTGAGGTTCCCTAACTCATTTTTGGGAAACCTCCTCAGACCCCGTCCAGTGGCACTACGATACCTTTTATTTGCTCTCAGAAAACTTTACAAGTAATCTTGGGTGAGTCCTTGCCACCCGCCACTTTTCCCCTGCTTCCCTCCTTTGCCCATTCACTCCTGTGTCCCGCCCACTTTTCCTTTTCTCCAATAGGCCAGTGTGGCTGCATCTTACCTCATCCATTGGGAGAGGACAATGGGTGCTGACCTGACTGTGCATACAGTCCCCTCCCCATGACAGGCCTGTCCCAAGGCTTTTGCTCTACCTCCAAGCAGTTTTTTGTGCCTTTGCTTCCCTCCATTAGAGGGAGGCTGTCTAGCCCTTCTTCCCCGCCCCCAGGCTCCAGGAAATTTGGCAGCCCAAAGTCCACCCAATAAGGATGCTCCTTTCAAAGTGAGAGCCCAGACAGGTCTAAGAGCAGTCTGTGTGGAGGAGGGCGGCAGCAGCAATGTGGTACAGAGGCCCTGGGCACCACGTGGCTAGCTGAAGCTGGCCTCCCTCAGGCTGAGGATAGAAGAGGCAGGAAGGTGAAGTTCGCCTCCTCTTTGCTAGGAAGGAAGGGTGGGGGTTAAGCTGGATTTGCTTTCCACCCTTGGATCAACATTTAACCAGCCTCGTCTGCCAGGCCATATGGTTTGAGGAGAGGCAGCCTGGGTTCTGGCAGATGAAGGGAGCAGTGCTGAAAATGACAGAGTCTAGCAACTGGGGAGGTTGGGGGCTGGCAGACGAGGCTTCTGGGAGGAGGCTGGTTGGGAGCAGGAGGTAAATGTAAGAGCAAGAGACAAGGCAAAGGGAAATATTTTCCAGTGGAGGAAGGGAAAAAACATTGTTTGTCTTGGAGTGGAGAATAGTGAGTGACCCTGAAGAAGGATGGTGGTACACACAGTATTTCCTCGGCTTTTCTTATTTGGCCACATTTGCTTGCTATCCACATTGTATTTAGTTAATATTTCTTCTTGGTACTACTTTTGGAAACCTCCAAATAAATGTACTTAAAAAGAAAGATTTTTAACACCACCACATGTGGAAAGTGTGTCATGATTGGATGGTAATCACAAGAAAAGGAAAATAATGTGGCAGTTAACAAATCTCTCTGGTCAACCTTGGGATGTTCAATATACTAACTGCTTACTAAACACTCTGAACTTGGACCTCCTCTTTCCTAAAAAAAAATTTTTTTTAATGTAATTAGTGTTTTAGGGACCTAATAACATCAATCCAGGACTTTTTCTTTGACGTGATTGGGAAGTTTGAATAAAGAATGATTGCTCTTCTCAAATGAAAAAGAGGAGACTGCGACTTTGCAATACTGACCCGTGGGTTTCCTCTGCTATTTTATGTAACCACCCCCTACCTCCCCTGCCATTTGGACAGCTGGGTGTTGATTCTCATCACTTCAAAAGATTGCACAAGCAGGTCATGGTTTTGAGTTTACAGAGTAGAAGAGAAGAAGCCTTATGGTGAAAAGAGGGCAAGCAGTTACCTGGGTGAGCGGATAACCAGAGACTGAAGAGAATAGGGCCCCCTCAGTTCCCGGAACCTGCACACAAGCTGTGCCACCTGCCCTGCCCTCTGCAGCACCACCCTGGCCTGTCCAGGACCACTGAACTCGGACACCATCCAGGGAGGCAGAGGGAAAAGAGAGACATAGACGTGATTAACGTTGCTCCTGTCACCAGCAGAACAGGACGAGTGGGAGGATGCCAGGGTAAGAAGAGGGACATAGAATGTACAAATGAAGTTCAGTTTCAAAAAGCAAAGAGGCTTTATTTTAAACATTTCAAGGTTCAGCAGAGAGATATGTACCAACCACAAGCACATGACTCTTGTTTTATCCTCAGGGGAGGAAATAAGCTCAAACATGATTTGCATATTCAAGCTTGTAAGGGTAAATTTACTGAAGTATGACACGTATGCAAATAAAAAGTACACTGTTCAATTAATATTCACAAAATAAACTCACCTGTGTGACCCGTGCCCAGAACAGCTGAACGTTACTGGCACTGCTTGCATCTTCATGTGCTTCCTTGTGATCATTAATCTCCCCTCAGGGGAAACTCACTCTCCTGACTTCCAAGAGATTAGTTTTTTTGTGTGGGTACCGGGGGTCGACCTCAGGACCTCGCACGCCAGCAGGCGCCCATGCCGCTGAGCGATATCACCGGCCCTTTCTTCGTATGTGGGTTCCGGGAGTTGAACTTGGGCCCTTGTGCTTGCCAGGCAGGCGCTTACGCCGCTGAGCCATCTCACCAGCCCCAATGAGCTTTTTCTTTGCGTGGATACACCAGGACTGATGTATCCACTCCATTCTAAGTAGGTGTCTTAGTTACTTTTTTCTTGTTGCTGAGACAAAATGCCCAACACCCAAAGTTAAAGGGGAAAACGTGGGCCGGTGAGATGGCTCAGCGGCTTAAGCGCCTGCCCGGCAAGCGCGAGGGCCCGAGTTCGACTCCCAGAACCCACATACGAAAAAGGGGCCGGTGATATCGCTCAGCGGCATGGGCGCCTGCTGGCGCGCGAGGTCCTGAGGTCAACCCCCCGGTACCCACAAAAAAATAAAAATAAAAAAAAATAAAAAATAAATAAAGGGGAAAAGTTTTATTTAGCTCACAGTTTATAGAGGTTTCAGTGCATAATTGGCTGGCTCCAAGGCAGTGTGGCACATGGCAGAGGGGCAACAGTTCATGGTGGCAGAAGACAGCAAAAGCAACAAGGGCAAAAAAGAGAAGTCTCCTTCTAGCCCTTTTATCTTATCCAGACTGCTAGGATTAGGGTGTTGCAAATCCAATCAGTGGACTAATCCAGCAATCACCCACCCTTAATCCCAGCATCTTTAATCCTAGGATTGAACCATGCAGTCACAAACTCTAGATTCAGCTACCTCCAAAAAAGCTCCATATAAAAGTGCATGAGGCTTTGTGAGGACATCTACACACAAACCATAACAGTAGGCATACGGGTTCTTTCCAGTTTGGGGTAGTGAATGCTGCTGCGAATGCTTTCATACATGTCTTTTGATGCATATAGACGGACATTACTGCTGGGGATGATGCTAGGTGTAGAATTGCTGAGTATATGTGTGATTCAGTTTTGATAAATACTGCCAGTTTTCCAAATTGGCAGTACTAATTACGTTCCCTTAGGTAAGCTATGTAAGCTGGTCTCTCCAACTCTTGCTACTGTCTTCTTCATCTTAGCCATTCTATTAGTGTTAAGATTTTAGTGAGTTTGTTTCTAGAGTGAACACAGGTAGTGAGGAGCTAATTGCAAAATTCTGCCAGGCTTTCTCCTGATTATTTTCTGTTTTAGGTGGCCCAATGCTTTTCTCTGCTTTTCTTCCTTGGGAAAACAGGTGCAAACATGTTTTCAGCATTGTAGGATGTTGGGCCCGAAGAGGTATTCTTCAAGATTACCTATCCCACTTCTTGTAATACAGATAAGGAAAAAAACAAGCACAGGGAAATGAGTTCATCAGAATATTCTAGCCATTGTATTTCCTCCCTCCCTTGCTGTTTTTCTATTGTAACTTCCAAATGTCACTGCCAAATTTGACAGTAGAAGATATTCTTTAGGGAATGTAATAAAGGCATATCAGCCCATCGAGTCTGGCAGTTCTAATATTCTATGAAGTCCAGAGCCAGTTAACTCACCCATGCAATACCTATCAGCTGGAGATTTAACTCACCCATGCAGCCCGTCCATTGAGGAGTGACCAAGACAATCTGAGGTGAGGGTTTCTAGATAGAGCAGGTGAGCTGCATTCCCCAGGCTTGTTGTCTGCCTGGGCCTTGAGGGGAGACTGAATTTCAAAGCTTCTGGAAGCCTCCCTAATCCTCATTTCTCATTATCCTTGGCATCTGCCCTCAAACTCTGTGTCCCAGTTTCCAGACAGAGCCATTACATCATGTTGAGGTGGACTGGTGGCTCGCTTGCTCTCTCTCTCTCTCTCTCTTTCTGTGTGTGTGTGTGTGTCAAAAAAATAAACCAGCCTAGTCTCTTTTTCTTATGTGATGACAATACTAACACTTAATGAGTGTCTTCTATGTGCCGTATATCATATTAAAACTCACAATATCATATCGAAACTCACAATAGCCTTATGAGGCTGGTATCATTTTATCCCTATCGTTTAATTTTTTTTTTGTGGGTACCGGGGGTCGACCTCAGGACCTCGCGTGCCAGCAGGCGCCCATGCCACTGAGCGATATCACTGGCCCTTTTTTCGTATGTGGGTTCCAGGAGTTGAACTCAGGCCCTCGCGCTTGCCAGGCAGGCACGTATGCCACTGAGCCATCTCACCGGCCCATCCCTATCTTTTAGATGAAGCATAGCAGGTTTTTTTTTTTTTGTGTGTGGGTACCGGGGGGTCGACCTCAGGACCTCACGCGCCAACAGGCACCCGTGCCGCTGAGCGATATCACCGGCCCCTTTTTCGTATGTGGGATCCGGGAGTCGAACTCGGGCCCTCGCGCTTGCAAGGCAGGCGCTTATGCCACTGAGCCATCTCACCGGCCCGCATAGGAGGTTTTGAAAAATCATAGACTCATTGTGAAGAGGTTGAGCCAGGAGTTGGACCCAAGAATTCAAGCCCATACTCTTGACCATGGCTGCACAACTTCCATTACTGTGAACCATTACCACGGAATGCTGGCTCTAGGCATGATTTTCTTAAAGAAAGCCATAGAAAGGAAGATATGAACCTATAAAGCAGATGTGTTTCCTTGCAGAAGGGATTCAGTGTTGTTTAAACCCAGTGCTCCTCCGGGAGCTCTTATATGTTTGTTTTCACAGAATTTACTACTTGACTTGGGGGCTTGGCAGAATCAGCACAAGTCAATCAGAGTGTTGGGGGATGTCTAGCCTACAATGATGATTGAGAAATTAGGATAAGGTATCTGTCTTGGTTACTTTTCTCTTGGTGAAACAAAATACCTGATGCCCAAAATTAAGGAAGGGAAGATTTATTTAGCTCACAGTTTGTGGAGATCTCAGTCCATAATCAGCTGGCTCCAAGGCAGGGTGGTGTGGCAGAGGGACAAAAGTTCAAGGTGGCCAGAAGACAGCAAAAGCAACAAGAACAAAAGGGGAGAAGCAAGCCTTTTTTCTTCCCTTATATTGTATGCAGGCTACCCGCCCTAGAGCGGGTGTAGCACTCCACCCCCAATCCCAGCACTAGACAATGAATCAAGCACAAACTCTAGATTCAGTCACCTCTGAAAAACCCACACCCCAGGACCACATGAGTCTTTGGGAGGATGTCCAGACACAAACCATAACGTTCCACCTCTGGCCCCCAAAGACTCATGCACATTCCTTTACGCAAAAGGCATTTAGTCCATCTCTAAGAGTTGACAAATTCCTAACGGTCTCAGCATTGCTGAAAAGTCCAAGTCCCAAGTCTCCTCCAAGATGTAAGACAAACTCTTAGCTGTGAGCCCCTGTACAAATGAAAATAAACACTTCCAACATTCAATGGCAAAAGATAGACATTTTTATTCCAAAAGTTACAAACAGGGAGATACAAAGGAATGTGACAAAAGCAAGTCCACAATCCAGCAGGGCAAGCATTAAGTCCTGTAGTTCCATGTGCAGCATCTGAGGCAATCTGTGGCAAGTTGTGAGCTCCAAAGGGCTTGGGTGACTCTGCCCCTGTGGCACTTCTGCTGGTTGTAGCTCCCAGGCCTTTTCTTTTAGGCCTGCTTTGCTCCCTCCTTGCAGCTTTCCTTAGATGATCCACATTCCTGGCTTCTCAAACTTCTGGGGTCTCCACTGCACCTTTGGCTTCACCCTCACAGCTCCACACATCACTCTCTCAGGGGCACACTTCCTGGCATCCCAGGCCTTCTGAAATGAAGGTGAAAGCCTTCTTAACCCCATAACTCTTTTTTTTTGAATGTGGGTACCAGCAGTCGAACTCAGGACCTCATGCTTGCCAGCAAGTGCTTGTGCCACTGAGTGATATCACTAGCCCTTTTTTTCCTTTATGTGGGTACCAGGAGTTGAACTCAGGACCTCATGCTTACCAGTCAGGCGCTTATGCCGCTGAGCTATCTTACCAGCCCAACCCCATAACTCTTGCATTCCGTATGTGCCTAAAACCAGCACCACATGGATGATGCCAAGGTCTGCTGCCAGCTGGAGCAGTAGCCAGGCTTCCCTCTCTCTTGGCTGTAGGGGTTGAGTGCCTGGATTGCTGAGCACTCTGAGTCCAATTCTGAGGAACAAATTCTCTATGCCACCACTGTTCTGAAACATGGTACAGCCACCACCATTCTGGAACATGGTGCTCTACAGCTTTCTTCTCAAAGCAAAGTCTTCACTTTTGCAGTTTTGAGGCTGCAAAGGGTGGAGACTTGCTGCTTCCTATGATGTCCTCAAGCCATCTTTTGTATTCTCCTGTTCCTTCTCAGCAATCAAGATCTTCTCTGCTCTATCTTAGCAGTCCACAGCTTTACCGGATCTTCCTTTCTGGCCAAACTCACAACATTTTAAATCATTTTGCCGGGGGCTCTCTTCTCTTGATTCTCAACATAAATCTGGCTAAAAGCTCCCAATGATAGCCATGCCACTGCCTCAACATTCAACTGTCTTGAAGTTTCTTCTGCTGGGTTAATTAGTCTGCCTCCCTTAACTTCAGTCTCAGGTAAAATCTCTGGACACACACAAAATGCAGACAAACTTTCTGCCAAGTCATAATACGCATCATCTGGAGTCCAACAGCCAATGCAGTCCTTCTTCCCAGCAGAAACCTCTTGAACCTGGTCTTTACCAGCAGGATTTCTATCAGCCTTCTGGCCATCTGAGCTCTGACCAGAATCTCCCATACAGAACAGCCTAAGCTGTTCCAGCTCTACTCTTTCAGGCAAAATCTCTGAACCTTTCCAAACTCTTCCCACAAGCCATTCCCAAAGGTTCTTGAACTACATGGTCAGGTAATGTCACAGCAATGACCCCACTCCTGGTGCCAAATTCTGCCTTGGTTACTTTTCTCTCATTGCTGAGACAAAATACCTGATGCCCAAAATTAAGGAAGGAAAGGTTTATTTAGCTCACAGTTTGTGGAGATCTCAGTCTGTAATCAGATGCTCCAAGGCAGGGTGGCATGTCAGAGGGACAACAGTTTATGGCAGCCAAAAGACAGCAAAGGCAACAAGAGCAAAAAGATAGAAGCAAGCCTCTTTTCCTCTCTTATATTGTACCCTAGGGCAGATGTAGCATACCACCCCCAATCCCAGCACTAGACAATGAATCAATCACCAACTCTAGATTTAGTCGCCTCTGAAAAGCCGCCCCCCCATGACTGCATGAGGCTTTGAGTGGACATCTAGACAAAAACCATGACAGTATCTCTTCAGATAGTTTATTAAGGGCCAGGGAGGAGTTTTGTAATCATAGAATTTGGAGCTGCTTACTATTTTGGAATACTACAAGTGTAAAATGTAGTGGGAATAGGGAATCAAATTGCACAGAACAAATTTAAGAGGGCTTCTTTTATTAAAAAAAAAAAAAGAAAAGAAAAAGAAAACAAGAAGTGTACCTGTCATCCTTTTCCTGGGCATAGAAAGAAGTCTATGGAAAACAGGATCAAAAATTTACCTGGAATCTTGACTGAAAGTAGAAGTGTTGGACATTTTTATTATACACATCTGAAACCAGCTTCCTCCAGTTATCCTCATGTCACAGTCCCCCTGCACCTAAATCCCTCCAGTGGACTTTTCAGTGTCCTTAGAATAAAACACAATATCCATAGCTTGTAAGCTGATACCTGATCTTGCTCCTATCCCAGGCTCTTATTCCACTCTCCTCTTTGTTCCTTTGGCCACACTGGTTTTATTTTTGTTCCTTGAGCCATCAGATCTTTCATACCTATTAGTTTCTCAACTTGGAAAGCTCTCTTTCATGACTCTTTGCATAACTGGCTCCTTTTAATTTTCCCAATCTCTACTGTTTCCTTTGCAGTGCTAACCATAACCTGTGACTACTATGTTTATGTATATCTTTACTTGTTTGTTGCCTGTTATCACCCACTGTATTTCCAAGAGAATTTTGTTGTTTTTGTTTGCGTGTTTTTTTGTTTTTGTTTTATGTGGGTACTGGGAGTCGACCTCAGGACTTGTGCCACAGAGCGATATCACCGGCCCTTTTTTTCCTTTACACGGGTACCAGGAGTCAAACTCAGGACATTGCGCTTGCCAGGCAGGTGCTTATGCCGCTGAGCTATCTCACCAGCCCTGTTTGCTTGTTTTTAAATCAAATGTCATCGGTACCTAGAACAATGCAGGATTTCTGGGTATTTCATGAATTAGTTGAATGAATGAATGGAATTGCTGGTAGAACCAGATCTCACTAACAATGCAAGGAATATTCAGAATACTAGTTCCTAATAATAAAAAAAAAACACGAGTTTTAAAACAGAGTAAAGTCATTTCCCCTTTGAAAAACCAATCTAAGCCTTCTTTAATGATCAGGCATATCATATGTTCCAAACCTGAAGCCATCAGATACAAAGTTCTGAAAAACAACCAGTAAAATTATTTCCAGAATGACAGTGGGAAGAGCTTCTTGAACCTATTCCCAAATGAAACTGATGAAAATTATTTAAAACATTTCGTCTCAGATATGGTGCTAAGTCCATATACCAAATGGAGAACTATCTATTCAAGAAAATCTATGAAAATTCAGTAAGAAAAGAGATATTTTGGAATTTGAATCAAGACCACTCTCTCTAGCCCTCTTCTTGGCTTAGTAAAAGGGAAATTCCCCTCCATATTGTTATAGTCAAGAACACAGAGTGCCCACTACCCCCAGCTCCTAATCCTGGGCTTTTTTCCCAGGCCTAACAAAACATAAGCAATTCTCATGCTGCCCCCAGCTACTTGTCACCAAGGCTACTTCTCAAGCAAGTATGAACAAGAGTTTGGGGACCTGCCTTCTTTTGCTTATCCCCCTCTAAAGGAATGAAGGTCTAGTTTGGGCACAGCATCCTGAGAATACTGGGGCTGCTATGGCCCTTGCTTTGGCTTGTAAGTTAGGGGTTCCATGACTGAAGAAGCAAACTGAGATGACCCCGGGGTCCTGAACCCCTCCACTGAGCACCCAGCTCCTAAAGTGGGGGTGTTAGAAATATGGCATTATGTCCCCTCCCAGCTCCAGATCCTGGTTTAAAGCTCTGCCTGATGGCGATAGAGTTGGAGAAATAAACTGTGCAACTGAGTGATCTCAAAATCAGTGGAAATAGAGATTAAAAGCAATAAAGAAGAGATTCAGCACCAATTACATGAAGCAAAAACTGACAAAAACAAACGGAAAATAGATGATTCAACAATAATAGTTGGAGAATTTGATATATCATTTTCAATAATGAATTGAACAATTAGGTAGGAAATATTAAGGAAACTGGAGTCTTGGGATGATACCATGAACTAATCTAGGTTTAATGATAGCTACAGAACGCTACCCATCAACCAGAATATATATTCTTCTCAACTGCATAGGGAACAGTCTCTAAGAGAGACCTCATGTCATATAAAATTAAAAACAATAACAAAAAATTGGAGAAACTTACAGATCTGTGGAAATGAAACAATACATTCCTAAAGCCAGTAGATCAAAGAAAAAATGTAAAGGAAACTCAGAAAATATTTTGAGATTGGGCCGGTGAGATGGCTCAGCGGCTTAAGCGCCTGCCCGGCAAGCGCGAGGGCCCGAGTTCAACTCCCGGAACCCACATACGAAAAAGGGGCCGGTGATATCGCTCAGTGGCACGGGTGCCTGCTGGCACGTGAGGTCCTGAGGTCGACCCCCCGGTACCCACAAAAAAAAAAAAAGAAAATATTTTGAGATAAATGAAGGTACAAACTTATTACAACTTATGAGATGCACCCAAGGAGGAAAATTTATAGTTGTAAATGCCTGCATTAAATAAAGAAAAATCTCAACTTAATAACCTAACTTTCTACCCTAAGACATTATAAAAAAGAAGAGCAAAGTAAGTCTACAAAAAACAGAAGGAAGAACATATTAAAGATTAGACTGGAAATTAATGAAGTGAGGAACAGGAAAACAACAGCAAAAAAGCAATAGAACCAAACACTAGTTATTTGAAAATATCAGCAAAATTGATAAATTTTATCTAGGTTGATCAAGAAAAAAGAAAGACAGCTCATTATCAGAGTCAGAAATGAAAAGGAGTGGAATGAAAAGGAAGGTCTCTACTAACCATAGAGAAATAAAAAAGGATTATGAAGGAATGCTAATACAGGATATGCCAATACATCAGACAAATTGGATGAAATGGGCAAATTCCTAGAAAGATTGAAATGACTGGAACCAATTCAAGAAGAATTAGACCATCTGAGTAGATCTATAACAAGAAGAGAGATTGAATTAAAAAGTAGAGACAAAGAAGCAAAAACTACCCACAAAGGTGGGCCCAGGCCTAGTTGGCTTCACTGTTGAATTCTACTAAAAATTTAAAGAATTATATCAACTCTCTACAAACTTCCAAAAAGAAGAGAGGGAAACACATCCCAGTCCTCTTTATAAGCCAGTGTCACCTTCATATAAAAGCCATATAGATCACATCACAGGAAAGGAAACCAAGAGGCCAAAATCTTTTATAAATATAAGTGTAAAATTCTCAACAAAATGTCAGCAAACTGAATCCAGCAACTTAAGACACTCAGGAAATCCAATATTATAGTCAAAACAAAGAAACTTTCTATTTTCTATGCAGTTCTCCCTCCCTCTCTGATTCACCAACACATTTCCCAAGTGAGAGGACCTCCTTGCAATATGCCTCATACCTGTAAAGCACGCACCTTGAGAAATCGGCTGCATAAGAAGAGCTAGTAGAGGGCTGGGGGTGCAGCTCAGTGGTAGAGCACTTGCCTAGCATGCACGAGGCCCTGAGTTCAATTCCCAGCTCAAAAAACAAAAACAAATAAACAAACAAAAAGAGCTAGTAGAAACAAAAATTTTCCTAAAACACATAGAGGAAATAGCAATTAGAATCTACATGTCATTTTCCACAATTGCCCTTGGCCTTAGAAAGTCATAGAGAAAGAACATAGATGGTGCAGAGATGAAGAAAATGAACAAAAGGAATTTTTTCTTGGTTTTTTGGTCTTGCAGGGGGGGAAGATATATTATTTCTTTCCTTTCATAGCTACATATGTTAAGTACTCTTAAGAATTTTCAAACATTCTATCAAGAACTCACAATTGTCCAGCCATAATTTGCAGATATTCCCAACTTTGGCTTGAAAGTAATTTCTCCTTGAAAATAGAAAAAGAGTAATACTTAGCTTTGATGGTAGTGTGGTATCACCCAGGATGTTTTGTCGGTTAAGTTACAGAATACCAGACGAACAGTAGCTGAGACAATAAAACAATTTATTGACCTAACCTAACAGGAAGTCTACAAGTAGGCAGAGAGTTCCTGAGCTAGCTCATCAGCTCAGCACCACTAAAATGTAAAGCCTTTCTACCTTTTCCATTATTCTTAACTTTTAGTGCTGTCTTCACACTCCCTGCCTCACTATCATAAAATTGAAGCCACATCTCTAGATGTTGAATCTGTGTTCAAGGAAGGAAGAAAGAAGAAGATATCACTAGGAAATGCTTTTCATCCTCTTGTATCTTTTATACAGAACAATTTCCCCAAAGACCCCCTAGGAGATTTATGCATATATGTTCATCGGAACTAGGGCTCATGGATGCCTCTAGAAACAAGTGAAGCTAGGAAGAAAGCTAATTAGTAAAAATGAAAGAGTGTCAAAACTGGCTTAAAACAACTGTGATCAAGTTATTGAGGCAGGAAAGGGGGCTTCTTTAACAAAATCGGGATTCCATCAGCAGGGATGGAGCTGAGTAAGGTTATGGGTGGGCTCCTGGCTGCATCAGTGTAATGCAGTGGTCTATTCCTGGGCCTCTTTGCTCATAGTCTATCCTATCTCATCCTCACAGCCTCCCAGGGAGTCAGGAAGGTTCGCTGTGTTACAGACAGGTAAAGGTGGACTAGGGTAGGTGGGTGGCTCAGATGCTCTACAGAGCTTTCTAAAATATGTTTCTCAGAATGAAAACTTCACTCTGTGGATAAAACTTTTTTGGAGAAATAGTATATTTAAGTATGTAGCACTTGTAGAGCACTTTTTAGAAGATAAAAAGTATCCAAGGAGCCTTAGATATACTATTTCCTTAATTAATCCATTTATAATGATGTGATTCCTGGTATGATTATCTTGGTTTTATAGATAAGTAATTCAAACTTTTAACATAGTTATATAATGTAGTGACAAACAGTTGGTAAGTGGTAGAATTAGGATTCAGATCCAGGGGGTTTCTTTCAAAAGTGTATGCTCTATCAAAAAGGGGTATAAATTTAAAAAGATTGCCCTGTCCCAAGATTTCTTAGTGCTTTTACTGTGCCAAATGTACTGGAGAAATAAAATGGACTAGAATCTCCAACAGAAGGACGTAAATCTATTCACCAGATGTGTAGCAGAACTTTCAAGGATGAAAAAAGTGGTACAGGAAATGAAACATTGACCTATGAATGAGAAAACATGGGTTCATTGTGCCATTCCCAACCAGCCAGCCCTTCGTCTTTGAGATAAGTCCTCCTTGCCTTTCAAAACATCAACGTTCTGATCCTGTGCATCTCCTCCAAGTAGCTTTTCTAGATTTCCCAGTCTGTTTTTGATGCCCCTCTTTTTGATTTCATGTTGCTCTATGCAGTGGCTTCTATCAGGGGGCAAGTTTGTTGCCTCCCCAGGGGACATTTGCCAAAGTATGGGGGCATTTTCAGTTGTCACAACTAGTATAGGGGCAGCATATTATTGGCTTTAATGAGTAGAGTCCAAGGATACTCTGAACACCCTATGATGCATAGGACAATGCATGAAATCATGGCTTCCTAGAATTTATTAGGTGCAAGAAAGTCTCAACAGTTCCCTTTGAGTGAAAGAAGTTAGTCATAGGATGTAGTAGTTGTATTTTGAGGGATCTACCTACCTCTTAGACCCCCATTGTTGAATACCATAGGATAATCAACCCATAGAAGGACTGTGGCAGCTATGTTTATATTATGATTCTGTTCCTTTGTCATAGTTATAAGAACAGAGGCAGACACTGATCCCAACTTCAGCCAATCATATTTACTCTACAGGGAACTTAGAATTATGTCGATGACTACTTGAACCTGAGGAGTATGGAACAGCCATCTTTGGTATAGCAGTGAACAAATCTGGTCAAAGGAGGAGGATGAATCATGTATTGCAGGTATAGCAGTAGGTACAGACACAAAGGATGTGGTACATTATGGATAGTAATCCTGGTTTCCAACAGTTTTGTACCTGCCAGCGCCACGGAGCCCAGGGTGACTCTCTTGCACTTTCTTGCCTAGGGTTCCATTCCTGCACCCCAAGAATAAAGTCCCCTTGTTTTATTTTTATCTGAGTGAGTTTCTGTCTATACAAAACCAGAGAGTCCTGATTAAGACACAAGTTGAAAAGCAATCCAATGTTCTTAACCTTTAATAAAAGGTTTTTCCTTCTCCCAAAAACATGAAAGTTTGAGGAGAAAAGAAATAGTGCCAGAGAGAATCAATGAAGTGGATATAGAAGGCATCTCCAGCATCCCACTTTCAGCATTCTACAAAGGATGGCTGGAAAGGCCATCCTATTTTTGGATGATTACCCAGAAAAGGTGACTAATGCCTAGGGGGGTGGCTTTGGACTCTAAACCATATAACATTGCAGAGCTGCAAGTCCTCCCCTAAATGAAAGGCATTAACAATCTACTTCAGTTTCAATACATAAAAAGAGGCTCATGGAGACAATTATTTGCTGAAGGGGCACATGACCTTGCTGGACTTGACATTTATTTTATCTTCCTTTAAAAACAGTTAAAATTGCAGAGTTGATATTTTGCACTTCTAATCTTTTACTTCTAGATGAGTACCACAAAGAAATAATAGTAATAAAAAAGATTAAATCTAGCTGTGGACTTGGAATAGACTTTGGAATTGTTTTTCTCCAAAGAAAAATAAATAGAAGACTCTGGCTGTACAGCAGTTTCAGGGATCTGGCCACACAAAGGGGGAGAGCTCCTGTTCACCTCTGGTTGTGACCGCCTGAGGACACACAGGAAACCACAGCTACAGTTGCTGGTATAAACCCAGCTGTCTTCAAATTCAAGTTTTATGCCTGGTTCCAAGTTTGGCTTGAGAACACATCCTATCAGTGATGTGTTGGCTAGTGCAAGGCTGACCATTTCCCTGAAGTGGGTCTACCCTCTGCTTGTTCCTTGACCTCCTCCCACAAATCCAGGATAGTTTTGTAGAGAAATAACTGCTACATTTCCTCACCTACTTTGTCCTTGATTTACCCAGTATGAAAGCCAAGTAACATTTGCAGGATGGATTAATACCCTCGAACATTGTGGCTGTTCTCTTCCTTGGCAGATTTCATATTTGCAAGAGCTTCTTGACACTCTTGTCAACATCAACCATTTGTTCTTTTGCTTTACCCATCATAGACACACTTGCTACTTTATCTCCCCTTTCTCAGCCTAATTACCATTGTTTCCAGATCTCAAAATAATTTTCCCTAGTCTGTCTTCCTTGGTGATCCCCAGCTCTTGGTGCTGATGAATTATAATTTGTTTAAAGTGCTGTTTTGTTACATCCTTTATTTTAGGTTATAAACTTTCACTGATGCAGCATGTGGTGTTGAGTGAGCCTATAAAATCAGATGTTTAAGGAGCAGAAAGCAAAGACTTTTGGAGACATTCTGCTTTTAAACCTCTGGTGTTGGGATTAAGTGGAATAAAGTGTAAAATATTAAAATATAAGCTTGGTAGTCAAGCAATAACCTCAGATGCAGAAAAGTTTCTAGCTGCATGAAAGAATTTTGTACAGTGATTTTAAAAAGAGTAAGAAAAAAGTAAGAAAATTTCTTGGATGTAAGGCCAATAATCAGCATCAAGATTTCTTTGACTCTGGGGACCAGTCCCATGTAGCTCACTCGCATTTTTTTCCTTTCAGAATCATGTACTAGAATTTGGAAAATCAGCAGGGGGAGGGCAGTGCAGGGAGCCTGTAAATTTAATGGGACTGTGGAGACCACTTTGAAATATTGAACATCTCCATGGGAACAAATATAATAGCTTCCACCTGATGTCATAGTCCCTTGTTTTCTTTAAGGATCCAAGTGTGTAGGCGAGTTTTCTTGACATAGAATGTGACTGGGGCCTTCAGGATGCTGAGGGATGTCACTCACAGGTCACAGTCAGCTCGCTGCTCTGGGACTCTTCCCTGAGCTGTGCTTTGATTGCTGTGTTCTTTCTCTGAAGCCATGGCCATTGCAGCCTGGCCGTGACTCAAGCAGATGGCTCACTGTGACAAGCTTCTTCTGATTGGCAATAAAAATACCAGAAGCCACACTGTATTGTGTACAAATACGTGAGGCTATTGCTGATTCCTTTGTATCTCTGGATTCTATTTTGAGAGCGGGTTGCTCTTTTCTATGCAGAGCACTCACAGAATGAGCAATCATGCCAGGTGTGCCTTTGAAGCATCTCCTGCAGTTTGTTCAAGTCTGGATTTTTTAATCAGTCTTCAAAACCCGCACCCTTACACTCCGAGGTTTCTGATAGACTGCCCATGGGTTGGGGTGGGGAAGAGAATTTCAATCTCCTTTGTAAAAAGTCATCAGAGGCACTCCCAAATTGAAAGACTAACTTAAATTGTGTTGGCTTTCTGTTCCCTTAAGAGGTGTTGCTAATGAACCAAAGAAAGAAAAAGGAAGAAAATGTAGAATTGGGAATAAGGATGGGAGCGAGGGCAGAATCGAAAGGCTGAGTATTCCATTCCCTGGGTAATGAGTCCAAGAATAGTAGAGATGAGGCAGTCCCCGTGGTTGCTTTGCTTAGTTTCTTGCAGTGGTTCTCAAACCTTTGAACATCGGAATCACTTGCAGAATGTTTTACAAAACTGCAGCTTCCCAGGCTCCACCCTCAGAAGTTCTAAAATTGAGTACTTATAGGCTGTTACCAGGGAATCTGCATTGCAAATAAGGATCTCAGTGATTCTAACTCACAACTACTGCATTAAAATGCAGTATTTGAAGTTTAAAAGTCATGAGCCCAAGCCGGGGATGGTGGTGCAGCACTCTGTGAGGCTGAGGCAGAAAGATCACAAGTTCAAGCTCAGCCTGGGTAATTTAGCCATTTAACAAAACCCTGTCTCAAAACTTTTTTCAAAATGTGGGGAAGTGGGGCCGGTGAGATAGCTCAGAGGCATAAGTGCTTGCCGGGCAAGCGCAAGGTCCTGAGTTCGACTCCCAGTACCCACATACGAAAAAGGGCCGGTGATATCACTCAGTGGCACAGGCGCCTACTGGTGCACGAGGTCCTGAGTTCGACCCCTGGTACCCACAAAAAAAAAATGTGGGGAAGTGGGGGCAGGCTGGGGATGTAGTTCAGTGTGAAGGCCCTGAGTTCAGTTCCCAGTACCACAAAAAAAAAGTCACTGAGGACAATTGCAATCCAAGTCAGCTAATGGCCAATCCAGTCTTCTATCTGCCAAACACGAGCATTTTTTAAAATGGGGTAAAAAGCAGGAAACGAAGAAAAAGAGTAACAAGTGAGGGCCAGTGAGATGGCTCAGTGGCTTAAGCGCCTGCCTAGCAAGCGCGAGGGCCCGAGTTCAACTCCCGGAACCCACATACGAAAAAGGGCCGGTGATATCGCTCAGCAGCACGGGCGCCTGCTGGTGTGCGAGGTCCTGAGGTTGACCCCCAGTACCTACCAAAAAAAAAAAAAAAAAAAGAATAACAAGTGAGTGGTTGCAATGTCCAGTTGTATCTAGATGTCTCCCCAAAGGCTCATGTGTTCATAAGTGGGGCTTTTCAGACGTGGCTGGATCTAGGGTATATGATACTAAGATTAAGGGTGTATTATAACTAAATGGGTTTAGCGTAGTTCTGCATGTGGGTAACGGAAGCCCCACCCTGGGTGCGGGTAGGACCAATCAATGTGCTTATAGCCTGGATAGAATACAAAGGGAAAGAGGGGAGACAGGCTTGTTCCTTGCTGCTGCTTTGCTACCTCCTGCCTGCTCTTCCATGGACTGTTTCTCCTCTGCCATTCCCCTCTGCCATGCCACTTTGCCTAGAGCTAGCTGCCTATGGACTGAAACCTCTACAAACTGGTGAGCTGAAATAAACCTTTCCTTTAGCTTGTGGTTCTCAGGTATTAGCAATGAAATTAGCAATGAAAGAGTAACTAAGACAACTTGTCATTTATTAGCAATGTGACCCTGGACAAATGTCAATAGAAGGTTCCATCCTTCATTTGTAGAATGGGAGCTAGAGTTCATGCTGTCCTTACCTCACTGGGTCATGAGGATCCAATGAGAAATAGTTTCTTAAGACATTACATGTTAGAAGACACAACATTTTTATTGAGAGATAGTATTTTCCCCTGCAGTTTAATGATGGCATACTCATATTTGGAAGTCCCAGACCCAAGTACTGTCATCCAAGAAACTACAGAAAGTCTGCTGTATTGGAAAGAATAATGCCAAAATGGTGAGCATGAGCAAGAAGGCAGTGTGGTTTCCAGAACTACCAGCTACATATGTGCAACAGGAACACACTGGAGCCTCTTCCTGAACTACCATCTCTGCAGGAGTGGGTGGGAACCACCATTATAATGATGTCAGAGACCCTTCTTAACATAGTCAAAGTGGAGACATCATTGGACGTGGTAGTAACAGAGGTTAGGGCCTAAGGGTTGAATGTGACCTCAGAGGCCTCTTTGGTACTTCTGTAGGCCCTGAACAAAGCATGTTGGTACCTGATTCCCTTTCCTCCCCTGTCATTCTCCTTCATCCAGTCTGCTCTTTTTACCCAACTTCCCTGCCGATCCAACTACACACCTCTGAAGCCTTGAGCACTGCTGACCTCCATCAAAATTCATTCCCTTCCTGCCAGTCTTCAAACTACTTTTCCCCAAGTGAAATTCACAGGAAGGTGTCTGGTACACATTCAGGCATTCTCAACCCTCAGCTTTTGTCTTTAAGCAGATATGTTATGGCTTTTATCTATTCCTAGATAATTCCAATAGAGAAATGACAGTAATCTGCACCAAGCCAGTGAGGAAGATACTTTACAACAATGACCCTCATCCCAGCCTGTGTAGCATCACAAGCCAGGCTAGCAGGTCTTTGTCCCTGACTCCCTGATTCCAAATGGGTGATGTCTGGATTTTGCTTTGGGGCCAGTGGAGAGGCAGAACATCATGGCAGGAGCACATGGTAGAGCAGAACTGTTTATCTCATAATGGCTGGGAAGCAGAGAGAGAGAGAGCAAGAGAGAAAGGGATAGGGAGAGAAGAGAGAGGCTGGGGTCCCAATATCTCCCTCAGGGACACGTACCAATAACCTAACTTCTTTACACTAAACTCCACCACCTAAAGGCTCCACTCCCTCAATAGGGTCAGAGTGGGGATCAAGCCTTCAACACATGGGCATTCAAGGGACATTCAAGAGCCCAACTACAGCCCTTCCCTCCTCTACTTTCCAAAACAAGGCAGTAGAGAATTCACTTCTTCATATGCAAGGTATCTTGGATTTTTATTATTTTATTACCCAGTTCCAGAGAGTTTCTAACTTGGCTCTGATCTGAGATAGCAACTGTAGATATCCTAATGTCTCCAATGCATTTTCTAGGGAGTTGGCAGCCTCCCTATGTGTGGGGCCTGGCTCAGGGAGCCCTGGGTTTTTTTTTTTTCTTTTTACTAATATTTGGTGTGAAATTGAACTCATAATATCAGAATCCTCACTCCATGAGGACTGTGTTTTGATGATGGGAGTATGTCTCTACCCAACATAAAGAATTATTTTATCTTGGTTTGAAAGATGGCTTTTTGACCTTATCTTTGACAAAGGTGCCACACACATTCACTGAAAGAAAGACAGACTCTTTAATAAATGGTGCTGGAAAAACTGGCTCTGCACATGCCACAGATTAAAATTGAACCCATATCTTTCACCATGCACTAAACTTAATTCAAAATGGATCAAAGATCTAAATATTAAAACAGAAACATTAAATCTGCTGGAAGATAGAATAGGTAAAACTTTTGAAGACATTGGTGTAGGCAAAGACTTTAAGAATAAAATCCCAATGGCACAGGAACTATCACAAAGAATCAACAACTGGGATCTCAACTTATTAAAAAGCTTTTGCACAGCAAGAGAAACCACCAACAGAGTGAAGAGACAACCCACAATGTGGGAAAAAATGTTTACCAGCTGTTCCTCAGACAAAGGATTGCAATAGAGAACATATAAAGAACTCAAAAAAAATCAGACCATCCAAATTTAAAGACCCAATCCAAAAATGGGCATCTGAGATGAATACGCACTTCTCAGATGAAGAAATACAAACAGCAAAGAAATACATGAAAAAATGTTGAACATCACTGGTCACTCAAGAGATGCAAATTAAAGCAACACTGAGATTCCATCTCACTCCAGAAAGAATGCTATCATCAAAAAATCAACCGATAACAAATGCTACAGGGGCTGTGGGGAAAAAAGGAACCCTTCTCCACTATTTGTGGGAGGGTAGACTTGTACAACCACTGTGGATATCAGTATGGAGATTCCTGAAAAAACTAGGATTAGAGGTAATATTCTATCCAGCTATTCCTCTTTTAGGTATTTTCCCAAAAGAATAAAATACATCATACCACAACAATATATGTGCACCCATGTTTTTAGAAGAACGATTTATAATAGCTAAATATTGGAAACAACCTAAATGCCCATCATTGGAGGAATGGATTAAAAAATGTGGTATTTTTATACAATGGAGTACTACTCAGCCATAAAGAAAGATGAACTGGAGACTTTTATAGGTAAATGGATGCAACTCAAGACCATACTCATAAGTGAAATAAACCGGACACACATGTGTAAACATTGTATTGTCTCCCTAGTGTGAGAAGCTGAAAGAGTAAATAAGATCCAAAATGTACAATAGCTATTGTAAAACAGGAAGAAACTGTTCAAAAGGAAAGAGAAACTGGGATGGGGGAGTGGAGAAAAGAAGGAAGGGGAAAAAATATATATATACATATAAAAGATAGTTAAGATAGATATACTACTAATTTCTCTTAGTTCATTGAAAAGAAAGGTTTGTGCTAATACTGTTTGGACAATTGAATGCAGATATCTTGTATTCTGAGTAACTAATTTAAAGACAACAATATGCAATGTATTAATCATTGTTACCCTCCTTATCTTGTTTTGAATTTTTGTTCTATTTTTTCTCATTAAAATAAAAATTAAAAAAAGAAAGAAAGATGGCTTTTAAAAACTTTCTGTAATTTGAGAGGAAAAGAAACATGAACTATAGGTTAAGAAGATAAATATGAAAGGTACGCTTAAAAAAATGACTAATTTAATGGTCTCCAGGAAGGTGGGGAGATGACCAGCATTTCAGCCAGGGAGACATCTAAGTCAAGCAGCTAAGAGTGAGAGAACAGAGGAACTAAGCAAAACTGAGATAGAATTAAAAAATAACAAATGCTGGTGAGGCTGTGGTGAAAAAGAAACCCTCCTACATTGTTGGTGAGAATGTAAACTAGTATAACCATTATGGAAATAAGTATGGGGATTTCTGAAAAAACTAAAATTAGAAATTCCCTATGACCCAGCTATCACCCTTCTAGGTATCTTCCCCAAAGATCATAAGACATAATATTAGAGTAATACATGCATACCAATGTTTATAGCAGCATAATTCATGACAGCTAAATCCTGGAAACAGCCTGTATACCCATCAACAGATGAGTGAATAAAGAAAATGTAGTATCTATATACAATGGAATACTACTTGGCTGTAAAAAAAGGACAAACTTGAGACATTTGTAGGGAAATGAATGCACCTGGAAAAGATAATGTTGAGTGAAATTAACTGGGCACACAGGCTAAATAGTGTATGGTATCTCTCAGTTGAGTAAAGTGAAGACAAACAGAGAGATCAATAGAGGATGGATAGAAGGAGACAAGGGGATGGATCTCCTGCAGATGGGAAGGGGTACAAGAGACCAAGGGTGAGAGAGGAGGGGAGGGAAAGGGAAAATAAGTAGAATAAAGATATGCCATGAACAGGGCCCTAATAATCTCAATGAACGTAAACATTATATGCCACAAGCATGAGCTAAGATTAATAATATCAATAAGAATTAAAGTGGGGAAAGAGGAATTAGAGGGGAAGAGAGGGAGAGGAAAAAGGAGGGGGAAGGGGATTACAAAAAAAGCAAAATTATTATGTACATGTACCCATTCCCCAAGATGCTTGTAAAATGGATATACTGCAAACATGCACCAGTTTAAAAAACCTGAGATAAGCTGGAACATGGTTACTAGTTTGTGATATGTCACACCTCAGGGAAACATTTGCAGTAAAAAATATTGCATCTCATCAACATCCAGAACAGAGATCAACAAATGACCCATTTCTGTAAATAAAGTTTTATTGGACCAGCACCACACTCACAAAGACTGCATATCTTACAAAGTCAAAGATATTTGCTCTCTAGCCCGGTACAGACAAAAAGTTTGCTGACACCTAGTCTAGAATGCTGGACCCGATAGGACACTACGGGACTCCTCAGCAACAGAATGCTTTTTTGTGAAAAATATTTTAAATGTGGAAGCCCATGAAAAAGATAAGAACAGGAGGAAAAAGATGGCGGATGAGTAAGAAGCAGGCAGCGAAACTCTCTCTAAAAGTTAGCATTGGAACACTGGAATATAGCGACCGGGAAAGCGCAGGAGTGGGGGGAGATGCCTCCCCAGAACCCAGAAAAGTTCTGAAGCGCAATCTGGGACCCCCGGCACCAGTGAAGGGTGATTTCCAACAAAGAAGAAGGAGCAGACCGCGTGCGTACACCTTCTACCATCGCAGGAATCGCAGCGCGACAGAAGCTCAATTCTACGGACACATGGTGACAGCTGGCACCCAGGGAGCCCCCACGGAGGATCCTGAGACAGTGGCGAGGCGGGGGAGCGGTGGAGAACTGTGCTGGCCGGCGGTGAGTGTCTCTCAGCCACAGCTGCCCCGCGCCAGAGAGCGACCAGCCGGGTGCCATTGTGGGGGGTGTGGCGAAACTCAGAGTGGCGCGAAAGAAAAACAGCGCTGGACACTCGTGCTACGGACAGGGCAGCGCGGGGCCTCTCAGGCCCACGAAAGTGTGCTGAGGTCAGCAGGGGAATGAGACTGGTCTCTCAGCCACACCTGTCCCACGCCAGAGAGTGACTGGCCCGGCGCCATTGTGGGGGGTGTGGTGAAAAATCAGAGCGGCAGGAAACCAGTGCAGGGAACCCGCGCTCCCGGACAGCGCGCTGCGCCTCTCAGGCCCAGGGATAGTGAAAGGGCACTGAGAGCGGCACGCGAGCTAGACTGGTCTCTGCCTGAAAGTACGGGCCTCTGCTCACTGCCCGCCAGAGGGCCGCTCCTGGCTTACTGGGACCGACCTGCACGGAACAGGACTCTGTCACCACACGGTGCCTGCCTACAGCAGAGTCAACACCTGGAACTAATTCTTTTTATTTATTTAATTATTTTTACTTTTATTTTTATTTTTTTCTCACTCATTTGTTTTTTGTTCTGGCGAAGGGTTTTTTTTTTTTTTTTTGGTGGGGTTTTATTTTTGTTTTGTCTGTTTTATTGTTTTTATCTTCGTTTTTGTTTCTGTATGTGTATTTGCTCTTTCCTTCATTATTCTCTCTGGTTTTTTATATGAGTGTAAACAGCGCCTCTAACTTCTTTGTGATTGTGGTCGTGATCTGTTCTTCCTTTTATCCCTTCCTTCTCTTTTTACCACCAGTCCTCTGCACCAGTGTCCCAATTTTAGTGGGATCCCTCTTGGTCCTCTAACCTTACATCTAATTCCTTCCTATTCTCCCAACACTCTATTTCCTCCTTAACTCATTTTAAATTTAAACTCCTGAGGGAAAAATTGACATACATAGGACTTGTATACTGCATATAATTTTTCTGGTGTGTTTTAGATTTTGTTATATAACCGCAACTCTATACAGCTAAAAGTGGTAAATAACTGGTTAGCTCAGTCTGTCATTTTCTAGGCTGTGTTTGATGCTTTAGTTAACATTATAGCCAAATGTGAAATAATTGTTCTAAACATCTTTTCTTCCTGATATTTCATGATTGACATTGACAAAGGGACACAGAAAATACAGAGGCACAGTACCAAAGAATCAAGGACTGGGCCAGACAGGTAGCAACTTCACATACCCAATGAATTGAAGAGGTAGGATCTGGCAGAAAGCTCAAAACCCAAAAGCAAGCTCCACTTGGAAGAAACTGCAGAGAAGTAGTTAGTCATCTTCTAAAGATCTTAAACACTAGCAATAAAGTAACCTACCATAGGTAATTTGCAAACATCACCCCAGGAATTAAAGAAAGAAAAAATGAGACAACACTTAAACAAGATGCAACCCCACACATCCAATTCACCAAAGGCAAACCTAGGGGGCAACGAGGTGGGACAATCCGAAAGCCACCCACCTGGCCTATCTGAAGTGGTAACAACAAAGCAACTGAATGAGGCTCTGGAAAAAAATTAAAACAGAAATAATCTCACAGATAACTGCAGAGATAATGTCCACAATGAAGACCATGCTTAAGGACACTATAGCTGATACAGACAAAAAAATAGATGAGCTTAAGAAAACTATAGAAACCATGAATGCTCAGCATAGGAAAGAAATGGAATCCATAAGGCAGATTCAAGCAGATATCCAAGAGAACAAAAATTCCATTGAAAGTATTTGTAGCAGATTAAGCCAATGCGAGGACAGGATCTCAGATATAGAAGACAGGCTTGCAATTAGTGATCATGAAAAGGAAGAATTCTTAAAAACAGCAAGGGACCATGAAAAATCAATTCAGCAGCTGCTAGATGACTCAAAGATAAACAACTTAAGAATAATTGGAATAAATGAAAAAGCAAGAGATAGCATCAATGACATTAAAACCTTGTTCAAAGACATAATTAGGGAGAACTTTCCTGGAAGAGAAAAGGAATTTGATGCCCCTATAAGTGAAGCTTTTAGAACACCAACTAGACATGATCAAAAAAAAAAACTTCAGCCAGACATATTATAGTCAAGATCCCAGAAATTCAACAGAAGGGCAGAATCTTAAAAGCTGTTAGGGAGAAGAGACAAATCACCTATAAAGGAAAACCCATCAGAATCACAGCTGACTTTTCAGCACAAACCCTCAATTCAAGAAGAGCTTAGAATGACATATTTCAAGCTCTAAAGGAAAATAATTTTCAACCCAGATTGATGTACCCTGCAAAACTATCTTTCAAAATTGATGGAGAAATAAAATACTTTCATGACAAAGAACATCTGAGAAAATTTATGACCACCAAACCAGCACTCCAAAATGTTCTGAAGGACATTCTGGAAAGAGATAGGAACCCCAACAGAAGGAATCCACCAGGCAGGGCAGATAATTAAATAGCAGGAAAGGGGAAAAAACAAAGAGTGGGAACCAACAACTGGAAAATATCATGACAAGTATAAGTCAATACATATCAGTTTTAACCATCAATGTTAACGGTCTCAATTCACCAATCAAAAGGCACAGACTGGCGAAATGGATCAAGAAGCAAGATCCAACAATATGCTGTATACAAGAAACACATTTAATTCAGAAAGAAATTCATAGACTGAAAGTCAAAGGATGGAAAACAATACTCCATGCCACAGGAACCCAGAAAAAAGCAGGGGTAGCTATTCTTTTTGCAGACAAAGTGAACTTCAAGCCAAGAAGGATTCAGAGAGATAAAGACGGTCATTACATCCTTGTAAAGGGAACAATCCAAGAGGAAGAGATAACGATCATAAATATATATGCGTCAAATACCAATGCACCCAGCTATATAAAACAAGTACTAAAGGACATGAAAAATCAAATAAGCACTAATACAATTATATTGGGAGATCTCAATACTCCACTGTCACAAAAAGACAGATCAACTGGACAGAAAATCAATAATGAAATAGTAGAACTGAACCAAACTTTTGAACAAATGGACTTAGTAGATGTCTACAGAGTGTTCCATCCCACAACATCAGAATACACATTTTTCTCAGCTGCACATGGGACGTTCTCCAAAATAGACCACATACTAGCTCATAAAACCTGCTTAAGTAAATGCAAAGGAATTGAAATTATCCCATGCATATTATCAGACCATAGTGCAATGAAATTGGAAATCAATGGCAAAAGATCTCACAAAAACTCCATAAACACATGGAAATTAAACAGCACCCTCCTGAACAACCAATGGGTCACAGATGAAATTAAAGAAGAAATTAGTCACTTTCTACAACTGAATGATAATGACAGTACAACATACTGGAACTTATGGGATACAATGAAAGCAGTCCTAAGAGGGAAATTTATAGCATTAAATACTTATATCAGGAAAATAGAGCAAGTGCAAATAAACAACTTAAGGGTGAACCTCGAGCTTCTAGAAAAAGAAGAGCAGGTTAAGCCAAAAGCCCATACAAGGGAGGAAATTATAAAGATCAGAGCAGAAATTAACGTATTGGAGAATAAAAAAACAATACAAAGAATCAATGAAGCAAAAAGTTGGTTCTTTGAAAGAATAAATAAGATTGACAAACCCTTATCCAACCTTATTAAAAAAAGAAAAGAAAAGACTCAAATCCATGCAATTGAAAATGAAAAGGGTGATATCACGACAGACCCTGCAGAAATCCAGAAGATCATCTATACCTATTTTGAAAATTTATATTCTACTAAGATGGAAAATGCAGAAGAAATGGACATATTCCTAGATTCGTATGAATTACCAAAGCTGAATCAAGAAGATTCGGGCCGGTGAGATGGCTCAGCGGCTTAAGCGCCTGCCCGGCAAGCGCAAGGGCCCAAGTTCGACTCCCGGATCCCACATACGAAAAAGGGGCCGGTGATATTGCTCAGCGGCACGGGCGCCTGCTGGCGCGCGAGGTCCTGAGGTCGACCCCCCGGTACCCACAAAAAAAAAAAAGAAGATTTAAAAATCCTAAATAAACCAATATCAACCAATGAAATTGAAGATGTAATTAAAAACCTCCCAACAAAGAAAAGCCCAGGCCCTGATGGATTCACTGCCGAATTCTACAAGAAATTTAGAGAAGAGCTAACGCCCCTACTTCTCAAACTTTTCAATGAAATTGAAAGGGAAGCAATACTCCCAAATTCATTCCTGAAAGCAAGCATTACCCTGATACCAAAACCAGAGAAGGACCCAACTAAGAAAGAGAACTACAGGCCAATCTCCCTAATGAACATAGATGCAAAAATCCTTAATAAGATACTGACAAACAGAATCCAACAAATCATCAAGAAGATTATACACCATGACCAAGTTGGATTCATCCCAGGGATGCAGGGATGGTTCAACATACGTAAATCAATAAATGTAATACACCATATTAACAGAACCAAAGACAAAAATCACATGATCATCTCAATAGATGCAGAAAAAGCTTTTGACAAAGTCCAGCACCTTTTCATGATAAAAACCCTACAGAAAATTGGAATAGGAGGAGCCTCAAGATGGCGGATGAGTAAGAAGCAGGCAACGAAACTCTCTCTAAAAGTTACCATTGGAACACGAGAAAATAGCGACCCGGAAAGCGCAGGAGGGGGGGAGATGCCTCCCCGAAACCCAGAGAAGTTCTGAAGCGCAATCTGGGACCCCCAGCACCAGTGACGGCTGACTTCTAACAAAGAAGAAGGAAAGAAGGAGCAGACCGCGCGCGTGCACCTTCTAATATCCCGGGAGTTGGAGCGCCGGCGGAGGCTCAATTCTACGGACACACGGTGGCAGCTGGCGCCCAGGGAGCCCCCACGGAGGATCCTGAGACAGCGGCGGGGCAGGGGAGCGGCGGAGAACGGCGCTGACCGGCGGTGAGTGTCTCTCAGCCACAGCTGCCCCGCGCCAGAGAGTGACCGGCCGGGCGCCATGGTGGGGGGTGTGGCGAAACTCAGAGCGGCTCGGAAACTGCTCTGGGAACTTGTGCTCCGGACAGGGCAGCACAGGGCCTCTCAATTGAGCCCACGAAAGTGTGCTGAGGTCAGCAGGCGAACGAGACTGGACTCTCAGCCACACCTGTCCCGCGCCAGAGAGCGACTGGCCCGGCGCCATTGTGGGGGGCGTGGCAAAAAACCAGAGTGGCGGGAACCAGTGCAGGGAATCCGCGCTCGGACAGCGCGCTGAGCCTCTCAGGCCCAGGGACCGTGAAAGGGCGCTGAGAGCAGAGGCGAGCTAGACTGGTCTCTACCTGAAAGTACGCGCCTCTGCTCACCGCCCGCCAGAGGGCGCTCCTGGCTTACTGGGACGGACCTGCACAGAACAGGTAGCTGCCTACAACAAAGTCAACACCTGGAACTGATTCTTTTTAAATTTTTTTTTTTCTTATTTTTATTTTTTTTTTATTATTATTATTTTTTCTTCTCACTGATTTGTTTTTTGTTCTGGCGAAGGGTTTTTTGTTTTTGTTTTTGTTTTGTTTAGTTTTGTTTTTTGGTGGGTTTTATTTTTGATCTGTCTGTTTTATTGCTTTTATCTTCGTTATTGTTTCTGTATGTGTATTTGCTCTTTCCTTCATTATTCTCTCTGGTTTTTTATATGAGTGTAAACAGCGCCTCTAACTTCTTTGTGATTGTGGTCGTGATCTGTTCTTCCTTTTATCACTTCCTTCTCTTTTTACCACCTGTTCTCTGCACCAGTGTCCCAATTTTAGTGGGATCCCTCTTGGTCCTCTAACCTTACATCTAATTCCTTCCTCTTCTCCCAATACTCTATTTCCTCCTTAACTCATTTTAAATTTAAACTCCTTAGGGAAAAATTGACATACATAGGACTTGTATACTGCATATAATTTTTCTGGTGTGTTTTAGATTTTGTTATATAACCGCAACTCTATACAGCTAAAAGTGGTAAATAACTGGTTAGCTCAGTCTGTCATTTTCTAGGCTGTGTTTGATGCTTTAGTTAACATTATAGCCAAATGTGAAATAATTGTTCTAAACATCTTTCCTTCCTGATATTTCATGATTGAGATTGACTAAGGGACACAGAAAATACAGTGGCACAGTACCAAAGAATCAAGGACTGGGCCAAACAGGTAGCAACTTCGCATACCCAACGAATTGAAGAGGTAGGATCTGGCAGAAAGCTCAAAACCTAAAAGCAAGCTCCACTTGGAAGATACTGCAGAGAAGTAGTCATCTTCTAAAGATCTTAAACACTAGCAATAAAGTAACCTACTATAGGTAATTTGCAAACATCACCCCAGGAATTAAAGAAAGAAAACATGAGACGTCACTTAAACAAGATGCAACCCCACACATCCAATTCACCAAAGGCAAACCTAGGGAGCAACGAGGTGGGACAATCCAAAAGCCACCCACCTGGCCTATCTGAAGTGGTAACAACAAAGCAACTGAATGAGGTTCTGGAAAAAAAACAGAAATAATCTCACAGATAACTGCAGAGATAATGTCTACAACGAAGACCATGCTTAAGGACACTATAGCTGATACAGACAAAAAAATAGATGAACTTAAGAAAACTATAGAAACCAAGAATGCTCAGCATAGGAAAGAATTGGAATCCATAAGGCAGATTCAAACAGATATCCAAGAGATAAAAAATTCCATTGAAAGTATTTGTAGCAGAATAAGCCAATGCGAGGACAGGATCTCAGATATAGAAGACAGGCTTGCAATTAGTGATCATGAAATGGAAAAATTCTCAAAAATAGCAAGGGACCATGAAAAATCAATTCAGCAGCTGCTAGATGACTCAAAGATAAACAACTTAAGAATAATTGGAATAAATGAAAAAGCAGGAGATAACATCAACGACATTAAAACCTTGTTCAAAGACATAATCAGGGAGAACTTTCCTGGAAGAGAAAAGGAATTTGACACCTCTATAAGTGAAGCTTTCAGAACACCAACTAGACATGATCAAAAAAAAAACTTCAGCCAGACATATTATAGTCAAGATCCCAGAAATTCAACAGAAGGGCAGAATCTTAAAAGCTGTTAGGGAGAAGAGACAAATCACCTATGAAGGAAAACCCATCAGAATCACAGCTGACTTTTCAGCACAAACCCTCAATTCAAGAAGAGCTTGGAATGATGTATTGCAAGCTCTAAAGGAAAATAATTTTCAGCCCAGATTGATGTACCCTGCAAAACTATCTTTCAAAATTGATGGAGAAATAAAATACTTTCATGACAAAGAACATCTGAGAAAATTTATGACCACCAAACCAGCACTCCAAAACGTTCTGAAGGACATTCTAGAAAGAGATAGGAACCCCAACAGAAGGAATCCACCAGGCAGGGCAAATATTTAAATAGCCGGAAAGCGGAAAAACAAAGAGTGGGAACCAACAACAGGAAAATATCATGACAAGTCAATACATATCAGTTTTAACCATCAATGTTAACGGTCTCAATTCACCAATCAAAAGGCACAGACTAGCGAAATGGATCAAGAAGCAAGATCCAACAATATGCTGTATACAAGAAACACATTTAATTCAGAAAGAAATTCATAGACTGAAAGTCAAAGGATGGAAAACAATACTCCATGCCACAGGAACCCAGAAAAAAGCAGGGGTAGCTATTCTTTTTGCAGACAAAGTGAACTTCAAGCCAAGAAGGATTCAGAGAGATAAAGACGGTCATTACATCCTTGTAAAGGGAACAATCCAAGAGGAAGAGATAACGATCATAAATATATATGCGTCAAATACCAATGCACCCAGCTATATAAAACAAGTACTAAAGGACATGAAAAATCAAATAAGCACTAATACAATTATATTGGGAGATCTCAATACTCCACTGTCACAAAAAGATAGATCAACTGGACAGAAAATCAATAATGAAATAGTAGAACTGAACCAAACTTTTGAACAAATGGACTTAGTAGATGTCTACAGAGTGTTCCACCCCACAACATCAGAATACACATTCTTCTCAGCTGCACATGGGACGTTCTCCAAAATAGACCACATACTAGCTCATAAAACCTGCTTAAGTAAATGCAAAGGAATTGAAATTATCCCATGCATATTATCAGACCATAGTGCAATGAAATTGGAAATCAATGGCAAAAGATCCCACAAAAACTCCCTAAACACATGGAAATTAAACAGCATCCTCCTGAACAACCAATGGGTCACAGATGAAATTAAAGAAGAAATTAGTCACTTTCTACAACTGAATGATAATGACAGTACAACATACCGGAACTTATGGGATACAATGAAAGCAGTCCTAAGAGGGAAATTTATAGCATTAAACACTTATATCAGGAAAATAGAACAAGTGCAAATAAACAACTTAAGGGTGAACCTCGAGCTTCTAGAAAAAGAAGAGCAGGTTAAGCCAAAAGCCCGTACAAGGGAGGAAATTATAAATATCAGAGCAGAAATTAACGTATTGGAGAATAAAAAAACAATACAAAGAATCAATGAAGCAAAAAGTTGGTTCTTTGAAAGAATAAATAAGATTGACAAACCCTTATCCAACCTTATTAAAAAAAGAAAAGAAAAGACTCAAATCCATGCAATTGAAAATGAGAAGGGTGATATCACGACGGACCCTGCAGAAATCCAGAAGATCATCTATACCTATTTTGAAAATTTATATTCTACTAAGATGGAAAATGCAGAAGAAATGGACAGATTCCTAGATTCGTATGAATTACCAAAGCTGAATCAAGAAGATTTAAAAATCCTAAATAAACCAATATCAGCCAGTGAAATTGAAGATGTAATTAAAAACCTCCCAACAAAGAAAAGCCCAGGCCCTGATGGATTCACTGCCGAATTCTACAAGAAATTTAGAGAAGAGCTAACGCCCCTACTTCTCAAACTTTTCAATGAAATTGAAAGGGAAGCAATACTCCCAAATTCATTCCTGGAAGCAAGCATTACCCTGATACCAAAACCAGAGAAGGACCCAACTAAGAAAGAGAACTACAGGCCAATCTCCCTAATGAACATAGATGCAAAAATCCTTAATAAGATACTGGCAAACAGAATCCAACAAATCATCAAGAAGATTATACACCATGACCAAGTTGGATTCATCCCAGGGATGCAGGGATGGTTCAACATACGTAAATCAATAAATGTAATACAGCATATTAACAGAACCAAAGACAAAAATCACATGATCATCTCAATAGATGCAGAAAAAGCTTTTGACAAAGTCCAGCACCTTTTCATGATAAAGACCCTACAGAAAATTGGAATAGAGGGTCTTTATCTCAATCTGGTAAAAGCTATCTATGACAAACCAACAGCCAATATCATACTAAATGGCCAAAAACTGAAAGCCTTCCCTCTAAAATCAGGAACAAGACAAGGATGTCCACTGTCCCCACTCTTATTCAACATAGTTCTGGAAACTTTAGCCAGAGCGATTAGACAAGAGAAAGAAATAAAAGGAATAATGATCGGAAAGGAAGAAGTTAAATTATCATTATTTGCAGATGACATGATACTCTACACAGAAGACCCCAAAAACTCCACTAAAAAACTGCTAGATTTGATAAGCAAATTCAGTAGTGTAGCTGGATACAAAGTCAATACTCAAAAGTCAATAGCCTTCCTGTACACAAATAACAAACTTACTGAAAGAGAAATTAGGGAAACAATACCTTTCACAATAACATCCAAAAAAATGAAATACCTAGGAATCAACCTCACGAAGGATGTAAAAGACCTCTATACTGAAAACTACAGTACTCTGAAAAAGGAGATTGAAGAGGATATCAGAAAATGGAAAGATATCCCTTGCTCCTGGATAGGAAGAACCAATATAGTGAAAATGGCCATACTTCCAAAATTGTTATACAGATTTAATGCAATTCCAATCAAAATTCCAACAGCATATCTCACAGAATTAGAGAAAACAATCCTAAAATTCATTTGGAATCAGAAGAGACCTAGAATAGCAAAGGCAATTCTGGGCAACAAAGGCAAGGCAGGGGGCATCACAATCCCCGACTTGAAATTATACTATAAAGCTACTGTGATAAAAACAGTGTGGTACTGGCAAAAAAACAGACCTGAAGATCAATGGAACAGATTAGAAGATGCTGAAACAACCCCAGACATACTAAGCCACCTTATCTTTGACAAAGGTGCCAAACACATTCGCTGGAAGAAAGATAGCCTCTTTAATAAATGGTGCTGGAAAAACTGGCTCTACACATGCCGAAGATTAAAACTAGACCCATATCTTTCACCATGCACTAAACTAAATTCAAAATGGATCAGAGATCTAAATATTAAAACAGAAACATTAAATCTGCTGGAAGGTAGGATAGGTAAAACCCTTGGAGACATTGGTGTAGGCAAAGACTTTATGAATAAAAACTCAACCGCACGGGAACTATCCCAAAGAATCAATAACTGGGATCTCATCTTATTAAAAAGCTTTTGCACAGCAAGAGAAACCACCAACAGAGTGAAGAGACAACCCACAATGTGGGAAAAAATGTTTGCCAGCTGTTCCTCAGACAAAGGATTACTATCGAGAACATATAAAGAACTCAAAAAAACAGACCTCCCAAATTTAAAGACCCACTCCAAAAATGGGCATCTGAGATGAATACACATTTCTCAGATGAAGAAATACTAATGGCAAATAAATATACAAAAAAATGTGCAACATCACTAGTCATTCGAGAGATGCAAATTAAAACAACACTGAGATACCATCTCACCCCAGAAAGAATGGCTACTATAAAGAAATCAACTAATAACAAATGCTGGAGGGGCTGTGGGGAAAAAGGAACCCTTCTCCACTGTTGGTGGGAGTGTCGACTGGTACAGCCACTGTGGAAGTCAGTGTGGAGATTCCTCAAAAAGCTAGGGTTGGAGGTCCCATTTGACCCAGCTATTCCCCTTCTGGGCATCTTCCCAGAAGAATTAAAAACATCATACCACAGCGATATATGTGCACCCATGTTTATAGCAGCACAATTTGTAATAGCCAGATCTTGGAAACAACCCAAATGCCCATCAACTGAGGAATGGATAAGAAAGATGTGGTATTTTTATACAATGGAGTACTATTCAGCCATTAAGAAGGATAAACTGGAGACTTTTATAGGTAAATGGATGCAACTCGAGAAAATACTCATAAGTGAAATAAACCAGAAGCACATGTGTAAGCATCGTATTGTCTCTCTAGTATGAGAAACTGAAAGAGTATATAAGATCCAAAATGTACAATAGACATGGTGAATCAAAAAGAAACTGGTCAAAAGGAAAGAGAGACTGGAATAGGGAAAAGAAAGAAGGGAAAGGGAAAAAAAATTGTATATATATATATAAGATGGTTAAGATAGATACACTACGATTTTTACTTAGTTCATTGAAGAGTAAGGTTTGTGCCAATAATGTTTGGATAATTAAATGCTAATGTCTGGTGTCCTGAATAACTAACTTAAAGATAGTAATACGCAATGTATTAACCATTCTTACCCTCCTATTATGTTGTTTTGAAAATTTGTTCTTCTTTTGATTTGTTTTGTTTTTTCTTCTCTTTAAAATAAAATTAAAAAAAAAAAAAAAAAAAAAAGAAAATTGGAATAGAGGGTCTTTATCTCAACCTGGTAAAAGCTATCTATGACAAACCAACAGCCAATATTATCCTAAATGGCCAAAAACTGAAAGCCTTCCCTCTAAAATCAGGAACAAGACAAGGATGTCCACTGTCCCCACTCTTATTCAACATAGTTCTGGAAACTTTAGCCAGAGCAATTAGACAAGAGAAAGAAATAAAAGGAATAATGATTGGAAAGGAAGAAGTTAAATTATCATTATTTGCAGATGACATGATACTCTACACAGAAGACCCCAAAAACTCCACTAAAACACTGCTAGATTTAATAAGCAAATTCAGTAGTGTAGCTGGATACAAAGTCAATACTCAAAAGTCAATAGCCTTCCTGTACACAAATAACAAACTTACTGAAAGAGAAATTAGGGAAACAATACCTTTCACAATAACATCCAAAAAACATGAAATACCTAGGAATCAACCTCACAAAGGATGTAAAAGACCTCTATACTGAAAACTAGAGTACTCTGAAAAAGGAGATTGAAGAGGATATCAGAAAATGGAAAGATATCCCTTGCTCCTGGATAGGAAGAACCAATATAGTGAAAATGGCCATACTTCCAAAATTGTTATACAGATTTAATGCAATTCCAATCAAAATTCCAACAGCATATCTCACAGAATTAGAGAAAACAATCCTAAAATTCACTTGGAATCAGAAGAGACCTAGAATAGCAAAGGCAATTCTGGGCAACAAACGCAAGGAAGGGGGCATCACAATCCCTAACTTGAAATTATACTATAAAGCTACTGTGATAAAAACAGTGTGGTACTGGCAAAAAAACAGACCTGAAGATCAATGGAACAGATTAGAAGATGCTGAAACAACCCCAGACATACTAAGACACCTTATCTTTGACAAAGGTTCCAAACACATTCACTGGAAGAAAGATAGCCTCTTTAATAAATGGTGCTGGAAAAACTGGCTCTACACATGCCGAAGATTAAAATTAGACCCAAATCTTTCACCATGCACTAAACTAAATTCAAAATGGATCAGAGATCTAAATATTAAAACAGAAACATTAAATCAGCTGGAAGGTAGGATAGGTAAAACCCTTGGAGACATTGGTGTAGGCAAAGACTTTATGAATAAAAACTCAACCGCACAGGAACTAACCCAAAGAATCAATAACTGGGATCTCATCTTATTAAAAAGCTTTTGCACAGCAAGAGAAACCACCAACAGAGTGAAGAGACAACCCACAATGTGGGAAAAAATGTTTGCCAGCTGTTCCTCAGACAAAGGATTACTATCGAGAACATATAAAGAACTCAAAAAATCAGACCTCCCAAATTTAAAGACCCACTCCAAAAATGGGCATCTGAGATGAATACACATTTCTCAGATGAAGAAATACTAATGGCAAATAAATATACAAAAAAATGTGCAACATCACTAGTCATTCGAGAGATGCAAATTAAAACAACACTGAGATACCATCTCACCCCAGAAAGAATGGCTACTATTAAGAAATCAACTAATAACAAATGCTGGAGGGGCTGTGGGGAAAAAGGAACCCTTCTTCACTGTTGGTGGGAGTGTCGACTGGTACAGCCACTGTGGAAGTCAGTGTGGAGATTCCTCAAAAAACTAGGGTTGGAGGTCCCATTTGACCCAGCTATTCCCCTTCTGAGCATCTTCCCAGAAGAATTAAAAACATTGTACCACAGCGATATATGTGCCCCCATAATTATAGCAGCACAATTTGTAATAGCCAGATCTTGGAAACAACCCAAATGCCCATCAACTGAGGAATGGATAAGAAAGATGTGGTATTTTTATACAATGGAGTACTATTCAGCCATAAAGAAGGATAAACTGGAGACTTTTATAGGTAAATGGATGCAACTCGAGAAAATACTCATAAGTGAAATAAACCAGAAGCACATGTGTAAGCATCGTATTGTCTCTCTAGTATGAGAAACTGAAAGAGTAAATAAGATCCAAAATGTACAATAGACATGGTGAATCAAAAAGAAACTGGTCAAAAGGAAAGAGAGACTGGAATAGAGAAAAGAAAGAAGGGAAAGGGAAAAAATTGTGTATACATATATAAGATGGTTAAGATAGATACACTACCAATTTTACTTAGTTCATTGAAGAGTAAGGTTTGTGCCAATAATGTTTGGACAATTGAATGCTAATGTCTGGTATCCTGAATAACTAACTTAAAGATAGTAATACGTAATGTATTAACCATTGTTACCCTCCTATTATGTTGTTTTGAAAATTTGTTCTTTTTTTGATTTGTTTTGTTTTTTCTTCTCTTTAAAATAAAAAAAAAAAAAAAGATAAGAGCACGGGTGCCGCATGGAAGGATAGGAGTCATACAGCTCAACAACTTGGCCTTGCCTTTTGTCCCCTCCCGAATAGCATTTCTAGAACCCAGGGTTCCATGGATGTTAGTTTGAAACTCACTTCAGAACACAAGCTTCTTGAAGGCAGAACACTGTTTTAATTTCTTATGTGTGTATTTAGTGACAGTCACATAAACTACGTTCAAGACAAGTATGATGGCATGAAATGCTTCCAGCAAAGACCCAAATTGTCATGGCCACTCTCAACTTTCAGCGTGGCTTCTGTCTTTCTCACTCCCCACGATTTACACCCACGAGCTCCTCTGCTGAACCCTCATGTCCCTCGTTCTGATTTGAGCACCATTTCTCTGCTGGAATTGCTGTCACCAATGTCCCCACTGACACCCTTAACTACTAAAGTCAGTGAATATTCTCCGCTTCTTAACTGCAGGCCACACTTAGATCATTTCCAGATTGGCCTCCTTTTTTTCTTTTCTTTTTTTTTTTATTTACCCCTCTTTACCCTCTTGGCTTCTTAAAACAAAACAAAACAAAACAAAACCCTAGTTTGTTTGGTTTTTTTTTTAAGTTTCTTTGGTGGTGACAAGAATCAAACCCAGGGCCTCATGAATGCTAAGCCAGCACTCTAACACTAAGCTATATTCCCAGTCCAAAGTTTTATTTTATTTGTAACTAACTGATAAACAATAATTAGATATATTTGTAATGCAATATGATGTTTTAATATATAGCTCATTGTGTGATGTTCAAATCAGATTAATTAATTTACATATCACCTCAAATACTGGTTTTTGTGATAAAAACATGTAAAATTCACTCCTTTAGCTATATTGAAATATACAATAATACTTTATTATTAACTATAGTCACCATGCTGTGTGATAGATCACCAGAAGCTATTCCTCCTGTTGAATTGAAATTGTACCTACTGATCTATCTGACCCCTTTCCCAACCACGTCCCCCTTCTAGCCTCTGGTAACCATTATTCTACAGAGTGGATAAGGGACTAATATCCAGGGAACTCAAACTACTCATGAACAAAATAAAACAACCCTATTAAAAAATTGAGGGCAAAAGACTTGAATAGATATTTCTCAAAAGAAGATATACAACTGGCCAACATATACATGAAAAACTGTTTGACATGACTAATCTTCAGAGAAATGCAAATTAAAACATGGCAAGATATTACTTCACACGTCTTACATTAGCTAGTATCAAAAGATGAGAGAGAGCTGGCCATGGTGGTGCATGCCTGCAATCTTACCTACTCAGGAGGCTGAGGCAGGTATATCACAGGTTAGAGGCCAGTCTGGGCAAGTTAGCTGGACCTTATCTCAAAATTTAAAAAACTGAAAGGGCTACTAGGTATGGGCTCAGTGGTAGAGCACTATCTAAAACAGGTTCAACTCCAAGCACTGCAAAAAAAACAAAAAAGAAAAAAGAAAGGTAACATCTATTTGTAAGGATGTAAAGAAGAAAACCCTTGCACACTGTTGGTGGTATTGTAAACTAATACAGCTATATCGGAAAAAAATATGGAGATTCCACTAAACAGCAAAAGTAGAATTAACGTATGATGCAAAAATTCCGCTTTTGAGTGCATGTCCGAAGGAGTTAAAATCAGTATGTTGAAAAGACATCTGTGCTGCCATACTGCAGCATCATTTACTGCAGCCAAAAAACAACCAAAGTGCCCAGCACTGAAGACAGTAAAGACAAGCATCTAAGGAACAATGGAGCCACAAGACAGAAGGAGCCCTGAGTCATGAAGTCATTAAACAGAAGAGACTCTCACATCAAGCAAGAAAACATGCCTGGGATTTACACATGAGCAAAAATGCACTTCTATTATGTTTCAGCATTACACAGAAGGGGGCCTACTTGTTATAGCAGCAACCAGCACTAAATAAGGTCAGTGATCCTGCTATGGAAAAGAGTCTATTTTAATCTTCTTATCCAGAATCTCTCTCCTTGCAGAGAATGAGAAGTGCAGGAAAAGGCTAAGACATCATCGGCTGGGAACCTGGTAGCCTTGGAGCTAAAAACCAGAAGAAGAGCATCAACAACTTAAGAACCCACTTATGGGGACACAATCCCAAATCTCTGTCTTCTAACCTTCATGAATGTGCTTGTGTCTGATGGTGCCTTTGTGCGAGGAGGACTTGTTTAAATTATAAGAAGCAGTGGAGAAAACAGTTGACAGAGAGGCTTTTTATAAGTGCAGAACTAACAAATAAAAAGAGAATAATCCATTAAAGTTTGGTTTGACAATATGAAAGTCATATGAATAAATAATTACAGCCATTATGTGAACTTCTCATTTTGTCTAATTACCATACAGTACACTAAGATTTGTCATTAAATACATCAGACTCATTTGGTTGTTAATTCATTGGATCACAACTTCAAACCTTGTTCTTAAATGTATAGCCTGCATCATTTGTTCTTCATGTTGCTGCTCATGGCTTAAAAAAATTAGAGGGAAATTTACTCACCATCCTCTTGTTATAGAAAAAATTATGGTTAAGGAAAATCTGAAAGCATTTTGTTGGTATCTAAATTTCATGGTTTTTTATAATTTGTTTTAATATTTAACCATGTGTACTGAATTCGCAGGAGACTGAGAAGTGAGAAACGTTGCTGAGCCAGAGATCTGAGGCTTTTGATGAAGCCTGGATGCTTAACACCATGCCTGTGGTTCGTTAGACTAGGCTGGGGTTTGCCAATCAGAATATAAATTGACTTCCAAGCCCTGCCCACTTGGTACATTTAACTCATTGCATACTTGTTATGATATTGTTTGTATATATTAATTGCCTAATAATGTACCATTGACACTAAATTGCTCTGGCAGCTTTGCTCTGAGTAGAATGGATAATCTTATACTCTAGTACCTCATGATACTAATAAAATAATAACAGAACCTGACACTAGCCATGTACTATGTGCCAAGCACTGTGCTCTATTGCATGCACCTCAATGAATCTTTATAACAATTCCAAGAGGCAGATAGAGTGGTTCATCATTTCCTCACTAAAGTTTGAGAGGATCAGAGCTTGTCCAAATCACAGGGCTCTGGTTCTATTAGATGAGATCATTAGCCTTGGTTGCCTATTTCAGCTTCTCCCCATCATTTCTTCTTACTACATCCTAAGATAATATCAAACTGGGCTTAGGCAAAACTGTGAATTGGGAATTTGCACTCACTGCCCTCCATTGCTCCTTGAAAATTTTGGGAATCCTGAGGTTGATTTGGTGTTGAATGACAGGGCTCTCACTGTATCTGTTTCAGCCACTCAACAATTATATATGCAACAAGTGTATTTTTTTTCAAGATTTATGCCATGTATATAGAATTTTGTTGAAGGCAAACAAGTACTCAATGAGCCATGATCACTTTGCAGAAGGCTAAAGAATCAATTGAAATACGCTGGGATAATTGCCATGGTGGGAGAAGCATCAGATTCTGTGGGGAGCTCTAATCCAAATTTGGAGGAATTAGGGAAGACTTCCTGGAGGCCTGTAGGATAGAAGGCAATAAACCATGAAAGGAGGGAAGGTGAGAAGAGAGGTCCGAAGCGTCACAGCACAGTGGTATAAGCAAGAAGAGACTGTTACATTCAGCCAGCTGATGGTGCACTGGCTTCACCAGATAACCACTGAGTGGTTCTCATTAAAAAGCTCTCTGCCTGCTATAGAGCCTGATTTCCTCAACACCAACCCATTAGCAAACACTTCCACTAATAACCAGTAAGATTCATTAAGTATTTACCACACAGAAAGCACCGGGAGCATTAAGGGGAATTTAAAGAACAGACACCCTACTTCTATGCTCCATGAGTACTGAGTGCAGGGCTGGAACATTCTCAGAGGGGAGGAAAAAGAACTTAAGTAATAATGTCAACTTTTAAAGTAAGAGGAAGAAAAATGCCACAATGAAATACCCAGGCTTTGGAGTCAGACCCCAGTTACACCACTAACAGGCTGAGCCACCTTGCACAAATTACTTAACCTTTTTGAGGCTTGGTTCTCCACCTATGAAATTGGAATAATAAAAGGTCCTGTCAAGACCATTGCAAGGATTAACCTGGGATGCATGTATGGCATTTAGCATGCCACTCAGCACAGAGCAAGCTCATAATAAATGTTTTACCCATTATATTTTTATAATTAATTCACTGTGTAAATACTTGAGTGCCTGCTCTGTGATGCCTTTCATGTATTTTGTTTCAGTGCCTTTCAGACTCATGCCACGCCAGCCTTGCCCTGGGTCCCCTCTCCATTCTGCCCACATTGGATACTTCCGTCAGGTCACTGGCATCTTGCCGAGCAAGCATTGACTACAAGCTTTGGGAAGCTGGTTGGTCTGCTTACAAGTCTCGGGTAGCGCGCTGAATCTCCCTAGACTGGGTCTCAGCACGGGGGGACCTCTTTTCTGACCGCCTCTCATCTTCTCTTCTCACCCACATGGCAGTTAATTATATAGCTTACGGCCATGTATTTTCCATGTTAGGATATGCTTTATCTTTTTTTTTAAAGAGAAAAAAAATAACAATAAAACAGAGTTTCAAAACACGTTAGTAGGAGAGTTACAATAATTAATACATTGCATATTGTTGTCTTCATAGTAGTTATTCAGAGTACAAGACATAGGCATGATATCTTCTTGTCCAGACAATATTAGCACAAACCTTTCTTTTCAATGAACTAAAAAAACTAGCTGTATTACTATCTTAACTATCTTGTATATAAATATATTTTTTCTTTTTCCCTTTCTTCCTTTCCCCTTTCCCGCAACACAGTTTGTCTTTTCTTTTGAACAGTTTCTTCCCAATTCACAATATCTATTGTATATTTTGGACCCCATTCACTTGTTAAATTTCTCACACTAGTGAGACAATATGATGTTTACACATATGGGTCTGATTTATTTCACTTATGAGCAAGGTCTTGAGTTGCATCCATTTACCTATAAAAGTCTCCAGTTTATCCTTCTTTATGGCTGAATAGTACTCCATTATATAAAAAAAAACTCACATCTTTTTTATCCATTCCTAAGTTGTTAGGCATTTGTGCTGTTTCCAATGTTAAGCTATTACAAATTGTGCTGCTATAAACATGGGTGCACATATATCACTGTGGTATGATGTTTTTAATTCTTCTGGGAAGATACCCAGAAGGGGAATGCCTGGGTCAAATGGGACCTCTAATCCTAGTTTTTTGAGGAATCTCCTCACTGATTTCCACAGTGGTTGCACCATTCTACACTCCCACCAACAGTGGAGAAGGGTTCCTTTTTCCCCACAGCCCCTCCAGCATTTGTTATCGGTTGACTTTTTGATGATAGCCCTTCTTTCTGGGGTGAGATGGAATCTCAGTGTTGTTTTAATTTGCATCTCTCGAGTAACCAGTGATGTTGAACATTTTTCATGTATTTCTTTGCTGTTTGTATTTCTTCATCTGAGAAGTGTGTATTCATCTCAGATGCCCATTTTTGGATTGGGTCTTTGAAATTGGGGGGTCTTTTTTCAATTCTTTATTTGTTCTAGGTAGAAGTCCTTTGTCTGAGGGACAACTGGCTATAATTTTTTCCCACTCTGTGGGTTGTCTTTTCATTCTGTTGGTGATTTCTTTTGCTGTGCAAAAGCTTTTTAATAAAGTGAGATCCCATTTGTTGATTCTTTGTAATATTTCCCTTGCAGTCTGCGTTTTGTTCATGAAGTCTCTGCCTACACCTATGTTTTCAAGATTTCTACCTATTTTCTCTTCCAGTGAATTTAGTGTTTCTATTTTAATATTTAGATCTTTGATCCATTTTGACTTTAGTTTACTGCATGGTGATAGAAATGGGTCTAGTTTTAGTTTTTGGCATGTGGAAAGCCAGTTTTTCCAGCACCAATTATTAAAGAGACTATCTTTCTTCCAGGGAACATGTTCGGCCCCTTTGTCAAAGATAAGGTGGCTGAGTGTGTTTGGAGTTGTGTCTGCATCTTCTATTCTGTTCCACTTATCCTTAGGCTTGTTTTTTTGCCAATACCATGCTGATTTTATAACAGTAGCTTTGTAATATAATTTCAGGTCTGGGATTGTGATGCCTCCTTCCTTGCCTTTGTTGCCCAGAATTGCTTTTGCTAGTCTAGGTCTCTTCTGGTTCCAAATGAATTTTAGGAATGTTTTCTCTAGATCTATGAGGTATGCTAATGGTATTTTGATCAGGATTGCATTAAATCTGTATAGCAGTTTTGGGAGTATGGCCATTTTCACTATGTTTGCTCTTCCTATCCATGAGCAAGGGATATATTTTCATTTTCTGATATCCTCTTCGATCTTCTTTTTAAGGGTACTGTGATTTTCACTGTACAGATCTTTTGCATCCTTTGTTAGATTGATTCCTAAGTATTTCATTTTTTTTAGATGCTATTATGAATGGTGTGGTTTCCCTAATTTCTCTGTCAATGAGTTTGTTGCTTGTGTACAGGAATGCTATTGATTTTTGAGTGTTGACTTTGTATCCGCTACACTGCTGAATTTGGATATTGAATCTACAAGTTTTCTGGTGGAGTTTTTGGGGTCTTCTATATAGAGTATCGTGTCATCTTCCAATAATAATAATTTCATTTCTTCCTTTCCTATTTTTATTGCTTTTATTTTTTCTCTTGTCTGATTGCTCTGGCTAATGTTTCCAGAACTATATTGAATACAAGTGGTGATAGTGGACATCCTTGTCTTGTTACTGATTTTAGAGTGAAAGCTTTCAGTTTTTGACCATTTAATATGATATTAGCTGTTGTTTTGTCATAGATGGAGGATATAATTTATCTACTACTAATTCTATTATCATCTAATGTTTGCCAAGCCTACACTATTTTCTAGCAAAGTTTACAGTGGCCTTCTTGCATAAAGGATTGGTTATAAAGCTGGGGTAAAACATCTAGCTCTAAATGATCATGGAGTACTAAGATCTAGTCAATTCAGGAGGAGAGAACAAGTGAAGACTTGTTCTGTGATGGTTTTGAAACATTAAAAGCAACCACTTATTTGTTTGCTTTATTTTTTTACCAATAGCTGAGGCTGAGGATGTCTTCTGTTTCCAAACCCAGCTCCTGGGGAAACTGAGGTGCTGTGAAGAGGAGCTGGGAAATGCTGTGTGAGCCCAGGTCACGTGGCATGGGTGGGAACCAGTGGGCTTGGAGGTGTTGAGTAGCTAATTTCAAGGCCACCTATGGCAGGCTGTGCAAGTGAAAGTGACCAGTCAAGAGCCAGCAATTTGGAAGTGGAGCCTGAAGAGATAGAATATGCAGAAGTAGATTTAAGGATCCTCCCTAGAGAAGGTAGCCAGACCTTAAATAAAAGCCCTGGGATCAGAAGAGCAAATATTTCACGAGGTGTGTTTACCCAAGATAGAGAAAACTGACTGAGACCCAGAGGTCCTGGTGTTGCAGCCCTTAACTTAACTCTGCTTATCTCTGAAGTCTCCTGCTCTGTCTTGAAGATATAAATTTTCCATTCTATCCCATAGTATACAAATAGGATTTTAAATTAGCTTTGGGTGAAACTGACTCAGTAGCATGGAATGCAACATCCAGCCTATGGTTTCACAAGGACAAAAGACTCTGGCTGTGCATGCATAGTACAGGGAGCTCCCCATTTAGATGTGCAAGGAGCAGACTGATAGAAGATGAACAGGGAAACCTTGGAGTAGGTGGGACACCAGGCAGGGAATTTTGGGTGAGAGTGGCACCACCGGGAAAGGTCTGCTTACCAGGAGGGTGCCACCCTGACTGGGCAACTGTCAGGTCTTGGAATTGTGTAGGATGGGCTAAAGGGCCCCAGGAAGAATCAGGAAGTGTTAGGAGTGACCAGTGTCCAGAGGTGAAGGAAGGGGAGAATGCCTGGAACTGGGTGATCATAGAGCACTTTGTCTTGGGGCTCAGTGAACCAAGAACTTTGGAAAGTTCTCAGCAGGGTTACTGACAGGCTGAGATTTCTCTTTGGAGTGAAACAGTTTGCCAGAACTTCGATCCTGCAGCATATTTTACTGACAGATTGGGTATGATTTTTCCCAAGATGGGGGTGTTTGAAAAGTAGACGAGGAGGGCCGGTGAGATGGCTTAGCGGCTTAAGCGCCTGCCCGGCAAGCGCGAGGGCCCGAGTTCGACTCCCGGAACCCACATATGAAAAAGGGGCCGGTGATATCGCTCAGTGGCACGGGCGCCTGCTGGTGCGCGAGGTCCTGAGGTCGACCCCCTGGTACCCACCAAAAAAAAAAAAAAGAAAAGTAGACGAGGAAAAGGAGGGTGGAAGGGGGGAGGCCAATGTGAAAAGATAGCTGTCAGCTTTAATGTGGCTTCATGACAACTCCTACAGATGTGCACTGATAGATCCACAAGGTGGTGCACAGAGCACCAACCGCCAATTTCCTGAACCACAGGCAAGTCACCTGCCCCAAGGGCACTCTGGATTGTACAAGAGGGTCCAGAGAGGCTCTGCAACACCAGGCATAGCCCCAGGGTGGGTTCATTTCTCATGTGAAAACATCTCTCCTTGCACCAAATTAAGACAATTTGATCAAAATCTGTAATGCAGAGGGAGCGTAATTAAATTGAAGATTTTAATTAGGCACAGTTTTGATGAAACTTAACGGCAGCCGGCAGGAACAGTCTTGCTATCTCTTAAACATAATCCTGCCTGGTGAAGAGCTCTTTAGTTGATGATCTTTAATGACTTCCCAGCTCTCAGCTTCTTCGCTGGTGTTCCAGTCAGTCTAGAGGAGGGGAGGGGTTGGGGGAGGGGCTTTCATCTTTGGGGAGGCGACTTTTTGAAAGGAACACTGGTGCTAAACTTTAGGGCTGCCCAATTACTTACTTTTCATCTGTCAAAGTGGAAAAGCGGTGAGGAATTACGCTGAGGGTCCTTTCACAGAAATGACTCTGGAAGGAGAGGCAAGGCTCCCTGCAGGCTGAGAGGAGCATCCACCAGCTTTCTTGCTAATTGCTTTGTGCCTCTCGATTTCACTTCACAAAAAATGAATCGTCCCCGGCTTGGGGTGGTTGTGGGGGTGGGGAGAAGGTTTCCGGGAACGGCAGTCTGGGAAGAGCCTGTACCCTGCAGGGCTCGATGATCTAAAGGGCCTAGTCAGGTCAGTTTCCCTAGGACAGCACCCATTACAAAGGGGACACTCAGTAAACAGCCTATCACTGAAGGAATGAAAGAATGAGCAAAGGGATAAGTGGAGAAGTGACTCACCCTGGAACTCTCCCAAGAGGGAGATGGAGTTCAAAAGTATGAGCCAGTCATGGCTCATACATATTATAAAGTGTCCTGGCTTGAAGAAATCCTCCCTTCCTTCATGTTTTCCTTCCTTCTTTTCTTCCTTTATCCAACAAATATTTACTAAGGCCTCACTGTGCAGCAAGCACTGTACCAGGCACTATTTATTCTTAGGGGTTTGAGTTCCCTCCTGCCCTTGTGGGTCTATCAGTGCAAGACATGCGCAGGAAAGGAGTAACAGAACTCATACATTGGCTTATATCAGAGATCAGAAAGCACAACTGAGGGACCCAATCTAGCCCCAGGCCCATTTTTGTAAATAAAGTTTTATTAGAATGCAGCATGTCTATTCATTTGCACACTGTTGGTGGCTGCAATGGCATAATTGAATTGAGTAGTTCTGACAGGAACCTCATGGTCTGTGCAGCCTAAAATACTTACTATGTGACTTTTGTAGAAAGAGTATTCCGACTCCTGGCTTAGGTAGTCAGGGAGATAGTGTGGGGAAGATGAAGTCTAGCTCAGACCTGGAGGAAAATTACCTGGGTGAGGAGTTCCACATAGTCTGTGGGATTGGGACAAATTGGTATGTGTAAGGACTCAGAGGAGGGGCCGTGTGAATGGAGGGTAGTGGTGGAAAGACACAGGGCTTGTACGAGTTAGTAGAGGAGGAGGGCCGTTTAACCCAGAACTTTGTAACTTAGATCCTAGGAAAGGAAGGTGGATATGATTCTGAGTACACTAGAAAGTTTTGAAGCAGGAACATGACGTGTAATTTTAAAGAGCACTCTGGCCACTGTGGCAAAGGTGGTTTGGAGGAGAAACAGCCCACTCAGATGGTGGTGGCTTGGATCGAGTTCATTTTAGTAGAGGTGAAGACTTTTAGGCAGATTTGAGATGCATTTGAGAGCTACAATTGATAGGATTTAGAAATCAATTAAACACTGGAGGGGTGGTTAGAAAAGGAAGGGGGTCATGAATGATCACTCCCAGACCTTTGGCCAGCGACCACATAAATGCTTGTGCCTTTTGCCGCAGTTGGGGAGACTGGGGTTGGGGTAAGAGAAGGTTGAGTGGATGATTTCAAAGTTCAGTACTTTTTGTCCTCTTTAAAATTGAGATTCGTGTTAGACTTCAAGTGGCGATGACACGCAGATAGTCGTATATATGACCCAGAGTGCAGATGAGAGGCCCAGACTGAAGATAAAAATTAGTGAGTCATCGGCATAGAGATGGTATTTAAGCAGCAGGACTGGATGAGCTCACCTAGAGCAGGAGGTAAAGAGAAAAAGAAACAGGAGCCACAGCTAATGATTTTCTCCAGCCTGCTTAGCCTCAGTTTGGCCTGTTACTCATTCCTATTTATCAAAGCATTAGGCTGAGAGTAAAATACTGCAGAGACTTAATTAAGGATTACGCTTAAAGAAATGCAATGAATTATTCTTAACCTTATGCAGTTATTCTGAGAGGATACCCCCCAAAGTGGTATCAAATAGAAGGCCTCTACCTTTTTGTATAATGAAAATATAAATAGCTTATGCATTCTTTAAATGATGCATGAACTTTTTCTTTCCAGCATTTCAACCTTCTTTTTAAGTTAACTAGCTGTTGTTTCAAGTGGTGGTTTCAAATCACAGCTACTCAGGGGAGTTGTATGTCTAGCTGGTTAAAACTAAAAGAATTCCCTGGATTCCCACCCAGAGAGACCTATTAGGTCTGGAGTAAGGTCCCAGGAATCTCTGCCTTTAACAAAAAACCAGGAGATTCCTACATGAGGAACACAAAGTTTAGCATTTGATAGTTTTCCCACCTACTTCAAAGACAAACTTGAGATCTTCTAAAGATCTCTGTATGTATCTTCTAAACTGACAATGATCTGAATTTGTGAGGTTGGGATGGGATATAAATGTGTTTACAGTTTGGATCTGGAATGTCTTCCAAAGGCCCATGTGTTAAAGAACTCATCCCAGTTTGAGGCAATTGGGAGGAGGTGGAGCTATTAGGAGGTGGGACCTAATAGGAGGTTTTAGGCCATTAGGGTGCCCTCAAAGGAGACTGTGGGATCCCAGGCCTTCCTCTTCCTCGCTTTTCCTTCCTAGCTGCTGTGAAGTGAGTAGCTTGCTCCACCATACAGTCCTACACATGAGGTACTTCCTCACCACATATCTAAAACCAGCAAGGTCAATTGGCCATGGACAGAAACCTCTTGGAGCTAAGAGACCATGGACTGAATCATTCAAAACTGTGAGCCAAAATAATCTTTTCCCTTTGTAAGCTAATTACCCCAGGTATTTGTTACAGTAACAGAGAGCTGACTTTCTTACTGAGTTATCACATGCTTCCTTCCTTTCTCTTCTTTTTCCTCACCCCTCACCAAGGCCTTAAGATTTTATTTCATAAAAATCTTTTCAAGCTGCACACATATACATACCAGGTTCTCACGTATATGAAAAATGTCTCTCTCTCCCTCCATCTCTTTCTCACACATATGCACATATACACTTTTCTTTATTTGTCTTCATCAAAACTCCTTCAGTCAGGTCCTCAGCACCTTTCTCTCAGGCTCAGGCCACTGTCATAGTTTCTTTCCTAACTGTTTTATTTGCCAGACTAGGCAGTAGCAGCTGTAGCCCACCCTCCAAATTCCTGATGAAGTAAACTTTCATAAACCAAATTGGAGGGGCCGGTGAGATGGCTCAGCGGCGTAAGCGCCTGCCTTGCAAGCGTGAGGGCCCGAGTTCGACTCCCGGATCCCACATACGGAAAAGGGGCCGGTGATATCGCTCAGCGGCACGGGTGCCTGTTGGCGCGTGAGGTCCTGAGGTCGACCCCCCAGTACCCACAAAAAAAAAAAATAAATAAATAAATAAACCAAATTGGATTTCCTCAGGTTCCTGCTCTGTAAGAAGACACTATTGATTCCTCATTGCCTATCAGTAAAACTCCAAATACCTTGGCATAGCATTTAATGATAGTTTTATAGTGACATGAATCTATTTTACTAGCAAGACTTTAGCCCCATCCTCACCTCCCTATCCACAGCTCCTCCTTCACACCTGCCTTTTCATGCCTGTCCAGCCACCTCTGTCCTTCTACACCTGTCTACCCATACCTGCCCACAGTCACCTGTCTGTACACACTTGGTCCGAAGTTTACTCTTTCTTGTGACTCTCTGGTCAATTCCGATCCCTTAAGATCCAGTTCAGTTGTTCCCTTATCTCTAAAGTCTTCCTCAGCTGGAAAGGCAGAGCCTGATCATTCTTCCTTTGTTCTCAACACAGCAATTTGCACAGATCTTTACTGGAACATTTACCATGTTATATTGTGATTATTTATTTCTTTTCACCAATTCCAATCACTTAATCACATTGTGAAGTTATTCATCTTCCTACGCATAGTGCCTAGTTCATTGTCAGGCTTAGAACAGACCCCCAAGAAATACGTTGAGGGATTTTTTTTCTCCTTCCTTGCTGCCAAGTTCTCAATGAGCCGAGTTTGTGCAATGATCAGTGCACCTGTCTGCAGCAGTCCATCTGCCATCTTCCATTTTGCTGGTGGCTAGGAAAGCAGGTAGCTGAGCACAGAATTTTGTTAAAGACAAGAGATAATAGGGTCCTATCGAGCATCAGTGTGACTCTGCATCAAATGCATCAGCTTTTGTGTGTGGTCTTCCTGCAGCCTCATATGTTGCTTCCTTCTGGGTTCTCAGTTGTGTTTTGATACTTTAGGCTGCTGTGTACTAAGAAGCTTGTATTGTGTACACACCAAACAGAGCCACATTGCTCATTTTTCTTCATAACCAAACATTAAAATGAAGAAAAATAATGGGAATGAGAAGACATGAAAACTGCAGTGTGTGTCCCTGAACTAAAGCCCACAGATGGACACTAGAAACCCACATGCATGGCTGCGTTGTGTACAACATGCTTGCACACACACATAAATTCTTGTGGGATAGGCTCCATAGTTTCTATAAGGTTCTCAAAGGTGCATGACACCCACAAGAGTTGGGATCCACTGATTTAGAATATATTTTTGTGTCTGTTTGTAATGCTCAGATTAAAAATTAACACATGAATCTTTAAAAGCCTTGGGAACGTGAGCAATTTTAATGCTATATTGCTGAGTCCTTGTCCAGACTTGCTTTTTTCACCCATTCTGTTGGCCTCCAAGCCAAGGAAAAAGCCAATAGATGTGATTTCTAATAAATCCTGTAAATAAAATGGCTTCTGCCATATTAGATCACTGTAAAACAATTCCCTAAAGCCCAAGGGATTAAATAATAGGAGAAAATGCGTCCCACTAAATCATGCAGATGATAGAAAATAGTCTCGCTAGTGTAATTTACACAGATTACTCCATGACAAACTGGTTATTTGAGCTGATTATGTTGATCACTAAAACGCTGTGCAGACTTTTTCCCGGGTTTGGAAATATTGCGAACATACTATGAGGCTCTTGTTACTGATTCACCAGCTTGTAAATGCACCTAAAGAAATGCTTTGGCCAGGCGTGGTAGCACACACGTATAATACCAGCATTCTGTGAGACCGAGGCAGGAAGATTGCAAGCTCAAGTCCTGCCTGGGCAATTTAGCAAGACCCTGTCTCAAAGTAAAACATAAGAAAAGAAGCTGGGGACATTGCTCAGTGCACAGACACTGGTTCAATCCCTGAGACTAAAAGAAGAAGAAGAAGAAGAAAAAAAAGAGTAAGAAATGCTTGGTGATCTTAAAACCAGACTGAGTGTATTTGCTTACAAAACAGCTATCTTCAGTCTTTCTTGTACACAAATAGAAATGGCCAGGGTTCATTTAACTTCCTTTGAGCTGTGCTGTCACCAGGGTCTTCTGGGAAAAGAACATGAGGTACCACGTGATGGTGGGTGGCCTTGATAGCTTCAGCTCTCCTCCATGCTCCAGTCTTTCCAACCTCTTCCTCCTCATGTATTTCCACCCCAATGAATGGTGCCCATTCAAACGCCTGACCAATGATGAAAAATGGGCACTTTCTTATCTCTTCTTTCCACATCCCTAAGTCTTGTCAAGTTAACCTCCCTTTTCTTCTCATACCAGTTCATTTCCTTTGGTTTGAGACACAAAATGCTCATCTGGGTGACAGTAGTGGCTACCTAAATAGTCTCCCTGGCTCCAGATCAAAATTTCAAAGAAATTTCTCAAGGCACAAAATTAGTCATGCTGATCCCATCCTCCATCATGCTCCTTTCCCATTCCTATTCCCCCCAGAGCTCAGCATCTTCCCCAGATGAATGCTGAGGGAGCATCAGTTTGAAGAAGGGTCACACCATCAGGCAGAGGGCTCCATGGGTCTGGCCACACCTGGACTCTGTACAGTCCATCACTCTCTGTGGTCACTGATTATCAGCTTCCCATTACCACAGATACCTGAGAGACTCAATTTGTAAAGAGGAAAATTTCTTTGGCTCACAGTTTTGTAGGTTCCAGTCTATGATCAGTTGGCTCCATTGTTTTGGCCCTCTAGAGAGGCAACACATCAAGGTGGAAGTGTGATGGAGGGGAGCTGCTCACCTCCTAGACAGGAAGCCAATGACAGAAAGTGGAAGGGGCTGGGGTCCCATTTGAGGACACACCCCCAGTGACTTAGGGACTTCCCAGTAAGCTCCACCTCTTAAAGCATCTACTCCCTCCCAATAGCACCATATTGGAGACCAACCCTTTATCACATAGACCTTTGGGGACATTGAAGTTCCAAATTATAGCAGTTTCTGGTCTCTTTGTCAGCCTATGAACTCTGAGAGGCAGGACCTAAATTTTCTTTGCAGGTATAAACATTTGCCACTTGTCTGGCACATAGAAAATAATAAGTACATATTGAATGAATATGGCTCTCAACTTGAAGGTTGCTTTTTGATGGCTTTTTGATGGTTATGTGGATAATGAAAAGGACACATTTCTCACAACGAAGGTGATACACACCAATGGGACAGAGATAGTGTGGACATTTCTTTAACAATCCTCATGCAACTGCAATATTTTTAGTGCAAAATGCTTTTCCTTGGATTGCAAATAGCAGTGAGGACACAACAGGAACTCCACACCTCACTTCTCTTTCTAACTATTTGCATACAACGTACATGTCACCTTGCACACAGAACAAGTAAGGGGCCAAGTTCACCAGTCAGTGGCATATCTGGGATCAGGATGAGGTTTTTCTCATTCCAAAAGGAAGGTGATATTGGATAATTATCCAAGTCATAAAATGATATACGCCTAGATACAGTTACTACACTAGCTTCAAAGACTAAATAACTCCACACAAAACACCAAGCATTCATATTCATCAAGGGCTGGAGGAGGTAGTTCCATACACCTTGTCTGCCAAGTCTTTCCTTCTCTTGAGCTAGGGATAAAATGAGGAGCTCTTAAAATGGTTGACAATTTATAGCTCATTCTTTTGTTTCTGTTGCCTTTGTCCAAAATATAACCACTTAATTCTGATAAATAAGAGCTCCTTTCTAGGAGTCTAGGTGCCAAGTGCCCATCTACCCCATGGGCACAGGCAGATTAGGCATTATTACACTTACGCATCCATTCCAGTCCAGTTTGCATGTTATAGTCCATCCTAGAATAAAGTCCACTTCTCTGCTACAATTTATGGGCCTATGGAATCCAAGTTGAGGCTATCCCTAAAGATTCAAAGACTAGTTTGTATGACAGCAAGAGGTTGAGAATTCTCAAGTTAAGAAAGATCTTTTTTGGGTAGTAACCCCCCCATATTAAAAAAAAAAAAAAAACTCCGTTCAGTCTTCTTTTTACTTCAAGAGAATTCTTTCATCCTCTGAGATCTGGGTAGAGATGTCAAGCTATAACCCAAACTGGTAAATCTGTGTACCCCACTTCTTTAGTGACTGGTTCAAGTTTGGGTACAGAACCAAGTGAGACTCACTGGAGTATCCCACGATTGCCATTTGAATGCAAAGAGAAATCCTTGTTGTAGATGCTAAGCTTAAAGGTTGTGGGAAGATGGCTGCTGGCAGCCATTTTGTCAATTGGTGAGATCTTATCTGCAAAATGAAGTCAGAAAGGACAAGTGATGTTAGTGGTGCTGATGGTAGATGACACTTACTGAGTGTTGCTTATATAACCAAGAACCATTCTAAGTACTTTACATGTATTAATACATTTGGTCTTCATAAATTTTATAATTATGATCATTATTATCATAAAGCACAACTTAAAACCACTTAATCTGGCTCCTGAGCCCTTAGTCTCTACCATTTTACTCTGCTGCCTCTAGCAGTACAGGCCAAGAAGGAGGAAGAGGAATCCTCAGGGATCCAGCCAGGTCTGAGCCTAAAATTCCTGGATTCCTGGTTAAGTGACCCAGTATATTCTGTTTCTGGTGACTCTGAGTTAAGTTCCTATGTCTTGCAAGTTGCCTAAAATACTTTATCTACCACCATCCCTCATTCTAATTATCTCTTGTCTTACTGCTTTGCCATAAAAGAGTTTACAAAATAATATTAGAATATTATATAAATTTGGAAAGTACAAAGACATATCATAAAGAAAATAACACTTGTCCATAACACAAGCAACATGAGATAATAATTATTTTTGTGTTTCCTTCCAGCCTTTTTTCTAATCATTTAGATATTATACACACATGCACCTATAAGGTTGTATATATACATTTTTTAAATGTATAAGAATATCCCTGGATTAAATATTTTGAAGACATAATTTTAGCTGCAGCATGATTTTTGTGTGCACACGTATAAGGGTTTATACATGTGTATATGTGTGCATGCATGTACATGCCTTTCCATCTATCTATGTGCTTCCTAGGCTTTGACCTCTTTCTTGATTTTCTGGCCAGGCAGCCGAAAGGATACTGACGTCTGTGAGAATGGACTGGGCCTCCTCCTTGGTGATCAGGGCTTTAGTCACCAACCCTAAAAGCTACATCAGGTCCTGCCTCATCTCAGCCTTTCAGACTGGAAGATGACCAGGTTGGGAATCAGACACGCTCAGGGGAAGACCTAAACCTCTGTCACAGATCAGTAAGCATAAGGCCAGGATGGCCCAGGGGCTCCAGGCATGATTTATTCTATGACACACAGTATTACCAGTTATCACAGTAAGAAACCTCTTGTTCCTGCTTTTTAAACTCCACATATTGGTCTAATTTGCTTGGCAAAGCTCTGGGTGCTGGGCTTTAATAGTTAAAACACCAGGAGGAAACAAGGATCATGTTGAGAAATTAGACATAAATGAAATAAACTCTTTTCACTGTATCCCTCCCAGTTAGTGCTTTATAAAAGCTCATAACATTTATGCAGAGTTAAATGAACATACATGACTAGTTATTGATGTGTAGATGAGACAAAGTGAATGGAAGGAGTAAAAAGAGTCCAACTGTATATGATGCAGATATCAGTCTCATATTTGATACATCTCTGGATGTTGCCCAAAGCCAGAGAGGTGGTGAATTAAGATGACAGACTTCTAAGTCCTAACCATGTACCTAAGGCAAAGGCTAGAGACAGAAGGGGTGACAGGTAGCCCATAGTTGAGAACAAGAAACCAAAGAACTGCCGAACAGAGTAGTCATTCCAAGTTGAGCATCATCATGAAAGCAGAATCACACACCCATCCCTCTCTTCATCCATATTTCATTACCTACCGGCTCAGCTGCACTACTGCTATCCAACTGTTAACCGCTCAGTTTGAGACTTACTACGAATTAATACCATTAATTGTGGGATAACTTTAGAACAGGTATTTTACAGATGGTTTTACATGATTCATCTCATTCGATCCTCAAAACCATCCTTTTAACTGGGTGTTTTTATCTTTATCTTACTGATGAAAGTACTAGCTCAGAGAGCTGAAGGCCAACTATGGAAGGCCAAGCAGAGAGCGAAGTGAGGCCCACACATGCACTGATCCAGATGTCCTCTCTTCCATTCTGGAACTGAGATCCTACCATGTACAAGTTTGATTAGGCACTTGGGCTGCAAAGGAAGCTTAGACACTAATTTCTGGGGAAAGTGAAGCTAGAAATGATAAGATAGGCTATGCAGTCTGAAGGCTGATGATCCCAGTAGTCATCATTGAAATACCCAAAAAAACAAAATCCAGGGACACAGCAACTTCGGGAAGAGATACCTAACTCTGCCTGGGGAGATTGAGGATAACTCAACCTAGATCTCAAAACTGGTAGATCTTGCTCCTGAGGTAGAAAGGGGGCAAAATGCTCCAGGTGAGGAAATAACACAGGCAGAGATGGACACATGCAGGAGTGCGGCTCTAGCCAGCAACTCAGAGAGCACAGGCTGAGATGGGTCTTTGGACCGAAGCATCACTGTGCAGAGCTGCTCACGTGTGCTTACGACTGACTGCCACTGAGAGCCTGAAGGTGCAAGCAGGTCAGGGCTGTTGCACAGTTGACAAAGACAGCCAGGCCCTCGCACCGTCTCCTACCCAATGTCCACCCCACCCCGCCCTGCCTCTTCACACTGGGTCTCCAGATTCACAGCACTTCACACCGAAATATTAATTTGCTTCTTTACTACTTTACCGCTTCTCTCTCCACTACAATATAAACTCCATGAGAGCAGAGGTTTTTGTCCATCTTATCTGCTTCTTTTTCATTACGTAGAATAATGTGTGGCGTGAGGAAGAGCCTTGATATTTGCTGGGTAAGTAAATGAACATGACAGAGAAAAAGAGAAAGATCTTGCTGCTAGGCAGGGGCAGGAGCAATGGAATTATGAGTCCGGGCTTATCACTCACTGAGATTCATTCTTTCTCCCTCGTCACCTTCAAGTGGTTTGGAGTTAAAACGGTTTCCATTTCCTTTCAGTGGCTTGCAGAGCTTATAATGCAAGTGGCCCTCTGCCTGCCACACACACACTTCCTTTCAACCATCTTCAAGGACTGCCAGGCACATGGCCTGTTGCACTTGGCTATCAGTGTTCTCTCCTGTGCCCATGCAAATCACTTGCAAATCAATCCTGGCAGTATTTCCTGTAGCCTCGGAATCCTCGTCAATACCACACTGCAGACAGACGCTGCTAATCAATAGGATGCGGCATTACAGATGGAACTTACTTTTCATACTGAGTGTGAAGTGAATTAAGCAGTTGTGAGAAGAACATAGTGGAAGGAGGTGTAAGGAGGAAGGGACAGATCCATATTCCACGGAAAAGTATAAGCTTTATGTCTTCCGACTTAGCTAACAATGGCGAGTAGAACAGGCTGGGCAGTGCCTATGAGCATGAACACTGATGTCACCGGGCTGGATCCAATCCTGGTTCTTACCATTTTCCATCCATGTAGCTACAAGCAAGTTACTTAACTCCTCTGAGCCTCAGTATCCTCATTTGTAAAATAAAACGAATGCCTGTACCTAAATCACCAGATTGCTGTGGAGAAAATGATAAAAATCCACTTTCAACCCCTAATCCAGTGTCTGGGATATAGTAGGTGCTCTGTATATACTTGTTATTGATGTTTTTCAGAACTGACATCTTCACAAGTACAAATTTAACCAGAGTCTGAACCTTGAACTCCAGAAATAGAGTAGAAACTGGTCTATTCTTTATTAGTAATGTAAAAAACAAAACCACTTTCCACTCAATCCCAACACGTTTTCTATTTCCTTTATCCAGTTTCTATTCATATATATATTTTTTGTGGGTACCAGGGATCGAGCTCAGGGCCTCGCACTTGCCAGGCAGGCTCTTATGCCACGGAGCTATCTCACCAGCCCCTCTATTCATATTTAAACCACTGTTACAAACACGTTGAAGAAAATGTTTTGAACAATAAGTCCTTACTCATAATCACAACCTTCTTCTGCAACATTCTTTGACTTGGTCTTCTTGTGTTTTCTACTAATTCTCTGACCCTGCAGTTTTCCCTTCCAGCTTTTTCTCCATCACCGTGTGACCATGTGCAACTTATATGGGCTCTCTCAGATGCAGTGCCTCTGCCTGCAAGGAGATAATAAGAGGTGCATTGCTGACCTCGTAGACTCGTTGGAGAGAGTAGATAAGAAAATTGATGTGAAGATATGAAGTAAAAAAAACAGTAACAGTTTTATTTCAAAGGAGAGTTATTTACAGGAGCAAGTGATAGGATAAATGTGAAGGAATTTATGTAAAGTGGTATTATTGAGTAAGAAAAGAGGTTGAAATGTAAAATTTAAAGGAAAGCAGGAAATTATGCTTTAAATTATAGAATTGGTTTGAAACCATAAAAAATGATAGTAAATTTCCCTCAAGTAATTCTCTTTGGTGATTATGGTAAATCGTTGGATTTTCTTGCTTGGTTTTGAGTTTTTGCCCCCTTTTCTACAAAACACTTTAGAGTTAATGGTCATTTTCCTCTACTTTGACATAATACAATATCCTCCAGGGTCCTCAAATATTTAGAGTAAGATCAAACAAAATCTTTCATAAGTTATACTAAAAAGTAGAAGAAAATAACAAACTGGCATGCAGGCAAAAGTAGATACATACATAGATAATTATGACAGCCAGACATTCAGTCACTTCATCTTCCTGAAGCTTCCCCCAAAGAATTCCCTGTATCCAAGGAGTAGTGGGCAATGTGGAATAAACATCGTGTCCCCACTTCTGCTCACATCACTGACCAAAGGCAGAAAACAATCACACCTAACTAGAAAGCAGAGAGGGAAGCAGAATTCTGCATGAGCCTGAGAGGAGAACCAGCCATATTTAGTGGACAGCAACAATGGCTACCACGATCTCCTAAGGCATTTATTCCTCAGCATTTTTTTTTATGTGGGTACCGGGAGTCGAACTCAGGACCTTGCGCTTGCCAGGCAGGCGCTTATGCTGCTGAGCTATCTCACTGGCCCTATTCCTCAGCTTTTAGATCCCATCTTAACGAAATCCATCTAGCTCCAAAATAGAATATTTTTCTTTCCCCAACATGGCAAGTTTCAGGGAGCACCATGGCCCCAGGAAACAATCTATTTGAGTGAAGCATAAACAGTTGAATTCATGTCAACAGTTTGTTTAGCTTGCTGCAGGAAGAATTCAGGGGCATACATGGACTGGGAGAAATGTGTTCTGCCTCCCATGGGGATGCAGATATGCAGAGTGAGGCGTGCTACTCCACATCTTAGCACAAGCTCCTTGCAGTATTTGGGAATCTGCCTCTTGCTGTCTAAGACAGACTCCATTCTCACACCCCTTCTGAGGTGCCCGGCGACAGGCCCTGCATGGGACATTAGATTCCTACTGCAGGAGCTTAGCAGAGAAAGGTCATTATTTTAGCTTGGCAAGAGCACACGGGCCCAAGGGCAGGGCTGTTTGTCTGAACAGACCCCGTCAGTCTTGTGCTTTGGCCTCCAGCTGCTTGAAGAGGCTTTTCAGAATATCTCTCTGGGACCCAGGAAGAGAGAAGCACAGGCGACATCTCACTTCCTGCTGCTTGGCTTGAAACCACCCCATAATATGTTACCTAACACTGTAGCTTTGTTTCTGACAATGTCGCATGACTCCCAGCCCTCTTTATCATTTCTACAACAGAGACCGTCGTTTTCCCTCAGGCTGCAGAGGACTCACGCACAGGAGACGCCGTATTAAGCTGTGTTAAACACTGTACTGCATCTGTCCTTGACTCGTGTAATACCCCCCGAGCTCAAAGAACAAATAGTATCGTGACTTTTTGTGAGTGTATCTGGCACTGGGAATTGTACCCAAGGCCCTCACATTTAGGTACATGCCTAACCCATTTTGAATTAATTATTATTTTTTTAAGACAGAGTCTCTCTAAATTGCCTAGGCTAGGCTTGAGCTTGTGATCGTCCCGCCTTAGCCTCCCAGAGTGCCATGATTGCATGTGTGTGCCACCATGCTAGGTGGCACAAGGATGAGAACAATGAGACTCACAAACACTAAACCCCTGTCCACAGAGGCAAAACTCCAAGCCAGTACCAATGACTCCCACTGCAGACTCTTATTACCGTGTTAATTGACGTTCAACCATTCTGTACCTGCCCTTCTAGTGGGGAATTCTGCAGTCATTAACTGAGCATTTGCTATCTGTGTCAGCCTTGTCGGGACATGATAGAAGCACAATATTGTCAACCAAAGGGTTATATCCAACTGAAAATTTGTTCATAGTCAAAAGAAATGCTCCTACTCCCAAATTGCATGCAGAAATAAATGTGCTGTGAATGTTTCCCCATCTCTAGACTATTCCCAAAGGCTGGTTTGCCTGTGTGAGAGACGTGGACCTTGGGCAAAAGTATCCGTAATAGCACTTGGCACAGGGAGTTTCCTTTGAAAGTCTCCTGTTTGAGATTCTTCACCCTTGAGAACTTTACTCTTACGACTAAAGATATGAGTGTTATGTCTACACAGGCACCTGCATAACGGGTTTCCAAACGGGCTTAAAGAAAGTATCTAGTAAGCCCCAAGTGTGATGGGGGCAGCAGAAAGGCCTCCAGTGTTTGCTCAAAGGATATAAAGTCTCCTTCAGGGATGATAGAAATGTTTGGCAACTAGATAGAGCTGATGGTTGCTCAATGTTATAAATGCACTAAACGCCACTGATGTGCATCTTTTAAGATGAGTCCTCTAATATGGCTTTCACTTTGATTTTTAAAAGTTGAAAAAAATATTGCCGGGGCTGGTGAGATAGCTCAGCAGCATAAGCACCTGCCCGGCAAGTGCGAGGTCCTGAGTTCGACTCCTGGTACCCACATTAAAAAAAAAATTGCCTCTGTCACATGCCGAGAATGCCACCATTCAGAGTAGGACTGTCTTCTCCTGGCATCTTTCTTTAGCTCCTGTTCCCATCTGAACCTTCAGCCTCGCCTGAAGCAGGGACAGTAGCTTCCAGGCCTCTTCTCTTCTACTTTGTCTCATCTGTAAGAAGAGGTTTGTCTTTCTAGGTCTGTAAAGTCAGTGTTCAGGAGTCCATGGATCCCGCCGCCAGATCTGGGCTTCTATTGTTACCAACCATGATATCTCTACGAGGGCAGGATGCCTTCCCAGCACTGTCCTGAGCACGTCCTCCCTTGTTAGCTGCTCCGTGTCACTGCCATCCGCAAGTCAAAATGCAGGTCTCTGCGACCAGGCTCTTGTCTATAAGAATGAGTAGGCCTTCTCTGCTTTGGGCTTTTTTTAGGGAGTGCCTTACCCACTTCCTCCTCATCCACTTCAAAATTCTTTCTGTTCAACAGCCACTTCCCCCAAAAAATGTCATGAAACTATTTTCATAGCAAAAAAAATTGTATTTATTGATTTCCTTTACACCAGTTTGCAATTTACATTCAAGGTACAGGCTCCTTCTCTTTGCCAATCACCAGCTGCTTTGGTCTCATTTGTCCTTTGAGGCTCATAGACATGTGACTAAGTGTTAGAAGGGTAAGATTGCTCTTGAAAATCTGCCATGCTTGGAAATCTAGAACTTCAAAGGAAAACAAAAAGACCTTTTCATTTCCTTTCTTTGTTTGAATTGTTTCTTCCTCGGCAACTAATTTCTAACTGTAATCACAGGAGAAAGGAGGTTTGAGCAATTATGTTGTGAATCTGATCTGCAAAGGCAGCCTACTGGGACACTGTTTTCCTCAGGAGCTGGAATTTTGGCCAAAACATCTGGGAAACTTTCCTCTTCTTCTAAAGGAGACCTTGGAGACTATGGAGACCTTGTTAATAATGCCTGCAAATGTTTCACATCTGTATAGTCATTTTAATTTTTTCTCAAACCCTTGTCACATTAATCATCTCACTTGATCTTCACAGGTCTCTTGGGAGATGGATAAAGAGACTGAGATTCATATATTACAGATGAGAGGACTGATCTCCGAGAGGGTAAGCAACTTGCCCTAAGTCACACAGTCAGCTAGTCAGAGAGAACCACATCTGGAGACCTTATTTCTGCCAAATTAGACATGCCCCAGCTCACAAACACAGGTCACTGCCCTCTTGGCCCACATTGGAAACGCAACCATGAAAATCCCAAGAAGTAAATTTCTATCTCTGGGTACCTTTAGCTCTCACCCTTCACCAGTATTTCACTTGGGGGTCACGGTTGTTCTGTCGGAGCTACATTTTTTGAGGCTGATGACTTGTTCTCTTTACTGTCTGCCCAATGCTTGCAGAAATCAGAGGAGGAGGGAATGATTTGGTAAATCATCCTTTGATCTGTTTTAAATGAAATCCTATTTACAGGATACACTTCACTTCTTCTGATATGCAGCTCACTAATTAGCTCACATCTGAGAGCAGTTTTCCTAGGAGAAAAAATATTAATTAGCTCATCCCACCTCGAAAAGACACAATTCTTGGACTAATTATGGTATTTGAATGATGAATCTCCTTTAAATACACATGTGTTCAGGAGTATTACAGTTAGGAATCATATGTAATGAGAAAGAAGACAGAAGGCAAAGGGAGATAGAACGAGTAGCAATTCGGGGTAAAAATCCTGCCCTTGAGGGCCAAAGGGGAAGTTTAGGTCTTCTTTATCGATAATCAGGTAGAAAATCACTGATACTCCAAATGGTGTTTTGGAAAATACACCATTGGAAAAGTTTGTTCTGAACTTTTCTCACGTCTTCCACTTTTTGCTTTTTTTACCTTGGTGGCCAGGTAATTAATGTTTTAACATCAGTCAAATTACATATATGAGCCTGCTACCAGCAGGGAAAAAATGGCAGGGGAATCATCTACTTTACACTAAAGTATTAATGACTGATACCATTTTCTATCTAATTTTGCTTCCCCCATGATTATTTACTCTTTACTCAGAAGTTATAATTCTACTCCCATGAATGATTCTGTACAGCTTTTTAGGAGATGGCACATAGATTTCATTTAAGATCCCTTTCTGATTAATTGGCAGTACAACCTGAATATAATAGATTAATGAGAAATAATGCTAGGGTACATTAGTGATGTCTTCCAAGGGCAGGTAAATTGAGAATATCCACATATAAATCCTAATGGTAGCTTGTAGAAAAATAGTATTTGAGATACTGGGGAATGGGAGGTTGACGAAATCATAAGGTAGAACCTACATTATTCATAAGGTTGGCTACCACTCTTGGTCATATGTCCAGTGGGTAAGTGTCTTTCTGCACCTCAATATTCATATTGTAAACCCCTTATGACTAGAAATACCCTTTTTTTTATTTTAAAAGTGTGGCTCTTAGTTGACCCTAACAAATTTTTGCTGAAAAAGTACAAAAGAGGTAAATGTGAAAAGAAATGGTTGGCTAAAACTGAATAATTAATATAGAAATTTAGAGCGGAACAAGATCGGAAGAAGTATAGAAATATAACACACCCTCTAGGGTTTAGATGAGTGTCCCCCAGAGGTCTGTGAGTTACACCAGGCTTGGTCTCCTAGGTAGCACTACTGGGAGGTGCTGTGGACTCCCAGCACCTGGCTCTGAGATAGTACCTAAGAGAAGATCCTTAGGTCGTTGGGGGTATTACCTTGAGAGAGATTGTGGGATCTTGGTCTTTTCCTCTTTCTTTTTGCTTCCTGGCTAATGAGGGGAGCAGTTTTTTCTACTATATACTCCCAGGATGATGTGCTTCCCTGCCCAAGGCCCAAACCGATGGGACCACTCAATTAGGGACTTGACCCTCTAAAACTATTAGCCAAAATACACCTTTTCTCTTTGTAAATTCATCACCCCAAGTATTTCATTATAGTGACTGAAATCTGGCTAACACGTGATGTGCTAGGATGCTGAAATTAAACATAGATTTATCGCTAATCATCTTGGCAGCCAACACAAAATGAGCAACATGTTCAGTTATACACGTCTCATTATAGCATTTATAAACCTATGCAAGTCTATCTGAAAGGACATTTTTCCTGGCACTAAATCCTAGGAAAAATGTGTCATGAAGCTTATCCTCATCAAAGATCATTGACTGATAATAATGGTCAATAACTTTGAAAAGGAACTTGCAAAAGATTCAACAACATTCTTTACATGAAGTTTTTGTATCACCTGTACAATGTAGTGGAGATTGTATTAAACTATGACCCACTGACATACTTCTAATATAATGTGTAACAAAATAGATAATAAGAGGTGTCCATAGGAACCTCCACCTCCTGCCTCACCCAGGTGGGCTCCCAGCTCCAGGATCCTTTTCTTTATGCCGTCCCTCCTCCATGGCCCTCTGTGGCCTGGAAAGGAGTAAATGTTTTACTGTGCAGGGAGACTGAACCCACCTCATGCGTGGAATATCTTCCTCCATCTTAGCCTCATCAGGTAAACTGAGGCCTGATACAGCACAAGGAGCAGGGACAGGGTGAAACCCTGCCCTTGTCTTGCCATCTTCACGTGTCCTTGGACAAGTCATTTTGCCTCTCTTGGACTTTGATTTCTCACCTGGAAAATAACCATAGTTGGATTATCAGAGATCTGCAATCTTTTTCCAATTTATAGAAAATAAGGGGCCAGTGAGATGGCTCAGTGGCATAAGCACCTGCCTGGCAAGCACGAGGTCCTGAGTTCGACTCCCGGTACCCACATACAAAAAAGGGCCAGTGATATCGCTCAGTGGCACAGGCGCCTGCTGGCGCTCGAGGTCCTGAGTTCGACCCCCAGTACCCACAAAAAAAAAAAAAAGAAAAAAAGAAAATAAATGACAGGCACCAATCTCTTTAGTAAAAACCTGAATTAAAATAAAAACCTATTAAAGTGCGAAACCCATTGACAATATGCAAAGGAATGAGTATACTTGTGTTCCAATGTAATTTTATTTACAAAAACAGATGGAACTAGATTTGCTCCATGGATCATAGTTTGCTGACCGTTCGATTAAAAGATCTAAATACAAAATTGTGCAATAAAATAGAATGCAATACACAAATGCTAGTCATACACATAATTTTAAATTTCCCAGTGGTTATGTTTTTAAACAGATTTTCTAAAAAAAGATAAAAATAATTTCAATGATATACTTTAGCTTAACAGATCTAACATACTAATCCAATATGTAATCAATATGAACGCTTATCTACAAGATATTTTCCCTTCCCTTTTTTAACACTGGGTCTTTGGAATTCAGGCTGTATTGTATCTCATTTGGATCAATCACATCTCAAGGGCTCAGTGGCTGTATGTGGCTGAGGCTTACATGTACTTCTAAGAGGTTTTTTTCACTCTTTTCCCTATATTCCATCCAAAAACACAAAGCAAAGAGCTATTATTTTGTCTCCTCACTCTTGATAATTTAATATAAACCTGCAAAAAATGTGATAATGAAATATCATTAGGTCAATGCAACTTCTGAGTGACTTGATTACTATCTCCACTGCAATTAGTAAATAGCTGATTATGTTTTTATGCAGAGCTTCAAAATATATCTCCTTACCCACCTTATACACTTTCCTAATAAGAGAGAGGTGTGGACATTTACTTCTGATGGTAAGGAGAGAGTGGAGGTAGGCTCAAAAGTCACCAAGGTGAGTTCTTTCTCCAAAGCCTCATGTTTTACTTCAGTTTGCATTCGATTTTGCTTGTTACTTTACAATACAATCTGTATTCATTTTTTAATTTGAATTTCATACCAGTTAATGCATCCAAACCCCCTGGCCTGCACTCACTTCCTGCAACAACTTGCTCTTCCCATCACAAATCCGTGACCAAAATTCATGCTCCAAGAAGATGCACCACATTTAGCACAGTGTCCTGGGGAATATGTTTATATGTTTAATAAGATGTTAAACTATGTATTTTAGCTGAGGCCCCTAGACACAGTGGATTTCGAATGCTAAAGTGAATTGTGGCAGACCATGATGCAGAAATTTTCCTCCAGAACTGGTTAGGTGACTCAGACCATTCCCTCACAAGGAGGACATGAAAGAGTAAGGAGAGAGGATGTGTGCAGGGGACACCTTTAGAGCTGGCTGTGCTCTGTGTTTCACGCCCTCCCTATTCTCACCTCCCTCTAAACTGGTGACAGGAACTTTAAGCTTGACAGTTGCACAGAGAGGCTGGAATCAGAAGGTCAAAAGACGGGCTGCTAAGATCCTGTGGTGAGCTAAGTAAGAGGAGGTTGCTGTGCTGGGATTTGTGGGAACCCAGGAAACCAGGGAGTCTCCGTGCACCAGACACAGGGCCAGGAGTGAGAAGGAGCGGCCAGGCCGGGAGTAAAGACTAGGGGTAAAAGCCATTGGTCCCCTTCTCTCGGGTCCTTCCCTAGCTGAGACAAATATGAGTACAGGCAGGAAACTTGACCATCTGACGATTTTAGGACCAAGACTGCACTTCAAGACCTAATTGATATGCCTAAGAGTGACCAGAAAAACTCTCCTTTCCCCCATAAAAAAAGGAGAGAAAATGGAAGAATAAAACATAATTGCATAATGTATTGGCTTACGATAGCCTTAAGATGTTATTACACACTCTTAGATAATAAAGTTACATCAGATGAGGGGTAAGTAACAGAGGAGGAAGCTGAATGCCTATGGGATTAACTCCAAAGATTGCAATTCCAGGCCCCATTTTCCAGGCTGGTCAAGGAGACAGTTGGTAGGACTGATGGTGTTTCTAATTCCTCAAATGGTACAAATTCCCTGTGACAATATTAGTGCCTGTGATATGTAGCTAGCACACATTCTTAAAAAAGTAGATAGAACCCAATCTAGAGGGAGGCATGGTAACAATAACAGGTCATCAGTTACCAAGGGATCAGTATGCGCTATGCACTGTTCTTTTTTTTTTTTCCTTAAGACAAAACCCAAGGTGAATATTGCTATCCCACTCTACAGCAAGCAAAAGTGAGGTTCAAAGGGGGTAAGCAACTTCTCAAAGGTCACAGAGGCAAGAATCGGATGCGAACATGTTTTATTCACCTAAACCACTACCTTCTACTGATGTTCTTTCCTAGCCCAACTGTGGCCGCCCGTCTTTCTCACTTTCATAGGTGTAGTGTTCCTTTCTCAGCTAATATAGGATCACATTCATTCTCCTCCCCCCCCCAGTAGGTAAAGGATTTACATAGTAGGCTTACAATGGCCACCTGCAGAGTCAGGAATGGTGAAAGAATGCAGAAGGGCTGTCTGCACACTGCACAGCTGGAGGATCCAGTTGGAAGTTGCAGGCCTGGAGCTCACTTCAGAGTCCAGTGCACATCCATATCAGGAAGCCAAAAGGATCTATGGGGAAGACTGAAAGAACTGGAGGTGCTACCACATCCAGGATGGGTCTTCTTTCTTCAGTTTGCAGCTTGCAAGTCCATCATCCAGACACACTCGGAGCTGAGCTCTGCAAATCTGCTAGATGACTCTTAATCTATTCAACTTGATACCACAACTAAGGATCACACCTGAGATATGAAGTCAGAACTGCCCTAGGCTTACCAATTTCAAAACAACTAACTCTGCCTCCAGAGAACTCACAAAAATCTTAGCCAAGTCTTATGAAATGCTGGCCAGGCAAGAGAAGAAGACAGAGAAAAGAAACTTCTCCCTGCTTGGTATAATCAAGTAGGAGTTCTGTTAGCATAGGCTTGAGATGAGGATGAAGAATCTTTCTGTAGGCTCTAGGCAAAGTTTGCCATTGGGAAGTAGGTCATCAAATTAGCTTGAGTCTTCTTTAGGGTAAAGCTGGTAAACCTTCATCCAAAGTTACAGGCATGCCCAGGCAGCAATTGCCACACACCCTGAAAATAGCTCAGCTCCACGGAGATTCTCTTGGGTTTTCTTCTTTTACTACTGTTATGATTTATATCTAGATGTGCCCCCCTGAAGCCTCATGCACTTATAGGCTTTGGGGGTGGTGGTGATTGGCTCACTGGAGGCGTGATGCTTATCAGTGGATTAGTTCACCGATGAGTTTATGACTAAATGTGATATTGGGAGGCGAAGCCTGGCTGGAGGAGGTGGGTCACTGAGGGAGAGGCCTGGAAGGCTCAGTCCTCCTCCACCCTCCCTTGACTTCTCTCTCTGCTTCCCACTGCCCTGCCATGCCCTGCCATGAGCTCCTCTGCCGTGCCTCTCCACTGTGCCTCCCTTGCCTTCGTAGCAGGTGACTATGCACTGAAACCTCTACAAACTGTGAGGCAACGTGGTTTCTCTGCCAACATAAACCTTTCCTTCTTTAAATTGTGGGTGTCAGGTATCACATCCCAGTGATGAGAAAGTAACTAAGACAACTACATTCTTTTTCATTGGCTTCCATTGTACAGTTGTAAACTGAGTGTTCACGCTGCCAATATATGGGAATCACATCAGCAGGCCTCTTGTTAAAGCAGCACTAGATCTGAATGACATTTTTTGATGTGTCATATCACATTTCATACTTTCAGGAGACTCTTCCCAGAATGAGTTACTTGACCTGGGAACAAACCAGAGGAGCATTTTTTGCCAGGGTCTTCACATGAACTCTGTCCTTGGATGTACACTTGAAAAGCGATAGAAATTCCTCTCTGCAAAGAGCTGATCTGGCCCCTGATTAAAATATGTTCAACTCTGAAATTAATAGAGATCAGTGAAAAGAAATGAATGATGGCTTGATTCCAAATGCTGGAGCTCCTGACTGGGAAGGGGCAAGACCCAGAGCAAGAAAAAACAATAACAAGTCATGGCTGAAGCAGAACCAGGCAAGGAGGACTTACCAAGTATATGATCTTCGATCCATTTATGTAGTTTAAAAAATGTTTTCATTGAGCACTCCAGAAGGATGGGGGACTGCTTTTCTCTCTCTACTTCCCTACATAATGAACACAATACTTCTGTGTTACTTAGTTTTCCATCACGGTGACAAAATATCTAAGAGAAACAACTTCAAGAAAAAAAGGTTTGTGTGGGGATGTGGTTTCAGAGGTTTCAGTCCATGGTCAGTTGGCTCCATTGTTCTGTGGCCTGTGAGGAGGAAGAGCATCATGGCAGGGAGCAAAGCTACTTACCTCATGGTGGCTGAGGAGAGAGAGAGACAGAGAGAGACAGAGACAGAGAGACAAAGAAAGAGAGAGAGAGAGAAAGGGAAATAGCTCTCAATGACCTAACTTTCTAGTGCTAAGCCCCGCCTCCTAAAGGTTCACCGCCCTCCAACAGTGCCATAGGCTAGGGACTAAGTCTTTGGGGAGCATTCAAGATCCAAATTATAACAACTTCTGACACCAGATTCTCCAGTAGACAACAACTGGGAATCCCATAATTAAATTTAATTCTGACACTGTTCTCTTGGAGACAGCATTGGATCCCACAAGTTAAGGGCTCAATCCCACAAGTCTGCCATCCTTTACTTCAGAAGTCAACTGCAAGTCCTAGGTTTGTGAACTGTGCACTTCTGACCAATTGGCCATAAACTGCAGCTCCATGACCCCTTCCTCAGGTCTGATTAATTTCTAGGGCAGGTTGTAGAACTCAGGGAAAAACTTGTATTTATTATTTATTACAAAGGATACAACTGAACAGCCAGTGGAGAGAGACATGGGGCAATGTCTAGAAGGGCCTTCCATCCCGTGGAGCTGGGTTGTGCCACCCTCCTGGCATGTGGATTTGTTCTTGTTCATCAACCTGGAAGTTCGCTGAACACAATCCTTTTGCGTTGTTATGGAGGCTTCGCTATTAAGCATGGTTAATTAAATCATCGGCCATTGGTGATCAACTTTACCTTTGGCCCTGCTCCCTCACAAGAGGTGGAGGGTGTGGCTGAAGTTTCCAACCTTCTAATGCCATGGTTGGTTTTCCTTCCCTAAACATCAGTCATCTCATTAGCATATCGGAAGACACTCTTATGGGCCTCGCCATTCAAAAGATTTCAGAAGCTCTGTCTGTGCCAGGAACCAAGGCCAGAAACCAAATACATATTACGTTTTTATTATATCATAATTTCACAAGAATCTAGTAGGTTCGGCATTTTTAAAAATACCAAATTGGATACTAACAATACAGAAAATATTTTCTGCATGTGTAACTATGAGTTGGACTGCATAACAGCTTTAAATACATTGTTATAGAATCTGCCTAAAGACTTCATGATGTAGACACTATTATCCTTATTTGATAAATGAAAAATCTGTAGCCTGGAGAGGTTAAGGAATGTAATTAAAGTCACATAACTAGTACATGTTAGTCCAAGTCAGGAATTCTGTGATCTTTAACACTATGCGATTCTGCATAAAGGAGATATGCTTAGAGAGAGGAATGAAATGAAAGCGTAAGTCAAAGAACTCCAAAGAAGACTTCTGCTCCCACCAACAGCTTAGACAATATTCTCTGAATATGACTGTATCCGTACTCTATTGCTCCACAATACACCATCACAAAATTTAGCAGTTTAAAACAGCCATGACTGATTATTTGTCATCATTGCATGGGTCTGCTGGGGTCATGAGGGGCAGGTCTTCTGCTCCACATGGTGTTGTCTGAGCTCGCCTGTGGCTGCATTTACCTGGGTCGGCAGCTCAGCTGGGTTGGAAACTTCTGTGAGGGCATCTTCCTCACACCACCAAGGCCACGCTGCAAGTTTAGTCTCAGTACCTTAGGTGGTGGACCTGGGCTTCCAAGCAGCAAAAGCAGAAACTGTGGGCCTCTTCCAGCATAGGCCTGGAACTGCCACATTGCCCACTCTGCAGCATCCCATTGATCAAAATGAGTCACAGTGCAGCCCGGATCCAAGGGAAGCGGAAGGACAAGTCCACTCTGGATGGGACAAGTAGCATCTCTCTGCATGTAGAGACAGGGGAAACTATTAGCATCATCTCTGAGCTCTGGCACTGAAAGGTGAAGTTGCTGAACTGGAGACATTTTTGTTAAGTTGGGCTTTTCAGATGGACCTAGGCTAGCAGTGTCCTCAGCTTCCCAAGGAAGCAGGTGCAAGTCTTTTCTGGAGAAAAGCATCCTTCAATATCCCATGAATATTCTCATTAAATTTAACTAAATATTAGCTCACGATTTAAGAAAATCACCAAAAGCAAAAGAAATAAGCCACCATGGAGAGAAAAAAGCAATAAAAACATCAAACAATGCAATCAGATCCCCCAAGAATTTTCGACTTTGAAGTTACCATATATAGTACATAAAATAACTATGTATAAAATATGCTTTTAAGCATTTTGTTTTATGAGTTAACCACCAAAATGACCCAGCTGATATGAAAATGGAAAAATTTTAGAAATTACAAATGTAACTGGGCATGGTGACACATGCTTGTAATCTCAGCATTCTGAGAGGCTGAGGAAGAAGAATTGCAAGTTCCAGTCCAGTCTGGGCAATTTAATGTCACAAAATAATAAATTAATAAATAAATAAATATAGCATTGGGATGTAGCTCAGTGCAAAGGCCCTGGGTTCAATCCTCAGTACCACAAAATAAACAAATATACTTATCACCATTAAGTCAATATAACAAGAGACAAGGAGGTAGAAAACATAGCAGACTAAAAGACACAGAGAGTGGAATGAGAAAGTATCATTGCTTCCACTGACTAACAGAGATCCATAAGAGAAAAAAAAAAGAGGGAATTATGCATACAAGTAATAGTTTGGAGCTTTGCAGAATTTATTAGCAATCTGAATCTACAGATACAAGAAGCAGAATGTATATTAATTAAGATAAATAAAAGAAACCTATATTTAGATCCAATGAAATGAATTTTTTTTTTTTTTTTTAGTACCGGGAATCAAACTCATGACCTTATGCTTGCCAGGCAGGCACTCTGCCGCTGAGCTATATCCCTGGCCCAAAATGAAATTGAAGACTAAAGACAAAAGATCTTAGAAGCAACCAGAGAGAAAATACATCTCACCCCTATAGACTTCTGTTGATTTCTCAAGAACCACCAAAGGCATCAAATAACAGGGGAAGGTATCTTCAAAGTGATGACAGAAAATAGCTATCAAGGTAAAATTGTGTTAGTTAAAACTATTTCTCAAGAATGAGGACAAAAATGAAAAATGCTTTCAGATGAATTGAGAGTTCACCTCCAGGAAATTCTCATCAAAGAACTCTTTTCAGGGGGAAAAAGTGACCCCATGCCTATAAAAACTTTCAGCATATGAGAGATAGGAGTTTTCTTACCCCAATAAAGTGGATGTATCAAACCCCTAATGCAAATGTATTCTTAGTGGTGATACTTTAAAAGCATTTTAATGAGAATGGCCTCTCATTTGAATGAGGATGACCCTTTAGAATTATCCCAATTGGAAGGCAGAGGCTAGGACTTTGTACCTTGGTATCAGTCAGTCACGGGATGTGGGCTGGTTTTAGAAGGAAGCACACCTTGTGTGAGTCAGCTTCCTTTGATTAAGATGATCCCCAAAAGAGGCTTAAAACTGAGAACTATCTCCAGGTAGCACTCCCAGCAGCTGTGGAACCAGTCCCTCATTCCCCTAAAGGAGCTGAGCAGTGCAGAATAGCAGCCACCACCAATCCCCTTCATCACAATTCCTATTTATTATTGTCTGAAAGTTTAACCAATGCAGGAAGGCAAGGAAAAAATCATAAGAGTTCATGAGGGCTAGAAATAAAAACTGTCATTATTCACAGAAGATATGATTCACTAAAAAAAAAAAAAAACTTGATGTACAGGTAAATTACTAGAATGAATAAAAAGTAATTAAAAAAGTGGCTAGAAATACGGTAAGGTATAAAAGTTGACCGCATTTCTGCACACCAACTGAAAAAGACCTCCTAAAGAGACTCTTGAAAACATATGCCAGAAGACATGCACAAAGACATCTATCTTATTTCCATGTTTGTAATGGCAACACTATAGAAACAACTAGAATATCTTCCCATGGAAAACAGATAGGTTACTGCACATGTACACATGAGGTTGTCTGCAGCAGTGCGAAAGAATAAATTATACATTTATACACAACACAGGTAAATCTGAAACCCATGGTTTTAAGCAAAAAAAAAAAAAAGAGAATTAAGACTATGTAGAGCACAATATCTTAAAATGAACATAATCAAACTTGCACTATAAATTATTTCAATAAATATACATGCATGATAAAATATTTTTTAGAAGCAAGGAACATATAAAGAAAAAAATTCATCATAATTGTTGCCTAGATGATGGAGGAGAATGGAATTGGAGAACACACAAGTAACCTCAGTATGGAGAGTTCTTACATCAGGTGGTGGATTCCTGGGCATTTGCCTTATAATTATGCTCTATAAATTATACATATATTTAAGATATCCTTTTATTTTTGTTATTTTTAATTTTATTTTTATTGGTCCATGTTTGCAGTATGTAATGATTACATTCATTGTGGGGAATTTGTAAATGTACATCCTAATTGTTTTGATGTCCCTTTCCCTCCTTCCCTCCATATCTTGATCCCCTTCCCATTTTCAGAAGATGTATTTCCCTGTTTCCTATTATCTGTCTTTTATTTTGCTCTTTAATTTATTTATACTTTGGGTTTCTCATATAAGAGAAACCATGTGATATTTAAGCTTATGTATCTGTTTTACGTCACTTAACATTGTGGTCTCAAGATATATCCATTTTACTGCAAAGAACTTAATTTTAGCCTTTGTTATAGCAGAGTAGTATCCACTGTGTAAATACATTCTCTTTATACATTCGCCTGTTGATGGGCATACATATAGGCTTTTTATTGGTACATGAGGCACAACCACAAGGCTAGCTCTTTGGGAATACTGTGGTGTTGCAAGACAAATGTTTAATAAATGAGGATCTATTAGTTTTGTCTTCCTAATGATATCTATCCACTTTTCTTCAAGACAGCACAACTGACTTTTGTATAGAGATTATTCCCTCAGTGCTTTAGATGACCTTTACCCCCACTAGCTCCAGGGATGGGCAATTGACCCAGTTCTGGAAAATCATGACATTTCCGTCTAGTTGGCCATAGCGATGGCTCAGGGTCAGGCACTTAATGCATGCCAAACCAAAAAGTCACAATCCCAGGTCTTTTTTCTAGGAAAAGAGAGTCATTTCTCCTATTGGGGTGGCTGAAAGTAGAGGGTCTAAGTCTGGAGCTAATTAATCATGGCCATCTTGCCACCATGAAGGGAAAGACTGGCTGGGAATGGAGCCAAGAGCACAACCAGGAGATGCAGAGGAACGTTTTACTACTTATGGCTACTGTTACTTACACTGAAAGAGTACTGCAGATGTCTTGGGGTAGTTTGAGGAAAGCCCTGCGGCTGATGGTTTGCAACTAGAAGTATTGGAGGGGGCACTTAGACATAAGGCTCAGAACTTTTCCTCTATTACAAAGTCAGTGTAAGACTCTGGAAAAATTATTTAACCTCCCAGGGCCTACATCTACTCATCTGTAAAGTAGAGAGTAATAATAGGTTGTCAAGATTCAATGGAATAGCATAGTGCTTGCTATATAAAATTACTCAATAAATGTTATCATTCTTTCTGGTAAGTATCCTTCTATACCTCCTTCCCTACCTTCTGCTGCTCTGCCAATTGCTATACTTTCCTTTCCCCATCAAAAAATGATTTATTTCAGTTTCATTGACAGAAAAAGAGAGGGAGAAGTCGGGAGAGAGAGATTGGGATTATTGATCTATCCTCTAAGAAAAATAAACCAACTGAAGCCTGAAACAAGACAAGGAAAAGTAGCTTCTTGGTAAAAAAAAGATGCTAGCAGTGACTGCTTAACAGATGCCATCCCGGCCGGCTTGCTTGGAAACTGTCAGTTGAGCTTTGCTTAAACATAATCTGATTGTTCTGACCCCAGAGAACTTATCTATGGTTAACAAGAAATAGCTCATGGCCCCTGAAGTTGCTTAGACACCTAAAGCTTATCACATGTCTGATGCATCTGGATACATTCAAGATCACCTGAATCTCAATATGTCTTGAAGAAGTCAGAACTTGAGGACAGCAGTGCCACATAGATGTCTATGTCTTAAAAGGAGACAAAACCTTCTAGAATCTAAAAAGATTGTTTTTAGAGTGTTTAAAAGGAGGGGACCTGAGAATTTTTTCCTTATAAACAAGCATCCAAAGCAGATAACTTTCCCAAGATCCCTAATCTGTTTTAAAATACAAATCTCTTTTTATTACTTTTCTCTGCTTTGAAAAAAGAGGAAATTTGAGCCTAGGATGGCAAAAAGATTTTACCTCACATGCCAACTCCAATCAATTGCACTGAATTGAGAAATATTCTCATTCTCGTCTCGGAATAGTGGTATGATCAATTAGCAATGTCTGCTATGGTCAACAGTCAGGAGTGAGAGGTCCTGGAAGAAAATAGTGCCATAATCAACTAGCAATGTCTGTCATGGTCAACAGTGAGGAGTCGGAAGCCTGTCTGCTACATGTTTGTAGATGGTTGTACAGGGATAGGGACAGGAAGGTAAAATTTCAGGTTATCTGTTGTACTCTCTGTTCTTCTTTTTATATAGTCCCTGAATTTTTATGTATTACATTGTATATTTTCTTTTACATGATGAACACCATGGTTAGCATGATTTCAGACCATTGTTCTGTGTTACTCCCTATCCAACAGTAGATAAGATAAATTGCAATATCAGGTCTTGGGCTGCTCAGTTTTGCCTGTCTCTTATGGAGAATAATCCCCTAGTTGAAGATGTACTTCTCCATGCATGAAACCAGTAGTAGTAGAAACTACTACTACATTTTCTTTAAGGTAAAAATATCACAGACTTTTGGAACATAGGAGAGGCTTGCCAGATTGTCTAGTGAGATCTGACTTTATATGTGAGGAAATTGAGGCTCAAAGGAGGGAATGGCTTGTCAAAGGATGTAGAGGGAGACTCAGGCCACCAGTCTTCCCACAAGGCCTCGTTCATTTGCATTATTCTTTCTCCAACTGTAGCTCCTTGGTTATGCTAATCAAAGTTCCCACCCAAGAATCTTTTGAAAACTAACAACTAAATTCATGGTCACATGGCATACTGCAATCTTAGCAGAGAAAGGCAACGTAAATGCAAAGTAACAATGACTAGCTTAACTCTCAAAGTCAAGTGATGGAGAGTGACAGGAAGCTTTGAACGGGTGGTTGGTCTGCATTTTCTAATCTGTCCAAAGGAGTGTTTGCATTTCCTAATCCCATCAAAAATTTCACATCAGAAATCTTTCCTAAGGACCAAAATATAACGAATTCCATTATTTGTAACTTTTGCTAAAGACAATATCTGAATATATTGATAGTTTTACATTTTCATAATTTTGAAAGTTTTGATAGCTTTGCATTTGAATTGAGCCCCTGCTATGCCCCATGTATGTTCCTAGGAGCCAATAAAACAGATGATAAAGCACAGTCCCAGCTTTGCAAATTTCACCGTCTGCTTGGAGAGACAAAAAATAATGTATGGTGCAATATAAATGGAATTATAAATGTGTATGGCACAGAAGAAAAGAGATTAGCAGGAAATTTTTTACAGAAACAACATCTGAGCCCAGCTTAAAGGGATAAAGAGGAGTTTGTTACTAGATTCTGTGCGCTTACACTCAGTAAACTTCATAGTATACCCAGGGCATGCCAATCACCACGTGAGGCCCTGGAAGTTGAGAGAGATATATAATATAGGGTTCCTAGCCTCTCAGAGCTCCTAGACTAAACAAGAATATCTCATATAAACAACAAAAAACAATTACATTACAATGTATTGAAAGCAACAGTCCATGAGTGACCAAGTACAAGCATAGGAAAGGCTGCATTGAGGACAGGACTGGGCTGCCCCTCTTCCACCTGGGTTTGTAATGCTCCTTTTCAGTAAGTGCTTGGGGTCATCATGATGGCACTGCAATGTCAATGGCAGAGTGACTTCCTCTAAAAGAATCAATCAGAAGATAAAGAAATTATGAATAAGTGACTAGATATCAACCTCCATTTGACAAAATTTTTAAGTAACTATGTTGTGCTAGGCACCATACCAATTTCAAGAGATACGAGAGAGAGAAATACCAAGTAGCCATAACATGAAGGGGTTGATGAAACATGACGCAGTTGGCCTTTCTGGATTCAAATCTTTGTTTGCCAGCCCACTAGCTACACAATCTTGGACAATGTGTTGCATCTCTTCATTGTTTTCAGTTACAAAAAGTAAATGACTTATAATTCTTGTTATTGTGATATTAAAAACAATAAAGCAGGAAAAGTGCTTAACCTAATGCTTGGTGTGTGCTACATGCACAATAGAAATGTTATCAAGGAAGAAGATGATGATAATTATGCTTGCAGGTCCTTGGGAGGTCACAAGTCACTCAAAAGGTGACATCCGAATTAAGAACCAAATTAAAATAGAAAAAGAGGGGGTCAACATACATATTAGATTTAGCTACATTTGTTTCATCTATCACATTTTTATTTGCTTAAACATTTTAGAGTATTATAAAGTAAGTCACAGACACAATTTTAATATACCTATGCATGCACGCTTTAAAAATATGGATTTTTTTTTTTACAAGATTTAACTTGTTCCGTTTCTTCTGCCATGGTGACCACGGGAGGATAAGTGGAGGTGGACTTCCACCAGCCTGGGCTCCTGTGATAGAAGTGGTCACTGAGATGATTTGTTGTCAATGTAATCTGGTGCGTTTTTACTAAAGTAGGGAGATGCTGTCGGTTAGATGGCACTGATTGCTTCACATCCCAGGGCCCATAGCCTGCCTTCTCCATTTTCAGTAATGCTAAGATTCAGCACTGTATTCACTCTTCTCAAGCACAGATAGAATGTCCTCCAGGACAGATCATATGCTAGGCCCCAAAATATATCTTAATAAATTGAGAAGTATTGAGATAATATGAAGTATGTTTTCCAAGCACAGTAGAAGTAAGTTAAAAATCAACAATGGGAGGGAATTTGGGAAATTCACATTTGGAAAATTCCATTTCTAAACTCATGGATCAAGTAAGAAACCATAAGAAATGTGAACTGAATGAAAATGGAAATACAACATACCAAAATTTATGGGATCCAGCTAAAACGATACTTAGATGGAAACGTATATTTTCACTTTTCTGTGTTTTATAAATGAAGATCTCAAAATCAGCAACCGAAGTTTCTAACTCAAGACTTTAGAAAATAAAGAACAACTAAACCTAAAGGAGAAGACAGGAAATAACAAAAATTAGAGTGGAAATAAATGTAATATAAAATATAAAAACTAAGAAATTAATAAAAATCATAAGAGGATTATTTGAAAACATAAGAAAAATTGGCAAATTTTTAGCTAGACTAACCATGAAAAAGAGAAGATGCTGTCTTCAAATCAGAAATGAAAGGGGTAATGCCACAGAAATAAAAAGATGTGAAAATACCTTGAGCAACATTATACAAACAAACAGAAAATTTGGAAGAAGTAAACAGATTCCTGGAAATACACAAATTACCAAAACTGAACCCAAAAAGAAATAACAAATAAGGAAATTGAGTAGGTAATTTTAAACCTTTCTGCTTAAAAATATTCAGGCTTAGTAATTCTATCAAACATTCAAAGAAATAAAAGCAACTTCTACAGATTTTTCCAGAAAATACAGGAAGAAGTAATATTTTCCAACGTGTTGTTATGTAGACACGTAAAAATTCCCACCAAAATATTAGCAAACTGAACCCAGTATCATATAAAAAAATTAAACATAACCAAGTGAGATTTATTCTAGGGAACAAAATCATTTTAACCGTCTGGCGAGACAGCCTAATCCTTGCCTTTCAGAGAAGTTTTTTGATACCAACTTGTACCTTTTATGGTACTCTTCCTCCCTTTATATTTTTATTAATGTTTATTTTTATTAGTCTTTTTGGCTTATCATCCTAGAGTTTCCCTTCACAAAAATAAATACTATGCGCATAGATGTGTGGGTTATGTGGTTTCCTTTTCACAAAAATGTTATGTATACTATTCTGCATCTTGCTATTTTCTCGTGAGAGTATTAGATTAACATTGTGAAAACATCACTCCACCTCCTACAGGGAGGAAAGATCAGAAGTAGATATTCCTGTGGAAGCAGGGAGGTCAATTAGGAAGACCCTGAAGCCATCTGGGTAAGAAATGCTAATTGTGGCTAGGACTAGGGTAGTGGCTATAGGGCTGGTGAGAAGTTGGTGAGTTTGGGTTTAAGATAAACTTTGGAGGCTGAAGTAACAGAACTTGAAGATTGGCTATGGGAAGTGTCCACAGCCTTGGTCACACTAATATTCCCAGTAGAGATGAAATTTTCTGTGGAATAGAAGATTAGAACATATGTATACTATTAAAAAAATTCTTATAGACAATTTCAAAAATATGTAAAGGTAGAACAGTATCATGAGCCTTTGACATACTTCTTATGATTTATATCTCAATGCCTCCCAAAGCTTCATGTGACCATAGATGGAGCTTTTGCAAGGCGATTGGATCATGGAGACACGCCACTCATCAGTGGATTAGTCTGCCAATTAATTTATAGCTAAATGTGCTGTTAGGAGGAGAGACCTGGGGGGAAAAAGTAGGTTAATGGGGGTGAGACCTAGAAAGGTAAGTCTCCCTCCTTGGCTACCTCTTCACCTTCATGCTTTCTGGTTGCCATGAGGTAATGCCATTTATCTTGTCCTGGAGTTAGGAAAATCAATCCATTTTAGAGAGACTAGGAATACTGTTCTAGAACTCATAGCCTTTGTGCTACTAAACTCAGTCGAACAGGCCCCCAGGGATGAGGGGGTGGGAAGGAGACAGCGCTATAGTGGAAAAACTGGTTTTAATTTTAACTTTTATTCTGTGGTAACCATTTTCCCACAATGTTCTGTAAATCACAATGAGGAAAGAGAGCAAAGCAATGAAAGCAAAATATATTCAAATAAAGCCCCACAGGGCAGGATAGTAGTAGCCGGTGGCATCCGTGGGGGACCACTTTATTTTTAAATGCCTCATTTGCTTCTGCATTTGAAATTTCAGAAGGAAGAAGAAAAATCTCAGTTTTGACTTATTTAAAAAAAAAAAGCTTATATTGTCTTTGATCAATGCACAAAAATGGCCTAAAAATCCCCATTTTCTTTCAGCATACCATCCTGATGATGGCATCTCGTTTTTAGAAAAGAACCTGAAGAATATTAGCTTCCTCTGATATTTTAGGGTTATCATATTAATAAATCTCTGTATATAGTAGAGGTGTATCATATACACATAGAACTCTATGAACTGAACTTCATGCACTTGACAAAAGAGGAGGCAATAGAGAGGATTGGGGAGTGCGGAGAAATCCACCCACTATTCTACTTGCCCCAAGCAACTGCTGGTGAGTTTCAGGAGAGACTCCAATTGCAAAAGTACTGGTGCAGGCCAAATGCAAGTCTTAGTGTTAGAAATTCAAGTGGATTTTTAACAATATGATCTCTAAGTAAACCTTTTTTTGTGATGATCAAAGGAAGAACCGGCAACATCTTCCAACCTTGCAGGGAAATGTAATGGATATTCTGGGGTAATTTTAAATTACTCATCAACTTCAAAACAATCCCCCAACAAGGTGTGACTGTCCTACATGCCAAATACAGAAGACAAAAGTAAGGATGGCTGCCCGGATCACAGCGGTTGTCTCGGTGGCACCTGCTGTCCTATCTCCATGGCTGAGTGGTCTTGGAGCAGGGACATCTGACCCAATCCAGGAAAATCAGATTCTCTCTCTGCGGAACCTGAAACCCAAGTAGAGATGCAAAGACAGCAGCATTCCTAGGGACTGCCTGGTCTGAATCCACCAAACTTCCTTGGTTCCTGTTCTTTTCAAATCCTAATTTTTAAGCAACTTTTATGATTCAGTGAGTTTTCTTAATATGTTTAAATAAGTTAGCCAGAGTTGCTTCTTGTACTTACAACTAAAAGAACCTTAATTAATACACCAAGTTATCATCCCCTTATGCTGACAAATTCTTAGAATTAGAATTGAGTGTTTAATAAAAGCTCAAAGGTCCCAGAGAGTGCCTGCTGCACAAACAGCTCCAGAGAGCACGAAAGTTAGATTCCTGACTATGGAACCAGAGCAGCTAAGAGATGTAGACTAGTGTTTCCCAAAATGAGTTCCATGGAACCCTGATCCAGCTAGATGAGCTCTGATTAAAACAGTTCCGTGGTCAATAAGTTTAAGAAATGCAGTGTACTCTATTCCTCACCTAGAAAACTTTACAAATAAGCTTCTCAGTTGCAAATTAGAGTCCTGCAGTGAAGACATTTAATTTGCCTAAACTAGAACTTCTAAAACCTATTCGAATAGCATCTGATCTTGTCTTCCTCCATCTCCCTATCCACCATTACTCCACCCTCCCAACGTACACTTCCTATTAACCTACCCTTGGGGAACTGGAATGTGATAGGGTCTACGGTGAGAAAACCTCAAGTGAAAGGTTGCCTGGGGCTTAGGCTTTACTGTGGTAACTCCGGTCCGAAGGCTTGAACTCTTCCTCACTCCTCAGGAGCTCACTGAGAACGGTGCTGGGCTTGACTCTGTGTGTTACTGTGATACGGCAGGGAGAGTAAGACCTGGCTGGGGTTCCAGCTCTGATCTGGAACTCAAAACTGACTTATTCCCTCGGGAAACCTTGGTCTCTTTCAGATTTAATCTCCTCTTCAAACGTAGATATTGATGCCAATGTCAGCTCACTGAATTTTAAAACAGGTCTAATATGATAATGGATATAAAGATACTTCAAGACATTAAATGAATATTAGCTATGGCAAAAAATAAATAATTTGGAGAATGATGGAAGCTGTTGTGAATATGAGAGAGAGAGAAGAGAGAGAGAGAAAAAGAGGAGAGAAGAGAAGTAGGGAGAGGAGGGGAGGGAGTATAATAGAAGGGAAGGGAGGGGAGGAAAGGAGAGAGGAGAGGGGAGGAGAAGGGAGAGGAGAGGAGAGAAGACAGGAAAAGAGAGGAGAAGAGAGGAGAGGAGGGGAGAGGAGAGGAGAGGAGAGAGTGGAGGGAGAGAGGAGAGGGGAGGGGAGTGGAGGGATGGAGAGTAGAAGAGAGGAGGGGAGAGGAGGAAAGAGGAGAGGAGAGGAGAGGGAGATAGCTTCATGCCTTGTGACTTTTGAATACAGTAAATGTTTTAATATAGAAGGTGAGCATTAAGCATGTCAAGATTATTTGCTAATCTATTAAAATATGAATTTTCATTTGTGTCTGTGTCTGTTAGTTATTTTGCAGAAGGAACCATCTCAAACCTCAGTAGCATATTTATTGATTAACAGTTTTTTCTTGTCATGTGTCTGGGGATCAACAGGGATTGGACTGATCTAGGCTGGGCTTAGCTGGCTGCAAGCTGTGAGTTGGTCCCATTCTGCTCTGCTTGGACATGTGGCAGTGATAAAGGCAGACGTACAAGAAGCACACCCAACTACGTAAGCAGGTCAAGCCCCAGTTTGGTCGTGTCCCTTACTATCCCATTAAAAGCTAGGCACATGGCAAAGACCAAAATTAATGAGTAGGGGAAGAAGATTTTCCTACGGACCTGAAGTGGTGAGAGAGAAAGAAAATACTTAGCAAAAATCTACCCACTACGGTCTCCATGCCTTTTCTGTTCTTCCGTTTCAAGAGGTAGTCAAACTCGGACATCGCTTTCTCGCGGATTATTTTGTAAGGGGAGGAAGGAGAGAGTAGGCATCGCCTGAACAATGACTTGTCCTGTTTTTCATACTGTCCTAAAAAGTACTGAAGAAACCACACCTTTTAGGTCAACTAGAAGTGATAGAATGGCTTTGACGTTAGCCGGAGGGAAAAGAAAGAGAGTTCACAAAATTTGAGATTAGCACTAGGATAGGAAGATCGTCAGCCATAGCATAGCAGCTAAGTGTAGAGCCGAACGGCCAAATATATAAATAAACCCTCCAGACCTGTGGGAAACTTAGAGTAGAGCTCTGTTACCTACTGTGACCACTGAGCCCCAAGCATGAGCACGTGACCGATCATCGTGACAGATTGAAGTTGGGAGTCCTGTCCCTACCCTCTGGACATTTCCTACACATCCCAGGTGGAGATGGAGCCCTGGAGAGGTACAGGATCCTACACATACGGTTGAACTTCCTGCAAATTCAACACCCTGAGACAGATTACACTGCTCTTTAAAAACATAAAGATGATATATTTTGTACACCTGCATTTATGGCCTAATATTAACATCGTCTACATAGATTATTATTTCACTTTATTTTAGCTATTAAAAATGGTGTTGTGGTCTTTTTATGATGACTTGAAATTGGCTGCCAGATGTAGCAAATATAAATATAGAATGTTCAGTTAAATTTGCATATTGGATAAACAACAAATTTCTTAGTATAAGCACATCCCATGCAATATTCAGGACATGCCTACATGAAAAAATTATTCACTCTTTATCTGAGATGGAAACTTAATTGAGTGTAATTTATCTGGCAGTGTCACATAGGGCTTTATAAGCTTAAAGAATTTTTTAATCAGAAAAGGATAACTGTTGACCACCTAGATGTTTTGGGCTTGTTCTGCAACTATCTACCACACAGGCTGAGAGCTGGGGTTACACTGAAGTCCTCATGGAAGACGGACAAGGTAGACTTCCCACTGGAATGCCAGAGGGCTACTGAGTTCTGCGGTCCCTAGTGAATCAATATCTTCACCCACCGCTTGTCCCTGTTTGGAAGACATGTCAGGCAAGAACAGCGGGAATTCTCACATCCAGCCCACTTCTCCTCTGACCTTACTAATTTAAGATGGTTTCCACGATTTTCTGGACATAACTGGGTAATCTAATAAAGGTAGATTAAATTACAGCTGAATATTTTCAGATCTGAACATGGGAAAAATGTATCCTGTTTCGAAAAATGATAAACTGCCCCACACTCGTTTTGTTTTTCTTTTATTTGGGAACTGGTTAAACAGGAACTATCTTGTGTTATTGTATGTGAAAGTCTTCACAGCTGTGTTGGTTTTTCCAATTAAAAAAAAAAAGGAAAGAAAAGGAAAAGAAAAAGGATAATAAAAAATTCCTCAAATCCACATAATTGTATTTTACTACATGTCAAAGATGTGAGGGACCTGAACTACAATTTCAGAAAGAGATAGTCCATTTAAAAAGAAACACTAACCTTTCAACACCACCACCACAACACACACACGTGAGCACACACATACACAGGCACACACACACACACACGCATGCTCACACGCATGGGCACAGAAGCACACACACGCATGCACACACACACAATTTGTAAAGGCTCTGTAAGTGAGAAATGCTGGCTACCAAATCACTTGGGTAATTCTACAGGCAGAAAAAACAGAATGCGGACTTAGACCAAGTGAAATATTGGCCTTGTTCTGGTTCAGCTAGCAGGATATTTATACACAGAGATTTTGATCTGGTTCAACAAGTTTAGAATATTGGTTAGTGAACTCCAGTTTTTGATTTACAATGGAAGTTGAGTCCTAAGAGAGAAAATGGTATTCTCCCCTACTTCGCATCTTTAAACCAACCTCGACTGTACCTTTATTTATTTATTTATTGTTTGGCAGTATTAGTTTTGGCTGGTGGTCTAATGCATCATAGCACTTCTTCAGTAGGGCTTCTTTGCTTAAAACTTGACCATTTTCTCATGAGTAGGGGATAGATATGACACAAGTCACATGGAGTACGGTTTGACTAGAAGACCATTGGAAGTGCAGTCCAACTCTCTTTTGAATCTTTTCCAAGATTTTTTTTCTTCTTGCCTCAGCCAATAGATTTGGAACTTTCCAGAACTCAGAATATTCAGGATGAGATACTCAGAGCTCCAGAAAGAACAACCTTTCCTTAACTTGAACAATCTATTGGTTGATACTGACCTTTTCATGTTTTACCAGTAAAGAATTTGAAAACAAATTGAGAACAGGGGATGATTTTGAGGAGTACGAATGTCCAAGAGAACAAACCATGTTGAGCACTGTAGAGCTCTAGAAACACCTCTTTGTCCTGTCTATAAATCATAAATATATAATAATAAATTAATGGTTAAATTTTTAAAAATCTTTAAAAAGAAATAGATAAACTCCCTTCATCACTGCCACTCTACAAATACACACTTTGCATCCAAAATCTATTTAAAGAGTAGAAGGGGCATCTATCCCAGTGTGAATATACACTCCACCCGACATCATAAAATTATTGAAAGAGCAGACTTTTGAGCATGCGGAAATTTCACGCTGCACAGGGCCACGGTCCTTTAATTTCACAGATAACTAAACTGAGGTTCAGAGAAGTGAAGTGAACTAATTTACCCAAGGTTCATGATTCGTGGGAGCAGCACCCAAACTTAAATCCCCTATTCCTGGGTCAGAGCATAAAAGGAATTAAAGATGATAATAGTGTTTCCAAAGTTTACAGCAGTCCAAGTAATCCCAGAATGATTGACCTTTAACCATTCTCCAGTCCTTACTAGGAAAAAAGGAGAATTTGGACATTCTCAAAAGATTTTGAATAATCCCAGGATTGGAACAAAAGGATTTCCCATGTGACCCTTACTCACAAAAGTTCCGAAACAACCCAGGTTCCTTAATCATTTATAGCTGTTTTTGCATTGCTTGGGGGATGGGTTCCATTCTTTGTGCCTTTCTCCCTATTAAAAGTAGGGTCTTTGCTACCTGAGGCTTCAATAATGAGTTTGTTTTTTTTTTTTTGTTTTTTTTTTGGGTACCGGGGGGACGACCTCAGGACCTTGCGCGCCAACAGGCACCCGTGCCGCTGAGCGATATCACCGGCCCCTTTTTCGTATGTGGGTTCCGGGAGTCGAACTCAGGCCTTCGCGCTTGCAAGGCAGGCGCTTACGCCGCTGAGCCATCTCACCGGCCCAATAATGGGGTTTTCTAACCTTTCCTAAAAGGGTCCTGCACACCTGAAACTTTCCTTTAGAGTCCTGGAGTCTTGATGTTTAGGACACTGCTATTTTTCAAGCATCATGGGATGATTAATTGATATTTTACCATTTCTCTTCCCAATTCCATGAGAATATTATTGTTCAGCTTCCATTCTTCGTTCATGGTAACAAGAGCAAACTCTGACTCTGGGTTGACAAAGAAGAAAACCTTTGTAAACATCCTGGGACTAATTACCACCGGGATGTATCTGCCCATCCATGCTAATAAAGTATGAGACCTCCCTCTGTTTAACGTCTTATTTCCTCAGAGACACCAAAACCAGTCTTCTCTCACAAAGTGGAATGAATCTGATTAATGCAGAAACCCAGCAACCCGAATCCTTCATCGCACCATCAGAAACAAATAAAGGGGTGGGGTGTACAATGCAAAGTGCCTACGTGACCTTTCATCTCCTGTCATCCACTGTCGCCAGCCACATTAGCATCCAATGCAGGGAGCGTAAGGGTCTGACATTCAGTTCTGTGTTTCTGCTGAAACTAATTTCCTTTCCAGCATTCAAGGCCTTGGCCACTACGCCTTCCTGGCAGCTCTGGCTCTTTTACCAAAGAAGGACTGTCAGGGGCTTTCTTGTCTTCAAAAGGAATGTGCTGTTTCACTGGACCACAGCGGGTTCTAGGGGACACAAACACCAGGTCAGAGCCCCATTTGTACTGTCTGTTAACTGGTAGCAATGAAGATTGGCCAGAAGTAATACTCAAGTCCTCAGACATGGCACCCCCTTAAGCAAATCCTTTCCATTCTTTTGAAAGAAAAAGGACAGCGTGGTGAGGGAAATATGTTCCTGTGAGAAAAAAAAAAAAAAAAAAAAAAAAAGGTAAGAGTCAACAAAAAAGAAACCATAGGATGTGGAAAATATTAGGTCCCATAGGACCCCAAGACAGCCTCCAAGCCCCTGCACGGATAACCTCTGTCTCACTTTCCAGCTTTCTTTCCTGGCACATCTCGAAACACCCTGTGTCCCCAAACACTCTGGTTTTATTTCAGGATTAATTTCCCTCCCTCCACAGAGCCTTTGCCCATACTATCCTTGCTCTTTGAACATCCCCCATTCCACCACCATTCTGGCTTAGTTCAAAGATCACTTCCTTAGGTTGCCTTCCCTGGAGTTTGGAGCTAAGCCAGAGTCATATGTACAATTCAGAGCACCCGCTTTCCTTGGAATTTTACATTTATTTGTGGGATCATTTGAACAGTGTCTATTCCTTTCATGTGATGATAATCTCCATGAAGCTAGCTTCTGCAAAATATTTCTATGGTATCCATAGCACCACTTCAAACCACTTAGGAGACATAACTAAGCAGGTATCACGAGTAGCATTTTTACCAAGAAGAAAACCAAGCTCTAGAGATGTTAAGCACAAGGTCATAACCCTAATTAATGGTGAATAGAGACTAGAAACTAAGGCACTTAGATTGTAATAAAGTTTGTACTACACTGGTAGTAGCTGGCCCCGAGGGACTGGGTTTTCATTTTGACTCCCATTTCCTTGTCCCGTAAATTTGCCCAAGTTATATGACTATTTTTAGCCTCATTTTCTTCTTCTGCAAAATGGGCTTAAGACAGCACTCACATCATAAATAAACTGATGGAATAATTATCAACTATTGTCATTCTAGGAGTGCCTCAAAAATCTAAATTCTATTAATTAAGAAACCGTGATAATGCAGAAGAATTTCTGGTGTTGACCTTTTCAAAATCTATGAGGAACTTTAAGCTTCTAAAAGCTGTTTAGAATTTACTTGAGGGGATGAGGAAAAGAGAAGAAAAAATTAGAATACAAATGGAAGGTCTTAACATTTTGGATAGAGCATATTTAAACTGACTAAAAGGACAAATTGTTTTTAAGATATCAAATTAGACATTTTAGAAGCATTTATTTATGGACAATCCTGTTATGATAATTACAAACGGTTCTGCATTCATCAGAGTATATTCCCGAAGGATTTCTCAGCACAGATATTTATTAGCCTGCTTCCAATTAGTATGTGTGTTTAAAAGCAACAAAACTTCATTTCCCCTAAATATTTCATCACTGGCCTTTTTACTGGTTCCAGCAAGCCAATCTCTCCCAATTCCAATGCTGCCATTCCTTTGGTGTCGTGCACCGAGCAAGATCTTCCTTGCTTCCTTCGCACTTGCTGTTCCTCTTCTAGGAGCACCCTCCTCAGATCTTCACTGACCACATTTCTCCTCACCACTGTGGAGCCAGGAGACATTTCTTCCTCAGTGAACAGTTTCCTAAAAGTGCCCTCTCTCCCTCACATTATTTTACTTGGCTTGGTTTAAGTTACTTCATGCTTCCACCGCTGTTGGGAATTACCCAGGATCCCCGTGGGCTTACCTAATGCTCCTCTCTACCCTTTAGGCTGAGGACTTCCTAAGAGGCAAGGCTTTTCCTGGTTTGTCCCAGTCCCTGGAAGACTGTGGTACATAGTAAGGGTTCAGGAATTATTTGTTGAATGAATGAAGAGTAGTTTTCAGACCACTGGCTGGATTAGGAAATGGTGATTAAAAACTAATCCTGCTAGATGCAAACAAATAAACAAGAAGTCCAAAACCTCTCTAGCAGGAGAGTCTTTCTTTCAGAAATAGTGTACAATTTCAGCATTTTTACCGGAAATCTGCTGCAATATTGGCAAACAGGAAGTAGTCAAGGAGATGAGAACTGTTTAAAGGGTGGTTAAGATTGATGTTTTAGTGAAACAATCAACAATGAACCTTACCTTTCTCTCACTCTCCCTACCCCATCCATACAATTCCAACACCCTTTGAAAGCTTTAACCTAAAAATACTTGGGGCCAAGCACTTTGCTTTGTAAAATTAAAACAAACTGGAAGGAGACAGTAATGGTGTCATTCATATGGTAGTAAAAATTCTAGACTAAATAACAGTTAGGAAAAGCTAAAATAAATAGTGTTGTTGTTAATTAATTTAAGAATCTTCAACTGATAAATGTTCAGAGGATCCCCTTGGAAAGTTTATTATTTGATGATTAACAGTGCTGATGCAACTTTATACTAATGAGGGAAGTTACTGACCCACAGATATTACATGTCTTGTTCAAGGAAATCGAGAGGACCAGTTAAGTCATACGGGAAAGGAGAATTGTAACTCCTCCTGCTCTCCCCACCTGTCTATCCTCCCTCTCCTTGCCCTGGATCCTTCCCCATTGCTGAATTTTTTTCGTCTCTTTCATTTCTACTGCCCCTCTCTACCTTCTCTACTACTTCTTTCAAAACTGTCTCTCTGTTATTGCCTTTGTGCTCAGGTCTATAATTTGGAGGTAAATGGAAAAGGAAAAGGTGATTCTGATCCTTAAAATGAAACCTATAAACTAGGGCTCCCAAGCTCAAGTATCTACAGACTGGAAAGACAAGATAGGGAGGCAGGCAGCATCATACAGGGTGGGGGGGATTGTGGTAAACTGGCCTTGGCAAATGTCTCCTCTAGAGGGTGTAGCTGCTACCCAAATTCATCCCATTGTTGCCATGAAGAGATGTGAACGCAGAGGGACCAGATATTTCAAGCAATGAATCTGGGTTATTATGGAAAATCTCCCAAATTTTTTTTTTGTGGGTACCGGGGGGTCGACCTCAGGACCTCGCGTGCCAGCAGGCACTCGTGCCGCTGAGCGATATCACCGGCCCCTTTTTCATATGTGGGTTCCGGGAGTCGAACTCGGGCCCTTGCGCTTGCTGGGCAGGCGCTTAAGCCGCTGAGCCATCTCACCAGCCCCAATCTCCCAAATTTTAAAACCCTGTGTGGGCCCCCAAATTAGGGTTTGACTGGATTCAGCCCATAGGCTGGCAACTTGCAACCTCTGATGTTAACTGTCCCTGGATTGAAGAGAGTCCTTCTGGGTGCTCATCATCCCCTCTTACTCTCACCTCCCCCACTGGCCAGCTTCTATTCCTTTTAGGTTTGCTTCCACTCTTTATTCTGCTCTCTGTCTCTCTCCTTTCCCTTTTCCTCTGATGTTTTCAGAACTGGGTGCCCCTGCAAGGCTGATGCAGACATCAACAACAGAATTAGACAGAATAAGGGCAGAAAGGCCCAGACTCCTTCCTCAGGCTCTGCTTGAGTGGATGTGGCACACAGGGTGAGCAGGCAGTGGGGAGAGAAGGGATCTGGCTTTCCCAGACCCCTGGGTATTAGGAGGATCCACTTAAAAAATGTGTGCCAAAAAGACAAAAAGTCAGGGACCCTAGACAACCCTCTGTACTGCCCTTCTCTTGATTTTCTCAGCTTCTGTGGCCCCATGATAACACTGTCTGAAGGTTCCAGAAGGCTTTCTACATGATCTGAGAACAATAAGTAAACCACCAAGGGAAAAATCTCTAACGCCTTCCAAAGCGATATTTCAGGCTCAGGTTGTGAGGGCAAAAGTAGCAACCAGCCCATATCCAGTCTGGGTGGGAGACAAGCAGGACCCAAGATGACCACCAAAAGAAGGGTGTTGGCCACAGCCAGCTGTTCGGTTTCCACATCACAAGGCACCACTGTTGTCCCATGTCCCAAAATCGAGAAATAGGCCCCAATACGGTGACGGTCTCTATGGGTGTGTTGCCAATCAGCTGAGGGTTCTTTCGCTCGATTCAGATAGGAATCATGAATGGGCAAAGTGCATCTCTGCTAGCAGTCCTCATGTTAGCGGATGACACTGGATAATGCTGGATGCCAGTAGTTGACACGGAGGGCTGCTAGTCTGTGCCGCTGCAGCTGTCACAGTCTGATGCCACCTTGTGCCAGCTCTTCAGGGCTAACAGCCCCTGGTATTTATTGCCCTTCTTTTGAGAGGACTCCTCTGTCCACACTACTCTGGTTTCTCATAGATTTAAAGGACCTTCATCACCTACCCTCCCTGAGAAATAAATCGCAGCAGGTTTACAGAACCACCAAAGCTAGTATTTTAACATGGCCAGTGCTAAGGCACAGGGGTGTTAATACGCTGTAGGGAACCCTCCCAGACTAAAGGAGAAATGCGTGGGGAGTGCTACTTACATAGCAGCTGCAGGCCTGTGATTGGTCCAGGTTAGTGCAGGGCTCCAGGACAGCAGCAGCTAACATAGCAGTGATCCAGAGAGGGGGCGGGGCTGAAACCAGGGAATCTTCTGGAAGGCTAGCAGTGGGAGTTTGGGGTGTTAACAATGGGCCCAATACTCTGGTTTCTCTTTAGATCAAATAAATTTTTCACCTTTTAACAATGGGCCCAGGGCCAGTGATACGGCTCAGCAGCATAAGTGCCTGGCTGGGAAGCGTGAGGTCCTGAGTTCAACTCCGGGTACCCACATGAAGGAAAAAGGGGCCGGTGATGTTGCTCAGCAGCACGGGTGCCTGCTGGCAAGTGTGAGGTCCTGAGTTCAACTCCTGGTACCCACATGAAGGAAAAAAGGGGCCGGTGATATCACTCAGCAGCACGGGTACCTGCTGGCAAGTGCAAGGTCTTGAGTTCAACTCCCAACACTCACATATAAAGAAAACAGTGGGCCCAGATCCCTTCTGCCCTGACCTTAGCCATGCTAGGGTGCCCTTTCTTCAAAGAAGCAGCAGTAGCAGTAGGTGGATCAGGGAGGGGCACAGTGCTGACAGTCGAGCCACTCCCATGGCTGGAGGAGAGTGACTGCTAGATGACCATGGAGGACACAGAAGCAAGTTGTTCCAGTCCATTATGGAGGTTAAGAGGAGCAAAAGGAGAGAAAGGGGAGGGGTGGGACAGCTGCTGGCCAAGCCACGCTCTTTTTCAGATGGTACTAGAAAAAACAGGAATGTCAGGTGTTTCTAGTCTGTCTCAGGAGGACCCCAAGGACTTTACATGTATTATGCCATTTAATCCTAACACAACTGCATGAGGTAAGGCAGGAACTAAAATGAACTCCATTTTATAGACTGGGAGACTGATGCATAGAAAGGTTCAATGATGTATTTAAGATCACAGATGCACCCTTCTCAAGATTACCGTGGAAACTAAATGGCATTCTTGCATTGTTAGACTAATATGATGTGCATTTGAATTTTAAGTTAATTTGCACAAAGCTATTAACAGCAGATAATATGTAAATATATTACCCTTCCCAAGGGACACATTTACTCAATAAATATTGATTGAACATCTATTATTGCACTCCAGATGTAAGGATGCATATAGGAGGTTCTAGAATCTTGGTGACAGCATCCAGGAGGCATGAGGACAGACGGATGAGGAGGGCCCCTCCTCCTGCACATGGCCCTAAACTAACCTAGCAAGTTGGCCCTAACTTTAAGCTGGAGCATAACCTTCAGGGGAAGCGCAGCTCAGTGGTAAGAGCCTCGCCTGCGCAGGTAACGTTCCTTGAACTACCCAGCTGTGGCTGCTAACTCACGCGCCTTTTGGGGAGATGATAAATCTTCAGGCCTCTGCTCTACTCAACACCACCTTTGCTGCCACTGTCTGCACTGCATCAAGGTCCCTTCAGCCTCTTCTTCCTCTTTTCGTTCTTTCTTATTCATAGGCTCTAGAGCCAAGAACTTGATAAGTCGCCTTGACTTGATTATAGCCGGCAAGTTCCAGGAGAGGCCCTGGATCATTCTGCTTTCCTTCCCTTTGCATAACACGAACATTTTCTCTACTCTGGGTCATTCCAAGGGCATCCAGAAAGGTTGGGCGATGTGGTGGGACTACAGTGCATTTGGGAAGATATTGGGATTCAGGTCAATTCGGACAGTGACTTCTGAGGGAAGGGAGGCTGGGTGTCATTTTCTCCACTAGTGAACTAGAAAGACTGGCCAAATGTCCCCTGGGCTTCCTTACAGCTCCTCCTATCATGTGCAAATGAGCTTAGACAGACAGACCAAAGGGAATGTAGGATGCTCGAGGCAAAGCCAGGCTTTTTCACAAGCAGTGAGGACTTCTACCTCTGTGGCGAAATTCCAACATTTTTCCCTGAAACCACCCCCTTCTCTGTACCAGAGTCTCCCATGTTGTCTTTTTGGGGGAAACTGAATTCCTGTTAGCATGTAATGTCATTACAGAACTTTTTTTTTAAGGATCCTTAGCTCAGAAGGTGAATGCATCTTGGGATTGCATAAGCAAACCTCTGCAGTGATGTTAAGCTGGCTGGCAGGTGTCAGAGGTCGTAAATGAGATAGGAATTATGGGAACTAGCAGGGAGACACACTACACCAAGTCTCCCGGGGGAGGAGCAACATTTCTCGTTTTCACTGTTATATTCCTGGTACATTCATCACCTTCTTCTGTCTTTAAGCCCACCCTCTCTATTTGACAGACAATGCTCTGCAGTCAGCCTCTATTCTTTTGGCGTTGTTCACATTGGTAGGACTTCTGTGAAGAAAAGCGATCTACCTAGTGGTTATGAGAAATGGTTTGGAATAGAAAGACCTGTCCCTGATTCCTGAGCCTGTTGCTTACCAGCTACACAACACTGAAACAGGACTTTGTTTCTCTGAGCTTCATTACCAATATGTTAAAGCAGAATGTTAAAGCATTACCAATATTTAAAGTCTCTGCTTGTGAGAAAGCCTGGCTTTGCCTAGATGCATAAACTGTAGCCCCCAGGGCTGTTTCCGTTAAAGAATTACCATGTGCAAAACTCACAGCTCAGTGTTGCCACTGAGCAGCGCTCAACAAATGATAGGGATGATTCTGATGGTGGAGAAAAGGATGACAGTGGAAAAAGGAGGAGCAGTTGACCCTAAGGAACTGGGTTTACAAATGTCAGTGCCATTTGGTGTGTGGGTAAAGGAATGAATCACACAATTCCACTCATTGTACTTCAGGACTCTGGGCAAACTATTGACCCTGTTTGTGCTTTGTTTTCCTCTTCTGTAAAACAAATCAATAATTATATTTATTCCATGGGATTTGGAGGAAGAGGTAGGTATACATCGAATATTTATTAAGCAATTATTTTATGCCAAGAACTCTCCTGTACATTTTGGGATACATCTGTGAACGCACCCAATAAAGATGCTAACCCTACAAGCCAAAATGTCAACCTTTTGAAGCAACATTTGACACTCAGTAAGTTCTCAGGGAAAGAAAATTAAAAGAATGCCAGAGACAGAAAAATAACCTGACACCCCAATACGGTGACACAGAATTGGGTCTGAGTTTCACCAGTTCTCAGATCTGTGACTTTGGGTAAATACTTAACCACTCTGGTTCTCAGACTTTTCTATCTGTAATGAATGAACAATAATTCTTCTTGAGGATTATGAGGTAGCAGAAGCAAAGCACCTCTTGCATGTTAGGCCTTCTATGCATGTTGGCTCCTGTATTAGTTTTCTAGGGCTGCCATAACATGCTTGGTGGTGTAAAACAGTGAAATTTATTCTCACAGATCTGAGGCTACACGTCTGAAGTCAAAGTGTCACCAGGACTGGTTCCTTCTGGAGGCTCTGAGAATCTGCTCCGCTCCTGTCTCCTAGCTTCTGGTGGCTATGGCGATCCTTAGCATTCCTTACCTTGCAGATGCATCCCACCAAGCCCTCCCTCCATCTTCACAGAGTGATCCACTCTGTGTGTCTGTGTGCCCTGTCTTCTTATGAGGACACCAGTCCTTGGGTGTAGGGTCCATCCTAATTTAATATGACCTCATATTAGCTAAATGACATCTGGAAAGACCAGAAGGCCAATAAGGTCCCACTCTGAGATTTTAGGTAAAAGCAAATTTTGGCAGACACAATTCCACTCATTGTAATTTCTTTTTAAGCTTTCTTCTTCATTGCAAGATTTCTGAGCAAAGATTTCTGTTTATGATCCAGTCTGCTCTGTGGTCAGAACCCAGGGAGACTTTTATCTTCCCTGTTTCACCCATCACCTCCAGAACCAGAAAGACCATCTTGCCACTATGTAAATAGCCACTGGATTATTACACAGCATGGGCTTGGAGCCCATAACCACCAAGGATCACATCACTGGCAAGAGGTTGAGAGTTTTCTTACATCCACCCCCACCAAGAAATGAGGCACTGCTTACCTTGGGAAATAAGTCCATTCCTTCCAGACTACATGGTGATTTAACGCCAGTGGATGAATAACCCAAGGTATTAACGAGCAATCAATTAACCATCGTGGCCATTATGTTTACATTTCAGCCAAGACCTTCTGGAGGCAATGTTTAAATCGAGGGCGGGACTTGAATGGTGTCAATTTCAAGTATTTGGTGGGTCACTGTGATAACACATTTGCAGAAGGGTAGAACTTGCGGCCATTCAATGTAACTCCACTAACACTTTTTTTTCAGCACCAGAGATTGAACTCAGGGCCTTCACACTACTTGTATCCCCCTCCATTTGTTTATTTGTTTGTTTATTTATCATTTTGAAAAAGGTTCTCACTAAGTCACTAAATTGCCCAGGCTGGGCTGCAATTTGTGATCCTCCTGTCTCAGCCTCCCAGAATGCTGGGATTACAAGCCTATGCCACCACACATAACCACACCAGCAGCTCCCATACGCAGGTTCTGACCTAATCACCCATATGGAACCCACAAAGAGCAGAACCCAATTTCTGCCTGTTAGAGAAAGTTATGATAAAGTAACCCCTCCCAAATAAGAGTAAAGTGGGGCAGACCAGGAAACACAATGTGAAAGAGAAAAAGCAGAGTTTTCTTACATGTAGCCCCACCATGGGCAGAGGCAGAAAGTGATTTGAATGGCAACAAAATGAGAGAGTGAATCGAAAATCCTTATAGAAAGGCAGATTTTAAAGCAGGTGGAGGTGGGATTACTGGCAGAAGGCCCAGCATTAGTAAGAATACAAAGGTGGGGAAAGCGGAGTACACCTAGCCGCTTGCTATCTGGCTGGGTCTACCAGTTGGAATGCGGTATTAAGCACTGTGGTTGGTGAAGACTGAAGAACTAAACCAAGTCTTGATGGTGGAGGGCCCAGTCTGACAGGCCGAAGCTGAGATTTATCCTGAAGCCAGCAGTTTTTACGTGAGAGTTGGGAGAGTCCCATGCCTAAGAGCACTGGTCTGCCTGGCACCACGCCACTGCCCTTGTTTCAGACATCCCATGATTTACTTAACTTCTCTAAGCTCCAGTCTCTTTGTCGATAAAGTACAGATAACACTGGTCCCATTTTATAGCCTCCTCATGAAGATGCAATAATGTAGAATACGAAACTACTTGCATGGTGCCAAGCACACACTAAGCATTTAATAAATACTCATTATTAACTTTAAAGGTTTTGACAAGGGCAATGGTAAAATTTGAGGTTTTTCTCAAAATGCCAACCATGAGCCTAACCTGACAAAGTAACTGGCTAAATGAAGGAAACTGAGGAATGACATAGGACATCAGTACACGAAAGGGATGGACTGAAGCTTGAGGCTAGCAGGGAGAGCATGGGGACACATCTGTAGCTGGGATAGGGCCCAGGTAGAGTCACTGCAGTGGAGAGTTCTGGGTACTGGCCGCCACAGAATGAAGAGTTTGCTCTGCCTGTCCAAAAAGAAGCTTCTCCTCTCAAAACAGCATAGAAAGACCTTCAGAAGTTTCAGATAATCTCTTGGGAGCTGTTGTTAAGTTTTGGATCAAGAATGTACCCCCAGGGTCTTACAGGTTCAGAAGTGGGCCTTTTGGAAGGTGATTAGACGGCGTGGGTGCATAACTTCATAGACGGATTAATCCACGCTTGAGTTAAGAGCTGAATGTGCTGTTAGGTGGTGGAGCTGACACAGAAGAGGTGGGTCGCTGGAGACACGTGCTGAAGGATTTACATCTCTCTCTGGCTCTTTCCCTGTGTCTCTGCTTCTGGCTAGCATGCGTTGTGTAGGTTTCTTCCACCATGCACCTTCACCGTGATGTGTCCGTTTGGAGCCAGCCAACCATGGACTGAAACCATGAACCAAAACAAATCCTTTCTCCTTTAAGTTGCGTATGTCACGTATTTTTTTCTCAGTGATGAAAAGCTGTCTAATACATGACTTAACCACAGTGGGTAATGGTAAAAACAGCAGCATAAGCAAAAACCTGGAGGTGGGGCTAGAATGCCAAGTGGATGTTCAACAGTTGCGCTTGCCTTGTGGTACTCTGGTACTAACACTAAAGGTAGATGGGCATACGGCATACTGCACTTGTCTCACTCTTACCAGAGCCTGCAATGCCCCCTCATCTCCTATACTTGTACAGATTCTACTTATCCTGCATGGCCCATCTTAAGTCTCATGCCCTCCTTGGGACCTTTGCCAACAATTACAAGGTGTGCTGATTTCTCCCTTCTCTAAACTCCAGAAGTACTTGAGACAGATTCACTTGGTTTGACAGTTTTAATCTACAAAGCAGGAAGATAACTATATAGAGGTGTCTCATGTACATTAAAAGAAACAACACTTGCAATGTATTCAGCATTAGTACCTAGTATTTAATCAGTACACAGTAAATATTGGCAACTCTCCTGCTTCTTCTCCTCTTCCTGTTTCAAGCAGATACTATTATCATTGCTTGGACATATATGATGCATGGCATCCTGGGACACAATTCTCCTTAAGACAGGGTCTTGTGGGCATTAGCTATTATGCCAACCCTTTCTCTCCCACTCAGGAAAACATCCTAGAGAACTAAGTCAATGAATATGACATTATTATTAAGATAACCTTGAATCTACTCTAATTCATTTTATTTTTTTAAATCATCTGCCAGCTTTGGTACTTGAGCTTCATGAGTCACAAATTCCTTGTGGCACACCTCCTAATATATTGTGACTTACCAGTATGCTGTGGCCCTGAAGGTAAGCACTTCTGATGAAAGCATTAACCCATATTACTTCTGCCTTCCTAGTAAGACTGTACTCAGTGAGGAGAGGACCATGGTTGGCTTTTCCCTCCCCACACCACAGTACCCAGCACAGTTCATGGCAGGCAGGCCTCCTGATAATAGCCATGTGCTGAGGAACTAATATTTAGCAGTGCTTATATAAAGGGACAGGTTGTTTAAAGCTGGAACTTTCCGAGGTATATGTAGTTCTGCCCAATTCCTTTGAAAATCTGTGAAGGAAGAAAATTTCACCAAGACTTTTCTGCACAATCATCAAGACCTTTTGGGGTACAAGTGACAGAAACCTGACTCAAACTTCCTTAAATTTGAGCAAAAGAAAGAGCAAAAATTATGTCATAAAACTGAAAAGTAAAGATATAGTTAAGTTCAGCTGAGGCTAGATCCAGAGGCTCAAGTTATATCAGCATGAATGTGTCTCTTACAGTCCTTCAACTCTGTTTTTCCTCAAAACTGTCTTTATTTTCTAGCATATTTGACAATGCTTGTGGCAAAGACAGCTACCAGAAGCTTCAGGCTCACATTTCATCATCTTGACAGTGGCCAGCAAAATCCTGTCACTTTCCTAATAAGTTCAGGGAACCTCAGAGCTGACATTTATGGATGCACAATGAGTCACATGTCTACACCTAAACAAATTCCTGTGACTTGGTTTGACCAGATAAGGGTCACATGCTCAGTCCAGAGTTGGGTTGAGGCAGATATTATCAAGAATAATCAGTTTGGAAGTTTGGAAAGGATGGTTTCTCAAAAGATAACATTCATACAGTTTTTAGACATAGAGAAAATAGATGCTGGGCAGGCAAATATTTTTGACATTTGGTACGCCTGGGTGAGACACATTGCATAGAAGCAGAAACAACAGTTTCCATGTCAACTGCTGTCACCATGGTGAGAAATTCACCAACCCACTGCATCATCTTTGGACAGAGGGGCCCTTTTGTAGAGAGCTCTGGACCCTGATGTTGGTGCCAGTGTTGCAGAATTGTAGTTACATAGCCCTCACAGGCAGCACGTGTCCCCATCAGAATGCAGGGCTGTTGATGGCATCTGCTGAGCTACCTGGAGAAGGGCTTTGCATACGAGTGAGCATGGTTTACTCATAACAGGCACGGAGGGACATTCGGAAGCTATGTGACCAAGAAGGTGAATGCCCGCGGTCCTGGTGTTATTGCTCTTTCATGCAGCCCCAGAGAAGACAGTCGCTCTACCCACACCCTATCCCATCCCCATGCTTGATCTTCCATTCCTCATGAACAAGGGTTGACCCTGACCAGGATTACTCCTGCCTGTGACCACAGAGAATGTGCTAGCTTGGCAAGGATCTCCTCTATCAAAATGAAATTTTTTCTTGGCCAGTGTGCTGTTGCAGAGAAAAAACAAACAAATAAAATTGAAGGAAAAGTCTTACTATGTAGATGACTTCCCTTGTATTGGGTTTTCCTGCTAGACAACTGGAATAAGCAGTTTCAACCCATATTGCAACTAGTTTGTTTTCTATTGTTATAACTGAATATTATGGAATGGGTAATAGAGAGCTCACTCATAACAAAGCCATTCCTACAATAACCCATTAACCTGTGAGTGAACTAATCCATTAATGAGAACAGAACCCTCAAGACCAAATCATGCCTGAAAGGCTCTAACTCTCAATATTGCTGTACTCGGGTACCAGGTTTCCAACACATGAAATCTGAGGGGCATATCCAAATCATAGCACGCCTATTTTACAATGAGAGTAAGAAGTGGCAGGTAGCACAACGACAATAAAGTTTTAGGATAACAAAACAAGAAGTGACCTTAGGAGTCATTCCCATTCTGTAAGTCCACATGCTCTTTCCCATTTATTAAGGGTATGGTCTCAGAATTATTCTCATTATAGAATCCCAAGAATCTAATGTCAATCAAATAATATTGATATATAAACTAAAATTGATTTGCCATTCCTGACTAGCAGCTTATGAAAATATTGTGGAGTTTTAAGGAAAAACAATTTTTCTTTCACTTATATAGCTTCCATTTAGGAGAAATGAGAGGCTTAAACAGTTTTCTGTCTTCTTCAGTGGAGGAGAGGTTCTTTGGGCTTTGTTGTTAGTACAGAACTACTCCATTTTACAACCTTTACATCATTTCTCAGAAAAAAAATTTAAAAGCCAGATCTTGCACACTACGGATTGATTTTTGGAGACTATATACTCTTACCAATGGGTTTTAACTTCTTAGTAATTCATAGGATAATTATTAGCATGTAGAAGCCAGTCTATTTAGTGAGAGGTTAGAGGTGCTAAAAGAATATCCCTAGGAGTTCTTTTCCTTCCTTTGGTGCTAGCCATTTAGCATTTCAAGTGGTGGAGAAATGACACTTGGAATAATCTGCTTACCCAGGCACCACACTCCTTTCCTTTCAGATTTAGCTTAAGTGGCATTAGGAAGCAGTCAATCACGGACAATTTGGGCTCCTGCAAATAACTATAGAAGTTAAATTGACTTTGTATGTAAAAGGAACAAGCCCCTGGAAAGTGTCTATCCAAATGAAACCACTGTGCAGAACATGGCTGCAGCCAGCAAGATCATTAACAGGCCAGTCAAATTACTGTGGGAATAGGAATAAAAAAAGGGCTGTATCACTTGGGTAATTGTAGTTACAGATGATGAAAACTCTTGTTGAATTGAGGAAATTGGCTCCCAGACTGGCATAGTCCCAATGAACAAGGACTATAGCCACATTACAAGTAAGAAGATCATGACTTTAATACTCAATAGTTAAATTTAAAAGAAGAGAATGGAATTAGCCATTTTGAACCAGTTTGACTTCAAGGCCATTATGTGATGTCAATGAACATATAAGTAAAGCCTACAAGTCCAGAAGCTCTCTAAGCTTCAGTGGGCTATGAGTGTGCAATCAGCCATTCTCTGCTCCCTGCTAGGAACTGGTAAAAGTATCTGATGCCTGTCCTTGTTCTTGGGTGTTATTAGAATGATCTAGTAATTGAGTATCAGTCAGCAACAGAGCTCTGCAGCATTTCTGATTCACATCAGCAGTTGGAGGTTTGCACAACTCTAACATCAGACAGAATCACCTTTATGTCTGCTTTAATTACTAAAACAATTCTACTTATGGTAGGAAGGTGCAAATTTGGAGATAGATCTTAGGAATTTAAGAGAGAAAATTAACCTCTGAACTCAGCCTCTTGAGCATGAGTGGTCCTACCTTGCTGTCTTAGTCACTTTCTCATCATTAGGACAAAATATCCAATACCTACAAACTAAAGGAAGAAAGGTTTATTTTGGCTTATGATTTTTAGAGGATTCAGTCCATGGTCGGCTGGCTCCAAGGCGGAAAGAGCATGCAGGAAGGGTCTGGCAGAAGAAATCTGTTCACATCATACTAGCCAGGAAGCAGAGAAGACAGGAGCCCAGGAGAGAGATACAGGTGTAACCTTCCAGGTTACACTCCCAACAACCCGCCTCTAACAAGATTCCCACCTCCTAACATCATGCTTGGCCACAGAACCACTGATGAATGTAGCTCCGCCATGACCCAATCACCTTCCAAAAGCCCACTGCTGAACACACACGGCTGTGGGGGACATTCCGCATCAAATCTGTAACATTTGTTATGAGGAAGGGGCTGGGAGAATCACGGAGAAAGGCTAATCGCTTGACTTTGATGTCAGACCTGTGAGTATATTTCAGTGTAGGTATTTAATAGCTGTTGGACATTGAGTAAGTTATTTAAGTTGATCAGTTCAGCCTTTTGTCTTTAAAATGGATATGACATTCTCACCTATTCCCTCTTTATTAAAGTGGGAATGACACTAACATTGGTATGAAGATTAAATAAGAAAAAAGGTACAGTACTTAAAGTGCTTAGCACTATATGCAACATTTCTATATGGAACATGCTCAGGGCATAAAACAAGTCTAAATATATTTAAAAGGATTCCAGTCATACAAAATATGCTTTATGACTAAAATGGAACTAGAGATAAGTAACACAAAAATAATCCTAAGACCCCCAAATACTTGAAAACTTTATATAACATGCTTAACAACTGTTGGGTTAAAGAAATAAAAAAGGAATTAAAGTATCTTGAACTAAATGAATATGAAAACACAGCATATCAGAACTAATGGATGCTACTAAAGCAGCATTTCATGGGGAATTTATAGCACTAAATGCCTATAGTAAAAAAGAAGGAAGTTCTCAAATCAATTATGTGAGCTTCCACCTGAGGGGGGGAAAAACTAGAAAAAGAATAAATTAAAGACAAAATAAGCAGAAGAAAGAAAATAATAACCAACAGATGGGTCAATGAATTAGAAAGTAGGGAAATAGTAGAGAAAATCATTGACATCAAAATCTTGTTCTTTGAGATCAACAGAATTGATAAAACACTAACCAGAAGGAATGGGGAAAAGCGAGAAGACATATATTAACCCACATTAGGAATTAGAAAAGTGACAGCACTACAGCATTTACAGATTTTTTTTTTTGTGGGTACTGGGGGTCGAACTCAGGACCTTGCGCTTGCCAGGCAGGTGCTTATGCTGCTGAGCTATCTCATCAGTCCTACAGATATTTTTAAAATGATAAGAAAATATTATGAACAACTCTGTCCCCAAACAATAAATAACTTATACCTAAATATCTTGCAACTTAAATGAAAAGGATACTTTATTGAAAAGATACAACCAAAGAATGAACTGCCAAAGAAGGAACGGCCTGAAATTGTGGCTGATGCCATTCACACAAAAACAAAACAAAACAACAACAAGCCTAAGTATATTAGCTGGGAAATTCTATGAAAATTTAATAAATTGTATATAAATTCTTCCAGAAAATTGAAAAGGAAAGAATATTTACCAATTTGCACTGCTATGAGCCCACCATTAGAGATTATGACATTAATGGGAAATCACAGACCAATATTCTGCATGAACATAGAGCAAAACAATCTTAACTAAAAAGTAAATCAAGCCGAGAAGCATATAGAAAGGGTACTATATGCTAACCAATAAATGGCATTGTTCTGGAGTTTATACACACACACAAACACACACACACACAAAGCAAGAAAATAAATGTTATATTAGTCTCAAGACAGATAAATAAGTAAAGTGGACTAGAATAAAAAGTCCAGAAATAGACCTGAAAGATATGTGAACAACTGATTTTTGGTAAAGGTGCAAAGATAAATTCAGTGGAGATAGGATAGTCCTTTTAACAAATAATGCTAGAACTGTTGAACATCTGTATATGAAAACAAAGAGACAAAAGAAAAACTTTAACCATCCTACTAAAGTTTGATCTGAAATGTTCTCCCGTGGCTCATATGTCAAAGACATGGTCCCCAGCCCATGGTGCAACTGGGATTGGTGGAATCTCTAAGTGGAAGGCATACTTGGAGGAAATGAGGTCATTACTCTTGAAGTGGATATTGGGTCAGCCCCTTCCAGGCACCACAAGGTGAACAGGCCACCTCTACCACTACCACCATGATGTGCTGCCTTGTCATAGGCCCAAAGGCAATGGGCCAACTGGCCAAGGACAGAAACCTGCAAAACTGTGAGCCAAAATAAGCCTTTTGTCTTTTAAATTTGATCATCACAGGTGTTTTGTCATAGTGATACAGAGCTTAAAAAAAAAAAAAAGCCTTTGCACCATATACTCAAAATTAATTCCAAGCGGATTTAAGTCCAAAACCCAAAACTATAAAACTTTTAGAAAAAAACAGGAAATCGCCAAGCATGGTGGTGTATACCTGTAATCCCAGCACTTGGGAAGCTGAGACAGGAGGATCACTGTGAGTTTGAGGCCAGCCTACACTACACAGTGAGTTCGAGGCCAGCCTGAATTATATAGTGAGACCCTGTCTCAAAAAACCAAAACCAAAACAAAACAAAACAAGACAAAACATAGGAAATCTTCAAGATCATTAGTTGGGCAAAGATTTCTTAGATACAATACCAAAAGTACTACTCAAAGAAAAAATGATACTCTGTCCTAAATTAAGAACTTCTGCCTTTTTGAGTTACACTAGCAAAAGAATAAAAACACAGAATGAGAGAAAACAGTTGTAAACTTCATATCTGACAAAATAATTTTATTCAGAATATATAAAAAGCTCTGAAACCCAACAGTAAACAAACAATCCTCTAAAATACTGTATACATTAAAAAAGAATTTGAACTGGAATGTCACTAAAGAAATTACATGAATGGCAAATAAGCACAAATGGCAAATAAATTACAAAGATACTCAACATTTTTACTTTATGGTAATAAATAAGAAGGTACCACTCCACACCTGTTAGAATTACTAAAATGAAAAAGACTGACTATTCTAAGTGTTGCCAAGTAATGAAATAATTCACACTCTTATATATTGCTGGTAAAATGGCACAGCACGTTAGAAAAACAGTTTGTTTGACAATTCTTTATAAAGTTAAACATATACCTACATAGTTAAACATGGCCAAGGATAGTACCCCTGGGTATTTGTGCAAGATGAATGAAAGTTTATGACCATGCAAAGACTTGTACATCAATCTTTACAGCAGCTATATGTGTAATGCCTTAAAATTGAAAACAACCCAAATTTTCATCATTAGATGAGAAGAAAACAACTGTTATGATTTATATTGAAATACTATTCAACAACAAAAGCAATGAACTGATATATACAACATAGATACAACTCACAGTGATCCTCCTGCCTCAGTCTCAAAATCATTACACTGACAAAAACAAACAAAAGAGATATTTAGTGACTTAGTTTGCGTAAAATTCTAAACAATGGAAGCTAATCTATAGTAGCAGGAGATCCATGGTTATTTATGAGTAGGCGGGAGATTAGAAGAGGAGACAGAGTACAAAACTCATAGACTTTTGGTGAAATGGATATTATCATCATCTTTCTGTGATAACTGTTTCCCATGTGTATACATATCTCAAAATTTAACAGGTTGTACACCATGAACATGTACAATTTATTATATGTCACTTATTTCTCAATAATACTGTTTTATTTTCATTTAAATATTTAGCACATGGTAAGTATTATCTTTTGCTTGAATTATTCTTTGACTGGATTTGCTTTTTGTTTTGTTTCTTTCTCAGTGAGTCACTGAAGCAGATATAATTTTGATTTCTTAATCCAGATAGATGCGACCTCACAAGTCAGACTCTGGTCCACTGGTAGTAGCTGTCTACAGCACTGCATTGAAAACTATGGGCAAAACAATGGCTCTCAAAGTCCTCTATATTCTATCTCCTTAGTTCATTTTATCCATTGCTATAATGAAATATTTGGCCCCAGGCCATTTATAAAGATTAGAGGTTTATTTAGCTCATGGTTCTGGAGGCAGGGACGTCCAAGACGAGTGCCAGTATCTGATGATGACCTTTCTTGCTATTCATAGCATAGTGAAGGGCATCATATAGTGAAACAGAGCAGGTACTGCCTGTTAGCCATACCACTCCTGCTTTTCTTGTAAAGCCATCATGGGGGTCCAATCCTCATGACCCATTTGTTAATTGCTTCCCAAAAGGGATTAAATTTCTAACACATTTAAGTTTGGGACACACATTGAAACTAAAACATCCCTGGGTCATGTTATCTGACATGGCTGAAATGACTTTGCAGGTATAATTAAGGTTATGGGTCTTTGGAGACAGGGAGTTAATCCTGGGTTATCCATTGGGCCCACTCTAATCACGTGAGTCCTTAAAAGGAGTGAACATTTCCTGGCTGTGGTCAGAGAAAGACAACAGCATGGGAATTACCTGACATTCTGAGATACAGAGGACTATCTGCGTGCACTGGATAGAGGCTTCTACTTGCTAGAAAAGGCAAGAAAATGGATTCTTCCATTCAGGTCCCAAAAGAGAAAACAATCCTACCAACAAACTGATTTTAGGTCAGTGAGATCTGTGTTGGAACCACAGAACTACAAGCAAATAAAGTTGTGTTCTTATAAGGTGTCAAGTTTGTAGCAATTTTTTATAGCTGCAGTAGAAAACTAATTCAAGCAAGAAAAAACATCGTTATTAATTAATGATGTCTATGGGTCCCAGAGACAAAAGAAGCATGTGTGCTATACATCTGCCACCCTCCCTCTCATTTCGAAGGTGTGTGGTAGTGACGGGACATACCTTCATTCACGGTGTCTACTGTGTGCCAAGGTCTACGTGAAGCTCTGTGAAGTTCCTTCAGTCATCTTCACACCAGAACATTCATAAGACAAATATGACTCCCCTCTTTGAGAGATGAGCGTCAGAAAACTAAGATCTTATCTAAAACCTGAACCCCCAATTCTGTTTTGTTTTGTTTTTTTATTCCTCCCTGCTTCCCAACAAAATGCCAAGCACCAATAAAACTTAGGTGAACTAGGTTTCAAGTGTTGATGGAAAACAAGAACAAACACAAATGAAGAGCCTTTGTCTTGGAACAATACTTCTAGCCCTGGAAGTGATGCACGTAGCTTATTAGCACAGCTGGAGATCCTAGAAGTGTCTTGGGAGTGGAGGAGGAACAATACATTTGTAATATTTGGTAATTATCATGAAACAACTTGCTTCTTGTTTACACTTAAACTTCAACACAGAGGAATGCCACTTATTTTCTCTCAGCATGATGCTTGTGACGCATTCAGCCAGCTGCCTGCCTCACTGGGCTCCTGGACCCTCTGGGAGTGAGGCCTTGTTTATGCCTCTGCTGAAGGGACAACACAACTATGCATCCTTCCTGCCTTTGCTACTTCTTCCAGGAATGCTACAGGCGGCTGTGCCTTGGACAGCACTGCTGGATTCCCTCTCTGTAGTGAAAATGCAACATCATGCACTGGGGCAAGGGAGGAAATAAGACCCTGGATATCCTTCCAACAGAGCTGTGGAACCAGACCAGGTCACAGTCATTTGCTATTTTACCACTCTTAGAAGAAAGTTAATGAGTCAGCAGAAGGTAGAGAGCCTGGATTCAATTCTATAATTAGTTAACCCCCAGGAGACTTAATTGTTTCACCCATAATATGAGAGTAATAACAGCACCTCACAGTGATATAACAGTAGTTAGCATTTATTAAACACTTGCTATGAACCGGCTGCTGTGCTAAAGCTTTTTCTTGCAGACCTCATTTGAACATCCTTATCTGAAACATACTGTGGCTCCATTTTACAGATGAGGAAATGGAGATGAGACTCAAAGAGAATTAGTTACTTGCCCTAAGTCACATAACTAGTAAAGGAAGCTAACCACTGGAATCTAGACTCAGTATCTCACCATTAAGTAAAGAACAGTGCAGAACTTTTATAAGTAACATTTCAATAGATATTAGCTAGAATTGCACTGATATTAGTATTAGTACCCAATACTGGTTGAGAGCTGAGGTCCTTTTAACTTTGACTTCTTTTATTACTTATTTCGGGTAAGATAAAACACAGGTACAAGAAACCTTACAAAACAGTCATATGGCACAATGAGTTATAAGACACACACAGCATTAGCTACCACCAGGTCAAGAAATAGAACTTTCCAAGTCATTCCAAAGCACACAGTAGACCCCACCAAATCATACCACTCAACAAACATAACCATGATCTTAACTTATGGGAGAATAACTTTGTTGGATTTGCTTTGCATTTTATCGCCCACTGTACATCCCTAGACACATTTTATTATTTAGCATATGTCTTGTATGTCTCTATTAATCTACAGATTTCTATCCCCACTTCACTCCCACCCCCTAGTTCTTTCTTTTTCTTACCGTTTGCCTGGCTTGCTCTCTGAGATTTCCTCACTCTTCCCCCTCCCCCAACTTTTAACTGGACTTCTTTTTGATCATTCCCATTACAAATATCCTACTCGATTTTTATTCTACTGTCAGCATTTTCTCCTTCATATGGACTTGTGTCTCAGAAGGGGAGCCCACCTGGAAGGTGGCCAGTTTGGGGAGTTCACAGGGGCTAAATTGCTGCAGCCCCCCTACTCTTTCCCCAAATCGCTACTGGCTTGGAGGAAATGTCTCCTAGTTTTAGCTACGGCTCTCAAATTGATCCATGTGTTCTTCATTAAATATCTGCTGCCTATTTTGTGTTTCTTCAGTTCTCAGGTCTACTGGACACACCCTTCACTTTCCCTTCATCTTCATGCATGAACACTGTGAGTACTGTGGCAGTTACTTCTTTGTCACTACAGCTTGTATTTTGGGATCCGTGGAAATACTTTGCCATCTAATTTTTCTTCTGACTTTGTTATGTATTTCCTCTATTTTATATGAATATTGGGGTACACTCTAAAATTATGCTGTCATGTTCATCTTCCAAAATTCCCCAGAAACATTGCCCCTTCTTTGGTTTTAGGACCCTGTCTACCTCTTCCTGTATCTATAGAGCAATAAATTTATCCTACAAGGGCCTGCCTGATGACCCACCCAACTTCACTTTCTAATGGTAAAAGAAATCAACGTGTTCTAGCAAGTCAGGTCTACATTCCTTGACAATAGATTTCACCTCAATGTAAGAGATTATTATCTCTTAAACATTTAACAATGAAAAGAGCTCCCAGGCAGAGACAAGGAAAGAACAAAGATCAAAGGTCTTGTAGTGAGAGGAAGCTGAGGTAGAGATTTAAGGTCCCTTCTGTCTCCAGTGTCCTGGGGTCCCTGACAGTACGAGAAGAGGCTCCAAGACATCCCCAGCTTCCTCTAGTTAGTCGTGTGATAGTCGAAGTCCCTGGATATTAGATCTCCAAACCTTTGAATTTGAGATTTCCAGAGGTTACCAGAATAAGATTAGACCCTTCTACTCCTATTCTTATCATTATAGACATTAAAAAGGTATTATTAAAAAATTCCCATTTTTGCTCAACTGCATTAGACACTATCCGAAGTGGCACGCGATATTCCTGTTTCTGTGAACTTGTAGTCTGAGTTAACCCCATGAGCTGAACTCGTGGTCTGAGTAAACGTTGTGAATTGCCATCATTATATATTTATGTCAGCTCATATTTGCGAGGAACCCCCAAAATAATATTTTGCTCAAGAAGGAAAGTTCTCATTTATGGACATCAAAATAAAAGCCTTGTTAGTAACTTTATATCTTTATTTTTCTTTAAAAAAAGGCTTTTACATAAAAGATGTTTTAGATTTCTCTGCTGTTCTTATGAACACTTTTTAAGCAATTATATGTTGCAAAAAATAACATCACACCTTCCTAGAACCCTGATATCGAGGAGGGAAAGAGAAGGTCTTGTCCTCTTTCTCCCAACCACTCCCTGTATATCTTAGAAGAATCATCCGACTAATCCTATTGAAGGATGCCGACTGCGCCCTCATAATAGAGGACAAGGTCACTGCAGATGTAATGGTTTGTTCGGTGGTAAAGACAAACATCAGTGGTTTACAATATTCTAGAACCTTCCCTGTATCCCTCTATCAATAGGTGTTCAGCTCTGTCCTGAGAACTGAGAGACCTAAAGGCTATCTCAGAGGTCCTCAGGGAGTCCTAAAAATATCCTTCAAATTGTGTTTTTAATATACTATATATAAACCAGCATAAAATCTGTAATGAACATAGCTTCACATGTTCTACACACCAATTTTAATCCTTTATATATGATGTATATATTATTTTGTTCTACACTTTTGTTTGTGCTTATAAATATTAGAATGGATCTACTGGGCCGGTGAGATGGCTCAGTGGCATAAGCGCCTGCCTGGCAAGCGCGAGGTCCTGACTTCGACTCCTGGAACTCACATAAAGGAAAAAAGGGCCGGTGATATCGCTCAGCAGCACAAGCGCTTGCTGGCAAGAGCGAGGTCCTGAGGTCGACTCCAGTTACCCACATTAAAAAAAAAAAAAAAGAATGGATCTACTTTTTACATCATTTACTTGTATTATATAAATTCAAGAAACCAAAATTCAGAGAGGGATCAGCCTTCAATGTGGGGATACATAGATAAAATAAAGCATTGTAGGGGCCTTGCTTTTTTAAAAAATGAATTATCCGACATTACAAGATGCAGTGCTTTTAAAACCATTATTTCTTACGTTACTTATCTGTTTGCATTGGATTTTCTTAATACTGGATATTTTAGATATATTTTGATTTCAAAAGCAAAAATTCTAAACCACAGTAGCCTGAAAGACAAAAGGGATGTTACTGGTTTGTGTAACAGAAATGCCCAGGAGAAAGGCTAGAGAAAGTTCAGCTACATCCAGACACTTCAGAGGCGTCATGCGGTTCTGACCTCCTCCTCATTCATCTTGCAGTGCTTTGAGTTGTCTTCTTGTCCATGTGGTGGTGTGACAGCTCCCAGAAACTACAGCATGACACTCTTCCAACATCATGACATCAGAACGGCCCCCATATATTGATTTGATAATAGATAAATATGCATTTGAATCTAAAAAAAAACTCATTCTAAAAAAACAGCTATTTTTTTTACCAATTTAAAAATTTGGGACCGCTACATAAGATTTGTTAAGGGTGAGTTTTGCACCTTAAAAATATTGAAATTCATCACCATACATGCAACTATATCCCAAGGGAGTACAATCTACAAATGCTCCTTATTCAGAGGAGCTCCCAGTTCCTGACCTTTCTGTGTGTGTTTCACTCTTTTGGCTTTTTGCCTAGGACATTGTGAGGCAAAGGCAAAGCTGGTCATCAGAACTTCAAATCCAAGCTTTACTCCTTTCTGCAGTGATAAATAAGGAACAGTAGTGCATGAGCATGATTAAGCCAGACGAGTTGAGGGAAAGTTGTTTAAAAACATTATAGTAATATCCCTCTTAGTTCTTTAATAAAATGCTATTGTTACAAATTATCTATCTTTACATATTACCTTTTATCAATTATATGTAAATGTGTTTATATAAAATTTAATTATCTCTGTATTTGCCTTTTTAATCCTCCTTGCAAAAGATTAACAGCATTAATGGTCCCATTTCTTTACCCCTCCTTATATTAACATCCTTATCCAAGCAAATTTATAGTCTCTCCTAATCTGACTGTGCACTGATCATGTGACTTGCTCTGGCCAATAGTATGTTAGTCATAGGACACAAAGGCTTAAAAAACAGTTGCACAGTTGGACTTGCTCATTTTCACCTTCACCATGCAGACATGCCTGAGCTAGCCTGCTAGAGGATGACACATGTGGAACAGAGCCAAGTTCACAAGTCAGTCACCCAGTTGGAGTCACATAGGTCAACCAAGTCAGCCAATTTCCACACGTTATTGCCAATCATTGAGGGTTCTTTTGCTCAATTCAAAGAGAAATCATGAATTGTCAAAGTGAAGCTCTGTTAGCAGCCCTAATGCCACCAGTGGGTACCACTTAGTGCCAGATGTTGTCAGTTGACACTGTCATTTTCTGCTCTCTGTCACTGATCTTCTCTTTAGTGTTAACAGCCCCTAGTGTTTATAGGTCTTTCTTTTAAAGCGACTGCTCTGTCCTCACTATTCAAGATACACTGCATGAGAAATAAATCATGAGCAGATTTAGAGGCCCACTGGAGCAAGGTCTTATTTGAACAGGACCTGCGCTGCAGCACAGAGAGAGTCCCTATACCATATAGAGCCCTTCTAGGCCAACCCACAGGAGTGTGAGAGGAAGGCTGCTTATGTAACCATAGCAGGTGTGTGTGATTGGTCCAAATTCAAGCCTGCTGTTTGGTTCAAACTGGTATAAACCCAAGCCTTCTGATCTGGACCTACTGATTGGTCCAAATTTGACACTGCTGATTGGACCAAATTGGTCTAAACTCAAGCCTTGCCATCTGAGTCTACTGATCACTCAAACTCAGTTCTACTGCTCACTTCAAATGGAAGCAGGGCAGATGTCTCTCTAAGCAGGTGAGAGGTATCCAGGATAGTTGTAGCTGTCATAGCAGCTACAGGAAAAGCAGATGTAGTTGTTTAATTGATAGTTGTTACATCTCTATGAAAATGGCAGAGCTAAAACCAGGGAATCTTTAGAAGGGTTAACTATGGTCTTCACAGCTTATTGAGGTTTAGAGAGGTGGGGGATATAAATAATGAGCCCAGATTCTTCCCTGAACTTTGCCACATGAGCCTAACTGGTTCTTCAAAGCAACAGCAACCTCTAGAGCACCAGGAGTGGAGGAAGGGTGCCATTGCTGACAGTTATGTTGCACCTCCTGTCAGAGTGGGCTGGAGAGCTGCCACGAGGTAACCAGGAAGACACAGAGGAAGTTGTCCCAGCCCATTCTTGGTGCATGAAGAAATGGGGACTAAGGGAAGCAAAGGGAAGTGAGAAAAGGGGCATGACACATGTCCTCCCCTCTCCTGACCATAATAAGAAAATAGGGGACAGTCAGCGACTTCTTGTCCGCCACAATATGAGCCTAAATCAGAAAACAGTCCAGCTAAGCCCATCCTAAATTGCCAACTTACAGATTTGTGAGATAAATAAATAATCATCATTTTAACCCACTAAGCCTTTCTAATGTTTTTTCCACATGGTTTTTGTGGAAAAATTCTGATGTTCTCTGATTTCTCCATCCTCTAAAGGGAAATAGGATTCCAAGATTTTTGAAAGCTTGCTAACATTCACATACTCTATAAGGTCATTTTTATGCAGTGCTGCATTTAATCTACACAATATCCTTGGAAGGTAGGCATGCATTTTGTTGTTTTACAAGGGATGGAACTGAGAGCCACAGAAGTGAAGCAAGTTGCCTAAGATCAGCAGCAGAGCTGCTCTTCACACGAGTTCTCACCCTGCCCTGTATGTAACTGATGGCCTCACACGCAGTCATCCAACATGGCCTTTCTGTAGATGTCATCTTGACTTTCAGTGGTGTCCTACTTGTTGATCTTGGATCATAGACCTTTTTTCTTTTGTTATACTGGAGAATGATATCGTTACTGGCATACTGGTTTGACTCTCCAAGTCACAAATCGTCCATTTCCTCATATTCATTCACTGTAAATAAATGGGGGAAGAGGAGTTGCTTTCCAAAGACCTTAAGAATCTACCATTTGCCCAGATTTGGCCCTCACTCCTCATTCTAGGTTTCTGGCCCCAATATTTAAGTTGTCCTCCTTTCACAACCACCAGTTATTTTTAAGTTGCAGTTTTATCCAACAAGCATTTTTCACAGTATGCCTGGGAAGGTCCTGGACTTTCTTCATTTCCAGAACTGTCCCTCAGCTCCACCCTCTTGCGTAATTTATTTTGGTCTATGTAGGAGTCATGTGTTTTCTCTTGATGAAGTCACCAAAGTATTTGGCTTCTACAGTCTTGGTCATATTTCCTTAAGGAAGGTCGGTCTGTCTGTGATCTGCCAGGGGCAGAAAGGGGGGGCACTGTTTGCTGTCAGTTAAGAAGCCGAATCACTGCAGACCAGCTCCTCATTCCAATCACACCCATGCTTCACCTGGGCACCTCTAATCCAAATCGTTCTTTTTCCTCTGAATCCAGCCCACTCTCTTCTCCATGAAGGGTTCCCCAACTCTGGGCTCATGGTAGCATCTCTCTTTTATGAAAAATTAGAGAACCTAAAACACTTGATTATATAATTATTTATTTAGCACATACTTGCTGAGTGTATGCTGGTGCCAGCCTCTACCCTCAGAGAGCTTACAATCTACCATAGATAATGAAACCATAAACAAATAAGATAGATTCAGGTGGTGATAACAGTAATTTTTTTAATTTTTATTTTAAAGAGAAGAAAAAACAAAACAAATCAAAAAAAGAACAAATTTTCAAAACAACATAATATGAGGGTAACAATGGTCAATGCATTACATATTACTATCTTTAAGTTAGTTATTCAGGATACCAGACATTAGCATTCAATTGTCCAAACATTATTGGCACAAACCTTACTCTTCAATGAACTAAGTAAAATTGGTAGTGTATCTATCTTAACCATCTAATATATATATACAATTTTTTTTCCCTTTCCCTTCTTTCTTTTCCCTATTCCAGTCTCTCTTTCCTTTTGACCAGTTTCTTTTTGATTCATCATGTCTATTGTACATTTTGGATCTTATTTACTCTTTCAGTTTCTCATACTAGAGAGACAATACGTTGCTTACACATGTGCTTCTTTATTTCACTTATGAGTATTTTCTTGAGTTGCATCCATTTACCTATAAAAGTCTCCAGTTTATCCTTCTTTATGGCTGAATAGTACTCCATTGTATAAAAATACCACATCTTTCTTATCCATTCCTCAGTTGATGGGCATTTGGGTTGTTTCCAAGATCTGGCTATTACAAATTGTGCTGCTATAAACATGGGTGCACATATATCGCTGTGGTACGATGTTTCTAATTCTTCTGGGAAGATGCCCAGAGGGGAATAGCTGGGTCAAATGGGACCTCCAACCCTAGTTTTCTGAGGAATCTCCACACTGACTTCCACAGTGGCTGTACCAGTCGACACTCCCACCAACAGTGAAGAAGGGTTCCTTTTTCCCCACAGCCCCTCCAGCATTTGTTATTAGTTGATTTCTTTATAGTAGCCATTCTTTCTGGGGTGAGATGGTATCTCTGTGTTGTTTTAATTTGCATCTCTTGAATGACTAGTGATGTCATGCATTTTTTTGTATATTTATTTGCCATTAGTATTTCTTCATCTGAGAAATGTGTATTCATCTCACATGCCCATTTTTGGAGTGGGTCTTTAAATTTGGGAGGTCTGATTTTTTTGAGTTCTTTATATGTTCTCCATAGTAATCCTTTGTCTGAGGAACAGCTGGCATACATTTTTTCCCACGTTGTGGGTTGTCTCTTCACTCTGTTGGTGGTTTCTCTTGCTGTGCAAAAGCTTTTTAATAAGATGAGATCCCAGTTGTTGATTCTTTGGGATAGTTCCCATGCGGTTGAGGTTTTATTCATAAAGTCTTTGCCTACACCAATGTCTTCAAGGGTTTTACCTATCCTACCTTCCAGCAGATTTAATGTTTCTGTTCTAATATTTAGATCTCTGATCCATTTTGAATTTAGTTTAGTGCATGGTGAAAGATGTGGGTCTAGTTTTAATCTTTGGCATGTGTAGAGCCAGTTTTTCCAGCACCATTTATTAAAGAGACTATCTTTCTTCCAGCGAATGTGTTTGGCACCTTTGTCAAAGATAAGGTGGCTTAGTATGTCTGGGGTTGTTTCAGCATCTTCTAATCTGTTCCATTGATCTTCAGGTCTGTTTTTTTGCCAGTACCACATGATAACAGTAATTTTTAAAACAGGGCAACAGAATGAATAGGAAGATAGGGAGGGCTACTTCAGACAGAGTGATCCAAAACAAGGTCTCAAAGAAAGTGGCATTTTTCTGCAACTATTCCAATCTTTCCTCTAAAGGAGAGTGACCAGTAAAGGATATGGCAAATACAAAGGCCCTGTGGCAGAAACTAGCATAGTGTGAGGAGAATCTAGTGTGGCTGGGGCAGAAATGAGAGGGTGGTGGTGGAGGACAGGGTTGAAGAGGAAGGCAGACCTGCCAAGTGTGCCAGAGGAAGGAGTTTGGGTTACACTTGAAATGGAAGTGAAATATTGGAATGGTTTTAAACCTGGGAGTGATATCTAATTAATGTTTATTAAAAATCTCTTCGTGTATGGAGACAGCGTTGACTGATAGATGGGAAAAGGGTGATGGCTATTATTCTCAGAAATAATAGAGATTTGGACAAAGACAGAAAAAAGGTGTTCATGATTTTTCCAGCTCTTCTCTGCATGTAGTAAATATATATATATATATATATATATATATATATATATATATACACATATACACACACACACACACACATATATATATATATACATATGAATTCTATGTACTTTTAAATTTGCTCAGGATCTTGTGTTTTATTCTTGTGTTTACAAATGTAAATGAGACTAGAATCTGTGGTAGATATTTAGATATTTGGCCAAATATGAACTTTGTTTAATATTATAGCTGTGCATTTAAATTGGGTAACTGGCCAGGGGGGTGGTACACACCTGTAATCTCAGCATTTGGGAGGTTGAGGCAGGAGGATTGCCATGAGTTCAAGGCTAGCCTGGGCTACATAGTGAGATCAAAGCCAGCCTGAACTACAGAGTGAGACCCTGTCTCAAAAATAAAATAAATAAAATAAAATAAAATAAATTGGGTATCTGGTACACCCTTTCCTCCTTAACTAGAAATAAAACTTGAAATGCAACCTTGAAGTTCTTGGGTCTAAGTTTACATTTCAATCTACCCCCTCTAAATTCCCCCCCACCAACCTTCTTCTAGACTGATCTCTATCAGAAATGCCTGTAACACTGACACCACTGGGAAGCAGTGGCTCTCTACTTGCGTAAGAAAATACACCTCTGTCTTGTGTAAGCCATGCTGTTCTGATCTCTGTACCTTGCAGCCACTCACAACCTTAATTAATATAATTAATCACTTGAACATTGTTCAGACATGCCTCTACCTTCTCCACTGTGTAAAACAGTCAGTGACATATGGTGGGCAGTTTCTGAGCCTCTGCCAGACACCATTCTGAGGCTTTCACACATTTACAAGGCAGCGGGCGACACCTGGATAGACTCCAGGCATTTCCAATGCCTCTTCTTCAACTATTTCCTCACTTGCTGTCAGATCGCACATCTCACTAGCAGAGCTTGTTATTCACCTCCTGGTGAAGTGAGGCTAGCCTGACCCTGCTCTGTGAAGTATCACCCTTCCTGTAAGCTTAAACAGTGTTGCTAATGGATGAGATGATCTACCGTGCACTCTGCTTCTTATAGATTTCCTAGGTTCATTTGAACGAGTCTTCTCTTTGCCCTTGCTAGTTGGCTAGGCCAAGGAAATGCAAACCAAATGAAGCCACTGATGAACTTGCAATTTCCTCTAATGCCTGATGGTCCTTTTAGGGCTAAGGACTATTTGATTCTTTAAGAAAGATTTTTAGAAACAGGATTTTAGAGGCAGAAAGGGTCGTACAGATCACTCAGTTGTTTGGCAGGAGAAAAATGCACAGCAGAAAGTCAAACTTATTTCATGTGATTAGAGAGCTGTGTATTTTCAGGACCAATGCAAAGCAGTCTTATTTATATAAGTCATCGCCCTTCCTCCACAGGTCAAATCATCCTGTACATACTATGTTTTTTCTGTATTTACATATCTATGATACAGTTTAATTTATAAATTAGGCATAGTAAGAGATCAACAACAATAACTAATAATAAAATAGAACAATTATGACAATACACAGCAATAAAAATTATATTTATATGGTCTCTCTCTTTCTGTCTCCCTACCCCCAATATACTGTACTGCCCCTTTTCTTCTTGTGATGATGTAAGATAATTCTTAACAGAACCACTTTATAGTTTCCCTTAGCATAGCTGAATTGCCAGCATCAATAACCTTGCGCTTCAAGACCATTAATAAGTCAAATAAGGGCTACTTGAATTCGAACACTGTGATGCTGACAGATGATCTGATAAGCAAGATGGCTACGGAGTGACTAATGAGCTAGGTGTGTATATGACATGGACACACTGGAGAAAGGGATGATTCACATCCCAGGCGGTTGGAACAGGAAAAAACAGAGGGAGCATGTTACTCAGAATGGCATGCACTTTAAAAGTTATGAATTATTTATTTCTAGGATATTGCATTTGCTGTGTTCAGACTGCAGTCAGTCTTGGGTAACTGAGATGTTAGAAGATGGAACTGTGGATAAGGGGAGCCTACTCTTTGTATGAAGCATCACTGTATGCTAGACCTTGTATAGGTTTTTATATACACACTGACTTTATTTCTTTCTCTCCAAAATTTTAGAACATATGTTAATATCACCATGTTACACACGAGAAAACTAAAGCCCAGGAAGCTGAAGTAACTTATCCAGAATTTTGAAGTCTTTAGATGGCACCAGAGGTTCTATTATTCTTTTAAATATTCTCTTTCTCCTCCTTATATTGGAGTGTATCTACACTATAGGTGTTGGGCGTGGCCAGTGGAATATGAGTGAACACAACATAGGCTGCATCCAAGCCAAAGCTTTAAATGCGATTGTGTGAAGCAGCTTAGTTCCTCCAGCACCGTCTGCCATGAGAAGTCTTGCCTGAGTAATTAACCTGGGCTCTGCAGTAATCCTACCATTCCCTTAAGAAGGCTACAACTGACCTCAGCCAACACTAGGTAATATGAAAAAGAAAGAAAGTCATGCTTGTAAGGTTTGAGATTTGGGGGCTGTTTGTTACATAGCGTGACCTAGTGACATATAGTGAACATACATTCCTGTCTGTCCACTCCAGTGGGGAGACTGGGTTAGCCTAAGTCATAGATACTGACTTCAAACTTTCCTTCTCTAGGACCCAAGATATCTGCTTTTTACTATTTTCCTGAGGCTCAGTATCCTGCTAGCTCCCTCAAAAGCCCTCCCACAAGCTCTCATCAAATAATGTACTGCCCTAGCTCTTAAGAAAAAAGAGACACCATCATCTGCAAACCCTTTCAACTACCTTCCTAGCTTTCCAGACTGAATTGTACCATTGCCTATTCTTCCTGCTTACCTTTCAACACCATGAAAAAGCTGACTCAATTTCCACCCAAGGCTGACTTCTCAGCTCTTCTCTTAATCTTTCTTCAAATTCTAACTCCAACAATCTTTCTTGTTTCTTTTATTCATCTCCTTTTCTAATTTTTTTGTATCAACCCACAAATATGTCTCCTATTTCTAGAAAACAAAAATATCTTCCCTGATCTCTTCTGCTTCAATTTAGTTCCTCACCTTTGTTTGACAATAAACATCCTCCACCAATCCTGCTTCTTCAAGATCTTTGTTTTCTCATCCACTCACCAGTTCCCGGATTCTGACCGCACTGCTCTGGTGAACCACCTTCCATGGAACATCTAAGACTTCCTGAGGTTAAAGCTTTTGGTCAGTCACTGGTCAACCTGTGGGTCTGAAAGACAAAAATAAAAGATTTCCAACTACAGGCAGCATTTGTTTATGCAATATATACAATTTGTTCTTGATCTGAAGTTCAAATTTAATTGGATGTCATAATTTTACTTATTAAATCTGACAAATCTAGCCAAGTTGGCCTTCTTCCAATTTGATCTCAATTATAGTGTCGTCTTCTTTGAAATCTTCTGTGGTCTCAGGACACAAATATATTTTTTTTCCTACCTCCACAACCACTGTTTTTCTAACTCTTAAAGGTTATTTTGTTTTTACCTGACCCATAAATGTTGCTATTCCCAGGGTTATGTTTCAGTAGGCTTCTCTCACTCTGTGAGAACAAATCCACCCTTACGGTCCCATTTCATTTATGCTCACTCTCAAATACTCACTGCCCATTTTATCTTCCTTTTGTATCATTAAATTGGCATACCTCACAATCTGGACATTTCCCCTTGGTTGTTCCATAACTAGCTGAACCTCAACATACCTTAAACCACTAGCTCCTTCTTGAAAACACATTTCCCCTGCTATGTCATCGCTTTCAATTAAGAGCCCAGAAATCATAAAGATTTCAGTGATTCCCATCCTGTCCTTTAGAGGTCTCATTAACTTCATATCTGTATTCTGCTCCCTCCTCTCTACACCATGGTCACTGTCCTCACTCAGATCATCATCCCTGCTTACCTGCACAGGTATAGTGACTTCTTCTTGCCCAGTTGTCTTGAGCCCTCTCCTGGCCATATTGTGCGCTGTAACCAAGATGCTCAAGTTCCAGTCCATCCAGTGTTCTGCTTAGTGATGCGGGTGGCTTCCTGTTGTTAATAGGACAAAGCCAAACTCCTCAATATAAAATCCAGGGCTCTTAAAATCTGGTATCTACTTATTCAACTTTACTTTTTGATACATCTGTTTATAAACCTTGTATTATACCCATGATGGATGACTTATTATTCCTTAATCACAAAATATATTTCACTTATTTAATTCATGTATTTTCCTTTCCAAATATTACAAATATTGCAAAAAAGTTTGTCATACCCTTTGCCCCAATACTGTTACCCACACACTTTGTTTCCATGAGAAAGTTTTATATATTCTTCAAGAAAACAGTTGGAGTTATCACTTCTGTAAAAGATCCTCCCAATATCCCTTTTCCCTGAACAGCGCAGCATGTAATAGTTTCTACCTCAAATTTGTTAATGAGTGAGTAGGTTTTCTAAGGCATGTGCACATGAATTAATGCATTTTAACTGACTTACACATAAAAGAGAATTTGATGCTACTTTTTAGATTTATTCATTAGTACTTAAGATTAGGCAGTGAGCCAAAGGATACAAATTTGCACTTAGATAGGATGAATAAGTCTAGAGTTATAATGTACAGCATGAAGAATACAGTTAATAAGAAAGAAGGAAGGAAGGGAAAAGGAAAGGAAAGAGAATAGAAGGAAAAAAGCTTTTGTAAATAAGGAGGGGTACAAGGGCTGAAGGGAAGGGAGAGGATGGGGGGAAGAAAGAAGTATTAGGACATATTATGAGCAGGTACAAATTCCCTATGATGAATGTGACCATCGTGTAAATCTAAAATATACTAATAAAGTTAACAAAAAAGTTGATAATCAAGTAATTGAGAAATTACTTGATTTCTACCAAAAAGACTATAGTTAATAATATTGTATACTGAAAAAAAAAATGCTAAAATTGTAGATTTTAGGTACTCTTACCACACACATAGAAGGGTAATTGTGAATGGTGGTGAATATGCTGATTTGTTTTATGTAGGAGTCATTTTGCTATGAATACATATAGAGAATATATGTAATAAAAAGTACACTTTCAATATATACAATACAAAGTAAACATTTAAAAAGTATGTAGTTTACTGTCAACTATGAGAGTAGTTTGGCCTTGTTCTCTGTTTCTCCAAATTGCTAGGCTGAATTAACTAATCTAACTTAGCAAATGTCCTTCTCACCTCTTGTAGCTTCTTGTGTGGCTCCCTGAAGCTCTCAAAGAGAGAGATTGGTCGAAGAGGGCAACCACCCAAGGCATAAAACAGTACTTCAGGGTGACACATAGCCTTAATTATTGGGTCAGTACCTTCATCAATTAGTAACAGCCTCCTAAAATGCTATAGGTAAATTCCACAGCCACATCCGGATTTATTTTCAAAAAGTGTGGTGTGGCAGATTAGTTGTGCCTTTATGTACCTGGAAAAATGAGTAGCACTCCTAATTTGAGTGCTACTCAAATCACCTCATCAAGACATTTGAATAGCTAGAACCCATCCTATAACCATCAAATAAGCTTCCAAAACTATATTTTCAGTGTGAAAATGTGTTTTCTTTCCTAAAGTCCTAGTGATATTTACAGTTCCTTTAAATGGTCTTTTTTAAAGTGAGACTTTGTAGCTCTGATGAAGAATATTTAATTAGAATGTTTAATGTGAAAAAAACCCAACAAACACTTTTTAAACGGCCAATGTTAAGCAAAGGAGTATGAAATATGGTCTCTGCCTTTACGGACATCACAATTTGGATGGAAGATGAACCACAAACTCATTAAAAGGTTTTTTAATTATTAAAGTTAAAATAACAATACGAATAAAAATGCAGAGGATATCACCATCGCTGCATGGTTAAATGCCAAATGAGCACTTTGAATTACGGTGATGGAGAGAGAATGAAGATATCTGTTACAGCCTTGGTCATTCCTGCCACCAGAAGAAAATGCTTGTGAGTTTGAGTCCTCGCTAGGAAACGGACTATGTGAAATGCACACATATTTGTGAGACATGAGCGCATTATCTCCGAGAGCAGTAGGACAACAGGAGGATTTATTTTTACAGATTACAGTTTTCCAGTCGTAAAGACTGGCTTACATTTTTTTTTTCTAAAAAGCGCCTCACTGATTAGTCTTCCTGGTAGATATCTGAAATGCACTTCTCTTAATTTTCATACAGTGATCTGCATGGGATTCCCCATTTCCTACTCCAGGCGTAAACCTTGTGTTGTAATATCTAGGAACAAGGCCGTTGCATTCCTGGCCACTGTTCAGGATAAACATATGCCTCAAATGAACTAACCAGGCTCAGATCATATTAATTTGCTTGCAAAACCAGGAAGAGCATTCATGCTTTCCTGCCAGGCTTGCACTTGCAAAGCTGCACCTGCTGCAGTAAATTTGGCAGCATGTGGTGCCTAGAAATGAAGGCACCACATAAGAGAGGATTTCTGAGTCCAGAGGTAGGGTCCTAGTAGCACATTTTGTCCTGAATCCAGCTGTGCCTGAAGCAAGATCTAACTTTGGGCTTTTACATTATGTATGACATGAAGTTCTTTTTCTTGCTTAATCCAGTGCAGGTTGGGTTTCTGTCATTTATAACAAAATTACATGGCTTCTGTCACTTACAAGAGTCCTAAGTATTAAAATCTTAGACTCATTTCAATGTAACATCTTGAATATTACATCAAACATACTTCATAAATAACATCTCACACCACACACTGTTATTCTTCCAAAGCTTACCCACCAGTTGACTCACTCAATTCCCACCATAATTTTCTGGAGGAGAGCAAGGATTACTGATCCTAGTTGAGAGAAGCATTGTCTTTAACTCAAGGAAGGTGAGTTATTGATGCTGTCAATGTGAGTTCCCAAATTAAAACCCAAATCCCTTGACTAGAATCTAGGTTCTTTTACCAAATCTTGCCCCAAAGTTTCCCCTACATTTCATTTTTGCACCTGCCAGTTTTGTAGCATAATTCCCAGAATTGTGATCCTTAGTTTGATTTTGGCAGAATGGAACTACCTTCCTTATTGAAAGCCCTATAGAGAGTGCCACAAGATCAAGAACTTTTTAAAAAAAAATTAGTGATTCTTCACCCAGAAAACTGCCCCTGTTAAGGGATGATAATTACTAATCTATCTGTTGGAGCTTAACTTGTGCTCGTGATGGTGGAGTAAATGAAATGACGAGGATGAGTATGATGCCGATGATGAGGACCATGACATCACATCAGTATGCAGAACACTCCAAGTCAATAGCAGACTCAGAGGAAGCAAGAGGCAGAGGTTGGCCACATTTGCAACTAGCAGTGACCACCACACACAGCTAGCTCCTTGCACTTAGCACCTCAGGCCTGTGGCAATCACACCTTGTGCTAAATTAAAATGTTCTCGCTGTTGCTTTGATGAAGACCTGTTTAGTTTTCCAGTATTTCTTCTGCATCCTGCTGACTACTGAGCTGTCTCCTGGTCTGGGCTGCCCAAAGGACTCCATGGAGTAACTACAACAAACAGAGAAAAATTAAGCTTCCTTATAAAAAACCCTGCTCAATAAAAAAAATCTATTTCACTACTCAAGATTTAACTGACAACTTTTCAACAAAGAAGGAAAAGACCGCGCACGCACCTTCTGCCATCCCAGGAATCACGGCGGGACGGAAGCTCAAAGCTGCGGACACACGGTGACAGCTGGCGCCCAGGGAGCCCCCACGGAGGATCGCGAGACAGGGGCGGGGCAGGGGAGCGGCGGAGAACGGTGCTGGCCGGCGGTGAGTGTCTCTCAGCCACAGCTGTCCCGCGCCAGAGAGCGACTAGCCGGGCGCCATTGTGGGGGGTGCGGCGAAAATCAGAGCGGCTCGAAAACTGCTCTGGGAACTTGTGCTCCGGACAGGGCAGCACGGTGCCTCTCAGCCCCACGAAAGTGCGCTGAGGGCGGCGGGTGAAGGAGACTGGTCTCTCAGCCACACCTGTCCCGCGCCAGAGAGCGACTGGCCGGGCGCCATTGTGGGGTGCGGCGAAAATCAGAGCGGCGCGAAAGCAGTGCGCTGACAGCGGCGGGCGAAGGAGACCGGTCTCCGCCTGAAAGGCCACGCTCTGCTCACCGCCCGCCAGAGGGCGCTCCTGGCTCGCTGGGACGGACCTGCATGGAACAGGACTCTGTCATCACACGGTGCCTGCCTACAGCAGAGTCAACACCTGGAACTGATTATTTTTATATTTTTTTATATTTTTTTTTTCTCTCTCATTAGTTTTTTGTTCTGGTGAAGGGGTTTTTATTTTTGTTTTTATTTTTGTTTTATTTTTATTTTGTTTTTATTTTGTTTTTATTTTTTTCTTTTGTGGGGTTTTATTTCTGTTTTATCTCTTTGCTTTGTTGTTTTTGTCTTCATTTTTGTTTCTGTTTGTCTATTTGCTCTTTCCTTCATTATTCTCTGGCTTTTATATGAATGTAAACAGCGCCTCTAACCTCTTTGTGATTGTGGTTGTGATCTGTTCTTCCTTTTGTCCTTTCCTTCTCTTTTTCCCACCAGTCCTCTGCACCAGGATCCACCAGGGATCCCTCTTGGTCCTCTAACCTTACATCTAATTCCTTCCTCTTCTCACAATACTCTATTTCCTCCTTAACTCATTTTAAATTTAAACTCCTGAGGGGAAAAATTGACATACTAAGGACTTGTATACTGCATATAATTTTTCTGGTGTGTTTTAGACTTTGTTATATATCCGCAACTCTACTTTATACAGCTAAAAGTGGTAAATAACTGGTTAGCTCAGTCTGTCATTTTCTAGGCTGTGTTTGATGCTTCAGTTACCATTATAGCCAAATGTAAAATAATTGTTCTAAACAGCTTTCCTTCCTGATATTTCATGATTGATATTGACTAAGGGACACAGAAAATACAGTGGCACAGTACCAAAGAATCAAGGACTGGGCCAAACAGGTAGCAACTTCTCACATCCAACGAATTGAAGAGGTAGGATCTGGCAGAAAGCTCAAAACCCAAAAGCAAGCTCCACTTGGAAGATACTGCAGAGAAGTAGTCATCTTCTAAGGATCTTGAACACTAGCAATAAAGTAACCTATCATAGGTAATTTACAAACATCACCCCAGGAATTAAAGAAAGAAAAGATGAGACGACACTTAAACAAGATGCAACCACACACATCCAATTCACCAAAGGCAAACCTAGGGGGCAACGAGGTGGGACAATCCGAAAGCCACCCACCTGGCATATCTGAAGGGGTAACAACAAAACAATTGAATGAGGCTCTGGAAAAAATTAAAACAGAAATAATTTCACAGATAACTGCAGAGATAATGTCCACAATGAAGACTATGCTTAAGGACACTATAGCTGATACAGACAAAAAAATAGATGAGCTTAAGAAAACTATAGAAACCATGAATGCTCAGCATAGGAAAGAAATGGAATCCATAAAGCAGATTCAAGCAGATATCCAAGAGAACAAAAATTCCATTGAAAGTATTTGTAGCATATTAAGCCAATGTGAGGACAGGATATCAGATATAGAAGACAGGCTTGCAATTAGTGATCATGAAAAGAAAGAATTCTTAAAAACAGCAAGGGACCATGAAAAATCAATTCAGCAGCTGCTAGATGACTCAAAGATAAACAACTTAAGAATAATTGGAATAAATGAAAAAGCAGGAGATAGCATAAATGACATTAAAACCTTGTTCAAAGACATTATTAGGGAGAACTTTCCTGGAAGAGAAAAAGAATTTGACCCCCCCAATAAGTGAAGCTTTTAGAACACCAACTAGACATGATCAAAAAAAAACTTCACCCAGACATATCATAGTCAAGATCCCAGAAATTCAACAGAAGGGCAGAATCTTAAAAGCTGTTAGGGAGAAGAGACAAATCACCTATGAAGGAAAACCCATCAGAATCACAGCTGACTTTTCAGCACAAACCCTCAATTCAAGAAGAGCTTGGAATGACGTATTTCAAGCTCTAAAGGAAAATAATTTTCAACCCAGATTGATGTACCCCGCAAAACTATCTTTCAAAATTGATGGAGAAATAAAATACTTTCATGACAAAGAACATCTAAGAAAATTTATGACCACCAAACCAGCACTCCAAAATGTTCTGAAAGACATTCTAGAAAGAGATAGGAACCCCAACAGAAGGAATCCACCAGGCAGGGCAGATAATTAAATAGCAGGAAAGGGGAAAAACAAAGAGTGGGAACCAACAATAGGAAAATATCATGACAAGTATAAGTCAATACATATCAGTTTTAACCATCAATGTTAACGGTCTCAATTCACCAATCAAAAGGCACCGACTGGCAAAATGGATCAAGAAGCAAGATCCAACAATATGCTGTATACAAGAAACACATTTAATTCAAAAAGAAATTCATAGACTGAAAGTCAAAGGATGGAAAACTATACTCCATGCAACAGGAACCCAGAAAAAAGCAGGGGTAGCTATTCTTTTTGCAGACAAAGTGAACTTCAAGCCAAGAAGGATTCAGAGAGATAAAGACGGTCATTACATCCTTGTAAAGGGAACAATCCAAGAGGAAGAGATAACGATCATAAATATATATGCGTCAAATACCAATGCACCCAACTATATAAAACAAGTACTAAAGGACATGAAAAATCAAATAAGCACTAATACAATTATATTGGGAGATCTCAATACTCCACTGTCACAAAAGGACAGATCAACTAGACAGAAAATCAATAATGAAATAATAGAACTGAACCAAACTTTGGAACAAATGGACTTAGTAGATGTCTACAGAGTGTTCCACCCCACAACATCAGAATACACATTCTTCTCAGCTGCACATGGGACGTTCTCCAAAATAGACCACATATTAGCTCATAAAACCTGCTTAAGTAAATGCAAAGGAATTGAAATTATCCCATGCATATTATCAGACCATAGTGCAATGAAATTGGAAATCAATGGCAAAAGAAATCACAAATACTCCCTAAACACATGGAAATTAAACAGCACCCTCCTGAACAACCAATGGGTCACCGATGAAATTAAAGAAGAAATTAGACAATTTCTAGAACTGAATGATAATGACAGTCAACATACCGAAACTTATGGGATACAATGAAAGCAGTCCTAAGAGGGAAATTTATAGCATTAAATACTTATATTAGGAAAATAGAGCAAGCGCAAATAAACAACTTAATGGCGAACCTCGAACTTCTAGAAAAAGAAGAGCAGGTTAAGCCAAAAGCCCGTACAAGGGAGGAAATTACAAAGATCAGAGCAAAAATTAATGTATTGGAGACTAAAAAAACAATACAAAGAATCAATGAAGCAAAAAGTTGGTTCTTTGAAAGAATAAATAAGATTGACAAACCCTTATCCAACCTTATTAAAAAAAGAAAAGAAAAGACTCAAATCCATGCAATTGAAAATGAAAAGGGTGATATCACGACGGACCCTGCAGAAATCCAGAAGATCATCTATACCTATTTTAAAAATCTATATTCTACTAAGATGGAAAATGCAGAAGAAATGGACAGATTCCTAGATTCGTATGAATTACCAAAGCTGAATCAAGAAGATTTAAAAATCCTAAATAAACCAATATCAACCAATGAAATTGAAGATGTAATTAAAAACCTCCCAACAAAGAAAAGCCCAGGCCCTGATGGATTCACTGCCGAATTCTACAAGAAATTTAGAGAAGACCTAATGCCACTACTTCTTAAACTTTTTAATGAAATTGAAAGAGAAGCAATACTCCCAAATTCATTCCTGGAAGCAAGCATTACCCTGATACCAAAACCAGAGAAGGACCCAACTAAGAAAGAGAACTACAGGCCAATCTCCCTAATGAACATAGATGCAAAAATCCTTAATAAGATACTTGCAAACAGAATCCAACAAATCATCAAGAAGATTATACACCATGACCAAGTTGGATTCATCCCAGGGATGCAGGGATGGTTCAACATACGTAAATCAATAAATGTAATACACCATATTAACAGAACCAAAGACAAAAATCACATGATCATCTCAATAGATGCAGAAAAAGCTTTTGACAAAGTCCAGCACCTTTTCATGATAAAAACCCTACAGAAAATTGGAATAGAGGGTCTTTATCTCAACCTGGTAAAAGCTATCTATGACAAACCAACAGCCAATATTATACTAAATGGCCAAAAACTGAAAGCCTTCCCTCTAAAATCAGGAACAAGACAAGGATGTCCACTGTCCCCACTCTTATTCAACATAGTTCTGGAAACTTTAGCCAGAGCAATTAGACAAGAGAAAGAAATAAAGGGAATAATGATTGGAAAGGAAGAAGTTAAATTATCATTATTTGCAGATGATATGATACTCTACACAGAAGACCCCAAAAACTCCACTAAAACACTGCTAGATTTAATAAGCAAATTCAGTAGTGTAGCTGGATACAAAGTCAATACTCAGAAGTCAATAGCCTTCCTGTACACAAATAACAAACTTACTGAAAGAGAAATTAGGGAAACAATACCTTTCACAATAACACCCAAAAAAATGAAATACCTAGGAATCAACCTCACAAAGGATGTAAAAGACCTATACACTGAAAACTACAGTACTCTGAAAAAGGAGATTGAAGAGGATATCAGAAAATGGAAAGATATCCCTTGCTCCTGGATAGGAAGAACCAATATAGTGAAAATGGCCATACTTCCAAAATTGTTATACAGATTTAATGCAATTCCAATCAAAATTCCAACAGCATATCTCACAGAACTAGAGAAAACAATCCTAAAATTCATTTGGAATCAGAAGAGACCTAGAATAGCAAAGGCAATTCTGGGCAACAAAGGCAAGGCAGGGGGCATCACAATCCCTGACTTGAAATTATACTATAAAGCTACTGTGATAAAAACAGTGTGGTACTGGCAAAAAAACAGACCTGAAGATCAATGGAACAGATTAGAAGATGCTGAAACAACCCCAGACATACTAAGCCACCTTATCTTTGACAAAGGTGCCAAACACATTCGCTGGAAGAAAGATAGCCTCTTTAATAAATGGTGCTGGAAAAACTGGCTCTACACATGCCAAAGATTAAAACTAGATCCATATCTTTCACCATGCACTAAACTAAATTCAAAATGGATCAGAGATCTAAATATTAAAACAGAAACATTAAATCTGCTGGAAGGTAGGATAGGTAAAACCCTTGGAGACATTGGTGTAGGCAAAGACTTTATGAATAAAAACTCAACCGCACGGGAACTATCCCAAAGAATCAATAACTGGGATCTCATCTTATTAAAAAGCTTTTGCACAGCAAGAGAAACCACCAACAGAGTGAAGAGACAACCCACAATGTGGGAAAAAATGTTTGCCAGCTGTTCCTCAGACAAAGGATTACTATCGAGAACATATAAAGAACTCAAAAAAATCAGACCTCCCAAATTTAAAGACCCACTCCAAAAATGGGCATCTGAGATGAATACACATTTCTCAGATGAAGAAATACTAATGGCAAACAAATATACAAAAAAATGTGCAACATCACTAGTCATTCGAGAGATGCAAATTAAAACAACACTGAGATACCATCTCACCCCAGAAAGAATGGCTACTATTAAGAAATCAACTAATAACAAATGCTGGAGGGGCTGTGGGGAAAAAGGAACCCTTCTTCACTGTTGGTGGGAGTGTCGACTGGTACAGCCACTGTGGAAGTCAGTGTGGAGATTCCTCAGAAAACTAGGGTTGGAGGTCCCATTTGACCCAGCTATTCCCCTTCTGGGCATCTTCCCAGAAGAGTTAGAAACATCGTACCACAGTGATATATGTGCACCCATGTTTATAGCAGCACAATTTGTAATAGCCAGATCTTGGAAACAACCCAAATGCCCATCAACTGAGGAATGGATAAGAAAGATGTGGTATTTTTATACAATGGAGTACTATTCAGCCATTAAGAAGGATAAACTGGAGACTTTTATAGGTAAATGGATGCAACTCGAGAAAATACTCATAAGTGAAATAAACCAGAAGCACATGTGTAAGCATCGTATTATCTCTCTAGTATGAGAAACTGAAAGAGTAAATAAGATCCAAAATGTACAATAGATATGGTGAATCAAAAAGAAACTGGTCAAAAGGAAAGAGAGACTGGAATAGGGAAAAGAAAGAAGGGAAAGGGAAAAAAAATTGTATATATATATATATAAGATGGTTAAGATAGATACACTACCATTTTTACTTAGTTCATTGAAGAGTAAGGTTTGTGCCAATAATGTTTGGACAATTGAATGCTAATGTCTGGTGTCCTGAATAACTAACTTAAAGATAGTAATACGTAATGTATTAACCATTGTTACCCTCCTATTATGTTGGTTTGAAAATTTGTTCTTCTTTTGATTTGTTTTGTTTTTTCTTCTCTTTAAAATAAAAAAAAATACTTTAAGAGAAAAAAAAATAAAAATAAATAAAATGTTCTCATGCTGAGTGATAGAGTATAGCATCACAGGAAATCAGACCCCCAGGTACGGGAAGCCACTGGAGCCTGGAACATAGGCAGAGCTGCTTGGCAGTACAACATCTCCCTTGGGGAACACACTGGAGATGAAATAAATGAATTTGACATTGTGTGCTTTGCCAAGTATAAAACTGTTTCCCATAAACAATCACTGCAAGGTAGTAAGAGAATTCTCTCCTCTGGAGAAGGGGTCCCCAGTGAGAGAGTTAGAACATTCTATTGGATCTCAGCCTCTTCTCAAGTAGAGATCTTAGATGCCAGGTTGCAGCAAAACCCCACCCTCATTACTGACATCAAGAGCTGACTCACAGCTAAGCCACAAATAACCACTACGCATCTCACCCTTGCCCTTCCTCCCTCCACACTTCAACGAGTCTCCCACAGGGAGGTTAATTCTGGGCTTCTTGGGAATATTAATTCAGGTACTTAATTCCTTTCACTCAGATACTCAGAATTACCTTTCACACCTACATCCATCCCAAATCTTCAAGAAGCAGTATTTACTCTTCCTAGAGAGCCTGATATTCATAATTTATAAAGGCAACACTTATTAAGTCAATTTACCACAATCAACTTCAAATTGGCTATGAATTTCATTCATTCATTTCTTTAGCACAATTTAATCATCATCTACAGTTGCAAAGTATCATGTAAGAATTTAAGAGTTTAAACTCTGCCAGGTTCACCATCATATCACATTACCTAATCCATGACTTGGCACATAGCAGCATTCAAGAAAAGCAGTGCTAAAATCCGCGTTCACTCTAAAATTCTATGAAACCTTGGTTCTATGTCTTGTTTAGGAGACATATATAGCAAAAGGTTAAAAGACAAAACAGGAGTTTCACAAAACATTTGATAATAATGATCACATGAAAGGTAAGGATTCAAAGTGTTAGAAATGATGAGAAGAGGGAGAGATCTTGCAGGCATGGGGAAGGAAGTCAGGGAAGGATTTGTGAAGGAGATGGAACTTGCACGAGACCTGGAAGAAAAGGAGTGCTGGGACAGGCACAGGCTGGGACGACAAAGCTGGAAGTTATTCAAATGAGCTGAAGGGCTCAGCTTTCAGGGGCTCCCATGGGACAGAACTTTCTGAGTAGGAAGACAAAAGCACAAAACAGACAAACTCCATGGCCTGTGAGAGCCCCTATCCTAGTAGGAAGAATAGATGATGCATAAATAAATAAGCAAAATAGAGAGAGTGCTGGATGGTGCCAAGTGCAATGGAGAAAAAAATGAACCAAGGAACAGGGATGCATGTTTGGAATAGACCAGAAGTGGTGACTTTGAATAATCAGGAAAGGTCTCACTGAGAGCATGATATTTGAGTGAAAACCTGAAGGCAGGGAGGGAGTGGGACTTACAGGTGACAAGTATTGACAACAGATGAAAGAGTAAGTGCAAAGATCTTAAGGTGAAATGTGTCTCGTGTGCACGACGACCGGCAGAGACCAGTTGGCTGGGAAGGAAGAGTGGGAGAGACCAGTAAGAGAGAAGGTCAAAGAGGAAACATGGGCCAAATTAGAGGGACTTCGTGGGCTACTATGGTGAACCTTGAGTCTCAGGTTTACTCATGTGGCACTTATGCCCTTTCACATGGGCCCTGAAGCTCAGAGAGGTGATGTGGCTTACCCAAGTTTATACAGACAACAGGCAGCAAAGCCAGGTTTCAAACGCAGCCTGCGTAGCCCCTTCTACTTCACCTGACCTCACTCTCCCCTCTCAGTGCATGCATGAGCTCTCTCTGTCTCTCTCTGTGCTCTCCCCCACTGCTTGATGTCCTCCTCTGCATCAAGCTTTCCCCTACTCGGGGACATCATATTACTCTTCCCTCTGACTGAAGTACTCCTTCCCCTACTCTTGGCCTGATGGGTGCATCTATTGGGTCTTGGTTCAAATGAATGACTTTAGAGAGATTTTTCCCAACCCTCCAGTGTAATTTGCCTTCACTCCCCTATACCTTCTCCTGCAGGGTCCAGGCGCTAAGCTCCTACTATAATTGCATATAGTATTTATTTATGTGATAGTTTAGGTTCTTCCTCTCTCCGCTCCACATTGTATCTCTACCAGCACCCAGCTCAGTACCTGGCGTATAGAAGGCACTCAAGCATTTACTGAATAAACAAGACCAAAGGGAAAAAGAAGTTAAATCAGGAAGAACCCACGAGAGTTTCCAGGCATCTGTTGAGAAGAGGAAATCAATGACTGTTGCAAGAGAGATTTAGGGTTATCTGCTTCCTGCTCAGTTTTGGAACGAGACACCAGCCTGTCCCTGGCTGCACCACAAACTAATATATTCGTCATGTGACTCATCCTTCTCTCCTCCCCAGCAGCCTCTGGAATGAATGTTATTTGGAGGAGTTGGCCAAGCACTCAGAAAATGTAAGGTTTATTTTTAAATATGATTAGGACCTATCTCTTGCTTTCCGGAAAATCATCTATGCCTCTCAGAGATACAAAATACAATCACTGCACTCTTCAAACCAACTTTTTAATCTTATCTTCTGAATTTGCTAAGTTGGTTTAGGGAAAAGCATAACCACCCCATTTCATAGATAGAAAAACTGAGACTAAGGGAAGATTAAATTTACTGCTTAAGGCCAAACAGCTAGTTGAGAGCAAAGACGGGACTGTTCTTTTGAAATGAGAGGCACTGCATTCACCTACTAACCTGCCTCTCCAAGAAAATAATGAAGATAATCCCACTAAAATAAAAATCATAGAGAAAAAGAGAGCCACTGCCTTCTTGGTTTAGTGTTTTATGTGGCAACAGAGCAACCGATCGCTCTAACTAGGCCACAGGAAGTCTGTTTCTCTTTAAGAACCAATTAGCAAGCTGGCAAAAGCTCATCCCATTTCCATGTAAATAAATAAGGATAAATTTTCCCACCTCAGCCTCCCAGGGCTGAACCAAAATTCTCTCCCTTTGCACATTTTTGATAACCTGATTATTCTGGAATACCTCACAATTAAAGATAGCATGCTCTGGAAGTCAATAATTCATTATGAAAGGAGAGGAGATAATTAACATTCTCTGGCTAGCTTTGGCCAGGAAATAGCTTAGTAAGCACAAGGACATTTGGGGGGCTATATCTATAATGGGAGTAGAATAAATAAAAAGGATCCTTTCCCACACCAGACCCAAAGGGTCCATGTCAGGCTGATCAGCCCCAAAGCTGGATGAGTTAGAGTCAGATCTCTATGAAGGAAAAGGAAGCCAGCCAACCAATACAGCCCTGGGGCTAGAGAGGGGGACAGGAAGGCTTATCTCAATGCCACTCCTTCTTGAGCTTCCGGGCCATATGTCACACTTTGATTTTTCCATCCTCACCGACCTCTGACTTTTTCTTCTGTGATCACTTTATCCCATCATGTAACTTCAACAAGACCTCCTTAGTGTGCCTTTCTGTGAAGTGGGCAAGATAATACAGAGAAGCAGGGTTCCTGAGGTTTGAAACATCATCACCATCATCTTTATCATCATCAGTAGCAGCAGCAGCCTTTATGGATTATTCGTGATGTGCCAGGCTCTGTGATGTGCTGGATGTACTTCATTTGCATTATTAGGCTTGACGCCTCCTGGGTTAGGAATAGAGTTTTTAAGATTCTGTGTCACATGGTGGGAAATAAAATAATGAAACACACAACCCCAGGGTAATGATAGAGGCAGTTGGAATGGGTATGGGTACATTGATGCATAACAGCCATAAATGGGTTCTGGGATATACCTAACCTTTATGGTTGACGTCATGGGAGAAATGGTTTCTCTGTCTATTAACCAAGATCAAGGAAGGGTATGGCATGTCTGTGCCCTCTGGGTACCCTTCCCATGGGACTCTGTTGGCAGCAGAATGTCAGCCTGTGTGGAGCATGGGTCTGTCCCAGTATGGCAGTTCCTATATTTTATGTTGTTATGATTCTTGAGACAGAAATTTTTCAGCTGTGACTCTGGTTTGTGTGCTATTCCACTGACCATTACCCTAACATCTTTGTGCCTTCTAAATTCTATTCTCTTGATCTAAGTAGTGAAAAATGTGTCCACAATTTACTATAGCAAGTCAGAAAAGAACTATACTAAAACATCTAAGCATCTTAACCAGCACATGGAAAGTCATTCTCTACTTCCAACCCCACATGCATATCTTAATGTCCCTTCACCCCCATCCATCTTGGCTTCCTTCCCTTGAAGCCTAATGGAGGGATCATCCCCCTCCAAACCAGGACTAATCCTGACCCCGGCAGTTCACTTTGGAATCCTGCCCTAACACATACTCCTCAGGTACCTGACCTTGTCCTCCACAAATTCTCCCTCTGTCTTTCATCTTCAGCCATCCCAAACACTCTCTGGGTGACTCCTTCAACACAGTTCTTCAAAACACAGCACTCTGGCTCTCGCTCTCTCTCTCTGTCTGTGTGTGTGTGTATGTGTATCTGTGTGTCTCTCTCAATGCCCCCTCGATCCTTCATCTTTTCCCAGCTATTATCCTTTCTCTTCTTCCCTATCAACGACGATGATCTAAGAGAACTAGCTACCTTTGTGGTTCACTTTCCCACTTCTCACTCTCTTCAGTCTGCGATTCAACTGGTTCTACTTCTGCTCTGAAATTGCTGTCAGCTGGGTGTGGTGGTGCACTCAGGAGGCTGAGGCAGAAGGATCGCAATGAGTTCCAGGCTAGCCTGGGCTACAGAGTGAGTTCAAGTCCAGCCTAGACTATGTAGCAAGACACTGTCTCAAAAAAAAAAAAAACTTCTCCCACCAATATACCAGTAGATTTTTGGTGGTTGAAACCAATAGGCCCACTGAACCTCTTGACAGATTCACTCTGTGACAGTGGACAGTGAGGACCTCTGTTTTGACACTCTACCCTTGGATTTCCCAACACCAGATTTTCTTGATGTTCTTTCATTTCTCTAGCTCCTCCTCCTTTTCCTTCAAAAGAACGCTGAATTGAACATTTTCTAGGCTGTCTCCCCTTCTCACTCAACAAAATCTTCTGGAGAGACAGAGGGCCATCATCCAGTCCATACACTTGCCTGTATCTCTAGTCTAGATGTTTCTTCTTGGCCCTTGTGCATCCTTGCCTGGATTTTCCACAAGCTTCTTGTGCAACTTTCTTTTTTTTTTTTTTTTTTTTGTGGGTACCGGGGGGTCGACCTCAGGACCTCGTGCGCCAACAGGCACCCGTGCCGCTGAGCGATATCACCGGCCCCTTTTTCGTATGTGGGATCCGGGAGTTGAACTTGGGCCCTCGTGCTTGCAAGGCAGGCGCTTATGCCGCTGAGCCATCTCACCGGCCCCTTGTGCAACTTTCTTATTGCTGATGTAACAAATCTCCACAAGCCCATTAGCTCAAAACAATACAAGTTCCCTCTAAGTTATCTTAGAGGGAAGAAGCCTGAAATCAGTTTCAATGGGCTAAAATCAAGACGTTAGCAGAGCTGCCTCCTTTCTGGAGGTTTCAAGGGGGAATCCATTTCCTTATTTTTCCCCCACCTTTTGAAGTGGCCTGTATTCCTTCGCTCATGGCCCTGTGTCCCTTCAACCTCAGCTTCTGTTGCCACGTCTCCTCTGATTCTGATTCTTGCCTGCCTTTTATAATGACCATTGTGATTCCATTGGATCCACTCAGATAATCCAGAGAAATCTCCCCATTTTAAAATTTACCGGGCCGGTGAGATGGCTCAGCGGCGTAAGCGCCTGCCTGGTAAGCACGAGGGCCCGAGTTCGACTCCCGGAACCCACATACGAAAAAAGGCCCGGTGATATCGCTCAGCGGCACGGGCGCCTGCTGGCACACGAAGTCCTGAGGTCAACCCCTGGTACCCACAAAAAAAATAAATAAATACATAAATAAATAAATAAAATTTACTCACATCTGCAAAGTTCTATTTGTCGTGTAAAGTAACCTATTCCAGGATTGCTCATATATCCCTCAAATATGGACTGTGTCCAAACCTAAAGATATCTCTCTCTAGGTGATAGACTACCATGCATCCCACTGGGCCAGCTACAAACAAGCCATCATCCTTGACTTTTTTCCCTCCATCTCTATATCCAAGCAATGAGCAAATACTATCAATTTTTAATATATAGCAAATAAACTCACATCTCTCCCTCTCCACTGCTGGTACCTTGATTTGAGTCACCATTATTTCTTATCTGGATTATCACCACATGCTGTTCTCTCTAATCTTAACTCCTCTCAGCCATACTGACTAATGGATGTCAATCTTAAAATTCATGAAATGCTCTCACAACACCAACACCATTCCCAGGTTAAGATGCAGGCTCCTTATGATATTGTGGTGTAATAAAAATAGATATTTGGACTTCACCCCTGGTTCCTGACACAGAGCTCCTCAAATGCTTGGAATTTCCTGAATGTTAGAATTCAAAGGAGTATCTTTTGGCATTCAGAATGATCCCCTTCCAACCACACCTGGATTTGTGATAATGAAGTAATTCTAGGAGAATGGGGGCTCCTTGCCAAAAGAACCAATCATGTGATTACAAGATTGGAACATTCAGCCCAAGCATGGCCAATGATTTAGTCAACCATACTTGTGTAATGAAGACTCCATAAAACCAGGGGTTCAGAGAGTTTCCCAACTGGTGAACACATGAAGGCATGGGGAGGGTGGCATGCCCACAGAGGACATGGAATCTCCAAGCACCCCTCATCCCCATATCTTGTCCTATGCATCTCTTGCATTTGGCTCTTCCTGACTTATGTCCTCTATAACTGGTAATAGTAAGTCCCATGTTCAAACAAACTACCGCACTCAAAGAGATGGTGGGACCCCTGATCTACAGAGAGCTGGTCAGAAGTACAGGTCATGAACTGGGCATCGTGGTGAGGTCTAAAGTTGGGGGCTATTTTGTGGATTCTCTCTGGGTTATGTACAACTTCATGTAGTCATTGTCATAAATGAATTATAGAACATCCAATTGGTGTCCAGAGAGCTGTAAAATCACTTCATGTAAAAGGAAAAACCCACATATTTGGCATCAGAAGTGTTCTTTGAGTACCGTACAGAGAAAAGCAGTTTGCCCATTTTATTAATATAACTCTAAGGTACTTCCCTATTTGGCTGCCTACCTACCTTTCTAGCTTCATCAGCTACTCTCTTCTTGCACTCTTCGACTGTAGCAACACAGAACCACTAGCCACTCCCAGATAAGGCCTTGGATGTCTGCATGTGCTGATGCATGTGCCTTGCATTACCTTTCTCACAAGACACCTGTCTCCTTCCACACAATCAACCTCGCGTCATCCATTAATAGTAGCTCATCTATCACTTCCTCTAAACAGAAAGCCTTCCCTGATGTTTTAGATGATGAAATTGGCCTGGATTCTCCACCACTTCCTGTATCCTTGCCCTTCCTGGGGTGGATTAACAGCTCCTCCTATTTAGAGGTACAGCCTATTTTCCTACCCCTTGATTCTTGCTTGCTTTGCTTGCTTGCTTGCTTTCTTGACTTGCTTTGTAGAACAGTGAGGTTTTTACAACTTCACACACAGATAGGCTTTGGGGTTTTTCCAGGTTTGTTTTGATTAGGGTTTGGGTTTGGGCTTTATTTGGTTCTGTTTTGCCATGATAGCAGTTTCCTCATTCTGTAGCTCCTCTGCAGCCCAGTTCTATGCTGTAGTTTGCAGCGTTATTTTCCTGAATGCTTGTCCTAGAGCTTGTATATCCAGCCCACTCAATAATTTTATAAACAATTTGATAATACTCTTCACAAAAACAAATATAAGACACATTTGTGATCTATTGCAAATAAATCTTTTTCTACTCAAATTAGTTTCTGTTTTCTGCATTTAGGACCTCCAGCCCATAAGGAAGAGGAAGAAAGGAAGAAAGGGGAGGTAGAGAGGAGGAAAATAAGCCAGAGAAGAAGCAACAACCAAGGTGGTAGTTTTTATTCTCTTTATGTATGTCTTCAAAATGTGTTAAATCCGTGGGAAAATGTCCATGGCATGCCATATGTGTGTGTGTATACATATATATATATTTTTTTTTTCAGACGAGGTCTTGCTATGTAGTCCAGGTTGGCTTTGAACTCACTATGTAGCCCAGGCTGGCCTAAAACTCATGGCAATCCTCCTGCCTCAGTCTCCTTAGTTCTGGGATTAGAGGCATGCACCACCAGGCCAGGCAATGGCATGCTGTATTTTTTAAATGTTATATAAAATGATCCATTTGTGGCAAAGAAAAAATATGTACACATATATTTTTACATATGGATAGCAACCATTTCAAAGAACATAAACCTATATGTTAGCAGCTGTTATTCTATATAGTGGATTCACAAGAGATTTTTTATTATTATTACTTATTACATAATGAGTGTGAATAATAGTAATAAAAAGAGGTATGTCTCGTTGCCTCTGGACCCTCCTATTCCATATAATCTTGGTTGCTGATAAGGTTATCAGACACGTCAGTCCTTGCAAACAGATGCAAGGCTGAATATTCACATTGTCCCTGAAAAGTATCACTGTTTGTACGAAGAAGAAAACTGAGGCTTGGAAAGATAGCATAGTTGATCCAACTGAACTCTATATCATGTCTCCTCCACAGGTAGGTAACAAATGCCAACCAGTAAAGCTGCTAGAAGCACTGGTTTCAAAGTCTAGTTTCTAATCCTGTTTGATCACTTAATAGCTGTGTAAGAATCAGCGTTCCTTAACCTCTCGGAGCCTGATTCTTCTCTATGTAATTTGGGCATTAAAATGGGATAGGTTGAGCATCCATAATCTGAAAACCTGAAATCCAAAATGTTCCAAAATTCAAAACTTTTTGAGTAAAGTCTATGCAAATATTCCAAAATCTGAAAAAAACAGAAAAAAAAAAAAACACTATCAAATAAAAACTTCTTCCAGCCCCAAACATTTCAGATAAGGGATACTAAACTTGTATCTACCTACTAGAGTTGGGAGTCTCCAATAAGATACTGCCTGTGAAGAGCTTAGAATACTGCTTTGCAAATCATGCTCAATAAATACTAGTTACTGCTACTGTTATTACCATTATTATGCTAACCTAGTAGGATTACTATTATTACTACTATTATCCTGCTTTAATTGTTGCTCTAATTGCTGTTTTTATCCCACTGTAATTAATTTTATTACTGTTATCATCCTACTGTAATAGGATGCTGTTATACATATTCCTTCACTTCTGACAGGATGGAGGGGAGATGATGCCCGATCATCTTTGAGTTCTCTGCGTCCAGCATAATTGACACCAATTTAAATGAATGAATGAGGGAGCAGAAGGATGGACGGACGGAAGGATGAGCAGAGACAGATGGGAAGTAAATCAGTGAGTGGGATACTGCTGGGGGAACCTGAGTGACTTAGGATGTCAGATGCGGGATGGGAAGGCAGAGATTCGGGTGGAGGAATGGTAGGGTGGGTAGATGATGGAACGGGCAGGTGAATGAGCGGTGGGTGGATAGATGGACACACTCACAAATGGCTGCTTCCTGGTTTTTCTCCCCTGCCTCCCCACAATCTGCCCTTCTCAGTTCCAAAGCGCCCAGAAGAGGGGAGTTTGCTGGGACAGCTCCCTGGTTCATCTCGCCCCAGCGGGACCGCAGTGAGCACCCGCAGGCTGGCGGCCGCGCCGGGATCAGCCTGGGCAGTGCGGGGAGCGCGGCCCCGGGTCGCCTCCCCCGCACCGGCCGAGCACCCAGCCTCGGGCTCTAACGTCGGCGGCCGCAGCGCCCGGCTCTCGGGAGCCGTGGTGAGTTATGATGCAAATCCACCGCGGCTGCTAAAAAAAGGGCAAGTGACTCACCGCCGGCCACCGAGACTTCCAGGAGCGCCGGCCGCGAGGTGGCAGGGGCGCAGGGCCAAGGACTGCGGAGCTCGGGGCTGCGGCCAGGTGTGTCTGGAAAGCAGAAGGCGGGGACCGTGACACAGGGGCCGGCGTGGCTGCTGGACCCCCCGCTTGGGTTCCAGGCCTTGAGGCTCAGAGCCAGCCCACGTGTGGCAAATTGCAAAGGGCGAGCAGAAGCTCAGACTCCGGTGCCAAGCGCCCTTTGGGTCGTCATTCAGAGAGGGAAGAGGAACTTCCAGAAGCGACACAACTGGCCGAATCCCTCGTTATACTCAAAAAACAGCAATGTGACAGCCGCTTGTCCCCCCCCCCGGGGGCCACCAGGACTGTGCCGTTGATACAGAGGTGGTGACTCGTGGTGGTCCCTGCCGCCATCGTCAGGGCTCCCGGTGAAGTGCTCTGCCCCTTGGTATGCCCGGAAGTACGTATTTGTCCAGGGAAATTTAACTCCATCCCTTTCCACCTTGCGAGCGTTTTCAAGCCCCACTATGTGCAGAGCGCAGTGACAGAGAAGACAGAGTTGCAAAGTGACTAAGGCAGCCTGCATTCCTCTGCTCGGTCACCGGCTAATTATCCAGCACCCACCGTGCTGGGGACCCCTGCCACCATGACAGACACAGCCTAGCTGGAAAGACCGGCAAACACGCAGTGGAAAATAGCACAGCAAGGTGCTGCTAGAACCCAGCACTGACGGGAAGCGCTCAACTTGACCAAGGCAATGAAGCAAGGGGTCTAAATGGCAGAGACTCTGAAGCCCAGGCCTGGATGATTATAGATGGTCATGGGGCAGTTAGGCAGATGGAGAGGAGCTAGGGAGTGTTTCAGCCCGAGAGAACAGCAGGTGCCTAAGGCAAGAGATGGGAGAGCTCGTGGATGGTTTGAAGGGCAATTAGGCGTTCAGGACCTATTGCACTAAGGGCAAAGGAAGAAAAGTTCTGAGAATCAGGAATGTGGGGGCAGGTTGTGAAGGGAGCCTTACTGAGTGTTTAGGCCTCGCCAGAGGACAGACGACCTAACAACCCAGCACACAGCCCATGGCATGTGCAAGGAGAGAGGGAGCTCAGTTACATTTGTACTGGAGAGGGCAGAATAAATGTCATGCTGGTGGGGAGGGGAGAGCAAAGAAGGCTTCCTAGTGAAGGAGGTGTTTGTTGGACCTGGTAGATAGATTTGTCCATAGAAATGGAAACAACAATCTAGGAAGTGGTATGGATAACATAGGACTAACTTGATCTCTTTATGGACACTCTCTAAAGGCACAAGAGCCATTAGTATAACAATGGCTAGTGCAATATTATTCTTCTAGGGCCTTGGTATAGGTGAAGTGGCCCACAATGACAATTGTGGGAAGAAAAATTGGTCAATAAGCAGCTTCTATTCATTGGAGTTGGCAACTGGGAAATTCCAAAAATTAAGAATTCACTTAATTATTCAAAGGTATGTACTGAGCACCTACTATGTGTCAGAAATCATTAGAGATCCAAAACAAACATGGTACATATCCTTGTGGATATTAATTCTGGAAAGGGAAATATTAATGCGAAAAGACACAAATGTGAAATTCCTACCACGAGGATGCTCCCCAGACACAGATACATGGTACTATGAGAAGTAGGAAGGGATTACTTTATTCTAGAGACCCCAGGCATGATTCTTTAATGATGTGACAAGTAAGCCAGGACGAGAAGGATAAGAAGAGACAAAAAGGCATGGATAAAAGGGAAGAGTGTTCCGGGCAGAGGGACCAGTTCGCACAACCTGCCCCATCCCAAGGCGGAGAGAGAAGGTTGGTATGGCTGGGATGGAGAATGAGGGAAGAGTCTTATAAACCACAACAACCATTGGGGATTAGCTCCTGTGGACTGTGGGAAGTCACAGAAGTGTCTGTAACCAGAGCAAGTTGTGGGCAATACACTCCAAGTGCTGTGAGCTTGCAGAGAAGAATCTGAGAGCCACCATTGACTGATTTGTTCTTCATTCTTCTCACCTAGTTTAACTATGACAATAATTCTGCAAGGTTCTAATGTCCATCTGAGTGATGAGAAATCTGAGGCTCAAAGAAGTAAGTGATTTCCCAAGTCCATAGCTAGTTAGGTAGAAGAAAGCAAAATCCAATTCAAAGATCCAAATCAAGATCCAATGTCCTATCTTTCTCATGGGGATGAGATTAGCCTTCCAGAGGAAGGTAAGCCCAGAAGGTAGCACAAAGTAGGATTTGGATAGCCAGAAATGAGGTGAGGAGCCCTCTCCCAGAAGGACAAGAAATCAGCAGCAGCATAAAGAGGAGACCAAGAAAGGCCTAACGAAGAAGTAGTGCAGGAACTGTCCACACAGAGCATAATGCAGAAGAAAAGACTAGAAGGAAATACACAAAGAGATGGCAAAGAGAAAGTACACAAAGAGGCATCCTGGAAGTTATACATAATTCTTTTTTTTTTTTTTTTCATTTTACTTGTCTGAGTTTTCTAATTTTCTAATGTTTCTATCATGAATAGATATTTCTTGTACAAGCAGGGAAAACAGTAGGTGTTATATTTTAAGGGGATCATGTAAACTTTTTAAAGTTTTTGCAACCAGCCCAACACAATACCTGGCACATACTAGATACTCAATCAAAGTAAGTTAAAGGATGAAGTAGAGGAGGACAAGGGTTAAAGTGAGGCAGGATGATAGAAGGGCAAATCTGGTGTTTTGTACTGAAATGAAGTTTGGGCCCATGTGTCAAAAATCAATTAGTCGGGCCGGTGAGATGGCTCAGCGGCTCAAGCGCCTGCCTGGCAAGCGCAAGGGCCCGAGTTCAACTCCCGGAACCCACATACGAAAAAGGGGCCGGTGATATCGCTCAGCGGCACGGGCGCCTGCTGGCGCGCGAGGTCCTGAGGTCGACCCCCGGCACCCACAAAAAAAAAAAAAAATCAATTAGTCTTGTAACAAACCCTGGGAATTAAAGATTCACCTGTAGTTGGTTTTGCAGCACAGAAGAACTATACTCTGACTGTGTGCCACACTTGTGCACAACAAATTCTTTGGCAAGTTTTCGATGCATTCTGTCAGTGTATCCAGCCCTGCACAGGCTCCACAAGGGAAATAGACATAAGAGAAGAATAAACCAGGGCCCCGTGCCAGAGCAAATATTTTGATGCTGAGTGATTTGGTGAGACCTGAGAACACTCGCTCAGAGGCTGCGTCTCCTAACCAAATGGCACAACATACGATGATGTTATAATATTAGGTTCTTAATCATGGAAACACTGGCATCTCTTTTGGCGGGAGCTCCCTCCCAAATGTCACATCCCACTGTTCTCGTCATCTGGAACAGTGAGATTTCTTAAATGGCTTTAAGCTTCCAAATCATCCTCCATACAATGGGAGCCTGTTAATGAAGCGGTCCCTTTGTGATGGCATTTGATAAATATGAGATGAGAGGTTTATCGGGATGCAAAGGAAAGCAAGGAGAGGAAGGAGCTCTTCTGAGCAGACAGGTCTGTGTGGGTGTCAGCAGTGGACTTCAAGGGAATCAGGAACAGCTTTAGATGAGAAGGAAGGAGGCTGAGATCCCACGAAGCTGTGTCCCTTACCAGTGGACACCCAGGCACGCACAGGTAGTCTGTGAGGAGCTTTTGGGCTGCCACACCTCCTGCTTCTCTTTCCACCGAGGCAGGCAGGGAAATGGAAGTCTTCCAGCCCTTGCTTGGAGTGACTAGTGCTGCTTGGCTATGTGCAGTTGTCAGTCACACTGCCAGGCACTGTTTTGACTCCAGTCGACAAGGTTTGGGAAATGGAGCTCCAAAAAAGGTATCTGCTTTGGAAGCAGTGTTCTTGTTCTTGGAACAGCAGATGACTGGTGACAACATACAATTAAATATAAATGCAAAGGCTTGAGAACTTGCCTCTGGAAGGCTGGTGAAGTTGCAGGTCTGACTTGTGAAACCTGGCCTTCTCTGAAAACCAGGTATCTTCCTCCAAAAACGGCACACCAAGGAATAGGGACCAAAGATGAGCAGTCTTTAATGGAACACGGATCTCTCTCAGTCACCTTCCTGCCTCCAGGAAGAAAATAATCAGCCCCAGGCTGAGTAACAGAATCCGTGGTAACTAGAGGCTTCTGTGCCTTTCCCGCTGGTTCAGTCTTAACTCAGTCATCCATGTGACACGTAACTATCAGGCATCTACCAGGAGGAAGGCACACACCTGGGAAGGGAATGACCTGGCAGATGCGCTTCTGTCCTTGAAGAACAAATGAGCCAGCAGGCTCGTGGTTCTGTGAGCCACTCAGGGCTAGAGTCTGGCTTTTATCTTTATATTCCCAACACCCAGCACAGTGCCTGCTGCATGGTAGACACTCAGTGAATAACTGCTCGGCAAGGGCTAATCCCCTCCCTCTCCTATAAGTTAATATTATATCTCTTTTAACTTCTGTTTGCTGTCACTAGTGCTTATTTTTCTAGAATTGGTAGCAAGAACAGTGGTTTCTCAACTTCTGTACCTTCATGCTTCATGTACTTAGAAATTGTTAATAATTCACTTTTTGGCTTTGGCTCTTCCGTTCCCTCTTATCTCCTCTGACATCGGCATCTGCTTTTGGTCACCTGGAATAAGAAAAATAATTTCTTTTGGCTTCTAATGGTCCTTTGCATCTTCAAAAGTTTTTGCTTATATGATTTAAGGACCATGAGAAGACCGCAAAAAAGCCCCAAATCTACCCAGTCTGTACCCACTCAAATTCTGTCCCTAACCCCTAACCTCTCCCCCAATTTGTACCCTCAGTGTTAAAGCCCAACATCAGCAGGCTGAAACTCTCACAATATCATTAAAATACAGTTCAGGGAGCACTTTCCCTAAAACAGTCATCACACTAACACTGAAAGTTTTTCACACTGTAGTGTAAATTATTCTGGATCTGATGCTGAAAGTGGGTTTTAACAGAGAGGAGTGAAAGCTTAGCAGAGAGACTCCACAGTGACTAATATTTTATTATTACTACTCTTATTACAATAATTACTACTACTATCGTTAGTGTTGTTTCTTCTGTACAAACACTAAGCCAACAATTTCTGCTTCTTTCATGAAGTGTTTTCATGGCTCTCCACAAACCAAGCTGATCTTTTTGTTTCTGTTCATTTTAAGTGTCAACAGATGTTCTCTTAAAATATTCACAAGCTATAATATACCAAAGGGAAAGGTTTTGATGGTTAGTAAATTTAAATAGAACTGGGACTAAGAGGAAAGGATCTTTGGGGGGTAATAAGCATACAATAGTGATACTTCCTTGACTTTTTTAAAGCAGTTTTTTCTCCTTCTTGGAATGGGAGATCCTCAGTTCAGCAGCTGACTTCCTGCAGGGCCTTGTGGAAACTGGCCACTCTTTCATGAGTTCAGTTGATGAACCAGTAGTCTCCTAAACGCTGAGCATGTCTTGCCCACCACAGGGAGGTCCCCACTGTGTCCACACAACTGCACACAGCAGTAGACTGGGGTGGCTGTCTTGGTTTCACAGTGGTTGCCCTTACAGAATAAAATTGTTGAGAAGCTGTTCTGTCGGTCAGATGTTCCTGCCTTCTATCCATTGCAAACTGTTCACTTGGCTTCTGATCATCTAGCTTCCATATTCTGCTTCTTTCTTGACTCTGCCCGCAGTCTGCTTGGACTTCTTACCTCTCAGTGCTTCTGGGGTACGTGCTACCCTCTTCTACCTGATTTCCTCAGCATAGCTTTCTTTCTGATCTCCACGAACTGTTGTGATTGTGGCCCTTACATAATAAATGCAGAAGATCTGAAGTCCTGACTTTCCAGACAGCTCCTTGTGATGACAGTGTGCAGGAAGTTGGCTACAAATTGCCAGATAAGAAATAGATCACAATCGCTGCAAACACAGCTCCTTATTTGAGTCCGTGGCCTAAGGACTTTCCCACACAACTACAGCTACATGTTGATCCTTCTTCTGTCCTGATTGGCACTTCTGGGTAGGCGGAAGATGTTGAGTGGCAAATGGCAACTCTGTGGAGCTCTGGGACATTCCAACTCCTCCCCTCAGCAAAGAGACATAATTTCCTCCAGAAGCATGGAAGAGAATGTTGGATTTCTTTCCCCCTTAAATAAACTTTACTTTTACAGTACTTTTAGGTGCATAGAAAAATCACGCAGAAAGAACAGATTGTTCCCTTATACCCCCTGCCCACACATACCCACAGGCTCCCTCACTACTAACATTCCCCACCAGAGTGGTACTGTTTTTAAAACTGATTAACTTACATTTACATATCATAATTGCCCAAGGTCCATAGTTTACATTATGGTTCACTCTTTTTTTTTTTTTTTTTTTTTTGCGGGTACTGGGGGTCAACCTCAGGACCTCTCACACCAGCAGGCGCCCGTGCCGCTGAGCGATATCACCGGCCCTTTTTTCGTATGTGGGTACCGGGAATCGAACTTGGGCCCTCACGCTTGCCAGGCAGGCGCTAACACCACTGAGCCATCTCGCCGGCCCCACGGTTCACTGTTGTGTTGCACATTCAATGGATTTTGATAAATTTGTAATGATATGAATCCACCATTATAGTATTACACTAAATAGTTTCATTGCCCTAAAAATTTCCTATGCTTCAACTGTTCATTCCTCTCTCGCCGCATACGTCTGGCATCCATTGATCCTTTTACTGTCTCCATAGTGTTGCCTTTTGCAGAATGTCATATAGTTGGAATCATGTCATATGCATCCCTTTCAGATTGGCTTCTTTCACTTAGTAATATGGTTTAAGGTTATCTGCATCTTTTCATAGCTTACTAGCTTATTTCTTTACAGCACTGACTAATACTTCACAATCTGAATCCACCACAGTTCTTTATTCACCAACTGAGGGACATCTTGGTTGCTTTCAGATTTTCACAATTACGAATAAAGTTACTATAAACACCCTTGAAGAATATAGTTTTAGTTATATTTTTGCCAATTATGACTTCGTGCTGAGTATGTATGAGTTACAATATGTATGTCTCTCTCTGTAGGTCACATGGCCAACCCAAGACTTTCCAAACACACATCCTCAACTATCTATAGATAAATGACCCAGGGACAATTTAAAGGACATAGGATTTTGAGCCTCACTCCCAGAGACTCATTCAGTAGACCTAGAAAATCACCAGGTTTAAGAAACACAGTTGAAATCTCCTCATGGGGAGGATCGTGCACAACGAGGAGATTGGAGACTGAAAACCAAAACTCATTTTATGGAGACATTATGTTCTTCTCTGAGCCTCTTGGGAAAATGACATGGTGGCTAAAAGAATTGTTGATATGTATTATCCTCTCCCATTAAAAGGAGCTAAAAAAGCCCTGGGTACTAAGATATGAACTATTTTCTTCAGGGTAGGATGGAGCCACTAAAAATAGCCTTGGAAAATAAGGAGTTGTAGAGGTTCAACAAGGAAAACAAATCAGAAATATATTTGACACTGAGAAAGGAGGAGAAAGAGACGAACTCTCACAGGCAGTAAAGAAAAAGAGGCTATTAGCTTGGGCACATAAAAGCAGGTACATTTTTCCCACCCACGGAGCTGCTGGCTGGCATTCCTGCAGCGTAAATCAGTCTCTCTAGAGGAAAGGAAGATGAGTCAGAGAATCGGCCAGGAATGGCTGGGTTATACCAGGGTAACAAACAACCCCCCAAACCTCAGCAGCTTAAAAGCACAAAGATTTTCCCCTTCGTGCTACATGTCCAGTTTGGGTTGGTGGTGGTTCTGTCCCTCATAAACACTCAGGGACCCAGGCTAATGAAGGCTTCCATCTCCATGTGTTCTTCCAAGACCCCTATGGCAGGGGTCAAGTGTTGCTGTGAAGTCTAGCATCAGCAACAAAACACATCTCCCCAGAAATGACAGGAATCACTTTCCCTCGCATTTCACTGGCGAATGCAGTCACATGTCTGTGCCTGTCTGTGTTCAAGTGGAATTAGGAAGTAAAATTACACCATGTGCCTAGAAGGAGGAGAATGAGAATAGATGTAAACAGCTCCATGGTGACTGTAGTCAGATAAAGAAGCTAAAGGAGAAAGGTAGGGACAAGTAGAGGGAGGCTGTTTTGAGGCCACCAATTAGTAGCTTGAGTTTGCATCTCTCTCCTAAGGTTTCAGAGGAACAGCCCTATCCAGAGCTCCTGAGGGTATTCCTGGCTTCACTTCCAGCTAGCAACAGGAAGGAGATAGTGTGAGCAGCCTGGACTCTGAGTCCGGCTGACCTCTGTTCGTGACAGGAGCATACCCCTTGTAAGACTTCGCTTTGGCTAAATCTTTTAACCTTTCTTGACCTCAATTTAACTATCGCCGGTGGATGACAGTAGCACCTATGTCACGGGGTTGTTGTATTGAGATCATACTTTAGGCTAGAGCTGCTCAAATTGGTCTGTGCCCATGAACCCCTTGAGGAGTTGCTGACATGTATTTCTGATCCAGCAGGCCTTAGGTAGAGCCTGAGGCCCTGTGTTTCTAACAGGCTGCCAGCAATGCCAATATGGCGGGTTCATGGAGTGCACTTTAGTAACAAGGATTCAGAGCATAGAGTACCTAAGCAGCACGGATTACATGTATTCTTAAAACTGGATAAGTGATTCTAATGACCCTATTGCTCCAGGCCTCAATTAATGACATTCTAGCTGCTTGTTGGTACAAATGTCCCTGTCTGATGCTTCCAGAAACAATTGTTCCATGGAGGCCTTATTATTAAGGGAACAGGTACTAAAGTCAAGGGGCCTGGGTTGTAACTGAGCTCTCACTTAGCAGCCTTTTGCCCTGGAGGAGAAACTCTCTGAAGTTCTCTATCTCCATCTGTGAAATGAGCATAACAATACAGGTCCATCATCCCTCATTTGCAATTCCACAGCCCAAAGAGCTCTGAAAACCACAAATTTCTTCCTAAGCACTTGGGTGCAGAAGTTGACAAACCTATTTACACCTTTTATTTACCCTACTTTTCCATTTCTACCTTTTATCACAGAAATACTAACGTGCTTGTTAACAATATGCTGCTGTAGTCTCCGCTGAGGGTTGGGCAATGTACAGTATGTGTACTATGTGACCTTTCTAAAATCTAAAACATAAAAAATTTTTTAAAACCCTGAATTTTGAAATTCACCCTGCCTCAAGGGTATTGGAGAAGCTATTATGGATGTGAAGTACCCCTTCCTCTGGTTGTGAAATGGAATGAGGAAGAAGTGCATGTAAACCACCTTGCATAATACCCCAGCACATGGTAAGTGCTTGCCAGGTAAGTGTTATTGCTGAAAATATTATTTCTCACAAACAGGAAGGGAATGTGGAAGATGGTGCCTTTGGGCCTCCAAGAGGTGGAGAAGACAGAATCAAGATTGTCTTATCAATGTTCAGTCCTTTATTTGTCTTTTACTTTCTCCTAGAAAAAAAAAAATAGTAAACACACACACACACATACACACATACACTCACGGAGGCATACAGTGAAGGTGTCACAAGGGAGACTAAACAAAAATGAGACTCGGGCAGGTGCCTGGAGAAGCAGCCCAGCTGGCCCTCCCGCTTCACAGTCAGCCAGGAGCAGTTGCTTTGCTGATGCCTTCCCGAATGTGCTGCACTTCTGAACAGTCTCACTTAAGGCAGGGGTTCTGGGGGAGGAGATGGGATTTCCACTCCCTACTCTGCCATTCACCTGCTGGGGGAAGTTGGGAATTCCTTCATCTTCATGCATCTTGGTTTTCTTATGTGAAAATGGGCCAGTAATTCAGTTCTTTTTCCAACTGCTTTATTACAGGGAATACATAAAGTCATTCACAGATGTGAATGCAATCAGAAAGAGGACTGACACGGCACAGGAAATGCTGGTTAGCGTGTTGTTTAATCATCCTTCTGTTGGCAACTCTAATGGCATCATTGTTTGCACATTGCCCCACCCCCACTTACTGGAGCAGGTTGTGCTTGTCAATTAAGGCTGGCATGATTGGGTTTTCACAAGGTGTGGATTAACCGACCACTTCAGCCCCACCATTTCCGACAGACAATCAAAATCAACACTTTAGGGTACTTTTTTTCAGGCTAATAAAGGAAAATTATTTAAAAGAAAACAAATATGAATGGGACACTGATTTAAGAATGTGTCCTTCCCATCTCTCCTATCTTTAGCTATGTCTTCAGACCTATTGGCCAGTAGCTTTCTTGCTGTCTTCACATCCCATGTTAAAGCACTTGCTTTGGGATTAGATAGACCAGATTGAGACTCAATTCACCCTCTGTCACACCCTTGCTATGTGCCTTTTGGCAAATCACTCAACTCTCTGAGCCTCAGTGTCCTCATCTTTAAATGAGGATAATTAGAGCCTTCCAGAATGTGTTGTTTCAGGGTATATATGTATAAACAGGATGTTCAATTTAAAGGTCTGCTTCCTCTAAAACTCAATTAAAGGGCCGGTGAGATGGCTCAGCGGCGTAAGTGCCTGCCTGGCAAGCGTGAGGTCCTGAGTTCGACCCCTGGTACCCACACACACAAAAAATAAATAAATAAATAAATAAAACTCAATTAAAGGCCCCGCATTGAATGCAATAGAAGTATCATATTATACAAAGGTGCTAATTCCCTTGAACATGCAATGAAGACAATATGGCAGAACCAGCTCGGCAATGACAATCCCATTAAACAGCAGTAGAAGACAGGATTCGAAAGGCTTCTTTTTAAGCCAACTGTGTGAGAGGAAGGGAATGCAGCTAAGAAAAACCTTCATGGAGACTGGGGATACTTAGAATACCTGAGGCAGGTGCCCCACAGCGAAACAGGTTTTACAATGATGCAGAACGGAAAGATTCTGTGTGATCATGGGACAGGGGCCAAGAGCAGTGGGAGGACACCTGGCATAGCACAGTATGCGTTTGGCAGTATTTAGGATCTCCAAGCCTGGTCGTCACAGAAGGCAGGAGGGAAAGTAGACAGGAGATGGGGCTTGGTAGGGAAGATCCCACTTTATTTGGCAAGAAAAGACATGAGTTTTCTACGGACCAAGAGGAAGCCACAGAAGCCAACACAGTTTGAGCCTTCCTCACTGGCCCCCAGCAATAAAACACATGGAGTGGACAACCAGGGCAGGTTCCCGGGAGAGCCATAAAAGATCAGCCAGGACATTCATTCGGGGCCTCTGGGGATCTGCACATGCACCCATGTGAGCTGACAAGAAGGCATCTCTGCTAAAGAGAACACCGATGGCCAACTGCAACATTTGTGTAAAAGAGTCCTTTTCTCCTTAATCCCCACCCCTTACCCCGACTCTGGAGGAACCAAGCACAGAGACGGGAAAGTAAAAAGAGGACCACTTGCTCCTGACCCATACCCACTACAGATCCCTATAGCCCAGGTTAGGGGTTGGGGGGATTTTAACTGGTGCTGGGGGGGGGTGTTGAAGTTTTGATACAGTCTCCAAGGGACCATTTAGTACCTGAAACTGTGAGCGACCAAAATAGTTCTTGTTAACCTTCACTGATAAGAAAGCAGAATATAGATTAATCCAAGTGTCAAGCTGTACAAGGAAGTCTATGGAGCATTTGGGAGTGCAGCTTTTCGTCTTTTCTTTTCTTTTTTTTCTTTTTTTTTTTTGAACCAGGAATCAAAGTCAGGACCTCACACTTGCCAGGCAGGCACCCTGCTGCTGAGCTGTACCTCCAGCCCCTTAGAGTGCCATTTAGAGGGGAAAAGAAATCCATTTCCTATTTGTGCTCCCATTGACTTCAGCCTACTCAATAAACTGGTTCCATATATCAACTGCTTAACTCTGGGCCTGATGCGTAAACTCAGCAATCAGGGCAGCGTTGAAGGAATCCAACCACCGTCCTAATCTAAGCAGAGACCACTTTAAATCCCTTCCCCCTGCTGTGCTTTTACACCTGCTGCAGATGTGTCGTCATGGGTTGATAAGGCCCAGCAAGCACAGCTACAACCTATAATTCCCAAACATTGTTCAGCCCTGCCCTTGACAAACAGCATGCAACTCCTTGTACATCCATAAGCCCCGTCCCGACAGATAGCCACAGCTCCTTTGTACTGAAATCTCCCTGTGAAAGTCCCACTGTGACTTTTTCCTTCCACAGCCCCCACCCCCTTTTTATGCTCGTAACCCTATAAAAACCTTACAACCTGTACAAGAGTTAGCTGGTCTGGTCTCTAGTGCCAGAGCTGGTCCCTCTCAGGTTTGTTCTGAAGTAAACCTGCCCCATTGAGCTTGTACCCCTGCTTCTTTTCCTTTTTGTCCTCACAGTGATTATTACTATTATTGTTATCAATAACTTCCATTGCAAAGTGATTTACACCTTTTTAGTCGCTATACTGAAATACAATATGGCCAGTAAATTAGAGGACGGAGAAATTTCTTTTTTAAACTTTTAACATTTTTAAAGTTCTTGTCTTCACAGGGAAATTTAGAACCACCTTTAGAAGCAGGCTGCTATGTTGATATATTGTAAGTGAAACCTGCAAACACCCTTCTCACACTTCAGAAATCATGGCGATAGTGTGTCTACCACCACTGTCAGCCCCAGGAAGCTAGCGTGTGAGGGCTGGCGTGACTGGTCATCCTCCCCATGCCTAGGTAAGGCATAATAAAAGTTGGATGCTGTTGATCTCCCATGGGAACAGAGTCCCCACATGCCCAGAGCCCTCTCTTCTTGTTCACCATTAAAATCTTTCTGTCCTGGCGCTCACTTCATTCAAGTCCTTCTCTCTGCTTTTATCTGCCCCTCTCCAATAACCCAACCATTTGCTAACACACATAGCCACAGGAAGCCAAGGCTTAGAATCAAATCCTTGTCCTGACATTTACTACCTGGAAGTCCTAGTCAATTATCTTCTCACCTGGCTTCAACATTCCCATCTCGGGCCAGTGAGATGGCTCAGCGGTATAAGTGCCTGCCTGGCTAGCGCGAGGTCCTGAGTTCGACTCCCAGAACCCACATGCGAAAAAAGGGCCGGTGATATCGCTCAGCGGCATGGGCGACTGCTGGCGCACAAGGTCCTGAGGTCGACCCCCGGTACCCACAAAAAAAAAAAAGAAGAAGAAAATGCCCATCTCTAAAATGGAGATGAGCCTCACCCTCCCTGTTTATCCCACAGGGCTCTTCTGGAGTTGAGCAGTAGTTGTGGATGTGGGGGAGGGGAAACTTTAAAGCACCACATAAATGACTATCAAGGAGCTCATGGTTGTAATGTCATCATTCATTATACCCAGATAACACTCTGCTTGTGGCTAAGTTGTAATTCTAGCAAAATGGCAGTATCAGTGTGAAGCACATTTTTTTTTTGACAAATCTCAATCTGTCCTACCCATTATTTAAAGATCCAGTTGTGCTAAAGTCCCCAAAGACTTAAGCGTTTGACCTGGCCCACTCTGGAATCTGTCCAGTTTGCTGTTAAAAAAAACAAACAAACAAAGCTATCAAAATAGGAAGGTTCTCTGGAACTTTCTCACTTTTTTATGTAAACATTCCCCAGGCTGGGCACTCACCACTTCTACCACAGTTAATCCTGTGGCTCAGCCCAGCCTTCCTCCTGCATAAGGAATTGTGTATTATTTGATGTCCCTGTGGATCCCGTGACTGCTGCTCTGGTCAGAGTCACCTGTGCAGGGCTTTGCCCTGGCCCAAAATCTTGTGAGGAGAAGCCTTTGTCCTCACTGCTGACAAGCAACACGAGGACTCTGAAGCCAAGAAAAACATTTCCAGCGGGCCCCAGGAGGTAACATCCAAGCCCAGTTGTGGCTCCAGACTGGATCGAGCAATTAAATCTGCATCTGCCCCTGCCCAAAACCTCAAAAATGTTAACATCTTGCACGTGTCAAGAGGGTTATTTATGAAACTATTTGCTTGTCAACCCCAGGAGGACATTCTGTACTTTTTCACTGAAATACTGTATATTTATGAGCCGTGGCTTGAAAACTAAGTTTGGTAAGAACATTGGTCAGAGAAGAATTCTCTCAGTCCCTTGCAAAACAGACTGCGCTGGGTCACAATCACGCAGCAGCTGGGCAGGGTCCGGGGAGAAAGCTGGTCTGTGTTTCGCTGCTGCGGGGAATGAATTCCAGATGTGCACTTCTTCAGGGAAGAATTCCAACTTCAGATAAGAGGCTTGCTTTCCTTTTCTTTTCCGTCTCCCCCCCATCCCCCATTCCCAATCTAGAAGCACGCTCAAGTAATTAGCCTGGAACATTTAGAATACACAGCCTATTTGTCATCTTCCGCATTTTGCATTAATATTCTCCTCCCTGACCTTGCAAAGTCCCCTAGTTTGGATAGCTGGGCTTCCGATTACCCAGTTTTAGGATCTAGTTATCTGTTGCAGGCACATTACACACAGGGGACCATGTGGTGGGCGAATAGAGAGCTTGGAAAATGCAGTTAGGCTTTACTCTGGAACAATAAAACCCTCACAAGGTATTGCTGACATCAGCCTGCTCTAGAACCTGCGCTTGTCAAACTAGTGCACCTCCAACATGTCCCCATGGTCAGCTTCACTGACCAACAGTGACCTTCACTGACCTCTTTACTGAGAGGGGTCCTGAGCCCATCCATCATCCCAGAGAATTTCTTGCTTTTTCAAGAGCTTGGGCAATGAACTTAGGATCATCATTCCACTCTTTAGGGTTGAAGAGCCTAGGGGGGTGTAGTGTGTAAGTGTGTACATGTTGTTCAGTGACAGGCAAAAGATAATAGTGACATATATACAGGGACCTAGAGAGACCCAGAGGAACAGAGATGTCTTTACACTCAGGGAGATAGCTCTGGAACCAATCCTTTCACCACCTCTGCGATATTCTCTCATACAATGTAACAAGTACAATTTTATTCATAAAACTTTTTTTGGGGGGGTACCGGGGGTCAACCTCAGGACCTTGCGCGCCAGCAGGCACCCATGCCGCTGAGCGATATCACAGGCCCTTTTTTCGTATGTGGGTTCCGGGAGTCAAACTCGGGACCTCGCGCTTGCCAGGCAGGCGCTTACACCGCTGAGCCATCTCACCGGCCCAGTACCCACTATTTTTGATTCTTAGAAATTGCAAAGATTTATCATCTTGTATAGGCTAGAGAAAAAGCTGAGGCAGGGAGAGTTTAGCTAGTTTTCCTATAGTCACACGGCTAATTATAAGGCAAGCTAGTATTTTTTTAAAATTTTTATTAGTAAATGTTTGCAATACATATTGATTATATTTGTTGTGGGGAGTTGGTACATGTATATAACACATCTTAATTCTTTTTTAATCTTCTCCTTCCTTCCTCCCTGCATCTCTTGGTCCCTTTCTCTTTTGCAAAAGATCTATCTCCCTGTCTCCTATTATCTATCTTCTATTTTGCTCTTTAATTAATTTATACTTTGGGTTTCTCATATAAGAGAAACCACATGATATTTAAGCTTGTGTGTCTGATTTTTGGACCTGGAATTTGCTGGCTATGTGATAGAGAGTTGAAGGAAGAGAGAAGGGAGAGCTGGAGCATAAAACAGAACCATCAACTCTTGGGAGCTCGGTGTTTTTCACGAGCTGCCCTTCCAGCCTCAGCTGGCCTCTCGGAGAGATGCACACTTTCTGAAGAACATGGGCTCCTGGTTACACATCCAAGAGGCTTCTGGGGCCAGAGGGCTCCCTGGGGGGAGGGCTCCGGGTCATTCTTGGGCTTTTTGGCAACAGTGGTACCAACTGATCCAGCAGTAGGTTACTCCAGGCCAAGTCAAAATCTAAACTCCCTGAAAGATTCTAGGGCTGGTCACTGGGACTCAAACTCCCTTGTTTTTCTTTGCCAAAATCAGGCCACAGAATCCAGCTGTCTCTCTATTCATTCCTTTCCTACAGTGGCCTTGGCCCACGTCACCCACAATGGGCACCTTGCCGGTGGAGAACAACGCCTTCTGAGAAAGGCAGGTGCTCGGGCCTCAAGCTGTGCACAGTGCAGGGTGAGCAGGCTGTGGGAGGGTTTCCCCACAGTTGTGAGGGCAGCCCTGGCCGTAAACCCCAAATCTGGGCAGGGACACAGAGCCAGCAGGCTCACTTAGTGAGCAAGGACCACAGGACTGTGTGGGGACTGCTTGGGGAAGGTTTCAGTAGACTCCAGACCTTGGCAGAGAGAAGGAGCTATGGCTGCAGGCTTTATCCAAACAGAATTTGTTTCATGGCATGAGCAGCACCAAACCTCTGAGCCTCCACATTCTTGTAAGTTTGAGGGGAGACGTAAGATTTTGTCATAAGAGCCACATCCTTAAGTCCACCTTGTTCTTAAACTTATTCTGCTGATGTGTGAATTTGGCCATGAACTTGACTCGCAGGCCTTTGTTTTCTTCCTTGAAAAATGGGAAGAACACTTTATCCCTCTTTGTAGAAGGTAGAAGTTGTGTGCTTGAAATTCAAACAAGCTCCTTCACTTTGCAGATATCTGACTTTGGATGAATTAACTACTTAATCTTAGTTTCCTAGCTCTTAAAATGGGAATAATAATATGCCGATTTCATAGAGATGCTGTGAGGACAAACTACATGAACTGAGCTATTTCTGGAGCAATTAATTAATTTAACTCCCTAAAGGCAAAATAAAACCATGAGAGTAGGAATGCACCTGGACGGTGTACAGCAATGTGAGTAATTATTAGTCCCTATTCTCAGAGAGATAAATTAAGTTCACACATGTTATAAGATTTGGTCAGGTTGCATACCCATATATCACCAGTTTGGGAGATGAACCCACATTCAAGATGAGAGGAAAATTGATCTCGGGCTGAGTTTATGACAAGTTTACTTGCTGAGGGGGGAAACAGACAGAAGAGCTCATAAAATGAAGTGACAGGGCCGGTGAGAGCTCAGCAGCATAAGCGCCTGCCTGGCAAGCACAAGGTCCTGAGTTTGACTCCCAGTACCCACATAAAAAGAAAAAAGGGCTGGTGATATCACTCAGCGGCACAAGCACCTACTGGCAAGTGCAAGGTCCTGAGTTCGATCCCCGGTACCCACATAAAAAAAAAATGGAGTGACCCACTAGAGTAGGACTGATGACAACATGGTGCCATTAGACCTTTATGGAGGGTCCTTGCTTCAGACCCCAAGAAAGGAAGAATTACAAGTTGTTAGAGAGGAGTTTTCCAGATATGGACTGCCTCCCAGCCAGGGTAGGTGGGTGGGAATATCAACTGTAAGGAAGGCAGAAAACCCTAAATTCAAATCCCCTCAATTCCTTGCCAACCTTGGGAAACTTTCTTAACCTCTTAGAGCTTCAGTTTCCTGGGGCCCCAAGATGTAAACAATAAATTCCTGTATTTCAAGTATGTCATAAGGATTAAAAGAAGTAGCAGACGGTTAGCTTATTAAGCATGTTACTTCTACTTCTTGCTCACTTCAGTGAAATGGGCTATTGAACAAATTGTGTAAATAAGATAACAGAACCACCCACCTCTACGGATGGCCTGAGCGCTAGTGATTCAGAGACCCAGTATCGATCTCCTCTCAAGGCGGCAGAGTGAGCTGAGACAAAATGGCAGAATAAGGTCGAGTGAGCTGCTCCCTCAACATTAGAAATGTTGGACTAATTTTTTTGTTTGTTTGTTTTTTGAATTGTTTGTTTTGTTTTGTTTTTGAGACAAGGTCTTGCTATGTAGTGCAGGCTGGACTTGAATTCGCTTATGTAGCCCACACTGTCCTTGAACTCACGGAGATCCTTCTGCTTCAGCCTCCCAAGTGTGGGGATTACAGGTGTGCACCCCTAGGCCCAGTAGGCTTAATATTATTTTCATTAAAAAATATACAAGCCTTGGGCTGGTGAGATGACTCAGTGGTGTAAGCGCCTGCCTGGCAAGCGTGAGGGTCCGAGTTCGACTCCTGGAACCCACATACGATAAAAAAAAAGGGCCGGTGATATTGCTCAGCGGCACGGGCGCCTGCTGTCATGCAAGGTCCTGAGGTCGACCCCTGGAACCCACACAAAAAAAAATAATAATAATATATATACAAGCCTTACTGAAAATCAAGAGTGAGCCTCCAGGTGCCAAGAATGAAGAAAAAAGGCAAAACATTTTGGATGTACTATATCTCATTAGGGAAGGAAAATACTAATTTTGGATTCACCTGAGCCACTCTCAAAGTCCATGGCTGCCCAGAACAATGATCTCAGGTCTATGCAAAATCCTCCACCAACAAAGAGTCATCATGACACAGAAAAGTATACTCAGACGCCATGGAAAGGTTAATCCTGAAGCACCCAGACTACTCATCACGCAGAATCCCACACTCTGCTTTCTTTTACTTCAGGTTTTACAATGTATATCAGGAAACAATTGTGCTAGCTTTCCCTTTTACTCAAAATTGCTTAATGTGTAGTCGTTTTTCTCTTCCACATTACTCGGCTTCTTTGGAAGAAAATGGAAAATCCTTACCAAACAGTAATGAAATAGTCCAACTGTGGTGCTGAGGGACTGTGGGCTTCCTCTAAAGACTATTTTCAGGAGGTAAAAATGGAGCCTGGGGCATTCGGTGTGGAAAGTGTGAGAGTTAGAAAAGGAGGGTAGAATCCAGTCAGGTGAAAATTTGGTGTAGGAACATCGTTCAAAAGATAGAAAGGCCCCAGATCCAGGTGAGCAAAGAAGGGGGCTGCATAGTCCTCCATTTGAGCCATAGTGAATTAACCTCTGGTTGTAGACAACTTTGAATTGAATCTCAAATCTACTATTTGTCGAGAAGTGAACTGGGAAGTTTTATGTAACTCCACAGAGCCTCATCTCAATCTATAAGAAGGGGATGATGACAGTATATACATTATAGAAAATTCTCAAAAATGGTCATGATTTTCATTTTAATAAGATTCTGAGATTATAGAGTATTTTGAGGTGGATCCAAAGGGTTACCTCTTTCTCACTGTGGTTTGTACGTGTTTCTCCTTCCCACTTTGTTCATGTTTCCTTTCCCACTGTAGAAAATGGGACACAAGTAGGGTCACATGCCTAGGAAAGCCACATCCCATACTAGGGACCTCATTCAAGAAACTTTCATGTTGTAATATTTAAACACCACTACCATAGTTGCTGCCTGAAACTCATTAGGCAGTTTCTCATTGTTACAGAGAGCAGCCTAAATATTGGCAGCTAAAATCATAATTAATGTTATTAGGGACAACAAGAAGAAGGGGCCACACAATTACCCAAGGGTAAAATCAACCTCCAGTAAACAATTGTACCTAATTGTCCAGAAAAAAGAAGCTTACACGTCCCTACCCACTTATCCCCTTCCTCTTGAAATCCATTTCAGAAAGACACAGACATAAATATAGATTAGAACTCAAGTAAGTGGCAAGTGAATCAAAATATTTAAGGGAAAGGAATCTCAGATTCATATCGCTCTGATTGCAGCTTGTAATTGCTCCTTTCATGCTAAATGGGCTTCCTGGGCAAGACTGGGAAACTGAGAAGGCCTCAATGCTGCAGCCAGGTGCAGGGCTCTCCCTCACATTACTGTGTGTAACGACATTGAAATTCATCAGCAGAGTGCCAGAGACCAAAGAAGGAAGTTGAGCACATCAGCAGGGGTGTCTGGAGCACTAGAATACTGAAGCCAGGGCACAGGAAATCAGACTACATGGTGGTTTATAGCCCAGAAAATGAGGGGAGACAAACCGAAGGTCAATTCCACCACTTCCTATATGGCTTTAGATAAATGACTGTCTTAGTTACTTTTCTCTCATTGCTGGGATAAAATACCCAATACCCAGAGTTAAATGGGGAGAGGTTTTCTTAGCTCATAGGTTGTAGAGGTCTCAGTCCATAATCAGCTGGGTCCAAGGCAGGGTGGCATGGCAGAGGAGCAAAAGTTCATGGTGGCAGAAGACAGCAAAAGCAACAAGAGCAAAAGGGGGAAACAAGTCTCTTTCTGCCCCTTTTATCTTATCCAGACTGCTGGGATTAGGGCAGTGCTAATCCAATCAGTGGACTGATCCAACAATCACCCAGCCTTAATCCCAGCATCCTCAATCCCAGTATTGCACTATGAATCAGTTATAAACTCTAGATTTATCTACCTCTGAAAAGCCCACCCATGGCCTCATAAAGCTTTGGAGAGATATCCAGACACAAACCATAACATTCTGCCCCTTGCCCCCGCAAAGACTCATGTACATTCCTTTATGCAAAAAGCGTTTAGTCCATCTGTAAGAGTTGCCTAAATCCTAACATTTTCAGCATTGCCAAAAAGTCCAAGTCCAAAGCCTCCTCTGAGATCTAAGGCAAAATCTGAGCTGTGAACCCCTGTACAAGTGAAAAGAAAGTTAAACACTTCCAGCATTCAATGGCACACAATGAACATTTCCAATCCAAAAGTTACAAACAGGGGGATAAAAAGGAATGGGACCAAAGCAAGTCCAAAGACCCAGCAGGGCAAACATTAAATCCTGTAGTTCCATGTGCAGCATCCAAGGCAATCTGTAGCAAGTTGTGAGCTCCAAGGGGTTTGGGTGGTTCTGCTCCTATGGTACTTACGGTGGTTGTAGCTTCCATGCTTTCTCTCTTAGGCCCACTCTGCTCCATCCTTGAAGCTTTCCTTAGATGATCCACATTCCTGGCTTCTTCAAACTTCTGGGGTCTCCCCTGCACCTTTGGCTGCACACTCACAGCTTCACACACTGCCCTCTCAGGAGCACACTGCCTGGCCTCCCAGGCCTTCTGAAATCGAGGTGGAAGCCTTCTTAAACCCATAACTTTTGCATTATGCATGTGCCTAAAACCAGTGCCAAGTGGATGATGACAAGGTCTGCTGCCAGCTGAAGCAGTAACCAAATTTCCTTCTCTTTTGGTTGTATGGGTTGTATGCCTAGATCACTGAGCACTCTGAGTCCAGTTCTGAGGAACAAATTCTCTAGGCCACTGCCATTCTGAAACACGGTGCTCTGCAACTTTCTTCTCAAAGCAGTCTTTCACTTTTGTAATTGTGAGGCTGCAAAGAGTGGAGACTTGCTGTTTCTTGTGATGCCCTCAGGCCATCTTTTGTATTGTCCTGTTCCTTCTCAGCAGTTGAGGTCTCCTCTGCTCTATCTTTGCAGTCCACACTTTTACTGGAGCTTCCTTTCTGGCCAAACTCACAACATTTAAAATCATTCTGCTGGGCCCTCTGCTCTTTATTCTCAACATAAATCTTGCTAAAAGCCCCCAACAGTAGCCATGCCACTGCCTCAACATTCAACTACCTTGAAATTTCTTCTGCCAGATTAATTAGTCCACCACTCTTAATCTCAGTCTCAGGCAAAAATCTCTGGACATGAGCAAAATGCAGACAAACTTTTTGCCAAGCCATGACACACATCGTCTGGAATCCAACAGCCAATGCAGTCTTCCCAATAGAAACTTCCCAAGCCTGGTCTTTACTGGCAGGATTTCTACCAGCCTTCTAGCCTTCTGAGCTCTGACCAGAATCTCCCTAATGCATTCCAGCTCTACTCTTTCAGGCGACATCTCTGAACTTTTCCAAACTCTTCCCACAAGCCATTCCCAAAGGCTCCTGAACCACATGGTTAGGTATAGTCACAGCAATGGCCTCACTCCCAGTGCCAAATTCTGTCTTAGTTACTTTTCTCTCTTTGTTGGGACAAAATACCCAACACCCAAAGTTAAGGAAGGAAAGGTTTAGCTCACAGTTTGTAGAGGTTTCAGTCCATATTCAGCTGGCTCCAAAGCAGGGTGGCGTGATAGAGATGCAACCATTCATGGCAGCAGCAGACAGCAAAAGCAATAAGAGAAAAAGGGGCAGAGCAAGCCTTTTATTCTCCCTTATATTGTATGCAGGCTACCCACACTAGGGAGGCTGTAGCACTCACATCACTAATCCCAGCAGTAGACAATGAACCACTCACAAACTCTAGATTCAGCTGCCTCCAAAAAGCCCACCCCCCTTGACCACATGAGGCTTTGGGTGGACATCCAGACAGAAACCATAACAGTGACTGAGACCATTCTTCCTCTATGAAATTCTAGAGGGACTACTGAGAAAATTAAATAAGAGCATGGGTATAAATCATACAGCATAGGTCATAGCATATCATAAGCACTTTGTAATCTATTCATGCAATGTGTTTAGCTAATAAAGAGTGACTTGACTTTTTTAAGAGAATGGTTGGGTCCAGAGGAAGCAGGTGCTTGTCCAAGGCTACTCATCCAATTATTAGAACTCAGAGGTCCCAACTCCCAGGCCAGTGTTGCCTCCTTTATTGGAGCAGTATAATCTCAATCATCCCTCCAACTCTTCAGCTGGCCTAGACCTGGGGGATCAAACTGGCCCTAATTTGGAGGCAGTTATGAGCTGCATGATTTCAGGGACACCATGTGGCCTCAGGTGCCACTGGAAGCCTCCCCTTCCTTCTGATCTGAAGGTCTCTTTCTCTAGTGTTTAGGCAACAGGTCAGATTGGCACTAATAATTCTTAAATTCCACTATATGCTCAATATTAAGTTAACCTTCTGTTTATCTCCATGAGGTATTATCCCTAATCTGCAGTTGAAGGAACTGAGGCACAGGTCTGTTAAGTGCCTACTGTGAGTTGAATTATATGCTCCCAAACTCATATGTCAAGGTCATAATCCCAAGCACCGTGGAGTGTGACGTTATTTAAAAATTAGGTCATTGCAGATGTAATTAGGTAAGTTAGATGAGGTCAGTAGGGTGATCTGTAATTCAGTATAACCAGTGTCACCACAAAAAAGGAAAATCTGGATAAAGGTATATCAAGAAGAGAATGTCATGTGAGGATGAAGGCAGAGATTGTGATGATGCATCTAAAATCCAGGGAATGCCAAAGATTTCCACCAAGCCACTGAGCTAGGAGGAAGGGATGGAACAGATTCTTCCTCAGAGCTCTCAGAAGGTGCTAACACTTTCATCTTGGACTTCTAGACTCCAGGCTGTAAGATAATAAAGTTCTAGTCTTTTAGCCACCAGTATGTGGTACATTGTTCTGGCAGTCCTAGCAAACCAATTCAGCAACTGTGGCCCACCAGCAATAAGGGAGTTATTACCAATTCCTTGCTTTCCCCTCCTCTCCATTCCAATTCATAACCAAACCCTAGTGATGCCTTTCCAAACTCATCACCTCTTTCCATCTCCTTTGCCTTTGCTCTAGTCCAAGCCACCATCATCTCTCTGTAGATCACCATAGTTACTTCAGATCAGGCTTCCCTAACTCTTGTCCTACCTCAACCCCAATCCATTCTCCTCGCAAAGCCCTGGTTGTCTTAACCAAATAAATCAGAGCTCATCAGTGCCCTGCCTAAAAGCCTTACAATGGCTCCCTAGTCCTTTTAGGATTAAAACTTTTGGCCTGGGCCAACTATCCTAGTCCCTCCCCCAATTCTACTTCATTTCATTTCACTTTTGATTTCTGTGCTTCACCAACACTCACTTACTTTTACTTGTTTGGGCTCAACCAAGTCACAGTCTTGATGTATGCTGTTCCTTATGTATGGATTGTTTCCCCACCCACCTACCATCCATATTGTCGCTCCAGCTAACTCCATGTAGCCTTCATCTTTCAACTTCAGTGACTCCTCAAAGAGCCCATCCTTGACTAGCATCCCTCTGTGATTTCTACTTTGTCATTCTCTGACTGGGAACCCTTTTGTCTTTCTCCAAAGACCTTATTACAATTTTTATCCATGTATTACTTAATATATGGACTTCCCAAGGAGACTATGAAAATGGGGGCTTCATGTTTAGTTCACAATTTTATCTCCAGTGCTGAGTACAAAGTGCTCAGAAGTATTGTTGGCATGCAATAGATACTCGCTGAATGAATGCATGGACTTTGGCACTGGCATTCAAGCCAGGTTCTGTATGACTGAGGCTCTTTCACCTAGCACCAGAAAATTGCCTCCCGAAGTTCATTATAAAATATAAGCCACTACATAAGTTTTGCTTCCAACTATGATGGAATAGCTTGATTCACACCAACCTTCCTACTGAAAACAATTAATAAAACCTGAATTAACAATGTTTGTCAGAGAACGACCAAGAAAGCCAGGACTTGAATGCACAAGATCCCAGAGAAAAACAATTCAAAGGGAAGTAAGGCTGACATTTTACTCCGGGTTGAACCATAAGACATTAATGAGTCTTAATCTGGCTGAGAGTGAGAAGCCAAGAAACCAGACAGAGGCAGCTGCGAAGGATCTAATAAACTAGCTCTCATATAGCAGAAGGGACAAAGATACTAAAGAAGCTCATAGATGCTAAGAAAGAGGGGCCCTGATAAAAATTCCAGGCTTCTAGTTAAGACAAATAACAAGGACAAACTGGAAATAGAGCAGCACTCACTAACTCTCACTTAGAACCATCTGAATCCCTGATTTGACAGACATGAACTCCTCCTCCTCTAACTACTGGCCAGAAGAAAATTAAGTCTTCTCTGGGGAAAGATAACATCATCAAGAACCTCTACAATTTTTCATGTACAACAACAAACATTTTTTCTCATTGAGCCTCCAAAAAGTCTGACATCTTCAAAGAAGACTTAATATGAATTCTATCTAAGTCTGAATCACCCTGGGCAAGCCCAGGCAGATCCCAGGGGCAAAGAACAGAGTAAGGGGAAAGCTTCTGGGGGACCAGACAAAGCTGTCAATTTGAAGTAGTTAACTGAGGACTCAGAATTTCATTTTGAAGGGAAAGCTCGGTGTGGTGCAGTCAGCATGCGGATGGACGCAAAAAGACCTTATGCAAAGAGCGTGCAGAGCACGTCAGCAAAATAATGCCTTCCCCTTTGACCAGCTGTGCAACTCCCTTCAAGCCATTAGAATAATATGATGCTACCACTCAAAGAGCCTTTAAAATTTGTGTAAGCCCTTTGCTTTCATTGACTGAAGCCTTGGGATGGGACACGATCCTACTAATATCATACAAAAAACTCATCTTGTTTTTGAACCCAGACAATCAGGCACCCTGTCCAGCCAGATTCCCCTCCACACAGCTCCCCACGGCTCCCCACCGCTCTGAGCTGGATAACTTGAGCCATCGGTGCTGCAAACAACTTCAACAAGACTATAAATGTGTTAGACTCCAGATGATAAATGCAATTTCTTCTCAGCAAAGACAGCCCTAATGGGAGTCCACAATAGGATTCCCATGGAATGAAATTCTTCTTCTCTCCAAGGACACAACAACATTCTCCCATTTATAGTGTTGTCCTAATAAATACAAAGGAAGTCGTAATTCACTGTTATTATTTAAAATAGTTGTGAATCCTGGCTTTTATATTTCCACCATTAAGCAGGATGCTTTCTATCAAGTGATAGCTGGACCTTCGTGAACCTCAAAGCTGATGTTTCCATCTTTGCTGCTACCTTGAAAAGAGTGATGGAGCCTCTGAGTGTGGGGAAAAGGCAGCCAATGGGGTGGCAGGAGCACCAAGTTGTGCTCCCTGTTTTGTCCACATCTGGTCTAGGCACTTTGGTGAATTGCTTGAACTAATGACAGTGACTGGCAGAGCCCTGTGCTCAGCGGCCACCAGTCTCCTCTTGACACCATCATGACAACTTCTTGAGTAGGGACTGAAGATCCAGAGACTTGGGACTTTTGGCTGGCTTAGGCTTAGGGCCACAGAACTAGAACAACAGCTAAAACTCAAACTCAATTATAGGGCACTTGGTTCTAGAATCAGAATCCCTTTTGTTTTGTTGTGTTGTTTTTGTTTTTACACATGTCTTGTTGCCTCAGTTGTCCTATCTGCCTGCAAACCCTGGGTTCAGCTGGTGCCTCCATCCCTCAAACATCTAAATAACCCAGGTACCCCATCCCCTGCCTGCAGCATGCCATAATTTCTGCAAATCTTCCAGGGCCTTATAGCCCTTTGAATTTAGATTGCAAGTACTGTCTCTGTACATCTCACAGTAACCTTCTAAGATGAGAAACTGAGACCTTGTGCATCTAAAAGACAAATAAGAAAAGTACAGTTTGGGGCTGGTGAGATGGCTCAGAGGCATAAGCGCCTGCCTGACAAGCGCAAGGTCCTGAGTTCGAATCCCGGTACCCACATAAGAAAAAAGGGCTGGTGATATCGCTCAGTGGCACAGGCGCCTGCTGGCATGCAAGGTCCTGAGTTTGACACCCAGTACCCACAAAAAAAAGAAAAGTACAGTTCAAGCCCAGCCTGGTTACATAGCAACTTAGCAAGACCCTGTCTCAAAATAAAAAAGGGCTGAGGATGTAGCTCAGTGTGAGGGCTCTAAGTTCAGTCCTCAGTACCACACACATGCACTCACACACACAAAGCAATCTCAGAGGTCACAGGAGTTACACCAGACAGCTCAACCTTATCATCACCCCACCCTTATCTGCCTGGCTTTCTCAACCCTTCTCCCCCCTCCTTTTGTTATAGGTAGCTGAGTTAGATAGAAATATTATAGGCAGTCAGATAGGGCCAGGCCCTCAAAGGAGCCAGTGCAGAAGACGAGATACCTTGCAACTGTGGGGGAGATAGGTACCTCACTGTGGGCCAGACCTCAAGACAAAAGATGAAACAAATGTACCCACATACTTCCTAAGGATAAACATCAGGGATTGATATTCTAAATAGGTATCGATCACCTTGAAAAAGCCAGGAAGAGCCACTAACCCAACCCCCTACAGGAAAAGCCCCTGTTCTGTATTCATGCCCGCTTGCTACGTGACTTGCTTCCCCATTTGTCCCAATTTAATAAATTTTACCTGAGCAATTATACTCATAATCTTATTGGTTGACCATAGTTTTGTCCCACCTCATGCCCACCTTGCAATTTCCCATGTTTCCCCACCTTGGACCCGCCTCATGTCATGGAGTTGCTCTATAAAAATCCCTAGAAAAAGCAGGGTCCTTAGCAACCTGCTTGGGACCCCTTCTGTCTCTCTCTTGAACAGAAGATTTCTTTCCCCCAATAAATATATTCTGTTCTTAACCTCCATTGTTCCTAAAATTCATTCTTCGATTTTAGAGAACACGAACTCATACCAGACATCTAGCAGGTTGGGAGTTTCTTTCCCCTATATCACTTTCTCCCTCTTTCAGGGATCCCAAAATGTCTTGAGAGCATCAGATTTTGGCTCTTTCTCAAAAGCCATGAGGTTGGCCAACATTCAGACTTCAGGGCCTCACCCGCCCAATTGTCTCAACATTGTCTCGACACCCAAGCTCTCTCTAAATGAGAGCCCCAGCATTTGCCAAGAAAACAAATCTTTTCCTAGACTTCTTATGCAAAAATGAAGGGATTAAAAGAAATCAAAGATTCCCAAACTGAATTCTCTGAAACCATAGGACCATGAATTACTGCCAGTATTTCCAAAACCCAGATAAATACTGCACATGTATCCACAATTAAGGTTTTCACAATGTCAGATGTCTTTCTTTGGGGTTAAAAATTATATCAGTTTTCCCAGCACCATTTATTAAGAGGCTATCTTTTCCCTATTGTACATTTTTGTAAAACTAGATTTCCATTTGACTCAGCTATCCCCTTCTAGATACCTTCCCCAAAGAGTTGAAAACATTATACTGATATATCCATACCCATGTTTATAGCAGCACAATTCATAATAGCTAAATCTTGGAATCAGTCTATATATCCATCAACAAATGAGTGGATAAAGAAAATGTGATATTTATATACAATGGAGTGCTACTCTTCCATTAAAAAAAGATAAATTTGAGTCATTTGTAGGAAAATGGATGCGACTTCAGACCATGTTAAGTGAAACAAATCAGACACACAAGCTTAAATACCATGTGGTTTCTCTTATATAAGAAATCCAAATTACAAATAAAAAGAAAAATGAAAGATAGATAATAGAAAGTAGGGAGATAGATCTTTCTCAAATGGGAAGGGGATCAAGAGATGGGGGAATGGCAGAGAAGGAAAAGGGATAAAAAAGGGAATTAAGATGTACCTACTCCACACTAGGAATGTAAACAAGTACTACTAATAATATATATTTTTAAAAATTATATCAACTCTGTGCTATGTATCTGTAATTCTTTCATGATGGTCAAACATTTTGATAAACATGTATTTGTGTTTCTGTTTAATTAATAAAATTCACATAAATCTCTTATTAATGTTTGTTTATTCACTCATTAAATAGGCATTTGTTGATCAATTATTTGATGCCAGTCTATGTATTCAGCAGTAAATAAGATTAAGTCCCTGCTTTCAAGGTGGTGACAAATAGGAAATAAATTAATTTGCATTGTACTACTAGATAATGAGTTCAGGACTTGGCGTTCAGGGATATGTGCCCAAGATTCTCATTCAAATCCAACCTGAAGATTTCTAACTAGTTTTACAAGTTTTTCTGCAAAGGTTTTAAATCAAAACACATTCCAGCTGAGGACATGAGCCAGAGTGAGACTTGTGTCCAGACTTCATTGGGTTGTGAAGAAGAAAATAGCTTTTTGGAGGGATATAGGAGGCTACTTCAGCAAATGTTATTGAGCGCTAATTCAGGATCCAATTTGCATACAATACATCTTGAATCTTAATTTAGACCTGGATGCCAAAGCCTTTTCCACTGAAAGGGAAGAGGGCAGAGGGAGCCGGCTCAGAAAGAGCAAAGTGCCTGCAAATTCCTCACTTGCTCTTTAATCTCCACAGAAGCACAATTAACCAGGTGCCCCCTTCCCACTGCTTTCATCACCCTCACTCAGAGAGGAGCTTTTCCAGGGCACAATCAAGTGCTTTCAAAGCTTAAAATCACAGCTTTTCAATGAATACAGCGTGTCCATTTCCATTTCATGCAGAACATGAGGAGGAGAGATTACTTTTTTGCAGAGCAAATAAGAAGGGGGAGACATAGAGAGAAGACAAAAGAGCAAAGAGAATCTATACTCCAAGAACAGATAAATAACTTGGGAGACGTTTAAGTATACAGGACTACGAGCTGCTTTTCTGGCTTTCATAGACTCATAGAAGGTAGAGTTAGAGAGAAATTTAGAGAAATTAAGAGTCCAAGTTTGTACACTGACAAAAGGGAAACTGAGTCCCAAAAAGGAAAAGGAATCTTTCCATGGTCACATAAATTGTTGGGAGAAGACCAAGCAGTAGAACTCTGACTCTTTATCTGGAACATTTTCTGTCACACTTATATTCTATATATTTCTATATTCCCTTTCTCCGTTTATCATCTTTTATGTTGTTTTTATTTGTTTACTCTGGCATGTAGAATACTCCCTTTTGTAGCAACCCAAATACTTTCTAATTTTCAAAGACGAGTCTCTATTCCATGTGCTTCAAGAAGTTATCTTAGTTACTGTAAGGATAATTTCTGCTTTGTTTACTAAAGTCATCACATTTGTAGTCTGAGTCATGCATTTGTTTGTGTTGTATTTTGCAAGTGACAATTTACAATTTAAATTGTCTTAAGCAAAAGGGAAAAGGAACATTTTGTTAGTCACAAAATGGAGAAGCTAAGGGATAGATCTCACTTCAGGCATCTCCTAGTGCCTGTGGCTCTCCTAGGTCTTGGGCCTCACGGGATAGCATCAAGAGTCATCACAAATTTCCCCATTTCCTTCATTCTCTGGGTGGGCTCCCTTCTTAGGCAGGTTTAATATAGGAGATAGGATGTGGCTGGCTGGGAAAATAAGCGGGACCTGTCAATCACAAGATCCCAAGATAGCGCCAAACAATTCCCAGGATCCCATAAGTAAACTTCTCTCCTGTTCCCACGAGACGTGGACAGCACAAAAGAGACCAGACGCCAAGAGGAGCCCGCTATCATGACTCTTCATGGTAGCCTACACTGTTTCCCAGACACAGGTCCTACTTTTATTTTTGTTCTTTTTATCCTTTTCTCTCTTATTCACCCCAAGTTCTTTCCACAGAGCCAGATTTTTCCTTATCCTTTCACCCCTCACTTTTCAAATAAACTTTTGGCACCATTTTTGGCTTTTCTCATCCAATTCTTTGTTCAAGGCAAGAAGGACCTAAAATACTTTTAACGGGCGAGGCATTTCTAAGGGAACTACCCGCCAACAGGTTGTCCATGTTTGGATGGCAAGCAAGCTCCCGGCAGCTCCACATAGAATCCTGTCTTGGCAGCACCAGCTGGAAGCGGATTCTCTCTTTCCAGTGCCTCAGAATTCTCAAGTAGGAAGAGTCATTGGCTCTGACCAGGTCATGTGCCTCTCACAGGCCCCGTGTGCTCATCTTCTCCTGGACTACAGAAATCGTTGTCACCATTAGACAGCTCCAGTGCCGGTATGAGGACACTTGTTATCGTTACTTGACTTGTGGCCAATATAGTGCGATGGTGTTAATGGTGAACAGAGACACTGACTAGACTTGTTTATGTCAGTTTTTGCAACCATGATGCTGGAATTCGATAGTATTATGTCTCACTGAGAGCTTCCTGAAATCAGGCAACACATGCTTGGAATGGACAATCGTATCACCACCAAGCTAGAAGCACCTTCCACGGGTAACCAAGGTATCTTAAGAAGCTGAAGCCTCTGATCATCTCACAACCTATTGTCTCCTGCGATATTCTGCAGCTAATACATCTACAAATCTTTTATCCTTGGATAATAGATATTCCAAGTTACCTGTAACCTCTGTAAGAGGTTCTATTCAGAAAGCACATGTATGGGGTCGGTGAGATAGCTCAGTGGCATAAGTGCCTGCCTGGCAAGCATGAGGTCCTGAGTTCGACTCCTGGTACCCACATACGAAAAAAGGGCTGGTGATATCGCTCAGCGTCGCAGGCGCCTGCTGGCATGTGAGGTCCTGAGTTCAAACGCCAGTACCCACAAAAAAAAAAAAGAAAGAAAGCACATGTAATGGTTGATACATTGTGTCAACTTGAGAATTCTAGAAGCTTAACTAAATGCTAGTTAAGCTACATCCTAGAACTGTTAGGATGTAGCAGTTCTACATCCTAGGGTATAGAGGACCCACCCTAGAGTGTGTAACCTGCATAATATATAAGGGAAGAAAAGAGGCTTGCTCTTCCCCCTTTTTGCTTTTGTTGCTTTTGCTGTCTTCTGCTGCCAAGGACTGTTGCCCCTCTGCCATGCCACTCTGCCATGGAGCCAACTGATTATGGACTGAAACTTCCACAAACTGTGAGCTAAATTAATCTTTCCCTCTTTAATATGGGCATCAGGTATTTTGTCTCAGCAATGAGAGAAAGATAACTAACACAGCACATTTTTTACAAGCTTTTGGTGATATGCCCATCTCTGAACTAATCACTGTAGCTACAGAAATATGAAGCTCCAGTTGGTCAGGGCTGGATCATATGGCCCTAAGTAGCTCCATATAGCCACATGGCAGAAATGACAATATTATCAGATACTTTTAGTAGTATATTTTTTTCTAGATAATGCAGAACAGTTCCAAAGAGTATGAAAAGTGGAATGGCCATCTCACCAAAGGAAAACAGAGTATTTCTACAGAAAAAAGGGAAATGGAATGTTAGGGAAGAAAAATGAAAATATTTCAAAAACTGTGTTCTCCCATTATTTCATAAGTATAAACCTTGCTTTTCTCAAATTAAATTTAAGCTCCTGAGGGTGAGATGGAGCTCAGTATCCAATCAATAAGTAATACATTCTTGCTAAGTAATCAAAAGCAAATATTTATTAGGTAGCCATTTAGAAAAAAATGCTATGATGCTTAGAGAGGTCTTAAAGAGATATGTTGCTCCAATTTGGAACTCCAGTTTAGTTACAACCCACAAATTCTGAAGGTCTCCCATATGCCTTGCATGGTGCTAGTGCCATGGATATGAAGCTGAGAGAGATAAAATACCTGCCTTTTTTAAAGGGCATCGTCTAGTAAAGTAGAAACAGTAATACCCTCATTTATTGTCTACTATGTGCCTATATCCTACATACATTAATCTTAAGTCTTAGTAAAACCCTTGCAAGACATGATTTATTATTGCAAGATAATTATACTGAGACCCAGAGAATCACATTTAAAATATGTCAGTCAAACTAAGAGTCAAATAAGTGTTAATAAATGTCCAATGTCACATGACTAATAAGTAGTAGAGTGAAGAATTCTTGTTGTGAGGTGGCTTAGAGTTGGTTCTGATCAAAATAGTTATTAAAATCATTGCAAAGGTAATTTTACCAGTCTTTTCTGGAGAATTCTGGAAGACCCTTAAGACCTTATTGCCACTATATACATGAATGCACACACACACACACACATTCAAACACCCTCGTAATTATATTTTTGAATAAATTATTTCCTCAATCCTTTTCTATATGAACTTCAAAGCCATTCAACTCATTAGAAGAGCTCAGTGCCAGATAAATACAATGTATTATAATTACCACTTTGGTCATAATTCTTTTTTTTTCCTTTAATGGAACATATTCTTTGTGGCCACTGAACACTACTTCTGGTTGATTAGGCTCTTAGTATTTAATAAGCTTCAATAGGAAATGAGTAGAATTAGTACAACATCTTGAATAAAGAGTTGCTAATGCATTTTTAATGATCAAGATGTTCTGACAAGAAACTTGTTGATTTTTGTCACTAAAATATTATTGGAGGGGCCGGTGAGATGGCTCAGTGGCTTAAGCGCCTGCCCGGCAAGCGTGCGGGCCCGAATTCGACTCTCGGAACCCACATACGAAAAAGGGGCCGGTGATATCGCTCAGCGGCACAGGTGCCTGCTGGCGATCGAGGTCCTGAGGTTGACCCCCCAGTACCCACAAAAAAAATAAAAAATAAAAAATATTATTGGAAAAGTGAGCTGCACGTAGACTAGATGGTGTTTCATTTATGTGAAGTGGGGCGATGTTTCAATATATTTGAAACACTCCTTAAGAAGCCCATTTGATTTAGAGAAATTTTCAAAGAGGGAAGAGCACAGAGATCAGAATTGAGTATGAATTGTAATATTTTTATAGTTTTATATTTATAGAAAAGTATTTCCCATAGAAGACCTTACTTCGACTCCTTTGTTCGTTGTTTGGTAATACCTAGTAACTAATTTCACAGACGAATGAAGTGGATAGGCTGTTCTCCTTGCCCTCTCCAAACCAGAGTGGCCATTTCTGTCCAAGTCGGACTTTTGGCATAATCATGGAATTGGTTTGCTGTTCATTTTTAATAAAAGAGATTATATGACTCCCCATGATCTCTGTTAAGATTGTCTCCAACGTTCCTTACTTATATGTTATGACTGCTTCCTATACATTTCTCCTCAAAGAGTTTCAGAAAATAAATTTGTACCTAAAGTCTCCTACTCCTTTTGTAGAATCATGGTTCAAGAATCCCAAGTTTCAAGTTAAGAAGCATGGAACTGGCTCATGCAATGATCAATTACCGTGACATCAACAGTTTTCCACTTCATGATAGTACTAAATTTAATTATAATGAATCTATGGTTGGACACCACCTTTCCAGTAAAACCATAATTGGAAATGCTTCCAGTAAGTAAATTTGATAAGTAATATTAACAAGAGAAGAAAGAAAGCCAAGTATCGAGCATTTGTGTATGTAGTGTTTTATTTTAGGTGGCAATTTTTGGCATGTAAGTGGATTCTGATACTTAATATATGGCAAAAAAGAACTTTTGTCATTGATGATGATTATGATAGTTACCCTTTTTAGCAGTTACTACAAAAAGGTACTATTTCAAGCAATATATATATATCTTCATTTCATCTTCATAACAACACTAAGAAGTGCCATTATTGTTCCCATTTTACAGATCACAAAGCTGAGGCTTAAAGAAGTTAATTCCCTTGAAAATGCCATATAACTAATAAGTAGGAGAGGCAGAACTTGAACCCAGTTCTGATGACTTAAAAATAACATATTTAGGGCTGGTGAGATAGCTCAGCGGCATAAGTGCCTGGCTGGCAAGCGCGAGGTCCTGAGTTCAACTCCCGATACCCACATACGAGAAAAGGGCCGGTGATATCACTCAGCGGCATGGGCTGAGAGTTCGACCCCTGGTACCCACACACACAAAAAAATTTAATCTATTATCCAGCTAAAACCTGAACTTTTAATGCAAACAATAAATTGAATAGCAATTTAATTTTAAAATTACTACTATGTGTTTGGAGAAAAATAAAAACTCTATGTTGCATGAACAAATTTATTCAGCAAAGTAATAATAATAAGCCAGGGTCTTTTCAAGGGCTAACTATGGGCCAGAAATTTTATACAGTGACAATGCAAGAAGATATAATAGCCCTACTTAATAGATGAAGAAACTAAATTTTTAGCAGTTAAAATAGCCTCCCCCAATTCTCCCAGGTGGTAAATGACAAAAGAAAATTCTTGAATATAGGTCATGTTTTTTTCCTTTGACTTCTTCTGAGGTAGTATTATACCAAGAACACACTTTGCTATGTAGAAATAATGGTAAGTGATAGTCTACTTTTCAAGTTCTGAAACCCAAAGGTTTTTTCTTAATTTGTTTTGCTTTTTTTTAACAAATTATTCAAAAGCATCTCTTGAATATTTGAGATTTCGGTAAAGAATGTCAAAACAAGCTTGTTCTCTTGAGAATGTTGTTCTGTCTATTAAAATTCCTATGTAATTTCAGCCAAAATCTAATTCATATATTTCAGATTTACTTCCTCAGATTTATCACCATGCTTTGTTTTTGTTTTTGTTTTTTTGTGGGTACTGGGGGGTCGACCTCAGGACCTCGCGCGCCAGCAGGCGCCCGTGCCGCTGAGCAATATCACTGGCCCCTTTTTCATATGTGGGTTCCGGGAGTCGAACTCGGGCCCTCGCGCTTGCCGGGCAGGCGCTTACGCCGCTGAGCCATCTCACTGGCCCTATCACCACGCTTTGTAAGGGCCATTTGAAATCTATGACTTCTGGATTTGGTATAAGCTACTTGTTTTTAAAGCTGGAAGTTTCATTTCCCATAAGAGCAGAAGATTTGGACCTCAGAAGGGAAAGGATATGTTCCAAGTCCCAAGCCACAAAGTGCGTGTGGTTTCCAAACCTGGTTAGTGTCTGCTTCTCCACCCCTCTACTGAAAAACCCAGTGCAAGCACGTGAGTCTAGGGTCAAGAGCAATCAGACAAGAAATAAAAATAAAATACATCTTAATTGGAAAGGAAGATATAAAATTATCCTTTTTTCGGATAACATGTGTAGAAAAACCTACACTAAAAAAATTGTTAGAACAAATAAATGAATTCAGTACAATAATAAGAAAATCAACATACAAAAATCAGTAGGGAGTTTTTACACCAACAATGATCTACTCAAAACAGAAATAAAGAAAGCAATTCCATTTACAACAGGATCAGAAAGAATAAATACCTAGGAATGAATCTAGCCAAAGAAGTAAAGGACATGTACAATATAAGCTAGAAGATATTGATGAAAGAAAGAAGAAAAAATAAATGGAAAGTTATTCCATGTTCATAGATTGAAAGAATTAATATTGTTAAAATGCTCATCTACCTAAAGTGATGTGCAGATTCAATGCAACGTTTATCAAAACTCTAATGGCATTTTTCACAGAAACAAAAAATACATTCTGAAATTCATATGGAACCACAAAAAGACATGAAATAGCCAAAGACTCTTGACAAAGAAGTTGGAGTCATCACACTTCCTGATTTCAAATTACAGTGGTACCTGGCTTCACAAACTTAATTTGTTCCACAATCTGGGGAAGATGGCCACAGTCATGTTCATCACCTGATGTGGAGTTTGAGAATGGAAGCAAATTTTTGCCAAACACTTCTGTTAGTGAAAAAACTTGATCATGAAAAGAATTGTTTATGAACCAAGGTACGACTGTATATATAAATCCATAGTAAACAATACGGTACTGACATGAAAAGCAGCAACATAGATCAATGGAATAAAAGGGAAATGCCAGTCAGTAACCCAAGAATACAAGGTCAACTAATTTATGAAAAAGCAACTAAGAATGCACAATGGAGAAAGGATAGCCACTTCAGTAAATGGTGCTGGGAGAACCGAATATCCACATGCAAAAGAATAGAATTAAATCATTATTTTATACCACACACACACACAACTTAAAATGCATTAAAGACCTGAACATAAGACTTGAGATTGTAGAACTCCCAGAGGAAAACCTTGCTATTGGCTTGATGTTGGCAATTATTTTTTTGCTATGACAACAAAAGCAAAATCAACAACAGTGACACCAATAAACCAAATTGGACAGCATCAAACTAAAAAAGCTTCTACATGGCAAAGAAAACAATCAACAAAATTAAAAAATATTTTATGGATTCAGAGAAAATATTTCTCCCTAAATCCACCCCCTCCACTTGGAATACTGTTTAACTCAGGTCCTTGTACGTGCTAGGAAGCACTGTACCACTGAGCTACATTCCTTTTTTATTTTTTATTTTAAGACAGTGTCTCACTAAGTTGCTAACTTGCCCAGCCTGGGCTTGAACTTGTGACCTCCTGCCTTGGCCTCCCAGAGGCTCAGGATTACAGGCATAAGCGGCCATCCCTGGAGTTATTTTTAACAGCACTGAAATTCATTGCACAAATGACAAAACTACTTTTTAAAAGATGAAGGATAAATGTTAATAATAAAACATTTTTATTATTTCAAAATCTCTTCATTTTTTATTAATGACTAAAAACATGTATTTCTGATATGGAATAATGATGCTTGTTTTGGAGAAGAGCTACATGCCTATAACATATAATGATCATTTTCAATCCCTTACCCTCCTCTTCCTTTCTTTCCCCCTCATCCTGATCCCCTTTCCCATCTCCAAGAGTGTAACTTTTAGTTCTTTCCAATTCTTGTTTATAAGTATTCACAACTTTTTAATAGCTATAATCAAAGTGGAGATTTTTATCATATAAATTTCACAGACTTATACATATGTTTCTTCACTTTCCCTTGGTAGTAATTTTTTAATGATTGTATAATATTCCATAAAATTGGTGTCCCATAATATAAATTCAGGATTTTTAGATCCTTTCAAATAGTTTGAGATATAGGTACAAGGGTTAAAACATTCGGAGTTTCATTTTTGGCATGACAAATTACATTCCTAACAGACTGATCCTTCCACAAGTAACAGCTATAAACTCTGGAGAACATGTTTTAAAAAGCTCAAGAAAGTGAACAAAAAAGCAGACATATTTTGCAGGAAATCAAAATATGAAATAAAGACCAGTACAAAGTGAGTTTCTGGTTTTTATAGCTTTCACCCTAGGGGAGACCACAGTCATGGTGCAACATGAAGCAGCTAAAACTGCAAAGAAAACCCACCACATTTCTAGCCCAAAGAACCAGAAGGCAGAGACTAGGAAAACACCACTGCTGGATGGTAAGAGAAAAAAATCTCAGAAAAAAGAGTCAAAAAAAAGTTCACCTCAAATTCTACGCAAAAAATCTCTGGTTGACACTTACATCATTCATGTACAAAGCAGAAAAATAAGATCTTGCAGCTAAAACTTGTCCCAAGTTTGAGATAGCAGCTATTACATGAGAGTCTATATTTTGTGCCTAGCCAAGTTAATTGGCAGCTAAAATAAAAATATCAACATTCATTCAGAGAATATAACAGAATTCAGAGCCTTTATAATGTAGCATTTGTAAAATGCAGGATACAACTAAATATTACTGAACAGATGAAAAACCAGGAAAATGTGAATCATTCTGTAGGAATGATCAAGCTCCAAAATGACTCAGAACTTGTAATTATCAAAGACTTAAAGCAGCTAATATATCCAGGCTAAATGAAATGAAAGAATTGACATTTGTAATGAACTAAAAATAAGAAATCTAAATAGATAAATGGGAAAACAAGTTTAAACCTGATGGAAACTATGGAACAGAAAAATTGTACCTGAATTCTTTTCTAAAAACCATTGGAAGAATTGAAGAGCAGAATAAAGATTACAGAAGAGATAAGTAAATCGAAGACATAACAATAGAACTTATGTAAGCTAATAAAAAAAGGAATATTAAAAAGACAGTACTATAGATTACCTTTCACTCTGTAGGTGTTTCCTTTGCTGTGCACACACTTTTTAATTTGATATGATCCCATTTGTTGATTCTCGGTATTATTTCTTGTGCCATTGAGGTTTTGTTCAGAAAGTCCTTGTGTCTTCAAGAGTTATACCTATTTTATCTTCCAGCAGATTGTGTTTCTGTTTTAACATTCAGGTCTTTGATCCATTTTGATTTTAGTTTAGTACATGGTGAAATATATGGGTCTAGACTCAATCTTTTGCGTGTAGACATCCAATTATCCCAGCACCATTTATTAAAGAGGTTATCTTTCTTCTATTGTACATTTTTGGCTCCTTTGTCAAAGATCAAGTAGCTCTATGTGTCTGCTTTTTCTATTTTCTATTTTGTTCCAACTAAAAATAGAAATTCCTTTTGACCTGTTATCCCCTTTCTAGGTATCTTCTCAAAAGAGTTAAAGCCATAATATTATAGGGATACACACATATCCATGATTATAGCAGCACAATATACAATAGCTAGATCTTGGAAACAGCATATATATCATCAACAGATGGATGGATAAGGAAAATGTGGTGTTTATATACTATGGAGTACTATTCTGCCATAAAGAAAGATAAACTTGAGGTATTCATAAGTAAATGGATGCAACTTGAGAATGTAATATTAAGTGAAATAAGTCAGATACATAAGCTCAAATAGCACATGGTTTCTCTTCTGTGAGAAATACACACACACATATAAATACAAAGCTATATATATACACACACATTATATATGTATACATAAATAAAGAGCAAAAGAGAAGAAAGATAAATAAGAAGTAGGCAGAAGTTCAAATACTTCTCCAAATTACATATTCCATTGTTTCAAAAAATTTTAATACACAGGTTAATTACATTTATTCTACTAGTTTATCTTAGTTCATTGAAAAGAAAGTTTTGTGTTATCGTTTGTTTCACTTTTTACAAGAACATTTTCAGTTTATGTCTTCCATGCTGAGTAACTACTTTAAAGATAATGATACACAATGTATGAATTATTGTTATATTTTTATAATTTTGTTATGAAATTTTGTTTTATTTTTTAGTAAAACAAAAGAAAGTAAAAAAATAAAAAGATACTGCCTCAGAGAACTGTGAAATCATATTAAGGTTCTAATATGTAAATAGATTCTTAGAAGAAGATGAAGAAATAATAGAGTAGAACAAATACATGAAAAAAATAATGACTGAAAACTACAAATTTGGCTGAAAGACATAAATGTATAGATTCAAAATAGTAAAACCCAATAGAAGATTTTAAAAAAGAAAATATGAATAACACATTGTAGTTGAGTTGCTGAAAAAATAAACCTAAAAAGAAAAATCTCAAAGGAAGCCAGAGGAAGACATTACCCATGGAGGACTAAAGACATGCTTATCAGAAATTGCAGAGGTCAAAAGACAGCGAAGCATTGTGCTTATGCTGCAAGCAAAAATCTATCAGACAATAAAGCTACATATAGGGATGTGATTCTATATCCAACTTCCAGGAGGACAGCTGAAATGACATTTGAAGATTAAAGTAAGTAAGCACTTGTTGCCAGCATACTTGTACAAGAAATGATGAAGTTGTCATGCTTAAAGGAAGATACAAAGGAAAACTCAAATCACCAGGAAAGAATTAGGGACATCAGAAATGGCAAACATATGGATGAATATAAAAGTTACTTTTACTCTTAACCTCTTTAAAGTAAAAATGGCACTTCTGAGGAAAAATTATAGTATCTTTCTAGTTTTATTTTGTAAGTAAACAGACTAGATATAACATGTGTAGCATAAAGGATGTAAAGTGGGGGAAGCAAGGGTAAATGAAACTATATCACTTCAAGCATTCTCTATTTTTTTTTTTTGTGGGTACCGGGGGGTCGACCTCAGGACCTCGCGCGCCAACAGGCACCTGTGCCGCTGAGCGATATCACCGGCCCCTTTTTTGTATGTGGGATCCGGGAGTCGAACTCGGGCCCTCGCGCTTGCAAGGCAGGCGCTTATGCCACTGAGCCATCTCACCGGCCCTTTTTTTTTTTTTTTTTAAGGAAAGAAAGGTTTATTTAGCTCACAGGTTGTGGAGGCTTCAGTCCACACTCAGCTGGCTCCGAGGCAGAGTGTCACATGGCAGAGGGCAACAGTTCATGGCAGCAAAAGACAGCAAAAGCAGCAAGAGCAAAAAGGGAGGAGCGATGAAGCATTCTCTATTTTATGTGAAGTAGCACAATACTAACTCTAATTAAGCTCCAAAGAGTGAAAATTTTATACATTGCAGACTCATGGAGTCTTTTTGAGGACACGGAGGAATGCTATGGTCTGGATATTTGTTTGTTCCACCCTCAAACTTCAATGCCAAATCTAATGTTCAAAGTGATGGTATGGGGGGGCATTTAGGAGATTATGTCATGAAGGCACTGACTTTATGAATGGGATTGATGCTTTTATAAAATAGGGGAGCTCATTTGCCCTTTCCACTGTGCGGGGACACAGAGAGAAGGTGCTATGGTCCTCACAAGATACCATATCAGCTAGCACCTAGATCTTGGATTTCCCAGCCTGCAGAACTGTGAAAAAACAAATGTTTGGGGTTTATATGCCACCCAGCATATATGATACTGTTGTTATAGCAACTATTATGATTTGTGTCTAGATGTCCCCCCAAAGCCTCATGCAGTCATAGGTAGGGCTTTTTCAGAGGTGGCTGAATCTAGAGTGTGTGATTGATTCATGGCAAAATGTTAGGTTTGAGGGTGGGTGATTACTAAATCGGTCCATCAATTGGTTTGGCACCACCCTTATCCTGGTAGCCTGGATACAATATAAGGGACAGAAAGGGGCTTGTCTTGCCCCCTGCCTTGCTTTGCTACCTTCTACTCACCATGAACCGTTCTCCTCTGTGATGCCCCTCTGCCATGCTACCCTGCCTTGGCATCAGCCAATTTATGGACTGAAACCTCTACAAACTGAGCTAAATAGACCTTTTCCCCTTTTAACTTTGGGTGTTGGGTATTTTGTCTCAGCAACAAGTAAAGTAACTAAGACAGCAACCCAAATGAATGGAGACAGGAGACCATGGTTGACTCATTCACCCTTGCTTCCTTGGTACCCAGAACACTGTCTGACATATAACAGAGGCTCAGTGAAACTTGCTGAAGATCACTGGGGCTGCCACTCCCATCATCGACCAAGAGTTCCAGGGCCAGACAAAGAGTTTCAAAGCTTTCCTCTCCCAGGTGGCTGTGCTCCTGGGCTACTCTAGGTTTGGCTGTATCAGGCGCAGGTACTGTTTGAGCAGCAGTGACCGCCACCCTCCACATTTGTGGTACACACAACAGAAGTATGTACATGTTTCCCGATTTGATTTCCTCATTGTTCAGGAGTATCTGGATCTACACCATGAAAAGCACAAGTTAGAAATAATTTTGAATTCAACTTGACAAAGAATATTAGGAATCTTCTAAAACGATTTAAGGAAAAGCTTTAATAAAAGAGGTGGAGTAAAAGAGAAGCACTGTCCCGCTTCTCCCAGTCAGAATGGACTCCATGTAAAACCCCGAAGAGACTCAGCCTTCCCTCCTTCCTAAGTTCGTGTGGTGTGATTTCAGGCCCTCCATCCAAAAATGTCTCCCCCGTGGGCCTGTGCAATTGCCAGAAACCTTGCTGCTAACCATTCCTTAGGGTCAAGTGCAGTTTCTTTTTGAAGGTAAATAAGCCATCTGTGTGAGTACTATGACACATGTGATCACTGTTAATTAACACCCTTCTAGAAGATGATTCTATCAGACTGCAGCAAGCAGGAAGAGCAAAAACCAACTATGTTTGACTAGAGGAAGTCCCAGATCTCAGAAAGCTGCCCAAGAGCCCACCAGCACAGCCAACATACAACTTAAGGACACTGAGGACAAACAGTGGCGATGGGAGCAAGAGAAGATTCAAGGCCTGAAGCACAAACACCCTCACTCCACAGATGGTGGCACATGTTAGAGAAATATTTGTTGAGGGGGCCCATGGGGTGTGACATGTATTTGATTCAGTTTTTAGTAAACACTAATATCATGCTTTTTATGTGCCAGGCACCATTCTGAGGCCAGAGCAATGTCTTTATCAAAGTCAGAGTTTGAAAGCCAGCTCCACTATTTTCTGGCTGTGTAACCTTGGCCAGTGACTCATGCCTTGTGGGGCTCATTTTTAACCCTTTTAGAAGGGGTGCAATGCAATTATTGTGAGCACCTATCAAGCTAAGAGCTATAAGGCACTTTACACACTATGAGATGCTTTACAAATCAGTACTGATATTATAAACAAGTCCAGGACTGGTTCAGCCTCTCTAGCAAATTATAACAAAAGAAAAAACATCCTGTTCATGATTGCTACTATCTATTTATTACATATCTTATGGGCTTTGGAGCTGGATGATTTCATTTAAGTCTGATTCCCAACCTATTAGCTGGATGACTTTAGGCAAACTACTTAATCTCTCAGTAATTCTGTGTTTGCCTCTATAACACTACAGCTAATAATAGATCTATTCCACTGAGTTGCTGTGAAATTTTAAGAAGATGATGAAAATAAAGCACTATGACAGTGGCCTACAATAAACACACCATAAACGGTACATACCTGTGCTCCTTTAAGACTCACAATGCTATGAAGCAGGTAATATCGTTGTTATCCTTATATCCAGAAAAGAAAGCAGAGGGCCAGAAAGGCTGGGCAACGTGCTCAAGGCCACATACTTAGTGAGTGATGGAGGCGTTGGTGGGAGACAGATCTGTCCGCCCTGGGCATTTTTGTGGTTGCCTAAGCAAATGTTCTCACTGTCCATAATGACACACCAGAAAAAAGTAACAGAATTCTTGAGCAAAATAAAAACATTACAAAGCTGCAGAAGAAAGAGAGGTGACAAGGACTTTATATCTCCTTAAGTGCTGAGTTGTAAAAAGGAAACATGAAGTCTTCAAACACAAATGCTGGGAACTGGAGAGGCTCCCAGAAGCCATCTGGTCCCACCTCCTGCCCAGTGCAGGCATGGCAGAGCCTGGCAGGTTACGAACCAAACTTGTCCCCTCTTCCTCCTGGGCCATGACCCAAGCCGTGTAATTAGGAGCGGGGCTGGGGAGGGTGTGCTCCTCTTCTAGGCCCGGCCTGCAATCCCCTCCTCCCCTTCTAAACTGCTCCATGCAGTTAAGCACAGTGACCTAAAAGCCACACTTAGAAGGTGGCTGAGTCCCAAGATGAAAGGGATCCAAGTCCCCTAAGCACCTCCAAGAACAGAGCTATCTACTGTCAGAAACATCCAGCTAGGACTTTACATGAGCAAAAATAACTCTCTTCTATGATTGAGCCATTACATAGTTTGGATTTGCTTGTCATAGTCTTTAGCTTGCCTTCAACTAATGCGGGAGTTGGGTAGGCTTCCTGACTATTTGCCACCCAACTTCTCCTTAAATCCTGCCAATGGTGGAGAATTCATTTCCTCATGGAGTACTCCCTTATTCTTCATTTGCCCAATCAACAAACACTGATGGAACTCCTACTATGTGCCAGGAGCTGTGCTAGGCACTAAAGAAGTGGTCATGAGCAGGGCACCGAGACTCTGTCCTCATGAAGCTAATCACTCAGACTGGTGGACAGAAAATAAACAAGTAATCAGGCAGTAGGCATGATATTTATAGACTTTGATAAGTAATTTGCAAGAAAGAGACAGATTGATGAGACAGAATCACTGGGAGGAAGAACAACTTTCAACGGGGGACGGGAGAGAGTCCACGAAAGCTGACTCTGAAGAGGTGACTGAGATTTGAGACATCACAGCAGAGAGCCCTGATCATTAATTTTACTTATTTTTTGTTTATTTTTCTTTTCACTTATTTATTTAGCTTGTATTAGCAGGAAAATGTGTTTCTTTTAGCTCTGTTCTCTGGTCTTAATTATTTACATCCTGGGGTCCCAGGAAAGTCTATGACCTCCCTCTCCCATCATCCAGGGTCCCTCCCCCCCCCCACTCCCTCAAGCAGCAGCCCTGCAGGATTTGAAAACAACAAGTGGTTGGCAGCAAGGATCCAGGTAATGAGCAGAGGTGGGTCTTAAAGACCCTCATGCTAGGCCCTATGGACCCTCCAGGCATCTTGGGGATAACTGGTACCACTCCCACTATGTTGATTTTTAATGTCCCCAGGGCTGCTTGCTAACTGCTGGCTCCTGTCAGGCATTTACTCTTTGACATTGGGAGGGAGCAGGCAGGGTTAGAGCTTTCAAGGGCTCCTGCTGGAAGCCTTCTCTCTCTCTTGAAAACAATTTATTTTTTCTGTGTTAAAAATCATGTCCCTCTTCCCTGAATTGAACACCAAAACAAACCCAGCTGTCCCCTTCTGCTGGGCTGAGATCACAGGCGTTTGGCTGGAGAGCCAAAGAGGCAGCAGGAGGAGCTGCTCAGAATCATGCTTCTCCAGATTCCTGCTAAGCGCCACTCTGGAGGCAAGGAGGCCCTTTTTCTCCAAGACCCAGCCTGCCCCTCATCAGAATTAACCGGGGCAGCACCACAAGGGCAACAAGTCTGCCCTCCTGAGGGCGCTCAGAGAAGCCACAGGTCCAGTCCGTGCTCCTGGGGCCTCTCACTTAGCTGACACCTCTGGCACCACCTCAAAAGGTCCCTGCAACTCTGAGGGCTCCTAGACACTCAGGAGAATTGAAGCCCCATAACCAGGCACTATGTCAACAACTCTTTTCCTTGCTTGATTTGGGGATAAAAACAACTGCTGCTCCTGGCATTCCCACACTTTCTATGGTGGTCACTTGGGGCAGGACTGAGCCAAGACTTCCAGGGGATGTGGCAACACCAGGGAAGCAAACAGTGGGGCTATAAGCACAGGGCATGCTCTGCCCAGCTCCCTCCAGGCAGGGAAGTCAGAGAAGAATCATGCAGCTTGCAGAACTGGCTTGGGTAGTCTTCCTGCCGGTGCATGGACTTCTTTAGCTCTTCTCCATTCTCCCTGATCTAATGCTAATTGCCCTGACTCATTCCTGATCCTTCTCCCTCTCTTCCCCACTCCCTTGCTCTGAACCGAGTACAGGGAAAAACCAGCCAGACACCTGGACTGCAAAATTTAAGGAGGAGGTCCTCTCTTTCTGGCTTATGCCAATTTAGGGTTTTCTCAGAGAATGAGCACTTCCTTAAATTTGTACCTCAGTGCAAATTTGCACCCTACTTCTGGCCCGGACTGTGCCCTTCAGACCTGCCTTGCATGTATTCCCCAGGAAACCTTTTATTTCTTTGATACTATCCCCAGTTCCAAATCTCTATGGGAAAGGCTCTGTAGATGGCTTCACAATCATGTGAGAAAGATCAAATCAAGTTTATGGAGGTTTAGTTTGGTTTTGTTTTTGTCCAGAGAGTATTTTAATTTTTGAAATCTGTGGCCAGCATTTAAAATTCAGAAGAATTAAAATAAAAGGAAAATCACATTTTTGGCTTCCCTTGAAAACACACATGGTAAAGCCCCTGTGGTCTGGAGTGATGCAGTTGCTGCTCCTCTGTCCCCTCCAGACATGGCCTGTGCCCTCCTGTCCTCACTGTCCCCCCATGACAAAATGCACCTGCTCAGCCCCTATAGGCATTTGAGGCTGCAGCCTTTGGTCTAAAGACAGATTATGTCCAAACACGCAGTAGTTGATTTCAATGGTGCAATTTCAGTGACAGGTCAAGTTTGGAGACTGGAATAGGTAGGAAGAAGTGGAGCCCTTGCTCTTCAGTTGTCCATGAATTCAAGCCGCAGAGGAAGGTCCCAGTTCCACAGCCAGGGTGCATAAAGGACTGAAAACTGAAGTTTGCAGATCAAAACTTGTTATGTGACAACATCAAAAGAGTGGCTGAGACAAAGGGACTAAATTTGAAGTGGAAGCACCAGTGACCAAGGGTCAGGAGGCCTGCATGGGTGTCCCACATTTGTCCCTGACTGCCTTGTGATGTTGAATATAACTCCCCGGAAGCCTCAGATTCTTCATTCTTAGTAGAAAGAGTCAGGTTGGGTTATTTCCTTTCCAGCCCTGTCTTGAATTTAATGCTTACTATTCTTAGGTGGAATTATTCTAGTAAAAGAGATTCTCAGAACATTGTTTAGGCCTAGCTCAGAAGCTACATTTCATTGATAGCAGGGAACTTTGCAACTTTTGTAATGATCTACTTATCCTTTCATAATTTCTTTGGAGAATATAAACTTAAAGGAGCTCTACAATAGCCTGACTCCATAGCCTCTTGCCTTAACAATTGTTTATCTTCTTCAGAATTCACTATGTGTGAAGTCTAATCTGCTAAAAGCTACATCTCTACCCTGAAGGTGTCAGAAGAGAAAAAAGCTCCCTGCTGATGGTAGGAGTGGCAGTTGAAATGGAATTCAACGCAAGAGGTCACTCACTAACTCATATCTACATAGCATTCTGTGCAGTATAAACTTCCGAAAGAGACCAGGAAATACAACCAGAAATAATGTCCTCAAGAGATTACAGTAGCATGAGGAGGTTCTCACAATGCCTACTCAATCCAGATGTTATGGTTTGTGTCTGGATGTCATCCAAAGCTCCATGCAGTCATGGGAGGGGATGCTTTTTGAAGGTGGCTAAATCTAGAGTTTGTGACTGGTTCATTGTCTGGTGCTGGGATTGGGAGTGTGAGTGCTACACCCGCCCTAGGGCAGGTAGCCTGCATATAATATAAGAGAGGAAAAGAGGCTTGCTTTTCCCCCTTTTGTCCCTTTTGCTCTTGTTCCTTTTGCTGTCTTCCGCCACCATGAACTGTTGCCTCCCTGTCACACCACCCTGCCTTGGAGCCAGCTGATTATGGACTGAAACCTCTACAAACTGTGAGATAAATAAATCTTTCCTCCCTTAATTTTGAGCATCGGGTATTTTGTCTCAGCAAGGAGAGAAAAGTAACCAAGACACCAGATGAGAGACAGTGTAGCACAGAGGTCTATCAGAATCAAAAAGTGCTAAGCAAAGTCTAGAGGAAGGAGGTAAAATGGTCTAAGGAGGTGGGGTTTAGACAGGTCATGAAGGATGAATAGGCATTTGACAGGTAAGGATATGAAGGAAGGAATACAATCTTCAGTCATTGGCCCTTCACCATGGATGAAAGCTTCCCACTGCCTACGAAGCCCTAGGCTTTGATATATAAGAGTTAACAGGACAGGCAGGAACCCTGTTCTCAAGGCACTTACTTTCTAGCAGCAGGCATAGACAAGAACACAAATAGATATTTTCTGATACTGTTAAGACTATGAAGGATATTAAATGAGGTATTATCATAAATATAAATAAAGACCATCTATGACAGTCATATCATATAAGGTGAACAAGGTAAATCTCTCTGAAGAGACTCCAGTTGAGTTGAGCCATAAGACAATCTGGAGAACAGCATTTCAGAAAAAAAGCATACAGCACATACAAAGGTTCTGAGGCAGAAATTTAAAAACTGTACAATATTGTTGCAGGATGGCGAATGAGGAGAGAGTTTAGAGGTAAGCAAAGCCATATTATTTGGGGTCTTATAAGTCAGAATAAAAAGTTTAAATGGTCTTCAACTTGACATGGGATACAAGCTAATTTATCACTTTAAAAGACTGGCTGTTGTATAAGGATTGGGCTCAAGGGTGCAAGTAAAAGTAAGGGAGGCTGTATTATGCAGCTAAACTTGCTATAAGAAGGTATCAGAGAATGGATGGCTTTAATTTCCTTCTTTCAGTTCTGGAGGCTGGAAGTCCTAGATTAAGGTGTTGGTTGGTTCAGTTGCTGGTGACGGCTCTCTTCTTGGCTTGCACATATTGCCTTCTCTCTCCTTTTTACCCTTCTTATAAAGCAATCCTCCTGGATTCAGGCTCCACCCTTATATCCTCATTCCACCTTAACTGTCCCCTGGAAGCTCCATCGCCAAATGGAGTCGTGTTGGAAATTAAGGCTTCAACATACGATTGGGGGTCAGGAGAAAGGGGTATAATTCAGTCCTTTGCAGAGACCAATAAAAAGCCAAACAGGTATCCTGGCAAGATTTATTCCAGGGCTCTGGAGGAACAGAAAGGTGAAGCTGACCTGACCCTAGCAAGTGGACTCTTGGCTCACACAGCCATGTTTATAGCCTGCTTTGCCATTTAGGTATTCTTAATCCACACTAAAATGAAAGAAGAAACTCCATTTATTTCCTCTTTCCAGAATAATTAGTGTGAGTCTCTATCCTGAGACAGACTTTTTGGTACTTTGCTAGAAAAGATGGACCAAGTTAATCCATTGCATTTCTTTCTAAGTATCTTTATCCCATCATGAGCTCCTGCAGGAAGGGGATGTAGCCAGCTGCTCTGGCATAGAAAGACAGGGAGTCCCAGGCCAGAACTCTCAGGACAAAGGCAGAGAGCTATGGATTGGATGCCACCCTTGCTGAAGTTACTTGCTCTCATTTTTCTCTCCCTACTAAAACTGATGTTGAGTGTTCTCTCCCCATGAATCGAGTATTCCACCACCAAGAATCTCAGCAATGGACATTTTTTTACTTTTAAAATCAAGGCTTGTACTCCTGCCTTTAATGCTGGGTGGTAAATATCTAGATTATTTTTTAACCAGGCATGGTGGCATATACCCATAATCCCAGCACTCTGGGAGGCTGAGGTAGGAGGACCACAAACTTGAGCCCAACCTGGGCAATTTAGTGACTTAAAGAGACCCTGTCTGGGGCCAGTGAGATGGCTCAGCGGCGTAAGTGCCTGCCTTGCAAGCGCGAGGGCCCAAGTTCGACTCCCGGATCCCACATACAGAAAAGGGGCCGGTGATATCGCTCAGCGGCACGGGTGCCTGTTGGCGCGCGAGGTCCTGAGGTCGACCCCCTGGTACCCACAAAAAAAAAAAAAGAGACCCTGTCTGAAAAATAAAAAATACAAAAGGGCTGGGGCTGCGACTCAGTACAAAGGCACTGAGTTCAATCCCCAGTACCACCAAAATCATCATCATCATCTAGAAAATACCAAATTAATTTAATATCTTGATTGTCTATTAGAGTGTAACAAATTACCCTATAACATGGTGGCTTAAACCAACCATGTCGTTCTGCCCACAGCTGTGTTTGTCAGGAACAGACCCGGCACAGTTGAACGGCTCTTGCTCAGGGTCTCTCATGTGTTGCAGTCAGATGTTGGCGGGAGCACAGTCACACATATCAACAGGAACCTCTCACCGGTGACAGTTTAAACTGACTGATGACTGCGCTTAGCTGGGTCTTTCAACCAGGGCATCTAAGAAACAACCTCTCCACTATAGTGGTCTCAGGATAGTCAGAGTTCTCACCAAAGAGTTGGCTTTCTTTACAGTGAGCACCCCCACAGAACCTAAGCAGAAGCTGTGTGTTTTCTCTACCTGATCTGTTTTGGGAGTCATACAATGTCATTTCCATCATACTATATTGAATAACAGACTCACAAGCCTGAGTGACTTCCAGATCAGATCGTCTAGATCTCAGTTATCAGATTCAAGAGAGTGGAATTAGGCTCCATTTCTTGACAGGAAAGTGTCAAAATCACTTTATAGAAGTGCACACAACATAAGTAGTACTGTTGTGGTCATCTTTGGGAAATGCAGTTTATCATAGCTGATAATCAAGATCATAGAAAATCCTCAGATATTTGGTATCTCTGCCTCTGCACTTCTGATGTTTTGAGTTGAATCACTGTGGCGCAGGCCCACATGCCTTGTGGGATATTTAGCAGCACCCTTGTCCTCTACTTGCCAGATGGCAAGGGGGATCCCACCAAGTCCTTGCAATCAAAATTACAGACATTGTACATTGCCAAATATCACTGGGGGACAAAATTCCGCTGTTGCGAATTACTGACTTAGACCCTACTATAGCTGACACCATAAGGCTACTGGGCTAGTGTGGGTCTTTCTTATCCAAGCATCCTATATGCAAAATGATTTTAGCCATCAAATCAGAGGCAGCATGAATTGGTCCCCAGTGGAGAAAAGACAGATCCCTTTTTGCAAAATATCGTTTTACCTCCATATTCTCTGCCACACCAAGCTTTTGTAGCCCCCTTTTTTTCTGCTTGAGAAAGTGACGCAGAGTGGGAGGCAAAGACTGGCGGATCTTAGTGGAGGTGGATATTTGATTCCTGAGCTATTCACCACAGGCAGGAAGAGCAGTATGATATCTTCAATTTGCTCTTTTTAACGCTAGGAGAAGCCTCCTGCAATCATGACTAGAGATAGGCGTGGCAGCATCAGGAATTTATATCATGCCAGGTGTTTAAGGGAACCTTTTCAAGGCCATGTTTGACTATGTTTTATGTTGCTTTTTAATATGACAAGACAGAAAACCAAAGTACAACTCACTTGAAATATGGATGACACACCTGCTGTATCAGCACTGAATAATACCAGTCTCTCCCATGGGCACAAACATGGCTGTGGAAACAACTAACTACAAATCCTAGCTATGACTAATGTCTGGGCTCATAAAGGACCCAACAAGGGACAAGCTGTGTATCTGGACCAAAGCCAGATCTTCAAAGCCTTGAATGCCCGGCCAAGGAATCCCAGCTTCATCCCACAGAGTCTAAGCAATAGGTAGCCTTGGAAGACTCGGGCAATAAGAGTCACCGTCAGATCTCTGCCGAGGGACGGGCAGGACATGTATGCTTCTATGTGAGGAGAGTGAAGGTGACTCTTATTCAACACTGCAGGGACTGTGGGGTTCATATTCACCTTCAGGAGAGCTGACCTCCTGCACCTGCATTTTATCCCAGCCCTGTTTCTTCATTCTGCACAACCCGGCCACAGGACCCTGGGAGTGAGAGCCAGCAGCCTCCTTGTGGAAACAAGCCCTTCCCAGCCCTCACCACATTGCTCAAGATGCATCCTGACCCCAAAAGGGTCACAGTCCTTGTCTCTGAGGGGAGTAGGCGCTCAAGCTGCCTCAGCAGGGCTCAGAAAACATAACTAGGCTTCTCAGCTCTTGAGAGCATTTTGGAAGCTTTGTACAGATTTTATTTTGTTTTGTTCACAAGCCCTTAAAGTAAGCTACAGAAATCACGCCTGGGGGCTTGGTTTCCAGTCAGGCTCCAGCTCCCACTAGCTGCCTAGGATCTCTTCTGGCTCATTTCCCTGACCAGCACCCCTGAGCCCCATCAGGACCATCACCTCCTTCTGCACCTGCCTCACACAAAGCAGCCAGCCCTGCAAAAGCGCAATCATATCTATGACTGGCTGAATGATTCCCACATACGGAACACCAAGTTAAACACACACATGCTCTCATCCAGTGGTCAGGATAACCTCATAAAACAGGTATAATTATTTCCTTCACATCTCAGATAAACTGAGACACAGAGAGCAGCAAATATTTAGCAGAACCTAGATCTGAACCTAGTTCCAACCCCAAAGCTGGGGACTCCTTGGCCCATTAACCCTTTTCCTCAGCATTTCTCCTGGGGAGCTCAGTGTTCTCATTAATAAAATGGGGGGTGCCCTGCCTATTTTAGACCACTGTGAGGATTAATTCAGCTTGTGTGCCTCTGAGGCCTCCAGAACCTGGGATAGGCGTGTGATCGAAGATCTTATTATGACTGCGCGGGAGTGACCCGCATAGTTGGGAGGGGTGAGCCCTGCCTGGGGGCAGTGAGCATGAAGGAGGTCTCCACAAACAGACTCAAGCAACAGGTGTCTACACCCAGGGCAGCTTGATACCTGCCAACTCTGCTGGCAAAGCTCGCTCTTGGCTCTTTCCACAGAGAGAGGTCACATTCCATGGCCCCGCAGCCCAGCATGAGAAAACAGCCCTGCCCAGACAAAGGCAAAGTGAACATTAAGGGGATCTGTTTGTTTGTAAAAGGCTTATTAGCCTCCAAGTTCTCTTGTTTGCTGCTGAGGTGAAAAGGGAGGCAGGAGAACATTGGATCCAAGAGAAGAGGGGAAAATCTCCTTGTTCCTAGCTGTTAAACAGAAGCACTGTCAACCCGGGGCTGAGGTCAGTGGCTTTCCCCACAGGCAGGCTGTGAACGGCTCTATCCAGACGTCTGGCTTAGCTCTGGCTTAAAAGGTGCTGCAAGCAGCATTCCAAGGCTCACATTCTATCTGCTGTGTCCATTTTGCAAGCATGTGTGACAAACTAGGCAAGACGATGGCTTAGGACCACAGAATTTAATTGTTTCACAGTTCTGGAGGCTATAAGTCTACAATCAAGGTGTCTTTAGGCACATATTCTCTCCAAAACCTACAGAGAATGATCCCCCCTTGCCCCTCCCAGCTTCTAGTAGTCCCAGGTAGCCTTTGGCAGGTGGCAGCATCTCTCCAGTGCCTTCCTGTGTCTCCACGTGGCCTTCTCCCTGTCTTCCCTCCACACATACTTACCTCTGTATCCAAATTTCTCTTTTTTGTAAGGTCACCAGCCACTCTGGATCAGGGCCCACAATGATGACCTCATTTTAACCTGAGAATCTCTATACAGGTCCTATTTCCCAGGAATGTCACATTTTGGGATAATGGAAGTTAGGACTTCAACATATCAAGGGAGACACAATTGAACTCATACATGTACACACACCGTATGTCTAGCAGAAAAAAATAGGGGCTCAAGAGATCTCCATTTGAGTCCTAGTTCTGCCAATAACTGGCTATGTGATTTTCACAGTGATTTTGACCATAGTTCCTCATTTTGCCTACTTGGGGAAAAGATTAAATGAGATAATAGAAATCACCGAATTTATAGCTTGAAGTGGCCTCTGAGATCATCCAACATCTCCTTTAGTGTGCTCGCCAGACTATTAATCCTACAAAGTCACCTTGGGATAAAAAGGAGCTCCAGTTCTGTGAGTCCCTCTCAGGGAGTCTTAAGGTGCATTAGCAAAGTGAAGGCCCTGAGAAGCCATGCGGTGAAGAAGACTTCATTCCAACAGCGTTCCCCAAATTCATTTTACCGAGGAGCCCTGTTACTTGGATAATCTCTGGGAGCACTCTCTTAATCAGTAACCGACGCATAGAAAATATTCCTCTAGATTTAGCCCTTTAGAAAACCTGTACTTAGACTTACACTTACACTTAGATTACCTCCCACATCCTCACCTTTGAAAGGAGCCCCAATTGAAACAAATCTTTCCCCCAGGGTAAAAAGAGCTTTACTGGTATTTTATTTTTCTAATTATTTTAATATTATGTACTCATGAGTAGAATTTTCGAACACAGAAAAGAGTAAGTAATAAGGAAGTGATCTCAGCGAAAGTGAGAGTACTTCCTTATTACTTTATTATATCTGCCACCTTTTAATTGTACAAGAGGCTCAGGAACTAGGACCAGAGGTGGATCCAGAATCAGGGAGTTCAGAAACATGTCCTGATGTTAGTTGTTGCTCAAGTTTTAGGCAAATCACTTGGCCTCCTTGTGCCCCAGATCCCCCTCACCCCATCAGGGAGAAAGTGTCTATGGAAGAATCTAGAAATTGGTAATATTGATGGTTGTCATTTTGAGGTATTAGGTTCATACAGGATTATATTGTGTGTAATTGCATCCAGAAAATTAACAATACAGTGCTCTTACCTTCCGAAGGAGGCAGGTGATATCATTGAGGTTTTGAAAGTTTAATTGACTTGCCTACAATCACACAGCTGGTAACAACAACTGAACCAGAACCCAAACCCAGATCTTCCTTATCCTTCCTTATAACCACAACTCTAGGAGCCCTAACACCATGTGTCGCAGATAGCACTATTTCCTGGCTTCTCAGATCATGTTAAATATTCTTGCTATATTTGGGATAGTTTCATCCCCGTGCATCCCATCTCTCTAAGGCAAAGCCCAGATTATTCAAATCAAACCTCAGCCTCCCTTGTAGCTTGGACAAAGGTATGTGCCCAAAGTTCTGGCAATCAGACACTCCTGGAAGACTTTCATTCTAAAGAGAATGACTGAAGTAAAGATGCTCTCCAAAAGGCTCATTCTGCTGGCAAGAATGGTGGGAAAGAATCCAATTTCTGAGGTGACACAGTTTGCTAGGCTGAGCTCTTGGCACAAAGCAGTAGTGGCTCTTCTACAGTTTGGTGAGATAACAGCAGGGGTAATCATTCTCCCATCAGCCCAATACAGTGGAGTCATATTTTTACCACTCCCAAAACCTTGGCTTCAGGCCTGGGTCTCCAATTCCAACTATTGTGAGAGTCCTCAATATCTTTTTTTTTTTTTGTGGGTACCGGGGGGTCGACCTCAGGACCTCGCGTGCCAGCAGGCGCCCGTGCCGCTGAGCGATATCACCGGCCCCTTTTTAGTATGTGGGTTCCGGGAGTCGAACTCGGGCCCTCGCGTTTGCCGGGCAGGCGCTTACACCGCTGAGCCATCTCACCGGCCCCTCTCAATATCTTTTTTGATGAACTCTTTCTCCACCCAATCAGCCAGAGTCAGCTTCTGTTGCATACCACCAGAAATCCCGACTAATACACACTGTAGCAGAGTGATAATCCCTCACTACACAACTAGAATGGTTTTGTGTGACCAAAGACAATGAAGAAATGAACAGTTTCTTATCAATTTTGTTGACATACACAACAAACTCATTCTGATCCCAAAGTGCTTTTTTGACCAAAGTTGTACAAATTGGTTTAAGCCGTGCTAAACATATTAACCTTTGATGGCCAAATTTCTAGTTCACATAGTATTTTGTGCCTGGAATCCAGGCATCAGAAATCAAGGTAAACTAGAATAGTCTTCTGAAAGAAGCTTAATTGAAAATCATGCTTATCCTTTTAATCCAATGGCTGTTGATATTTGTGGTCTCAGAATGTCCTTACCCTCTTCAAAATATTGAGAACTCTAACAGCTTCTGCTTACATGGGTTATATCTGCCCATAATGAGAAGAGTGGCATTGTTTGACATTTCTGCAAATCCCATTAACATCCGGCTCTATAGAAGGCAGAAGGGTCTCCTATTTCCTTCCGCACTTAGTCTGCTGTGTATCACATACAGGTAGCCCCTACAACACTCCTTTGTTCACCTGTGGAAAATGAGAATGAAAAGGCAAATATCATTTTAACATTATATAGAAATAGTTTTGACCTCACAAACCTCTTAGAAGATTTCCCTGGTCTATACTTTGAGAACTATTGCTCTAATCTCTAAATCTCTTCTTGCCTCACATTAAGATACACAAAAACTTCAAATTCAGGATACAACTGATTCACTTTTATATTCTTACTGTCAGCTTAATGATGTAATCCCATCTTTCAGAATTATTATCTCCACTGGACCCAAATTGCTCTACCTTTAGGTACAGTTAATTAGAAAGCATTTTGATCCAGGCTTCAGAAAGCTTCATTCTGCTGCTAACTGGCTGTGTGACCTTAGGTTGGGGACCTTGGATAAGTCCATATCCCCTCTGGGCCTCAGTTCTGCACTTGCCAAATAGATATGTATATACTTTCTTATAGAACTCTTTAAAGATCAAATTGGATGGTAGACATGAAAACATTCAGAGTATATATATATATATAATAAAATATTATTTCATTCTTTAAGGATCTTTTTTATTGTTTATTGGTACAATTTAGATATACATAATGATTACATTCATCATAGGCAATTTGTACCTATACATGGTATATCTTGATTCCTCTTTTTTTCCTATTCTCCTCCCTTCCCTCCAACCTCTCTTCCCCTACTTATTTACAAAAGCTTTTCCATGTTATCCTTCTTTTCTTTTTCTTTTTTTGTTTCCTTTTCTTCCTTTCCCTGTCCCCCCTTCCTAGAGCCCCTTCACATTTCAACATTTTCTCCCTATTTAAGAATATCTATTATACATTTTGGTCCTTATTTACACTTTCAGTTTCTCACACCAGAGACACAATGTGATATTTATATATGTGTCTGATTTATTTCACTTAAGGGTATGGTCTCAAGGTCCATCCATTTACCTAGGAATGTCTCAAGTTTATCCTTCTTTATGGCAGAGTAGTACTCCATTGTATAAAAAAAAACACATCTTCTTTATCCATTCATTGGTTGGTGGGCATTTTGGGTTGTTTCCAAGATTTAGCTATTACAAACTATGCTGCTATAAACATGGGTGTGCATATATCGCTGTGATATGATGCTTTTAATTCATTCGAGAAGATACCAAGAAGGAGAATAGCTGGGTCAAATGGAACCTGTAGTTTCATTTTTTTGAGGAATCTCCACACTGATTTCCACAGTGGTTGCACCAGTGTACACTTCCACCAACAGTGGAGAAGGGTTCCTTTTTCCCCACAGCCCTACCAGCATTTGTCATTGGTTGTTTTCTTGATAATAGCCATTCTTTCTGGACTGAGATGGAATCTCAGCATTGTTTTAATTTGCATCTCTCAAAAGACCAGTGATGCAGAACATTTTTTCATATATTTATTTGCCATTTCTACTTCTTCATCCTGAGAAGTGTCTATTCATTTCAGATGCCCATTTTTTATTGGGTCTTTAAATTTGGGGGTCTGATTTTTTTCAGTTCTTTATATGTTCTGGATATTTGTCCTTTGTCTGAGAAACAACTAGCAAAACTATTTTCCTATTCTGTGCGTTGTCTCCTCACTTTGTTGATTTCTTTTGCTCTGCAAAAGATTTTAATAAGATAAGATCCTAGTTGTTGATTCTTGATAATATTTCCCATACAGTTGGGGTTTTGCTCATAGCCTTTGCCTACACCTGTGTCTTGAAGAATTCTACCTATTCTCTCTTTCAGCAGATTTAATGTTTCTGTTTTAATATGTAGATCTTTGATCCATTTTGGTTTTAGTTTAAATGATTGTACTACTTGAAATACTTTGGGTTGCTAGTAACTGAAATTTTAACTCAAACTGGATTAAATTTATTAGCTCATTTAAATGAAAAGCCTAAAAGTAGTTCAGATCTCACATGTGGTTTGATCTAGGGTTCCTTATATGAATCTGGGGATATTTTCTGCCATATTCTCAACTCCTCTTTATGTAGCTTCAGTCTCAGCTACCCCTTTCCTGCTAGTAACAACAGCTACTGAATTCCCAATCCCACCTTCTTATTCCACACCATCCAAGGTAAGAGAAAGCATCAATTCCAAAATCTTCTATGAAAGAGACAAAGTATCCATTTCAAAAGTCCTCAGCAAAATTCTCCTTTTCACCCCATTCCTGAAATGTTCAGCTGTTCATTCCTGAACTGGTCACCAAGGTGTGGGTAATAAGATAGGCTGACTGGCAAAGCTAATTGAAGTGCAGCGTGGAGCCTGAAGTAGGATGATTCACTCACAACCCCTGGCTTGGAAACTCTGTGTTTCATTAAGAAATGATACGGTAGGAACAGCTGTTTGAAAGTCAACAAATGAATGCCCAGTACAACATCACAGACCTACATTTGTTCACCAAGAAAGATGATCACAGCATATTATACCATAAAAAATGAGATCAAGGAAGAATATGGCTAGTAAAACACCGTCTTAAAAAAATACATGTGTCTACGTATATATGTAGGTGTGTATGTGTGTTTCTGTTCAGTGATAATTACGAAGAGATGAGAGTAGGGGTGACTATATACTTGTTCAGTCATTTTTTGGCATCTCTGCTTTTTATACAATAAGAAGCATGGTGCTTCACATAAAATTTCAGTACAGAGAAAGTCTGAGGTCTAATGTGGAACATGACCACTAACCATCACAGTTTCTACTCCTGGAACCCTCTGCTTGTCCATCCTGGGACCCATGGCTGACCACCCCTATTATCCTTCATGTCACCTGATTGCACACTGTGCAAAGGGTTGAACCAGCCCCAAGAAACTTCTGGGTACATTTTCCTTCAATGCCCCCAAAGAATCACAAAACCATGATCTCTTGCTCAGAATGGAAAATAGTCTATTTTCATTCATGTGCAATTCTAATTTTCACTGGTCCTCTTCCACCTCCCTTCTCCACCCCTTCAAGCCCTCCATCAGCTCCCATGACCCCATCATGGTATTTAGAATAATAGTCTTTTCCCACAGGTCATCAACTTCTAAAATAAATGTATTTCCATCAACGGAAGCTGCAGAGTCACTGAAATTATTATACCTCAGCTCAGAGTCATAAGCTCATTAAAGACTGATTATTGTGCTTTCCAAAAAGAATGGCAGTGGAAGAAGCAAGATGATTCTTTTTTATATAACTAAGGAAAGAGATGTATCGGCAGATTAATGTCAAAGTCAGCCTCAGGAGGAGATTGAGACAGCTAAGAGGAAAGAAAATGAAGGAACAACAACAACCAAAAAACCCACTGAAGTCTAAGCATTTCATTGGCCTCTGACTTTCACTAGAATGAGGACTTTGATCAAAAGCACAAAAATGCAAGAATAGGTGTCAAGAATTCTAAATTCCATCTGCACCTTAGTCCAGCTAAGCTGGTCTACCTGTTGACCTATGATGTTGATTAATACAGGGACAGCACGTTAGTTCAGCTTCTCCATCACTCTGACACAGTACCTGAGAATTACAATGTAAAAGAGGAAAGGTTTATTTTGGCTTGTGGTTTCAAAGGTTTTAGTCCATGGTCTGCTGGCTCCATTGTTTTTAGGCTTGAGGTAAGTTAGAACATCACAGCAGAAGAAAGCTGCTCACCTCATGGCACCTGATGCGGCAGGGGGGAGAGACAGACAGACAGACAGATAGAGTGGGGGGCAGGGACAAGATATAGCCCCCCAAGTGCATGCTCCCATGACCCACTCCTTTCAGCTAGACCCAACCTCGTGTTTCTGTCACCTTCCAATAATGTCATCACATTATTAATCCATCAATGGACTACTCCACTCATAAGTGTAGCACCTTCGCGATCCAATTTCCTTCTTAAAGCTCTACCACTGAACACATGAGCCTTCTGAGAGGAATTTCAAATCCAAACCATAACAAATGGCAAGTGACTGATATTCCTCCACTGCATTCTCCTTCCTCTTCCAGTCACCCATCACTAATCCATGCCAACATCCTTTCCCAGTGAGCCCAGACGTGACCTGAGAATCAGCATCACCCTCCAAGTGTTTTGTCAAACTAAGCACATTTATGCACTATCACAATTATGCTAGGCTAAGGAGCCCTAAAATGCCTATAAAATCCCAACATTCCCATTCCTCTCTACTGACCCTGGCTTTCTTTGTCAGCATTTAACAATCAATCATAGCATTAAGAACATTCATTAAAAATAACTGCTATTAAATGCTTACTATAGAGATGAGATTGAAATGAATTTACATGTTGGAGGGACTGTCATATGCAGCATAATCTGAGTAACCCCAAGAGATGGGCCTGGGAACACTGACTGCAAGTTACAGGAAGACTAATGGTAGTGCTTACAAGGAAATAGGCTGACCCATGGCAGGGCATTTCTCTGTCTCAAGCCAAATGGATTCAGCCACTTTCCAGGGAGAATGGAGAGGACAGATCAGAGGGCCAAAAGTCTACAGGGATCAGGCAAGTAATGTAGTTAAAGGAGGCAGATCCATGGGGCCGGTGAGATGGCTCAGCAGCATAAACACCTGCCTGGCAAGCGCGAGGGCCCGAGTTCAACTCCCGGATCCCACATACAAAAAAAGGGCCAGTGATATCGCTCAGTGGCACGGGTGCCTGCTGGTGTGCAAGGTCCTGAGGTTGACCCCCAGTACCCACAAAAAAAAAAAAAAGGAGGCAGATCCAGTGCAAGAAATGCCAGGTATGAAGAGGTTATGATTACCTGAGAGCACATGTCCAGCAAGAAGGGGGTGACAATCACACACCTCCAAACCTATGCAACCCTGCATGTGTTTAACTCCTCCCTTCCCTCCTAGCCTTCCACCTGCCCCTCCTTTCGGGCAAGTCTCTCTTCTGCTGTTTTCCTGACCAGCTACTTGTGGTGTCTGTCTTTACAGATGCATGTAAAAATAATGAGAAGACAGTGTAAGAGCATAAACGAGGTGTCAAGGGAATGCAGAAGAGAGAGATGGCTTTGGTATGATGGGATTGATGGCAACCTCCTGAAGAATATGGGATTGGCTCTGTACTTGAATGGGGGCTGAAGTCTGATGTGCAAAGTTAGAAAGGAAGTCCTTACAAACAGAAAAGCAGCATGAAAAAAACACTGGGTATTTAAAAGTTGAAGCAGAGGGAACACGAAGAAGAAAGAAATAAAGCTAGAAACAGAGGTCCCAAGAAGACCACTAAGGTGTTCAGATAATTTGCAAAGGAACATGTGTGGACTTTATGATGAAGTTTGGAGCATCTTACACTGCTCCCCACTTCTGAGCCCTCTCAGAATAAACTTCTTGGCCTCTTGCCCTGCTTCTACTTGTGCCTCCTACGGGAGAGGGATGGGAAACAGCACAACTCATCTGATCTGTAAGTTTGGAAGGAGGAAATGGGTGTGGGTGGCTCAGCCCCTGTGAACCTGTGCTGTGGCTCTGGGCTACTTCCTGCCATGTCATCAAAGGCAAAGGTCCTACTCATGGGGAAGCTCAGGGTGGTCTCACACTGCCTACGAACAGATAAGGCTGTCTAATTCAAGAATGAAAATGTTTAAAAGCCTGCTTGCCCGATGCACTTAAAAGCTGTGGTTCCCAAACAGCTAAATCAAGAATAAAGGTGGATTTCTGTTCCATACTTGTCTGACTCTTGCGTTTCCTCAAATGGTTGTGAACTCAGGCTTGCAGTTGAGAGGGAGGTTATGACTGACCACCTGAAGTGTCACCAACAAGCCCCTCCCCAGATCTATTGAAACTCAGATGTTGAAGCTCAACCATGTTCCTTTTTTAAAAATTCCCAAAATACTATTTTAGACCCAAAACTGTGTTAAGAACACTGACATAAGTACTGGGAAACAATAAAAGATTTTTAAGCAGAAAATGTTCAGTAAAAACTTATAGTTGCTACCCAAGTATTTATACCCCCAATATTGTTATTAACAAAACCTCTAACATTATTTAGAGTAGAAATGTGTCCCTTCAAAAAGACTACATTTCCCAAACTCCCTTGCAGATAAATATGGCCATATGACTAAGTACTATTCACTGAGATGGGAGCAACAGTGCTATGGCCGACTGTGGGAAATTTTCTTAAAAGGCAGGACTCTTTCTTCCATCATGTTTCACCTCTTCCACTAAACTTCAGCCTAGAGTACGAACGTGATGGTGAAAGTCTAGCTGTGAGCATGGACCATGAGCACCATGGCTGTCCTCTTAGCTTCACAAAGCTAAAAGCTGGAAGGAGCCTGGTTTCCTGGATTGTCTCTGAACAATTCCATACCAGATAAAGAAAAACGTTCTCTCATGTTCAAGCCTCTGTTCAGCTTTTAGTTTTTAGTCACCTGCTGCTGGACAAGGAATAGGAACCAACATGTATTACAATTGCACCATTTCCTGTGTTGGACATAGTCAACAAATTGAGAAGCCATAGTGTGTCAGGCACTGGGAACAAAATAAAAGAAAAAACAAATAAGGCTCTGCCCTTTTATTGCTTACATCCTATTGGAAGACATAGATTATTATTAAGTAAATAAATAAAATAATTACAAATGATAACAAAAGCAATAAGCCAAATAAATATGGTGCTGAGAGAAGCAGCAGAGAAGATGGTCAGAAGACCTGCAGTAGATATAGCACTCAGAGAAGCTGCCCCGATTAGGTGACATTTAAATAGAACACTAAAAAGAGGAAAGGAACCAGCCATGTGAAATGAGGCTGAGTTTTGCAGATAGAGAAGATATCATATGTAAAGGTTCTGGGGCAGGAAATAATCCAATCTGAAAAATAAACTGAAGCTGACCAGTATACCTGGGACATCAATAGAGCAAAAAGTATGATTCTCATAAGAACTGGCAAACACCCACCGACAAAGGGAACAAATCCATTTGAACATACCATGATAGCCTCACTTTCAATATTTACACCTTACATGAGATGATTTTCTGAGTCTAATGAGTACTTCTGTGAAGCCAGACAGCATATGTTCCTGGAAAAAAGGAAGGAGCCAACAAGCCTTCATAAACTGAGTAGCTGAGGGTGGTGGTGGAAAAACAGATGGTTTTCCTGTTGGGAAATAAACTACAAGGAGAGAAGAATATGTCCTTTGAGTCTATTCATGAGTCCACAAAGCTCTGCGTTCTTAGCCAAACACACCACACCCTGGGAACCTCCAGATATCAACTCAACATTTTTTAGGAATTTCCGCTGGAAAGTCAGGACTCAGTGGTAGTTGGTCAAGATGCAAAGGCCACAAAAAGAAGAAGAAAATGCAGGAGAGAGAAAGTTGTAGTGCTGATGAGAAGGAACAATTATGGAAGAATCAGAATTTTCCTGACCAAGTAGTGAATATGACCTAGAGCAGAGAACTAAGTGCATGTTTCTTCTAAAAGGAAGGTGACACTCGGAAAGCATTGATTCTCAACCCCAGTGAGGCTAAGACCGTGGAGGCTCTGGCTTCAAATGCAGGCATTGGTCCCATTCCAAAGATTTGGGTTCAGTAAGCTGGACATGGGGGCCAGGGAGCTGCCTTTAACTACCCCCAGATGCTCTTTCTGTCGCCGATAAACATTGCCCCGCATGGGTGGGGTGAGCAGACGTGAGGACGAGCCAGAAGCAGATCAGAGGAACTGGGACTCCTCAGGAAGTCTGCACATCCAGGAGCTGCATTCGCACCAGGCTCCCTGAAGACTCTCTCCGCTGCTTGCCGCGCGCCTGCTCTGGCATGGAGTTCTGGATAAACCCCAATCCTGTATAAATTCCCCTTCCCACATCCCCGAGCAACTCACAGTGGAAAGAATACCCAGGAAGGCTGACTAGTCTTTCAAGAAAGTTACCTTAACTTTCAAGACACAAATCTTAAATTCACACTGATCATCTGACTAGAGTCAGAATCTCATCTATGCGAGGGTACCTTATTGTGTCTCTCTTGCTCAGGGACTTTGCTCTTGTATTTCTCCCTGTTCTCACCCATATAAACAGCCTTTCTTTCACAACAGGATCATTCCATAGGCCTTCAGACAGGGTGTAATATTTCTCATCACCTTAACACCCACAACCCCCTCTAACTACTACCCTCTTTCCTCTTGTCTCAACTAGCACAAACCTTGAAAAAATTGTCTCTTTCCCCAGGCATTGTGTTTGTCATCTTCTTTAGCCAGGATTCCAACCCTCCCCTCTACAGAAATTTCTTTCTAATATGCCCAACCACCTCCATGTCACCAACCCAACAGGTAGCCAACGTTCAGCCCCTGTAACTGTTAACTTGCACCTCTAGCAGCACTTGGCATTGTTGGTTACCCCCTCCTTCTTGAAACATCTTCATTAAGTATCTAGGACCTCCCCATTTGCTGGTTTTTCTATCAATTCTTTGGACCACTTTCTCAGTTTCATCATGATCTCTGGATGTTGGATGATCACTGGAATCCTCTCTTCTGCACAGGGTCCCCTTCTCTCCAACTTGTGTCCTTATCCCTTGATGATCTCATCCAGCCCCATGGATTAAAATATCACCTATATGCTGACTACCACATGTGCAGATTTAAATTATCTAACTTCTCACTTACCAACACTCCTGAACAGCCTTATGCATCTGAAACTCAGTATGTCAAAAGCAGAATTCTTGATTTTCCTCTTGCCTCCCATTGAAAGAAAATCTCCTTCCCCAGTCATTCCATCATAGCAAATGGTGCCCCATTCAACAAAATCATCAGGTTAAAACTCTGTCATCCTGGACACATCTTTTTCCCTGGCATTCCACGTCCAGTTTTATCAGTAATTCCTGTTGGATCTAACATGGAAATACATCTCAATCTGACCACTTCCCATCACCTCCACCCAGCACCATAGTCTGTGCTATCATCCATCCCCCGACAACTCCCAGAGCTTCTAGCTTATCTGTGCTCCCACCCTCACCCTGGCTCCCGTGGTCTGTTTGCACACAACCAGCCGTGTCCTCTGCATCATCAAATTAGACCACATCAGTTCCTTGACCAATTCTTCCTCAGGACAGCTGGAATAAAGTCAAAAGCCCTCCACAGAGCAATGAACCCAAGGCCTAGCCTGTCTTGTCATCCCCCTCCCCACAATCCTCTACTCTTCCTGCCCGCTCTAGGCTCAGACATGCTTTCTGTCCTTCAAACAGTCTAAGCCAATTTCCCTTCACCCGAAAGCTTTTCCTCTGCTTCCCCATAACTCCTGCCTGCGCTTCATGTTTCAACACAAACGTTCCCACCCCAGAGGGCCTTCTCCTCCCCACTGCCTTCTCTCTTTCTGCACCTTGCTTTTCTCCACAACACTTGCAACCCCTCGAGTAGGCTGAAGAACGACTCCCACAATGTTCTCATCCCACATCTGGATCCTGGGAACATATTACCTATCCGGAAAAGGGGCTCTGTGGGTGCGATTAAGTTAAGGATCATGAGACAGGGAGATTATCCTGAACTGTCCGAGTGGCCCCAGTGGGAGACAGAATGGTCAGAGAAGGAGATGTGACAATGCAGGAGAGGTCTCAGGGACATGAGGGAGGGATGTGTTAAGGGATATGAGCAGCTTCTGGAAGCTGGAAAAGACAAGGAAGTGAGCTCCCTCCTAGAACCTCCAGAAGGAACATAGGTCTGTCTGCCAAGACCTTGATTTTAATCCAGTGAGCCCTCGGACCATTTACTTCCAGAGCTATCAGACAATAAATTTGTTTTCTTCTGAGCCACTAAATGTATGGTAATTAGCTACAGTAACAACAGGAATCTGATACACTAGCTGAAGTTGTATTGGGTATTATTTGTTAATATCTGTCTTTCCTCAAAGGGTGTAAAGTCTGCATAAGGGTAGAGATTTAGCTCAATCCTTGAAGTATTCGCAGCAGCTAAAATAGTTACTGAATGAATACACAGCTGCTCGGAATGGGTCTTTCTTTTCAGCAATCAATGAGAAAGGACTTGGAACTTGGAATTAGAGGCCACAAAAGGTACCGTACAGCTCCCAGTGTACTGAAATCACAGTGTTGGTGTTTTGTTATCTCTGGATTTAGATGACTCCTTACTCTTTATGCTCCCTGCTTTTGCCATATCTGAGCTCATCAAATTCCTTTGATACAACTACAACCTCCACATCCTACAATCATCACAAGCCCTTCAATTATCCCATACACTTATATAGGTCACTTACAAGTAAGTATGACCCAAGAATTTTAAGTAACTTTGGCAACACTCAAATGTTAAAATTAAATGTTTTCCTTTCCTTTTCTTTTTTTTTTTTATTTATTTTTTATGCTTTCCCCATCTCTCGTGTAAGAGGAGATGCTTCCAGAAGCACTTAAGAGAAACAGCCCCAGCTCCATATTCAGGAGTTTTCTACCCCTTGCAATGAATTCTTGCTCATAAGGCTCATGGTTGCACTGAGCTCCTCCACAGACACATCTGAAAGATAAACGTGTAAGTAAGATTGTTATTCACCTCAGGGACAACCACAGACGCTAATCTCACACCACACATTGTGGCTATCAAGGACACTTGTTTGCAAATTACTGAAAATCCTCTTCGAGCTGTCTCAACTCAAACTAGAATTTATTGCCTTGTGATCAGATTTGGTGGAGTGCTAACCTCACTCAGGACTTGATGCTTATCCTCCTGGTCCTTCTCCATCTCTTGACTTTGCCCTTTCCATTCTCAAGCTCTTAGTGGTGTCAAGGCTTCTCACTCCTCACTAACTTCCTTCCTGCGTCAAACCCAATGGAAAAAAGAGCTATGCTTCTTGCTCTACAGTTTTCTTTGGCCAAAAGGGGTCACTTGCCCATCCCTAACCAATCCCTTAAGCCAGAAGGGTGAGATGCCAGACCCAAATCACACAGGCTCAGCCCTGAGGCCAAGGTGGAGTAAACTCACTTAGGACACATGGGTTGTGAGTGGAGTTCTTAACAAGAGGTCATAGAGAAAAACCAAGCACAATAACCTGAACAAAGAGCTTTTTACTGACAAACAAAATGCCCCTATGAACATGTCTGATACATAGTCATTCAACTCCTTGTAGGTCACCTCAAGAGACAGGAAACTCAACTACCTTCCAAAGGCTATCCACACTCTATTTTTGTGCTAAAATATTTAAAAATCTTCCTTTCAGCAGTTCATGTATAACTCCCATAAACTATCTCCAACTCTGTTCTCAGAATCCACAAGCAGCATAACCAGGCTCATGACAGCCCTTCAGATAATCAAGGACGGTTTTCCCAATCCTCTCAAGCTTCCACTCTATGTACACCTCTTCCCTCAACTGTCACCATTCTCCTTATGAGCTCTGACCTATCCACAGGCCTCTCCAATTAAAGCAGAACCACCACACTGATCCTTCTCAACACGGTAGTCAAGTCATAGCTCAGGTAGAAAGTGGACTCTAAAATCAGCTCATAATACATAAACTGAGTGCTGCCTAAGTTAGCTTTGGAGAGAGGGGCCACTCTGAAGAATAGCATCATTGCCTCTCCAGAAATGCAACACCTGCAGGTGTCCTCCAATGCTAGAGCAGATGACTGACTACTCCTCACTGGATCACACCATCAATTACTTGCCCTTGGGAAGGCACTTGCACTATAATCTTGGCATTAGTATATGTATCTTCGCATAACAGAATCGAACTCATCAGAGGAAGTACTCATATTGAGAGAGACACAAGGAAATGAAACTAACAAATGGAATAGCAGATTAATAATCCTCTCCCTTCACTAAATCTGAGGCACACACTGATTGTGTCACAGGGCAAGCAAAGGCTCTGTGTACTTCAAGTTCTCTCTCAGTATCTCTCTGTTTCTCAATATCTCTCTGCTGTTCTCTCTTACTCTTTCTCTGTCTCTCTCCCACCCTTCCTAATTCAGCTGCCCCATCCAAGTCCACAGACCACAAATGAGACTTCTCTATGTATCTATTATTAAAATCTAAAATTATTATCAGCACCATGCTTTTAGCAGTCACTTTATATTTGCTCCCATTAAACGTACTCTCGACCAAACTTCCATGGTTTATAATATCTTAGCAGAAGAGAAATTATCCAGTCAGATATCTTTAATATGCTGTGTTATCAATTTTTGGAATCTAAATAGTGTACCTTATAATCTACTCCTTTCCAATTTCACCTTACTGCTTTTATCCATGACTCCTCCCTATGACGATCATTTGTAGGTTGCAATTCCATTACACTTCCCCGGTGAGTGTCAGGATCAGGTCTGATGAACTGCGGTGCAAAATAAACATTGCTGAAACTATAGACCAAATGGGGGGCTCCTGGTGAAGATCCCTAGGGCAACCTATTAGCTTCTTCATTTTCACTGGCCAAATACTGTTGGTCACCTAGGAGAACAAAAGGAACCACTCTAATCACATTGCTTATCTCATCCAAAAGAGATGCAAGGTTCTGCTGAAACCTAGATTTACTATGCATGTCATTCACCAAAGCCACCAGGCTCAGACCCCCTCCAAAGTCAAAATCACTCCTTAATCTAATTGCTCATCACTGTGCAAATACTCATTCTACAATTTAGCTGCCAACGAACGGAAGCCTATTATCTCTCTTTCATTAAGTTCCATTAAAAACCAGTTTTCCAAAGTTTTCTGTCAAGCTTGGATTCATTCTAACAGAAAAGCAGGAATACTAAGGCTATAGCTGCAACAGCTTTGATATTATCTAGTTTGTGGTAGATCATATCGATATTCCTGATGATTTCCGAAAAAGGATCAGACATCTTTGCCGCTCTTATGTGACTTTCAGGACTCTCGTGGGGGAGGGGTCTCATCCTTGCCCTGTCACTCAGGCGTGGCTGTGTGGTTCACTTTAGACATTGGATGTGAGTAGACACAAAGTAGGGCCTGTCTAAGCAGAAGCTTTAAGAGCTCCTGCACAGCTCAGTATGCATCCACCAGGGCTACACATTTCACCTGAGCCCAGCATGAAGATTCTCAGGCAGCACCACACATAAACAGCTTAGCTATGGCCAACACATAACACAAACAAGAAATGGATGTTTGTTATTGTCAGCCACAAAGATTCATGGATCATTTGTCACCATTGCATGACTGACTAATACATACTCCATACTCAACCCTCAGACACAAGGAAATCAAGGCTCTAAAACTTTAGGAATTAGCTAGTTAGTGTAGCTATTTAATATTACCAGGACAGCTTTAATTCAGGTCTCTTGTTTATTTACCCTTAAATAGTTGCACATTGATAGTGGGTCAAGGAATAAAGGAGGAAGCTCTTAAAGTTCACGAGGAAACCATTCTAGTGAAGTTATCATGGTCACTCAATTAGTACTAACAGAAGACCCATGTGAAAAGAACTAAGAAGACATATAAGGAATTTAGATATCAAGGTGTACCCCTCACTGTATATTAATAGGCAAAGTTTGCTTAGAAGCTCTCTGATGAATGTCATTGTGCACCCACCCTGTACCGGCCTCTGTGGTAGGCAGGAACTCCTCAGGAGGACGTAAGATCCAGGCACACTTCCCCAAATCAAACTTACCCAGCCCAGTCAATTATTCCTCTAGTGTGATTTGAGAAACACTTATCCAGAAAAGTATTCTTTTCATAAAAGATAGAAACACTGCCTGTTATTTTCCCCTTCTCAGGGATTTATGATGAAGTTAGCTGAAAAAAGCTCTAAGAAGCTCAAATTTGTTGAGGCAGGTTTTTTGTTTTGTTTTGTTTTGGTTTTTTTTTTTTTTTTTTTGTGGGTACCTCGGGTCGAACTCAGGACCTTGCGCTTGCCAGGCAGGCGCTTATGCCGCTGAGCCATCTCACCAGCCCAAGGCAGGTATTTCACAAACGAACCTGCGTGGAGAATCCTCATGTTGAATAACACTTGTCGCATCCTGCAGAGCCTTTATTCCAAGCTGCAGCCTTATGGAAACAGTAACACACCCCTGTTGCCAGTACTACCGACATCACTCACCCCAACTAAGTCAGCCACATGAGGCTTCCAAAATTTCTTAGATCTTGAGTCCTCCTTTCCTCTTGTCCCCTTTTTGCATTTCCACCGCAGTAATTACCTCATCTGGGTTTCTGAGGTTTTACAGAGCAATAGCTTGATGCAGCTCTAGTACCAGACTTGGATAAATCAATCCTATGTTTGCCAGGAAGGAACTTTCTGGAGCAGACCAGGAGATGGGGCTATTTTGGTCCAGGCAGGTGGCAAATCACTGCCAGAGACAGCTGCCCACTCCTCCTACTGTCAGGCTGCCCAGTGAGATGTTCTCACTCGCTGCAGCCTGCTGCTGATCTTCTAGAATGTCACCCTAACTCTGCAGTGTTGAAACTAAGCTGAATATGTGACTTGCCTGCATAATACATGCAGCCTCCCTTAGACACAGTGTCTTTCTGCCCAAAGTATAAGAATCCAAAGGTCAAAAGTATTCATGTTTAGAGCTCAGTAAGTCCAATACCCTCATTTTGCAGATGAGAAGACTGAGGAACCAAGAAGATAAATGACAAAGTCAGTAAATACGTCAGTAACTCCAACTCGAGGAGCCTCCAAATCTGGGATATTTTCCATTCTATAATGAAGTGTCAGTAACCACAAAAGGCTGGGAGAAATGATGCCTGCACAAACTTTCCTGGTGTGAACATATATGCATATTATTTTTTAATGTGTAAGTTTCATCATACTTGTGGTGCTTCATTTTTTTTTTTTTTGGTTTCTCACTCAATGACATTTGAACACCTTCCCTGTAGTTACACATATTTCTGCCTCCTTATGAGATACAAGTCTCCCTGCTTTAGCTCTTGTCTTTCCATCATCTATGCAAACAATCTTTCAGAAATGTAAATTAGACCCTATTAGTTCCTGCCTGGAAAACCTCAGTGACCTCTTATGATAATGGTCAAACTGCCCAATGGGACTTCCAAGGTCTTAGGTGAATTGACTCCTCGCTCCCTCCCTGTCCTCTCCTCCATGTGGCCACGCAGGCTTCTCCCCATTCCTTAAAGCATCAGATTCCTTCCCCAACCTCACAGGCTTCTAGAATGTCCCTCATTCTTTTTGGACTTTCACATACATGTGCTTGTATGCGCGCATATACACATACATGAATGCTTACATTTGCACATGCAGTCACACCCACACACGCACACACCTCATTGCACCTTGAAAGTTCTCCTGAGCCCCTCCACTTCCCTCAACATACCATATCAGATTTGTTATTACTCACCCTTATTGCAGCAGCTGCTTTTCTTTGTTATCCCATATGCCTTTCCCATGAGACTGTGGGGGCCTGGGACCTGCTTTCTGCATCACTGTCTACTCCCCATTTAATCCAGTACCTAACAACTAGTAAATAGACCCTCAATTAATATTGATGCAATGAATGTGTATGGAAATGCCAGAGGAATAGAAAAGGTGTGCAAGTGGTAAAGGAAATACTGTCAGAGAAAAAGACGCCTGGATGAGTCTATACCCTTGAATAAAGAGGGCAAGTACAAATTGCAGGCCTCAGATTTATATTTGAAAGGAATATTATTTTCTTTATTTTAAAAAATGTATTGATTTCGTACTCTGAGCTCTAAACTATCAGGCTGAAGATGGAGTAGCAATGCTCTTATTGCACCATTATTCCCAGACATGAGTAAGAAAGAACACAGGACAACTGTGTGATGGTCCAGAAACCAGATCAGAGAAGGCAGTTGGAAAAGAATGAGCCTGATCCCCTCCACTGGGCCCTAGAATCATGGTAGGACTTCTCCCTTTCCATGCTCTGCATGGTGCACAGAACCCTGGTCTCAGGATTCTGCCTTCCTAGAGACACCAGTCGCCTTTCTCACAGGGTCTCCTTATCTCTTGCATGAGCTGCCATAAGCAGTGCATAGCTCCACGTGGCCAGAGAGACCTCCACACAGAGCAGCAAGTAGCACACTTTGAGAATGTGGTCTGGAGACACAGGCCCCAGTCTCTCCCTCTGTCTCCAGATGAGAATTGCTGGCTGCCTCATCTTTCTCCTCATCCCAAACACCTAATATTATCGCCTCAAGTGATGCACACAGACTGTGGGCTGCAGGCTGATTCCCTGAGGCAAGAAGCCCAAAAGAGCCAAGCCAACTTCTTAAAGAAGAACATATCATCTTGCCTCACAGGTCATTCTGATGCCTTATATGTCCTTGCTTCCTGCCTGACCCTGAGCCAACTGTCATTCGCAAGAAGGTTCTGAAGGGAATTGGAGAGGATGAAAAATGGAGGGGAGAGGGGAACTTGTGAGGGGACTTGAGGGACAGAGAAGACTGAGAGGCAGGTGATGGGGCATCTGGGAGACAATTCTCAAAGCTGTACCCAGAGACTCTCCTCCTCAGAGTCATGACTGTCCCCTTCTCCTGTTTTTGCTGCTTTAAGGCACTCTTCTGAGATCCTGTGGCAGAATTGTTTATACCATGGGAATTCATCTGGGTTTAGTAGGGTGATGATTCTTAGTTCATTTTCTGTTACTATAACAAAATACCTGAGGTATTTTATAAAGAAAAAAGGTTTATTCAGCTCACAGTTCTGGAGGCTTAAAGCCCCAGACCATCTGCTTAGCCTGGACTTTTGGCTGTCATGACATGGCGGATGGCATGACATGGTTGAAGCATGTGTAAGGGAGCTCACATGGTGACAGAGGAAACAAGACAGTAGAAAGGCCAACCTCATTCTTTTCTGACAACCCACTCTCACGGGAACTGATCCAGTTTTGTGAGACTTGACCCATTCCTGCAAGAGCACATTAACCCATCTGTGAAGGTCGAATCCCCACAACCTATAACCTTCCACTGGGCTCCACCTGTTAGACATCCACCACCTCAGCCTCACCATACTCAGCACCAAGCTTCCATCACAGGAGACTTTGGAAACCAAACCCTGTCCAAAACATAGCAGTGGGAATGGTAGGACTCAAGACGGCACTCTCACGAAGGTTAAGTGGTGAGCACTGCGTAGAAATAGCCTTCCAGGCTTTGACTGCTAAGTAAGAAGGATCACAGGCCTGCTCCTGATCAACCACGTCTTCTCGCCCATGGAACAGAAGGGAAAGTCTCTGTCCACCCAAAGTACGTAAATGCACCCAGTGGGGAGGTTCCTTCAAGTAAGCTGTGGCCTCAGTACACAGATGATAAGCCAAGGGGTGGACTGTGGACCATGGCCTGACAATGAAAGTTGTATGCTCTCAAGTATGGGCTTCCTGGCCAGAAAGCTGTAAACTGAGGTCAGCTGCTATTGCCAGCAGCTCCTAGGCCACCCAGGAAGATCCTGGGTCTCACTCTGGTGGCTGCCCTTGGGTGAACCACAGAAGGATGGGATGACTTATTTTCTTAGCAGATCTGTAGCAAGAACCCAGCTGGCTCACACCTCAAAGGCAGAAATTCCTCCTTCAATTAATTGGCACTGGTTTGTGCCAAGGGGCCAGGGAAGGGACAGGATGTGGCCTGCCATGGATCACTGCCTGGCACATGAAACAGGACTAGGCCATAGATCAAAGGAGCCACTTATGACACAGTACTAGGGCTCAGTCCATGGTGTCATCAAGGTTACAGTATCTTCTTACCACAGGGACTCCTTGGCCAGAAATCTCCAGCTGGGTCCTGCTCATGATAAGCAGGGTGACTGCAAGTGCCTCACCTCGCCTTGTCCTAGGCAGAGATAAGAACCCCAGAGGACTAGATACCCACTGTTACACTGGCCGTCAGGGAGTCCTTATTGAGTGAATGAATAATTGAGGGGAACACATGAATTCATACCAATAAATATCAAATGGACTGCATTCTGGAACTACTTGAGGTACTCTGAGGGATTTAAGTGACTCTCCATAAGGTTACAACCCACATAAGGAAGTCAAACCACTGCACAGTCATACACTCCCAAGTTTGAGCTGTGTTTATTCAGTAACCACATACTGAGCACCTACTCTGTGCTATAGTCACTGCACAGAGACAACTGTGACCAAGAAGTCCCTGCCTTCACACGGGGCCTCCCCTCTCGTGGGTGCAGCAAGAAAGTAACAAATAATTTACAGAAAGCATAATGGGCATTAATGAGTGCTGAGGAGTGCAATAAAGGGAAGAGCTTCAAATGGAAGTTGCTTTTTAAGAAGCAGCTTCCTGGGGGCCAGAAAGAAAGAGAGTGGAGACGGAGGTACACGCTGCAAGGACTTGGCGAGCAGATTGTGTGTAGACAGACAGCTCAGAAGTGAGTGCAGAAACTGAGGTGTGATCAGCTCCTCACATTCGAATCTGAGCTCTACAACCTGCTCTTGCTTGACCTCAAGCAACTTCCTCACTTGGAACCTCAGTTTTACCATCTGTGATAAGATAGAGAGTGACTAGGAGGATTAGATGGCTTAATTAAAATAAGGAAAATGCACTGAAGTCCTCAGTAAAAAATTATTAATATAATTATTATTATCACAGGAGCTTAGCTGAGGCTGGAACCAGGGAAATCATAACAAAATCCTGAGTCCAAGAACCTAATGAAACAAGGTCATGGGACTTGGGGACAGGTTGTGTCCAGGCAACAGGAGAATCAGCAATGCTTCTCTTGTCATCAATGAAGTGAACAGAAAGAGCAACTCTCAAAACAGGCTCCTCTTGGAACTCATTTGAGAGCCTGAGCCTCAGTTTCCACACCTGCAGAATGGAGATATCATTAGCTATGCTCCGTACCTCACAGGCGAGTACTGCGAAGCAAGCGAAGAGTGGATGGGAAGGCGCTTTAGTCACCTTGCAAGGCGCTCCTGACATGGGAGTTTGTATCATCCTGAATGTTCTCACCTGGGAAACCGACAGAGCATGTTTCAGACAGGCTTTGCCAGGAAAAGAAAGAGAGTCTAGATGTTTTCTTTCATCTTTATTTGCTATTGAGAGTTCTAAGGCGGGCTTCTCAAGCTTGACTGTGCCAACCAACCACTCGGGGAGGAGGGGACTTTGGTAAAACGCAGGGTCTGATTCAGCAGATCTGGGCTGCGGCCTGCATTTCTGCGGGTCAAACAAGCTCACTGGTGACCCTGTTGCCGCTGGTGAATGGACCGCCTGCTGAGTAGCAGGGTTTTCTAGAGGAACACGCACCACAGTGCTCCCATTCCTGAAGGCAGGCAACAGAGGAGACTGAGAAGAGAGGTGGGACCCTGTGTAAGGCCTTGGGAGATGCAGGCCTGACCAGCAGCCCCTCTTTTCCTTCCAGACACTCTGTGGTGCTTGCCGAATGTCAGGCACTCTTCGATTGCTCAACGAAGAATTACTCACGTAATGCCTACAACCTCCCTGTCCACCAGGTACTGTTATTGTCCCTATTTCACAGAGAAGGAAACTAAAACTCAGAGAGGTTAGATTATTTGCCCAGGATCACGCAGCACACTGTCCATCAAGCTCCAACTGCAGAGCTGAACCCAGAGGAGAGGATAAGTAGACACAGCGCATTCCGTGTTCTGCTGCCCCCTCAAAACCACAGAGCAGAAAAGCAGCCCCTGAGATACGGTCCACTATTGGAGTCGGGTGGGCACGGAGTCATTCAGTGCCAGTGGCCTAAGGAAATGATTTCCATTTACCCTGCTTCCTGCCCTGCCTGGTGATCGTCTCCCGTCCGTTCTGTGGCCGCCTAGGATCTGTCCAACAACCCCTTCCTTTGTACATCACAGGGCTCAATAGCTTTGGCTCCAAAGCCAGACTGTCTGGCTTTGAATCTCGGCTCCACCACTTCGTTGCTTCTCTGCCCCCAGGGCTCAGTGTTCTCATCTGTAGTGCAGGGGTAATGACAGCACCAGCTCCCCGCAGCTGGGCAGGGTAAATGTGACAGTGCATTGAGCACTCAGCCTGATGCCTGATATGCAGCTTGGGCTCCCTAATGCTCCTGGTGCAGTCTTAAGATAAAAATAAGACCAGGCCAGCAGTCTCTGTAGTGGAAAGACAGCCCATCACCCTCCAGCCCTAACCACTTCCTCAGATGCTCTGAGAAGCTTCAGGGGGCGAGCAGGCTTGGGCAGTGAGAGTGCCTCGCACTTCTGGCAGGAAATGCCAGGCTGGCACACCTGCAGGTAGTGTTTGCACTGCCTCTCTTAGAAAATGAGGGATGTGTTGCACTTATGGGGCCCTTTACCACACATCAGGGAAGTGCTTCGCACCGATGTCTAGATCAGCTTTTCATGACTCTGGGCCCAGGCCTGCTGTGTGTCACACTCGCAGCCCCGCTCAGTGCCAGAGATGATCCCAAGGCTACAGTCTCCATCCTCACTGCTCTTCCTCCCTGCTGTCGCCAGCCACCACCCTGCACCCCTGCAGAGCCAGGATGAGAAAGAAACAGAGCGACGTGAATGACAATAGCCGCCTGGCCCTCCAGGATTTGTTAACTGCTATTAAAAGATATTCCAAGTCATTATTGCAGCATTACGGTGACTTTCACTGATTGCAGCTAATCACAGTCTCCTTTTGTGTTCCTAATGGAGGGGAGCTGTCTTGTATGAAAAATCTCATTTTGTGCCTTTTTTTCTAACATTTCGCTTAAGAAAAATAACTAGGGCAAAGTCTGATATTCAACAAGTGAAAATGAGTGAGATAAGAGTTTAAGTACAGGGCAGGTGAATACAAAGAAAGCTGCATCAGCCAGGTGGGCTGGAGAGACAAAAGCCACCCGGGGCCAGGTAAGGGCTAGAGGACACAGACACAGTCTGCTGGCACCCTGTTCCCTGTTCCCTGCTTCGTGGCCTGTTACGTCCAGGAGAAACTCTCTGCTAGTGTTACTGTCCCTTTATCACCCTCTGACACAAGATAATCTCCCCTTCCTAACAGGGAGAGCTAGCCCGGGAACTACAACACAGCCGGGACTACAACACAGCCTACTGGGGTTAAAATCTCAGCGGAGGCACACAGGATGTCTGGGACCTGTGACCTTGGGCAAAGTAATAAAACTAAATAGAGCTCAGTTTCTTCATCTGTCAAATGGGGCTAAGGAAAGTCCTCTTCCATACAGTCACCGTGAGGATTAAATGACTAACTTCCCAAGAAGGAGGCTTGGCCTCAGCTGAAGTGAGCTATCATTGTTTGTCCAACAGTATCTGACTGGACTGTAATAGCTTTGTTTTTAATAGTTTCTACTCCAGCCACATGATAGCAGTTTTACGTTTTTCATAACAAAATAGAATATACCAGTATTAGTAAACACCACGTACTTCAAAATCAGACAAAAATGTTACCTCAGCAATAGAACAGATAATAGAGGGTTGTGACAAAGGTCATGAAAGTGATACTTGAATGACTGATTTTGAGAAGCCTGATCCAGTCCCATCCACTCATTTTACAAGTGAAGACCTAAAGCTCAGAGAGGGAAAGTTGTTCCTCCATTGTCACACAGCAAGCTAATGACCAAATGGTTCTAGACTCCACCAGGTGGGTATTTTACCCAACACACTGTGCCACCTATGTTGATAATGCCTTAAGAAAGAATAAAGTAAAAGCAGCCACTCCTTCAAAGACCTAAAACCCAAGGAAGTCCTCCGCTGCAATGGGCCACTTGACTCATGGAATAAATAAATAAACAAGCAAACTGTATCATTTTCAGAATTTTCAAAGAATTCAGGCAGGGAACAAAAAGAACTCAGAATTCAAGGCCCTATTTTCTTTGGAGCATGTGCCAGATATGCCTTTAGGTTCCTCATTTTTTTTTTCATAAAAACATATCCAGGCCAAAGCAAAATATGCTGTGATGATTTTTCATAAAAGCAAAAAGGGCAGGCAAGAAAGCCGTTGTCTCACTGGAGAACAGAGGATGAATTTACGTTGTCTGGTGTCATCTCAGCATAACAAGATTACATCGTGGGTGAAATCAGTGCAATGGCAATTGGAGAGTATAAAAAAATTGCTCTCCAGCCCTTGCCTCCATCGTTAACTGGCTCCAAACCTGAACATCAAATTCCCAAAACCCTGTGTCCTTTCTTCTTAATAGGCAGGGCTGGAGGTCTTTTAATTTCCAACTTTCTTTAGACACCTCTGAAGGAGTCTGTCCTCAAGAATTTGAGATAAAACCAGAAGAAAAAGATCTACCCTTGAGTACATTATCCAGAGAATGTGAGCATTCCTAGACGAACCTCCCAACCAGCACTCCACGAGGATTGCAAACGTAGACCTCTTCAGTGGCCGGGCAGGGAGTGGGTGTGAGGGAAGCAGGCCGTCTGGGAACAGTGGGGACCTTGAGACTATGTCCCTTTCTCGAGGCAACAATTCAGCACCTATCACCCATTGCTTTGAGGTATAGACTCAGTATTGCCGCATATTTCCATGATGACAGAGAAGCCAGAAACCTAGATTTGCATGTAAATTGGTCTAGTTTTTAAATGTCAATGATTAATTCACTTTTCTTCAAACTTCAGTGTAGACTAAATACCAGTGCTGAGTGCTAGACTCAGCCCGTCGGCATCTTTGCTCTCTACCTTTCCCCCAGCAGTCTTATTCCTTTCTCAGCTTCAAACACAAGGCCTGAGCAACGCCATCCCAGTTCGCCGTCCAGCCCACCGCCGGCCAGAGCTGTTCATCTACACTTCACAGCTCACATCCTCCTCCTCCTCCACCTCCTCCTCACTGATATGTGTGTGGTTGTTGGGGTGGAGGGTGGGGTGTTTGTTTGTTTGTTTTGGACCAACTTTTAAGACAGGTATGAAGAAGCCAATGGGAGAAAGAGAATTTAGTTGAAGGTATCCAACCCGGTAGGAAGGTCAGGATGATCTCTCATTCTTCCTTTAGCTCCAGTCCTGAATTCAGTGCCTGGTCCACAGCGGGTGCATCCTAAAGGTTTGTGAGAAAATGACACCGTGCAGGAATAAACCGGAAGGCAAAGAGAGTGCTATGCTGGCCAGGGTGTGAAGCAGAAATTATCAGCCACCAAGAAGGAATTGGGGGGTGAAGAGACTAGAGTTTATGAAATCACAAGTCAAATTAGGAGGGAAAAGAAAGAGAATGTTAAATCCCATAGCCTGAGTCAGTGGGGCCATATCATTTGGAGACAGAAAGCCTGGGTTTGAATCGTTACTCTGCTAATTAGTAGCCATGGGATTTAGAACAAATCATGAACTCCGCTGAGTGTTGGTTTCTACATCTGGAGAGTGAGACTGGATCACTTAACTCCCAGAGGCAATTGGGGGATCAAATAAGAAAATGGATTTTAAAATGTTTTGTAAACAGAAAAATACTCAGGAGGGGAGGGGGGACCAGAAAGTCCAGTCACGTAGAGGATGATGAGTCAGAAGGACAGTGCAGGGCCAAAGTGATTTCGGGTTGTCTGTATCATTTACCATGTCGAGAAATGTTGGCTTAGCCCTGGGCTTGAGTCACCCTAATTAACAAGTACCTGGCCATTTAGAAGTTTCACTCATACTAAGCTGAGTGAGGAGGAGCTCCTGAACTTGGCCAGTGACCGGAGAAAGCTAAGACAGGAGCCAAAAGAGAAAGCAACCTTCCCCATCCTGCCCTAGGATGCCTGGGTCATCTATGAAGCACGTCTGACCATCCGACTCCCAGGGCACACGTAGAATAAGTCTCCCAGGGTCTCAGTGTTGAGAAAGAGGGCGCCCAAGCTCATTCAGGGTGGGAATTATTTATGTTCATAGCATTCCAACTTACACAGACCCATTAACCAAAATTACATCTGGCAACCACTTCTAAACAATTGCAGTAACTTGTGGTTTTAAGTAGTGAGACAATAACATACAGCAGCCATCCTCAGGCCTGCTGAGGACCTCTCTTCTTGACCTCGACAGCTAGCAGCTAGATAAATGGTAACTAATGTGGGCGCTGGTGACTTATTTAACCTCCCTAAGCCTCAGTTTCCTCAATGCTAATGTGGGGATAATAACAGTAGATAATTTCACACAAGGTTGTTCAGTTTAAATGAGATGACCTTTGCAAAAGGCCAAACAAAGAGCTTCTCACAAGGAAAACAGCCCAAAAGATAGATGGCATTCACTCCACGATCACTTCAAAGTCTATCTTGGATCCAGTCCCTTGCTGGGATTTATAGGATTCTAGACTGTTAAAGATAGAAGTGTCATTTAATTGAGACCATTTAGGACAGAGAGTTTCTTTTCTTGGAGCCAGAGGTTTTCTTGAAGGCCTATAACAAGCTCTTTGGGGAGACAAAGAAGACCCCAAATCAGAAAATCTCCAGGGCACAGGTGAGCTCTTCAATCAAAATGGCTTCACTTGGTCTGTTGTTTTTCTTACATTGGGTCTGGGTATAGGGTTTTGTTTAATGAATAATTTTCACTATTAAAAATAATTAAGCTGTTAGATCTTATAAACAACTCAAATGCCCATCAACTGAGGAATGGATAAAAAAGATGTGGTATTTTTATACAATGGAGTACTACTCAGTCAGAAAGAAGAATAAACTGGAGACTTTTATAGGTAAATGGATGCAACTCGAGACCATACTCATAAGTGAAATAAACCAAATGCACATGTGTAAACATCACATATCATCTCCCTAGTGTGAGAAGCTGAAAGAGTAAATAAGATCCAAAATGTATAATAGTTATTGTAAAACGGGAAGAAACTGTTCAAAAGGAAAAAGAAACTGGGATGGGGGAATGGAGAAAAGAAGGAAGGGAAAAGCAAAAAAATAAAATATATATATATATACATATATATAGATATAAAAGATAGTTAAGATAGATACACTACTAATTTCTCTTAGTTCATTGAAAAGAAAGGTTTGCACTAATATGGTTTGGACAATTGAATGTTGATATCTTGTACTCTGAGTAATAATTTAAAGATAACAATGTGCAATGTATTCACCATAGTTACCCTCCTATAATGTTGTTTTGAAATTTTGTTCTATTTTTTTCTCTTTAAAATAAAGGCTGGAGGGCCAGTGAGATGGCTCAGCGGCTTAAGCGCCTGCCCGGCAAGCACAAGGGCCTGAGTTCGACTCCCGGAGCCCACATACGAAAAGGGGCCGGAGATATCGCTCAGAGCCACGGGTGCCCACTGGCATGCGAGGTCCTGAGGTCGACCCCCCGGTACCCACAAAAAAAAAAAAAAAAGTAAAATAAAGGCTGGGCATGGTGGTGCATGCCTGTAATCCCAGCACTTGGGAGACTGAGGCAGGAGGATTGCTGCAAGTTCAATGCCAGCCTGGGCTACAAAGTGAGTTCAAGGCCAGCCTGAACTGCATAGTGAAACCCTGTCTCAAAATAAATAAATAAATAAATAAATAAATAAATAAATAAAATTTTAATTTTAATTTAAAAAAAATTCTATGAGAAAAATACAACTTCAAAAATGTGCAAAGATTTTAGCAGGTATGCCAAAAGGAAATTTCCCAAAACATTATTTTTAGTTGTAGAAGTACTTTATATTATTACATTGGCAGCTTTAGTTATTTCTAGTTATTCAAAATAAATTTGTCTTGAATCACCTATGCTAATATGCACTGGTGATCAAGGTCACTATTGATTTAAAAGATGACATTTGACACCTTACACTAAGATAACATCACAGTATAATATAAGCTGAAATGGCTTAAATTATTTTTCTTTAATTTGATTAAAGTTTTTCTTTTTTTAAAAAAAATAGCAATAATTAAGCTGGGCATGGTGGTGCACACCTGTAATCCCAGCATTCAGGAGGCTGAGGCAGGAGGATCCTGTGAGTTCAAGACCAACCTGGGCTTTATAGTGAGTCCAAGCCAGCCTGAACTACAAAGCGAGACCCTGTCTCAAAATAATAATAATAATAACAATAATAATTCAGCCTCTTCATTGCACAAAGCTAGAAGCTGAGACCCAAAGAGAAGTGAGTACCCCAAGAATATATTTTATGTCTGACTCAAGATTTGCTTTTGTATCTTCAAGTATTTGTTAGGTATAGATAATAATTCTTAATTCTTAGACAATTAATATCCCCCATGCAACTACTCTGTCCATAGATCAATGATACTTGGGCCAATATGGTCCTTTTCCTTTGAGGAAGAGGCTAAAAAGTGCTATCACACATCCAGGGAGATGGGGAAACTCTACCTTGTGCCTTGGGTCTACAGTGCAACCCAAGACCCCTCACATTCTATTGTTCTATTTTTGCTTTAATTTTCAAACTGGTTCATAGAAAAACAAACCAAGTCAAATTAAAAGGAATAGGAAGGAATAAAGGGGGAGAGGGGAGGGGCAATCCATGAAATCCCAAATTAGAAAGTTCTGTATATAGTACAATATTTGCTCTAAGGAAAATCATTTTTATTATCACATACTCTGTGCGTCCTCAGGGCTGGTAGTTTATCTGAGCCAGGCCCCTGTGCTTAGTGATTAGCACACATTTTCTCATGTAAATCTCTCAGCAACCCCATCAGGTAAGTAGTAGCATTCCCATTTTACAGATAGGGAAACAAGGACAAGGACGATGAACTAAGTAGCACAAGGTCAGGAGACAGAGGCAGAGCTAAACTTTGAAATTGCAACATTGTGACTCCAGGACTCTTGCTCTTAACCACAGTGAGTTGTCAACTTTCCATTACCCTAACAAATAACTGAAATAAATAAATTCTAGAAAAGGTTTATTTTGGTTCTCAGTTTTCAGTGTTCGGTTCATGACTAACTGGCCCCACTGTTTTGGCCTGTAGCAGCGCAGAACGTCACGGTGGGAGTGCATAGTGGAGGACTGTTTACCATATGGCTGCGGGCACAAAAGATAGGAAGAGACCAGGGTCTCACAGTGCCCGTCAAGGACACATCCCCATTTGACCTAAGACCTCCCGATGGTAGCAAGATGGGGACCTCACCTTTAGGACATGGACCACTGGGAGACACTTAAAATCCAAACTACAGCGTATGGTCTACAATGGATCACCCTACAGCCACAAGCAATCTACCCAGATTCAATTCGAAGTGTTCAAATAAAGAAGCAGAGAGAAGGAAACAAGCTAACAGTGTATCCCCACCCATCCTTTCACCGACTGGCCACAAGCTCCAAGATGAGTGTCAGACAGATGTGCTCTGATGGTCCACTACCACCTTGCCACCACTGCAGGAGGACAGGGAGGCTAGAGTTAAGGAACACCGTTTCACTCCATCTAAACGTGAACAAGCTATGCTATCTGGGGATCCAAGAAGCAGCAGCCATCAGGTCAGTACTGGGAGAAAAATAACCATGGTTTGACTCTGTCAGTCTCCAACAAGAGCAAGCAAGCATGTCGAGGGGAATGTGGACCCCACCAGTGTTTTTCCTTAGGTGCTCACTTAGAGCCTAAGTCCCTTAAAAATTCTCCCATCTCCAGATCAGAAGGGAACCTGGTGGGAAGCCACAAAAGCCAGTCCTAGTCCTTACTGTGCCTCCGAATTCAAAAAAGACACCTCCTCACCATCTGTAGAAGGAGACTGGACTGTGACCACCCTGAGGAGGCAAATGATCAAGGAGCCTTTATTGGCATAGAGGTCTAACCCTCTCTGAAGTTTTCAGGAACTGGGTTGAACACCACCGGTGTTCAAACCTTCAAGAGAATCCACTCACACTGGGCACACTCACCAATCCCCTCCTTCCCAGGATCTCCATGTTAGTTAGCACCTGGATCAAGCCTCTTTTCAGGCCTATGGGGCAATAAAAAGAGACTGTTTCTTGGCCTGGAGACACAGGCGTATCTGGGCCAGGGCTCAGACATGGACTTAAGGAACAGGCTGCACCCCTTCTCCATCCAAATCAACCCTCCTCCCCAATCCCAGAAACTGGCCACTTGATAATTTTTATCTCAATGACAGAAAAAGATGGCAGGAGCCAAAAGAAGGAAAGAGGTCCTTTTTGGCCAACTGTGATCTGAACAGTGGAATCCAGAAGTTTATTTTATTAAAAATAAAAAAGAAAGGAGGGTCCAGTGAGATGGTTCAGTGGCATAAGCACCTGCCTGGCAAGCGCAAGGGCCTGAGTTCGACTCCCGGAACCCACATATGGAAAAAGGGCCGGTGATATCGCTCAGCGGCACTGGCGCCTGCTGGCGTGCAAGGTCCTGAGGTCGACGCCCAGTACCCACAAAAAAAAAAAAGGAAAAAATTGACAAGGGGTAGCTATAGAGAAGCTGAGACTACAAATTGCAGACCTGCCTGGTGAAACACAAGGACTTCCTCCCTTGGCCAGTGGTTTTGATATTCATCATGCCAAACCACCATCCACTTTGCCTTTGTTTTCTTTAAATGAATTGACCCGTTTTATTTGAACAAGTAAGCCAATTGTTTCAAAGCCAGACAAAGCAGCCTTCATATTCCGCTTGCAACTTAGCAAAGGTTCTCACATAGCAGCTTTGCACTCTTGCCCAAGCTGATGAAACGTGCAACCTAATCATGTAGAGCCAAGAGCCAGTGTGATTGCTGGGGGAGAAAGTCAAATGCAAGAGTCGATGTATAACAAAGGTCCAAGACCCTGTGCAACTCAGTTGTTAGTTCTCTTTGGAGCTGGATCCTGTTACCTTGGTTAAGTCCTCCCCCAGCAGAATTTCACTTGTAAAGACTGGAAGGACTCAGGAGACAGATACTTGTGGACCTAAGCATTCTGCTGCTTACTTTGCCCTTGGGCTTTATGCACCAGAGAGGGTCCCTGTGCTCCTAACCAAGGATCTTCTGTGACTAGCTGAAGAAGCAAGCCCCACCCTGCCTCCAAAGGCTAAGACAGGTACCCAGGTGTTACTGGAACACTTATTCTCCAGTCTTAAGAAATAACCAATGTGCACATATACACGTGTATAATTAATGATATATCTGCATTCATATCTACTGTACCTGTGAGTTGTAATACAACACAAGAAATTTCAGCCCTGTTGCCTTGCTTTTATTTTCAAATTATTTGCAGATTAAGTCTTTCCTACTCTTAGCAGGTTATAACTCACTAGGCCCAACTTCAAGAGAGCACCAGTGGATCTTAAAGGAGAGATTTTTTTGTTTTTGTTTTTTGAGACAAAACACTGTGTAGCCCAGGCTGGCCTCAAACTTGCAATTCTTCTGCCTCACCCTCACAAATCCTGGAAATACAGGCATGCTGTGTCACCCCTTGCTAAAGGAAGGATTTTAATGGTCCATTTTTCTACTCCAATGCTTGGCTCACTGTCCCAGAGCCCAGTACAGGACTGGCTTACAGTTGGCACTCAGTAAATATTTGGCAGCTTTTAATCAAGAGGTTAGTTAAAAGGCTGACTGGAGCTTGCCCCCAGTCAAAGGCAGCTTCAGGTCCTTGGCTCTGCTCCTTTGGTTAGGCTGGGGGTGGGGGGCTCAGTCATCACCTAATAAACACATGCACACATAAATTGTAAGCTCCACAAGACAAGATAAGATACCCTCTGTCCCTCCCTAGGGCAGCCCTTGAGCCAAGGATTCAAGTGCAAGTAGTACATTTGGAAGATGATCCCAGAAAACGCCAGTAGGGGATTTGGAAAGTAAGATGGAAAAGAAGGCAGCCAAAATATGATGTGTTAATGTGCAACTGAGTGATGTTCCCAGTGGGATTTCTGGAAGACCATATAGCACAAGCTTCAGAGTCCCCCACCAAGGGGTATTTTCTGCTAATTTCCATCTGTTCCTTGAAGGCTACTCCTGCAGATATCTGTCCCCAGCACTTCCAGACAGCCCTGCTCATTGGCCAAGCACACTACTATACGCCAAGAAATCCTGGAGGCAGAGTCCTGTGTGCATGCAATAAGAAGCTGGTGAGTAAAAGAATGATGAGCCCATGGGGTAGAAGCAGGGCAGTGATAGCAGCTGACACATCTGGAATCTCCATGCCTATAGCACAGCCTGGTGCATAGCTGGTATCAAAAAAAAAAAAGGGGGGGGTACTAATAAATGGACTTATTCCACTGGTTTTACAAAACTTTCTCTTTGGGCCGGTGAGATGGCTCAGCGGCTTAAGCGCCTGCCTGGCAAGCGCGAGGGCCCGAGTTCGACTCCCGGATCCCACATACGACAAAGGGGCCGGTGATATCGCTCAGCAGCACGGGCGCCTACTGGCGCCCGAGGTCCTGAGGTCGACCCCCCGGTACCCACAAAAAAAAAAAAAAAAAAAAACTTTCTCTTTACAAAGGAAGTCACTTCCTTTTTTTTTTAAGAAGTCACTTTCCTCAAAGGAAATCTTATAAACAAAGTTGAAAATGTAACAAATTAAAGAGAAGTTTCCTGGTTTTAAGACCAAAGCCCCATCATCTTCTCTTACCACACACAAATATTCATGAGAAACACTCAGGGTACCTTGGAGTGCAGGGGGAAAGGCCTGATCAAATTCACCCTCCTCGTGTCACAAACAGCGACTGTCTTGGCTACTTTTCTCATTGCTGGGACAAAATATCCGATACCCAAGGTCAAGGGAGGAAAGGTTTATTTAGCTCACAGTTTGCAGAGGTTTTAGTCTATAATCAGCTGGCTCCAAGGCAGGGTGGCATGGCAGAGAGGCAATAGTTTATGGTGGTGGAAGATAGCAAAAGCAATAAGAGCAAAAGGGGAGAAGTGAGCCTCTTTTCTTCCCTTATATTGTATGCAGGCTACCCACCCTAGGGTGGGTGTAGCACTCACACCAATGAACCAATCACAAACTCTAGATTTAGCTGCCTCTGAAAAGTCTGCCCCCCATGACCACATGAGGCTTTGGGGGGAAATCCAGACACAAACCATAACATTGTGCCCCTGCCCCCCCAAAGACTCATGCACATCCTTTATACAAAAGGCATTTAGTCCATCTCTAAGAGTTGCCAAAGTCCTAACAGTTTTAGCATTCTGGAAAAGTCCAAGTCCCAAGTCTCCTCTGAGATGTAAGGCAAACTCTTAGCTGTGAGCCCCTGTACAAATGAAAAGAAAGTTAAACACTTTTAGCATTTAATGGCACAAGATAAACATTTCTATTCCAAAAGTTACAAACAGGGGGATACAAAGGAATGCAATCAAAGCAAGTCCAAAATCCAGCAGGGCAAACATTAAGTCCTATAGTTCCATGTGCAGCATCCGAGGCAATCTGTGGTAAGTTGTGAGCTCTAAACGGCTTGGACGGCTGTGCCTCTATGGCACTTTTGGTGGTGGTGCCTCCCATGGCTTTTCTCTTGGACTGGCTTTGCTCCCTCCTTGTGGGTTTTTTTTAGATGATTTATGTTTTTGGCTTTTCCAAACTTTTGAGGTCTCCACTGCACCTTTGGCTTTACCCTCACAGCTTTACACACTGCCCTTTTAGGGGTACACTGTCTGGCCTCCCAGGTCTTCTGAAATCTGGGTGGAAGCCTTCTTAACCCCACAATTCTTGCATTTTTCATTCGCCTAAAACCAGCATCACATGGATGATGCCAAGGTCTGCTGCCAGCTGGAGCAGTAGCCAGGCTTTCCTCTCTCTTGGTTGTAAGGGTCGAGTGCCTAGACTGCTGAGCACTATGAATCCAATACTCTAGGTCACTGTCATTCTGGAACATGGTGCTCTGGAGCTTTCTTTTTAAAGCAAAGTCTTTTATTTTTGTAGTTTTGAGGCTGTGAATGGTGGAGTCCTGTTGCTTCTTGTGATGCCCTTAGGCCATCTTTTGTATTTTTCTGTTTCTTTTCAGCCATCTGGATCTCCTCTGCTCTGTCTTTGTAGTCCACAGCTCTACTGAAGCTTCCTTTCTAGCCAAACTCACAATGTTTTAAATCACTTTGCTGGGCTCTTTTGCTCTTCAACATAAATCTGACTAAAAGCTCCCAACAGTAGCCATGCCACTTGCTCAACATTTGACTGCCTTGAAATATTTTTTACAAGATTAATTAGGCCACTGCCCTTAATCTCAGCCTCTGGACACGAGCAAAATGCAGACAAACTTTCCACCAAGCCATAGCACTTGTTGTCTGGACTCCAACAGCCAATGCAGTCCTTCTTCCCAGCAGAAACCTTCCAAGCCTGGTCTTTGCTGGCAGGATTTTTATCAGCCTTTTGGTCTTCTGATCTCCAACCAGGATCTCCTATACAAAGCAGCCCAAGCCATTTCAGCTCTACATTTTCAGCCAGTATCTCCGAACCTTTCCAAACTCTTCCCACAAACCATTTTTAAAGGCTCCTAAACCACATGGTCAGGTATAGTAACAGCAATGACCCCACTTCTGGTACCAAATTCTGTCTTAGTTACTTTTCTCATTGCTGAGACAAAATACTCAATGCCCAAAATTAAGGGAAGAAAGTTTTATTTAGCTCACAATTTCTAGAGGTTTCAGTCCATGATCTGCTGGCTCCAAGGCAGGGTGGCACATGGCAGAAGGGCAATCATTTATGGGAGAAGAAGATAGCAAAAGCAACAAGAGCAAAAGGGGGAGGAGCAAGCCTCTTTTCCTCCCTTATACAGTATGCAGGCTACCCTCCCTTGGGTGGGTGTAGCACTCACATGCCCAATCCCAACACTAGACAATGAACCAATCACAAACTCTAGGTTCAGCCACCTCTGAAAAGCCTGCTCCCCATGACCACTTGAGGCTTTGGGGCAACATCCAGACACAAACCATAACAGCAACAGAATAAGCGCTGAAAGCCAAAGGCAGCCCAGAAGAGTTGGTCGGCGAGGGTGGACCTCAACCCTGAATATTGGCTCAGACTGACCAGGAGCCTCCAGTGGAATCACCCCAGTACCCTGGCTGAGAACTGAGATGTTCTTCTCTGAGACTACGGGGAAGTGAGAAGCACTGTTGTGAAGTGACGATGACACCTCCACCCTCTCCAAGAACTCAAGTGAGTAAGCCAGTTGTCATTCATGTCCCATCACTCCAGAACTAAACATTAGCAGCCAAGGGAGATGTCAGCACCATCCACTGTCACTATGGCAGAATATCCTTTCCACAGCTGCCAGAGGGGATGTCACCTTGGACAGGAAGACTCAATACACCCACATGGAGTTGGGATCCCTTGTCCCTGGGAAGGTGTGCTGAGCAATATATCTTGAGGGGATAGTTGGAAGCAAATATCATAAAGAGCTTAAAAACACAAGTTTGTGCTAGAAGGCCAAACTTGAGTCACAGAGCTGGAATGAATTCTCAATTTGTCTGGACAGAGAGAAAGAGAGGGACATGGAAGAAAATATTGCATCCTTGACTTCTAGGAGCTTTTGTATTTCCTGTGGCAATGTCTGGATCTCATGCATGGAGACCACTCCTCTGAGTCCTGACCTCTTCTTGGCCACACTGAAAACTCCCAGAGCCAGCTGCCTTCCTTCCAGGCTTGACATTAGTCTGAAAATCAGGTGAGACAGCCAAGTCCACCTACCGGTTTTATAGCTACAAGGAGGAAAATGTCTCTTCCTTGGTCTCTCTGGAACACCCAGGTATCACTTGTGCTGACAAGAAAGATGTATTGAATCACTATGATGTACCCCATAAAGATGTCAAAATGTTATGTCTTGAAAGAAATATTTAAAGAAAAAATAACAAATAGTGCTCAACATGAATACCACTGGAAATTGTCACTGTCTCTGTCTCCTCTTCAAAAGGAAAACTACTGGAACATTCCAAAGAAGACAACTTGCCCAACTCTCTCATCTTTGTAGATGAAAATCTGAGGCCCACAGAAGGGGAAGTGACTTGCCTCAGATTGCACAAGGTCTGAATGGGAGACTTGAGAACAACGTGTCAGTTTTTCCTATTCCTAGTTAAATATATTTTTTTCTACACTAATTTTAAATAAAATTATACCTTTTTTTGCTTTAGCTCTGTTTTTTTTTCTCTCATCCTTTCTTTCTTTCTTTTCCTTTTTTAATTTTTTAGCTCTGTGCCTGGCACATAGACTCCCAGTAAATATTTATTGAATGAAAGATTATATGAAGATATAGGAGAATCCTCCTTCTGAGGGAAATTTGGAACTTTTTTTAGAAAGTCCATTTTCAGCCTAGAGAAGTCTTCGAATTGTACACACATCTGCATGTTGGACAAGCTGCATTCTTGATTGGAAGTTGAAGTTGGTATGGGGAGAGTGATGTAGTTCAGAGTTGAGAATAAAAAGAGGTGTTGGAGCATGAGCAGCACTGATAGCAACTGAGAATCCTCAGATATCTAAGGACCTTCTCACATGTCCTTAGTGTCTCCCTACAGGCCAAGGCACAGACAAGTTCATCAAGAGCTTGACTGATGGTGGGCTAAAATAACATCCAGTTCTAAGTCTGTAATCCAGCACAACTGACTTAATTCAGGATACACTGCTGCTGACTATGATTGTGTCTACACCCTCAAAACATTTAGCCTGGGTAAGTTTCTTGTAAAAACTGGTTATTTTGGGGCGATGAGATGGCTCAGAGGCGTAAGCGCCTGCCTGGCAAGCGCGAGGTCCTGAGTTCAACTCCTGGATCCCACATACAAAAAAGGGGGCCAGTGATATCACTCAGAGGCATGGGCGCCTGCTGTCACACGAGGTCCTGAGGTCGACCCCCAGTACCCACAAAAAAAAAACTGGTTATTTTGATCCAAAACAATCACAGTCATTTCCACCTATGAGAAGTCTCCAGTATCAGAATGTCACTGGAGCCAGCACTTGCCATCATTTGGCTTTATCTACTTATCCTTAGCACTCGAATACTATGAAGCAAGCAGGTTTTATCTTTGTTTACTGAGGTTTTGCTTTTTATTAGCCATTCTTTTTCTTTTTAATAAAACAGCCTCACTGAAAACACAATTTTTCCAAACAACACAGGCAACTAACAGTGAAAAAAATAAAAGTCACTGTCAATATTTTTACAACCATCCCTTCCTTCCTTTAACTTCTGACTTCATCACCCATGATTTTAACCTCATCCTGATGCTTCCAACTGCAGACTGAGCCTTTTATGTTACGTCACTTAATTCTCATGGAATTCCAAAATGGGGCGATTATTATTCCCATTTTAGAGACTGAAAACTGAGACTCAGAAAGATTGAGACCTGCCCAAGAGCACATAGCTAATATATAACAAAACTGCATTTCAAATCCAAAGGTGCTTTATTTCCAAAGGTGAAGTCTAAAAAGAAATACAGGTACCTTTTCAAATATCTCTTTACTATGCCAGGCGCTGTGCTCAGTGCCTTATGTACATTGCCTCAGACCTTTATGGCAAATAAACACAGTAGGTTATATCCAGTGGCTGAGAAACCTGAGTCCTAGAAGGTTAAGTGACTTTCCCATAATTATACAGCTGATAAAAGGCAAAGTTCTGTGGTGAAAAAGGAACTCTTCTCCATTGTTGGTGGGAGTGCAGACTGGTGCAGCCACTGTGGAAATCAGTATGGAGATTCCTCAGAAAACTAGGATTAGAGGTCCCATTTGACCCAGCTATTCTCCTTCTGGGTATCTTCCCAGAAGAATTAAAAATGTCATACCACCATGATATATGTGCACCCATGTTTATAGCAGCACAGCTTATAATAGTTAAATCTTGAGAACAACTCAAATGCCCATCAACTGAGGAATGGATAAAAAAGATGTGGTATTTTTATACAATGAAGTATTACTCAGCCATAAAGAAGGATAAACATAGTGGTAGGAAGAGAGTTCATGAAGAAAACACAAACTGCACAGGAAGTACTTCAAAGAATCAACAACTAGGTTCTCATCTTATTAAAAAGTTTTTGCACATCAAAAGAAATCACCAACAGAGTGAAAAGACAACCCACAGAGTGGGAAAAATTTTAGCCCACTGTCCCTCAGCCAAATTCAGACTTCTGTCTAGAACATGTAAAGAACTGAAAAAAAATCAGGCCCCAAATTCAAATTCCCAATCCAAAAATGGGCATCTGAGATGAATACACACTTCTCAGATGAAGAGAAACAAATGGCAAATAAATATATGAAAAAATGTTCAATATCATTGATCATTCAAGAAATGCAAATTAAAACAACACTGAGATTCTGTCTCACCCCAGAAAGAATGGCTATTATCAAGAAATCAACTAATAACAAATGCTGGCAGGGCTGAGGGGAAAAAGGAACCCTTCTCCGCTGCTGGTGGGAGTGAAGACTGGTGCAACCACTGTGGAAATCAGTGTGGAGATTCCTCAAAAAACTAGGATTAGAGGTCCCATTCAACCCAGGTATTCCCCTTCTGGGTATCTTCCCAGAAGAATTAAAAACATCATACCACAGTGAGGTATGTGTACCCATGTTTATAGCAGCACAATTTGTAATAGCTAAATCTTGGAAACAACCCAGATGTCCATCAACTGGGGAATGGATAAAAAAGTTGTGGCATTTTTATACAATGGAGTACTACTCAGCCACAAAGAAGGATAAACTCAAGACTTTTATAAGTAAATGGATACAACTTGAGACCATACTCACAAGTGTAATAAATCAGACTCACATGTGTAACATTGTATTGTCTCCCTGGTGTGAGAAATTGAAAGAGAAAATAAGGTCTAAAATATACAATAGATATTGTGAAATGGGAAGAAATTGTTAAAAAGGAAAAAGGAACTAGGATGGGGGAAAGGGGAAAGGAAGGAAGGGAGAAGAGAGAAAAAAGGCAAGTTAGTTATACTATTAATGTCTCTTAGTTCACAGAAAAGAAAGATTTGTGCTTACATTGATTGGAGAATTTTTTTATGCCCATATCTTGTACTCTGAGTAACTACTTTAAAGATAATAATGCGCAATGTATTAACTATTGTTATTCTCCTATCATCTTGTTATGAAATTTTGTTTTACCTTTTTTCCATGAAATTAAATAAAAAAAGGTAGAGCCAAGAAACAAACCCAAGGGTTCTGACTCCCAAATTCACACCCTTAGTTAGGGAACTACGTGATACCCTGCACTTCACAAGCTGAGGCTTATACTCTACACACTGTTCTGTCACGTGTTTTTCTCCTAGGCAAGCATGGTGGGTTTTCCATCCTTTAAACTTGAAACAACATGACCTGGTCCTGGTGCCTTTCTCCATCTGTTGTCCCTTGTCCTTGATCACACACCCTGACCGCAGCCACCTTGCCCCCTGTGCCTCCTTGTCCTCACCTTAGACACACCTTCAGCTTGTCATCTCATACCCACCCCTCAAACCTGGAACATACTCAGGTCACTGAGCCAGATCTCAGATTTCAAGCATACTCTCATGTCTGTGATCTGGCCATTTCTAACCTGGACAGACTCCTCACAACACTCCGCCTGCTACCCAGTACTCCAATCTTCCCCTGGAGCCCTGGCCTCGCAAAAGTTGTGGCCATTCTCCATGTCCTGGATTGGCTCAGGCTTCACAAATAACTCCGCAGTAGAAATTCTATCTGATAACTTCAAAATCCCTGTAGTTGAAAAGTAGTATCTAATGTTATCGTTGCTACTTAAATAAGCGATGAGAGCTCCCTGATAGATATGCACAGCTACACTAACTAAAGTTGGATTATATCCACCAGGCTACTAGAGATAATCTAGCTGTGTGACTTTGGGAAAGTCATTTCACCTTGGTCATCAGCTTCTTTTATCTGTCAAGTAATGGGTAATCCCAGCCCCTGCAAACTGAAATTCTATTAGTCTATGATGCAAGATATGACAAGCCTGGCAGATATTACTCCCATCAAAGCCTTTGTCCAATCATTAACTATACTAATGAGGCTGTTTCGGCAAGCTAACAGCAAAGTTCACTTTCAGGAAGAAGGGGAAGATCCAGGACAGCTGAACATTCCTGGACATCACCGAGGACCTAATCTTAACGTGGTCTTAGTTTGCTGGCAACAGTGAGAAGAGATCCGAGGAATCTTCACAGAAGTGGGGTGCACTTTGGAATGAAGGAGTACTTTCAGTGAGTAGAAAACTATTAGTTGACTGAAGTCAAGATGAAATCCACTTTTTGAAAATGTTTAGTTTTGTTGTTCGTTTTTTTTTAAGTTTGGCTCAATCACTTGTTTTCCTCTGTTCCTTATGTAATCTTGTGGGATGCAGAGACAGAAAGACATAAATCATTCATGGCGCTCTGAGAAAAAATCACTGCGCAGAACAGATGCAATTTAATATGAAATGGGAGATGTTTTGCATAAAACCTAAAAGAAAAACATAATTCCCATGGCTTATAGCCTACACTGATCACTAATTCCCACAATCACTATGTGCCTCAGTCATTTGTTTCTGGCTTCTTGTAGTAGGTTTTAAGTGGAGACTAAGTTAAAGATGTAGCCTGTCACCACTACACTGCATTTTTCCAGAAGTCTTATAAAAGATGCTGTAGTACTGGCAGATTTTATTTCCTGCTTGAAGAAACCCAGAAAGCCTCCTCTGTGACCAAATATCCCTTTTTCAGTAAGTTTGTCACTGCTATCTATGATTCCTATAGGTTAATTAAACTCCTTTTGTAAAATGTAAATACATTTCCCCAAAACTAACACACAAAAATACAAGTGGCCCCTGGCAGAGTTAACCCACAAAGCTAACCCTCAAACATTATTGGTTTAGCTAATAAAATTGGTTTAGCTAAATTATTTCTAATGTGGCAGCAGCTAGCTGTGATGAGACAAGTTATGTTCTAACAAACAGGCAAATTATGTTTTTTTGAACCTCTTTCATATTCATTGACTCATCTGAGCTTCACAGAAGTAGCAAGGACGGGGATTTGTGTTCATTCAATCATTTGTTATTACCACAACTTTATGGACTGCGAGGCACTGTGCTAAAGATATGGGCAAAGTAATAACTCTCCTTACCATTGTGCCACTTGCAGTGAATTGGGTGACAGACACACACACAAAAGCATTACAGAGACACAAACCAAAATGAGAATGATTCCTAAAAGTTAAGTGCTTTGTCCTAAGTCAAATGGGTGGAAAGTTCTGGGACAGGATTTCCTCACAGGTCTCCCAAGCCTAAGTTCAGAATACTCTTAAAGACATCTTCTAGAATTTTATACTGGACAGATTTTGGTAGGAGAAAGTGGGGAAAAGAAAGCTCCCACACTGAGGTTCTATTGTTGGAGGAATAACTTATGTGAATTACTGCAGAAGTTTATGAGCAGCAAGTAGAACTGAAGAGAGATTTTTTCAGCAGAACAAATGAGGAAGCAATCCCTGAGCTCCACTTCACATTTCTCCCCGTCAGCCTTGAGGTGATGTCCAGCCCAGCCCAGTGCCTACCACTGGGTTGGTGCTCAACAAATGCCTATTTGCTCTTTGTTCAACTGTCCTCAGATTAGTCATACAACCTCCTGTGGATATGTTAACAATGGCAGTTGTTCCCCCAAAAATCTTTGAGACACCAGTGATGTCGCCTTGAATCACTAGTTCTACAGTGTGGGAAAGTTTTAAACTGACCTCCAGATATTTGCTTTTTCCTGGTGTTGAGAATCTTGTTTAGCTCACTAATTTCATTCCCCTTGAATGTTCAGAGAGCACAGCCTGTTCTCCAATTCCACAAGACATCTATTTGTGCTGTCCATCTGCTAGGTTTCAAGAATTCATTGAAGATCAGTGAGTTCTGGGGTGATTCTACCATAATCAGCACAGCTGATTCCCCCTCTCATGGTCCTACCATCCTTTCCCTCTCCCTCTCTCATATTCTCCTCTCCCTTTCCAGAGCAGCAAATATGTTCTTATTTGCTCAGATACAGCTAGACTATCTATCCCGAGTCTCAGCCTCTATAATAAGTGACTTCTCAAGGAGTTTTTCATCACAAGGTATATCTGTCCTCAGAAAGTATTCTTAGACCAGCTGCTAAGACAGTAAGGAATTTTGCATCTCTCATGCCACCCAAGAGTAAGAGCAAATATGTAGAACCACTGCTTGCTATTTTCCATATTTCCTTTGGCCACATGAAGAAAGATGGCAGACAGTCCCTGCCATGGCATAGCTCCTAAATGTTCTCTTTGCTCAACTAAAACATTGTTTTCACCTCCATCCAACATCCGGGATATCTACCTGGCTGTGACACCCTGGCACTGTGGGCTCATTCATGCTGGATGTGGATCTGTGGCTATAAGCCACAGGGAGCAGTAAAGAATCATGGCTTCTAAACAACAAGAAATCCTGGCATTAGTGACAATATGAATGAACCTGGAAGGCACCATGTTAAGTAAAATAATTCACATAAAAACCAACATGAAATAATCTCACATATGGACTCTAAAAATTGGATCTCGTAGAAGTTGAAAGCAGAATGGTGGTTACCAGAGACTGATGAGAGTGGGGTGAGAGGGCTAGGGAAATTAATGAGTACTAAATTACAGTTAGGCAGGAGTAAGAAATTTTGACATTCGGTGGCACAGTTGGGAAAATATAGTTAGCAATAATGTATGTTACAAAGGAGTTAGAAAAGAAGGTTTTAATGTACTCATCATAAAGAAATGATAAAAGTTTAAGGTGATAGCTATGCTAGTTGCCCTTTTTTGATCATTATTCAATGTATCCATGAATCAAAACATCACATTGTACCTCAGAAAAACATACAACTGTATGTTAATCAAAAAAAAAGTTAATTAAAAAATGAAGTAATCGATGAAGAATTCAACATGCCTGAGTAGAGAAGGAACCTCGTTCAGAGCTACTAAGAGAAATTCAACTAAAACACAGGTAACTGGAAGAAAGAGGAGGTACATACACCCTGAAGCTAAAATCAATCTGACATGAGACTAATAGATCAAGCCAAACATAGATAAAATACTTAATAAAATGGCCAGCCAGCCCACCCGGCTGCCTGTGGGTCGCCAGATTGGGACGACTGCCCACCATATGTGGAATCTCAAAAGAAGATTAAAAAAAAAGGCATATACTAAAATAATGTGGATAAATGAAGCCATACAGGATAGATGTGGGATATAAGGTCCCTGGCCTCTTCCACCTTCCTCCAAACAGAAGACAATACAGTCCAGCAGTAAATTCTGCTGACACAAACTGCTCCCTCCCAATTTTCCTTTTTTTTTTTTTTTCTTTTCCTTTTCTTTTTCTTTTCTTCCCATTCCCTTTGTGCACCAGAGTGCTAACTGGAACCACCAGGAAAAAGATTAAAGACTACAGGGGTGTATAGTAAATGGAACAGCTAACCTCTCTCCTGTAACCTATGGTTAGAGAGGCGTGAGGAATTAAACAGCCCTGCACCTCAGGTCTCTGCAGCCCCAGGCTGTCCCCACGCTGCAGGGTGTAGGAGCAGAAAGGCACCCCACAGTACCCCCCGATCTTGCTCAAGGAAGTTACAGACTACAGCAGAGGCGGGTGACAGTGGCAGCGGAACTTGTAAAGCAACAAATGGGAAGTTAGCACCCCGCCTCAGGAGAGGAGGAAGAATTGGGACTGAGCAGCCTTGGACTGTAACAGCAGAGCAGAGGACCAGACCACGTCACAGCATCCCACCCCACCCTGCAACAAATGGCCCGAGAGGACAGAGACTCACCAGCGGAAGAGGAATGCAGAAGGCTGAGACAAGACCAGGAGGAGCCAAAGGTGCACGGGACAGGGAGCAGCCCCTGTCTCTGTCTGAAAACAGCACAGCAACTGGGAGAGAGATGCTGCCAAGAGACACAGGGGAAGGAGTGGGAGGCCACTAAGGCAGGTACAGAAAGTACTGGCTGAAGACTCTGGCCCCAGGCCCCCAAATCCGGAGGCCAAGATCAGCCTCAAATCCAGCACAAACTATTGCAGGCTTGGCAGTGTTATCCAGTAGTTTTGGACTCTTGGTGGACACCAGAGGATTTTTTTTTGGGGGGGGGACTGGTTTGTGGTTTGTTTCCCATTCCTTTTCCTTTTTTTTTTTTTTTTTTGTCTTTTACCTATATCTTTGCTCTAATCTATTCATCTTCTTTCCCCCTTTCCTCAATTTACCTCTCTAGACTTAATCATATCTTCATATGAGAGAATAGTCTTTCTAATTTTTCTGGTCAATGTCAATAATCCCTTGCTTACTCCTTCATTCTTTCTCTTCTGCCCTCTTCTCTAGTTTCCCAAAGCTTGCGTGATCATCCTTCATCCTCCAGCCTGGCTTCTACTTTATTTCTTTTGAGTTATGTCTGTTCTATACACTGTCCTTCTTAAATTTCTCCACTACAGGGTAAAACCACTCTACTAAGGGGAAATACTTTGCATACAAGCTCCCAGTTTATGAACCATTCTGTTATATAACAGTAGATTTTACTTCTATTGTTAAAGGTACAAAATTAATAGTTACCACAGTTTGTTAGTTTCTAAACTGTGCTTGATGCTACTGTCAGTGCTAATTATACTACTTTAGCTATGATGTCATACATGTATTAATCACTTGTTCTCACTTCTGTAACAATAATGGGAAGTTCTGGGGTAATAACTTCACCACAACCCAGCACCAAAGGACTGGGGAATGAGCCAAACAGATACCAACATCTCACTCTTAATTAATTGGAAATGTAGGATCTTGGGACAGACACAAACCTCCTACACACAGAAGACATTCCTGAAAAACAAACCTTACCTAGAGAGGCCTTGATGCTAGCGATAAAGCTACCTACTACAAAAACTTACAAGGATCAACATAGAAAATAAAATAAAAACTTTTGAAGTAGAAAACGACAAGACACAGAAGCAAAATGGAACCTCAGACCTCCAGCCCATCCAGAACAAGTCCAGGAGACAATGAGATAGAGGAAAATGGAAGACACGCACCTGACATTTCTGAAATGATAGCAACTGAAGTAAAGAAACAAATCCATGAGGCTTTAAGGAAATCAGATCAGAAATAATCTCTCAGGTAGAAAAAGAAATGTCAACATTTATAAAGGAATTGCTCAGCAAATCTAGAGTAGAGATAGATTTAAAAAATAGACAAGGATAGGAAGAGGATGGAAACCATGAATGATCAATATAGGAAAGAAATAGAATGAATGAAATAGATTCAAACAGATATAGAAGAAATTAAAAATTCCATTGAAAGCTGGCAAAAGTGCTTGAATGAAACTGAAGACAGACTTTCTGACTTGAAGGCAGGATCTTGGCTAGCAATCATGAAAGGAAAGTTTTCTTGAAAAGAGCAAAAGATCAGGAAATAACAATTCAACAGCTGCAAGATGATGCAAAGAGGCCGGTGAGATGGCTCAGCAGCGTAAGCGCCTGCCTGGCAAGCGTGACGGCCCAAGTTCGCCTCCCGGATCCCACATACGGAAAAAGGGGCCGGTGATATCGCTCAGCGGCACGGGCGCCTGCTGGCGCGCGAAGTCCTGAGGTCGACCCCCGGTACCCACAAAAAAAAAAAAAAAATGATGATGCAAAGAAAAATAATATAAGAATAATCGGTGTCAATGAAAAAGCAAGAGCCAACACAAATGACATTGGAAAAAAAAACTATTTGCAGAAATAATAGCAGAAAACTTCCCAAGCATGGGAAAAGAATTTGATATACAGATAAGTGAAGCATATAGAACTCCAATTAGCTATAACCAAAATAAATCTACACCCAGACATATAATAATCAAAATCCCAGAAATTCAGCACAAGAACAGAATATTAAAAGCTGTTAGAGAAAAGAAACAGATCACCTATAAGGAAAGCCCATCAGAATCATGGCAGACTTCACAACAGAAACCCTCAAGTCAAGAAGACCTTGGAGGGAAGTATTTCAAGTCCTGAAAGAAAGCAACTTCCAACCCAGATTGATGTACCCTGCAAAACTATCTTTCAGCTTTAATGGAGAAATAAGATACTTCCATGACAAAGAACAACAACTGAAGAAATTCATGACCACCAAACCAACCCTACAAAGAGTACTGAAAGATATTCTAGATAGAGATAAAGATGACCAGAATTCCAAGAACAACATCAGAAAGAAACCACCAGGCTGGGCAAGCAATTAAACAGAGAGGAAAAGCAGGGAACCAACAGCAGGAAAATAACATGACAAAGATAAGCTAATACATATCAGTCATAACCATCAATGTAGGTGACCTCAATTCACTGACCAAAAGAAACAAATTGGAAGAATGGATCAAGAACCAAGATCCAACAATATGCTGTATACAAGAAACTCATTTAACTCAAAAAGAAACTCATAGACTGAAAGTCAAAGGATGGAAAACAATCTTCCATGCAACAGGAACCCAGAAAAAAGCAGGGGTAGCTATTCTGTTTGCAGAAAATGTGAACTTCAAAGCAAGAATGATCAAAAGAGATAAAGAAGGACACTACCTACTTGTTAGGGGAAAAATTCAAGAGGAAGAGATAACAATCATAAATATATATGCACCAAATACAGGAGCACCCAACTATATAAGACAAATATTAATAGACACGAAAAATCAAATAAGCAATAACACAATTGTAATGGGGGACCTTAATACCCCATTGTCACAAAGAGATAGATCAACTAGACAAAAAAATCAGCAAAGAAATATCAGAACTGAACCAAACCTGTGAACAAATGGACTTAGTAGACATTTACAGAGTGTTCCACCCAACAACATCAGAATACACACTCTTCTTGGCTGCACATGGGACATTCTCTACCATAGGCAATATACTAGCCCATAGAACTTGCTTAAGTAAATGCAAAGGAATCAAAATTGTCCCATGCATATTATCTGACCACAGTGCAATGAAATAGGAAATTAATGACAAAAGAAACTGCAAAAACTCCATAAACACAAGGAAATTAAATAACACCCTCCTGAACAACCAATGGGTCACAGATGAAATTAAAGAAGAAGTTAAACAATATTTGCAATCAAACAAAAATGCAAATACAACATACCAGGACCTGTGGGATGCAATGAAACCAGTCCTGAGAGGGAAATTTATAGTGGTGAATTCTCACATAAGGAAAACAGAATGAGCACAAATAAACAACCTAATGCTGCACATCAAGCTTCTAGAAAAAGAAGAGCAAGTCAAGCCCAAAGCCAATACAAGGGAGGAGATTATAAGATCAGAGCAGAAATTAATGCAATGGAGACTAAGAAAACAATACAAAGAATTAATGAATCAAAGAGTTGGTTCTTTGAAAGAATAAATAAAACTGATAAACCCCTAGCCAACCTTATCAAAAAAAGGAAAGAAAAAACTCAAATTCATGCAATGAGGAATGAAAAGGGTGAAATTACTACAGGTCCTATGGAAATTCAGAAGATCATCGATACCTACTTTGAAAATCTTTACTTGCATAGAATGGAAAACACAGAAGAAATGGACAGATTCCTAGAAATGTATGAATTACCAAAGATGAATCAAGAAGATATAAAAATTCTGAATAACCCAATATCAGTTAACAAAATTGAAAACATAATTAAAATCTTACCAACAAAGAAAAGCCCAGGTCCTGATGGATTCACAGCTCAATTCTACAAGAAATTTAGAGAACATTTAATGCTAATACTCCTCAAACTATTTAATGAAATTGAAAGGTAAGCAATTCTCCCTAACTCATTCCTGGAGGCAAGTATTATCCTGATACCAAAACCAGAGAAACACCTAACCAAGAAAAAAGAGAACTACAGGCCAATCTCCCTAATGAACAAAGATGCAAAAAATCCTCAATAAAATACCAGCAAACAGAATGCAGCAAATCATCAAGAAGATTATACACCATAACCAAGTGGGATTCGTCCCAGGAATGCAGGGATTGTTCAACATAATCAATAAACATAATACACCGTATCAAGAGCCAAAGACAAAAAAAATATGATCATCTCAATAGATGCAGAAAAAGCTTTTGATAAAGTCCAACACTCATTCATGATACAAACCCTACAGAAAATCAGAACATAATAGCTGGATCGTGGAAACAACCCAAATGCCCATTAACTGAGGAATGAATAAAAAAGATGTGGTATTTCTATACAATGGAGTACTACTCAGCCATAAAGAAAGATAAATGGAAACTTTTATAGGTAAATGGATGCAACTCAAGAAAATATTCACAAGCGAAATAAACCGGATGCACATTTGTAAACACCGTATTGTCTCCCTAGTATGAAAATGCAATTTCACTGTGCCTATTCCATTCCTTAGTCTTCTATTTTTACCTAGCTTTTACATGGCTTAATCTTATACTGAGTAATATTTTTCTCCAAAAGGTATTTGTACATTCTCTAGTGCTTGAGTTTGTTAATACATGAGAATGTTTACTTGTCTTTAAAAAAATAAAATAAAATAAAATAAGGACTCAGCCAAAAAATAAAAAAGAAAATCAGAATAGATGGTCTTTACCTCAGTCTGATAAAAGCCATCTATGACAAACCAACAGCCAACATCATACTAAATAGACAAAAACTGAAAGCTTTCATCACTTAAAATCACCACTCCTATTCAATATAGTTCTAGAAACATTAGCCAGAGCAATTAGACAAGAGAGAGAAATAAAAGGAATAAGGATAGGAAAGGAAGAAGTTAAATTATCATTATTCGCAGATGACATGATACTCTACATAGAAGACCCCAAAAACTCCACCAAAAGACTTCTACATTTAGTAAGCAAATTCAGTAGTGTAGCTGGATACAAAGTCAACACTCAAAAATCAGTAGCATTCCTGTACACAAACAACAAACTCACTGAGAGAGAAATTAGGGAAACAACACCCTTCACAATAGCATCCAAAAAAATGAAATACTTAGGAATTAATTTAACAAAGGTGTAAAAGATCTATACATTGAAAATTACAGTGCTCTGAAAAAGGAGATTGAAGAGGATATCAGAAAATGGAAAGATATCTCTTGTTCACGAACAGGAAGAACCAACATTTTGAAAATGGCCATATTCCCAAAACTGTTATACAGATTTAATGCAATCCCAATCAAAATACCATTAGCATACCTCACAGAACTAGAGAAAACATTCCTAAAATGCATTTGGAAACAGAAGAGACCTAGAATAGCAAAGGCAATCCTAGGCAACAAAGGCAAGGCAGGAAGCATCACAATCCCTGACTTGAAATTATACTACAAAGCTACTGTGATAAAGTCAGCATGGTACTGGCAAAAAAACAGACCTGTGGATCAGTGGAACAGATTAGAAGATGCAGACACAACTCCAAACAAACTCAGCCACCTTATCTTTGACAAAGGTGCCAAACATGTTCACTGGAAGAAAGATAGTCTCTTTAATAAATGATGCTGGAAAAACTGGCTTTCCACATGCCAAAGACTAAAACTAGACCCATGTCTATCACCATGCACTAAACTAAAGTCAAAATGGATCAAAGGTCTAAATATTAAAACAGAAACACTAAATCTACTGGAAGAGAAAGTAGGTAGAAATCTTGAAGACATAGGTGTAGGCAGGACTTCATGAACAAAAACCAAACTGCACAGGAAGTACTTCAAAGAATCAACAACCGGGATCTCATCTTATTAAAAAACTTTTGCACATCAAAAGAAATCACCAACAGAGTGAAAAGGTAACACATACAGTGCGAAAAAATTTTAGCCAACTGTCCCTCAGACAAAGGACTTCTACCTAGAACATATAAAGAATTGAAGAATATCAGGCCTCCTAAATTCAAAGACCCAATCAAAAAATGGGCATCTGAGATAAATACATACTTCTCAGATGAAGAAATACAAATGGCAAATAAATATATGAAAAAATGTTCAATATCATTGGTCATTCAAGAAATGCAAATTAAAACAACACTGAGATTCCATCTCTCCCCAGGAAGAATGGCTATCATGAAGAAATCAACCAATAACAAATGCTGGCAGGGCTTTGGGGAAAAAGGAACTCTTCTCCACTGTTGGTGGGAGTGTCGACTGGTACAGCCACTGTGGAAATCCGTGTGGAGATTCCTCAAAAAACTAGAATTAGAGGTCCCATTCGACCCAGGTATTCCCCTTCTGGGCATCTTCCCAGAAGAATTAAAAACATCGTACCACAGTGATATATGTGCACCCATGTTTATAGCAGCACAATTTGTAATAGCTAAATCTTGAAAACAACCCAGATGCCCATCAACTGAGGAATGGATAAAAAAGATGTGGTGTTTTTTATACAATGGAGTACTACTCAGCTATAAAGAAGAATAAACTTGAGGCTTTTATAGGTAAATGGATGCAACTTGAGACCATACTCAAGTGAAATAAATCAGACTCACATGTGTAAACATTGTATTGTCTCCCTAGTATAAGAAACTGAAAGAGTAAATAAGGTCTAAAATATACAATAGATATTGTGAAAGAGGAAGAAACTGCTCAAAAGGAAAGAACAACTGGGATGGAGGAAAGGAGAAAAGAAGGAAAGGAGAAGAAAAAAAATATATATATATGTAAGATAGCTAAGATAATTATACTACTAATTTCTGTTAGTTCATTGAAAAGAATGGTTTGTGCTTATATTGTTTGATCAATTTTTCAAGTCTATATCTTGTAACCTGAGCAACTACTTTGAAGATAACAATATGCAATATATTAACCATTGTTAATCCCCTATTAGTTTGTTTTGAAATTCTGTACCATTGCTTTTATTGTTTTTCCTCTTTAAAATAAAAAAAAATTAAAGTAATCATACCCTCTGTTCTCTAAGAATTCATGAGTTTAACCCTGGCACTAATTTACCTCATAATCCTAAGAAAATGACTACCTTCTTCTGTAAAATAGTGACGCTATCCACAGTTAACTTCATAGAGTCATTGCAAAGAATAAGTAAAGTAAAACAAAAAAGAGGCAAACATGCAAAGTGCTTAGCTTGTCACTTGGCTAATAATAAGTGGTACTCAAATAAATCAGTGTGGCTACTGAAGGGAAGAGGAAAACATATATAATATAAGGCAGACTTTTATGTTTTAAAAGAAAGATACAAATTTCTACATAGGTATGTGAGAGGGAAGGATCCATTCTGATTGACAGAGGTTTTCCACAGTAGACAGAAATTGAGCTGGCTGTGAAGAGATGGTAGAATCTAGACAAGTGGTTTTGGGAACTTCCCACAAAGAGTGGATTAGCAGTGTTGAAAAGCTGTACATTTCTGGTAGTGTTTTGAGCTTTAAAGGCAATGATCTTAGCCTGTAGCAGTTAAGGTGAAACTCAGTGTTGCTACATTTAAAAGTGATTTGGTTGGAAGAGGTTTTCAAAACTTTATGGCTAAAACTCTTCCTAACCCTATGCAATCTGTGCACCACATAGAATTACAAGACCAGATGTTTCATTTTCTGAAAGAGCGTTTAGACCAATAGTCATTACAAATCTCAACTTTACTGTAGTAAGTTCAAAATTCTTTTCCGAAAGTCCTCTACTTATCAGTTGCCATACCATCAATGACAGGAAGTTCACTGCCAACACAATTTGGTTATAATCAGTACACTGGTGCTTTGGGTCATTAATTTAATTCTTTCTAGGATTCTGGTCACAAACAAAATTGTTTGTGAACAGAAGTGTTTGTGAACCAAGACACTACTGTATACTAAAACCCACCAGGTTTATGGGAGATTATGGTAAGGACATAGTTTCCAGAAAAATCAGTTTTAGAAGGAAAATTCACTTGACCCTAAACAAGCCCTGCAACCTCTTTGGACGTCAGAGCACCTCTTATGCATAGAGCTCTAATATCCGAAAGCCTCAGATTAAAAAGGTAACACGGGGGGCTAGTGAGATAGCTCAGCAGCATAAGAGCCTGCCTGGCAAGCACGAGGTCCTGAGTTTGACTCCTGGTACCCACATACAAAAAAAGGGCCGGTGATATCGCTCAGCAGCACGGGCGCCTACTGGCGCGTGAGGTCCTGATTTTGACGCCTGCTACCCACAAAAAAAGGTAACACAGAACACATGATGCCATAGAGAAAATCAACTGAAATCGAGCATGCCTAAGGATTTTGTAAATTTTTAACTGCAAAATAAAAAATTATTAATACCAGTATGAAATCATTACATTTCCATTCTACAAGTAGCAGCACATCTGTCCCTAGGGACACAGAGAAGAATGATCTCGCTCTATTCCATTTGGACAAAACTTGCCTGGAAAGCTGAGCATCCAGATGTGGAGACCACAGTTTATCAGGAAAACCAATACACTCCAGTTTGGCCAGAACAAGGAGATCCTGCTGGTACAAAGGCTATCGCCTAATTGGAAACTCCTATCACAGGTGTACAGAAGGGACTAAACTTCCATTACACTACTAAGGGCAAAACAAGTATCCACAGGGAGAAGCACCATGGAAGTGGACTTCAGTTTTGTGTAAGGAAGAACATCTCAAAGATTATGTTTCTGAAGTGGAAAAGTTGGCAAATCCCCATTGCCTGAAGATCTGGAGAATTAACTCTCGGAATAGAAATAGGAGACATTTTTGCACTGGCAAGAGGGTTAGCCCAGATGTATATAAGTGGTCCCTCAGTTCCAATGTCCCCAAATCCCTCAATACTTGGTAGTATTTGTCATGATTCATTCATGTATCCAATGGATATTTCATGAACACCTCCTGACTTTGTAACCAGCATATTTCGTTTGCATCTCAACTCTTCCACTTCCTAGCCATGAGACCTTAGACAAGTTGGCTTCTCTACCTCAGCTTCCTTAGCTGCAAAATACATCTGCATCCCTAGGGAAGCAGACCACCACTGGGCTTGTCCCCAACCCTCTTATCTAATAAATGGAAGCAATAATAGTTTCTACTTCATAAAGTTATCATGAAGATGAAAGATGATTTATGAAAAGCACTTCTGAACAGTGATACATAATACCTAGTCAGTCATTAATATTAATATATTAACGTATTATGTAATATGTTACTTAATGTGATATTGAGAGTAACAGTAAGTCCTTGACTTACCCAGTTCCATTTTGGAAGAACATTCATAAATCGGATTCATTCATAAGTCCAAAAAAGTGAGTCTTATAAACCTTTGCTACGAATACACAATGTATATTGCTCTGCGCTTCCTAGTGGTGTCCTCCACATCACCGCTGCTTTTCCTCTTGCTTCTGGACATCCTGGGCTTTGACTGAACACTGTACTACTCTACTGCACATTCTCACACTGTACAGGAAGCACAAAGCAGCACAACTGTGACAGCGTCCAGCAAACACATGAGCTACTTCCACGATTTGCTTGCATCTACGAAATGTCCATAATGCAAGGTCCATTTGTATCTGTGCTAGTTCACAATTCAAATGGTTGTAAGTCAGGGACTTACTGTATTGTATCAGGCACTGAACTAGGCACTGGATCACTGGGATTAAGAGCACACACATGAGTCCTACCTTTTGTGAGCTTCAAGTCAGTCAGGAGGTAAGAGCTAAACAAAAAGTTACGAAAATAAAATACAGTTTCACACTGTGACAAGTGCTAGAAGAAGAAAAACAGAAAATGCCATGATAGCATATAGCAGAGAGGAAGTAGGCTCTTTATGTTAGGAAATACAGAGAAGACTTCTTGAGGAACTGGCACCTAAGTTAGGTTGCAATACAGACATAGCTTAACACCAGTGATTCAGAGGGGTAACATGTGTCTGCGCTTATGTCCGCAGAGAAAGCCTTCTATCTGTGAGAGTAAGGAGGTACCTGGCAACCTGATTCCCTATTTGTGTATAAAGGCCTCATATTAGGCAACGTAAGTACAGATATCTGCCTTTGCCTTGGCTATTGGAGTCCATTGGATTTGCCTGTGAAATCTATAAACTCACCCATCTCTCCATCCATCTATCCACCTACCCACCACCCAGCCAGTCAGCCGGCTTATCCAGGAATCCTATAAGGGAGGGTAATCTATGCACAAGCTCCTATAAGCAAAGACACAGGAGAAGATGGAAGGAAATGGCACAAGAGTTTGAAAAGGCTCAAAATTCAACACAGATGAAGTTATAAGGGAGAAATTTTTTGAAAAGGTGGCATGTTGTAGCGTACCAGGGGATTCTATGCAAAGTGAATTCAAAGGAATCAAATCTTACTGTGCATTTGAGTTATAAAATCAATGTATAAAGCCAGGAAAAAGAAGTCATGAATAGATGATAATCAACATTTTAATGAGGGACCATGTTGAAGAACGTCATACTGTCTCTCAAGAAATCCAATACAGCCAGTTTCCTCTAGTCCTGAAATTGATTGTTGTTGCTGCAGTTGTGCATCAGATGGATTTTTGAGCTCACACTGAGTGGCCATGCTACACGAAAACTATGAGTCTTTATCATGGCACTCACAGGTAATGTGACAAGATGCTCATCCTGTAAGAAGCCCATGGGTGCGCAGAGGAGACACAGTCATAGCCATGCCTCTTGCATCCTACGGGGCTGCACTCACTGTTCAGTGAGCAAAGGTGGCCAGATATCCCCAGGTGCTCAACTTCCAACATTCTTTGGCTGCCTGCCTCTATCAGTCAATCTATCCTTTTTTTAATTTTGTCAACTAAATAGCTGAGCTTATATTCATCAAATATAAATATGATATGTGTCCAGTGTAACATAGCCAAAGCCCTGACATCAGCAAAGAGATGGGCTATTTCAAGAAACAGCTTGATGGCACAATACAGCTGGAAGTTGGGATCCATATTAGTTCCCTAGGGCTGCTATAATGAAGTTCAACAAATTTGATGGCTAATGCAACAGAAATTTATTCTCTAACTATTCCACAAGCAGACACCAAAAGTAAAGGTCAGCAGGGCACACTCTCTCTGGAAGCTCTAGGAGAAACTTCATTCTTTGCTTCTTCTGGCTTCTGATGGCCCCAGTGTCCCTTGGTTTGTGGCAGCATATCTCTGACCTCTGCCTCCTTCTCCACCTGGCTTCTTTCCTATGTCTCTGTGTCTCAAATCTCCCTCTTGTTCTCCATGTAAGGACTTTAGGCATTGAATTTAGGGGCCACCCTAAATTGATCATGATTTCAAAATCATTAACTTATTTAATACCTAAGGTCACATTCACAAGTACTGAGGGTTTGGACTTAGACATATGTTTTGGGGACTACGATTCAAACCACTACAAGGTCTAAGAAAGAGTAATAAAAGTGGGTTGAAGTCCTATTTTGACCATTTTTGAATGCCAAATTCAAATGACTTTGAGAATCTAGTTCTCTGCAGAATTGTGACAGTGGCAACTATTATTTCCATGGTTGTTTAAAAATCTCTTCTGTAAAATTTCATCCTCTGCCTTATTTTCCCAATCTGACACCCCAAAGCCCTGCTCCTCTACTTTGGGTTCTCTTCAGGGCACCTATCAAGCTCTGACATACTTCAACATCTGCTTTTCCATGTCCTAATCAACATTCCCTTCCCCTACCGCATGTTTTACATGAAGGATGCTTAATCAACTGAAGTCATCTTTATTAAGGCACTGGCTTGTCAACACTGTAAAATCCTGTACATGTGGCCCTTGAGAGTGTGGTCATGTTCACTCAAGCTCTTGTTTAAATGTACAGCTGCTGCTGGAGATGCTACTGAACCAAACAGAGAGGGGAGAACTGGCCTTGTCCTTCAAAAATCACTGGCCAAACTGAGCTAGAAGTTATCTGACTTGGGAACCTGGGAGCTGAAGCTTACAAAGATTAGTTCCCTGTAGCATAAAGCAAAGGAGGGAAAAAAAGGCATGGATCTGAGGACCAGTGGAGGCAGCACCAGCCCATTATCATCATCCCCATTTTACAGAGTGGGACAGGAAGCTCAAAGAAGGTAATTGCCCAGGGTCGCAGAGCTAGGAAGTATTAGTGGCTTGCGAAACCAAGCCTGAATCTGAAGTCCAAGGTCTTAACAGACTCTGTCTTCACAACTATCATGAAAAGTGCACTGGCTTTGTCCAACTACCATGGTCAGGAGATAGCACGGAGTTCTGAGAAGTTGTTTCATGTTTATCAAATTAGCAGGAGGGCTTTATCTGGATTTTGTGAAGGGCATGGAGATGTACCACCAAGAACCCTTTTAGGGAAGAGCCCACTGAGCCTGCTGCTCCGAGCACTGTCCATGGACACTCCAGCTTCCAGCTTCAGCTTAGATTTTTCAACTACAGACAGCCACCTTGCCCAGGATGGTGCCCTTTCCTGGCAGCCCATATCCAGTAAGTAATAAAGGCTCAGCCCTTTGGGCCCACTGAGGGACAACGCTAGTGAGCACTGCCACTTAATTTCTCCCTCTGCCAAATCCTGATTCCTCTCCCTTCCCCCCAGGTGTTGATCCCTAATTCCAAACCCTGTCCAGGGTGGCTTGGTGTGGTTATTGCTCTCACCTTAGCACATAGCCCATCAATCCACGCATAGTTGAAAATGGTAGCTGCAGTAGCAGAAGCCAAGGTGTTGGCTGTCATGGAAATGGTTTCACCCTCTTTGGTCTCTAGACAGTCCACAGGCCTGCCATCACTGAGATATTTCTGGTTAATTTAAACTGACAAGCAAGTGGGAACATATCAGATGGTGAGGCAGTTGGCAGTTTTCTGAGAACATCCTTTGCTGGCCCCCCCAGAATGAATCACCAAGAAAGCATTGATCAGAAGGTCTGTGGAATCACAGCCATCTGCTCTTTAACCTCACCTCGTTTTTTTTTTTTTTTTTGCAGAGGGCTGGATGTGTCATCTGAACCACTAACTGTCTTGAAGGACTTTCCCAGGGGGACTGAAATATGTTCTTAGATTCCCTGGCATGTCTGGGCGGTAGGAGTCTGCCCTCTAGAAGTAGCTAAGCCTGGTCTCTGCTTTTCTGTAGAGTTTCCATCTGAAGATCCCAGAACGTTTGCTGACATGCTCAGGTCTACTGATTTCACAGCCACCATAAAAGCTCAGGACTTGGAGAAGCTTCCAGAAGCCTGCATCACATCCACCTCTCTGCCCTCAGGAAGGATCCACCACCACCACCACCATCCTCTCTCACACATATTCTTCCTTTAAAGTGAAAAAATATGGACTTTCTTTTCTTGGCTATCATAGCTCACTAGACAACAACAGACTCCAAAATCTCTGTAGAAACGTGGCTGGCCTCTCCCACACAGTTTTCCTCCCTGCCAGCTAATTCCTGCCCTCAACCTTCTTAGGTGTCAGTACAGCACCTATTATTCATGGCTTCATTGACATTTCTTCCAAATCCCTGAGCTGATGGTGACTCATCGTCTCTTGTCATCGAGGGGCATCACTGGGCTGTACAAAGTGCACTGCGTGAAGTTCAGGTTAGCAATTCTCTGATGCCTTTCATCAAAGGTGCTCTGAAAACTTTTAATTTGATGATCTAGAGGCAAACACAAAGATTTCCAGTTTTATAGCCTGTGCAATTAAGCTAAGCAAACAGCCTGGACCACATGGGCTCCAAGATTCTGGACTTGCCTCATGAAAGCCAGGTTCCCAGGCATGCAAAGTTAGTTTAGCAAAGATCTAAGTGTTCATAGTGGTCCAGGCCTTGCCTAGAGGGCCTTGTCTGAACTTACCACACACTGAAATGCTATTAGCATGGTACTTCAGTGCAGGCTTCTTTGTACACAGTGTCCTTGGGTTCTCCATAGGATATTTTTATTTTGCTGAAAAAAAAACTGAACACTTAATGGGTTGCATGGGAACTGAGATGACTATTCTGAGAAAAAATTTGTGCTTCCATTGTGCTAATTAGTCACATAGAATGGCAATTACCTAAAAGGTTGCATCCAACTTCTTAGCTTTGTGACTGTTTGGTGGGATAAGATCCCTCCAACCCACATGTGTTAGTCAGTTTTCCATCCCTGTAACAAAATACCTAAGATAATTAACTTAAAAGAAGCAAGGCTCATGGTTTCAGAGGTTGCAGTCACTTGGTTCTGTTGCTTTAGACCTATGATGTCACAGTACCTCATGGCAGAGAGCACATGGCAGAGGTCTGTTCACCTCAGGGCAGCTGGGAAAACAAAAGGAGAAAGAAAAGGGATAGGTTCCCACTATTCCTTACACAGGTACACCCATGGTGACCTGACTTCTTCCTGCTAGACCTCACCTCCTAAAAGTTCTACTGCCTCCCAACTGCACCACAGGCAAGCAACCAAGCCTTTAACGCATGGGCCTTCAGAGGACATTCAAGATCCAAACTATAGCACCATTCTTAGAGCCTGAAGAACCCTGATACTCTGATAAAAAAAGAGGGGCTCTGAAACATGATTTATTGTAAAGAAACCAAAAGTGACACAGGACCTATGCTAAGAGATTTATCTTACAGGGTAAAGATCTGTTGTCCTGCAAAACTTCCACCTTAATAGCAGTCCACTGTTATGACTTCTTTTTTCTCCCTCCTCCCTTACCTCTATCCCTTTAACCTTAACACTAACCCAAACCCACAACCACAGTTGTACTAGTCACTTTTCCATTGCTGTGACAAAATCCCTGATACATACAACTCAGAGGAGAAAAGGTGTATTTTGGCTCATGGTTTCAGAGGTTTCAGTCCATGGTCAGCTGGTACCAAGGCAGAAACATCAAGGTGGAAGTATGTGGCAGAGCTGCTCACTGCTTGGCAATCAAGAAGCAGAGTGAGAAGAAAAGAGGCAGAGAAAACAAATACCTTCAAATGCATGCCCCAGTGACCTACTTCCTCCAGTGGGATCCCTTCTTCTAATAGCCCATGCAGCAATGAACTCATCAGTGGAGTGATCCATTGATAAGGCCAGCACCCCCATGATCTAATTAACTTCCAAAAGTTATATCTCTGAACACATGAGTCTTTGGGGGAACATTTTTTATCCAAATCACAACAACAAACTTATTCCATAAATCTGAAATGAACCACTGATAGCTCATACTTGAGAATGAAGCCCAAGTAAAGATGGAACTCTGAGGTTAAAAACCAATGTGACCCTCAGACTATGAGTGTATGGGTGTGTTAGTTTGGTCTATATAGTGTCATTCTTTGTAACTTAAATTTGCATCTTAAAATTTAGAGATTACACAGAAAAAACCAGTTTTACAAGTTCTTCCAAAAAAATTTAACCATCTATCCACACTGTCCTAGCAGTCCTACATGGCCACTACCAGTTGGAGCTGAGTAACCTTCACCAGCCCCTTTATAAGAAACACACACTCAGGCCGGTGAGATGGCTCAGCGGTGTACACGCCTGCCTGGCAAGTGCGAGGGCCCGAGTTCAACTCCCGGATCCCACATACGAAAAAAGGGCCGGTGATATCGCTCAGCGGCACGGGCGCCTGCTGGCTCACGAGGTCCTGAGGTCAACCCCTGGTACCCACAAAAAAAAAAAAAAAAGAAACACACACTCTCCAGTTCACCTCTCTTATACCAGACAGTTCCACATTGCCAAGTATTACCCTGGGTCCTGCAGGCAGGAGACCACTGGGTTAAAGCAGAGAAGAGAGAAGAAAGAAAGAGGGTTAAGTCATGAAAGTTTCCCGATGTATTAGTTGGGCTGTGTGTGATAGGCTAACTAATTAAAAGCAATTTAAACAGCAAGCAATTTTATTATTTTATTTACCAAAAGTCTATATATTGGCAGCTCCAGAGTTAGAATGAGGCTAGACAATGCCAAAGTTCTAAACCAGTATCTCTGCAGTGATTTTTGCTTTCTCCTCATGGTGGCAATGCAGCTGCCACAACTATAAGTCCTACATCCTCATATAATAGCATACAAAAAAGGAGAGAGACCAGAATTTCTCCTCCTATGTTTCTTTTATCAGGGAGCAAAATCACTCCATGTGATTCCAGCAAACTGTGACCTAGGTCTCACTGCCCAAAATTAGACAACATGATCATCCCTAAACCAATCACTGGCAAATGGGAATGGAAATGTCGTGTCTGAGTGAGACCAAACATGGTTTGTCCCCTGAATCTAGCAGGTGGGTCCATATTTCAATATATTACTATGCATATGATACTAATAATAAAAAGAAAAATGAGAATGATAGGTTTTTATAACACATACCATTTATGAAAAGTGTGGTCATGTAGAGTATCATAAGATTCTAATGTAATGGCTCCACATCCACTGAGATCCTGGGGAAGAAATATGTAGCTTAGCAGAACCAGTCATTGTGGCATCTGTAGGTGCTATAGGATATGGATGGTGTGAACACAATGTAAAGGATTGTTCCTCTCTTCTACTGGACTCTATGTGCAACCAGCTGGCAGTAAGATCGTTTTGTTAGGAGCTTTACTACCCCTCCCTTTAATTTTTAGGGTCTGGTATTTGTGTTTCAGGCATTTTCCGAGTCACTAAAAGGGCAGGATTCTCTTCCCCTAAAGGGTATGTAAAAAGACACTGCCCTTAGGAGCAGGCCTGGAACTCAGTCCTGGAGTCAGAAGGGCAACTCGTCTGGCTAAAGCTCTTTCCTGAAGGAACTGATGATGTCATTTCTGGGATGGGGGCTTTGAGTCAAGTTCGGGCTTGTTGGTTACCCCTTGTCACCTCTTCTGCTCACTCAGCCCCAGAAAGCCTCAGAGACATGGGTCCAGGGAAAGAGTTATTAAATAAAGCTTCACGTCCTGGTCCTGTGTGCCACACCCCCCCTTACTGAACCATCCTGCCAAGCTGGGTGGACTTCGGAAAGCTAATCACTCCCGAAGAAACTGAGTCAACAGGAGGATGCTGAGCCCTTCCCTCCCACTGCACTAGACTGAAATGTTATACCAGAAGCTAGGTCTGGGGTGTCCCCTATACTTCTCTCTGGCTGCTATGCACCCAAGCCGTATCCAGTATCATTTCCATTTGCAAATTTGAAAACCTGAGAAATTATTATTTTTTTTTTATTTTAAAGAGAAGAAAAAACAAAACAAATCAAAAGAAGAATAAATTTTCAAACCAACATAATAGGAGGGTAACAAGGGTTAATACATTACGTATTACTATCTTTAAGTTAGTTATTCAGGACACCAGACATTAGCATTCAATTGTCCAAACATTATTGGCACAAACCTTACTCTTCAATGAACTAAGTAAAAATGGTAGTGTATCCAAAATGTACAATAGATATGGTGAATCAAAAAGAAACTGGTCAAAAGGAAAGAGAGACTGGAATAGGGAAAAGAAAGAAGGGAAAGGGAAAAAAAATTGTATATATATACATATAAGATGGTTAAGATAGAGAAATTATTATTTTAAAACTCTATGTTGATATTGTGCTCTCCAACTTCTAACCCCATTCAAAGCCCTTATCTCGTCAAAAACCAGTCATCACCACCACGATTTTATTTACTCTCCACTGTATGTCAGGCACTATATTAAGCATTTTATATCAACAATCACAGTTAATGTTCCCAATAAGGTAGATTCTGTTGCTAGTCCCATTTTATAAGTGAGGAATCCAAAGCCCATAAAGATAGTGTGACTTGCCAAGGCTACATAGGTAGCAAGAGACAGAGCCAGTTTTCAAGCTCAGATCTGTCTACTGAAAAAGCCTGGACTTTAGTAGTCAACACATTATTCTTTCAAGCTGGGAAGTGATGCTTTGATGGTGACTGGAGCCCGTGTTCTTGAAATCCCTCAGATAAAGAATAAGCTGGCCTTCATCTCTCTATTTTCTTCTTTGCCCTTTGACCTCTGGTGCTGGAGTTCGTGCTCCATAACTTAGGAGAAAAGATTTAGGTATCTTCAGCTCGGTACCATCAGGACTTCAGAGCTCAATTAGGCCCAACAAGCAGGGCAGAAAACCAGCAGGCAAGACCAAATACAGGGCAGTCTCCAGCAGCCCTGGGAGATCAGGACCAACAGGACCAGAGTGATCCACTTGAATAATCAGAGTCCAGAGATGAGCAGCAGGAATTACCTAAGCCACGTTCATGGCCAAAAGCCAAGGTCATAGTCAAAGGCCAAGAGGAAGAACATGTGAGGGGTATGGCACAGGGTTTGAACTGGGAGCTGGGTCCAAGGTTCTCCCGCCTCAACTAGGAATAAAGCTTCAGGCACACAACTGAGCGAAGGGAAAGCAATGAAAGCTGGGTAGAGAATTCACACTCAGATTAGGGCTCCAGGCCAAAGAGGAGGGCAGGGAAATAAGGCAGGCTCCGGCAGTCCGGGACTCCCTGTTTCGTGCTAGGTACAACGACCTGGCCAGTTAATTCAACTAAAGTGTTATTAGCCAATAGTAGTATCTTTTGCCTCCCAGCTAGCACATGTCATAGTAAGCTACCATACTTGCACCATCTCTAATCTTTACCATGACCCTCAAAACCTGTAGCAAGTCTCCCTTTTATAAATGAAAAAACTGAGACTTGGAGAGTTCAGGTGACCTGCCCAACGTCTTCTAGAAGAAGCGCAGTTAGAGCCCTGGTCCGCCTCTCTCTGGATACAGTGCGCACGTATCCATGCATCAGCTGACATCATCTGGGTGCTGCCACTACGTCAAGCAGTGCCCTGGCACAAAGGAGGTCAGAGTGCACAAGACCCAGGATCTGCATCCAAGGACTCAGAGCCAAATCGCCCCTCTGTAACTTTTCTGGTGTCCTTCGAGGCCCAGCAAAGAGGCAGCTGCCTCTTTCAACCTCCACTCCAGCCCTCCGTAAGGCAAGTTGGGCTTCCTGTTGCATATGCTCCAGGCTTCTTGTTCTGTTCATTAAAGAAACCGTGACAGAGGAAGGGCCATTGGGCTGGCAGATTAGACTGTATCATTTTGAATCTAAACTTCATCCTCTGTGATCAGTGGCCTCTGTCGGTCCAGAGAGGTTTTTGTTTGTTTGGGGAAAGGAGGATTTGCTCGGATTAGCATAGAGATTGCCTGTACACTGAGGAAAAGGGCCCGGCAGCTGCCAAAGACCAGCTGGAATGCAGTCAGCTCAAGTTCTCCCCATGGACCACAGCCCTGGAGCGACACAACGCTTCTCCCAGCTCCCACAGCGGCAGGCCCTTGCCGCTAAGACAGCACAATGGTGGGAACGACGTCGTTTGGTTATCTGATCACTCTCCATCACTGAGACTCTTAGGAATGATTTCAGCCCCTCTCCAGCAGCCAGGGCTATAAATAAAGATCCCCAGGGGATGCTGAATCCTGCTCTTCATCCCTGCCACCTATGTGATTTATCTCACAAGCTGATTCTTTATCCATCTTCTTGATTACTAGGAGTGGAAAGCAAAAGTCTGTGTACATCTCTACGTGTAGATGTGCATGGCTATTCCTGTTGCATCCACGTGCATTTACTTAGGTGAAGTCCGCACATATGCATACATGTGTCTGTGTGTAGACGTGTGTCTACTTATGAGGCAGCACTTAATTTTGAAAGAGAAAAATGCCTCTCTCATCCAGCCTTGAGCATGGCAGCTTTTAGCTATGGCTCCATATTAAATCACATTTATTAAGTCCCTTCTTTGTGTACTGCCCTGTACTAATTAAACAAAGTGAGTAAGACACAAGCTCTGTCATTATGGTGGATGACAGTTGCTTAAAGCAAATAACATCCCTGAGTAGCAGCAACAGTTGAGAAACCAGCATTTCAGGAAAAGAAAAGCCTCACCTAAAATGGGAAGAGTAATGAAAACTTTCACCTACCACATCCCCTCTCCTCTGTGCCAGGTACTTACTAAGTGCCATGTAATTTATTCCTCAGGACAGCACAGCAAGAGAGTTTCTTATTCTAGTTTACACAGATGAGAAAACAGCCCTAGAGAAGCTAACTAACTTCCCTAAAATCACACACATTGTGAGGGCCCAACGTAAAATGTGCAGCCAGAAATTTGGAGCAAAATTTTAGAGATCATCCCATCCAAACCTTCATTGAATGCTTGCATCTACTCCATAAAAATCCCTGAAAACTGGTCATTCGGCCCCCAATAGGAGCAACTCAATGTTTAAGCTGTTCACATTAGTCGGCTTTTTGTTGCATGACAAAATACCAGAGGTGGCTACTTATTTGGAAGACAGAAGTTTTTTCAGCTCAGTTTTGGAGGCCTAGCACATGGTACCTGCATTGGCTCACTCTGGCAAGGGCCCCCTCAGTTCCATCTCATCACAGTGACAGCAAAGGCAGGTGAACAGGCACCATCACTGAGGCCCATGAGAAGAAAGCTAGATGGGACCAGGCATGGGGTTTCACAATAACTCACTCTTTTCTATAACTCACTGCAGAAGACTAGCATTCCCATCCCAGGTCTGAAGGCGGGGTTGCCGTCTGTTGGCCTAAGGACCTCCTACAGCCATGTGGGACACTAAGCTTTTAACATGTGACTGTGTGGAGGACACCAAAACAATACCCACACTGCAGCACTGTTCCATCTTTACATAAGGCCTAACTGCTGGAAAGTTCTGCCCAATGTTGAGACCCTATCTGCCCCATTTTCATTTCTACCCATAAATTCTCATGCCCTTAGCAAAAGAAAAAGCAAGCCTAATTCCTCTTCTATGTCACTGCGTTTCACATCACCAGTAACAGTCATTGTGCTATTTCCTCACTGATCCAGACCCTTCAACCATTTCACACTTGAAATGATTTCAAATCCCTAAGTATTTGTTCATCACTCTATCCTTCGCACTGGTACCCACAGTGCTGCCACATTTCAGCTAGGTCAATACCAGTTAGGTGAACAGAGATGAGCGAGCCTGTGCATGGTAGATAATGCCATGAGTTATTTCATTAAGTCTTTTGTCTTAATTAAGGCCTGGCCAGTTGCCAGAAACAGAGCCTATTCTGGCTAGCTCAAGTAAAAACTTAGGTTTGACGGAAGGATACAGGGAACTTTAATGAAAGCAAGACACAGGAAGACTACAGGGCCTTATAGAATGAGATCAATATCAGAATCTCTCTCTCTCTCTCTCCATCCTTCCCTCCTTCCTTCTCTCCCTCCTCTCCCTCTCTCTCTTTCTCATTCTCTCTGCTCTCTATCATCTAGTGTCTACCTCTTAGCATGCTGTTTTTTCCACTGCACAATGCCCAGCATGGCAGCTGTTCCTAAGCTGTATTATGACACAGGTCCATGCTCATCAGCTCCTAAATGATAGAGGTCCTGTGTCCCCGAAGAGATTAACTCATTGGTGAGACGTGGGTCAGGTGTCCATTCTTAGACTACTGAGTGATGTTTAGGCTGGCAGGGAAGCTGGTCTCCTGGTACAAGCATGGTTGCATTAAGCACCTCTTTAGTAAGGATTTTCAGGTTGTATTAGAGGGGAAGGAAGATTCTTTGGGAAAGGGTAAGGATAAAAAGAAATTCTGGCATCTCTTGTAGACCTTTAAATACCAGTATTATAAACTGATGTGAGTCTTGAGATGCACTCAGAGAAGGATTTAATCCTTAGGATGTCCATATATAAGCAATGGGGACTACAGAATTTTAGAACTTCTTGTGGTTCTGAAATTCAGATTCAGGGCTGCAAAACCCTAGCAAGCCAAACTAATGTCCATATGTTGCCTACAGAGGGCTCAGGTTCCCTTCCTACAGGAGAATGTTCTAGATTTATTTGTGGCTCTTTAGCATCTTCTCAATGATCCTACCAATTTTCAGAAAAAAAAAAAGTATCCTGCGCATACGGCTGCATTTGGCAGAACAGTGATTGTATTGGTTCCTTTTCTCATTGCTGGGACAAAATACCTGATGCTCAAAATTAAGGAAGAAAAGGTTTATTTAGCTCACAGCCTGTGGAGGTTTCAGTCCATAATCAGCTGGCTCCAAGGCAGGGTGGCATGGCTGAAGGGCAACTGTTCATGGCAGCAAAAGATACCAAAAGCAACAACAGCAAAAGGGGAAGAAGCAAGCCTCTTTTCCTCCCTTATATTGTATGCAGGCTACCTGCCCTAGGGCAGGTGTAGCATCCACACCCTGAATCCCAGCACTAGGCAATGAACCAATCACAAACTCTAGATTCAGCTGCCTCCAAAAAGCCTGCTCCCCATGACCACATGAGGCTTTGGGGGGACATCTAGACACACACCATAACAGTGATGTACTGGTGGTTTCAGGGCTCAAACCCCCTAAACTGTCCAACTTGCTCCTTAAGTATCTGTTTATCTTGCAACTACTAGCTAATTGGTAAAGGGCCCCCTAACAGAGTAATTTAATTGCAATGAATAGACCTCAACTCTCACTAGCTTTAGGGAGAAAGACAGACTGAAAGAGAGTGTTGAGGAACTTGCCAAACTGACAATGTCAAGGCACTGTGGCTAGAAGGAATGAGGCCCCTCAGTCTTCCCAAGACTCAAAGTTCTGAGAAAAGAAAGAGAGATTGTTTGAGCTCAGTTCACATGACCACCTCCTTGGTGACCACTGAAGTTCTCTTGAACCACTGCTGGTTGTAGGCCTTGCAAGCCATGTTATTTACTGTTACCCTTGTACGAAGTCTTGGGTGGTATGACTCAAGCAGTTACACAGGCTGTGTACCTCCTGGGTGGCCCTTTGCTCCTCATCCAGCCCATCTTGGCTCTTGCCATACTCCTAGAATCATGAAATCCAATGCTAATCAAACTCTTAAGTAGGGTTTCCCTGCATTCTTGTTTTCTTGCAGCCTGGTGTTATGATTCTCTTATCTGATTCACATATGTAGTTTCTTACCATGTCTTCTTTTCTAGGAACTTGGGAGGGGGTTCTTTGAGATTGGGATATAAGCCAAGATGCAAGTATAGCATAAAAAGTTATCCTTCCCTTGATGGGTCTTCCAAGAACTGGACCTAAACTTAGAATCAATTCACTGCAAGAGTTAAGAGGCAAGCCTTGCCCCACCCAATTTTCGTTCAAGAATTTTAGCCTAGAGCAGTCCGTTCCAACATATTCCCTCACCAACATATTCTCCTAGAAGGCCTACTGGGACTTTATACAAACAGAACCTCTGTGCCAGAGTCCCTGCAGTGGGATACAAATTAGGTCCACTCTGTGGACTTGGTTGCAAAAAAATCTAAACCTATAACCTCCAAAGTCACTTCTAGTTCTAAAATTCCATGATTCTCTGATGAAGCAAATAGAATTTATTTCTAAGAAGAGGGTGATGAACATCTTACTCAGTGAGCTGTAACTCATTCTGCCAGATTCTGGAGACTTCCTGGCTGATTCTTAAGAGTACTCCCATGGCTGAATTTCTGTCACTTGCCTGGGAGTTTATGACATCCGAGAGCAGAATCTGACCTGCCCTTTGCAGGGAAACTGTTATCTAAACTATGAGGCAATAGGCTCATATCTACCCTTAAAACCAAACATCACTTTTAGGTTGTCCCAGGCCAATTGACCACCACATGAGGGGTTACTGGGGGTTGGTGGAACCGACTGCTTGCAACAGAGAAAAGTGGTCTGTGCCATCTGCTCCACAAGCAGCCTTCACTGTGGCCAGAAGCCAGGAATAAATTAAAAGGAAAAAAATCAATTCAGTTATGGATGTGGAACTAAGCTATGTTTTAGGGTAGGGTACCAAAAACAAATTGGTTGTCCCATATGACTGAGCAGTGTTTACCCATCTCCCAAATGGTATGCTATCATGTTTTGGACTTTTTCTCAAAAAATGGGAATGACTTTTCCCCAGCTATCTATAGTGATACTTCTTTTAAAAAGAAAAAAAAATAAACACAATCAAGGGCCGGTGATATAGCTCAGCGGCGTAAGCGCCTGCCTGGCAAGCACGACGTCCTGAGTTCAACTCCCGGTACCCACATATAAAAATAAATAAATAAACACAATCAGTGACCACAAAATAAAGGAGAGCTAGCTCAATGAGCTATAGATGTTCAAAGCTACCATCCTTCAGTCCAAAACTATTCAAGGTAGGATTGTCAGTTATGGTAGGGGAAGGATTTTCAGGTATGGCAGCAGACACTTGGGCACATAGGCAAGTAGATAATTAGTGCAGGTACACAACTCACTGTTGTGAGTGACAGATGCTGGAATCTTTGGATTAATTTCCTTTGGCTGGTTCTGGAATTGGCTCTTCCACTTGAGGTATTTCTAAGAGGAAAAAGAAACTTGGAAGCAGAAATGGGACATTTCAGTTGTCCTCTCCTCAGAAAAGGCAGGACTGAGCTCAGCCCAGCCCGCACTGAGAGTGCTGAGTAAGATCAGAGTCATGAGACTTCTGGGAAAATGGTGGAGTGGTAAGCAACAGCTATGCAGCATCTCCAAGATTCCAAATCCAGACACTGGAAAATAACAATTTGGGGAAGGAAAAAAAAAATAGGAAAGTGAATCCCCAGGAACCAGGAAGGATTTGACTGGAAAATTAAAACCAACAGAGAAATCAAAAAGACAGAACACACAGTGGAAAAGGGAAGGGACAATCTGCATGTTCTCCCCAGCTCCTGGCTCCTGGCTCACAAGGAAGGGAAACCAAATCTACAGAGACAAAGTGAAAGCAAGGGACTCCAGAGGGATTCAGGGAGAAGTGCAGCAGTGAAATGGATGGTCAGGTGCTGTGAGCTGCCACAACTGGTGAGTGACTCCAGTCCAAGCCCCACCATAAACCCTGGAAAGAGTGCTTGGTCAGAATCCATTCCAGGGAGGGGTTGATTGTTTGAACTAGGGACTCAGAGCAGCTTCAGGTTGGCTTCAATTCAGGGCTTCCAGTGTTATGGTCCCACTGTGACTGGGTGAGAGGCAGCCACAGGAGACAGTCAAGGTCAGGGAGCCATAGTCAGGCTGGCAAGAGATGCCCTGAGGGGTTTAGGCTGCAGGACATGGGCCCCACCTCATGGCCAGAGACCAGGCTCAGCCTGAATTGCACTGGATTTGAAAGTCATGACACTGCCATCCTCACCCTAATCCTACTGCATGCTGGGACCTGTATCCAGCACAGATCTGGGGTTCAACTGCCTTCTTTATCTACCACTGTGAGCAGGGACACTCTTCACTCAAACACTGCCCCAAAACTGTAGATCCTGGAAGAAAACTATACATTCAAAATCACAGAGAAGGGCCGGTGAGATGGCTCAGCGGCGTAAGCGCCTGCCTTGCAAGCGCGAGGGCCTGAGTTCGACTCCCGGAACCCACATACGAAAAAGGGGCCGGTGATATCGCTCAGTGGCACGGGTGCCTGTTGGCGCGCGAGGTCCTGAGGTCGTCCCCCTGGTACCCACAAAAAAAAAAAAAAAAAAAAAATCACAGAGAAATATCTTTTCATGTTGTTTTTGTTTTGTGTCTGTTGTTTTTTATTTTTTTGTGTGTTGTTCTTTTGTTTTGTTTTGTTTTGTTTTTTCTTTTTCTCATCTTCTCTTTCCTCCTTTCTTCTTCATCATTTTACTGGAGCTCAGGGAGTTTTCCTTTACCCTTCTTCCTTGCTTCTTATCTTTTTTTCTTACTTCTTTTATTCTTTATTTTTTCCTCTTCCCCCTTTTAATTTTTTTCCCTTTTAGTTTTTGCTCTCTTACTTGTACTTTCTGTGTGATTTTTCTTCTTTCTGCTTGTTTTTCTTTTATCTTCTATTTCTCAACAGTTTTTTCTCTTACCTTAACCTAATTCTATAAACATCCTTCTACCCCCCATAAGATCCACTTCTCTCTCTCGTCCTCCTCATACCACAGAGTTTAAGGTTTTAAAGTTTTCCTCTTGCATTCCCCCAGCCCTAAACCCAATATATTTAATAATATAACCATAAAGTTTTGTTAATCTTTTGATAGTTAACTCTGTAAACTTACTGTTGAATTCTTTTCAGCAGAGATATAGCCATTAGATTTAGTACATATTAGATGTAATTCAATACCTGGCTTGTCTTAATTTTTACACCATAATTGTGGATTTCTTCTCTAGGATTAAGGGTGGTACATAATTGGTTCTTATGATATGTTAAAATCCTATTTGTTTTGGACACTACTACTATAGCTGATTCACTTGGTATTAACAAGGTCACACAATTGTCATTATTTCTCTGTAAGCCAACACTCAGATTACTCTTGTGACATTAACGATACTAGAGTACATTCCCAGAGAACTTGGTTGTTGGGCTAATTACACTGCATCCTCCTCTCTGAAATTTACCAAGTTGGTCAGATTGTGACAAAGGATTACATTTAGCCACACTCAAAGCACATCACTGAAAAACAATATATAGAGATCTCTACACCAGCAACAAAGTCTTTACACAATAAGCATCCACAAACCTCAGCACAAAATAAACAAACAAAACAATAGAAATATGAGAAGACAAGGCAACAAAACGCCTCCCAAAACTCCTCATTCCCCCCAAAGCCAATCCAGGAGAAACCAACAGACAGAATAGCATAAGCCACACACCCAAATTACACAAAAGGATAACAGAGGTTAGAAAACAGATCAAATAGATACTCAGCAGGATCAGAGAATATATAATTAAACAGATAATTGAAGTAACAACCAAAATGACCCAGTAGATTTCAGAAGACACTAAAAACCTAGCTGATTTACTTGTTCAGCTTCTCACACTAGTGAGACAATACAATGTTTACACATGTGGGTCTGATTTATTTCACTTGTGAGTATGGTCTCAAGTTTAAAACAATAAGCTAGCTGAGCTAAACAGAATGACACAAAAATTGAATGACTAATTTACCAAAGAATTAGAATCCATGAAAAGATTTCAATGAGAAATCTAGGAGATTAAAAATTATATTGAAAGTATGGGCAGCAGCAGCAATGAACATGAAGGCAGAATTTCAGAACAAGAAGAAAATGATGCCTTCAAAGACCAACTACTCAAAAACACCTTAAAACAATAAGAGAAAATGAAAATGGATCCAACCGCTGCTGAATGACCCAAAAACAACTAATCTGAGAATCATTAGAATAAGTGAAAAATCAGAAGACAACACAAATGACATAAAAAACCTGTTCACAGAAATAATGACAGAAAACTTCCCAAATATAAGGAAAGAAATAAACATACAGATAAGTGAAGCATAGAGAACCCCATGTAACCACAACCAAAAGAGAACCTTTCTGTGCCATATTATACTCCAATACCAGAAGTCCATCACAGGGACAAAATCTTAAACTCTATTAGAGAAAGACAACTAATTAAGTAAAAGGTCAACCCATTGGAATTACAGCAGACTTCTCCACACAAACCTTAAAGGCCAAGGAGGTGTTGGAGCAAAGTGTTTCAAGCCCTAAAAGATAACAACTCCCAACCTTGACTTAGGTGTCCTGCAAAACCTTCCTTCAAAGTTGGTGGAGAAATAAAATATTTCCATGACTAGAAGCACATCAGGAAATCCATGACCATCAAACCAAAATTACAAAAATTCTCAAGGATATCCTACAAAGAGACAATTAAACCAACAATGCCAGTAAGTCAAAAAGAATGAATATTCCTGGTGGGAGGAGCAGCTAAGCAAAAGGAAAAAAAGATAAGGAAGTCATCCACAGGCAAATAATGTAACAGCTGGAATAAGGCAACAGCTCTCAGTAATAACTCTCAGTGTGAATGGTCTCGATTCCCCAATCATAAGACACGGACGGGCAGAATGGATCGAGAAACAAAACCCAAAGGTGTGCAGTACCCAAGAAACATATTTAATTCAAAAAGAAACTCACAAATTAAAAATCAAAGAATGGAAAACAATATTCTATGCAATGGGAATGCAGGAAAAAGCAGTAGTAGCTATCCTAATTTCATACAAAGTGGATTTCAAACCAAGGCTGAGCAGAAGAGACAAGAGATCCTGCCTAAAAAAAAAAAAAAAAAAAAGCCAGGTTTGGTGGTGCATGCCTGTAATCCCAGCACTTGGAAGGCTGAGGCAGGAAGATCACCATGAGTTCGAGGCCAGCCTGAGCTACGTAAACAAGTTCAAGGCTAGCCTGCACTACATAGCGAGACCCTGTCTCAAAAAAAGAGAGAGAGTGAGCAAAGAAGTTCACTACATATTGGAAAAGAGAACAATTCAACAGGAAGAGACAACAGTTCTAAACATACACACACCAAATACCAGCAAACTCAACTTCATAAGACAAACACTAATGGACATGAAAAATCAGATAAACACCAATACAACTGTAATGGGAGACCTCAATACTCCACTGTCACAAATGACCAGATCGACTAGATAAAACAATATCAACGAGGGCCAGTGAGATAGCTCAGCAGTATAAGCACTTGCCTGACAAGCGCAAGGTCCTGAGTTCAACTCCCAGTACCTGCATATAAAAAATACATATATATCAACAAATCTCAGAGTTGAACTAAACCTTCAAACAAGGCTTGATATATATATTCAACTACAAAGTTTAATATATGTCCGCCTACAACAGAATACCCATTCTCAGCAGCACACGGGACTTTCTCCAAAATAGACCAGATATTAGTCCATAAAGGAAATGCAAAGGAATCAAAATTATCCCATGCATATTATCAGATCATAGTGCAATGAAACTAGAAATCGGTGCAAAGGACACCACAGAAACTACACAAAATACATGGAAATTAAATAATACCATCTTGAATGATCAATGGGCCGCAGATGAAATTAAAGAAGAGATTAGACAGTTCCTAGTGTCAAACAATAATGGCAGTATGACATACCAGAAACTGTGGGACACAATGAAAGCAGTTCTGAGAACGAAATTGATAATGGTAAATTCCTGCATCAGAAAAACAGAGCAAAAAAAGAAAAAGAAAAAAAAAAGAAAAGAAAAACAGAGCAAGCTCAAATAAATAACCTAATGATGCAACCTAGGAAATTATAAAGATCAGAGAAGAAATTATGAAATTGAGACAAAAAAGAATTAATGAATCAAAGAATTGATTTTTTGAAAGAATCAACAAAATAGATAAACCCTTAGCCAACCGTACCAAAATAAGGAAAGAAAAAAATGCAAATTCATGCGATTAGAATGAGAAAAGCAAAACCACAACTGATTATGCCAAAATCCAGAAGCTCATTGATAACTACTTTGAGAACCTGTCCTTTAATAAAATGGAAAATTCAGAAGAAATGGATAGATTCCTAGATACATATAAGCTACCAAAGCTGAACCAAGGAGGTATAAACATCCTGAATAATCTCATATCAGTCAATTAAATTGAAGAAGTAATTAAAAAAAAAAAACTACCAACTAACAAAAGCCCAGGTCCCGATGGATTCACTGCCATATTCTACAAGAACTTTAGAGAAGATCTAATGCCACTACTCCTCAAATTCTTTAATGAAGGTGAAACAGAAGCAATACTCCCAAACTCATTCCTGGAAGCAAGCATTACCCTGATACCAAAACCAGATACCAAAACCAGAGGAGGACCCAACCAAAAAAGAGAACTACAGGCCAGTCTCCTTAATGACCCTTGATCCAAAAATCCTCAGTGAGAAACTGGCAAACAGGATGCAGCATATCATCAAAAAAGGTCAATTTTCATGACCAAGTAGGAGTCATTCCAGGGATGCAGGTATGCTTCAACATATGCCAGTTGATAAATGTAACATGCAACATAAACAGAAGCAAGGAAAAAAATCACATGGTCATCTCAACAGACAGAGAAAAAGCATTTGACAAAATCCAACATCCATTCATGATAAAAATCCTGAAGAAAACAGGAATACAAGGTCTTTATCTCAGTCAAATAAAAGCCATCTATGAAAAACTAAGAGTCAACATCACAGTAAATGGAGAGAAGATGAAACTTTCCCACTAAAATCAGGAACAAGACAAAGATGTCCATTATCACCACTCCTATTCAATATAGTTCTCAAAATATTAGCCAGAGCAATTAGACAAGAGAAAGAAATAAAAAAGATACGGATAGGAAAGGAAGAAGTTAAATTATCATTATTTGCAGATGACATGATCCTCTATGTAGAAGATCAAAATCTCCACCAAAAGATTCATATAATATCCACATGCAAAAGATTGAACCTAGACCTATATCTCACCATGCATTAAATACAATCAAAATGGATCAAAGCTCTAAATATTAAAACAGAAACAACCTGCTGGGAGACAAAATAGATAAATAGATGTATCTCTTGAAGACACAGATGTAGGCAAAGACTCTGAGCAGAACCGCAATTGCACAAGAATATCAAGAAATCAACAAATGGAATCCCATCAAATTACAATGTTTCTGCTCAGCAAAGGAAACAGAGTGAAAAGATAACCTATAGGTTGGTAAAAATTTTGACAGCTACTCCTCAGACAAAGAACTAATATCTAATATATAAAGAACTGAAAAAAATTAAGCCCCCAAATTTAAAGACCTAATCAAAAAATGGGCATCTTTGCATGGGCATTTTTACCCATGAATAGACACTTCTTAGATGAAGAAGTACACACGTGGCCAACAGATACATGAAAAAATGTTCAACATCATTGGCCATTTGAGAAATGCAAATTAAAACAACACTGAGATTCCATCTCACTCCAGAAAGAATGGCTATCATTAAGAAATCAACCAATAGCAAATGCTGGAGGGGCTGCAGGAAAAAACAAACACTTCTCCACTGTTGGTGGGAGTGTAAACTGGTAAAACCACTGTGGAAATCAGTATGGGGATTCCTCTAATAACTAAAAATAGAAATCCCAGCTATTCTCCTTCTAGGTATCTTCCCAAAAGAGTTAAAGACATCACATTGCAGTAATACATGCATACCCATGCTTATAGCAGCACAATTCATAACAGCTAAATCTTGGAAGCAGCCTATGTGCTGCTTAACAGATGAATGGATAAAGGAAAATGTGGTATTTACTATACACAATGGAGTACTATGCTGCCATAAAGAAGGATAAGGTTGGGTCATTTGTAGGAAAATGGATGCACCTTGAGATCATAATGTTAAGTGAAATAAATCAGACACGCAAGCTTAAATATTGCTTGTTTCTCTCATATGAGAAACTAAAATTACAAACAAATTCAAAATAAAAGACAATGGGGGGGAAGGAGAAAAAATGTTATTGTAATCCAACATGGACAGTGTATCTAAAAGTGTACCTTGATTTAGTATAGTTGTTTTATGTATTTTATATGCTTTTTTACCCGATAGTATGGCTGTTAATCTGCATGCATGTTAATTAACTTTATAAGGACTTATAAAATAAATAAATGTATAAGATGCTGGCAAAAAAATTTAAAAAGGAGTAGAGAGGAAGAAGGATAAAAAGAACCGAGATGTGTTATGTACATGTATCAATTCCCCACAATGAATGTAATCATTATGTACTGCAAACATAATAAAAATTAAAATTTAAAAAAAATTAAGCTGGGCATGATGGTGCATGCCTGTAATCCCAGCACTCAGCAGGCTGAGGCAGGAGGATCACCACGAGTTTGAGGCCAGCGTGGGCTACACAGCGAGACCCTGTCTCAAAAAAAAACAAGATTAAAAGATCAGAGTCACGGGCTCTCAGAACAGAAAAGAGACTAGGACAGCAAGCGGAAATTGGTAATCATAAAAATAATAATAGCAAAATGTATTGATTATGGAGATTCTTGCCAGATACCTTGCCAGAATCCATACCTGCCTGCTTCTTTCCTAACAGGACCTCAGTTTTGTGTAGCTCCCAACATACAGGTATACCCTCAGGTGAAACTGGCTGTAGCCCCCAATTCCATGACAAGAACCCTTGGTTAAATGCGTCTTACAAGTACAGGGCAGGACAGACATGTGACCCTGTTCTGGCCAATGAAACTTATGAAGACATTTCCTGACTAGATAAATAAGAGTTTCTTTGCTTCAAACAGAGTGTCCCAGGGTAGACACCCTTCCTCTTCCTCTGGATGCTGACATCATCTAAAAGTCATGCCCAGGAGTGAGTAGACATCCTGCTATCAGCCTAAGGTTGGAGCCAATACTAAGAATCATAAAACAGAAATATGGGGAGAGCCAGGTTCTTGATGACATCGCTGAAACACTAATTCAACCTTGAAGACAGCCTCTTCCTGAAATTCTGCTTATATGAAATTATTACACTTCTGTTTTACAGCAACTCTGAGTTGGAAAAACCAATTAATTGCACCAAAACCACCTCAAGTTAAACAATGCTTACTGTGTGCCAACCACTATACCCTGCCAGCATTATTCCACTTACCCTTGTGACAACCCTGTACATGAATAGCACTGTTATCCCCATTCTCCACTGGGGAAGAAAAGCTAAGTCTTGAAGAGATTAATTGATCTGGTGAGAATCAGTTGGTAAGCGGTGGGAGAGTAGATTGAAACTTTAAGCGGTCAGACTCCAGGGTCTGCACCTTTAACCTCCCTGCTGTGCAACCCAGAAGAGGAGGAGACTTGCTCCGAAAGCCATCAGTCAGCACAGCGCTCCTCGGTGCCCTGTCACTGTGATGATCCCTGTGTGCTCGTCCCCCATGCCTTTAACCAAGGCATCCTTTTTCATGGGACCCGTAGCACGCCTTAAACGAATGGCCTTCCCTCCAACCACTGAGCACATTCTCTGGCTCTCTGCCCTCATCTCCCTTCCACCTCCTTCTTAATTTCTGCCTTTCAGGCTCATTAATTGACTTTTTTCAGCCACCGAAGAGAGACATGCGACTCTTGTGGAAAATCCCTCACAGCAAGAGCGAGATCATTGGCAGTGAGGAGTTCTCACCCTCAAAGAAATCAGGCTGTCTGCTGGGGGTGTAGAGGATGAGCTGGCAGCTTTCCCACGCTAATTGGTTTCAGTCTTGATTCAGTGGGTCTCCAAGCCAGCTGACAGCCCAGCAGTGTCCAGCAGTCAGGCATGGAAAGCAGGCAAGCACCTGAAGCTGCCTCAAGCTCATGAGTCACTGGGAGCTCCATCACGGGAACCTCACAGGCCTTGGATTGTCCATCAGTGAGAGGACACACTGGTGAGGACAACAGCATCCGGGGAATGTGACAAACAGGAATGGGAGCCTGCTCTTGCACTGTGAGGTTCTTACAATGGGAAATGGGAACACAGTAGGGTGTCGAAGTTATGAGCATGGATTGAAATTAAGCACGTGTGGGTCTGACTCCCAGTTTAATTATTTGCTAGATGTTAAATGAAAAAAAGTGAGTAATGGAATTTCTCTGAACCTACTTTTATCCTCTATCAAATATATATATATATATTTAGAATGACTATGAAGGTTGGACGTGTTGAGCATAAATCCTGGTAGGTAGTCATGCTCACTGCCTTAAAAGATAAATGACACTGGCTGCATAGATGATGATATTAATGGTGATGATGAAAATTTCAGTGGACAGAGAACATAGGATCATTCTCATGGTCAAAGTGTCTCCTTTTTAATAATAAGACAAGTCCCAGTCTTGTTAGAAAAGACTGCCTCTATGGCAAGCACAAGGTACTGAGTTCGACCCCCGGTACCCACAAAAAGAAAAGAAAAGAAAAGACTGCCTCTAATTTGCCCCCTGCTACATGTCTCTTCCTCCTTAATAAAAACACAGTTCAGTGCTCTTGGACTTCACCTAAAGAATCAAGAGACTCTTCTGTGGATGGCCACAAAGATGACTTCCCACCGAACCAAGCTGAGTTCATGGCGAACACCCACCATAGCTCAGTAGAGCCAATTAGCCTACATGTAGAGTTGGATAAAGTGAACCAACACAAATATGGTTGATCTCAAAAGAGAGTTGGTTACAGAAGAACCAGCCTAGGCGAGCCCTCCTCTTTGGTACTGGTGCTGGTCTGGTGCCTCTCCTTGGTGGCCCCATCACCAGTATTACAGTGGCGCACATCTGGGCTTAGGTAACAACATGTTGTCATCTTTGCTCCAGCCCAAGGTAGCGTAGCTGCCACTTTCTGCAGCTCCTTGACTCTGGGTTACCTCACTTTCCTTTATCACTTTCAAAGCTGTTATTTGGAGTGAATCCCCTCTCCCCAGGGCCACCCACTGACGCACATAAACATGTGCCCAGGCTTCATTACAATATAGTGGCTGGGGTCCAAGTCTTGGCAGAAGCTGCATTGCCTTTGGCTGTCTAACCTCATAAGCCAGGTGGCGTCTCTTCCACTGCATTCTATTAATCAAGGAAGTTACAAAGATCTGGGTCATTTCAAGTGAAAGGAACAGAGAGCCCCACCTCTCAGTGGGTTGTCAGTGCCATATTGTAAGATAAACCTTGGGCATGGGAGATATAGCAATGCAGCCATCTTGGGCATATACTTTCTGTCGCAATCACCTTCAATAATCGCCAGGTTTAAAAGGCCTCTTTGGACTCAGTCTTGGCTGCTGTGCCTGGCATGGCTCACTCTGCATTTGCCCTTCTACATGTAACTCATTGTTGAGTCCAGAACACCTTACACCCGCCCACCTTCTCAGGGGGAGCTCTGCTCAGTGAGTTCCAGATGGTCTTCAGGCTCCTTCTGAAGAAAAACAAATGAATGTCATAAAGCAAATGTCATCTCGAAAGGGCTCCCTGCTACAGACGATAACTCCACAATACTAATTTCAATAACCCCTCAGAGCTATACACTACTTTATAGTTCACACAGTGCTTTTGCTTGCATAGGCTCATTCAATCAATAAGCTCCAAGATGACTTTTCTGATGAAAAAAGTAAATAAATAAAAAAGTTCACAGTGTTAAGTACAAACGTGGCTCAAAAAATCGCTCACACTATACTTCCTCAGCACAACTCTGCCTCGTTGAATTATATTCATTAAGAGCCGGCCCCTCAGGGGCTGACACCTCGGCATGAAATTCAGTTCCATGTCAACTGAGGTGGGAGAGGAAACCAGGTAAGAAGGCAGCTTACACAATCAGGAAAGGGAGGTTCTGGCAAACTTGGGTTAATGTTCCCAAGCTAAAGTTTCTTCAGGAGCTGGATAATTTGAAGGCAGAAAAGCACCAAATAAATTGACTGTGCTTTTAACCCTCAGGCAAACATCAGTGATTCATTGCTGAGAATTTTCATAACTCCCTCTTGCAGCGTTGTGTCCTGTTCTGCGGCCGTAAGCCAGGTCTCCCTCCATGAGAGACAAGGGCAAAGCGGTGTTCGGGGAAGCCAAAGTTGGGTACAAGCTCCAGACTGCTCAAGCACTGTAGAGATTCTAGACCCTACTTGTGTTGAAGAAGAGTCACTGTTTGCCTCAACAAGTTGCACTTGTCAAAAAGCTTGAATTATTGATGCTGAGATTTGAAAGGGGTTCCTTGTGGCCAACCATCCCTTGAAGATGTTTGGTGTGTGCCAGTCACAGAACTCAAGGCTTTGCAGGTGTGCATCACTTAAGTTGAATAAAATTAACAAATTGAACATGTTATTAAGTATCCACCACGGCCTCCTGGAGTTTATATTCTTTGAGGACCACGGTTTTAAAGCTAGGTCTAAAAAATATTTCTGTGGGGTCCTAGAGCCTGACACATTAAACACAAAACCATAGAACCCCAGACTGGTAATCCTAATGTCTGTTGGCCGGAGGATTTGGTTTCAGGTGTGTCTAAGCATTCACATTGGGCTGCAGGGCCGAGCAGATGAACCTAAGAGCTATATATATATATATATATATATATATATATATATATATATATATTTTTTTTTTTTTTTTTTTTTTTTTTTTTTTTTTTAGACAGGATCTCTCTGTGTATTTTAGGCCAGTTTTGAACTACATAGCCCAGGCTGCCCTAGAGCTTATGGAGATCCTCCTACCTCAACCTGCCCAGTGCTGGGGTTATAGGCGTGTACCACCATACCCGGCTTTATTTAGTATATTTTTGTGATCTACAGAGACAACTCAAAGGAGTAAAATGGAGAGGCTCAAATGGTTATGTAAAGGATTATCAGGGTTGCATTTTGTACCCCAGCCCTGGCACTTACTGGCTGTGTGACCATAGGTGAGTGACTTCACATCGCTGTGAAGAGGGAATAAAATAATTACGGAGACAATGTGCTTACCCACAGTGCCTGCCCAATAGGAAACAATCATGCAATGCTTAATGAGGATGAAGATGAGGATGAGGATGCAAGTTGGAGGAGGGACTCCAAGTGGCAATCACAGCTTGGGAAGCCAGGGATGCCAGTCAGTTCCAGACAGTTCCCTACCTTACGATGATTTGACTTATGATCTTTGCATTTTATGGTTGTGCAAAAGCAGTATGAACTCAGTGGAAACCACACTTCAAATTTTGAATGTACATCATTTCCTGGACTGGTGATATGCAGTACGATACGCTGTCTTGATGCTAGGCAGAGCAGGAAGGATCCACGGCTCAGTCAACCAGGTAAACCCGAAGAGAAGCTGCCAATACTCCACAGTACGTGGTGCTGCCATGCTAAGATGTCCAGCAAGTGTATTAAATGTATTTTCAATTTGTAGTATTTTCAACTTAAAGTGGGTTTATCTAGACATAACCCCACTGTAAGCAAGGGAACGTCTGCACAGTACAAAACAAAATGAAGAGCAAGGTACTCAGGCTAGAAGTAAAGGCTGAAGGTTGCACTAAGCCAGGAAAAAGAGAGAAGGTCAAATATCATCAAGAAAGATTCAGTTTATTGTTCCATTTATTTGTCCATCCAGTCATTCAATAAGTATTTCCCGTGTCCCTCTACATGCAAGATGCTTTGTTGTGCCGAGAGTAGTATAGGGACCAGTGCTGTCCAAGGAAGGAGGGCAGAGGGACAGTCAGGGCGCAGATGTTATCAGGACTTCTAGACAGCCCAGATGCCTATCAGCATATGCCTGCATAAGCAATAGTGATCTATACTCACAGTGGAGTAATATTCACTGATAAAAAAGAAAACATCATGTCATTTTCAGGAGAATGGATGAGACTCAGAAAGTCAGACTCAGAAAGACAAATATTGTGTGCTTTCTCCCACATGTGGAATCTGAGAAAGAGAGGAGAGATAAAGAAAGGGGAGGAGAAAAGAAGAAGGAGGAGGGTGGGGGAAGAAGAAGAAAATGGAGGGGACGAGGATATGAAAGTAGAACAGGGACTACTAGGGAAGGACATGGGGACAGGGATGAGGTGTATAAGAACAGTGGATTTAATCAACATATGTTATTTTTTTTATTTTAAAGAGAAGAAAAAACAAAACAAATCAAAAGAAGAACAAATTTTCAAAGCAACATAATAGGAGGGTAACAATGGTTAATACATTATGTATTACTATCTTTAAGTTAGTTATTCAGGATACCAGACATTAGCATTCAATTGTCCAAACATTATCGTCACAAACCTTACTCTTCAATGAACTAAGTAAAATTGGTAGTGTATCTATCTTAACCATCTTATATATATATACAATTTTTTTCCCTTTCCCTTCTTTCTTTTCCCTATTCCAGTCTCTCTTTCCTTTTGACCAGTTTCTTTTTGATTCATCATGTCTATTGTACATTTTGGATCTTATTTACTCTTTCAGTTTATCATACTAGAGAGACAATACGATGCTTACACATGTGCGTCCGGTTTATTTCACTTATGAGTATTTTCTCGAGTTGCATCCATTTACCTATAAAAGTCTCCAGTTTATCCTTCTTTATGGCTGAATAGCATGTATGAAAATATCACTATGGAATCAATTATTTTATATAATTAATATATAATTAGTTACATTGCTACTAATTATAATTTTCAAAGGAAGGAAGAAGCATCTGGGAACACCAGTCCAGGGGTTTGGGGGGCTGCAGAGAAGGGACATAGAGGTTTCCCCCATAGCTCAAGCAGCCTCGCAAGGGTTCAATCTGCACCAAGTTGTGGAGGTTTAAGAGGCCGCACCAGATGGGCTTTGAAAAGCCTCTCTGGGTGGCCATATCCAGCTAGGTATCGCAAGAAAACCTAATTCTCCTGGATCCAACCTCTGAGATAGACCCAACTTCAGAGGACTCAGGATAGCCCCTCACATAACCAAAATAAATTGTCACCTATCACCACACTGGGCCAACTAGCCAACACTACACCTTGCTACAGCCAGGCCATCATAGTCCACAGGGCCTGGGGACCATCCATTCAGCGGCTCCTCTCCACTGTACTAAGCGCCTACTGTATGCCTGCTCTGGCGCAGATCTGGAAATACAGCATTAAATAAAATAAATGAGATTCCTGCCTTCTGAGGGTTTATATGGTGGTTGAGAAAACAACCAATGGTCTGCAGTCCCTTATCTGAAACCCTCGTGCCCAGATATTCTGGGGTATAGAGAGTTTTCACGTTATACAGAGGTACTATCCAATATGCTCGAAACCTCTACTATGTTATACCCAGTAGCATCTGCGCCAGCACTTCACAGTAAACATATTAACAGTTCTGTAGCTGCGCATATGAATATTTACACTAAAAGCCATAAATAAATTTATACTAAGAGGAAGCAGATAGTCTCACAATGGTTCAGGTCAGATTTTGTTACAGAAACTGCAAATTTATATCAAAAATAAATGTGTATGTACCAAATATTTTTTAACATCCAGTCTTTGCAGTGTTTAGAATTTTAGAATTGTGGAGAGCAACTGTACGTAAGATAATTTTAGATAATGATATAAGCAATGAAGACAATAAAAGCAGGTAGAGCCAGTGAGATGGCTCAGCAGCATAAGCACCTGCCTGGCAAGCGCGAGGTCCTGAGTTTGACTCCCGGAACCCACATATAAAAATAAATAAATAAATAAAATAAAACATAAAAGAGGATAATATGCTCATACATGAGGTAAGAATAGAACCGCTCACCGGAAGCACCATGCAGGGCTTCATGAATTCTGTCCTGTCATCCCTCTAAGCTCTTGAGGAAATGCTGTCTCGGTCATTTCACGGATGAGGAGATGGAGGACTGGTACCATTAGGAACTTCATTCTAGGCCAGCATTCCTAACCCTCCATCAAAAAAGTACCACTCATGATGTTACCATGTTCACAGACACCCTGCCGGTCCTTAAGATTCTCCTCCAAATCAAATCTTGTTTAACTTATTAAACTTAGTTTTAAAGGAAGTGTTATAGAACCACCATAAATAAGAAGATAGTATCTTTGCAGTGCACATAAAAACACACAGATCTTGGAATTGTTCAACACTTACCTCTGCGCCTTCTCAATGATATGGATGCAGACCACATTTTGAGAGCTGCAGCCTAGGCCAACCAGGGCAGCCAGCTGGAACCTGGTGCTCTCCCTCTCCCCAGGCTCCACCCTCCTATACCAAGATGGCAGCAAGACCAACTGGACCCATTTCACCAGCTCACCATGTCTCATACCCAGTAGAATCTTTACTTTCAAGGGAACTTGTTCTCCTCAGAAGTAACTCTGAGGGCAGAATAAATACAGCCTCCAGGTCTTGTGCTGAGTACATTACAAACAGTGCCTCACAGATGCTTCACAATCCAGAACCAGATATTACACCACCCTCATTTGCAAAAGAAGAAACTAATACAAGGGAGAACAAGGTCACTGTGGTGGATTAACTAGTGGTCAACTTGTAACACCCAGCTGAACTGAATCAGTGTGGTGCCAGGTGTGGAAGGCCCACCTGAGGATTGTTGCCAACAACATAGAAAGAGAAGTGGGGGGAAAGATGGTGAGCTGTGGATTCTCCTGGAGAAGCTAGTCACGATGGCTTTCCTGGTATGAACTCGGCTGATCTCATCATCAGAGGACCTTGGGATCTCACTGTCACTGAGGATGGCTGTGGTTCTCTTTGGGGCAGCGCTGGTCCTTATTTTGAGTGTTGCTTCCTGGCTCAACTGCAGATCCCTCAGCCTGATGGCACAGATCCTTCATCCCACTGGCGCAGACTTTCTAGCTTCCACCACTGACCTTTGGGCCTTCCCAGTGCAGATCCATGAAACAAACTTGCATGAGACATTGTTGTGGGCTCTGTGCCTCCAACTGGACTCATGGAGGACATTGCCATGGGCTCTAGGTCTTAGCTGGACTCGTGCAGGACATTGCCATGGGATCCAGGCCCTCAGCTGGATTCTTTGGGTCTCTAGTGGGTGGACAGATCTCCTGCATTCTTTTGCGTTTGACTCTTAGGGTGAATATTATAAAAGAATCCTATAAATTATGTGTCCTGTATTAAGTCCTTTCCCTCGTAAACCCTGACTACAACAGTCGCATATCAACAAGAGGCAGAGCTAGAACTCAAACTCAGGTCTCACACCTTCAAAGCCAGCATGCAGTATTCACAGTCTCATTCTCCCTTTGGGATTCTAGAGTGCTCTGTTGAACTAGGGAGGAGGGAGGGGGAAAGGAAGGAAGGGAAAAGAAAAAAAATGTTAAAAAAAAATAGAGTTCTCTGTTATACAACTACATTAATGTCTTACATACTTGTTTGTAGTTATGGATGTGTCTGCCTCACTTGCAAACCTGGGAGCTCCTGGAACACCCAGCCCATGTTTTAATGCTCCAAGAAGGCTCTAAGGGCTATGGATGAGCAGGAGTCATTTCCATCTTGTTAAACTCTGTGTCACTTTCACACACTGCAGTCCCTGATATCACAGTTGGTGTTAAATAGGTACTGGATGAATGGATAAAGACCAGATGGGTATCCATCCATGAACATGGTATTTCCAACTCTAGCACAGTACTTGGCATGTAAAAGGATCTTGATAAATATTTGTTGAGTCGATAAATGACACTCTTGTTACTTGAAAATTAAGCAGCACTAAGAGTTTCTCATTCTATTTTCTAGGATTCAGAAAAGCACAAATTTCAAATGAGACTGTCTGCTGTTAAAATAGATAGATGATAGATAGATAAATAATAGATAGATGATAGATATAGATAGATGGATAGATGATAGATCTTTTTAAAGCTACCAAAAAGAAAAGAAAAAAAGAGAGAGCATTTTCCAATTCACTTACTCAAGATCAATGTAGATAAATGCAAAATTTTACAAACCTTGGATTTCAAAACAAACCTGGGCCCAAAAGAATTTATATTTCCAGCAATGTGCTTCTACAAGCACACTCTTTTATCAACTTCCCAGAGATTGATGGCCCTGACTAATTTTAAGTGATTAAATGTGTTCCTGGAATTTGCAACTGTTCCTCCTGATTCAGATGGAAGATGTGTGCTCGGGGCAGTGGGCGAACATCTGAAGAGCTACCGTCCAGGGAATGTGGGTGTAGAAGGGGTGGAGAGGAAGAGTAGGGTTCAGAAGTTCCTCGTTACTCAGAGTTTGGAAACGAAATATGATATGGAAGCAATTGCATGTTGAAGAGAATTTCAGGTCATCTGTCAAATCCATTCTTATTTTATGATGTGATCATCTCAAAGCAAAATACTCATCTGCTGCACTCCACTGGAAATTCAAATATAGCAACGCTGTTGACAAAGTTCTCGAGAACAGAGAGTACTGTACAACAAGGGAAGAAAAATACCTGATTTCTCCAAGTCACCAAAGGGAAGGATGCATAGTTGTCGTACATATTTAGTAAGTTCATAGTAAAAGCACCTAACTCTATGCCCAGTACATCAGAACACATAAAACAGCTCTGTTTAAGCACATTCTGCCTAGGCCCCAAATAATTATTTATATTATATGAAGCAATTGGAAAAGGGCCTGCAAATCTCTTTGCTATGTTTTGTCTGCCCAGCAACCATTTAAAGTGATTTGACAATGGCTTTATTATCTTCATGCAACACAGGAATAAATTAAGGCTCAAAAAACCAAATAACTGACCCAAAACCACACAGCAAGGAGGTGACAGAACTGGGGGGGTGAGGGAGTAGTGCACCTTTCTGGACTCCACGAGCTATTCCCTGGATCCGCCTGCTTCTCCTACTATCTGACCTGGCCATGTCTAGGACCAGCCCACCTAGAGATATAAAGAAAGTAGCAAGCCCAGCCTGGGCAACTTAGCGATTTAACAAGACACTGTCTCAAAATACAATTTTGAAAGGCTGGGGATGTAGCTCAGTGCAAAGGTTCTGGGTTCAATTCTCAGTACCACAGAAAGGAGGGAGGAAGGAAGGAAAAAAGGAAGAAAGGAAGGAAGGAGGGAGAGAAAAGTGGCTATTTAAATAGAGTGATTTTTTTTTTAATTCTATGCCTCCAAAAATGTCGCCCCCAGTGGCTTCCTAAAATCGAAGGTTCCCAAAACTGCCTGGCCTCCAGATCAAGGGCCAACTGCTTACCCCCGGCAGAGATGTCCAATCTGGGTCTTCAAAGGAGCCTAGGCCTGTCCTTGTTGGTGAAGATTAGAGCCCAGACTGTGCTTCCAGACTGCAGTGCCTTCATCTACGAAATGGAGAACGTAGCTCACACCGTCTTGGTAGTCGCTTTCTGCTGGAATAATCTCTGTCATTCTGATCTAAGGAAACATCTAACAGGTGTGGCCACCTCTTCTATGTCCACTGAGAAAAAGCCCAATAGCAGAGTAAGGACAAGGGGCACTGAATAGAACTGTTCCTGCCAGAGGCTGTTGTGTTGCAGAGGGCAGGGGCTGCAGAGCTGGGAATCTAACGTCTAACACTAACGGTGCTGCCCGCCATGGCCTCGGCCTCTCTTCTTTCCTCTCCCCTCACCCTGCCTGGCCAGGCAGGCAGATCACAGGTGGAGAAGCCCTGTGTACAGCTGGTCTACAGACTCTTGCTGGCTCTGCTGATGATGCCACTTAAAGAAACCAGTTGTGCAGGTACTTAGGTCCTGCCAAATGTGCGTGGTTGCTTCTGGAACGCCAGTGAGAACCACTGGAGAGGAGCCCCTCCTGACCCTTGCCACCACTGCAACCCTGCAAGTTCACTACAGACAGACAGACACAGGAAAGACAAACTCATGAGATAGCCAACTCGTGAGGGCAAAGAGAACTGTTTCCCCCTGGGTTGGGTTGGGTTTTGTTTTGTTTTGTTTTGTTTCATTTTGCTTTGTTTTGAGACAGGGTCTCACTACGTAGTTCAGGCTGGCCCTGAACTCACTCTGTAGCCCAGGCTGGCCTCAAACTCATGGTGATCCTCCTGCCTCAGTCTCCTGAGTGCTGGGATTGCAGGTGTGCACCACCATGCCCGGCCCCATGGATTTTAAAAGCTACTGGATGCCAGATACAGAACTGAATCCCAGAAGATGTGCGTGCATGCGTGCATGCAACTGAAACTAGTAGACATCTAGTTTTCAACAGTACTCAGCAATGTAGATCCCCAGTTTATGTTTGTCACCTATGGGTCAGATTGAGGACATGACTACTAAGGCCTATTTGCACATCAAACGTATGTTTATAGAGGCTAACAAAGTGATTTTTAAAGTATTGTCTGTTATTCTCAAATACTAATTACTGGCCATTTGCAAGATACTGATCACTAAAGATTGTAACTATATTATCTCATTTAATCCTTAAACCATCCTACAAAGTTTTGTTGGGGACTTTATCACCTTTCAATAGTGATGAAATACATAGAAACTAGGGTAGAGATCTAGGAGGGGGATCATTCCAAAGATAGATCTGAGCTACTCACTTAGAACAGTAAAGCAAATTGATTTTGGCTCAAGTGCCAGATATAATTGAAAACTGGTGGGAAGCTAGAGGGTTGGACTGAGAAAAATTAAGAGATTAAGTCTGGGCTCAGTGAGCAAGAGTCACGTGATGGATAGGCAATGCCTGTCTTGTATTCCAGAGGAACAGGTCTCACCACATGTAACAAGTATTTGCCATCCTGGCTGAAGAACAGATCCATCTTCCAGATCCATCCAAATCCATCCTCCTCAGCAGGACTCCTAACTATGTCCACATAGGCTATATTCTGCACAACTTTAGAGGTGCCATTCATATGGATTTTTATGTAAATGCAACCCCCCCGAAATTGTGCAGTCCACAATTTCACAACTGCACCTGGCAGCACTGCTCCCATTTTCCTTCACAGAAATAAAAACTGAGGTTCAAGATGATAAATTGGGTTCTAGTGATGAATCCTTAAAAGGAAGATGCTTTGTGAAAAGAGCTTCCAGTGGGAAATGAAGAGCCCTTGTCCCTGCTATAAATTTGTTATGTGTCTTGAGGCAAGTTCTTTCTCCTTTCTGGACCTCACTTTTATAACCTGTAAAATGAGCTGTTTAGACCATGGTGTTCTCAAAATCTCTGCCGAGTGTGTATGTGGTGAACTTGGTTATTGGTTTAACCACCCAACATCTCCTTTTTTCTTTGTGGCATCATTCTATTTTGTTTGGGGCATCTGCCCTTCTCACCCTCAACATTTAAACTTTACTTCAGTGGTGAGCACATCGTAAGCTAAAGCAAACTGCGGTTCATCTACCCTCCATCACTTGTCCCAGTGACTGGCTCAGAGCCCGATCCACAACCCGCCCAGGGCCAATGAGTCTCAAGTCTGGGGATTTCTTTGAAAGCCTAGAAGTGGGCTTCATCTTTCCACTGGATGTAAATCTTGAAGGATGTGACCCCCCCCCAGAAGTGTTGGTAATAATTGGGGAAGCATGAAGGGAAATGGAGAGTCTTACCAGAGAGCACAACCAAGTATTCTGGTCATACTGTTTGATCTCTGAATCAAATTTCACCTGAAGTGCAACATTCTCTCACATGAACCGGTACAGTCCTCCTGCTTAAGAAGTTTGGGATGGGTTTTTCACTCAAATAATCATAACTGAAAATGTATGATTTCTTAAATGTGAAGAATGAATTTCTAACTCTAACCAAAACTGTTCTTGGTGTCATGAACAAGAGCCCAATAAAAATGGAAATTCTGCCTCTACCCAGATTCCATCTCAGGGCTTCTTCTGTGCACACGATGAGGCTGGGGAAATGAAATGAGTTGTTGCCATATTTATCAAGACTTTCAGTCCAAAAGTCATTAAAATAGTCACCTGGTGAGGGGGTCTGTGCATTTATTTCTTTATATCAGGTCAAATACTGGTTTTGAAGGCCTTCACCCCCAGCTTGCAAAACCCTCCAATGAGTACACTCTACATGAAAATTACAAGACACCTTTGTAACCACCTCATAGGTATAAGGGATTGTTACAGGCATTGAAAGGTGAGCAAGGGGAGGGGAGGTCCCGGGACCTCAAATAATTTATAACTTAGAAGAAAAAAATAAAGCAGGTGTCCAATCCATCCTGACATTGCAACCCTGCTGGCTCATAAAAATAATGTGCAAATGTTAAGTGGTTTTCTAGACAAACCCTCAGGCTCTTCTTTCCTCCATCTCATTTCAGATCCTTGTGTGCTCTGTAGTGAATACCTAAGAGGCTGCCTTTGTCTAAGAACTGTCCTTCCTGTCATCTATACAGTCACTCTAGAAGCCATCCCAGAAGGATGTGACAACCTTACCTGGACCAGGATTTACCCAAAGTAAATCAATCATAGAACCCATCCCCTAGACACGGTTAATTGATCCACATTGTAAGACCCTGGCCCAAGCAGACTTATCTGAGCCCTTCCAGGTTCGTGCACATAAAAGTGTCCATGGGGTTTTAGGGACAGCACTACATAAAGCAGCTAGGCCTTTAGTGGCTCCCCGCATTATAAGATGTAAAATGTGAGACTTTTTGTAGTCTAGTTTCTCAACATATAAATGAAAGAAAGAGAAAGTTTCATCCTGTTATGAAAAGAAGGAAAAAACAGAGATGAGACATGTTATATAAGTTTTCCAGTAAATCTTAAAACTCTGCTTCCAGTTGCTACTAAAGCCCAAAAACATAATGTGTTTTGAATTTTTCTTTCTATCGAACTAGCATAATAAATTCCTATTTTCGTTTAAACTAGTTGGAGCTGCCTGTCACCTAGAGTAAACTGTGCTTACAAACCTATGATGCTGATAGGTGTTTGGCTTTAGTCTGAAAGTACCCATCCATAGTTGGGCTACTCCCTAACCCTTGCATTTGGAGTTTCAGGGTCCTGAGCCTTGAGCTGCCCTCTAACTCTATGCCTTCCATTCATCCCCGCCTGGAAAACTCCACCTCCATTCTCCTGTGAAGAGACTGTATCAGCCAAGAAGTTCAGAAGGAACCAAGCCCCTCAGCTGCAGGTGTGCACCAGCAGCGGAACTGTGCCCACTCTACCATGGGGGTGATACGGAAAGGAAGACCAGGAAGTGTCCCATAGGGACCTGGTTAATGACCAAAGGCTGGGTAGGACAGTAACAGGTAGAGAGGGCTGAGATTATTAGGATGAAGACAAATCGGAAAGAGTATTTCTAGCACACACACAGGCCAAAAGTTGGTGGAAAATGGCTTTAGTGGACCTCTACAGTAGGCTTCCATCTAGATTCCTACATTATTTAATAGGTTTGGCTCTAACAGACTACTCTTTCAAAGCAAATATTTTGTGGAGAAAAAGATAGTTGATTACATGCCTATTGTTTTAAAAAGAAAATCTTCAGAAAATATGGAAAGGTATAAAATCACTTACAATCCTTTCATCTACTCAGAAAAGATTTCCAGGCCGGTGAGATGGCTCAGCAGCGTAAGCGCCTGCCTTGCAAGCGCGAGGGCCCGAGTTCGACTCCAGGAACCCACATATGAAAAAGGGGCCGGTGATATCACTCAGCGGCACAGGCGCCTGCTGGCGTGCGAGGCCCTGAGGTCAACCCCCGGTACCCACAAAAAAAAAAAAAAAAAAAAAAAAAAAAAAAAAAAAAAGAAATGATTTCAGCTGATACAGTCATGAGTCACTTACTGACAAGAACACATTCTGAGATATGCATTGTTAGGAGATTTAGTTGTTGTGTGAACGTAATAAAATATAATTTATATGGACCAAGATGGTAAAGCCTGCTACATACCTATGTCATATGGTACTATATAGCCTATTGCTTCTAGGCTACACAGCTGTCTGGCTTATTACTATACTGAATACTGTGAGCAATTGTAACACAGTGATGGGTATTTGTGTATCTAACCATACGAAAGATACAGTAAAAATACTAAACAATAAGTATTTTGGGGGTCTATAATAATATTATGGAACCACCCTCATAAATTCAGTCCATCATCAGCTAAACATCATTAAGAGGCCCAAGATTTTATTTGTGTATATATGCTTATTACTTCTTTTTAAAGCATCTAATATCAATGCATCATTTATATATTATAAAAGTAGATATATCTATTTGTGTGGTTTGTCACCCTCATTTTTCCCCTTTACAACATTTTGTGGGCAGAATGTCATTAAATATGCATTACAGCATGATTTTACATCATTGCCATGCAAATGGCTGCATCACATTCTCTGCAGTGCACACCAGATTGGATGCTCTAGCCCATTCCTCGTTGGTGGGCATCTAGGCTTCTCCAATTAATGTCTGTGAGTGCATCTGCTTTTGTACCAAAACTGTGAGAAACAGATCTTTGTGCATTTGTTTGCTTCCTTTCTTAAGGTCAATGCCAAAAAGTGGGATTGCAATGTAAAAGGGCATACCTGTTTTCAACTCTTTTGACACATCTTGTCAAAAGTTCATCAGAAATGTATTCAACAACCCTATATGAGAGTTCCTCTCACTGTCTTTAGATTTAGTTTTATTCCTTTCTCTCTGAGTAATTGGTCAAAAACTAGATATTCTTGTGGTGCAATTTGCACTTATTCCTATACCATTTTAATGTGATTATGGTTTATCCATCTGCTTTAAGAATTACCAATTCATTTTGTTACATTTTTGAATGTTATTCACCTTTTTGTAAATGATCTATAACAACTTTTAATATCTAGGATACTGATTGTCTGTTAGTCATATATGTTGAAAATATATTGCTAATACATACTTTGTATTTTAACTTGTTAATGTGAGGGATTGTGCAACATGAGTTTTATGTTTTTACTTATATTCATACTCTCTTATAGTTTCTCAATCCTTCAAAGCTAGAAATATTCACCTATATTTTACTACTTCTATGATTTACATGTTTACATTTAAATTTCTTATTTATCTGAAATTTTTGTTTTTTGTATGGAGGAAATAGGGCTGTAACTTCTCCTTTACTGGATATCCAAAAATCATTATCATTTGTGAAGAATAGAAACATTACCTTTATCAACATGTTGATTCCCGTTCATTGCTAGATCTTATTTAGATGGTCTATTCTATTCCAATAATTTGCCAGTCTAACCCTCTGCCAGTAGTGTTCTGTTTTACCTATAGTCACATTACCAAGCATTTCAATCCTGTAGGGCAATTTATTCCACCTAAGTCTCCTTTTTCTAAATTTTATGGGCTATTCTTAAGCATTTATTCTTCCAGAAGTGCTTTGGAATAATTTATGTTCATTCCAAACCCTATTGATATTTTCTATGTAATATCATTAAATCAGTAAATTTAATTGTAGGTTGCTGATATCATTACAACACTTTTATAAGCATAATATGTCTTTTCTTTTATTCAAGTCCTCTTTTATGCCCCTCAGTAAGTTTTTACCATTTTTTTCATAGATATCTATATGTCTCTTGTTAAAAATTATTCATGGGGGGCTGGTGAGATAGCTCAGCAGCATAAGCACCTGCCTGGCAAGCGCAAGGTCCTGAGTTCGACTCCCAGTACCCACATAAAAAGGAAAAAAGGGCCAGTGATATCGCTCAGCCACACAAGCACCTGCTGGCAAGCGTGAAGTCTTGAGTTCGATCCCCGGTACCCACATAAAAAAAAATTATTCATGGGTATTACATATGTGGCTCTTATCATATTATATTTTATAAAAATTCATGCAGTTATATAACAACCCAATTATATATAATATGTATTATACATGATATATAATATATTATATGTAATATATACTATATGAGATATGTGATGAACCTGGGAAGTAGAATCTAGGAAGTGATGAACATTGATAAGAAATAGCTGTCAAGGGATGGGGAGAGAGAGAGAGAGAAAGAAAGAGAGGGAATGTTCACTTCTGCTTCCCACCTTCCATGCCCCCAGCTGCAAGCCGGATGACCAGGGAGCCCAAAGGGTTGAAGTGGCCCCCAGACATGCATACAGAGCTACACAAGGGAGGGAGGCCATGGGACAAAACTGGAATGGTCAGGGCAAGGATCATGTTTTAGTTACTTCCCAGTCGCTGGGACAAAATACCTGATCCCCACAACTTAAATGAGGAGAGGTTTGTCTTGGCTCACAGTTTCAGTCCAGCTCGCTCCAATGCAGAAATTGCATGGCAGAGGTTTGTGGCAGAAGAAACAGTGCTCAATCCATGGCAGCCAGGAAGCAGAGTGAAGGGAGAAGCCTGGAAGGGAGACACACTCTTCCACGTCACACCCGCAGTGACCCACCTCTTCCGACCCGACTCCACCTCCTACCAGCAGCGCATTCACCTGATGAGTGTAGCTCCCCTGTGATCCAATCTCCTCCCCAAAGCCCCATCTCTCAACACATGAGACTTTGGGGGACATTCTAGACCTAAACCATGGCAGACTAGTTTGTGGTATCTTCATAAAGGCTATTGATTTCCTCTAAAAATCACATCTGCTCTCAAAGAATGCGTAATTGACTCCACAAGAATGTAACTAGTTGGAAAACAATATCAGAAAAGAAGAAAAACAATAATTTCAATTGGATTATTGAAAGAAGGTCCTCACCTCCTGAGGTGACTATTATGAAGGAGGAAACCCACCTATAGATGTTTTGGTAATACTTTTAAGTATGCACATTAACTTAGAATTCTTCTTTATGTACAATGTGTGTCACTCCAAAAACCACCTGAGAACTGGAGAGCAAAGAAAGTTCACTTTCTGGAAAATTCCAGCAAAATCTTATTTTCCTTACTTTCACCTTAGAACAACATGGTCACCTTCCTCAGAAGATAAAGAGGTGGCCGGTGAAATGGCTCTGAGGCTTAAGCGCCTACCTGGCAAGCACGAGGTCCTGAGTTCGACTCCTGGTACCCACATACGAAAAAAGGGCCAGCGATCTCGCTCAGCAGCACGGGTGCCCACTGGTGCACGAGATCCTGAGTTTGACCTCCCGGTGCCCACAAAAAAAAAAAAAAGAAGATAAGGAGGGATGGAGAAATGGGGGGACTTTTGAGGAGGTACACCCCTTCACTCACCCAGCACCAATGAGATAAGCCAAATAGAATTCCAATAAGATCATTACTCTTTTATAAAAGATTTCCTGAATATCAGCATGAACTTATGAGTCTGTTATAAGATAGAGTTTCAATTCTTCAACCAGACATGTTACCTTGAAAAAAATTCCAAACCCCTTCCTAAACGTTTCTTCAAGATTTTTTATTCATCTCTTCAGCACCTGGAAGTAGATGCCCAAAGAATATGTGAGGTAGCAAATAACCCAAATTTAAAATGGGCTCATTAATAGGCATTTCTCCAAAGAAGATACAGTACAAATGGCCAAAGGGCATATCAATCATCATCAGAGAAATGCAAATCAAAGCCATGAGATATCGCCTCATACTCACTAGGGGGTCACCATCATAAGAACCAGAAAATAGTAAATATTGCTGAGGATGTGGGAAAATTGAACCCTTATGCATGATACAGCTATGAGGAAAACAGTGGAGATTCCTTAAAAATAGAAGGATCCCATATGACCCAGCGATTGCACTTCTGGGTACATATCCAAAAGAATTGAAAGCAGGATCTCAAACCCATATCTGTACTCTTGTGTTCACAGCAATGTTATTCACAACAAGTAACAGAAGCCACTTAAATGCTTACTGATGGATGAATGGATAAAGAAAATGTGATATGAACATACAGCGGAATATTATTCAATTTTTAAAAAGAAGGAAATCCCGTCATACAATACCACACAAATGAACTTTGAAGGCCTTATGCTAAATAAAATCAGCCAATCACAAAATGATAAATATTGCATAATTCCACTTATATGAGGTATCTAAAGTAGTTAAATTTATAGAATCCAAAAGTAGAATAGTGAAAATGGGGAACTGTTTAATGGGCACAGAGTTTGTCATGTAAAATCAGAGTTCTAGAGATCTGTTGTACAGCAATATGCATATAATTAACAATATTATAATATACAACTAAAAGTAGCTAAATAGGTAGATTTATGTTGTTTCTTAAACACAATATTTTTAAAAAGGAAAACATTGTAGATGAAGTAAAATTGAGCCTATTCTAACAAATGACTGACATGTTAATTCTTGGGGCCCTCCCACATGTGAGGGTCCTCCTAGGGTGATCGTTCCCTGTTGCCATTTCTTAGGCTCACCTCCCATTTAGTTAATAGCACTGTTGATGATAGAGTCTGTTTTTCTTATGGTTGTGTCCCCCACACATCTATCATGGTGCCTGACACAAAGTCATTCCTCAACCAGTGTTCCTGAAATGATTGAAGAAGCTGGTGGAATGGGGTTTTAGTTTCCCCATCTCTAAGAAGGGAGCCTTGAACACCTGGCTTAAATGGTCTGTGTACTGGACAAATCCTCCTAGCCCCTTGGTTTGTGGGTGATGAGAATGTGGGGGATTTCCTTCCTCCCTTGCAACCAGCATGTGTCTGTTTCCCTCCTGATGAGTCATCTGGGAGCCAGACACCATCGCTTTTGGATACAACATGTCAGGTAGCTGCTTGTGAGCAGCAGGTCCATAAATCTGTGCTGCGTCCCCCACAGTTGCCTAGGGAACACTGGGGCACAGCCAAGAAGGGGGACTCTGCAGCCAGGGAGGGCTCTGGCCAGCATCCCAGCTGTCTCCCACAATAGCCAGGCAGGAGCTTCCCAATCTGTAGTGCAGAGCCAGTGTCCTGTCCCTGTAGAGGGCAAAGGAGGACCCAGCCAAGATGCCCTGAAAAGCTCCAAGGGCCTCATACCAATCGTTCAAAGAGGCAGAAGCAGTCAGTTAGCAAAATGATGGAGCCAGGAATCAAGCAGCTGGGATCTAGACTTGCTTTTCAGTCTCTCATCATTTCACAGGCGATCATAAGCAGATCCCCTTTCTTCCATTGTCTGTGGGTGTAAAGATTAAACAAAACATTTATTAAACTGCTTGGCATAAGTCCTGACATATAGCAAGCAGTTAATAGTTGACCTGTAAATGTAATTATTACTTTTGTCATTGGTCATAGTAGTAATACTAGTAGACATTTATTACACTCACTATACTCTCCCAAATCTTTACTCCACTTTACAGGTAACAACACTGGGCTCAGACAGGCTAAGTAACTTCCTCAGCATCATTCAACTAAGAATTGAGTCCACTGGGCATAGCTAGCTAACTAAGTCAAAGTATGGAGATTATTCCGGTAACTCCCATGGGAGTGTGTGGGAAGGACAACCCATACCTCCCTGCTCCACTCAGCCCCACACACCCAGATGGGCTCCCTCACTGTGGTCACACAATGACCAGAACACCTCCTTAACTTACTCTGAACTTTACATTGCCTTGTCTTCAAATCCCACATCACTCGCTGGCTCTGACTGGGTCATGTGTCCACACTTTGAGCGGGAAAACAGGGTTCCCTGGATCTGAGAGGTGGGGACTCAGGGGACAGCTGTGGTTACAAAGGGAGACTAAACAAGAGACACAGACAAAATGTCTTCTGTTGCCCTAGGGCATGTCCTTTACACCCTAGGATGTAGGGCTGCTGAGTCACTTAGTTAAGCTTCTAAACACAAGTTGACACAATGTATCAACCATTACAATCCACCGGTTGTCAACTTGACAACCAGACACATTTCTTTATTTTTTTTTTTTTTTTTTTTTTTTTTTTTTTTTTTTTTGTGGGTACCGGGGGGACGACCTCAGGACCTCGCGCGCCAGAAGGCGCCCGTGCCACTGAGCGATATCACCGGCCCCTTTTTCGTATGTGGGTTCCGGGAGTCGAACTCGGGCCTTCGCGCTTGCAAGGCAGGCGCTTAAGCCGCTGAGCCGTCTCACCGGCCCATTTCTTTAAATCAGTTTCCAGATATAAAAACATGCTTATTCTTATCATTTCAGAACTTGAACATTATAACATAGGTTTAACAGTCCTTAAGAATCAGTATTAAGTCTATCAACATTCTATTACATTTAGAACCATAACAGGCTCCATCAAGTCAATGGTTTGACCAGCTCATTGAGCACACATCTTTAAGAAAGGATGATTTGGGGGTACGCCTTAAGACTTGTAAAACTACATTGATTCATTAAATTATGCCTGTGTACCACTTTGATTTTAAAAAGCTAAAGCTTTTAGTTTTAAAAAGGAAAGGATGTTCTCAATCTAAATTAAAAGGGGAGGAAATGGGAGCAAGAATCCATCCTGCTAAGAGTTCCTGATACTCACGGGACCTTGAGGAAATGGATCATCAGACAGGTAGACTTTGGGAAGAGAAGGTTAGAAAAGGCCACAATTTGGGATTGCTGGAGGCAACACAAAAGCACAGGGATTAGAGTTGAAAGGAGGGCAGGTTCTATAGAGGAGAATGGATTCCAAACACAAAATTCACTACAGAAATAGGAAGATTAAAAAGATGCAAAGAGAAAGACACAGTCCAGCAAAGCAAGCCGCCTCCTAAACAATTTTGCCTACAGTAAGCTCTGGTTTCAGAGATGGGATGGGCAATTGGAATAAAAAAAGACTGGGCCAGAAACAAGAACAACAACTAAAAAATACTTACAAAGAGATGCAATTGAAAGACCAAAGGTTCACCATAAATGAACAAGGAAGGAAGACCAAGTTTTAGACATTTTGTTTTATTCTGACTTTATGTTAAGGCTGAGATCAACTTTTCTTTCATTTGTTCACTCCCTCACATGTTCACTTATCTAATAAATATGTACTGAGCATTTACAACCATCACACACTGCACTGAGTCCTTGGGTGAGCAGAAAGAAGAGCCACCCCTGCTCCGCTGGAGCTGCAGTCTAGGGGGGGAGGCAGATAGTGATCAAATAACCAGATGGAGGCGTGTGTAACCACAAATCGAAGCAAAACTCTCTGTTGGAAAGCAGTGTGGTTTTCTGAGAGCTGAGAACAAAGGCATCTTACCTAGCCTGAGGAAGAGACCTGTTTCAAGCTCAGATGTGATGAATTGTTAGGTACTGGGCAAGGAGTAAGCCACAGCAAGCAGAGGCTGAGGCCACTTTTCGCAGGTCCAGTGCAGAACGCCTGGCAGGACTGGCACACAGACAACCTAGATCCTCCCTATGAGGCAACCCCTTCTGAACCCTGTGGGCCTCCATGCGATCAGCTGTAAGATGAAGATGTTGGACTAAAAGAGCTTTCTTAAAAGATGGTTTTCAGGTCTTCCGCAATAAAATCACTTAGTTTACTTAGGAAAAATGTAAATTCCTGGACTTGATATCAGACTGACTGAATCAGAATATCTGGGGCTGGACCCAGGAATCTGCATTTATGATTCACTCTAGGTGACTCTTTTTCATCCTGGTATGCTGAAATAAGTTTTAATTTTTGTTTTTAAATTTTTATTTATATTAGTATAAGTTTGCAGTATATAATGATTATAAACATCGTGGGGAGTTGGTACATGTACATAATACATCTTAATTCTTTTTACTTCTACTCCCCCCCATATCTTTTTTTTTTAGATGCAGGTACCGGGAGTCGAACTCAGGACCTCGCGCTTGCCAGGCAGACACTTATGCCGCTGAGCTGTATCACCGGCCCTCCCTCCATATCTAGATCCCCTTCCCATTTGCAAAAGATTTCTCTTTCTGTTTCCTATTATCTCTATTTTGTTCTTTGAATTGTTTATACTTTGGAGTTGTCATATAAGAGAAACTATGCAATACTTAAGTTTGTGTTATTAATTTCACTCAACGTTATGGTCTCAAGGTGCATCCATTTTCCTACAAATGACTAAAGTTTAACCTTCTTTATGGCAAAGTAGTACTCTACTGTCTAGGTGACTCATGCACCGTAAAGTTCGAGTTTCATTGTCTATGTAGGCAAAACTTTGCCTGCTCCATGGCTCTATATTTCTTCCTTTCTAAATTCCTAGGCTCCTGAGGGAGAAGCACCAGGAAGGGGTGAAGTGAGCAGTCCCAAGGATTGAGTGAAGGAACACTGGAAAGTTTTCAGGTAACAACAAAAGTTCAAACTTTCACACCTAGAGATGATCTGATTGCTTTAGGATAAGTTTCCTAGATTGATTTAAGAGCTCCATACTCAGAATTTTTTTCTACTCAGCCGCTAGAATTTAACTAGAAACATGAACTCACTGGTATTTGTTCCCTGCTTTTTTGCCCCCTTCTCTTCTTCCCCTTCTCATGGGCTTGGTCTTCTCTGCAGTACCCAAGAGAGGATGGAGATTCACGCAGGTCACCTTCCTTCCCTGCCCTTCTAGGAAATGAATGGTTTGCCCCGAATGCAAGGCCCGTGGCCTGTGATGCTGATATGCAAAGGTGCCTGTGGTGACACAGGAAAGTTCCTGTTGACACTAGTTGCTCCAGGGGCCAACCATTACAACCCGAGGGCCTGGTGCCCTGCCTAAGGAACTGGGCTGTTTGTCTTTCTTTATACACAGCAGGCTCGCTGGGCAACCACCCACCACACTCCATGGGATGACCAACACCCACGCTGGTCCAGCCTTCAGCCTAGGAATTCTCTCTGCATGTAGAAACGTTTCCAGCAAGCCCTGGGATCTCTGGATATGTTAACTGCAGGAGTCGGATCCCAAAACCAGATACATTATTTCTGCCTGCCTGATAGGATTCTTGTGTTAAAATGACATAATATATGTAATGCATGTAGCACATGCCTAGAATACAGTAAGTTCTCAACAAATGTTAATTGGTACTATTCGAATTATTGTTTTTCTAGCTACTGTTTGGAGTAATTTATATCAGGAAAAAAATCATCAGTTACATCAGTTGGCAAGTAAAGTGCTGGAAGAATAACTGAGAGATCAATTAGGAAAATTTTAACTAAATATTCCAGTTACTGAGAAATCTGATGTGTGTGTTTTAAGAAATATCAATAATAATTAACATTTCTTGAGAGCTTCCTACGTTCAAGACATAGTTCCATTTAAATCTCCTCAACAACTTGATGTGGTAAATACTATTAAAGTCCCCATTTTACAGATAAACAGATAGAAGCTTCAATAAATGAAGTAACTTGCCAAGGTCAAGGTTTAACAAGATACTTCCTTTGGGCTAACTGGCATATTCTCTCTCTCTCTCTCTCTCTCTCTCTCTCTCTCTCTTTTTCTCTCTCTCTCTCTCCCTCCCTCTGAATGACAGTACTTGGTTTGGTTGCCAGCAGGGGACCAATAACTTTTGCAATCCTTAAAGAAAATTATTTGGTCAGAACTTCTATCCTCCCTCTTGGAAGAAGTGAGGCAGCAGCCTCAATTAGGTTCCTTTGAGATTCCCAAGGAGGGGTCAGGAGGCGAGGGTTTTTTTGTTCTTTTTTTTTTTTTTTCCTTAATAGACACATAGTATTTGTACATATTTGTAGGATACAGCGTGATAATATAATGCATACTTACAACATGTGCTGATCAAATCATGATAATTAGCATTTCTATTTCCCAAAACATTTATCATATCTATGTGCTGGAAAACTTCAGACTTTCCTCTTCTATTAATTTTGTAATATGCCATAAACTCTTATAGTTACCTTACTGTGCTATAGAGCACTAGAACTAATTCCTCCCAACTGTTTTGGGACCCAGTATCCAACCTCCCTCTACTCCCCCCTCCCCTCCACCCTTCCTGGTTTTTAGTAACCACTTCTCCACTCTCTTCTCTCATGAGCTCAACTTTTTTAGCTTCCACAAATGAGTGAGATTATGTGGTATTTGCTTTCTGTACCTGGCTTACTTCACTTTACATGATGTCTCCTGTTTCCTTCTATGTTGTCCTAAAAGATAGGATTTCTTTTTGTTTGTTGGTTGGTTTTGTTTTGTTTCTTGTCTTTTTTTGTTTGCGGTTTGGTTTGGTTTGGTTTGGTTTGGTTTCGATTCATTTTGCAATAGGGTGTCATTACGTAGTTCAGGCTGGTCTTGAACTCACTGTGTAGCCCAGGCTGGCCTTGAACTTGCGGTGATCTTCCTACTTTAACCTCCAGAGTGCTGGGATTCCAGGCACATGCCACCACACCCATCAGGATTTTATTTTTTTATAGCTGAAAATATTGCATGTACAAATGCTATATGTTCATTATAGGAGAGGTTTAATCCTCAGATCCAGCCTCATAGAACAGCCCCAAACACTGTTTCCATGGATCTGCGTCTCTAGTCTGCTGAGAATCTTCTAGTCTATACTTTTTCTTTTTTCTTTCTTTGTTCAGGAAGGCCAGCATGCAGCCAAATTTGGAGTACTGAGGAGATCAAAACTATCAACTTTCTAGTCAACCTACCTCTGCTGTAATCCTATGTCTGGATAATCTTGAGGAAGTTACTATATCTCTCTATCCTCAGTTTCCTCTGCTGCAAAATGGACCTGACAACATCTACAACCAAAGCACTGCTAGAGGATTGAATGAGTTGATGCCTGTGGGTTAGTCTGGTACAATGCCGGGTATACCACTGCACTCAGCACGTCATACGAGGCCAAAGGAAGCAGGTGATATTGGCTTCCAAATGGATGGCACTAGGGGCAAAGGCAATATCTGGGGGGCCTCCCAGGAACTTCCAGGTCACTTCATGGAGCTAAATGCAATTATCCAAGGTTGCTCCTGTCTAGAAGTTTCCACAAAATCTTCCCCATATCCTACTCCCCGAGTGCTCACCAGGGCAGTCTTGCAAAAGAAAAACCAAGCTACCTCCTCTTTCTCCAAATATCTTTCCAGGACTCTCAAGGCAACCTCCCAAATCTTTAGATTTGGTGTCCAGTAAGCTACTGAGAAACACTGGGCACTTCCTGTCCCAGCATTCCTCCACACACCCTTGAAATGGGCAAAGGAAACTGCCTCTTTCTCACCCTCCTCCCCTCACCATGTCCCCAGTGCCCAACGTCTCGCCACCTGCTACTCCCCAGGCATCTTTGTACTCACTCCAGGTTCCCATGCGGTCACCTCCTCCGGAAAGGAGAGATGAGAAAGCAGAAACAGCACTGTGAAGTCATTTCCCCGCCTCACTCCCTTGAGGCTAGGTCTGTCTCCTCCCAAGCTGCGCTCTAAGACTTTGTCCAGATTCAATTTTTAGATGCCCCTAAGGAAAAGATTCCCACCACTTCCTTTTTTAGACCTTTTTCAACTTGGTAGCCATCACATGTGAAAATCCCCCAAAGGGGTTGTATGATTTGGTTTAGAGAGCACAAAAGAGGAAGCATGAAGAAATTTGAAACCTGTGTCATGTATTTCTTTCTTTCCTTATTTAACTCACATCCCCATTCAATGTCAGACAAAATTCCCTGTGTATCCTCAGTTGCACATTCCTGTTATATTCATCTTAAACTGGGAACTCTGGGAGGACGGGGGAGGCTGGCATCAATTCACTTTATTCAGTTCAAGTTCTGCTCCATGATAAATGGTAAAACATGGGATTACTTCTGTTGCCCCAAAGTGAAAGAGATAGAGCTAGCAGGAGAGAGGCTCAAAAAACAAAAATAAGAAGTAACAGGCTGGAGATCAATTGCTCAAGGGGCCTTGCCAAGAACTTGGCACTGAGGAAGCGCTGATGAGAAATTCAGGAAAAATGGCGGGTAAAGCAATATAGACACTGCTTTCAGCAGATTCTCAATAGGATACTTAACATTGAAAGAACCACTGATACAGGATAGCCCTTTCCCTTGGCAAATTTGGAGTGGAGAGATACATAGGTTCATAGATACACATAAAATTACAGAGAATATTAATAGAATTATAGTAGCAGTCCTTTTTTTTTCCACTGCTGGGGATTGACTGTGGGACCTTCACGCTGAGCTGATCCCCAGCTCTTGTTTTAATTTTTTATTCTGAGACAGGGTCTAAGTTGCTAAGTTCCCCAAGTTAGGTTCAAACTGGCCATCCTCCTGCCTCAGTCTCACTGAGTGTGGGATTACAGGCATGTGCCACCACACCCAGTCTTTTGTTGAGGGTTTTTGGGTTTTTTAGGAACCAGATCGCAGCCTAAGCATTTTGGACTATAGCACATTTAATTCCCATCATGATCCAGAAAGTCCATTAGCTGAAGACACTGGAAGCACAATTTCAAGGCACAGATGAGAAATGGGGGCCGGAAGAGTTTATATAGCTCGCCCAAGGTCATGCATCTGGGCAACTAAAGCTGGGATTCAAACTCAGAGCCGGTGCCATGATGCAGAAACACGCTGCATGGCAAAAGAAGAGTTGTTCATGGAGTCAGATCTCCTGGCTATTGACTCTGGTTTTTCCTCGGGCAAACTCCTTCCCCTTCCTGGCCTTCAGGTCCCCACAAGTAAAACAAGTGTTAGATTAGATGAAGAGTTAACAAAGTTTTTCTGTAAAAGGCCAGAGAGTAAATATTTTAGACTTTGCAAGACAGATGGCCTCTGTTGCAGTTACTCAGCTCTGCCATTCCAGCATGAAAGCAGCCACAGACAATATGCAGACAAATGAGTGTGGCTCTGTTCCAATAAAACTTTATTTACAAAAACAGGTGCAAGGCTGGATTTAATCCATAGGCTATAGTTTGCAGACCATGGACCAGATGCTCTCTAGAGTTTTTGGTTCTGGCATTTCAGAAGTTCATGATCCTGACTTGAGGCCATGGAGCCCAGACGGGCCAGGACATTGAAAAGCCAACCGTAAGGTGATTGTTGCCATAACCTTTGGTGATTTCAGCACATGTGGTTAGAGAGTTCATCCTGACTTATTTGCTAGTGCGGCATAAGAGTGGACCAGTTCCGGTTCCACAGACAGTGAGCCGTTCAGATTCCATGACTGACCGTGCTGCATTATACCCCGGCCCCCAGTTCAGCACTCCGGGCTCTCCCCAGACATGTGATATGAATTCAGCCCCTGGACGACTTGGCAATTAATCTCTGCCAGCCTGCTGCAAAGAGCTGCCACCAAGCTCTCTCTGCCTTATCAGGGAATGCTGTGTGACCTGAAGTGCTGAGTTGGGGGAATCCATGCTCACCAAAGAACGACAAGTTGAATTACCAGAGACAAAAGCGGTTTTGTGTGAAGGTAACTGAAACTCCTCACTCTTGGGAGCCGACACTAGCTGTTCCCCTTGGATGTAGAAGAAGCGCCTCTCACTACAGCCGGTGTGCCCTGCCCAAAAGAAAGGACACTTGTCCTCTCTCTTACCCAGGGATAGAGAGGGACAAAAACCTTCCTTTGTATCCTACAGACCCCAGAGTACCTCATGGAGCAGATGCCTCACACCTCCAGCTCCTTTTTCATTTTTTAGCCTCATTTATGGGGTGTTTTGTATTCCAGCTGTGCTATTAGCTCTGTGACCTCAGGCAAGTGATTTAACCACTCTGAACCTCAGTTTTCTCATCTGTAAAATGTCCATAATAACAACATGCACCTTGAAATATTCTTACGAGGATGAAATGAGATAATGTACATAAGGCATTCTGGCCTAATGCCTAGCACCTAGTAAGCACCTAGGCATTACCAGTTGACGATATCACTACCATATCCCTCTGCACTGGGTACTTTGCACACATTATCAGGTTTAATCCTCAGCCATAGCCCTATGAGGTAGGGCTATGATATGTTATGATCTTCATCTCACAGATAAGGAAACCATGGGTCCAAAGTGGTTATGTGACTTGTCCAAGGGCAAATAAAAAATAAATTAGTGGAACTGGGACATAAACCCAGGTCTATTGGATGCCAGAGTTCCAGCTCTTAATCACTTTACTCTCCTACCCAAGGTCACAACAGTAGCTACTAAAGGATGGAAACGGGATTAGAATCCAAGTCAGCTCTCAACTCCTTGCAGACCAAGCCCTGCCTGGGAGGCAGGGAAGACAGCCTAGGAGCATCTCTGCAGGACTTCTCTCCGACTTCCCTCCGCTCCCTGGCCTCTGCCTCACTCAGGACCCTGACTGCATTCTGTTTTCCGCTGTAATTTCCTTCAGGCGAACACAGAGCCTTCTGCTGCAATTTTTTTTTTTTCTTTAATCTCAGTCTAGTGCAGAGAGAGGATGCAAGCTCTGGAGCCAGATAACAATGCTTTGAATACCAATGCTGCTTACTCACTGAATGGCCCTGGCCATGTCACAGAATCTCTCTGAACCTCAGTTTCCTCATTTGTAAAATGGGGATAATGCCTCCCTTGCAATGTTGTGAAGATTTGAATATATGCCCACAGAGTACCCAGCACAATGCCTGGCACACAGTAGGTAGGTTCTCTCTGAAAGGTGCAGTACTGTAACTGCCTCCCACAGCACCTTGCTCAGTGCTAGGCTATCCTTCGCTTAGTTAATTCATCTTGGATTCACCCACAGTACCAGTGTGGTGCCTTGCCGGAAGTAGATGCTCCTGTGTATGCCTGCTTAGATTGGAAGCTGGAGAGAGATAGAGGAGAACTGTGCAAACCCCATGATCACAGCTGACAGATCTCCTACCAAGACGCCCTAAGCAGATCCCACAATCTGCCAGCCTCAGTTTCCCCACCAGGCAAATTCAGCAACAGCTTCTCCTAAAAGGCTCGCTCACAGCAATGGGAGTTTGCAACATCTGAGGTTTCTAATGTAATAAGATGGATAATGAAAAGATTCTTCTTCCCCAAGCCTTGAGTGAGTCAGAGCTCCGTGCTTGGCTTTGCCCCAGGGAGTATCGAGAAAATGAAATATCATCTGTATCCTCATGACACCTAAACAAAATGGTCAGTTCCATGGGTCACAAATCAGCCAGAAGGGTTAAGAGGCATCTCCGTGAGGCGGGGGGAAGAAGGCAAGAAAATGACCATCTCAAAGGTTGCCTGCTGGGGTCCTGTTACACAGCTGCTATTAAGGATAATGCCTATGCACTTTATGGTGGGAAGTTTGTTTTGCCTTTGCAAAAAATGCTGGCCCACGACCTGAGACCTGCAAGGATTCTGAACTTGTCTATCTGGCTTAATAATCTCTTCCACATCTGACACCTGAATCAAGGCACAAGTTCTCGCCTAAACGACAAACTATTCTTTTTCATAATAAAGAGAAACCAACTTTGAATCTCAGATTTGCTCTTTTTTTTCCCCCTCCTAGACTTTTGCCACCATAGAAAAATGTCTGACAGGCTGAGCGTTCACACTGCAGCTGGTTACTGTGATTATGTAGACACGGCCTCTGTAAATTCAGTGCTGTGATGCTGGCTGTCCAACAGCTGGTGAAATTAATGCCCAAGGAAGTGGGAAATGGGCCACAATCGAAATGTGGACTTAGAACTTGCCTTCTGCTGTGTACCACCCTGTCCCTGCCTTGTGCTAATCACGAGCTTGGTGCCAGCTCTCTGTCCTTCTCTTCTTCATCCCTCTGTGCCTGGGCATAAAGCAGTCCAAGAGAAGCTTCCTCATGCTAGCCATGAAAAGGCCTGGGAGTGGTGGGAGTTGAGTGGACGACACCCACTCCCCCATCTAATATGGAAGCTGCATGTGGGAAGGGCCTGGTGTTGCCTGCAGGAGCCACTTTATCCAGCACAGGAAGCGGACCGCCTGGAGCAACAGCATCTCAGAAGATCACCTGGGCCAGCCCCTATCTTCACATTAGTACCTAAGCCACCCAAGACCAAGAATAACCTCTCTTTCCATTAAGACCACTGGCAGAGAGCTGTCCCAGTCTCCCGCTCCACTGTGAACACCACGAGTGGCCGTCCCGGGAGGCTTTCTCTGCAGCAGGGGAGAAGCCCCTCCTCCATACCAGGGGTGTGGAGTTTGATAACCAGCAATGCCCCAACCAGCTGTGCCAGCTTGCCAACTCCCTTTGCCACTGCACCAGTACCGCAATGGACAAATGAGAAAACTTGGCAAGCCGGGCATGGTGGCCCACACCTGTAATCCCAGCACGAGAGAGGCGGAAGCAGTAGGATTACCACAAGTTCAAGGTTAGTCTGGGCTGTACAGTCAGTTTGAGTCCAGCCCGGACTACATAGTGAGACTCTGTCTCAAAAAAAACAAAAAAAAGGAAAACTTGGGTTCTGAGAGCCCTTGAAGATCTGCTATTAACTATGAATCTCTTATTTTAAAATCTTCAAGTAAAATTTAGGCCAGAAAAAAAATTGTTTTCAGAGCAGTATCCACCACAGAATTTTTTTTTTTAACTTCAGGGAAACTCCTTTAAATTACCCTTTTGTGCATTTGGGCAGTCTGCATTTAATGAGAGAAAGTTAAAATGTCAGGTGTGGGGCCGGTGAGATGGCTCAGCGGCATAAGCGCCTACCTGGCAAGCGTGAGGGCCCGAGTTCGACTCCTAGAACGCACATACGAAAAAATGACCGGTGATATCGCTCAGTGGCACGGGCGCCTGCTGGCGCACAAGGTCCTGAGGTCGACCCCTGGTACCTACAAAAAAAAAAGTCAGATGTGATGACCACCTGCCCTTCTTTCTGAAAAATAAAAGTAAAAAGATATTAAGAAGCATGGATGTAAATCAATCTGAGTGGCTTCTGCTTTCCTCGCCCCTTAATTCCAAGTTGTAATGATTATCAAGGACAGGCGCGAGACAGGTTCGTAGCCTGGAGTAAAAGAAGGCGTCAGACTTGACTCTTCAGTCGCCAGCTGCCACCGCCCATGGCTCCGCCAAATGTCACTAGCCATATGACCTCAGGAATCTACCCTCTCTAAGCCACCATTTCTCACCTGTTGGTGGAAAATGATTATGCCCTTCTCAAAGAATTGTTATGAAGAATAAAAGAAAGTAAGTAAATGCTTGGCAATCTGCAGGAACTCAGTAAATTTGAGTACTCCCAGTACCAGTAGCTTGGACCCCCAAATTTACCATGTAGCACATGGCTGCAACCGTAACAGTAGCTCCATCCCCTACCTTGGCCAGGCTGAAAATGTGAGGTGGCAGCTAAGTGCTCACTTCTGGAATAGACTCCACACAGGGTTCAAGTCCCAGCGCCTCTCCTGACAGCTATGTGAACTTGAGGAAAAGAGTTCAGTTGCATGGAAATTGTCCACAAAATAGAAATGAGGATGAGAATAGTTCTTCTCTCCTAGGGTCACAGAAAAAGCAGTAAGAACTTTAGTACACTAAGACAATCCGTGCTGGGTAACGTTAAACTAACATAAGGCTCTTTCTTGGCCTTTGGTCGGGGAGCTGACACTTTCTTTAAGTACCATTCATTCACCTATGGGGAATATGTCCCTGTACCTGCATGTCCAAAATGAATATAAGGCAGAAAGGAGAAAAGGTCAACAGCTAACCAAGAGCCCTTCTATCCCTTCCCCAGATGTTTGGTGCTACCCTCCCCACTACAGCCAAACAGTTTCTTCCTTCCTGACCCCAACAACGCTTCGGTGACATCACTGAAAATTTCAAGCCCCTCCCCACGCCTGCAGTGCACCTCCCTCTCCTCGCTCCATTTCCCCCCCATCACCTGTCATCAGGTGGCACGCCTCATAACTTGCTTATTTGTGTTTACTGTCTGTCTCCTCTCGCTAAAACGTAAGCTCCTAGAGCACAGAGGTCTTTGCCTATTTGTTCAAGCGCCACATCTACAAAGCCTAGAACAGAGCCCCGGCCAGGGAGTGGGCACTCAGTAACAACTCACTGAATGAATGAGTGCAGGAACGAATGAATGGAGGAAGGAAAGAATAAATAAAGACTCAAGGTTTCGTCAGACCAAAGAGATCGCACTGGAGAGATAAAGGACGAGGGCTGGCTCAGATGTGACTCGAGACCCTACCACCTGCCTAACCCTGGAATTCTTCCTCTTTTAGGGGCCAGACAAGCGGCATGCATACCCCGCCAGCCCCGAGGCCTGACTCCAGGCGCCCTCACCAGAGGTAAGGACCCCCAGCCCACTTTTGAACCCTAAGAGGGCCTGGGGAGGGGGATAACCCCCTGGCCGCCCCCGGATGGAAGCCGGGGATTCCCCGCTGCGGGTCCCTCCTCCCGCCCGCACCCCACCCCCGCAGAGGGCTCGCCCGGGAGCCGCGGGGGCGCGGCCGCTGCGCGGACCAGGGAGGCGGCGGCGGCGGCGGGGCTGCGGGCTCGGTGGCTGGGCCCGCATTGCCCCCTAGTGCCGCGCGGAGTCAGGGCGCCGGGCTCCCCCGCCTGATGTCACCGCCGTGCAGTCAGCCCAGAGGCGGCTCACTGAAAGCAGACCCTCCTCGGCGCTCACCGGGTGGAGGAGGCGCCGCGCTCCGCAGACCCGGCCGGGCCGGCTCCGCCGCGCCCCCTGCCCGCCGCCCGCTCCTCCCTGCGCTGCCCTGCGAGCCCGGCCCGGCCGGCGCGCCTGACGTGGACCATTAAACTTGGAGCTGCCGCCTCGTCCCCTCTCTCCTCCTCCCTCTGACAGGCAAGCCAGCGGCTCGGTGCAGGCAGGCGACGCGCTGCTGCCGGGCTGGGCTGCCCGGGGGAGATGATTCCTCGCCAGGAGGGCGCCTCTGGGAAGAAGACCACGGGGGAAGCAAAGTTTCGGGGCAGCTGAAGAGTCCTGCCGCAGCCCTTCCGAGCCCAATCACCTCCCTGGCTATGGAGGGCGGACTCTAAAATGAATCCCGATCTGGACGCCGGCCACAACACATCAGCACCTGCCCACTGGGGAGAGTTGAAAAATGCCAACTTCAGTGGCCCCAACCAGACCTCGAGCAACTCCACACTGCCCCAGCTAGACATCACCAGGGCCATCTCTGTGGGCCTGGTACTGGGCGCCTTCATCCTCTTTGCCATAGTGGGCAACATCCTAGTCATCTTGTCTGTGGCCTGCAACCGGCACCTGCGGACGCCCACCAACTACTTCATCGTCAACCTGGCCATTGCTGACCTGCTGTTGAGTTTCACCGTCCTGCCCTTCTCGGCTGCCCTGGAGGTCCTAGGCTACTGGGTGCTGGGGCGGATCTTCTGTGACATCTGGGCAGCTGTGGACGTCCTGTGCTGCACGGCCTCCATTCTGAGCCTGTGCGCCATCTCCATCGATCGCTACATTGGGGTGCGCTACTCTCTGCAGTACCCCACGCTGGTCACCCGGAGGAAGGCCATCTTGGCGCTCCTCAGTGTCTGGGTGTTGTCCACGGTCATCTCCATCGGGCCTCTCCTTGGCTGGAAGGAGCCAGCGCCCAACGATGACAAGGAATGCGGGGTCACCGAAGAACCCTTCTACGCCCTCTTCTCCTCCCTGGGCTCCTTCTACATCCCTCTGGCCGTCATTCTGGTCATGTACTGCCGCGTCTACATCGTGGCCAAGAGGACCACGAAGAACCTGGAGGCAGGTGTCATGAAGGAGATGTCCAACTCCAAGGAGCTGACCCTGAGGATCCACTCCAAGAACTTTCACGAGGATACCCTCAGCAGTACCAAGGCCAAGGGCCACAATCCCAGGAGTTCCATAGCTGTCAAACTTTTTAAATTCTCCAGGGAAAAGAAAGCAGCCAAGACCTTGGGCATCGTGGTCGGTATGTTCATCTTGTGTTGGCTCCCCTTCTTCATCGCGCTCCCACTTGGTAAGTTGGGGATGGGCAGAGGGGACCTGGAAGTGTTCGGATCTCGGGTTTCCTGATGAGCTTACACTAAAGTTTTCATGTGGGCTTTTTTTTTTTTTTAAATGCAGTCTGTGTGTGTTTGGAGATTGGAAAATATGGTTTGTTCTGCACAGGCTTTGCAGATTAGGGAGCTGGCTAAGAACCAGCTCAGGTGTTAGTGGAACCCGCTGAAGTCCTAGGCACTTGAAATAGAACCACAGGAGGAAGATCTGGGATGCGGGATGACTCACTGGCCAGCCAGCCTTGGTTTAATAATTAAAAAGGATACCGGGCTTGAGCATCACACCAGCGTTATTTCAGTAGTAATGATGTGTTGGCTAAGGCAGCGTCACTAACGCAGCATACAAAATAGTTTGTAGTTACTGCAGACGCGGTGTTTGGGAAGCAGGGAGGCAGCTCGTTCACAGAAAGGCAGCGTTCATTCAGCATTTCCAGGGCTCACATTCCTCAGGAGCTTTGCAGAAGCTGCAGTCTCCCCTCCTCCGTCACCGTCACCGTCACCGTCACCGCTGGCTAGCACCTCAATGCACTGCCTTCATTATCAGTTAATAAGAGCGTTTGACAACCACACAGCCCGGCTGGGCCTTTCAGTTATCTGAAGCTTGAGGTTTGAAAGGATGACTAGAGGGTCACTCATTCTCAGTGTTCACCCCAAAATGCTCCTAAGTCTGGTGATTTATGGAATGTCCAGAATTAGATCATAGTTGACCCTCACCTTCAGCTGCAAGACGCCCAGTCTGGTGAAATAGAATTCAGTACATCCTTCACCTTTCACAGAAAAGTGTCCATCTTATTTTGTTTGGTGGTCCCCCTAACTAAACTGTTCCAAGGGCTAACTGCTTTCATCTAAGAAAGAAGCCAAAGTCTGATCAGGAGGTAAACCTAGCGGAGGGTACTGTGACACGCTGTCCATATGACTTTGGGAGACCCTCGTCCCTTCTCTGAAGCACTGATCTGCTCTGCTTTCTTCTCCTATCCCTGGAGAACACTACAGAAAATGAACGGGGGGAAGTGATCATGGCATAGTCACGTGCCATGGTATCAGGAGAGCTGGCAGCTGCTACATGCCACAGACCACATACGCCTGCAATCTCACCAGAGTCTTGGTTGTCACTAAATGTAACCAAACCCTCGAGCAACTAAAGTTCTGAAGATACACTGCTTCCAAGAGAAAAGATGAATGGAAAGAGAGCAAACTGATATCAAGAGTTTCTGTTTCTAAAAGACAGAAAGAGAAAAAAGCTGTTTAACCTACTCTCCATGTCATCTTTTCTAAAGCAGGCTTTCAGGCTTGATACCTTTAAGAAACATTTTCAATGCCAAGTGTTAAGTGGAAAGAGCTTGAAGTTCTACCGTAGGTGCAAGCACATCCCACTGCAGAGACACTTGCTTCTCTTTTCCAAGGTCCCAAGGTCCTTTTGCAGGTTGGCTGTGTTGACAGTGGACAATGGTTCGCATTGCTTTGCATTGGGTGATACAAAGATCATGGTCATAAGTAGAGGTGATTTGACTTATTAGCTACATGACCTTGTGCAAATGACTAATCCTGTGAGCCTCAGTTTCTTCATCTACGAAATGGGGCTAATTAGTATATGCTTCATGGATTTTGCACTAATATATGGACTCTAGTACAGTATCTGGTGCACAAACAAAATGCTCAGTGTAAGTTAGCTATTACTACTACAAACAGTCACCCCCCTCGGGAACAATAGTGTATTTTCTCCTTCTCTACTCATTTGCCAATCCCACACCTGTTACTAAAGCCTCAGAAGAGAACTAGGTCTTTCTTCTTTCTGCCCCTGTCCTCCAGCCCACAGAGGCTGTGACCAGAGCATGCTCAAAAAACGAAAGACCACCCTGGTGAGATTGGCTTAACTGGCTCTCATGATTCTGTGAGACAAAGTAAAGTTCTTTTCTTTATAATCAAAAAAAAAAAAAGGAAAGACCCCAGCAGGATACAGAAATGATTAGAGGTGCAAGTTTTGGCTTTAGGATGCAGAAGAAACAAACTCCAAACTGGTAGGAAGCATCCAGCATGTTAAAATGGAAAGCCCTGCTCTGGTGCTCAGGAAAAAGAGTTCTCATTTGAGTTTTGCCATCAACTAACTCTGTGTCCCTAGAATTGTTGATTTACCTTTCTGCACTTCAGATCTCATGTCTGGACAATAAGAGGGCTGAAGTACATTGCACGATCTCAAACTTTAGTAAGCATCAGAATCACCTGGGAAACTTGACAAAATATGTAGCCAACTGGGCTCAACATACAGGGAATCTAGTTCAGTAAAATCCAGTGGATCTCAGGAATCTGCGTGTTTTATCAGCCCCCACGTGATTCTGAAGAGGTGGTCCACAGACCAGGCTTTGAGGATCACTGGCCAGAGGACGGCTCCACTCCCTTTAGAATCTAACATCCTCAGTGTTAAGGTTTGTGAGCGCTGCAAAGCTTAGGTGTTCCCCAGCCACACAGTGGTGTAGGATGCCGTGGCTTCTCTCCAGGTCCTGCACTGCACGTCATCAAGCCCATTGTCCTTCTCACTCACATTATTGCCACTGTTGCTCTCCTTTCTGTCTGTGCCTTTCTGAGACCTCAACCCCCTAGCATCTCAGGTCCTTGGCTTCCATGCCATAGGAAATGAGAGGTTCTTATCCCTCGAATGATCTCAGAGTAGTGTATTTGTCCTTTCCTCGCTATGGAAACTTTCTGACTGTCCACATCATGACCTCCTGAAGACCTCCTAATGCACTGTCCCAGAGCTGGCTCCATTCACATCCTTTTTCCTTGGAAGCCCAACGGGTGAGGTGAGGAATATGGACTCCCAGCCTTGGGTTTGGGATGGGCTCCAACAGGTCCTCAAGATTCAAGCAGAGAAGCCACATAATTAATGTTTTCCTAATCGCTGAGGAAGAACATCCCAGCAAAATGGAGATGTGGGTTTTTACTTCCTCTGAGTTAAAATAACACCCAAATAAAAGTAGCTTGATGAAGAACAATAGCTCCTTCGGAATCTGAAGAAGGTTCCAAATTCTAAATTTTCCATGAGGGCTTTCCACTCAGAAGGGGCGAAAGCAGATCTGGGGACAACAATGCTGGGTAAACAGAGAAGTGCAGGTAGAAGCAACTTCCACTGGTGCTAGACTTGCAGGTGCCTGGTGGCACAAGATTTCCATAGCTATGTTTGTTTTCTCCATAGGAGAGAAGGGTTGGGATTCTTTCTGGGGAGGAGAAAAAATAGCCATGCCTCCCACTGGATCGTGTTTACGAGCCCCATTTGTTTTTCTTCCTCCATTATTTTTATTTTGGGGAGCAGGGTGGGGCTACCTGTAGAGCAGGGCCTCACATCTCCTGCTGTGCCCTCCCTACCTGGGACACCCTCCTCACCTCCTCCCCACCCAAGTGGCCTGTGGGTGGCTGCAGACCAAGTTGGACCAGGGACCAGTGCTCACTTACCGAGCAGCAGAGATGGATGCTACCAAACAAGGACCTCTTTCTTTGGCCCCTGGAATCAGGCCAGGAAGGGACAGGAAATAATTGGAAGAGAATATAGCAGTATTTCTACTCCATGGGCCACGTGCAAGATGTTCAAGGGAACCTTTAGCTCCCTGGCATTGCAATGAACACCGACTCCCACCCGCCTGGGGATGGCCTGGTCAGGGTCTCCAGAAGTGGCAGGGCCATTGAGGGATGTGTGCCACAGCATGGGGGGCAATGAGGCGGGGTAGCAGGAAGTGCTGGGCAGCCAACTCGTGGCTGGGCTTAGTGAGTTGTTTAGAAAACACTGGAAACTTGCCTTGCTCCAAATCTTTCTTCCGTCTTTTAAAATGCTGAAAGGCACCAGGAAGCCATTATTGAACTAACTGCTTTCCCCTCCAAATAAATGAAGGTCAATTTCAAAGAAACAGTTGTGCTCTCTATAGTACTGGAACCAAATAGGAATCCCTCTCTCCATTGACTTGATTTCACAGCCCTCTCATTCAGATGGGTGCTGATGAATATCCACCCTCCACAGGCACAAGGGAGAATGAGGGTCACGATGATGACTCGGAACAGAGTCACCCCTACAAACGCACGTGTTAATTCTCCAACTCAGAGGTTTCAAACCACAGGGAACTTTGTTTCCTACAAGGAAAGCAATTGGTTTGAGTATCTGGTGAGGGGGAAATTTTTGCACATGGAAATCTTTGTCTGGAGGAGGGAAATCTTACTGAAGTGAAATATATTTCACTGTTAAATCCTTAATAAAGATGTCCTAAAGCACCTACTATGTGCTAGGCTCTGTACTAGTCACTGGGTTGAGCCAGAAGCAAATAGTTCCTGCTTGCATAATCAATATGTAATTATTGAACACACACTACGTGCCAGACATTCTGCCCAGACATTACTTCACTAATCCTCACGGAGCTACCTTGACATGGGGGAGTAAGTGCTTCTTTCTACAGATGGATATACCAAAGCTCAGCAAGGCTAGATTCTTGCCCAAGGTCACCTAGCAAGGCCAGGAGCTGAGTCAAAGTCTGCTAGAACAGACCATACCTGTTCCACTGCACCTAGGAGATGTCTGGCCTTTTCTGCTCGCTAGTCACAACCTGCTATCACAGAAAACATTCTCTGGGAAGCCTAGAGTCAGCCTATCAAAACTAGACATGTTATTCTGTTGCAAAATCTTGACCCTCCTGGGGAAAAAAAAAAAAACTCACGAAATGTCAAGGCAGACCACCATGTTCACACTCAGGGCAAAATCTTCTCCACACCCCCTCCACGGTGTGTGCTAAGGGTCTCTCACACTGAGCACATAGTCAGTCACCCAACCAGAATGAAAAAAACTTGGAGGGACCTTGCCCTTCTTCTACGAATGTAGGTCCACATCTTTAATCATACAATCATTCACTGAGTAAATATAGATTTATTGAGTAGCTACTGTGTCCAGGTTTTTTATTGGAGAAACAATGGTGAGCAAAATATTCAAATTCCATAGAATTTGGTTCCAGTCAGGAATGCAGACATTTAAAAAAAAAAAAAAAAAAAAAAAGAGTGCAAATTGTGATAAGTGACTTGAAGAATAGGAGAGAGATATTATTAGAATTATATAATAAGGATCGGTCTATGATGAGGTCCCCAGGAGAGTCACATTTAGGTAGAACCCTTAAAGTTTGAGGGAGCTAATTCAATGAAAGGAGGAGATAGAAAAGGGGTCCCTGCAGGAGGAAAGTCATACCTAAACGTCCTGAGGGAGGAGATGCGAGGGATAGCAGAGCCTGGCGGACAGACCTTGTAGAGACTTTCAGGCCACATAAGAATTCTAGATTTCTGGCCGGTGAGATGGCTCAGTGGCGTAAGCGCCTGCCTGGCAAGCGCGAGGGCCTGAGTTCGACTCCTGGAACCCACGTACGAAAAAGGGGCCGGTGATATCGCTCAGCGGCACGGGCGCCTGCTGGCACGTGAGGTCCTGAGGTTGACCCCCGGTACCCACAAAAAAAAAAAAAAAAAAGAATTCTAGATTTCATTTTCAGCACATTGGCCACTATGGAAGGATTTGATGCAGACAAAAGATATGATCTGAATTGTGTCTTCCGAGTGGTGGTACCTGCTGAAATCCCAGCATTCTGGGGCAATGAGGCAGAAAAATCACAAATTCAAGTCCTCCCTGGGCAACTTTGTAACTTAGTGAGACCTTATCTCAAAAAAGGGGCTGCTGGGATGAAGCTCATTGTGGAGGCCCTGGGCTCAACCCCAGAACCATACAAAAAGATGACTGAGGCTACCATGTGGAGACTCGCTGGAGATGAGGCAAGGAGGCAGCCTAGTAAGTGCAGTGAGGGTGATGATGGTGGTTTCGGCCAGGCAGGGGGCAGTGGAGGTGGTGAGAAGTAGACAGGGTTCAGGGATGGGCTCGTGATGGTAGAGGAGGGTGAGTGGGAAGAAGAAATGTGTCCAAAATAACCCTAGAGTTTTTGGATAGAGCCACCTGGGTACCATTTTGGGGGTTGGAAGACAGGGTGGGATGCAGCCAAAATGATTCCTGCCAGTATCTCCCTCAGCCTAAGATGCCACATTGGGAATGACCCATTGACAGTCTTCAGCAAATAGCATGTCTGATCCAAAAGCGGGGGGCCAGGAGCAACAGCCAACCTAGCTGCTCCCGAGAACATCTGGCAGGGTTGTTTTGTTTAAAGCATAGATTCTTGGCCCCACCAGAGACCCACTGTATCAGCTTCTTCTGTCACGAGGTCAGCTTCTCCATGTTGAACAAGTTTTCCCAGGGGATTCTTATGTAGCCAGCAGGGCACTGGCCGAGGCTCTTGGTCCAGTCCACATGGAAGGGGGCAGGAAGGCTGGCAGGAGGGCAGTTTCTTGGAACCAGCGCCTGCCTAGAGAAAGGAAAAAATGAGCACCACAGAGCACCCTTACCCTGAGCACCCTGGGTATGTGCTCCGCACTGTGCCCCTCTATAGGGCAAGTGATATCATCCCTGCCTTTACAGATGGGGGAACTAGAGTTCAGAGAGGTTCAGTAATTTGCCCAAGGTCACACAGCTAGAAAATAGTACAGTCTGTCAGACTCCCATTTGGCACTCAATAAACATTCATTGTATTATCCCTATTGTTACTAAAACTGCTTCCCTAAAATTTGTCAGAAGTATGGTATCCAAAGCTTTTACTGGCTCATGGCAAAATAAGAAAAAAAAAAATAGGGAAATGTTGTGTTTTTAAAACTAAATGCATTCAATATAAATGATGTCCTTTTATTCTGAGGACCACATCCTTTCTATTTTAAGAAATTGAAATGGCATTTTTCGATGGAATGATGATAATGAGTAGTGATAGCTGTGCGTGTGTAGGTATGTATTTTAATGTCTTACTTACCAAAATAAAAAACTGGTTACTCCATGTCCCTTCCAAATGTTTTTCTGAAATTTTACTAGGGATCTCTTAAAGTCTTGGAATCAGAAAAGACACCATGGTGGTGAGACACAATATTTATGGGGGAAAGATGGAAGAAAGAAAGGAAAAGAGGGAGGAAGAGAAGGAAAGGAGAAGAGAAACAAAGGAGAGAGGACAGAATGAGTCACCTCAGCCTGGCAGTGGGACTCAGTGGGCTGGGACAGAAGAGCCAAGAGGGGAGGGACGGTGTGGGAAGAATCGGGTACAAAGGGACAGGAGGAAGTCACGAAGGCACCCGATCCTGCTGGGCCCAACCAGGCCACAGAGACATGGGCAGGTGCACGTGTCATGCAGTGCCACCCCGGATGGGCCTGTGACTATTGTCGTGCAGGGGGTGCTTAGCCTGAGTATGTTCTTGGCTCGTAAGAATAACGGACGGCCACTGGGCTGCTCTGGGAGATTGCTTTCTCCCATATCTGCAGGACATTTTCACGGTCACCATGCTCGCTGACCACATCTGATGGTAATGATACAGTGCCCAGTTAGCAGCGCTCGCCATGGGCCAGCTTATCATGCTGGTGAGGGGCCCTCCACACTTCTTGTGTTCTCTCTGCAGCTTGAGAAGTGGGCACTGTTATTGTCCCCATTTTACAGATGAGGAGGCGGAAGCTCAGGGTGATAGAGTGATTTGGCTCAGGCCAGCCAGTTGATCAGTGACGAGAGATGGATGCAACCCCAGGCAATCGGATGGGTTCGGCACTGGAGGTCTCCTAGAGGTGGGGCTCTGAGCCCCAATTTGAGGACATGTAAGAAGGAACTGGGGAAACCAGAACCTATCCTGAGAAGGGGGAAAGGAAGGGCAGGTGGCTGCCCATCATTTAGCAACAGAGACACAGTTAATGCTGGTGAGAACATAAAGAATATAAAAATAATATAAATATATAAATATAAATAAAGAATATAAAAATAATTGGGTCTCCCCCTAGCAAGATAAGTCAGAATTTCTCTTTCGCTGTTGATACTTGGGAAGAATTTTTTTTTCACTTCACAACTTATTCTTCTAAAATTGTTACACACAATTTTAGATATTTTTTATCAAATTTGGGAAAATACATGACTTACTACTGGAATGTCACACACATTTTTAAAGTTTTTTTAATAAAATTTGGGGAAATGTGTAAAAGATAGAGGGTTTTTTCACAGTTTGGTTTCTGGCTGCATGCATTTCAGACTGGCTTCCCTTCCACCACCCAAATGTAGTGCCAGCACCTAGGACTCTCTCCTACTGCAGGTGAGCCTCTGGTCCTGCCCCTTGATGTCGCAAGGCTGGGGGAATCCGTATCTTGGGTGAAAGTAGTTCTAGAAACCGTCCTTCCACTTGCAGTAATTCTGGTTAGTGATGACCCAGCTATCGAAAGAAAAGACTCACAGCACATGTGTATATTCAACAGAACCTGGATGAAACGTAGCCAAAGTCAACTCAGCTACTTCCTCAAAACGCCCTGTACCACCTCCACATGAAAAGGAAAGAAGCAGTGGAGGGGATTCACAACGAAACAGTGAATAGATAGTGGTCCTCACTGATTGCAATTAATATACCTTACTATTAAAAACTTTGTGATGGCCTTGGGCCCCTCCCTGGACCTTGGAGAGTCTCTAAAGCTCTGGGACCAAATAGGCATCCTGCCAGGCGTAGTACTGCCCAACAGTAACCCCAGCCCTCGGTCGGCTGAGGCAAAAGGATCACTGTGAGTTCGAGGGCAGCTTGGGCTACATAGTGAGTTCAAGACCAGCCTGAGCTACATACTAAGACCCTGTATCAAAACACAAAACAAGGGCCGGTGAGACGGCTCAGCGGCTTAAGCGCCTGCCTGGCAAGCGCGAGGGCCCGAGTTCGACTCCCGGATCCCACATACAGAAAAGGGGCCGGTGATATCGCTCAGCGACACGCGAGGTCCTGAGGTCGACCCCCCGGTACCCCCAAAAAAAAAACCACAAAACAAACAAAAAGGAACAAATAAGCATTTTTCATCCACACCTAAATACTTCACGGATGGCTCTCTTTACAACCTCACTGCTGTGATCTACTTACCTTTCCCCTCTACCACCTGCCACTTTCTTGTAAGCGGTGACCAAGTCTTTCACCTCTGCCTAACACAATCCGTCTGAATGAATGAGTGAATGACCCAGCTGCACCGTGAGTTCAGCAGAAGAATTGGGGTACACTCTGAAACAGAATCACTCGCTACTTCCCAAATAACCCTTTCACTTTCCCTCCTCTGTGCATTTGCTCATATTGTTTCCTCCCCACCCCCAACCGCAATCTTCTCATACCCGCTGATGATTCAACTCCTGCCCACCTGTAAACACCCAGTTCTGTCGACACCTGTCTCACGTAGTCTTCCTGGTTCCCACCCACCTCCCCCGGCAGCACACCTTCCAGTTACATCTCTCACCTGGTTTACAGTGCTTGTCACATGTGTCTGTGGGGAAAGAACTGAAAGGCACAAACGTAGCAGTGCTACCGGGCTGCAAACCCCTGGAGCAGGGCAGGGGCCTCCTCCTGGAGAGTCCTCCTCCCGTCCTCTGTGAGCAGGGATGTGTACCTGCGTAACTAGTAGCTTCTCGGTATGGACAGCAATGATAGCAACGACTCTCACCGTGTGTGCCAGACCTCATCTACCATTTTTTGTTGTTGTTGTTTTGGTTTGGCTTGGTTTTTTTGAGACAGGGTCTTGTTATGTAGCCCAGGCTGGCCTTGAACTCACAGCAATCCTCCTGCCTCAGCCTCCCAAGTGTTGGGATTACTGGCATGCACCACCATGCCCAGCTTTTCATCTACCATTTGAACCTCCCAACGGCCCATCAGAAAAATAATTAGCGTTTTGCCCACTTTATACAGGAGGAAATGGGCTTAGAGGATTAAGTGGTTTGTCTCATTCCTTGAAACTACCGCAAACATTAAAATGAAACTGTAATGGCAAACTTATAGAAATTTCATAGCAGAAATTACAAATCGATTAGTAGCCTCTGCCTAAGCTCATGCTGCCTGTCACGTGGTTAGACTCAGCGAGCCTTGACCACCATGGCTGCTACAACTCAGAGACGGCTTGACTCAGCCTTATCTGACTGAATCCAGCTGCATCGCCCCTACTTTCCAGCCTATAAACCTATTCCGTTTTGCTTGCCTATTCCAGGAACTTTCCACCTAGGACAGAATAACCCAGTCAAGGACATGTTTGCCTGATTTCACCCACCTGCTCAGACAGCCCCCTCCCTAGCAGAGCCCGCCCAGAACAAATCTGCCTGACAACATAGGACGTAGCCTATGTAACCAATCATATAATAACCTGTAATCGGCTTTGTATTTCCGGCTTGCAAAAATGTTAAGCTAAACTCTAAGCTGACTCTGGGCTGATGATTTGAGACCTGGTTCTCCTCAGCCCACTAGCGTACTAAAGGCTGCCTTCCAACTCCTCGGGTGCAAAGAGTCTTCCACTTGGTTTGATATCAGATTTCTGTAACAAGACTACTATATGTGGTGCCAGTCCCATAGGCTCTCCTATTACTGATCAGCCTCGTGGACTTTCTCCTAATAAAAATAAAATAAAATAAAATAAAATAAAATAAATAAAAGATAAAGAGTAAATGCCAATCTGGGCCCAGTCATGGATCCAGTGAAGAAAGATTAGATAGGAGAAAACCATGGGTACAAGGTAAGCTTGAAAATAGGATGATGTCTTCATTCTTTTTTTTTTTTTTTTCCTGTACTGGGGTTTAAACTCAGGTTCCCCCACACGCTAGGCAAGTGCTCCATCACTGAGCTCCATCCCCAGCCCAAGGCCTTCATCCTTTAAGGCTGCCATTCCACACACCTCTGGGGAAAAGCTTACCTTTGCCAGGTGGCCCCCGTTTCCCCTCACTTTGCCAGTGCCTGTTGTGTCCCTCTCACCTCTGAGAGGAATACGTTCAGAGCAGCAGAATAGGGAAAGAAGAAATGATTCTGTCAACTTCACAGCAGGATTAGATTAAGATCCTTACAGGCTCAAGGTATGGAGAAAGGAATAATGTAATTCTAAACGGAAAAACACACACACACACACAGAGCCCTAACATAAATGAAAAAGACTAGCACCATCTTGATTTTTTCTATGAAGTCAACTTTGATTTCTTTAATTTTATTTTTCTCTTTCTTTTTTCCTTCTTTCCTTGCTTGTTTCCTTCCTTCCTTCCTTCATTTTTTTTTTTTTTTTTTTTTTTTTGGCACTAGAGACTGAACTCAGGGCCTCACACATGCTAACATGAGCTTTGCCCTAGTCTTGATTCCTTTAATATCAAATTATTCCCCCAAAAAAATGTGCCCCAACTCTGCTAATGCTCTGAGATACAGCGGATCTGCTAGTTAACGAAGCACTGCTATCTTATGAGGTGACATAGATCCCAGTCTGCCCCAGACATTTCCCTTTAATGCCTGTTATAGAAGCATGATTATTGTTACAACTTCCTCCTACTCTCAAAAGTGTCTCGGTTTGAACAACAGAAGTATCTCCCCATTTTAAAACCAGGGCAGGTGTATGTACTCTGGGGACATCAGGTAGCAGCCCAATTTCATGTGAGACCCTGAGATAGTAGGAGACAGAAATCAACGAGAGAGTGAAAAATGAAGGATGCGACTTTTAGTGCGTGTTTCGTGGGAAGCAGGAGTGATCGTAATGTTGGCTTTGAAGTTTTTAAATAAATACTTAGTTCCCTTGCTTTATTTACTCAAACAAGTGGCTGAGCTGGGAATCTACAGCTAGCTGGCTGGCCCTAAATGCTGACTGAACGCGTGAATAAATGAAAGGAGTGGATCAATTGCAGCACCAGATCGACAGTATCATCTAAAGGATGGGAGTCTCCAGACAGAGAGAAGAGCGGGCTGCGATGAGATTTGGTGGAGAAGGAAAGGGAAGTGTGTTCTGGGGTCTTGTAAGGCCAGTGTAAGTGTGGGGGAAGGGACATCTTCATCCTAAACATCATCACCCCTCCTGGTGCTACAGAGCATGTGTCAGCCCAGGATGCAGCAGGCTGTCCCCACTGCAAGCCCTGTGTTTGAGGAGTCTGTCAACACTCTTAGACACTCCCATCAGCAGCACATCTGAGGCCCCTTTGAACACTCAAGTGCCCCTCTCTGGTGTGAGCACACGCACTGTGCTATAAAAGTTGACCAATGAGCAGTGTAGGCTGAAGCATTCAGAAACAGAATGTTCCAGCACGTGCAAGTGCATCATTCCTCACAGAGCCCCATTTAAAGTTTTCTGGGGTATCTGCCCATGGTATCCTACTCCTCTTAAACTTTCTCTCTTTCCTGCTGGGTTGAATTTGGGGCTTGGCTTTGCACACTTTTTGAAATTCTTTAAAATAGAGTTTGCTGCCAGGCTAACATGCACGGCTTACAGGCTAAGCTTAGCACTTTGGAAAGGCCCCAGAAGGAGGTTAAACTGGGACCAAGGGCAAGCCAGGCTCGCTGTCATTCGCAGGCAGCAGCCCCAGGGCTCACACTACCAGCACAGGGCTGGGCGAAGATCCAGGGAGGCAGCTGGTCAGGGAGGAGGAAGATCCATCAACTGGAACAACAAAAAAAAAAATTAAATCTCCAATTCATACATTCAGCCTATGAACTGTCCCCAGGCATCTAGAGAAAGTGGTTGGTTCCCCTCCTGTTTCTAGGGACATCCCCCACCATGCACATTTGTGAGTCATTGTCCCAAGCCTTTGGAATCAACCTTAACAGAAGTGTTCTTGGGGTTTTGTTCCACTGCGGTAATCTGATAAATCCCCTCTCACAGTAGGCACATAAAATAAAAGACGTAGGATTTCAAAACAAACCAATTACACTGAAATACAGTTATCATCATATTGAAAATCAAATTTATCTTAGAGTTTTTTTAAAGTCCTTCTTTATTAAATAAACAAGATCTAGCAACAAGTCATTCAAATAACTACTATAATTTTGAAGTAGTGACAAGTGGAAATATTTCAAGATATCTGCAACAAATGTAAAGTGATATTATAAATCTGATTTCTATTGCTGACAAATCCTGCTGATTTTACTGTGGCTTGTTGCCTACATTCTTGTTGAAAGAAATGCAGATTTTCAGCCAAAGGTTAGCTTTGTTTGTTTCTTTTTTTGTTTGTTTAAGTATTTTTCCCATCCAAGTTCAAGTTCATGGACCTCCTAGCCCAGAATAAGAACCTTGCCTTAGGATATCACAAAGATGTACTTTAGGATGCGAGGTTTTCTAGACTCTGTTCTTATGGGATGCAGACAATACAGATGCATAGACACAGATATATTCCTTAGGACCAGGAGGAACTTGGGCTATCCCAGCATGCTTTGTAACTATTTTGCGTGGGTACTTGTAGCAATTGTTTTAATCGACTAGCTTCTTTATTTAAGAACGATGCATAGACTTGTATTAAATCAGAAAGAAGAAAAAAGAAAACACTGAAAAAAATATTTCTGCTTTCTTCAAGCCCCAGGTTCACATCCACTCAACGCTTTTTTCCCCAGCACTAAAAAGTCTCTATTTGTGTATTTAAGTCTATATTTATTTGTGTATTTAAAAGTCTATATTTGTGTATGCCTCTAGAAATACACTATTTACTGCATTTGTACCCATATGTGTGTATTTAAATATATTGAGTGTGTATGCACATATGTGTTTCTACTCTTTCTTGTTTCTAGTGGTGTTACTTTATAAACTCTTCAGTGAGGGTTACATTTTTTATTCAACAGCACATTTTAGATATAGTTCTATGTCAGAATGCTGGGTTAGAATCTGTGTTAAAGTTACTGTTCTCTTTTGTCATAACTGTATACTAATCCATGTTATGGATTGTCCTAGTTTACTTACCAACTTGCCAATTGAGTGATGTTTAAATTACTTTTTATCTTTTGCTACTACAAACAATTTTGCAATTAATTTCTAGAGATGGAATTGGTGAGGCAAGAAATATTTGGTATTTTAGCTTTTAAATTGAACACAATCAATTAAATAAAGAATTTAAAACACAATAAAATATAGAGTGGAATTAAAAACAAATTGGTTAGGGCCGGTGAGATGGCACAGTGGCGTTCGCGCCTGCCTGGCAAGCGCGAGGGCCCGAGTTCGACTCCCGGAACCCACATACGAAAAAAGGACCAGTGATATTGCTCAGGGCACTGGCGCCTGCTGGCTCGCGAGGTCCTGAGGTTGACCCCTGTACCGACAAAAAAAAAAAAAAAAAATAGGTTAGCTGGGCCTGGTCAACCATGCTTGTAACCCCAGCACTCGGGAGGCTAAGACAGGAGGATCGCCATGAGTTCAAGGCCAACCTGGGCTACATAATGAGTTCAAAATCAGCCTGAACTACATAGCGAGACCCTGTCTCAAAAAAATAAAAATAAATATAAATATAAATAGGTTAGATGTATATCTACTAACCTATCATTTAGGAGGGATGTTCATGATATCCAAAACATCATGACGTTCATGGGAAGGCAAGTGATTGAGTAATGCACAATCGCACTTTTAAAAGTTTATTAACTTACTCATGTTGAAGGGTGGGGTGGAGTGAGTGGGAGTGAATTATTAGCTTTTTTATGTCTCTGTATTATTTTACATGTTGTGAGGAGAAAATACTCTTAGTGATTAAGAACATCACATTTAAAAATGTAATCAGAGGTAGACTGGGTTTCGATAGAGTTATAGTGGGGAGTATTACACTGTTAAGATTTTAGAAGAAAAACTATTAATGGGAAAAAAAAAAAAAGGATTGTTGTCCTCATTTTTTATCTAATTTTACTGGTGTTCTAATTATGTCTAGAACACTCCGAATCTACTTTGGCTCTTTCACCCACTGGTTGCAGCACTGCTCACTCCTCCAGTTCAGAAACGTTGTCAGGTCATGTGTGGATTTTTTTTCTCAAAACAAGAAGAATTTTCTTTCAACAGTAAAAAGTAAGCAAGGTATAAAGAGGGAAAGTCACCCATAAGCATACCACCATCTCAGTCTGTGTGGGCTGCTATAATAAAGTATCTCAAACTGGGTGATTTATAAAAACAACAAATTTATTGCTTACCTTTCTGGAGGCTGGGAATTTTCTTTCAGCAGTAGTTCAAGATCAAGATGGCGACAAATTCAGTGTCTGTTAAGGACCCCATTCCTCATAGATGATTCCTCCTATGTGTCCTCCTGGTGGAAGGGGAAATACGCCCCCTCAGACCTAACCCCGCTTATATAGGCTTTGCCCTTAAGACCTAATCACCTCTCAGACATCCCATCTCAACACCACTGCATTAGGGATTAAATTTTAACATATAAATTTAAGGCAATAGGAAGAAACTCGAATAGTCACACATAGTACCATCTATATTACCATCTTTGATATTTTCCAATGGAACTTTCCAGAAGAGAGAAATACACAGATCGAATCACCCAGTGCTTTTTTTTTTCATTAATTATTAAGCATGGATGTCTTGCCATATCAATAGAGTCTTTTTTCCCCATTTTTTTTAATGCACAGGATTCCATAGTAGATGATCTTATAACATACTTAACCAATCTAGTTATGTAAGCAACCCACTTACATAAATAAGACATGTATAAGGCACCCCATTCACACAGTGCAAGTGTAGAGTGAAAAGTATGTCCCTTTTATATCCCTAGCCCAAGCCATCTGATTCCTCTCATTGGAGGTAACTACTGTTACCAGTTCTGTGTATACCCTTTCAGAGATAGTCTATGCATCTATGAAAGTATTTATATATTCTTTTCAATGGAAATAACATTCTATGCCTTTTTTCGCGATCAATGTATCTCAAAGATCTTTTCACTTCACTACGAGTAGAGTGCTCTGATTTGTTTTTATAGCTGCATAGGATTCTTTTATGTATTTTTCCCAATAGTTCCTTATGGGCAAACATTTAGATTATTTTAAATTTTTTCTGTTACTACACAATAATATTCTCACAGATGCTTCACCATTTTCCACATGAGTAAATATATCTATGAGATACAATCCTGGAAGCGGACCATGTTGAGTAACTTTTAATTTTTATAAATATTTCCAACCATTCTCCATAAAGACAGAGTCAATTTATGTTTCGATAACTAATATTTGAGGATGCTGACCTATTCCCCAAGTGTTATCACACTTTTGATTGTTTTTTAATCTTTTTTTTTTTTTTTGGTACTGGGAATTGAACTCACAACCTCGCACTTGCCAGGCAGGCACTGTGCCACTGAGCTATACTCCCAGCCCTGTTTTTAATCTTGATAGGTGAAGTTTTTGTGAATGAGGTTAAGCATCATTTCCTATGTTTAAGGTAATCTGCCCTCTCTTGATGTATGTTTGTTTTCCATTTTTAGCTATGATAAATACTCTGATTGATAATGTTTTCCTTACTATCTTATAAATGTGCCTGCTGTTTAGGATTTCCTTAGAATAAAGTACACTTTGTATGAGTAGATCAAAAGGTAGGCTCAAGGGCCGGTGAGATGGCTCAGCGGCATAAGCGCCTGCCTGGCAAGCACGAGTGCCCGAGTTCGACTCCCGGAACCCACATACGAAAAAAGGGCCGGTGATATCGCTCAGCGGCACGGGCATCTGCTGGTGCGCGAAGTCCTGAGGTCGACCCCTGGTACCCACAAAAAAAAAAAAAAAAAAAAAAAAAGGTAGGCTCAGGAGAAAAGCCTCAGAAATGCACCGTCAAGTTACCCTTTGGAAAGAGTGTAGCAATTTACACTCCTACTAAGCGGGTTTCAGCATCCCCGTAAAAAAAAGTTTGTGCTGATAGCTCCTAAGGTGCCTGGGGCTTGAGAAGTTTCAGGGCTCTGCCTGACAAGCTTTCCCTCCAAGGAGATAAGATAGATTGAAAGCTTCAAATCCTTCCAGCTGACTTGGTGACAGCTTCCCAGAGTTGAGGACTAGCTAGCTGCTCTCTTAGGACACAGCACCCCATCTGTCAGGGGAGCCCAGGGTGGCAGGAGTCTGGAATGCGTGTATTTGACCCAAGATCCAAGAACAAAAAGCAGTCACCCACGGTGTGTAAATGCATTGGAGCTCTTGGACAGCAGCCAGGCCCATCATGGTCTACATCAGTAGTTCGCGGCTCAGGGACTGACGTTTTATTTAAAACCATAAAAAAAAATAAAAGAAAATGCCCGTTGTCACACCCCAGGACAACAACCACATTTGCAGCACTCGGAATGAGTTAATAAGGAAGGATCCCTTCAAGCTGGCCCCACCCGACCATGGGGGCCGGTGCGGATCCGGGGAATGCAGTGGGCAGTCTATGTTTAGACAAGAGCGTGGCACATGCACCACATTTTAGTTGCCAAATTCAAATTGGCCCTGGAAAAGATGCCTGTCTCGCAAACTGAAAATTCTCTTGAGCACCACTCAGGAAGAAAAGAGCCAGCCCATTGCGCAGATTCTGCTGGGGAAGAGGCTTTTTGAGAGGAAGTCAATGGACCCTGGTTGGTCAGGGACATAATTTACTGCTGACCTTGAACTGCTAATCTGGAAGGAGAGGCCAGGTTATTTTCAGACTGTACTAAATCTAGAGATGTTGGAACCAGCAAATGGCACAAAGCAGGGATGAGGTGAACTTTGACCCACTGCCACAAGGTCTGAGGACCCAGGGAGGCCCCTAAGCCAGGGCCTGGCCTCAGCCCATGACTCTCAGAACTTGACCAGGAAAGCTTTGCCTGCCACCCGCCTCTGCAATTGCCACCCCATCCTGATGAAAGGAGCTGGCGCCTTCTCTCCTCAGGAACATCCTTGTCAGCTCTCGTGACTCTTGCTGGAGGAGCAACGGGAGTGCTAGAAAGAACAGGGACCATGGAGAGAGACTGCCACCCGATTCTCCAAGCCTCAGTTAATGCATCTGTAAAATGCAGCTGCAGTCACCCACCTTACAGAACTGTAGTGAGGAATAAATGAGAAGCAAATGAAGAGGACTCATTGGGAGCCGAACACTAGTAAATATTTCATAAGCCTCAGCTATTACTGTACGTGAAGTCTTTCATGTAGCATCCACTTTGGAGGAGATATTTAATGGATACCTGTTAATATTACTGTGATGACAAATTCTGTGATTGGGTTGCATCTTTTGGGCAGACAAAAATGGTACATGTTCCTTTTCATTAAGTGGTAGGGGATCCCTCTGCTAAGAAATGCAAAATAAGAACATAAAAAACAAGTTTTATTAGACAACAGGGTGTGATGGTCCCATGCTTGGAATGTGTCAGAAGACTTTAATACCTCTACTCATGTTTCTCTCCTTTAAAAATTGTTTTAATGATTAACTATGAGATATTTTGGTAACTCCAGAACTTTAAAATAATTTGAGAGACACCCATGAATCCTCCACCGAGATTTAACAAATACTAACACTTTGCCATTTGCAGCAGACCTGAAATGTTACCAATGTATCTAAATGGGCCTCCACCCCTCAGTCCTCTTCCCCTCTTTCTCAGAGGCGATACCATGGCGCCTGCGATCGAGTGGACTCTTCTCTGCACATCCTCACATACGAGCTCTAAGGAGCAAGGAGTACAGCCGTGGAGGCTGCGGCTCTGGATTGTTAATCTTACATTCAGACTCTACTCCTGCTCCTGTACTAGCTGTGTGGCTTCCAGTAAATGGTTCAACCTCTCTGTTCTCTCCTCCTTCCTTTTTAAAATGGGACCAACAGGCGCCTGCTGGCACGCGAGGTCCTGAGGTTGAACCACAGTACCCACAAAAAAATAAATAAATAAATAAATAAATAAATAAATAAATAAAATGGGACAAATAACACCAACTTTACCAGGTGGTTGTAGGGTGGACTTAGATTATTCATAGAAACCAGTGGTTCTTAACAAAGGAGGATTTTATGCATCGGGCCCACCAAGGGACAGTGGGTAATGTCAGTGTTGGAGGACTCTTTTTTTCCTTTTTTCCTTTTTTTTTCTTTTCTTTCTTTCTTTCTTTTTCCATTGAGGGTTGCTACTGGCATCTAGTGGGAGAGGCCAGGGCTGCTGCTAAACACCACAGAGTGTCCAGGACAGCCTACTACAGCAAAGAATTACCCCTCGCAAGATGTCTCTATTCCTAAAATAGAGAAACCCTGATGTGAAGCATGCTGTCACTTTATACAAACTCAATAAATCTTTGTGCGTCAAACATAACAGAATAAATTTTTATCATTTGTTTTACGTGTAAGACTCTGTGGTATCCAGTGAGCTGTCCCTTCTTAGCTATCCTACAGGCACTGCCTCTTCTACATGTCTGAGATGCCTATCCCATTTGTTAAATTGAAATGACAAATTTACTAAAAATGTAAGCATTTTGGCTAGTAGATGAACTGGAAGTTTTTCCTTGAAGCCTGACTCTTCCTTGCTCTCTGAGAAAAACAAATTGTATCGGCACTTTAAGCCACCAAATTGGTTCATTTAAACCACAAATACTCCTTGAACCTAAATAAGCCCAGGGACTGGCATGGCGATAAGTAAATAAATAAAGTATCTTAATTATGAGGACATTTTTGGACCCGGTTCAGAAGGACTGGATCTCAAGAAACCAGAGGAAGGATAGAAAATGGAGAAGAGCAAAGAAGCCAGAACTCTGCTTCTGATTCTCCCCGGGCTGGGGCAGATTCAGGGTATTCAGCCTACGACTGCCTGAGGAATCAGAGCTATGGCATGTGCTTGTGGAGGGCACCACTGTGACTGGTCTCACCCGCAGGTCCCCAAATGTGTCCCCAGGCCATAAGCATCAACATCAGCCAGGAACTTGTTAGAGATGACAGACCTGGGGCATCACCCCAAAATAACTGAATCAGAAACTGGGGGTGCCACCCACACAATCTGGGATCTCCCCAGCCCTCCAAGTAATACTGATGCCTCTTCAAGTTTAAGGACCATTAGCAGAATAAGGCCAGGTCCCGCTTTCCCTGTGTGTCTGTTTCCAGCCCGCCCCCTCTAGTCACAAGGCTCTCCCACACAGTTTGGAAGTGGAGAGCCACTGCTGCTGATGGGCCCTCTCCTTGGGCCGGATGCTTGAAACACAGTCTTTAATTTTCCCAAGAGTATAAGGGAGACGCTATTACATCCTTTTCCAGATGTGAACACCACAGCTTCGAGAGTTTAAACAACTGGCCCAGGGCCACACTCACAGAGATAGCCTGGAGCCAGGATCTGAATCTGGCTCACCCTGAGGCCGAATCCTGTCTTCCTAACAATGACATCAAACTGTGGCATCGCACTGCCCACTGGTGATGAAGACAGACGAAGCACAAACAGATTAGCACTACTGAGCCTGCAGGGATTTAGTGCTCTGGAGTCTCCTGTCCTGAGATCCACCTGGCTTCAGGTAATCCCTGAGGTTATTAACCTCCAGGGTCCTGATACCGCCCCCTGGAGGCCAACACTATGGGCACTACGATGATCTCCCAGCCTTTCCTTAGTACTTACTAGCTGTGTGACCGTGAAGCTGATGCAACCTCTCTGCACTCCCATTTTTCATCTGTAAATCAGTTATAACAATGCATTTGAATCAGATTGTTACGAGAATTAAATGGAGTAATAAATATGAACATATCTAGCCCAGTCCCTTGTGCACAATAGAGACTAATTAACTGTTAGTTTTCTTCCATTCTCCTCTTCATATCAACGACTACCAAAACTACTCCATCCAGGATTGATTCTCCGGAAGTCTCCTTTATTGATCAGTTAGTTAATATGAGGAGCTACTCCTCATGGGGCTTTTAATTCATAATAATGGTTTTCTGTGTTTGCCTTCAAAATAATATTTGCATTTCAACCAAGGGTCCTTAGTCCTCAAAATTTCACAGCCATGATGTGATTATTGATGAAACTGTTCAGGGATATGGAAGAGCAGTGGGGGAAGTTTTCCTGCACAAGGAGCCTTCCACTTTTCCCCAGTATCACTGCAAAGGTGTATTGCTGGACGCAGTGGCCAAGGACTCCCAGAGAATGGGGTAATGAGCAAGAAAGGGAAATATGTCTTTAAGGTTGCAGCAGGCTTCGAAGAGAAAAAACAACTAGAGGCATCTGAATCTCAAAATAGGTGTGAATGATGCAAAAAAGAAAAAAAATTGAAACCAAAGACTAATGGGTCATTTGCCAACATTTAATACAATTGCTCAGGATCTGCGTAGTCGAATGCAATAAGGCTTCATTAAATAGTAGTTATAACAACTAATAAGACCCTAATTAAATTAGCTTTCACTGGGCTAGCTGCTTGGAAGGTCCTAATTAGGTTATCTGCAGCCATCAGCCTAGCCTGAAAACAAAAGAAGACTGTTATGTCTTCAGTAGTGCTTAGAAAGCAGTGTGTCTGGCCTTGTGCAGGAAATGCTAAGGGGCTCTGCATTTGGGGGCGGCCAGTCCACATCTTTCTTGGTTCCCCCAAAATCACAGTGTGTGCCCAGAGTGAAGTCCCCTAAGAGGTCCAACTGCTCTGAGGAGCTAAACACTTTTAAAGAAGGAAAGAGCATTTAAAGATGAAAATGCCAGTAGTTTCATTTTACACATGAGGACACTGAGGCTATGCGAGAAGTTATTAGTCCCCAGCAAGGGGCAGGATTCTCCACCCCACCCCAAATTTTCTTCCACCGTGGTCTAGAATAAACCTAGAACTTGGTTTTAGAATATGAGACTGCTGGCACAGATTTTCATTTGGGAAGGGAGAGGGAAACAAAAAAGGCTGGATTCTCAAAGGCTTGCTTTTTGAAACAGGTTGTGCATGCATGTGTGCATACGTGCATATGTCTGTAGGTGTGTGATGTGCTGAGTAAGGGTAGATCAGCAAAAGGTGATGCTGGCACAGTGACCTTCCTAGAACACAACTCTGGTGGGGCTGCCACCCTGCTGAACTACCCAGAGGTGACTTCTGAATGCCTGCACATGGCGGTAAAGTTCCTGCACAGTTGGAGTCTAACCTCCCTCCTCTCTCAGGACAGAGCTTTGTGCTCAGTCAGACCAAGGTCCCAGCTCTGCTCCTCACCAGCTGTGTAATCTCAGCTTCCATTTTCTGCTTATCGCAGGGATGACGTTTTGCATATCTCCTTGGGTTAATAGGAGAATTAAAAGACAATAAGCAGGCAAAGCACACATGGGCCACGCTGGTGCTCTCCAGCCATGCAGAAGCAGTGCCCCTCCCTGAACACACCTGGCTCATGCATTCCCCCAAGCCTCTGCAACTGCTGCTCCCTCTGCTATAAAGCCCTCCCCCTCCTCTGCACTGCTAATTCTTCCAATGTGAATGTCCAGCTGAAATATCACCTCTCCTTTGCAGTCTTCTACAATGCCCCCGGCAGGCGACCCTGCCTCTCCTGTGCTTTCTGTGTCTTCACTCCATCCTCATCAGAGCCTGGCCGTACGGGGCCGACAGGAGCTTTCTGGTGTCCATCTGCCCCAGAAGGGTCTCACTGAAGACAGGCCTGGCACACAGTCAGGACTCCAAAAGGGAATAAAATAGAGTCACAGGAACTGCGAGGAACTGTGAGGAAGGAACAAGACTGGTTCCAATGTCACTTCTGCTTTTGGACTAGCTGAAATGTGGATGAATTCTGTGTGTTCTGACAAAGATTCTTTACTGGACCAAAATTTAATTAGGCTTCTGAACCTTCTCCTAGTCACATCTGTGCACATCCTTTAAAATCCAGTTTTAGTAAAGAAACCCTTTTAAGTCCACTTAGAAAGAATCCCTAGCTTTGGTATCATCATCCGCAATATCTGACCATGTTCTTCATCCTCTACCATCCCCCTGGTGACTCCTGACCACACCAGCCTGTCTTCAGCAAGCATCCTGTGTGCCCGGAAACATCTCACCCTTGATGTTTTCCATCCACTGACCCTGCCCTGCATCTTAGCTACAAACACCCACTTGCCAATTCCGTATAGGACACGGAGCCCAGTTGCTCTCTGACTACAAAATCCATATCTGATGATACTGGATAAAGTCTTCCTGCCATGCTTTAACAAGTATCATTGAATAATTTTTAACAGTACATGAACAGATGCATACACATGCATACATGTGTGTACACAGATACACATGCATGCATAAACATATGCATACACATATGCATCCAAGACCTTAGCCATAATTTCTATGGTAGTTTTTATTCTCATGCATCTCTGTAGCGACTGTATTGCTCTTATAATAAGAAACAAGACAATAAAGACAATTCCATAAGCCAGTAAGCTGAAAGGAAATACATGAAATGCCAATTTTCCAAACACATCCTTGCAAATTTGGGAGTTCCCTGAATTTCAGTATGATGCGGTTTTGATTTGAAGCCTGGCAGTTTCTGAATTTTTTCTGTGTGATGTCTGTGACAGGAGCTCATTTGAAGCTGCAAACTACACACAAGAAGATGAATCACTTTCCAAGTATCTTTATAGAACCCTTTTGGAGTACTATGAGTTTTCATGGACCGAAGAGGATAAGTACTGTGCTATCTAAAACAGTAGCTTTTGGCAGCATGGAGCTAATAGAATTTAAATTTAGGGCCGGTGAGATGGCTCAGCGGCGTAAGCGCCTGCCTTGCAAGCGCGAGGGCCCGAGTTCGACTTCCGGAACCCACATACGAAAAAGGGGCCGGTGATATCGCTCAGAGGCACGGGTGCCTGTTGGTGCGCGAGGTCCTGAGGTCGACCCCCCGGTACCCACAAAAAAAAAATTAATTTAATTTAATTTAATTTAAAATTCAGTCCTTCAGTGATAGCAGTCACTTTTCAAGCATTTGGTAGAAAATTCTACTGGACAGTACTTTGTTAGTGTGCCTTTCGGCCTGCTCCAAACATGGGTAATGGTGTCCAGAATATAAGTATACCCATTGCTCCATGAAGTGTTATTTCTCATTTAAAAGTACAAATTCATGGAGCTAGGCATGGTGGTATGTGCTTGTAATCCCAACAATGTGGGAGCCTGGGACAGGAGGATGGCAAGTTTGAGCCCAGGCTGGGCAACTTAGCAACTTAGCAAGACCAGTCTCAAAGTAAAAAAAAAAAAAAGGTTAAAGTGGCTAGATGTAGTTCAGTGCAAAGGCCCAGTACCAACATATATCAATGCAAAATGGTGTAGCCACTTCAGAAAACAGTGAAAGTGCCTCAAAACATTAAACATAAAGTTGCCTTCTGATGCAGCAATTCCACTCCTAAAATATACTCAAGAAAGTTAAGGGCCGGTGAGATGGCTCAGCGGCGTACGCACCTGCCTGGCAAGCGCAAGGGCCCGAGTTCGACTCCTGGATCCCACACACGAAAAAAGGACCGGTGACATCGCTCAGCGGCACGGGTGCCTGCTGGCACACAAGGTCCTGAGGTCGACCCCCGGTACCCACAAAAAAAAAAAAAAAAAGAGAAAGTTAAAAGCACATGTGCCCACAGAAACTTGTACACAAAAGCTTATGGTGGTATTATTCACAGTGACTAAAAAAGTGGAGATGATCCAAACATCCACCAGCTAAATAAAGAATATCAAAACAGGGTATATCTGTATGGCAAAATATTATTTGGCCCCCCAAAAATGTTCGCTCATCCCTTGTATCCACAAGTGGTTGGTTCTAGCCCCACCCTTACTGCCAACTGCAGATGCCAAATCTATAGATGTGCCGGGGATATAGCTCAGCAGCACAAGTGCCTGCCTGGCAAGCAGAAGGTCCTGGGTTCGATTCCCAATACCAAATCCATAGATGTTCAAGTTTCTTATACAAAACAGCATATCATTTGCATATAACCTACATACATCATTCTGTATACTTTAAATTACCTCTAAATTACAATGTAAATACTACATAAATAGTTGTTATACTGTATTGTTTTGGGAATAATTAAAAAAGTCTAAATGTGTTCAGTACAGATACAATTTTTTCTCTACATTTTTTTGATCTGTAGTTGGATTGAGGATGCAGACAGTCAACTGCACTGATACATGCTACAACCCAGATGAACTTTGAAAACAACAGGCTCAGAGAAAGAAGCCAAACATAAAAGGTCACACACGGTGTGATTCTGTGAACATGAAATGTCCAGAATAGGCGAATCCACGGGGAGTCAAGGAGATGCGTGTTTGCAGAGCCTGAGGAAAGGGAAAGGAAAGAGGCTGCTGACTGGGATTCTGGTTTCTTATGAGTTGGTCTAAGTGTTCTGGAATCAGTGCTGTTGATGCACAACTCCGTGAATACACTAAAACCACCGAGTTGTACATTCTAAAAGGGTGAATTTTATGGCATGTGAATTTTATAACCCATGAAGCTATTTTTAAAAAAATATTCTAGTTGGGAAAAACCTAATCGTCCATCCACTTTCAAGTGAGGTAATAAACGCCAACACATTCGCGCCATGGAGTCTGATGCGGTAGTTAGAGAGAATGACTTAGTTCTGAACTAACAGAGAGCCTTAAGACAAATTGTTAAGGGAGGGAAAGCAGGTTTCAGAGCACAGTATGAAATGGTACATCAAAAAACACCCAAAATCCCAAATACTCTATTATGGATACATGTTTAGAAATACATACGAACAAAAAAAATGGAAAATTATGTACCAGAAAGATAAAAATATCTAATGCTGAAGGAAGGTCCTGGAGTTATGGATAGTACACTATGTTGTTAATTTTTAAGAGGAAAAAAACGAATTCAGTTATTACATATATTTAATAATTTTAAAGCTCTTTTTATTAAAATAAAAAATAGAAGTTGGGTTATCTCTGTGAGGGATAAATAACAATTTTCAAAGACATAAACTACCTAAGCATCATCAGTTACTGTTTCTGTATGTTAATTGAATTCTTCTATTCTCACAGAGAAATACACTTAACTCTTAAATCTGCTTAGCCCTGAACTCTCTAGGGCTGAAAATGCATCCACAGCCTAATTCCTCTGATTTAAGGCCCTCCTGAAAGAGCGAGACCCGAAGTCACTAACTCCGTAACTTCAAGTGATTAAAGAGTGGCTGGTCCAAGGACTTCCTCTGTGGTCACCGGCCACCACCACCCCCAACCAGATCTACCTAAGTCATGCCTCTTTTACGCTTCTGGTAGGCTGTGTGACCTACTTAGGGAAATATTTTTCAGGAGTTGGGGAGAGGAAAAGATTCGCTTTGCTTTGATTTTTTTTCCCATCTTTTCTTCCCAGGATCACAAGAGAAAAAGGATAAAAGAAAAAGAACACAATGGAACACTTTCTTTCCTTGTAGCTAAAATTCTGGACGATTTTCTTCCAATCAGTATATTGTTACCTGGGTGACTAAAGTCTACCACAGTTGGCTCTCCTTCCCACTAATATATTTGCATTCTCTCTCCCTCTCTCTCCCTCTCTCTCCCTCTCTCTCCCCACCACCACCACAGTTTTATTCTTCTGGGTTCTCTCTGCCTTTCAAGCAACAGCTGTTCACTGCTCAGTAATGTTCTCTACCCAAGATTTGCCTGTTTATTTTCCTCAGCATCTCCCAGCGTGCAATTTCACCTCTGGGTTTTTAAAACACACTGGTCCTGTTTCCTTCTAAACCTTTTAAACAGTTTTTCTAAAAAACAGAGTGCTTCTAGGGATACTGATTTACTCAGGGTGCCCCCGAACAATGGCCCCATTAGTTACAGTGGAGAGCTTTGACTCTCCGCTCTCTCCCGTCGCTGTCACCTGGACCAGGGGCCTGGCTCCGTGTTTTCCTTGATCACGTGCATGATCATGGCGCAGTGTCCTGCAGGTGTTCGTTCTTCTAGATGCAAATTCCATTTGCCCTGTCTTTTGAAGAATGATCCAAAGCAGCACGTGGTCTCTATTAATCAATTAATCATTGTCCATCACACAGAACGGCTAACACTCAGCCAAAGAAACATGAGAATAACAACACTGCGAACCTGCTCTCTTGACAGGCTGCGCTACCATTTTGTCAAAGTGCCCTTAATAAAAAATGATTGCTTGCTCGTGATAAGTGAATCAGAGAGGTCTCTCTGGTGGGCATAAGTTTAACAAAGGTTTACAGTTAGCCTCCGGAAAGACAGCCGCGTGTAGCAGAGACCAGGCACCCTGCTCAACGTCTTACCTACATTATCTCCTTTCATCTTTACAACAACCCTGGGGGCAGGGAGAGTCTGGTCAGTAGCCTCATTTTACAGAGGTGGAAGCTGAAGTTAGAGAGTGAGAGGCTTGTAAAGATCCTGCAGCCGGATAGCTCTAAGGTACCTTCTATGTGCTGGCCTCTTTTCAAGGCACTGTAGACATGAGAGTGACCTACATAGGCAAAGCCTTCACCTCCATGAAGCTTAAGTCTTAGACAAAAAGATATCAGATAAATGTAAGCCCTGGGGAGCAAATGCAATGTGCTGCCATGCTAAAGAGAGGTGGGGTGGTGAAGATAAGGAAAAAGCATAGGAGGCTGGGAGGGAAGGACTCTGTGGCCATGAGCTGAAACTTGAGGGAGCCCTGCAGTTTTGGGGGTGAGGGATAATTCCAGGCAGCTGGGACTGTGGATGCCAAGCCCCTAAGGTGGATCTGCATTTGACACAGCTGACAAGGAAAATGGCAGGCAGACTGCTAGAGTGGCAAGAGGGGACAGATGATGTCAGATGGAAAGGTAACATGGACATCCTGTAAGGTCGTGGTCATAATAAAGAGGTTTGAGTTTTCTCTAAAAAAAAAAAAATTACTGGACAGAAAATCACTGAAGGATTTTGAAAATGGAAGTAATGTGATCTAATTTTCATTTTTAAAGACTTCATGAATAGAGAATGGTTGATAGAAAGAGGCTAAAGTGTGGATGCAGAAGCTGGGCATGGTGGCACACACCTGTAATCCCAGCACTCGAGAGGCTGAGGCAGAAAGATCACTGTGAATTCGAGGCCAGCCTGGGCTACAAAGTGAGGTCAACACCAGCCTGAACTGCATAGCAAAACCCTGTCTCCAAAAGACAGAAAAAAAAAAAAGAGTGGATGGAGAGAGGCCCATTGTGGGACTGCAGCAAGGGTCCAGAAGAGAGGTTCGGGCAGCTTGCAATGGCCCTCCATTCTTGCGTGTAAAAATCTAGACCATCCAGGCAAAACCATTATCCAGGGCTTACAGAGAAATTCCCCCACTTTCCTTAAAAAATTCACATGAGGCATCTTCGGGACTTGTCCCACCTCTTATTGAAGGTGTACAAAGTGTGTGCCACTCTTTTTCTTCGAGTAAGCTTTTTAGTGAAGTGAGTACACCTATGGAAAGGGGCAGCAGTCATAAGGATGGCTCCATCAGTCTTCAAACAATGGAACACATGCCTGTAAGCAGCACCCAAAACCAAAGAGAAAAGAGGACAAAAACCCCACAGCCCTCTCTTTCCCCCTTCCAATCAGTGGAATTCCTAGCATATGTTTGTTGCATACTTTGCCAAAATGATGTTCTGTGAATTAATTTTTTCAGTCTTGTTTAACCCATCCCTCTTTGACTAAAGTGAAAACTGCATCCCATCTACATCAGGGATTTTCTTATAGCACCAGCTTGAGAGGATTTGAATTGTATATCCTGTGGTATGTATTATCAAAACAACAGGGTTTTCACATTAAAAATTAAATGTAATATTGAGCATGTTTTTTGCAAACTTGGTATAAATTCCCATTCCCAGATTCTGTGTGGCCCCCTGTTAAGACTCAGAGCTCATACGTAAGTGTGACACAAATCTGGAGAGCCTGAAGGTTGTTCTGTCGAAGAGTCTAGGAATCCATGGCACGAACAGTCAGACCGAGATACATGAGTCTGTGGTGTAGAACAAGGCCATGATTGCAGGCTGTCTTGGAGGACAAGACACTGGGCAAAAACTAATATTTACCAACCACTTATTGTGACCCTGGCACTCAGGTAGGTGTTGCAGTATGTTATTTTATTTAACCCTCACAACCTTTTGAAGATGATATAATTCTTTTCACTGTACAAATAAAACCAAAGCCAGGAAAGTAAAATAATTAACCTGAGTTTTCAGAGCTGGAAAGTGGCAGCGCTGAGCTTACAACCAGCTCTGTCTGCCCCACAAATCAAGCCCTACGCTCATTTCACTCAACCAAAGCAGCTTCACTTGTGCTTTTCTTCCTTTGATCTGCACTAAATAGATTGGAAATGTTAGTGTCACACTTGGTTGCTGCAATAAGTTCCATTTCTTCCAATGGTTTTCCTTTTCATTCTTTTTTAACACAGCAGTTTTCAAATTAAAGATAAAGCTATTCATAAATTAAATGGGAGACCTGGCTATGGCTTTGCTTCTTTTCAGAAAGCAATGGCTCCTTAAGCCTGATGAAGTTTAATGCTTGCCATAAATCCAGGAAAGAAATGAACGAGCACAAACTAAATCACCCCAGGCCAGAGTCTGGCCACGTGAGGGACACAGGAGCTATGCTGCATCGTTACACTATCTGTTGTCGAGAAAGGAGCCAGCAATTAGCAAAGCGATCTACGCTAACCATGTTATCGTGCTGGGGGAGGGATCTGTGTTTTTTTGGCTTTCTGGACGCTCATCCAGCTCAAGCTGTTCCTGGGTTCTTTGGCTTTGCGTCATGAAGGGAATTGATGTGATCAATGACAACGCTGCTACCTAATTAGTAAGCAAGGCCACACTCCCCCATCGGTTTCACAGAGTTTAAACTTGGGATCCTGAGTGCAGACCAATTTTCACAGCTAAAAGTCTCAGTACCTTTCATCCTCAATCCATACCAAGTTCCCCGGAGTTAATGCCGGCTGGAGGCAGCTTTTCAGAGTCCAGAGAGCCAGGCCACCAAGTCCTCCCACATTACAACACAGATGATCTTGTGAAACCCTTCTGGTTAAGATGCCCTGCTTTTCTGCACCTGCCACATAACACCTTCACAAAGCACTTTCCCTCTCAGCCTTCCATTTGAGTTCCCAGCCCCATTTGAGTAATCCCAGCTCATAGGGAGGCTGAGGCAGGAGGATCACAAGTTCAAGGGCAGCCCAGACAACATAGGGAAACCCTGTCTTTAAGAAACAAAACAAGTCAGTTGTGGTGGTGCACGCCTGTAATCCCAGCACTCAGGAGGCTGAGACAGGAGGATCACTGTGAGTTTGAGGCCAGCCTGGGCTACATAGAAAGACCCTGTCTCAAAAAAAAAAAAATTGAATTTCCTAGTATCTCAATAAAGAAAGAAGAGACAACGTTTTGTTTTTTTTTTTCAACATAAAAAAAGGAAGCTTTACAGAAATGGTCGCTGAGAACCACAGCATGTCTCTCAGCAGAGAGTAGTCATCATTTTTTCAAAAAGTAACTTTCTTTGGTTAGTTTTGTTTTATTGCAAGAAGTTATACATATTCATTGTAGAGAACTTAGAATATACAGAAAAATAAAAAGAAGGCAATGAAGAGCCCTTCCTTGAACATAACCCTGGAATGTTTAATGACATTTTTCAGCCATTTATCTGTTGGATGATATCGTACATACCATTTTGTACATTGTTCTTTGTCTTTTCACGTATTATGCACACTTTTCTAATCATATTCACCAACTCAATCTTTACTAGTTGAGTGGTATATTATCATTAAACCAATCACTTATGTTCCAATTTTTAGTTAAATAATATAGCAATAAAAAATTTTTTTGCAGTGGTGATTGAACCCTGGGTCTTTGTACTGTGCTATATCCCCACCCCTGTTTTATTTTTTATTTTGAGACAAGGTCTCTTTAAGTTGCCCTGGCTGGTTTTGAACTTGAGATCCTCCTGCCTCAGTTTCCCAGAGTGCTGGAATTACAGGCTCATGCCACCATGCCCAGCTGCAATAAAATCTTTCTATACAAATAATAACTAACATTTATTGAGTATTCATTGTGTCTCAGATACTTACTAAGTATTTTACATGTATTATTTCATTTAATCCTCCTAAGAATACCATGGATAAATATTATCTCTATTTTATAGATGAGCAAACTGAGGACTAGAGAGGTTATATAACTTTCCCATAGAGAATAAATGACAATGCTGAAGTTTAACTCAAGTCAATCTGACTTCAGAGCTACCACCATTAGCCACTAAGACAAATCTAATTCCGAGGAAACTAAATAATAAAACTTTAAGGCCTTTGAGTCATATTATCCAATCGCTTTCTACAAAGCATGTAGCAACTTCTACTCCTCTTATCAGGGTATGAATGAGCCTTCACTTGCATCTTCACCAACACAGCATCCAGAGAAATTTTATTGTTCATTAGAGAAACAAAGCCCAGGCTTCTAATAGCTCATTCCTGCTCTTAGATCATGCATGCAACCTGGTTTCTGATTGAAACCGTGATTTTCTTGAAATCAACAATTCTCCTTCTATTTTTTTGGTATGTGGATTCTTTTGAAAATCCGACGGAAGCTGTGAAGCAGCTACACAGAAAATGCAGATGCAGCATGTACATCAAATAACCCCTTATTTCTCAGTGGCTCCCCGACACCTCTTAGAACTCCTGTGCTTGCTGGCGGCTTGATACATCAGCAGCATTGTGACTAAACCTAAAAGCAGGACTAACGAACCCAGCGTGCAAATGCTGCTTCAACCAGATTGTTCTAACAATCCTGAGAGATAAAGGAAGCAGCTTGGAAGAGACTGAAATCAAATGCCCAGGCTCTATAAAGGGAGTGTTCGCCATGCCAAGGAGGCAGCCAGGTCAAGATTGTCCTGAGGTCATGTGGTCCTCCACCGAACCAGCAAGGAGGAATGGGACCGTTTTTTATAATGATTCATCGAGGCTCAGTGACATTTTCAGAAGTAGAGGCGGAACATCTGGTTCTAGCCTGCAAGGAAGGAGGCAGACAGAAAAATTAGCAAGCTTGAGTGAACTGTCCTTTTGAGTGACCCCGTGGCGAATTTAGTTCCACCTGAATGGGCAGACCTGACCACATGGGACTCGTGAGGAATGCACGAGGGCCAGGCGCCGTGATTCTCAGGTATTGCGATGCTGAAGCAGGAGGAGTGCAGCCTGGGCCAACTTAGCAAGACCCTGTCTCAAATTTTTAAAAAAAGATTTAAGGGGCTGGAGATGTAGCTCAGTGGTATAGCACTCGCCTAGCATGCAGGATCATGTGGGTTCTATTTTCAGTATTAAAAAAGGAATGCAGGCAGCTCCTTGGACTGGGATCTGAGCTGCCCCAGCCTGGCCAACCAGCCACAGCCAACTTTGGGGTCTCACTGCGCACAAGACCATCTCATTCTAGTCAGAAATATGTGAGGGGCAGGGATGGGAACAAGGGCTGTCACACCCTTTAAGTGCCTGGTTTAATTCTATCTTTTCATCCTCCTTCTTTTTCCCATCCTATGAAGTCTTCCCCGTTGCCCTTTCTTCTTGTTTCTTTTCTTGGCAATGCCCATCCACAAGTCATAGATGAATTTGTGAGTTAAACATCCCTTCTCCTTCCAACTTTTTGGGTTCATGGGACTTAACGAGACCAGAACACGGCAGAGAGTGTCTTTTCAATTCTAAAAAAATTACATCTTCTCTTGGATTTGGCTGAGAAGATGAGTCATCTGAGAACTAGTATAAATTCACACCCAAACACAGCTCTTCTTTCCCCTCTACGCCCTCCAGTTCCCTGGAGAACATGCTCTATGTTCTCACATTTCCTTTTGATACCTGATTTCTCAGCGGACTTGCCTCGTAAGGTCACAACAGCAGATGTTATAATGAGATGGCTCTGTGACTCTGAGCAGATTACTTCTGTTCTAAGCCTCAATTTCAACATCCACAAAATGGGGACAGTTAACAGTCCCTTCCACATAGAATTTTTGGCACTGAACAAGATAATGCACATTAGTGGCTAGTTACAGAACTTTTTGTTCTCAGTAGGTGGTAACTGCCTATTGCTATTAGTAAGTCTAGATCATCACCATTTTCTATATTTTCTCTGAAAACATCATAAAGACTAAGTCTCTTTCTAACTATAGTGAGGGTCCACACATGCTCTCCAACTTCTCTAGAATCAGGACACTGACTATGGGAAATCAGACTTCTTCTTTCATAAGCTAAATAACCTTCTTAAATTGCAGGCTTTTCTAAAATACACTTTCCCCCTTACCCTTACAACCCCCTGCACGAAGGGGGTGCTATTCTTTCGTCCTCCTCGCAGAGTGTGTGAAGATGGAATCATTTTTGCAGGAACATTCTTTTGAGAGTAGCGATGACAAATATTGCTTCCTTCCCAAACCATTGCCCCGCATCTCTCTTTCCCTGTGTGTAAGGAGCGCCCCGCTTTTCTCCCAGACACCGCCCACCAAAGGCTTGCAATGCAAGGGATTTCAAGTCTCCACTCTGTGGGAATCAGCACGGGGTTAGCAGAAGGACCAGTAGTTCTGGGCCAGAACTGGAAGTGAATCTGGTCTCTGCCACTATGTAATCTTGGATAACTTGCTCAATCACTCTGAGCCATCTTTGTTTTTTGGTTTTTTGGGTTTTTTTTTTTTTTTGTCACATATAAGCTAGACATAATCATTGTACCCACCTCATAACTTTGGGGAAACTGAATAAAATAATCAGAGAAATCTCCTTGCTTCCCCAATCAATGTTAATCTCTTTGATTAGAAGCTCGACCCAGCTGCAGGCATCTAGATGTTCAATAACATCTTCCTGCCAAGTGGAACAAATCGTAGAGTCCCTCATGAGAGTGACAATCCAAACACCTATGGCTAGTTGAGAATGGAGCATTTACTTACACGAAAAAAAGTGCTGTGGGTGGGGTTGTGCATGCCTGTAATCCCAGCTATTCAGGAAGCTGAGGCAGGAGAATTACAAGTTCAAGGTAGCCTGGACAACCTAGACTTAATGAGACACTGTCTCAAAAAAGAAAAAGGGCTGAGGATATAGGTTCTGCCTAGGTTCAATCCCCAGTACCAAAAAAAAAAAAAAAAATTATATTTTCTGAAAATTTAGATCTTCTTTAAGGAAAGGCAGAGTCTTTAACTGGAAAAAGATCTTGTTTAGAGGTGGAGGTGGAAAATGAAATCCACCTCTTACCATCCTCCTCCTCAGCCCTCTCCTCCCGGCCAACCTCAAGGAGGCTGGTGCCAAAGCGATCAGAAGAGAGAACAGAAATGCTCTTTCGTGAGAAATGTAAGAGAATTTAAAAGAGAAATCAGAAGCTGCATCTCCTGGAGTAATCTGGGAAGGAGGTAGAAAGAAACGGAAATGCGAAAGGATGAGAAGGGTGTCAGGGATCCCAGCACCAAGTATTTCTTCCACATGCGTGGCTGCCGTAACCACGCACATGGACCAGGTAGCGCATGCGCAGCAGATGCGCGTGGCTCTCTCCCAGCGTTCGAGGCTGCAAGTTGAGGTCAGGGTGCCAGGGTTGTGGGGTTCTGCACCCTGTTCCAGATTTCAGGTTGCGGATTTCTCCTGTTTCACATGCGAACAGAGGGCGAGAGGTCATTTTTATAAGGGCATTGCTCTCATTCTTGGGAACTGCACTGTCACGATCTAATCAGCGCCCAACGACCTTGCATCTTTATATTTTGGGGTTGAGGCTTTACCACATGAAATTTAGGAGGACACAAACATTACACTGGTGTGGGGGGGGTTTTCTCTTGGGGAATCAAAGCCTCAACATGATGTGGCCAGAGGAGATCACCAGAGGACATGGAGTCTAAGAGGTGGGAGAGGCCAGACTGAAGCTGGACACCACCTGCCTCCTCTCACTCCAGGAGTCTATAGAACCCAACGGAGGACTTTGAACTTCTAGGCTAGGGACAAGGCACCTGGGAGGTAATCTCACCTAGTTTTCAGGGGTAGGAAGGTCCCCAGCTGCCCTCTGGGTGACACAGGCAATAACATGGACCACATTCAAACCTCCCTTCACTGGAACCTCAGAAAACACTGTCAGGGCAAGCCCACTCCGCTCTGTGTCCTAAGGACATCTGCAAGTTAGGCAATGAATTGTTTCCCACTCAGAAGTTTTCCCAGCTTCGAAGACGCTTCAAGGTAGGAGAGAGGCAGGAATTTCAGGGTCATATTTTAACAGATACATAAAAATTGTACCTATTCACTGGGTACCATGTGTTTTATTGATTTGTTTATTATCTATCTACCTATTTATTTTTGAGACAGGGTCTCCCTATGTAATTCAGGATGCCCTTGAACTCACTATGTAGCCCAGTCTGGCCTCAAATTCACAGCAATCCTCCTGCCTCAGCCTCCCAAGTGCTGGGACTACAGACTGTATGCCACCACGCCCTGCCCTTTCTTTTTTTTTTTTTTTGAAGAGGCATGAAGAGATTAGGCAGAATTTCAAAAGGACACAGTCAAAGCAAATAGAGTACACGTCCTTCAGAAACAGGAGCCCCGTGTGATGTTTTGATACACGCACGCACTACGCAATGTTTAAATCAGAGTAAACACATGTATCTCTCCACACATTTATCATTTCTTTATTGTGAAAATATTCAAAATCCTCTCCCCTGGCTTTCTGAAATACACAGTACATTATCATTATCTACAGTCACCCCACCGTGCAGTAGCACACAGAGCGTCTCCGTTTTTTAACTGTGACTCGGTACTCAGGCCACTTGATGCGCCTGCGGACCTAGACTAAGAAGTGGGTGCAGCCCCATCTTGCTGGAGTCTGGAGAGAGCCACGCACTCGGCTTTCGGCACACAGAAAGGCAAGAATACCAGACACCACAGGGCGAGGGGACTGGCATGTCTCGCTCTGTGGTCCTGAGCACTGCAGACGACAAGGATGGCACAATCCCTGCTGTGGTCCCTCAGGAAAAGCTGTGTCCCAGGCCCAGCCAGACAGGTGGGGGAGGAGACACAGAGCCATCCCAGAGTCCCAGGCCAACCTAAACTTGGCAGACCAGTTTGGATATGGAAAGTTTTGATTCCCGCCAGTCAAAGGACAGAACAAAAGGATGAATCAGAAAGAGGACGACAGGAAATAAGTGAACAGCTGCCCAGAGAAGGGATGAAAGGCGTCACTTGGAGCCTAATGGCCCAAGTGGCCCAATCTCCAGTTTTAACCATCCGGTTCCCCAAGGCCAGTAATTGTCCCTGTTTTCTCCTGGAGCCTTTCATCCCAGACACCTGGGCCTCTCAGCCCTCTGACAGATTCTCCAACCACCTCGCAAGGAAGGGCAGCACCGTGCAGCCTGTTTGTTCCAGCGTGTCTGTGCCTCCTCCCCTAACTGCCTTTCCACCTCTCGGCTGAGCAGCAGGCTTGTGCAAGCCCATCACATATTTTGTACATGGAGGGGCCCAGAAAGGCCCAGGCCCAGCCTACATGTCTGCCAGATGCTAGCCCTGTGCTGGCTCTCTTTTCCCCCTGTATTTTCAATGTTTCTTTCCCTGAATAAAATAATACTCTCTCCCTCTCTGTCCCTGTCTCAGTCTCTGTCTCTCTCTGTCTGTCTCTCTCTCTCCTTTCCTATCTCTCTCCTCTCTCCCTTTCTCCTTCCCTCCTTACAAAAGCAGTATTTGTTCATTTCAAAAAGAATTTTTTAAATAAAGTAAAAATCTTCACATAACTCAGCTTTCCAGTGACAGCCACTATTAACAATTTGGTGTATATTTGTCCAGATTTTTTGCAGTAAATATATTTACACAGAGAGAGAGAGAAAAAGAGAGAGACATAGAGAGAGAGATTTGTAAAAAATGGATTGTACTAAGCAGGAACTCCTGAAATTTGCTTTTTATTTTTTCTTCTTAATTCTGTTATGTATGTCATTACATTGTAAATGTAGCTTACCATTTTGATAGATTATAGTTTTTTGTTGTGTGAATGGTACATGGTTTATTTTACAGTCCCCTGTTGTTGGAAATTTAGGTTATTTCCCAGTTTGGGGGAGCACTGCAGTTCCTTATGCTTTCATCTGTGTTCCCTTTCAAGAGTACTTCTGGAAGACAAATTCCCAGATGTAATACATAGATCAAAAGTCATGTTTATTTTAATTTTATTAGGTAACACCAATTTTCTACCCCAAATTTATACCCTTGCTCAGAATGTATAAAAATGTCTTTTCCCATATCCTTGCCAAAGTGAGCATGAGCATTTTTTAAATATCCTCTGAATTAATAGATCTAAAATATTTTGCTGATTTTCATTTGCATTACTTAGCTTGTAAAAGAATTTTATAGATTATGCCAGGTGTGGTGGCACACACCTGTGATCTCAACACTCTGGAGGCTGAGGCAGGAGGATCACTGCAAGGTTAAGGCCAGCCTGGACTATTTACTGAGTTCAAGGCCAGCCTGAACTACATAGCAAAATTATGTCTCAGAAAATAAAACAAACAAAACATGAGAAAAAGAATTTTACATATTTTCAACAATTCATTGGTTGTGCATTGTATTTACCTTGTTACTCGCTTATGCCTCTCACTTTTCTCTTGATTTGTTTCTTCTTGAGAGAGAGCTTTGTGTATTAGAAGTATAGTATTGTTCCTTTTACCATCATCTGAGTTACAGATATTTCTCTCATATCTTTTAACTTTTCTTTTGAAGTCTGCAGCCTTATTGAAATGTCAAGACAAATTCTTCCATTACCTCCCACTGCCGATCCTGATCTTCTAGTATACCTTAAAAGGTCTTTTCTTGTTTCAAAATTACAAAAATATTTACCTACATCCTCTTCTAATATTTTAATGATTTTCTGTATTGGATGAAATGTCTATTTTGGGTTGGTCCAAGCTTCTCTTGCTACAATAAATCAGGTAAAAATCCAGTCTTCCTTCTTTCTAAAGGCGATCCTCCTGTTACCCCAACACCTTATATAGAATAACTTATTTTTTCCCACAAGCAATGAAATGGCCTGTAAAACTCTCGTGGATATTTGGTTCTCTTTCTAAACATCATAATTTCATTGATCTTTCTGCCTTTTTGTGTGTTTCATCCCCCTGTATTTTTTAATTACTACGATTTTGTGGAAAGTTTTAATATAATCAAGAATGAGTTTACCTACATCCAGTCCCACCATTCATTCCTCTTTATTTCAATTTACCTAAATATTTTTCTCAGTCTATTCTATATTCCATATTCCCCCATATATTTGATTTGGGGTCATTTTTCTGTCCCTACCCAACTCCTCAAAAATCTTGTTGAGATTTTAATAAGATTGTTTTGAACTTTCAGAGGAATTGAGAGAGAATTGAAGTTATCTTGGATAGAGACTTCCTATACAAAAGAAAGCTATGTTTCTCCATTTATACATTTTTTATGCCCCTTAATAAAGTTTTATAGCTTCCTTCATATAAGTCTTGCCAATGTTTAGTTTCACAAATTGCTATTTTCCATGAGGTCAAAACATGGAACCTTCATTTGGCATCAAACACAGCCCTTTAAGTGTGGCAGAAACCATTCCATCCCTTCTGAGCCCCACTGTGGACCTAAGCCAAGAGGTAGCTTCCCTACCAGAAGTTGGAATGGGTCCATCAATGAATCAGTGAATAATTGATGGGCACTGACTGTGTGCTTAGCCTTAAGCTAGAAGTATTAAACATAGGCCCCTGTCTTCAAGGAGCTTTTACAATGCTTGAAGAGACAAGAGGCACATCCTTTAACAATGGAGTTCTGTATTAACCCATGTACATGAACTCTTTGTGGGAAATAAGAAAGAAAAGGCCGGAGCAATCAGTGAAGGCTTCAGTGAAGAGTCGGAATTAAGTTGGGTGTTGGTACATGATTACTATTTAGATAAGTAAAGAGAAAGGGAAGTTCAAGCAGGGCAACCAAACACCATTTATGCAGCACCTTCTATGAACCGATACTGCAGTCAGGCCATGAAGAGGTGGTTAGGTGCTCAGTGAAGAGTTTTGCACATTCAAACTCTGCGTTCTGTGCTAGAGAAACCAAAACCAAGGTAGGGTGACCCTACCTCAATGAGCATTATTTAGCAAATAAGCAAAGGAGACAGACCATTAAATGAAGGTCTTTAGCAGCTGTTATGACAGAATTCACAGAGCTCTGTGCTTTATGGGCATCCTTGATGGGACTCAGGGAGGCTGTGGTTCTTTGAAATTATATGGTGCTAAATTATCTGCTTAACCAGTAATGTCAGCTTAAAAGAACCACTAGGATAGAGCAACCCAAAATTCTTGGCTTCTAGATACAGACTTGTGTTTCAATGGCCAGGTAAAACATATGTAAAGACACCATACCAAGAGACATAAGAAAACTTTCCCTACCCCAGAAATATTCTAAAAGTTCAAAGATAATTATTGTATATTTATGGGAGCTTCCTAGCTTTGGGGCTGAGCAGATCTGGGTTAGGATCCTAATTTTACCACTTTAATAGCTGCGTGATCCTAAGTGAGCTCCACACATGCAGAGCCTGGGTCCCTGCATTTGTAAACTGATCGCTACATAAACTACCCCTCCCTCCTGCCTATGGTGAGCATGAAGTTGGCAGAGCGCGCACCACTTGGGTCTTAGCAAGATTTCTCAGCACACTCACTCCTTTCTTCTGCTTTCATATCCCAGAGGAAAGTGGTTATGAAGAGGAGGAATTTGAGCCAGGCCTAGAAAGGAGGGAGAAGAAGAAAGGAAGAGGGAGGGAAAGGAAAGGGGATCCATCTCAGATCAGTGAACAGCGGGAATGGAGGGAAAGGGGCCAGAAAAGCTAACACATTACAAAGAATCAGTTCATCGCAGCCAAGTTCCGCAGGTCTTAAATTCCAGTCTAAACAGTTTGAACTTTATCCTACTAACTTAGGAGCCACTAGAGGATTGGGGGCAAGGAACTCAATCCCATGGCTAGGTGGCTCTCAGCCCAGCCTTGCTCATCCCAAGACTGGCAGAAAAAAAATTTTTGAGATAGGCTCTTGCTATGTACTCAAGGCTGACATAGAACTCACTAGCCCAGGCTGGCCTCAAACTTGTGATCCTCCTGCCTCTGCCTCCTGGGTGCTAGGATTACAGATGTATGCCACCATACCTGGCCAGAAAAATGATGTTTTACAAATAAAATTGTAATGTGGGTGCAGGCAACACTTCTCACCTTGGGATCTTGTTAAAAAGCAGATTCGGATGCACTGGAACAGAGATTCTGCATTTCTAACATGCACCCAGGTGCTGCTTCCCCAGGGACCTTCTAAGTAGCCAGAGGCTAACGTATTTCAGTTTTATTATTTTTGTTACTAGTATTACTCGAGCAATACATGTTGGCTGGTTGCCTGTCATGTGTCAGGCACTGTGGCAGTCCCTGGGCAGAGAGAGATCAGGCATGAATTCGTTTCTTGAAGTTTTATCAGAGGAAATGAGTCACAGACCGGAGCATCTGTAATCCAAGGTAAAAATGACAAGTGCCACACTTTAGGTTCAGAAAAGCACTTGGACAATTCAGTGGAGATAGAAATTGCTCCCAGTTTAGGGAGAAAATGCCTAGTGTTTAAGGAAATTAGTAGAAGTGCCCTTTTCAATGAGTAAGAACACAGGCTTCAGAGTTGGATTTTAATTCCAGCCCACCTCTCACTGACCTTGTGGACCTCTTCAACCTCACTTTCTTCATCTGAAAATGAAATGCACAGCAGCGGACCGCTGCAAGGATTGCGTTAGGCGATGTCTGTAAACACAATACCTAGTAACGGGCTTAGGAATCCGTTACAGTTAATGGTGGCTCTGGTGATTATTACTGTTTTCAGCATTTGCTTTGGAACTTAACAGGGGGGTCTGTTGGCCCCAAAGATAATGTATTTGTTGGACAAGTTTATGATCTCCAGGGATAAATGGGAAACGGAAAAACCTCAAAGGGGATTTCCAAATCCAAGGAAACTTCCTTTTACAATACTAGTGCTGAAAGAATTAGCATCTATTTTACATTTTTGTAGTTTTTATTGGGCCAAACTGTTTCAGCTGGGGAGACAGGGCTTGGCTGGAGCTGGAGCCAAATGCTCCTGATAAGAACAGAAAAAGTTCCGCTTCATTTACAAGCTGATCAGAATTGTTTCACCACTCACCAGCTCCGCCGAGGTCATGGGCTTGTCTGATGCTAAGTGTGAAATAAGTCAAGTCAAATGGATAATTCTAGAGTCCAAGAATGTCAACACTCAGAGGGATGCTAGAAACCACCCAGCCCAATCGTGGCATCCTGTGGACAGGTAAAGGATACTGCAGGTCTCCATGCCTCGCTGAAGTCTTCAAGCCTGCTCATTGGTCCTTTCATTCAATGTTTACCAAAGGTCTATGGAGGTGAATATAAAGAAATATATGAAAATAAAAAGATTCTCCCACTTATGTCCCTTATGGGGATAAGAGCAGGGGCTCCAGGCACATTAGGGACTAATAGAGAAGTCTGCTGGGTTTAACAACAAAATGTGTCATTGCAAGCCACTCTTTCCTTTATCTGCAGGGGACCTTGGTCAAATGCTGCTGTCCATCTGAGTCTCCATTTCTTCAGCTCTAATGTGTGGGTGATGCCACCTTGCTTATGGAGCTGCTGGAGCGGGGAGGGGGATGAAATGAAATGGAACGCAACAAACTTAACTTGGCTGGCACATAACAAGGAAGAACCTGATAAACGCGGCATCTTTTGGCTTGCTTGGTTTTGTGGGGGGTTTTGTGGGAGGTTTTTTGGTTTTTGGTGTTTTGTTTTGTTTTGTTTTTGGCTCTTAAATAATATTCACTGAATTTTTGCTGATTACAGAAATAGTTCATGAGAAAATTTTGGAAAACACCAAAAAGTACATGGAAGGAAAATCCTACCATAATTCCCCTACCCAAGTATAAGCAGTGTTGATGTTCCAGCATATATCTTTTTAGTCCTTTCCATCCATCAACATATGCGCTCTGTTTTCCTGTGAGCTGCGTTGTTGATGATTAAGAGCCTTTGTCAAAGGCTGCCTGGACTAAAAGTCTAACTCTATCACCCACCAGCTCTGTGACCGGGGTGCCTTATCTGTTGAATCTGAGTTTCTAATAGTATGCCTGTAATAATCATGGCTCTCTGGGCTGGAGCTTGCAGGTTAGAGTGCTGTAGAACGCAGTATGAACAGCGCCCCCTACAGCTGTGCAGGGTACAGTCATGTGAGGCTGCCCTTGGGAACAGGAATCACTGAAGGCTAACAGGCTATCAGCGACTAAGCTTTTAACCCAATGCTGGGCAAAGAGGAAGAGTTTGTTGAATGGTTGCTCCTATTCCACAGATCCACCTGTGGTTTTGGAGAGCGGAGGTTTACAGATGGTTGAGACCTTCACTGTTGTTTACTGCTCGGAGTTCTGGAAAAGCACCTTATGGATGACCTGCTAGGGCGATGTCCAGCCAAGAAATGTTTCTTCCTGTGCAGGTCCCGCTCAGTGCTGGCCTTTGATCCTCGCACTTCAGGACCCGTCTAAATCTCCCTTGGGCACTCAAGGTTCAAGTGCCTCGGGTGGACTTGCAGTAATATCTGTTCCTCCTTTTATCCCTCTACCCCCAAACTGCACCTCCTACTCCCCCCACCCAGTAAAAAAAACAGAGTAAAATAATAAAAATGCCTCATGCAGGTAGTGTGCATGCAGGCCTCTCAGAAGTGCTGTCTCATTAGATCTGCTTAATAAGCCTAAGCAAGAGGCCACCAGGAGTCATCAGAGTGGAGCCATGGCGTCACCAGCGCTTGGGTTCCCAGGGACACACATCTGCTGCAGGTCACATTCACTGTGGATGTGGGAGATGCATAACATAGCTTGAAATGATGCTAGAAGTGGCACAAGAAACTCTGAGTCACATATTCAGTCATTAAACAAATATTTACTTAGCACCTATTATGTGCCAAAGGCTGAGTGCTCCAGGGAGAAACAGACTCCCTGTTCAGGTCTCTTCCAATCCCTTCTAAGTTCCTCTCGCTTCAGGGCTAAAATGTCTTCAGTTCCTCTCAACCCCGGCTAACATCCCTATTTAAGAGACTTCCACAGCCTGGAGCAATTCCGAACATACTAATATTGTTTTGTCTCCATCTTATTTTTCTCTACCATGACTTTTTTTTTTTTTTTTTTTTTTTGGTGGGTAGCGGGGGTCGAACTCAGGACCTCGCCCACCAGCAGGCACCCATGCCGCTGAGCGATATCACTGGCCCTTTGTTCATACGTGGCTACCGGGAGTCGAACTCAGGACCTTGCGCTTGCCAGGCAGGTGCTTATGCCGCTGAGCCATCTCACCAGCCCTCTACCATGACTTTTTATTTGTAGCAAGTGATGCAGGTTTTAAAATAGTGATAGTAAGTAAATGGTGGTCTGGGTGGAGAGACCGATGCTTTGTGAGCCTGGATTGGCAGTGAATCACAACCCTTGGGGCGCCACTCATCTGTAAGTCCATGACAGCCAGGGAACCTCTCCCGAGAAAAAATGCAGGAGTATTGCAACCAATTTCAGCAGATGTAGGAGCCCCACGGAGCCTGTTCTGGGGCCTATATGGGGAAGAGCAACAGGATGAGGGTCCCGAACCTGGGACCTCTGTGACAGCCACAGAACCATTTGCAGCAATGGGGCAGTCATCTAGAAGCACTGTGAGCTGCACTTATTGAGTGCTTTCAGTACACCAGACCCTGTCAGTATCCCAGCCTGAGCTCACCTCATCCATGCTGAAAAGAACGATCACCAGGCCCATTTTCCAGACATCTGAGCCCCAACAGTTCAACTGTGATCTGGAAGATTACATCCTAAGAATGCCAGGGCTAGAATTTGAACCCAGATTTACCTACCTGTGACATCTGAAGAGGTCCTCAGCCACCAAACGCCACTGCTTCCGCAAACTTGTGTTGAATCAGATGAATAGCAACTGGAGCGGGCCTAGTGACTGCTCTGCTACTCACCAGCTGAGTGACCGCTGGTGAATTACCTTCACTGAGCCCCATAAAGGAGGAGGCTGGGCCAGTCCTGGCACGCCAAGATTCCAGGATTCAGGAAAAGGAGCATCCAGATCATTTCATGAGCACAAGAAATGCAGCCAGGCTCAGGGACATGCACAGTGAGTTAGTGACATTGTAAGGAACCCAACACAGCCTGACTTCCAGCACAGAGCGCCAGGAACCCACATTTTCTGTTGTATTTACTCCCCTCTCTTGGCAGCTTCATTAGCCTTCATCCCTACCTCTCCCCAGTGAAAAGTCTGTTGGGTGCTCAGAGAAAAATATCCCTGTCACCCATTCTCTTTTGTGCCAAAGAGATTTAGCACCTTCCCTAATTAACTATAGGTTTTGGGCTCCCACCAGGGGAGGCTGCTGCAGCAAAGAGGGCCCCTAATCCTAATATCCAGTGTGCTGGGAGGGGTGGGGAGGAGGCCAGAATATTCCTGGAATCTGTGGCAGCAGATTCCCTGACCCACACTGCCCCTCTGTGGCAGGCCTAGGGAAGCAGGCCAGTAGGGATGGGCCAGGCTTTGTGGAACAATCCCCATTTCTGCATTATGGAGACTGAATTTCAAGGCTGGAAAGGACTCACCTCAAATCAGTAAATGCAAGAAGGGAAAACTGAGGCCCCTGACGGGAAAGCAACTGACCCAAAATTATAAATGAAGTTACCAAACACAGGTTTCCTAAAATGATATCCAGAAATCCTAACTATTATGTGATTGGTTACTGCTAATGCAGAGTTGATTGGGGCAGCACCTGGCATCCAGAGTGCTCCTAAGGACTTCACATGTTGTATCTCGTTTAACCTTCATGACAACCCAGAGGGGTCACTATCATTAGTCCATTTCACTGAAGGGACCTGAGGCTTAGGGACAGTATGCAACTTACCCAATCACATGGCCACTGGTAGGAAAGCCAGGATTCTATACCAAAGAGTCCCATTCCAAAGAGAAAGGGGATTGCCTTCGAGAAGGGACTGAGGACTTATTCAGGAGGTGGAGGGTGCCATGCTGGGGTCTGCAGGAAGAGAAAATAAAATGGAATGCAAATGTGAGAGGAGGCCAAGATCGCTGTTCTCCTACGAGGCAGGTGAGGATTAAAAAAGTTGGAGGAACCCAGAGTTGTGGCAGCATAGGGAAAACATCACACTCTACAATCGACAGGAGGGTAAATTGGTACAACCAGCTACAGCGGCAATTCCGCCAGCTGTCAGTGCTCACATGTGGGACTGGTCCGATGGTTCCTCGTGGGGAGTTATTCTGCGGGACACTTAAATATGCAAAGAGTGAAAAATGCTTGGGGCTTTTTATTCTTGCAATTTCTAACAGCCGAAAATTGGAAATCAATCACGAACTTCACTAGCAGCAGAGAATGTGTTAAATAAACTACTATACAGCCAGACGTTAGAATATAATGTAGTTTGGGAAGAGGAAACAGCACCTTGTACCCTGACATGGGGAAATATCTTATAAATATTCTAAGTAAAGAAAGCAATCAGGGAAAAGTACATGCAGTCTGACCCCATTTTTTAAAAATCTAGATGGATAAAAACAAAGCTGTTAACCCTGGTCTCTTGTGCTTGAGTGGAGAAAGAATTCCCACTCTATATTTTATAGATTTTTTGTAATATGTAATTTTTAACTCAGCGTGCATCATTTTTGTAATGAAAATATACAAATCTGGAGGGGAAATGAAAATAGGTTTCCTGCCCAGAAGGAATTTACAATCTAGGTAGTGAACAATGACTTACCCAACCCCGGATGGCTTAACAGTATTAACAAGCAAACAATAAAATAACAAAATGAGATTACTTGTAGGTGCTTTGTGGGATGCAGAGTAAAGAAATCAATCTGACTTGGGCAGGGTTAATTGGAGAAGAGTTTCTGACAGAACTTGATGATTGTTCCAGGATATAAAGTAAATTCTGGTAAATTCTCTGTATCAACAGGGTCTACACTGGAAGATTCAACCATCCATGGATCAAAAATTTTGCAACTGTACTGAATAGGCACAGTTTTTTTTCCCCTTTTACTATTCCCTAAACACTACAGTACACCTTAAACACTACTACACACCATGAAGTGCTGACACTGTACTGGGTATTGTAAGTCATCTAGGAATACTTTTAAATTTACAGGGAGATATGTGTAGGTTATATACAAATGCTATGTCATTTTATACAAGGAACTAGAGCATTCTCAGATTTTCATATCCATATGGGGTTCAGGAACCCCTGCCCCACAGATACAAAGGGATGACTATATTTTTAAAAGATCACTACTATTTTCAAGGTGCCAGACCATGTGTCAAATATTTACATGGATATTTTCATGTATTCACAAAAATATTATGAAACATTTTCTACATTTTAGAGATGAGAGACCAGAGGCTGCAAGGGCTAATGAACATTTCTTAAATCAAACAGCCAGTCTCTAAAGAGCAGATTCGATACCTGGCCCTTGTCATTCCAAACGTTATGCTCCCCCCATTCAGCCACACTGGCTAAATTTTCAGGAGGCAAAGAGTGCCCTTCTTGTCAAGGGATAAAATGCCTAAACCAAAACAGTGGCTGTAAATGCCCACAAGAAAATTCATCATCACCCCTTCCTTAGGCAGAATATTTTTCAGGGTCTTGGTCTTTGGAGGATACTTTGCAAGAAAATAAAGGTGAAAATCCCACCATCTTTGTCGTTGGCAAGGTGCTCCTAGCGTAACAGAGATAAAGAAGAACCTAAAAAGATATGCCCCCAGCACAGGGGGTTTACTTAGTTACTTTCTCATTAGACAAAATACCTGACACAAGTTAAAGGAAGAAAGGTTTATTTCAGCTCACCGTTTGTAGAGTTTTCACTCTACAGTCAGCAGGTCCAAGGCAAGGTGGCATGGCAGAGGGGAAACAGAGGAGAAACAGTCCATGGCGTGTCAGGCAGAAGGCAGCAAGCAGCAGCAGCAGCAGCAAGCCTGTCTTCTTTCTGCCCCTTTATATTCCATCCAGGCTACAAGCCTATTGATTGGTGCCACCCATACCCAGGGTGGGGCTTCCGTTATCCACACCCTTAATCCCAGTATCACACCCTTAGTCCACAAACACCCTAATCCAGCCACCTTCAGAACTCCCCACATATGACCGCATGAGGGTTTGGGGGGACATCTAGATATAAGCCACAACAGGTGGACACAATGACATTTATATCCCTATCCTAATGTCAGGTGTTGTAATGGCCCATTAGCTGCCGCAGAACAGATACCACATCTCAAACTTATCTCTGTCTCCGCATAGCTGATCAGTGTCTGGGACTTAGTAGGAGTTCTGTATTTGTGGAATGAATGAATGAATGAATGAACAAATGTGTGAGTGTATAAAAATTTAAACAGCTACCACCATCATATGCTATCTTGAACCAAAAGGAAATAGAACCAACAACAGTCCTTCATCAATGGTACCCTCCAAGTGCTGTGATTATCAAATGAGCTTATGATAGGAAGAGTTTACCACAGGACCTGAATGGCGCACTCACATAGAAAATGGTGGCTTTAATGAATACTAGTTAGTCGCATTACTGTTATTGTGGATCCTTTAACAAGCCAGTGCCTCAGGATACAACCCCACTAATCCATTTTTGCCTATTTCACTACCATCTTCAACTGGGTTGCCACCAAGCAGAGTTACAAGTTTGTCCTCTGTAAACATGCTGTCCTGCTCTAGAGGCCCCCATACACACACCTTTGGCCACAACCGTTCTTGCGTTCCCAGCCACCATCCTGCATCCTACATGTTCTCATGCAAGGAAATATGCTGCCTGCCCATATGCTCATCTGCATTTACCCTCCCAGAGCAATGCACAAGGCTCCGAAGTTTTATCTCCCTCTCTCCTATTCATTCTCCTGTTCCCCACTTTGTCAAGACCACTGTCCTACACCCATCGGACCTGGTGACAGAAACAAGTCCACCACCAAGGACCGAGACAGTTCATTCGCCTCACAGGACGCTCGCTCTTCACACACCACAGTTGCACAGGGGCTTTCTAGACATTGTCTGAATCCAGGGGAGTAACTCCAAGGGTGGAACGCAAACCTAAGGACGTGGTCCTTGTGACAAATCAGACCGTGAGCCGGCACCCTCATCAGCCTCCCCACAGCAGACCTAGAAGGTAGCCCACTCCCACACTTCTTCTCTGAGTTGCGACAAGGAGGCAGTACTTACAGTTAGCGCTTACGTGCAGCTGTGGCTAATCCTCTGTCCAAACTGAAAACCCTGGCTGGCTTAGTCCTGCACCAGAAGCCCAGCCCTTTCCCGCCAGCCACCACAGTGAGTTGCTAAGCAGAGAAGGAGCTGGGGGTCCTTGTAACAACAGGCCAAACCACAACCTGGAGGGCTGCTCCACGGGGAAACACATGTGCAATCTAAAATCAAAGACAGGAATTCCTGTGGCCTCTATGCCACGACTTTCAGCCACTTTCGGGGCCTCAGTGTCCCCATCTGCAAAATGGCTGGTCTTGACAATTGCTAAGACCCCTCCCCTCCCTAGAAGTGTTTGATTTTCATTCAGCAAATGGACTCCAAGATGATCCCGCAGACCAGGCCCTTGGGAACCTCACAGAGGAGATAAGACAAGACTATCAAAGTTTATATACCACAGGCCCAGTGGTGAGTTAGGACATAGTCTAAAAGTACAAAATGTTCTGAAAGTATAACGTCATTTTAAAAAATACATAAAGCTGCATATCCAACAGAAAAAATCAGAAAGTGCATCAAAATGTGACTTTTCTGCATTGCAGAATTATGCTGACCTTTTTTTGCTTTCTTATATTTTCTTGTTTTTCCAAAAGACTACTATGGATAGCATCTTTTTATTTTAAAGCATATTTTCTTTTTTTTTTTATTTTAAAAAGAAAAAACAAAACAAATCAAAAGAAGAACAAATTTTCAAAGCAACATAATAGGAGGGTAACAATGGTTAATACATTACGTATTACTATCTTTAAGTTAGTTATTCAGGATACCAGACATTAGCATTTAATTGTCCAAATATTATTGGCACAAACCTTACTCTTCATAAAGCATATTTTCATCTAAATAGAATGTAGTGTAACGCTAAGCTATATTACAGACGTGCTGTGTGACCTGGGGTGAGCCATTTACCCTCTCCACGTCTCAGTTGCCTTATATTTAAAATGGAAATTGTTTTTAATTCAATATAGTCATGAAATGTTCTTGGATCTCAAATTCAGAAAGATGAGTTAATCACGTTTCTGGATTCATAACATCCTATCATCATCAGTCTATGCCAGGCTCACTCTTATTTTGATTTATTTCTTTGAGGTCTCGTTCCCCATTCCCCTGTCCCTCTGCTTTCACCCCTAGGCAAACACTGTGTTTAATGTCTTTTTAATTTAAGAATTATTTTTTGCAAAATGCATAGGGTTGTTTGGTGAGTTAAGTGTATTGTCACAAATTTCATTATTTCTCACTTTTTTCATGAAGAATGATAGTTCTTGTTTGTTTTGTTTTGTTTTATTTTTTTGAGACAGGGTCTCACTATGCAGTTCAGGCTGGCCTTGAACTCACTGTGCAGCCCAGGCTGGCCTCCAACTCGCAGCCATACTCCTACGTCAGCCTCCCAAGTGCTGAGATTACAGGCGTGTGCCACCACGACCAGCTAAGAATGATGGATTTAAAATCTTTCCACACTGCTCTGCGGACATGCCATCCTGGGCCTCAAAGGGCTGCAGTCTCCATGCACGCATGCCACTTTCCATGTGTCCCAGAGAGGGAAACTCAGGTGTTCTTTAACTCCATGTCAGCACAGAAAACACAGCCAAGAGCATCCTCCTAAGAGACCCCTAACGAATCTGTGTGAAAACACTTTGAGATCTGTGGCCTAGAGCAGACAGGCTGGGAAACAAGGTGTGTGTACAGCAGAATTTCTGCACAACCTGTGCCCCCAACAGCTATGCAGAAGGTTCCTAATGTCCCCAGCTTCGCCTGTTCAGCTTCCTAATGTTAACCAGCCTAAATTCTATCTCTGTGGTTTTCATTTTTAACTTATTTCACTGCCTAATATTTTCAGCATCTCGTCCTATGTTCACTGGCCATTGGGTTCCCTATTTTGCAAATTGTTCCTTTTCTTTGCCCATGTTTCCGTTGGGAATGCTGTCTTGTTCTTGTCGACCTGGGGAGTTCCTTATATTCTAAATATCAGTGCCTTGACTATTTTGGATATTGTAAATAACTTCTCCCATTCCAGCCTCATGGTTTATCCTTTTAAAGGGCTAAGATGTTTTTCTTCGCCCCCGAGGTCAAAAAGGTTTTCCTTTAGGTTGTCTTCTTTTACCTTGAAAAGAGCTAGGGATGTGGTTCAGTGGTAGAGTTCTATCCTTGCATGCACAAGGCCCTGCGTTTGAGTCCCAGCACCACACACACACACACACACACACACAAAACCTTGAAAGAGGCTGGGGATGTAGCTCAGCAGGCACGGTGCCTGCCTGGCAAGCTCAAGGTCCTGAATTCAATTCCCAGTACCCCCAAGGATTGCATTTAGGCCTTTAACACATCTCTTATTTGCAATGGAAACAAATCAGCATGTACTTCGCGGCATTTCGTGCAGGTCAAAACAGTATAGGTCAAGTGTCCAGCACAGAGCCCGGCTCCTCAGCAGTGTGCAATTATGCGTGGCAGTTATTAACGCTGGGCTGGAATGGGGTGGGTGCTGCCCCAGGAAATGTGCTTCCTAGAGGAACTTAGAAACCGCTAAGCTTCATCAGGAAAGGTTTCCGAAGAGGGAAAGTTATTGAGGTTGGGCCTCCTAAAGAATGCAGGATTCCCTCTTTTTGAAATGGCAAAGCCACCCTTGGAAACTGGGGGAGGTGGGGGGAAGCGCTGACCGCGCCGCGCGGAGGGCACTGCGGAGGGAACGCGAGCGCTCACCAACTGCTCTTCTCTCTGTCCCCCTCCCCACGCCTTCCCCCTGCAGGCTCCCTGTTCTCCACCCTGAAGCCCCCCGACGCCGTGTTCAAGGTGGTGTTCTGGCTGGGCTACTTCAACAGCTGCCTCAACCCCATCATCTACCCGTGCTCCAGCAAGGAGTTCAAGCGCGCCTTCGTGCGCATCCTCGGGTGCCAGTGCCGCGGCCGCCGTCGCCGTCGCCGCCGTCGCCGCCTGGGCGGCTGCGCCTACACCTACCGACCGTGGACGCGCGGCGGCTCGCTGGAGCGCTCGCAGTCGCGCAAGGACTCGCTGGACGACAGCGGCAGCTGCCTGAGCGGCAGCCAGCGGACCCTGCCCTCGGCCTCGCCGAGCCCGGGCTACCTGGGCCGCGGCGCAGCGCCGCCCGTCGAGCTGTGCGCCCTCCCCGAGTGGAAGGCGCCGGGCGCGCTCCTGAGCCTGCCCGCGCCCGCGCCCCCCGGCCGCCGCGCGCGCGCCTCGGGCCCGCTCTTCTCCTTCAAGCTCCTGGCCGAGCCCGAGAGCCCCGGGGCCGACGCGGACGCCAGCAGCGGCGCGGGCTGCGAGGCGGCGGCCGACGTGGCCAACGGGCAGCCGGGCTTCAAGAGCAACATGCCCCTGGCGCCCGCGCACTTCTAGCCCCGCGCGGCCCCCTTTCCCGGGGAGGGACCGCCGTGGGGGCGGGGGTCAGCGCCGGGCGGGCGGCCCGAGGGGACCCGGGGGCGGGACGGGAGAGGGGCAGCTGCTTTTCTGGCAGGGGCATGGGTGCCAGGTACAGCGCGGAGAGCTGGGCCGAGCATGCCGAGAGCCTGGGGACCGACGCCGGCCGGGATTTCCGTCTCTCTCTCTCTCGCTCCCTCCCTCCTCTCTCTGTATATATATCGAGTCCCTCTCTACATGTATTTAACTGTGGGTACACGTGCGTGTGTCTGTGCGGTGTACGTGTGGTCCCATGTGTGCGTGTGTGGGCGGTGGAAGAGTGTGTGCCCAGGAAGTGGCAGCCGGGGCCTTGTTTGTCTCGCGACTTCGACTTTGTACCTCTCAAGCCCCTCCTTGTTCTTCGATGGATGATGGCACTTTGATGGGGTGGGACACAAAGTCAGACATTAAAGATCCTTTTGCCTGTGTGGCTTTGTGTAGTTTGTGAACGGGGTGGGTGGCAGGCGGGTCTGCCCCGATCATAGGCCTTAAGGTGCTCTCACAATAAAGCTGCAGCTAGGCCCTTCCACTGGTCTGTGAGCAATTATGCTAGGTCCCCTTGAGCCTATTTGAGACTTTGCCATTACTGTTCGCCAGAGCTAAATAAATCTGACCCTGTGGCTGAAAGTGACCTCCTGGACTTGCCCCATTAAATCTTGCTTCCTGCTTGGGATTCTTGGCAGCATCTAAATCCTCCCTCTTCTGCCTCTTCCTGTTGTGTCCAGCATTAGGCAATGTCTGGCCCGGCACTGATCCCTAGGACCCCATTTCTAGCTAGAGCTCCCATGCCAGTACCCTAGGTAGGCCTGTCCCTCAAGAGGACCCAGGCAATGCAGGACTAGGGCACTTCCCCTCCTCTCCGCTGTTTGCCTGTGCCCGCTGACCCTGGAAAGAAATCCAGACTGCAGGAGCTGCTGGGTAAGGAACACGCAGGGGTGCGAAAGCCCTCCCGAGCTCTGCTAACTTGTGAATCTGCCTGCGAGAGAAGCACTGAGCAAGGTCGACATGGGGAGCAGAACGTCAAGAAGAGGATCTGCTTCTAGTCTCAGCCCTAACGCGTGGGCGGCAGAACCAGAAGTTAGTACCGCCCCCTCTCTGCATCTTGATTTCCTGTCTGTGTAACGATGGAGGTGATTCTAAGGTTTTCTGCACATCTAAAAGCCCCAGGTCGGAGAAGAGGATAAAGGATGAGGAGCAAAACAAACAACATTTTTCTTCTGAAACTCAGAAAAAGCGTAGGAAGAATTCCCATTCCCCATCCTTACCTTGCTTTTTTAGGCTGAGCTTCAGAGTTTTTCAAATGGCAAAAGCCTCTCCCAATAACACTGCTACATCAACCATTCGTTCTGAAAGAGGACTGAAACAGAAAACACTTTGGGGAAAGGCAGCTCATGTAGCTGAAAAGCACCAGGGTATCAGGCATGACTAGATCTGGGGGCTTAAAACTGTGTCTGCTTAGTTGGTCTTTGACTCTCATCTAGCTCCCACCTTTCAGCCCTATTTATCTTTGTTTGTCACCCTTGTTTTCTTAATGGAATCAGCTTCCTCACACCATTCTTTCTTTTTTTAGATGGGAGCACTCTGTACCTCAGGCTGGCCTTGAACTCTGTGCAATCCTCCTGCCTCAGCCTCCCAAGTGCTGGGATTACGGTGTGCACCATGCACACCGGGCCTTCGAACCATTCTTACAACCGATAGCCCCCAAGAGGAAAAATAGGACTACACAGTTCTGCCACAAAAATGAACAAAAGAAGTCCTGGGAAACAAAAGATTCTACTTCACAGACCCTTTTTAAAGTGCTGCTGAAAGCCACTCACATTCCTTTCAGAAATATACACATGAAACAAATTTCACCAATTTTGTAGTGTTAGGTGCCTTGGCTATGTCTAAGATCTCATGAACAAAGTATGATATCCCAGACACATAGGTTATATGAACTGAGCCAGATTTTTTTTTTTAAATGGGTACCGGGGGTCGACCTCAGGACCTCGTGCACCAGCAGGCACCTGTGCCCCTGAGCAATATCACCGACCCTTTTTTCGTATGTGGGTTCCGGGAGTTGAACTTGGGCCCTCACACTTGCCAGGCAGGCGCTTACGCTGCTGAGCCATCTCACCGGCCCTGAGCCAGATTATATTTGGGCCAATCTCCTCATTTCTGTAGGTGGAGAGATTGAGCTAAATAGCTTGATCCAGTTGTGCCCCAGCCAGAACCAGAACCCAGGTCTTCTGCTGCCCTCTTCAGCACCTTTTACATCCTCCTGTGCTACCATTCTGACCCTGATCTGAGAACATCCTCCAAAAGAGAGTGCGCCTCTTCTTGCCCCTATGGAGAATCAGGGGTCTTAGGAAAAGAAGAGTTTGAACCCCATTCCCAGGGAAGAAGAAATAGTTTGTGGCAGTCCTCCAAAACATTTTGTTAGCAACACAAGTCTTTCAAATCAACCTTACATAGGCTCCTGAGTGAAGAGGACAGACCCCGGCCTCCTCAGCCTTCTCTTTCCCTCAGTCCCTCCATTTGACCTGCCCCTCTCACCTGGGGCTCCCTGTAATGACCTCTAGAAATCACTGGTCTGGCTTCGGTGAAAGAGAGTTGGAGTCAGTAGGACCTGGGTTCAAGCCTTGGCACTGTGTGACCTTAGGCCATTCATCTTGTTTCTTCTGGACTGTTTCCCCATCTAGCAAATGGACATGCTCTTCATAGCCCACCAGGAAGCACGGAGGATCCAATGAGATTAGAGCGCTTAAGCAGTGACGCATACATGACTAGGCAGATGCAAGCTACAATTTGGACATTGGATATGTGAAGTCCCAGGCACCAGGGGTGTTTCCTGAGCTGCTCCAATCTAATCATTTCTTTGGTTAATGGTGGTTGGAAGTCACCCAGGCAGCAGAGAGAGGAAGTGGCAGTCTTCTGCCTCTTCCCAGAAGGAAGATTGACCAAGCAGTGGCTCACATAGCCCAGGGAGGTGTGATAAATCTGGGCTCCTGATCTCCCCCTAGTCAGAGCCTGCAAGCCAGGTCCCTCACTGAGGCCAGGCAGGACAGTGTTCATGAAAAGCCACTGGGGCAGATGGGGAGTTCTGCCTGCATCTCCCATAAGACTGCAAAGCAACTCTGCTTTCTCCAGCCACCCAAACGCTGTTGGCCATTTGTCACCACTGAGGCGTGCACAGGCATAGATCTGCCAACTGAGGTAAAGAGGTGAGGGGCTTGGTAGGCCAAGGTAATAGTTCCTCCTCCAGACTTGGGTTCAAATCCCATCTCTGCCGTTTAGCAGGTGTGTGACATTGAGCAATTAATGTCATGAGTCTAGACCTCAGTGTCTTTAAGTACAAGACAGGAAAATAATAGCACCTACATCATAGGGACATTGAGAGGGTCAAATGAGACCATGTCAGGCATTTAGTGAGCATCCTATAATGGTGGCTATTGGTAGATGTATTCATTATTCAATTATTTACTTGGATATATGAAATTAGACAAATACATATACAGGAACCAAAGAACCCTTCAGTTTTGTTCATTGAATTCCAGAATTCTGAGACTCAGGATTCATCTTTAAAAAAAAAAGACATAAGGGGGCTGGTGATATAGCTCAGTGGCATAAGCACCTGTGTGGCCAGCGCGAGGTCCTGAGTTCAACTTCTGGTACCACATGTAAAAAAAAAAAAGACATAAGGGTCTGGGGATATAGCTCAGTAATAGAGCACTTGCCTAATATATGGGAGCTGGATTTGATCTACAGCTTCACAAAAGGCGGGGGGTTGGGGGGGCACCGCCTAAGTTTATCACAGAGTAAAAGAATTTTGTATCCTACAATATACAAAGAGGAGATTGGCCCAAACTAAAAGTAAACATACAATTTAATAAAAGTTATAGAACATTCCAGATGACAACACCAGCATGAGTCTTTAGGATAGCACATATGTGCTTGGAGGAGTTGGAGAAGGGAACATAGGACATCAGCCTTAAGCATGCGCCTAGGTTCCAGTCCCAGCATTCCTACCTAGGCCACGTACGTATCCTCTTGAGGCTGATCACCTTGCACATAAATTGATAATATGGCTAGCACTGACCTCTCAAGATTGAAATGAGAAATAAATAAGACAAGAAATGAAAGAGTCAGCACAGAGCAGCACTGTTGTTTATTAACTGTGAGGGGCCTTATATATCCTCGTTTCGGCAGTTCTTAACTTTTCCTGGATCAGCAGCTCCTTTAAGAATTGGAGGAAAGCTAAAGAAAAATGAACATAGTGAGCTCAAAGTTCACCTATAATTCATGCCCCCCAAGTATCCCAGTGGATACATGGAACCCAAGTTATAAATCTAAACTTAAATGTAACTCCACTGATAAATAAAAGTGGCCAAATGCAGAGAGAACATACAAGAGTGATAAATCTAGCCACATAGTAGACATACAAATACAGCAAAGAATGAGGCCAAGATCCAGCCCTCAACGAACTCATCCCGGCTGGAGGTGAGTGGGTCAGCAAGCTGTCCCAGGCAAGTGTGAGTAAGACGGTCCACCACAGTCCTCACTTGGTGAGGACAGCGCACCAAAGCTCCATCTTCTTTCTGGGAAGAATTTACACCTTTTCATAGTTTTCCCATCTTACACCTCCACCTGCCTTTTGAAACTTGAAAGCCAAGAATTTGATGCTGTTTTGTTTGGCTTCCCCTGGACAACTCTTTCTCTTTGGGCACAGTGTGGCTTCCTTGTGGCTGGCTTGGCTGGAGTCGGAGCCTTCCTGTATGGGTTCATCCAGCAGCACGCGGTTGCTAGGGGTTGCACGGGGAACACACAGGTGCGATTGGCTCCCATTCCCTCCCAGATCTCCCCTGCCACTGTCCACTTCCGTCCCTCCCTCCTGCCAGACTGGCCTCTTTGCTATCCCTCAAATGGAGGTAGCCTGAGTAGAGACACTGCCCTTGCCATCTCTCTGCCCAGAGCCCCTTCTCTCTGCGTGACTGTCTCTCTGCGTGACTTCATCACCTCTCTGTTCACGTGTCACGTGTCCCCTTCTTAGTGATCAGCTGATCTCTCTGACCATCCTGTTTAAAACTGACTTCCCGGGCCGGTGAGACGGCTCAGCGGCTTAAGCGCCTGCCTTGCAAGCGCGAAGGCCCGAGTTCGACTCCCGGATCCCACATACGAAAAAGGGGCCGGTGATATCGCTCAGCGGCACGGGTGCCTGTTGGCGCGCGAGGTCCTGAGGTCGTCCCCCCGGTACCCACAAAAAAAAAATAAATAAATAAAAAAAAAAAATAAAACTGACTTCCCTATTGCCAACACCATCCCACACTCCCAACATCCCTTTCCCATTTTACTTTTCTCCTTAGTGCAACCTCCTAACATAGGTTTGTTTTTTCAACTTATTTAAACGTATCAGTCTCTCCACACACTAGAAATGTGCATTCCACGAGGGTGGGGACTTGCATCTGTTTTGGTTACTGTTATATCCATGCCACTTCGAGTAGTGCCTGACGTGCAGTGGGTACTCAATAACTAGGTTTGAATGAATGAATGTGTTGCACTGCCACAAGTGTGGAAATGCTATAACAGTAGTGCACAGAGTGCCATTGGCGCACGTGGCAGGGCTCCTATCTGTAACTTAGTAGGGGGCTGTTTCAGGAGGGAGAGCTTCCTGGAAGAAGTGACATCTGAACAACATCAGCCGGGTCCTCACTCCTGGACAATCCTAGTGTTCCCATCAGTACTGCTCTCTGTCTCGCCCCTCGATGAGGACGGGAGTCTGAAGGGCAGGCTTGTAGCATCTGCCCCTCTCCAGGCCTCTGTCTATTGTCTGTACCGGGCCCAAGACAACCTCAAATCTCCACAGGTCTGTGACTTCAGCCTTTGTCCTCTCCTCCTCCATCCACAGTCCTCAGAAACACACTCTTTGGGAGACAGCTTCACTGGGATTGGTGAGACCAACAGCACTGACCCCTGTTGATGGCCTCATTTAGAGAAAAGGATCTTCATGAGCGGCAACCAGAACCACTTGGGAGAAGAGGAAAGTGCTGAAATGTAGAGATGGGCCTCACATGGAGTTTCGGCTGCTACTGTCACGCCCACCAAATGCCACCTGAAACCCAGCAGCCACTGCCATCTGATCAGCGCTTCACTCACTCATCTTCTCTCACTCATTCAACAACTGAACCTAATCACTTACACAAGCTTGGAGCTAAGGACACAAAAGAGTGAAACCCAGTCCTTGATCTTACAAAATTTTTAGTCTCAAAAAAACAAAAAAAAAAAAAAATGATAATGAAAAAACATACAGGACTTGGCAAACCAGATCATTACACCCTGAAAGACTATCCTTCAAAATTCAAGGAGAAATAAAGGCCTTCCATGCTAACTACGACCTAAAGAAATCCATAACCATTCAAACAGCATTGCAGAAAACACAACGAAGACGACAACCATGAGGTCAAGGGAAACAGTAAATCTTACTTGGGAAGTAGATAAATGGGTGAGAAACAGAAATGAGTCAAATACTAGAAAAACAACAAAATGACAGGAGTTAACATATATCCTTTAATAATAATACATAATGCTGGGCAGGGTGGCACATATCTGTAATCCCAGCACTCAGGAGGCTGAGGCAGGAGGATCACTGTGAGTTTGATGCCAGCTTAGGCTACATAAGTGAGTTCAAGCCCAGCCTGCACTACATAGTGAGACCCTCTCTCTCTCTCTCTCAATAAACAAAAATAATAATAATACTTAATATAAGTGGTCTTAACTTTCCAATTGAAAGAAACAGACTACAGATTGAATTTAAAAAATTAAAAACCCATCTATATGCTGCCTGCAAGAAATGCACCTCATCTGCAAAGACATACACAGGCTGAAAATAAAAGGATAGGAAATGATATCCCAAGCAACTGGAGACCAGAAGCAAGAAGGGATAGCTATACTTATACTCAACAAAGCAGACTTCAAACCAAAATTGGTCAGCAGAGTCAAAGGCAACTACATATTGGTAAAAGGATCAATTCACCAGAAGAGGTAACAATTTTAGATATGTACACAATGAATGTCAGTGCACCCACTTTCATAAAACACTACTTGACATAAAAAGACAGATAGACCCAAATACAATCATAGTGGAGGAGTTCAACAATCTACTCTCAAAAACAGACTGGTCAACCAGAAAAAAAAATCAACAAGGAAGCATCAGAATTAAACTGTACTCCAGAGCAAATGGATTTAACAAACATGTAGAGAGTGTTCCACCCAATGACAAGTGAATATGCATTCTTTCCAGCAGCCCATGGAACTCACTCCAAAACAGACCACATTTTATGACAGAAAGCAAGTCTCAATAAATACAAAAGAGTTGAAGTAATTTCCTGCATCCTATCAGATCACAATGGAATGAAACTAGAAATCAAAAGCAAAGTAAACAGCCAGGCATGATGGCATATGCCTGTAATCCCAGCACTCAGGAAGCTGAGACAGGAAGGTTGCCACAAGTTCAAGGCCAGCCTGAGCTACACAGCAAGACTCTGGGCCAGTGAGATAGCTCAGCGGCATAAGCACCTGCCTGGCAAGCACGAGGTCCTGAGTTCGACTCCTGGTACCCACATAAAGGAAAAAAAGGGCCGGCGATATCGCTCAGCGGCACTAGCACCTGCTGGCAAGTACAAGGTCCTGAGTTCAACTCCTGGTACCCACATTAAAAAAACAGCAAAATAATCAGTGAGTCACTGAAGAAATCAAGGAAGAAATTTTTTTAATTCCTAGAATAAAACAATAATGGAACACAATGTATCAGAATCTGTCGGACACAATGAAAAGAGTTTCAAGACAGAAATTTACGGCTATGAGTAGCTACATAGAAAAACAGAGAAATTACAAATAAATTATCTAATGACTCACCTCAAGGTCCTAGCAAAACAAAACCAATCCCAAAACCAGTGGGAGGAATGTAATAATAAATATCAGAGCAGAACTTAATGATATTGAAACTTTAAAAATTATGAAGGATTGATGAATCAAAGATTTGGTTCTTTGAGAAAAATAAAAAAGATTTATAAATGTTTAGATAAATTTACCAAAGAAAAAGAGAGAAAAACCAAATTAACAAAATTAGAAATGAAAAGGGCAAAAATATAAAAATAAAAAAGAAAGAAATGAAAAGGGCAAAATCATAACAGATACTACTGAAATCCAGACAGTATTAGAAATTATATTGGAAACTTATATCCAGTACATTGGAGAATCTCAAAAAAAAAAAAAGATAAATTCCTAACTGTATGTAATCCCACAAAATTGAGCTAAGAGGATATATAAAAGCTATACAGATCAACAACAATGAGATTTATGCAGTAATAAAAACTCTACCAACTAAGTAAAGCCAAGGATTCAATGGATTTATTGCTGAATTTTACCAAACCTTTCCAGAAGAACTAACACGGATGGTCCTTAAACTTTCTCAAGGAGCCAGGAAGCAACCAAAGCTCCCCCAAAGAGAACCGCAGCCATCCTCGCAACAGCGAGATCCCAAGCTCCTCCAACGATGATAACAGCCGAGTTCATATCAGGAAAGCCAGTGTGTCGAGCTTCTCCAGGAGAATCAACAGCATTCCATCTTCCCCGCCAGTTCTCTTTTTTATGCTGTTGGGTACCAAGAGTTGGAGGTGTGGTTCTCAAACTGAGAAAGTGGAGGGATTATTCACGGAGCTTATTAAAAATACTGGGGGGACAGCTCAGTGGTAGAGCACTTTCCTAGCATGTGCAAGGGCCTGGGTTTAAACTCTAGTACCACAAATATTTAGAAAAGTAAAAAAATATAAATACAGCCATGGTCACCACCTCTCATCCTTCCAATTGATTCAGCAGGTGGAAGACCCAGTAATCTCCATTCTTAGTTACAGTTGGTCCACGGTCCAGACTTTAAGAAGCCTAGTTCTTAGGTTACATTCTCTCAGGAAAAGGGCCAGGTTTTATTCCCATCCAGATGGTTTACAGCGCCTGCGGTGTTCCAGCACCTCCTCTGCCAAATTCTAAATTGGACAGGCCGCGCCCTCTTTCCTGCAACTCCATCCTACCGCTTCCATGTATAACTTCAGCCTGTCCTCCGCAGGAAGGCTTCGCTTCCGAGAAAGGAAGCCGCTCGTCTGACCCGGGCGTGCATCCCGGTGGCCCAGCGACCACATCCTCGCCTCTAGCGAGCAGGCAGCCAGGCCTGGGGGCATAAGCGGTGTTGTGAGACGCGCGCGGAGCCCGCTTCCAAAATCAAACAGCAGTTGTTTCCATGCCTTTTAAATCACGCAGAAAGGTTTCCGTTTCTTCCTTTGCAGGCTCGGTTGTTGTGTTTCCTGCTGTTGCCAGGAGCCCCGGGTCCCCTTCCCGGGGTGCGCGGGTCTCTGCAGCGCGCTCGGCAGCGTCTCCAGCTGCTCGCCGCAAAGACGGCGAACCTCGCGGGGCCACTCCTAGCCTCCGAAGCCCGCGTATCCTTCCTCCGTTCGCGCGGCCTGGGAAGCAACACAATACTTAACACACCGTAGGGACCAAGGCGGCTCCACGCCCCCTTACCCTAAGCAGGTGCCTGGAGCCGGATGGGCTGCGCGTAGGGCGGACGGGAGCGCCACCTGCTGTCCAGAGCGACTAAGCGACGCGAACGTAAAGTCGCTTTTCCGCTTGCAGCTCTGCTTCGCTCTTCCCCTGGCCCTCCCTTAGTGCTGCAGCGGCTGTCGGATGTTCTGGAATTCTAGGTTAAGGGTGCTTACCCCGGAGCCTGTGTGTTGGCTTCCAGAAATCTGGGAGCCCTTTAAAGTGTTACGTAAAATATAGTCTTTTTCTGAAGTTGCAGTTTTGATTCTGGCTAATGCGTCATCGTCTGTGGGCCAATGTACCCGCACTGTGCAAACCATTACTGGTGGACATGTCACTTCTCCTGAGGACCCTTACAGTGTGTGGCAGGCTGAAAAATACTCCCCCACGTTTGTCCACATCCTATTCCCCCGGAAACTGCGAGGGTTGCCTTATATGGCAAAAAGGACTTTTGCAAATTTGATTAAATTGTATGTTTTGAAATGAGAGATTATCCTGGACTATCCCACTGGCCCTGACATCACAAGGGTCCTTATAAGAGGGTGACAAGGAGTCAGAGAGATGGCAATATGACAAAAGAATCAAAAGGACAAAGAACGAGACATTGGAGGAAGCTATGCTGCCAACTTTGAAGGTGGAGAAAGGACTTGAGCCTTGGCAGGAAACCTTTGCCCCAAGAGCCATCAGAAAGAACAGCAGACACCTTGAAAATGAGTCCAGCTTCTTTTTGGGGGGGGAGGTACCTTGGGTCGAACTCATGACCTCCCGCACCAGCAGGCGCCCGTGCTGCTGAGCGATATCACCGGCCCTTTTTTCGTATGTGGGTTCCGGCAATCAAACTCAGGACCTTGCGCTTATGCCGCTGAGCCATCTCACCCGCAGAGTGCAGCTTCTGACCTCCAGAACTGTAAAAGAACAAATTCGTGTTCTTTCATGGCTTCACATTTGTAGTGATGTGTTACAGCGTCTTTAGGAAACTAATGTGCATCTTAACAGACATCAGATTCTTGCATGCATGTGTGTGTGTGTGTGTTTGCGTGTGTTACTGAAGGTCGAACCCTTGTTATTTTTTATTTTGAGACAGAATCTCAGTAAGTTTCCTAGGCTGGACTCACAATTTTGATCCTCCTGCCTCAGCCTCCCTCAGTGCTGGGATCACAGGTGTGCAGCACTGCCCTAGCACAGACATCAGATGCTAAGGGTCGTATGAGACCCTGTATACAGAGTCTTACAAGGCTCAGACTCTCTATCACTGGACCTTCCCTTCTCCAAGAGGAAACAACTCAAGGAGACTAAAAATGCAACCAACACTAAGGAAGCAGATTTGCTGCACTACCCTCTGGGCCAGAGAGGTAAATGTCGCCATCTGAGTTTCTCCTGAGGATCAGTCAGGACAGCACCATTCATATCGCATTTGTCTACCTGAGCTATACAGAGGTGCGCCAGTGAGTTCACTAACTACAGGGTGAACCCATGACGTCTTTTGGAGCCCCAACTTCCCCAGATGAGATAGGAATTTACAATGTTTGAATGGAATACAAGAATTCTTAGATAAAACAAGAGATTTCAGAGAAAATTTTCTCTCCCTGTAACCATTTGCAGCTGTGCTTCCCATATATCCCCAATTATACATTCACTCTTTCCTGTTATTAAGGATATTTTGGGAAAAAATCTCCAAATTAAGAAATAGATGACATTTCACGGTGGTAAAATGCATGGGGAGATTAGGCTTGACCACTTGAGGGCCTCCAAGCAGGGGGCAGCGGGAGCCTCCACTGAGAGGTGGATCTACTTGCCTGAGAGGATTTCGGAAGCCAAAAAGGGAGCATGGGGAGGCATCCCGGGAGGGAAAGGCCAGAAGAGCACATCCTAGTTGGTTGACCAGCATTCAAGGAAAAAAAAATGAGCAGGGTGTTTTGGGTTCTGAAAGCCTCTGAAAGCCTCTAAAAGCAAAGGACAACTATGCTTTTAGTATTTAAATAGTTAAGAGTATCAAGAGGTACCAAGATGTTTATGGCAATATTGTCTGTATTAAGAAAAAATGGGGGGCCGGTGAGATGGCTCAGCGGCGTAAGCGCCTGCCTTGCAAGCGCAAGGGCCCGAGTTCGACTCCCAGAACCCACATACGAAAAAGGGGCCGGTGATATCGCTCAGCGGCACGGGCGCCTGCTGGTGCACGAGGTCCTGAGGTCGACCCCCGGTACCCACAAAAAAAAAAAAAGAAAAAATGGGAATTATGTGACTGTCCATCAAGAGAAAAGTGGAAAATGGTTGAATAAATTATGCATCTCCATACTCTGAAATACAATGCAGCAGTTTAAAAGAATGAGGCCACTCCATATGTACTACTGTGGAAAAATCTCTAATCAGTGAACATTATTGAAAAGCCAGATTTCCCAACCATACATAGAGTTTCTTTCCATTTACACACATTTTTTTTGAGACAGGGTCTCGCTATGTAGTCCAGGCTGGCCTTGAACTCGCCAACTTCCTGCCTCAGCCTTCTGCCTGCTGGGATTACAGACTTGTGCCACCACGCCCAGCCATTTACGCACGTTGAAAGTTGTATGTTTGTCCATGTGATTCATAGCAGAAAATGGAATGAAATTCCAGGGAAGAAGGAGAGGAGTAAAGAAGGTTTTCTCTTTTTATGTCACATACTATTTTCTATATCTTACCTTCTTTTAAAAACACAATGAATGCCTAGTTCCTTCATCTGTGCAAGAAAGAAGTTGATACTGTGCTCTTCCAGTCCTAACTTTTAAGACACTATAACTGCTCAGGGAGTATTCTTTTCACTCTATCTATAGGATGACTTAAGTAGAATACTGAATAGGCAAAATAATATTAAACGATAAAATGAGAAAGTTACTCTGTTTTCACTCTCTTGCTCTTTCTGATTACACCAAGCTGGAAGTCTCACTTTGGTACTAGTAGCATCAGGCTTACTGTGCACTGGTTACTTGCTCAAGTCCCTTCAGACAATATTCACACATACAAGTTATAAGGAGTGGGTTTGTCACTCTAGATAGGAAAAAAAGGACAGCAGAAGTCCAGGATCCACAAAGAGCCCATCCTCCAAGGCTCAGGAAACTTCACTGGGGAGATGGAGACTCAGCTGTAGCTGCCCCAATTACTCTGCACCCAAAAGGCCCCTGGAGAGCAGCCCACCCCAAGTCAATACACAGGGCCAAACGTTAAAGAATGTTATCTTTCTAGGAAGAACTGAAGGAAAGCTCAGGATACCTCAGCTGTCCCTCCTTATCTCAGATGTTGCATCCCTATTAAACTCTGAAGTTATTCTCCAGAACTACAAGTGAGAAATGAGGGAGAACTGGTTGGTCCAGGCCATTAGGAGAACTGTCCTGCAGCTAGTAAATCCCCAACACCCTACGAACACTTGCTCATCTCTCTTTTTATGCTTTGTTTTTTTTTTTATGCAAGGATATACTTGACTTCAGCCTCAAAAATGTAGGTAGGCAGCCTCAAACCTCAAATTTAATAATATATTTTGTTTTCATTTTATTTGCTTTGACTGAAAAGTGGCACCAGTATTTCAACTGTGCAGATGACATAAAATTTTCCTCCTTAATTCTACTGAGTGAAAAGGGGATGAAATTATTTTAAAATTTACTTATATAATAGAGGGGTACAGAAATAGCAAGAATCATGAGTGGATACACTAAATGCAGTATGCTATTCAATTACTGATGTTACTTCTCAAGGACTGGAAGCAGGAGCTATAGTCATCAAGCCTTAAGAAATTATAGGTTGTGGACAGAGTTTTGGCTAATATTTAGATTGTACAGTCCCATCCATCCCCAGCCCTGTCACTTGTGTCACTGTAGTGGAAAAACTGGCATGGTCCAGGGAGGCCTGTGGTTTGGAAATTAAAACCAAGGAGACAGGAGTTGGCTTCTTGTCCAAGGCCTTTTCTGGTAACCCTGAGAATAACTGGGGGCTCAGATATGACTCCATCACAGAAGCCCTCAAAGGGGAAGGGACAGACAGGAAAGGGACGTTCCAGTCAATCCCACAGCCTCCCACCTCATCCTCCAGCAATGAGAGAATCTTCTAGAAACAGGCCTTCATAAATTCTGCTCACACTGCCAGTCCCAGTTATCCTCCCAAGAGGATGCTACTCATAGAGTCACTTCCTGTGAGAAACAAGTATGGTGAAGAGGACATAAGAGTCCAGAACACTCACGTTTCTTATAATAGTCCAGGACCCCCTCCCAGCAGTGACTACTAAGAAATAAAGATAATGATGGTAAGAGAATTTTAATTAGAAGACATGCCAAATTTTCACCTGTTGACTATATTTCTGAGGATCCAACCAGCGCTGTGTACACAGGGCGATGTGCCTCATTGTGAGACAACTTCCATCCAATTTAAAAAAGTGTCTTGGCAGCATTAGCACCCTAAGTGGTCTCCAAACCACAGGTGCTAAATAGTGTGACGTCAAAGGAAGGAAAAGGACCAGGTGGAGAAATAGCACCACCCTTTGACAAGACTATAGGCCAACTATGTCTTTAGGAACCCTCCACCATCTTTACCATTTGTTGTGGTTTGGATAAATGTCCCCCAGGGGCTCATGTACTAAAGGCTTGGTCTGCAGCCTGTGGTGCTGTATCATGGACTGATCAGTCCCACAATCTTCTAAACGAGTGGAGAGTGATTTTGGGGGCATCCAGGAAGGTCAAAACTCTCTGGAAGTAGAGACTCTCTGGGAGTAGAGACCCTCTGAGAGTTGAGACAAAGAACTTCTCTGGGCAGCCTGTATTTATTTGGTTTTCAAACAAGGGAAGGGAATACTGAGGCAAGTGTGGGAACTGAGCAGGACCTTGGGAAGTCAGTTCAAAGACTTCTCCAAGCAGTAAATTTTTCCAATTAAGAGAACTGTTCAATCTCTAAGGTTGGCAGTTTTACTGCTCTGGAATAGGGAGTGTCAGCAGCCCCTGTCCTTGGCTGCCTCAGCTGTGGTATTATCTTGACTTTAGAGCACTGTGAATAGGAGCTTTTTCAACACAGCCACAGGTCCCTCTGTTCAGCAATTTAACCCTGTACAGTGGTCTCCAAAAGTGCTGTTGGGAGGTGATGAAACTTTTAGAATGTGGGGCCCAGTGGGAAGAAGTTAGGTCATTGATAGTGTGTGCTTGAAGTGCATATTAAGACCCCAGCCCCTCTCTCTCTCTCTCTCTCTCTCTCTCTCTCTCTCTCTCCTGTCTCTCTCTTTCTCCCTCTCTCTTTCCCAGCCTCTATGAGGTGAGCAGCTTTCTCTACCATGTGCTTCCACCAAGATGTGCTGCCAAAAGCAATGTAGCTAACCAACCATGGACTAAAATTTACAAAACTATGAACCAAAATAAATCTTTCCTCTCTTATCTCAGGTATTTTGTTACAGTAACAAAAATCTGGCTAACACACCAGTATTAGTCACTTTCTAGTCAATGGGACAAAATACTGGACACCCACAATTTAAAGGAGGAGAGGTTTATTCAGTTCATGGTTCCAGTGGGTTCAATCCAAAGCTGGCTATCTCCAAGGCCAAAATGGCATGATGGAGCAAAGGACAGCTGCTCACTCCATGGCAGCCAGGAATCAAAGAGAGAAGGAAGGAGCCAGAGATAAGAATATACCCTTCCAGGTCACACCCCCAGTGACCCACTTCCAACGAGGCTCCACCTCCTAATAGAACATTCAGCTATGAACTCACCAACGGAGTAATCCACTGATGAGCATAGTGTCTCCATGATCCAATCAGCTTCCAAAACCCCCACCTCTGAACACAAGAGACTTTGAGGACATAACAACATTCTTTGATCCCTCTAAGATCTATGGCCTTACACTTGCCCATGATCCATGCAGGTTTGGTAGTAGGAAATATGGCAGAATGGCCACTGAGATAGGGAGGTATTTGGTGTCAGAAGGTTCTTCACATCTCCCCACAACCTCTGCACCACTCTCATCCCACATTCTTCCTGTAAAATCAACACTGCTGGCAGAAATATCTGTGGGGCTTATGCAAGAAATCTGGGAAATAAATGAGACATTTCATTATTCCCATGAATTTATAGAAACCTCCTAATTGCTTCCATGTCTGTGGTTGCTAGCCACTAATTATTAGGTGTTTGGTCTCTGTCAGCATTTTCACAAACTGTTCCTTTCTGTGGGACATGACAGGCATTTGATTAAGGCTGAATTTGAGGCGTATGAACCAGAGCTAAAGTGAGGATGAGAGGGGGGAGGGCTTGATGCAATTGGGAGTGTAAGTATGTGGTGTTCAAGCTGTCAGTGAATGTGGTAAAAAGAGCACTGAACTACAAATCACCAGAAGAGTAATAACGATATGTGCCTTTCACTCCGCCAGGCGCTCATTAAGTCCTCTGTAGCTCTAATCTTTATGAAATAACCTTAAGCGGTGCTCACTCAGGTGAGGAGCCTGTGGTTCAGCAAGGGTAAGTCACCCAAAATAAACCATCTTAGTCTGTTTTTTGTTGCTATAGCAAAACACCTGACACCCGGTAATTTATAAAGAATAAAAATTTATTTGACTCAGGGTTCTGGAGGCGGGAAAGTCCAAGAGCATGGTGCCCACATCTGATGGGCACAGCCATAATGTGGCAGAGGGCGTCACATAGTGAGAGAGAGCAAGGGTCCTAGGTCGGGTCTCTCTTCCTTTTCTGACAAAGCCACTGATGCTGTCCGAGAGCCCTTCTCCCATGCCCTCATCTGTTCTAATTGCCTCCCAAAGGTCCCACCTCCAAATACCACTGGCATATGAATTAGACTATTAGTTTCCAACACATGATTTTTTTTTTTTGTGGGTACCGGGGGGTCGACCTCAGGACCTCGCACGCCAGCAGGCGCCCATGCCACTGAGCGATATCACCGGCCCCTTTTTCGTATGTGGGTTCCAGGAGTCGAACTCGGGCCCTCACGCTTGCCGGGCAGGCTCTTAAGCCACTGAGCCATCTCACCGGCCCTCCAACACATGATTTTTAGGGGACACATTCAAATCTCAGCAATGGCTAACCACTAGCGTCAGGGGAGACCCACTTCCCTTCTAGTGTTTACCTTCTAGTGTTGCCCGCTCCTTTCTTAACATGAGGCTAGAATGTCCCTCTTCCAGGCAGGAAGAGGAAAAGGACAAGGGTAGAAGGCACATCCAGCTGAGGCTGCTCCCTTTCATGGTGATTTCCAAAGTCTCATCTATCTGCTTCTACCTTGTCCTGGAGCCACTGTTTTGTATTGTCACTCTTGTGTCACAGGTACTGTGCTAAGTGTTTACAAACATTTTTACATTCATTCCTAGCCCTGTTGGAAGGGTATTATCAATTCCTGGGATCAAGATAATCTTTGTGCAATTGAAAATGAAAAGGATGATATCACGACAGACCCTGCAGAAATCCAGAAGATCATCTATACCTATTTTGAAAATTTATATTCTACTAAGATGGAAAATGCAGAAGAAATGGACAGATTCCTAGATACGTATAAATTACCAAAGCTCAATCAAAAAGATTTAAAAATTCTAAATAAACCAATATCAACCAATGAAATCGAAGATGTAATTAAAAACCTCCCAACAAAGAAAAGCCCAGGCCCTGATGGATTCACTGCCGAATTCTACAAGAAATTTAGAGAAGACCTAACACCACTACTTCTCAAACTTTTTAATGAAATTGAAAGGGAAGCAATACTCCCAAATTCATTCCTGGAAGCAAGCATTACCCTGATACCAAAACCAGAGAAGGACCCAACTAAGAAAGAGAACTACAGGCCAGTCTCCCTAATGAACATAGATGCAAAAATCCTCAATAAGATACTGGCAAACAGAGTCCAGCAAATCATCAAGAAGATTGTACACCATGACCAAGTTGGATTCATCCCTGTGATGCAGGGATGGTTCAACATATGTAAATCAATACATGTAATACACATATTAACAGAACCAAAGACAAAAATCACATGATCATCTCAGTAGATGCAGAAAAAGCTTTTGACAAAGTCCAACACCTCTTCATGATAAAAACCCTACAGAAAATTGGAATAGATGGTCTTTATCTCAATCTGGTAAAAGCTATCTATGACAAACCCACAGCCAATATTATACTAAATGGACAAAAACTGAAAGCCTTCCCTCTAAAATCAGGAACAAGACAAGGATGTCCACTGTCCCCACTCTTATTCAACATAGTTCTGGAAACTTTAGCCAGAGCAATTAGACAAGAGAAAGAAATAAAAGGAATAATGATTGGAAAGGAAGAAGTTAAATTATCATTATTTGCAGATGACATGATACTCTACACAGAAGACCCCAAAAACTCCACTAAAAAACTGCTAGATTTAATAAGCAAATTCTGTAGTGTAGCTGGATACAAAGTCAATACTCAAAAGTCAATAGCCTTTCTGTACACAAATAACAAACTTACTGAAAGAGAAATTAGGGAAACAATACATTTCACAATAACATCCAAAAAAATGAAATACCTAGGAATCAACCTCACAAAGGATGTAAAAGACCTCTATACTGAAAACTACAGTACTCTGAAAAAGGAGATTGAAGAGGATATCAGAAAATGGAAAGATATCCCTTGCTCCTGGATAGGAAGAACCAATATAGTGAAAATGGCCATACTTCCAAAATTGTTATACAGATTTAATGCAATTCCAATCAAAATTCCAACAGCATATCTCACAGAATTAGAGAAAACAATCCTAAAATTCATTTGGAATCAGAAGAGACCTAGAATAACAAAGGCAATTCTGGGCAACAAAGGCAAGGCAGGGGCATCACAATCCCCAACTTGAAATTAAGCTACTGTGATAAAAACAGTTTGGTACTGGCAAAAAAACAGACCTGAAGATCAATGGAACAGGTTAGAAGATGCAGACACAACCCCAGACATACTAAGCCACCTTATCTTTGACAAAGGTGCCCAACACATTCACTGGAAGAAAGATAGCCTCTTTAATAAATGGTGCTGGAAAAACTGGCTCTACACATGCCGAAGATTAAAACTAGACCCATATCTTTCACCATGCACTAAACTAAATTCAAAATGGATCAGAGATCTAAATATTAAAACAGAAACATTAAATCTGCTGGAAGGTAGGATAGGTAAAACCCTTGAAGACATTGGTGTAGGCAAAGACTTTATGAATAAAACCTCAACTGCACAGGAACTATCACAAAGAATCAACAACTGGGATCTCATCTTATTAAAAAGCTTTTGCACAGCAAGAGAAACCACCAACACAGTGAAGAGACAACCCACAACGTCAGAAAAAAATGTTTGCCAGCTGTTCCTCAAACAAAGGATTACTATGGAGAACATATAAAGAACTCACAAAAATCAGACCTCCCAAATTTAAAGACCCAATCCAAAAATGGGCATCTGAGATGAATACACATTTCTCAGATGAAATACAAATGGGAAATAAATATACAAAAAAATGTGCAACATCACTAGTCATTCGAGAGATGCAAAAAACAACACTGACATACCATCTCACTCCAGAAAGAATGGCTACTATAAAGAAATCAACTAATAACAAATGCTGGAGGGGCTGTGGGGAAAAAGGAACCCTTCTTCACTGTTGGTGGGAGTGTCGACTGGTACAGCCACTGTGGAAGTCAGTGTGGAGATTCCTCAAAAAACTAGGGTTGGAGGTCCCATTTGACCCAGCTATTCCCCTTCTGGGCATCTTCCCAGAAGAATTAAAAACATCGTACCACAGCGATATATGTGCACCCATGTTTATAGCAGCACAATTTGTAATAGCCAGATCTTGGAAACAACCCAAATGCCCATCAACTGAGGAATGGATAAGAAAGATGTGGTATTTTTATACAATGGAGTACTATTCAGCCATAAAGAAGGATAAACTGGAGACTTTTATAGGTAAATGGATGCAACTCGAGAAAATACTCATAAGTGAAATAAACCGGACGCACATGTGTAAGCATCATATTGTCTCTCTAGTATGAGAAACTGAAAGAGTAAATAAGATCCAAAATGTACAATAGACACGGTGAATCAAAAAGAAACTAGGTCAATAGGTCAATACAGACTGGAATAGGGAAAAGAAAGGGAAAGGGAAAAAAATTGTGTATATATATATATAAGATGGTTAAGATAGATACACTACCAATTTTACTTAGTTCATTGAAGAGTAAGTTTTGTGCCAATAATGTTTGGACAATTGAATGCTAATGTCTGCTATCCTGAATAACTAACTTAAAGATAATAATACGTAATGCATTAACCATTGTTACCCTCATATTATGGTGTTTTGAAAATTTGTTCTTTTTTTTGATTTGTTTTGTTTTTTTCTTCTCTTTAAATTAAAAAAAAGAAAAAAAAAAGAAAGATGTGGTATTTTTATACAATGGAGTACTATTCAGCCATAAAGAAGGATAAATTGGAGTCTTTTATAGGTAAATGGATGCAACTCGAGAAAATACTCATAAGTGAAATAAGCTGGATGCACATGTGTAAGCATCGTATTGTCTCTCTAGTATGAGAAACTGAAAGAGTAAATAAAATCCAAAATGTACAATAGACATGGTGAATCAAAAAGAAACTGGTCAAAAGGAAAGAGAGACTGGGATGGGGGAATAGGGAAAAGAAAGAAGGGAAAGGAAAAAAAATTGTATATATGTATAAGGTGGTTAAGATAGATACACTACTAATTTTACTTAGTTCATTGAAGAGTAAGGTTTGTGCCAATAATGTTTGGACAATTGAATGCTAATATCTGGTATCCTGAATAACTAACTTAAAGATAATAATACGTAATGCATTAACCATTGTTACCCTCATATTATGGTGTTTTGAAAATTTGTTCTTTTTTTTTTATTTGTTTTGTTTTTTTCTTCTCTTTAAATTAAAAAAAGAAAAAAAAAAAGAAAGATGTGGTATTTTTATACAATGGAGTACTATTCAGCCATAAAGAAGGATAAATTGTAGTCTTTTATAGGTAATTGGATGCAACTCGAGAAAATACTCATAAGTGAAATAAGCTGGATGCACATGTGTAAGCATCGTATTGTCTCTCTAGTATGAGAAACTGAAAGAGTAAATAAAATCCAAAATGTACAATAGACATGGTGAATCAAAAAGAAACTGGTCACACTCCAAAAATGGGCATCTGAGATGAATACACATTTCTCAGATGAAGAAATACTAATGGCAAACAAATATACAAAAAAATGTGCAACATCACTAGTCATTCGAGAGATGCAAATTAAAACAACACTGAGATACCATCTCACCCCAGAAAGAATGGCTACTATTAAGAAATCAACTAATAACAAATGCTGGAGGGGCTGTGGGGAAAAAGGAACGCTTCTCCACTGTTGGTGGGAGTGTTGACTGGTACAGCCACTGTGGAAGTCAGTGTGGAGATTCCTCAGAAAACTAGGGTTGGAGGTCCCATTTGACCCAGCTATTCCCCTTCTGGGCATCTTCCCAGAAGAATTAAAAACATCGTACCACAGCGATATATGTGCACCCATGTTTATAGCAGCACAATTTGTAATAGCCAGATCTTGGAAACAACCCAAATGCCCATCTACTGAGGAATGGATAAGAAAGATGTGGTATTTTTATACAATGGAGTACTATTCAGCCATAAAGAAGGATAAACTGGAGACTTTTATAGGTAAATGGATGCAACTCGAGAAAATACTCATAAGTGAAATAAACCAGAAGCACATGTGTAAGCATCATATTGTCTCTCTAGTATGAGAAACTGAAAGAGTAAATAAGATCCAAAATGTACAATAGACATGGTGAATCAAAAAGAAACTGGTCAAAAGGAAAGAGAGACTGGAATAGGGAAAAGAAAGAAGGGAAAGGGAAAAAAATTGTATATATATATAAGATGGTTAAGATAGATACACTACCATTTTTACTTAGTTCATTGAAGAGTAAGGTTTGTGCCAATAATGTTTGGACAATTGAATGCTAATGTCTGGTGTCCTGAATAACTAACTTAAAGATAGTAATACGGAATGTATTAACCATTGTTACCCTCCTATTATGTTGTTTTGAAAATTTGTTCTTTTTTGTTTTGTTTTGTTTTGTTTTTTCTTCTCTTTAAAATTAAAAAAAAAAGATAATCTTTGCTATTATATAAGGCATCTTCAATAAACCACATTCCTCTCTGGCCCTAGTTTTCTCCTCTGTTTTATGAAGAATTAGATTAGATAAAAAGTTCTTGGGCTGGTGAGATGGTTCAGCAGGATAAGCACCTGCCTGGCAAGCGCAAGGTCCTGAGTTTGACTCCTGGTACCCACATACGAAAAAAGGGTCGGTGATATCGCTCAGCAGCATGGGTGCTTGCTGGCCTGCGAGGTCCTGAGGTCAACCCTCGGTACCCACAAAAAAAAAAAAAAAAGTTCTTAACTTGAGGTTTACAAACCCTAAGGGGACCATGCATAAAATTCAGGGAGGAGGGTCAAGAATTTGAATAAGTTGGAAAACTGCATTATTTTCACTAACCTTTAGTTGAAATTTAGCATTTCCATCTATTATGACTGTAGACAACAGACCACAATAACCTTAGCAAAGCATATGAGATTTCACCAAAAGAGTCACAGATATTTTATAGCGTATCACCATTGTTTCAGATATCTTTAAATATCATCTACATATATCACAATTTCAAAATTATAGTAATTATTAGACCAGGCTTTATTTAATGTGTTAATAAAGATATGCATGTACATACATGTACATGTTGCAAATTTTATTGTTAATATTTTAGTAGTTGTACTCCAGTATAACTTATCAACTTCAAAATCCTGTGTATTTTGTTTTATGCATTTAAAAACATTTTTTTCCAAGAAGGTTTTAGCTGGCATCCATGGAATAAATGAGATTTTTAAAAAAACTCTTGGACTGAGATCTCTTTGCCTCTCTGGTTGTAAGTAAAACTCTGCCTTTCACTATCATCCAAAACAAATCCCGTGGGCCAGGGATATAGCTCAGTAGTACAGCTCCTGCCTGGCAAGCATAAGGTCATGAGTTCAGTTCCCAGTACCAAAGAAATCCCTTCAGCTCTTAACTCCCTCAGTTTTTTCTTATGCAAAATGGAACTAGTACTTGCCTTGCCTAGGTCAAACCTGTTAGAAGAACTAGGTAGTCTACATGAAAGCAAATGCAAATATGGAGCTGATGCATATTCATTACATAAGATCAGCTTCTGGAGTGCTAAGAAATGCCAAATTTTATTAAATTATGCAACTTTTGACATATTTCTCAGAGATGCTGATGATTTTCTATCACTTCTTGTTACAGCTTATATCTAGATGTCCCCCCAAAGCCTCATATGGTCACAGGTGGGGCTTTTTGGAGGTAGCTCTATCCAAGGTGCATGATACTGGAAATAAGAGTGTATAGTACTGGATTAGTCCACTAATTGGTTTATCATAGTTCTGGGTGTGGATAATGGGAAGGCACACCCTGGGCATGGGTGGCACAACCCAAAAAGGTTTGTAGGCTGGGTGGGATAAAAGGAAAAGGGAAGCTTGCTGCTGCTGCTGCTGCTACTGCTTGCTGCTTGCTGTCTCCTGCCTGTTCTGCCACGGACTGTTTCTCCTCTGTCATGACCTTCTGCCATGCTACCATGCCTTGGAGCCAGTCAACTATGGACTGAAACCTCTATAAACTATGAGTTGAAATAAACTATCTTAGTTACTTTTCTTTCTTTGCTGAGACAAAATACCCAACACCAAAAGTTAAAGGGGGAAAGGTTTATTTAGCTCATAGTTTATAGAGGTTTCAGTCCATAATCGGCTGGCTCCAAGGCAGGGTGGCCCATGGGAGAGGGGCAACCATTCGTGGAGGCAGAAAACAGCAAAAGCAACAAGAGGGCTGGGGATATAGTTCAGCGGCACAGTGCCTGCCTGGCAAGCATGAGATCCTGAGTTCGATTCCCAGTTCCAAAAAAAAAAGCAACAAGAATGGGGGGGTGGGGGAAGAGAGACTCTTTCTGTCCCTTATATTGTAAGCAGGGTACCTGCCCTAGGGTGGGTATAGCACTCACACCCTTGATCCCAGCATCAAAACTTGAATCAACCACAGACTCTAGAAGCCCACCCCCATGACTGCATGAGGCTATGGGGGGATATCTAGACATAAACCATAACATAAACTTTAACATTTTCTTTAACTTTGGGTGTCCAGTATTTTGTCCCAGCAACAAGAAAGCAATTAAGACATCTCCATATAAGTACTCCTTCTATAGCCACATATTTTTCCAGTGCCAAATTGAGATTGAACTAGTAGAAAATTCAATAATCAAAAGAAAATGCACCTTATGTGTGTGTTCATCAGCATCCTGTTACTGTAAGAAATACCTGAGATACTCAAGTTATAAAGAGAAAAGGTTTACTTTGGCTCATAGTTCTAGAGATTTCAATCCATGATCAATTGGCTTCATTTCTTTGGGGCTTATGGCAAGGCAGTACATCATGGGGAGGAGCGTGTGGCAGAATAAAAGAGAGAAATAGGAAGAGGTTAACGTCCCACTATTCCATCAAGGCGTGCCCCACTGATCTGAGAGCCTCCCACTAGGCCCCGCCTTCTAAGGGCTTCACTTCCTCCCGTAGCAACACGCTGGGAGCAAGCATTTACTACACTAGCCTTTGAGGGACATTTAAGATCCAAACTACAGGGGCCAGTGAGATGGCTCAGTGGCTTAAGCGCCTGCCCGGCAAGCGTGAGGGCCCGAGTTCGACTCCCGTGAACCCACACACGAAAAAGGGGCCGGTGATATCGCTCAGCGGCACGGGCGCCTGCTGGCGCGCGAGGTCCTGAGGTCGACCCCCCGGTACCCACAAAAAAAAAAAAGAAAAAAAAAAGATCCAAACTACAGCAGTGCAATTAGATTAAACAAGTTAAGAAGACGAGGTAAAATAAGGTTTTGCCAGTCATGTAGCTCCAGGTATCTTACGCTCTTCGAAAAACTTGAGTCACACCGTGGTTAAAAAATAGTCTCAGATCAACCACAGTCATTTTATCTGTAATCTCTAAACATAGGGATAATTGGACAAAAGATAGCAAGGTTCAGAAAGTTGTTCTGTCTCCTTCATAAGCTTTAAAGTATTTGTGAACATTTATTAAATATTTACTCATCCAAGAAGTCTGCTGAGCCAGGCACGGTGGCACACACCTGTGATCCCCACACTCAGGAGGCAGAGGCAGGAGGATTGCCATGAGTTTGGGGCCACCCGGGGCTACATTGTAAGTTCGAAACCAGCCTGAACTACATAGTGAGACCCTGTCTCAAAAAAAAAAAAAAAAAAAAAAACAACTAGAAGTCTGCTGAGATGGCCATAACTAATGCTTTCAATAATAAAGTAAATCTCTACAAATACCTTTATATCTTAAAGTGTATTTCAGTAAGGACCTCAAATTATGTCAAAGGTGTTATTGAATAATTTCACAGTCTTGTACTCAAAGACACAGGGTACTGTAAGGTGGTTTGCTTGGACAAGCAAGATGCTTCCTAAACAAGCTGGTGTTATAATCAGCATCCCCAAAGAGTTATAAAAATACTCTGAGAAATTTATGTTGAGGAGCATGTTTGGTTTGCACAATGTAAGCTGCTTTTTTTTTCTCCTGGCTTAGAGAGACTTTCAGTCTGGTGCTAATGCTACAGTTTAGGTCTGAAATATCTCTCAAAGGTCTATGTCCTCAAAGGCTTTGTCCAAAGCCTGTGCTGTGGAGAGGTGGTAGAACCTTTGAGAAGTCAGACCAAGTGGGAAGAAGTTAGGTCACTGAGAACACGCATGTTTTTGAAGGGGATATTAGAACCCTGACACATCTCATCTGCCTGTCTTTGCTTTCCAAATACCATGGGTAAGCAGCTTCCTCTGTAATGTGCTCCTGCCATGAAGTGCTGCCTCACCACAGAACCAAAAGCAATGGAGCCAGACAACATGGACTGAAGCCTCCAAAACTCAGAGTAAAAATACACTTTTTCTCTTGTTAAGTTAATTGTCCTCGGGTATTTTGTTACTGTAACAGAAAGCTGCCAAACACAGTTGAAGTCTGAGTCACATAAATAATACAGCTAAGAGCTAGACTTGAGGAAATTTGTATTCCTCTAAAGAAAAGAAAGTCTATCTTTATGTTGGAAAAAAACAACATCTAACAAACCTTGGTTTTCTTATTGTGGGACTGGAAAGAGATGATTCATTTACTCATTCATTTGTTGACAAATGTTTCTTGACTGCTTTTTTAAAAACAGAGTCTTGCTATGTTGGATCAAAATTGGCCTCCTGCCTGAATTTGCATAGGATTGTATATTATAAACACACTGCTTTATGTTTTTAAATGGGCATCAATATTTAACATAATAAACAGATGGTTGGAAATATGATTCATAACTAAAAATAAGTTGTTTGTTCCAGCTGATGAATCCCAGGGGTGAGGTGGGGGTATGGGCTAGCTCGATCCTTCCATCTTTGGTTGAGGCATTGCATTTTTTTTCTTGGCCAAATGACAAAATGAGGGCTAGGGGGGCTGGGAAGGTGGGCACATGGGAGCAGGATGCTCTCCTTGTCAACCTTCTGGATGACTCCCTCCAAGACTGTCAGTCTCTATTTCATGGGTGACTTCATCTACCCATCATCATCAATAAAGGCTTCATCTTTAACCAGGCTGCAAGCCATTTGTCTGACACTAAAAAACTACAGGGCTTTCCTGCCAAATATTTATCCATACATATTTTTATAGATATAAATCACCTTGAGAGCTATTTCTCTGTCTTACAGTTGAGGCTGCTATATACATTTGGCCTCTTTGTCTTTCAGAAGAACTAGATTTTTGTGGGTAGACCAGACTTAAGTCCCTGCTCTGTTCTGTTCTGTTGACATTGGGGAAAACTTTTAACCTCTCTGAACCTCAGTGTTATCATTCGCAATAATAGAATTTACCAATTTCATTCATTTATTCAATAAATATCGAGTTCCTATTATGTGCCAGGCTCTGAAAATCTAGAAATCAAGGATTCAAAGAAAATAAGACAGAAAAGACCCTATCCTGTGGATCTTAGAATCTAGTAGAAGTTATAATAATCAAGTAAATAAATACTCAAGATTGTTTCAGATGGTGATAAATGACATAGAGGCGATGTAGACGACATAACAGTGTGAGCTCCTTAAGTGACATTGAGAAAAGGCCTGAAGAAAGGCAATGAGCAAGTGATGGAAGAACCGTTAATGGCATCAGGCAGAGTGAACACCAAGCACAAAGGTCTGAGATGGGAGAATTATTGTGTTTTATAGACTGTGGTAGTTTATATTGAGACTGTCCCCAAATACCTCATAGGCTCTGTTGTAGTCAGGGTCTGCAAGGGAAACAATTTAATACAGGACACATAATTTATAGGATTATTTTCTAGTAGTCACCCAAGAGTCTAATACAAAGAGTGCAGGAAATCTGTCCACACACTAGAGACACAAAGAATCCAGCTGAGGGCCTGGTTCCCATGGCAACATCCTGCATGAGTCCAGCTGAAGACCTAGAGCCCATGGCAATGCCCTCATGAGTCCAACTGGAGGCCTAGAGCCCACGACAATGTCTCATGCAAGTTTGTTTCATGGATCTGCGCTGGGAAGGCTCAAAGATCAGAGGTGGAAGCTAGAAAGTCTGCACCAGCGAGATGAAGGATCTGTGCCAGCAGGCTGAGGGATCTGCACTGGAGCCAGGAAGCGATGCTCAAAGTAGGGACCAGAGCTCCCCTGAAAAGTACCACAGCCATCCTCAGTGACAAGGAGGTCCTGAGCTCCTCCGACGAGGAAAACAGCCAAGTTCCTATCAGGAAAGCCAGCGCGACAAGCTCCTCCAGGAAAACCAACAGCACCGCCTCGTCCCCTCCAGTTCTCCTTTTTATGTTGTTGGCAACAGTCCTTAGGTGGGCCCTCCACATCCAGCACCACGCTGGTTCAGTTCGGCTGGGTGTCACAAGTTGACCACCAGTTGTCAATCCACCACAGGCTCATAGTGAGGCTTTTGGAAGGTAATTGAATCCTGCGGGCAATTAGCCAATTTGCAGTCAGGAGGTGGGGGCGGTGGGAAGAGGGGGGTCCCTGGGGCATGACCTGGAAGTGTGTGTGTCTCTCCCCCAGCCTCCCTCTCTCTCTGCTTCCTGGCCCTGTGTCGAACACCTCTCCTCTGCCGGATTCTTCCACTAGGCCTTCCTGCCTTGGAGCCAGCCAACCATGGGCTAAAAATGTGAGCTAAAATAAACCTTTCCTCCCTTAAGACGCGAGCGTTGGGCCTTTTGCCCCAGCCATGAAGAAAGTGACTGAGATAGGGACAGAGAGCCGTTTAGTGTCCAAGAGGGAAAGTGGTACCGGGTGAGGTCAGAGAAGGAGTGAAGGCCGGATACAAGGTCCTGAAGGGTTGTGGAATCTTAGATTTTATTCTAAGCAGGGAAAGAAATCACAAAAACAAACAAACAAAGGTAAAAGCAAGGAGACAAGGGCTATTGTAAGGATTCCTACAATTACAAAAGACAAATAACGAGCTCAGCTTCTGACGCATGTAAGTTCTTCACAAGTGCTTGTCATTCTATGAAATCTGAGCTTGTCCTGTCCAAGCCATCTATTAGCCACATGTGACTACACAGCCTAGCACAACCGAGGACTTAAATTTCTTATTTTATTTAATTTCAAGCAATTAACTTAAATTTCAAAACTAACATTTAATTCCATTACTGGGAAGTATAGTTGAAAAAAGTTAGGTTTTTTAAAAAGTTATATTTTGTAATTATAAATTTAATAGAATATGAATACAGATCCAAGTATTTTTGATAAAAATTTGATCTCCAAATTGAAACGTTCCGTAACAGTAGAATACTGTATACCATCTCAAAGACTTAGTATGAAGAACAGAATGTCAAATAACTTGTTAGTAATTTTTATATTAATCACATGTTCAAAGGATATAATTGGGGACATATTTGGTTAAATAAAATATTATTAATTTAATTTAATAGTATTAAAAATTAATTTCATTCCCTTTACTGTTTTAAATACTGCTACTAGGAAATTTAAAATTGCATATGTAGTTCACACTGTATTTCTATTAGGCATGCTGATCTAAGGGAATGCAGAAATGTAGAAATTTGCCGGGCATGGTGGTACACACCTGTAATCCCAGCACTTGAGAGGCTGAGACAGGAGGATTGCCACAAGTTCAAGACCAACCTGGGGTACATAGCAAGATCCTGTCTTAAAAAACAAACAAACAAAAAAGGAATGTAAAAATTTAAATTCGTAGACTGTTAACTTTTGATTATGTTTCCTACTTGAAATCCCAATCCAAAGACTGAAACTAGGAAAGAAAAAAGAAAGAAAGAAAGAAAGAAAGAAAGAAAGAAAGAAAGAAAGAAAGAAAGAAAGAAAGAAAGAAAGACAGACTAGCATCTTTTGGAAACAGTGTAGGAATTCAGGAGATATATATATAATTCTCAAAGAATTCTTCTGGCATCCTGACTGTTTCTGAGTATTGGATCCTGCTTTGGCAAGCAGGAACCCCAACTTTGGAGATAAAAAAACAGAGCTCAAGAATTAGAGGATCCCAGAGTGTAAGTTTGTGCCCCCAAAGCCAGGGTCAGTAAGCCTCATATATGAACACATCCACTTTGAGGACAAAAAGGACTGAGTGGGTCTGGCACGGACTTGAATCTCTGCCTGCAGGGGGTACAGATGCATAGAGGCTCCCGAACGCTAGCACTGCCTGTGGGTGACAAGTCACTGGGAAGGCAGCAGTCATCTCTCTCTGCCTACAGATTGTCCACAAAGCAATTTATTTTATTTTATTTATTATTTTTGTGTGTGTGTGGGTACCGGGGTCGACCTCAGGACCTCGCGCGCCAACAGGCACCCGTGCCGCTGAGCAATATCACCGGCCCCTTTTTCATATGTGGGTTCCGGGATTCAAACTCGGGCCCTCGTGCTTGCCGGGCAGGTGCTTACACCGTTGAGCCATCTCACCGGCCCAGCAATTTATTTTAAGTGAACGTTATCTGCTAGTGTCTGTACTAAAGACATTCGGTTCATTATTTCATTTAAATTTCATGAAACCATATGGAGTAGGCATCACCATGACATCCATACTACACTGTCAGGGTTTAGTGATGTGTCCAAGATTGCAGAGCTGGTTAACAGGGATTCAAACCAGGGCCAACAGACTCCAGACTCCAGAATCTACATAATCTTTTTTTTTTTTTTTTTCAAGACAGGGTCTTGGTAGTGATTCAGGCTGGCTTTGAACTTACTATGTAGCCCAGGCTGGCCCTGAACTCACAGTGATCCTCCTGACTCATCCTCCTGAGTGCTGGGATTACAGATGTGTGCCAGCCTGCCTGGCAGAATCTACATTCTTAACTGTCCTACTGAACAGCAATCCAGTTGTCATGCTAGCAACCCTGGGATCACCCTGGAGGAAGATTCTCCTTTCCTATCCTCCATCATTCTCAGCCACTTGAGACTTGCTCATTTCCCTCTAGTCCCTGCCCTGTTCCCAGCACAGAGCTGACCACAGTTAGTGTGTTAGCGATTGCAGAATGCACATATGTCATCAAGACACCAACCAGCTTCTCCCCCAGAAAGAAAAGCCTCGGCAAAGAAAAACCTGGTTCTCCTCCTGCATTCTTAATTTATTGCTATACCCACTGTTGTCGGTCTGTGTAGTGTCTGGTGGTTCCAGGCTCTTGTCCCATTCAAAGAACTGGAGACAACTGATAAAAGTAACAGTTTAGGGCCGGTGAGATGGCTCAGTGGCTTAAGCGCCTGCCCGGCAAGCGCGAGGGCCTGAGTTCGACTCCCGGAGCCCACATATGAAAAAGGGGCCGGTGATATCGCTCAGCGGCACGGGCGCCTGTTGGCGCGCGAGGTCCTGAGGTCGACCCCCCCGGTACCCACAAAAAAAAAAAAAGTAACAGTTTAAAGTTTATCAAAAAAAAAAAAAAAAGGAGGAGGAAAGGAAGAAAAAGAAAGAGAAGATATGCCCTGCACACAGGATGAGTCACTGCACAAACAGGAAGGCAGCGTCGAGGAGGCCCAAGGGCAGGTGTCTTTTTTATCTTCTTTTGATGTCACATCCTGGCTCACCCACGCAGGCCTTTGAAGCTATTCTGAGCATGCGTCTTGGCTGTGATTTGACAACTCCCCGCGAGACAGGTCACGCCGGTAGCCCACCCCTGATTTTGCCAAGCCCTAATCTCCTGCCTTACCACCACTGGTTCCAACATGATGCCTAGCGTCCATTCATGTTCAGCATCCATTCTTTCAACAAACTTAGGTGCTTAGTCTTCTAGGGGTATGAATGAAATCTTCACAAATGTTAATTCTATTAATATCACTAAAATCACTAATAACGATAGCATTAGTAAAATTATTGTTGCTACTAGTAATTGATCATAATCATGGCAATGTCTGCGAGACCTTCATTAAGAATAATGATTACATCAGGAAGCTGAGGCATGAGGCAAATAATTCTTGTGGATCCCTTGAAAGGAACTTTGAGAACCATTGGAGGAAAAAAAAACTATCTTGGAACAACTATTTATTATGTTTCTGGGTTCTTCTATATAGCGCTAGCACAAGAAAAGTCAGAGCGAAAGAATAAAAAGACAGGGACAGACTATGCTTCTTTTGCGCTAATAATGCGGAGTTGCCGTAACTCAAGATGGCAACTGTCATGTTTTTGGTCCGTACAATTACGTCATACAGGGATTTCTACGCCCGGTCTCCCTGAGTAGGTCACTACATTTCCCAGGATGCTTTGCCAACAATGTCGCCTTTAGTGGGCGCCAACGGAAGTGCGATTGATTGAGCGGAAGTAGAAGTTCTCACAGACGGAAGGTGGAAGCCAGGGGAGCTGTGAGGCTGTGAGTAGTCGGGTGGGTCTGGCGGGTCTGGCGGCTTGGCAGTGAGAAACGTAGGTGGGGGATAACCCTGCTGGCAAGTGCAAGTTAACACTTCTCTGACTCTGGGTACTCAAACTCCTGCGTTCTTCTACTTGACCTGGGGGCGGGGAGAAACAAGTAATCGCTTGGAGGCGAAAGCTTCGTATTACTCTCTTGGTACTTTACGTTTTCTTGGAACAAGCCAGGGTGAATTCGGACTCTTGTCGCGACACACGGGTCATTGGCGAGATTTTGCTGCGACCAGAGGGGCGGGACTGCGACGGTCTGACTCAGCTAAAGCAATGGTTCTTCATTGGCCGCACAGTAAACTACAGGTGCCCTGGCCCAGCTCCAGACCAATAAAATCAGAATCTGGACAGGGTTTGGACAACAGTATTTTCCAAACCAGTCCAAGTGATACTACGCAGCGAAGGTTGAGAACCACCCTTCTAAGTGCCGGATTTTGACCCCCAAAACGAGGATCCTGATTAGGACTCCCTGCTCCTGGGCTCTCCTTCCACTGTTAGCTACGTTGGTTTTATTGCGTGCATTTCTGTCAAATCAGTTATCACGGTTTTGGCACAGATCCCATTTTGAGCTCAACAAAAAACTTACTTTAGAGCTTCGGGTGGTGGTGTTGGCAGAGACGGAAGTTTCTTATTCACGACTTGGTCATTCATTCTGAGTAAAAATTAGGGCCATTTCATTTTTCTTGTTCCTGTTTTAGCCCCCCGCCCCCCGCTTTTTTTTTTTCCTACCTCGACAAAACGTGAGTTTGGAATATGGAAGAGTCACCTAAAATCGGTCTCTTGTTAGGGGTTGGAGGTACAGCCCAGATAGGCGCTGGGTTTGATCAATCCCCAGCACCAAGGGAAAAAAAAATACCAGGTTTATCTCTCGTTGCTCATAAGTCATGTGGGTGTCAGATTAAAATAAGGTTTCACATTATTTATGGGTTTATGAATGATAATCTATTTATTAAATAATGAATACCAACAAAAGGAAGTTAGGGTGTATTTTAGGCTTTGATGCAGAGGTTTGTTAAGGTATGAAAGGCAGAATTTCTTTTTAATATAAGTACCATTAACAGATATTTTTTCTTTCCCAGAGCTTTAGCCTCACCTCCCTAACTGAATTCAGCATGGAGGAGAAGTCGGAGAACTGTAAGGTTCCAGAGGATCTGTTCAATGGTTTGAAGATTACAGAGCCCCAGGAAGCAGAGTGTGCCAGGCCTGCAGTTCCCGGTCCCAAAGATCAGCATTCCCAGAGCAAGCTGCTCAAGGATGACGAGGACCAGGGAGAAGAGTGTTTTCATGACTGCAGTGCCTCATTTGAGGAGTCGGGAGCAGATAAGGTTCAGAACAAAGCTGATGATGATGTGAATTCCTCTGAATTAGATGAAGAATACTTAATAGAACTGGAAAAAAATATGCCAGATGAAGAGAAACAGGTAAATATTTATTGTGCATTATCTGCCTCTTAAACTGCTTTTAGGGGCTGGTGAGATGGCTCAGCAGCTTAAGCGCCTGCCTGGCAAGCGCGAGGGCCCGAGTTCGACTCCCGGATCCCACATACAAAAAAGGGTCCGGTGATATCGCTCAGCGGCACGGGCGCCTGCTGGCGCGCGAGGTCCTGAGGTCGACCCCCCAGTACCCACAAAAAAAAAAAAAAAACTGCTTTTAAAAAGCAATAAATGAGCTTGATGCTGTATAATAGACCTCTTCAACTGTACAGAGAGTAACTTGCCACTTTGTGTTCTCCTTATTGCTTTAGTAGTGATAGATCTGAGATAAATCAGTAGCATGACAGGGAATCATTAAGTGCATCTGCTTAACAAAGAAATTTCCATTTTTTTCTGCAAACTTGCAGTTCTTTATCTTATACTTCAGTATCTCGCATTTCATATTTTCAAACACTTATGTCTGTTATACCTTTTAGGTTTTTTTATGACCATTGTGATGGTTCTGTAAGGAGCATTTTTTTTAAGACTGTTTAGGATTATGGTTTATGTTAATCTCTTGCTACAAAATATGACTGCCTGAATATCCTGGCATTTTGGTTACAGAGAACAATGACTGGGTCTCATGTAACAGTGCTAGAATTACAGGCATGCACCACCACGCCCAGCAAGATCACACACTTAATAAATGACAGAATTCCTAAACTTAGATCTGTTTGATCTCAAATCTAAAGTATAATGTAGAATTTAATAATAAAAATATCATCTTCTTACAAAGCAAGTAACACTAATGTAGCTAGGCATGGTAGCGCACGCCTGTAATCCCAGCACTTGGGAGGCTGAGGCAGGAGGATGGGTGCAGTTCGAGGCCAGCCTCGGCTACAGAGTGAGTTGAAGGCCAGCCTGAACTGCATTGCGAGACCCTGTCTCAAAAAGACCAGTAAATAAATAAGTAAATAAATAAGCGTTGCTCTGATAGTGTCAGTTTTCTAGTGCAATCAGGATTTAACAGTAGAATGGTTTGGCTCAATGTAGCTCATGCTGGTCTCCCCACACTCAGTAAAACATTTTGGTCTCTGAAGGTAGGAAATCATTTTTTAAGTTCTATATATATTTTTAAGATAATTATTGTATTGCTTAATAACTCAATGTTATCACAATATTTCTTGCTTTTTTCCCCTCCTTTATCGGATCTAGCAGGTGCAGTTCACATCCCTGTCAAAGTGTAGAATATTTGCATCGTGTCAGAAGCTCCTTTTGTGTGCATTCACCAGTCATTCCTTTTCCCCTACCAAACCAGGGATCCGGTGTTCCAGTTCTTATCACATAGGTGATTTTAAGGAAATCAGTGCACTATTTAAATAGCCACTGGCTAAATCTGGCTGTTGAGCGCTTGAAATATGGCTGTGTAATTGAGAAGCTAAATGTTCTTTTATTTAAATAGCGTGGTTAGTAAATACCATATTGGGCAACACAGGCTTTAAAGCCTGATTTGTTCCTAGACATTTATTTTAGGGAACTCCTTAGAGGCATGCATAAATACATCATAGGTACAAAGATACGTTGTAGCATCATTCATAATTTTGGAAGGCTAGAAAATGTTTAACAGGGTATTTATGGTATAATTTATTTGGTCTTTGTCTCTGGTTCCTATAATCTAGCCCCTGAAGCCGTTGGAATTTCCTAAGCAATAGGGTGTCTTTTGAACTTTCTGAGAGCACCAGGATTTATGCTAAACAGTTGATTTTGGGTGGTGCTACCCGACAGATGACTCAAGATGGGATCAGTCACTAGAAAGACCAAGGGATTCCAGAGTTGAAATTTTCAGCCCTACTCCCCAGACTCCAGAAATGGGGCAGGGGCAGGTGCTGGAGATTAAGCTCAGCAACAGCTCTTGGACTGGAGCTCTGATGAGCTTCCGGATGCCGGGCATGTGGAGGTACTACTGGGAAAGGTGGTCTCAGCGAGGGCATGGAAGCTCTGCCCCCTCCTCCCACACCTTGCCAGATGCATTTCTTCACCTTGGTGTTCAGCAGTGTCCTTTGTAATAAATTGGTAAATGTTAGTAAAGTGTTTCCTTGAGTTCTGTGTGCCATCCTAGCAAATTATCCAACTCATGGTAAAGATGATGGGAACTGGTCATTGGAAGCACAGTTTACAAAGTGGGATATTTTTTGGTGTCTGATGTGGGACCAGTCTAATGATATTGAGTCTTTTTTTTGTGTGTGGGTACCTGGGGTTAACCTCAGGACCTCGCGCACCAGCAGGCACCTGTGCCGCTGAGCGATCTCACCGGCCCTTTTTTCATATGTGGGTTCCAGGAGTCGAACTCGGGCCCTCGCGCTTGCCGGGCAGGCGCTTATGCCGCTGAGCCATCTCACCAGCCCGAGATTGAGTCTTTAACTTGTGGGATTTGACACTACCTCCAGGTGTAGTTAGTATCAGAATTTAAGTGAATTATAGAACATCCATTTAGAGAATTGCTTGGTGTGGAAAAACACCTTGTGTTTGGTATCAGAAGTGTCATGGGGGTATAGTTTTTTCTAGAGTATTATTTGTAAATATTTGTTATTTGTACAGTGTACAGTGCAGTTTTAAAAAAGGAAAAAATCCTAGGTATCACAAGATACTTGTAATATTAGTAAATGAGTTAAGCAGGTTATAAAACATTGGTGATTTCTTCTAAATTAAAAACATGAACGTATGTTCATACATCAAAGTTTAGAAGGATATATACCAAATTATAAGCAATGAGTACATTGACTGATTAATTTGGTGGTACTGGGAATTGAACCCAGGGCCTTTCCCATTGAGCTACATCCCCAGCCCTTTTAATTTTTCATTTTGGGGGGGGTCTTACACCAAGTAGGAAAATTAAAGAAAAAAAAACTTTTTAAATAAATATTAAAAAATAGGCCAGGTGTGGTAGCACACGCCTGTAATCCCAGCACTGGGGAGGCTGAGGCAGGAGAATCGCTGCGAGTTTGAGGCCATCCTGCACCACATAGTGAGACCCTGCCTCAAAAAAAAAAGAAACAACAATCCCAGCACTCTGGGAGGTTGAGGTGGAAGGGCTGTGTGTTCGAGCCAAGCCTGGGCAACTCAGTGAGACCCTGTCTCAAAATAAATGAAAAAGGGCTGAGAATACAGCTCATGAGTGCACAGGCCCTGGTTCATTCCCCAGTGCAGCTAAAAAACAGTGTAATGGAGGAAGAAGGCAGTTAAGATTTGGTAAAAACAGGCAAAATCTCTTAAGAGAGGACAGTGTATGTGCTCTCTTCTGTATTACTGCTACAAATCTTAGCTACAAAATGTGATTGAAATATATGGTGAATGTTTAATAATATTTATTACCAAAAAAGATACATTGCTATTACTCTCCCTGAAAATATGCCCCCCTCACTTCAAACACACTTATTTCATTATTATTGCCACTTTCTGATGTAGTTTCAGAAGTCCTCTTTCGTGTCTTTACAAGGTGTGATGAAAAATCAGTGAATACTTTTAGAAGGCAGGCTCATAAAAACACTAGTGTGTCCTTGTCCATCTTATTCACCAAATCTGGCACCAAGCAACTTCTGGCTCTTTCCCAGTGTCAAAAGGACCATGCATAGTAAATGTTTTGAATCAATTCCGGACATCAAAGCAGTCATGATAGTGCAACTAAAGACAGTCACAGAAGAGGACGTCCAGAAAGTGGCAAAAATGATGGGATCAAGTAGGTTTGAATCAAGTGGGAGTATTCAAAGGAGAATTAATGGAAAGGTGTTTTTTACTGTAATAAATTTTTTTTAAAAATATTCACTGTATTTTTGGTTGTGCTTTATATTTATGAGAATATAGGTAGAAGCATGATTACCCACAGGAAGAGATTTTGGCTAAAATTTGAGACGTATTAAATAGTTGAAGCAAAGAAGTGAGTCTTAAAGGATAGATCTGGCAGCAGGTGAGACTTACTGGTATAATATGATACATTTTTGTGTGTCTGCTGGGGCTGCTACAACAGAAACTTAGAATTTTTTTTTTTCTTATTTTGTTTTTGTTTTTGCTTTTTGAGACAGCGTCTCACTATGTAGGTCAGGCTGGCCTTGAATTCACTAAGTAGCCCAGGGTGGCCTCAAGCTCATGGTGATCTTCCTGCCTCAGCTTCCTGAGTGCTGAGATTACAGGTGTGCACCACCACGCCCAGCTAGACGATATAATTTATTAACAGTAAAAATGTATTGCTGACGGTTCTGGAGGCTGGGAGGTCAGAGGTCACGATGCCAGCAGAGTATGTATCCAGTGAGGGCTGTTCCTTACGGATGGTGTCTGATGTGTCCTCCCAGGGCAGAAGAGACAGGCAGCTCTCTTTATAAGGGCACTGGTCTCACTGATGAGGGCAGTATCATGACTTGGTCAATTCCCTTTAAGGCCACATCACTTTATACCACTGCAGTGGGTATTAGTTTTCTATCTGAATTGTGGAGGGACATGTTTAGAGCGCAGCAGATGTTATTACACTGTTGGGGCCTGTGGCACATACTGCAATGTAGTGGTACTGATCTAGGAAAATCATCTTTTATGGGCTACTTGTCATGATGCAGTTTCTTAGGTCCCATGTATAAGTTTGCTGGGTAATTCATGTGTGCATACTGAAGTTTGAGGACCACTGTCACAGGGCCTTGCCCATAGTCTTCTTCATTAAATAGCTGTTGAATGAGTGATGTCATTATTGTCATTATTTTTTCTGAGAGATCAGTAATTGGCCTTACAAGTTATAGATACTTTATCTCATGCATTTATTCAAGAAATATTTGAGGGCTGGTGAGATGGCAAGCGCGAGGGCCCGAGTTTGACTCCCGGAACCCACATACGAAAAAAGGGCCAGTGATATCAGTCAGCGGCACGGGCACCTGCTGGCGCACAAGGTCCTGAGGTCGACCCCCGGTACCCACAAAAAAAAAAAAAAAGAAATATTTGCATTTCTTGCACATGCCTGGCATTGTTGGAGGCCCTGAGGGATGCCATGTACACAAGACGGTTTTCTCTCATAAGCATAAAAGGTCATGACAAAGTGACAGAAGGGTAGGGGTTGAAAGCACAGTGCTATGGTCTGAAGGTTTGTGTCCCTCCAGAATTCACGTGGAAACTTAATCCTCAGTGCACTGAGTATTTGTACTGAAAGGCAGGGCAGCCATCATCTTGGAAGCAAAGAACAAGCCCTTACCAGATACCAAACCTGCTAACACCTTGATCTGCAACCGCTCAGCCACTGAAACTGAAAAATAATAGCTTACCCAGTCCATGTCATTTTTCTCTTGCACCCTCAACAAACTAAAACAGGTGGAGGAGACTCCTTTTTCCTTCCATAAGCTCATCGTTGTTGTAACTATGGGCATGTCTCAGGGAACACTCTTGATTGCTTCCAAAACGTTTTCAGTAACTTCTTCCTTAGTGACCTGTGCATTCTTGTTAACCTCGTGATCAACCACTGATTTTCTCTTTCATTTCTAGTGGGCTTCCTTTTGCCATTTTACATTCTTACAATAGCCACTGTTGCGTTTAATGAATGCTGTCAGCAACTGATTAAATCAAAGGCCTGGAATTTAAGGACTGTTAGGAACCTTAGATTTCTGATCCTGAATTTAAACTAGGAAAATAAGAGTTGCTTGCTCTAAAACACTTGGAAGTTAGTGGGATGTGTTTACATTATGTGCTGTGACAAAACTTAAATGTGACCTTTAATATTTCCTATGTTTGTTAAGCAGGATCACTTTGTGTAGATCATTGGTTCTCAGATTTTATGGTGCCTAACAGTCACAGGAAACGCATTAACTGTGCAAAGCCCTGAGATGTGTCTGACAACTACAGGCCTGTAAGGTGGCAGCCAGGCATCTGCTTTGTTAAAAAGCATCCTCGGGTAATCTTACCATAGGAAGAACTGTATCCGGAGTTTATCTGGGGCAGAGAACCGCACAGATACAGATGACTGAGCTGCCTAACCAGCACACTGACTGCGTTACCATCAGCAGAATGGTTTACTGAGTAGGTTCTCTCCTTACCCCGCCCCGTCACAGGGTATTGCTGTATCCAATACTCAGTCCTCTCTCAGCCCCCCGAGAGCTGGGACCTTGTGCCCCGCTGCCTAACTACATAAGTTTTCTTTTACCCAAATCTGTGCTCATAGTCTAAAAATGACTTGTTGGACAGAATTTAAGCAGTACTGAAATAAGTAATTACATTCTATTAAATTTAGTTTTGGAAAATAGAATTTTCTGAGTATAGGATCAAGGGAATATTTCCAACACTAATTCCTCATAGACTAGTTTGTTTTTTCAGATTTAGACAATATTTTATAACAAAGTTACTAAAAATGCTACATGCTTTCACAGATAATAAGATACACAACTTTGGAAGTAGAGTGGCAGGGAGAACAGGGCAGAAGCCAGAGGCTTACACCAAGAGCCCTTCAATAGACTGCTAGGTGGCCTGGATCTGCTGCTTCAGCTGAGAGCTTTCTTTGATGGTGACAGAACAGGCAATGACTGGCCTGGAAACCCCACAGGCCCACCCCAGCGCCTGCTTGGAGCACACAAACATGTAGGGCATATTTTTGTCTTCACGTCGCAGCAGGAGGTGGAGGGTGATCTCCAGGGGCTCCTTGTCTGCAGCCATTACAAACTCTGAGATGCCCCTGTTGAGGGTCCTGGTGGCCTCGTTGGTGCCTATCCAGAGCTTCTTGTAGTTCCATGACTGCTGACCAAGGTCCCATAGCTTCTTGGTGAGGTGTGCATCTGCGAGGGGATAGGCCTTTGGGCTGACATCAGCCTCAGCCATGGCTTCGGTTCCCCGGATCCTCACTCTTCACAAGCACCCAACATCAGAGAAGTCCCCAGTTCGTTTTTTCAGAAGCCTAAACTTAATGAATCAGTTTCTAGTTAGCTATCTTAGATTCAGAGGTCCTCCTTATGACTTGCTGGAGGACCTAGAAAATGACTTCTTTGTGTGTCAGGAAAATATTGTCTGATTTCAAAGACAACAAAACTAAAAGTTTTTTAATGATAAAGAATCCCCATTGGAATAATTTATAGGCTTAGGGTCCCTATCCCTTTCAGTGTTTGCATTCCAGGAGTAGCATTCCTGTCCCACCTAGGTAGGACTAAAGCAGAGAGTTGTTGCATGTGCCTTTGTTTTCCAGCCTTTGAGAAAGTATGTAGCCTTTTTTAATTCTCTTAATCAGATATGATTGATCTCTGTGTACTGTGCTTAAATTAGTTTATACCAAGGATTCTTTTGTTGTTTTCTTTTTTGTGGTATTGGGGATTAAACCTAGGGCTTCACCTTGAGCTGCATCCCCAGCCCATGTTACTATTTATTTTGAGGTAAGGCCTCACTAAATTGCGTAGGCTGGGCTTAAACTTGAACTCCTGCATCAGGCTCCAGAGTGCGGGCATTCCAGGTATGCACCACCATATCCTGCCGAGTTTTATTTTATAGCAGTTACTTCACAGGGCTGCAGAGGGAAACAGAGAGCTGCTGATAGCTTTATAATATGGAATGCTTGCATGAGGCTCTTGCTTCTCTCCATTTGTTAGATACAAGCTATTCACAGGCTTAATTAAAATACTATTTTAGAATGTATTCAATGCAATTTTTTATTTAATAATGATAGAAAGCTATATACTTATAAACTCCAAGTGTCCATATTACAAGTTTATCTTTTATTTAGCGATCTAAAGTAAAATATTCTAGCCAGCTACTGCATTGTCAAGCGTCTGTTGGAGAGTGTTTGCTTCTTGATTAATAAGGACATAGAACACTTTTTTGCGTTTTTGCCAGCTTATACCAAGATTTAAATCAGTTAAAGTTCTCTGGCTTGAGTGTATGAATTTTCCATTAAATAAAATTCAAGTTTCTTCTAATTTAATGAGTAAATCTATGTAAAGCTCTTAGCACAACGTCTGGAATGTGGTAAGTACTCTTTGTACTTAGCTATTTTATACAAGGCACTAATGGAAAAACTTCATTTATCTAATATGAAGTCTCTACTGGTGGGATACTATGTATATAACCATGGAATCAGACATTTAGTATAGGTTATATAAGCAAATGGGATTCCTGTGTTAGAAAATATGAATGTACAAAGTAAGAGTATACCCAGTTCATGGTTACTTGCTTTACAGGAAATCTTCACTTAACAATATTATATCAATTTTTAAGTCCTAACCAGCATTATAAAGTAATTCATATTAATAAAACTATACAAAGCAATGTGTAATTTTTAAATCCTTGATACTCTAATTTTATTCAGAAAGGACATTTGTGATATTTTCTAGTGCTAGGGATTGAACCCAGGGCTTCCCTCACACTAGACAAGTACTCTAATAATATATATATTATAATATATATATATTATTAATTATATATATATAATTATCAAATTATATATCAGTTATCAAAACCAGGAAATAAACATTAGTGTAATACTACACTATGAACTAGGGATCTCATGTAGCTTTCTTCAGGTTTTCTATGAATGTCTTTCCTTTCTGTTCCTTGATCTCGCTCACCTCCCACATTGCATGTAGTTTTTGTCTCCTTAGTTGCCTCTGGTTGATGACAGTTTCTCAGTCTTTCCTTGTCTATCATGTCCTTAGAGTATTTAGTTATTTTGTAGAATGTCCATCAGTTTGGGTTTGTGTTTTCGTGTATAATTTAACTGAAGTTACATGTTTTGGGCAAGAGTACCCAGAAATAAGATGCCCTTCTCAGCACAAGCCAAGGAGTGTGTGGTCTTATGTCTTATCACTGGTGATGTTGACCGTGATCACCGTGTTGGGGTGGAATCGGCCCTCTTTTCCCCTGTAAAGATAGTACATTTCCCTTGGTCAGCTCTGAGGGGAGGTCCTTCCAGAGTCTCTTACAGTAGTTATCCCACCTCCTTCACCTCAGCATACGACAGCTTCAGCTGTGACAGTTTGTCTTCTATTTTGGGGTTTCCTTACATCCTGGATTATTTCCTTTTTGTGTATATGAGCTATAACTGTGGTTTTGCTAGTCATAGTTACACAAAAGGTAAACTCAAGGAAATAGCACTCCTTCGTCCTGCCACTTTGTTCCCCTTCTTTACCGCTTTCACACCTACCTCCTTGAAGTAACCAATCTCTTCAGGTTCTGCTCTCTCCCTTCTGTATTGCTTTTCTTTTTTTTTTTTTTTTTTTTTTTTTTTTTTTTTTTTTTGTGGGTACCGGGGCGTCGACCTCAGGACCTCGCGCGCCAACAGGCACCCGTGCCACTGAGCGATATCACCGGCCCCTTTTTCGTATGTGGGATCCGGGAGTCGAACTCGGGCCCTCGCGCTTGCAAGGCAGGCGCTTACGCCGCTGAGCCATCTCACCGGCCCCTGTATTGCTTTTCTACAAATGAGCAGCTATGTGTGTATTTTCATGTAACGGATACCTTATTATACTTCACTTTTTTCACTTAACAGTGTGTCCTGGAAATACCAACATCCGTTTATGGAGAGCTCTAGCATTCTTTTTTCGAGTTGACTGGAGCTCTGTTATGTGGAGGTAGTATCATGAATTCAGCTCTTCATGTATGTGAGAATTTAGATTATTTCCGCAATTATATTTCACAGTTATAAACATTGCTGCAGTGAATAACATTACATACGTATTTTCCCATTGTTGGAGGTATATCATCAGACTCCTAGAAAATTAGGATTGTTAGATCGAAAGGTAAATCTGCAGCTGACGTTTTTAGGAACTGTCACATTCCCCTCCAGAAGGGCCATTGCATTCCCACTAACAATGTGTGAGGGCCTGCTTCCTCATGGCGGTAACAATAGTATGTGTTGTTGTGCCTTTTGACTTTCATCAATCTGATAAAGAAACATCTCAGTATAGTTTTCATTTGCATTTATTTAATTATAGCGAGTTTGAGAACTTCATATATTCAGGGGCCATTTTCATATCTGTGAATTGTTATATCCTTTCCGCATTTTTCGGTAGGGTTTTTAATTTGTTCTTCAATTTTTAAGAGTTTTGTTTCTTTTGTTGGTTTTTTAAGACAGTCTTGCTTTGTAGCTCAAGCTGGATTTGAATTCACTGTGTAGCCCTGACTGGCCTCAAACTTGCAGTGATCCTCCTGCCTCAGCCTCCAAAGTGCTAGGATTATAGGCATGCGCCACCACGCCTAGCAACAGTTGTGTTTGGTTTTGTTTTTAATAGGAATTTTAGCTCTTTGTAGTACATGTTGCAAATATTTTCTCCCTTCTTGTCGGTCGTCTTCTTTAATTGTGGTAAAATAAACGCAGCATTAAATTCAAGTGTACAATTCAGTGGCAGTAAGTATATTTGTATTGCTGTACAACCATCACCACTATCCATCTCCAGATTGTTTTATCTTTCCAAACCAAAATTCTATGTTCTTTAAACAGTAACTCTTTGTTTCTCTTTCCTATAGCCCCTAGTAGCCACTGTACCATCCTCCTTTCTGTTTATGAATTGGACTATTCTAGGTACCTCATATAAGTGGAATTACAGGTTTGTCCTTCTGTGTCTGGCTTATTTCGTGAAGAATGATGTTTCCAAGGTTTGTCCACGTCGTAGCATGTATAAGAGTTTCAGTCCTTTTGGTTGTACATACATCCCACATTTCGTTTATCCATTCATCTCCATCCATGGACACCTGGGTTGCGTCTACCTTTTGGCCATTGTGAATAACGCTGTTACGAAGATTGATGTACAAATACCTGTTTGTTGTCAGTTGTCTTTTGACTTTGCCTATAGTGGAATGTTTTGTTAGATAAGAGTTTTTAAATTTTCCTATTGTCAGATTTATTAATCTTTTCTTATATTGCCTCTGAGGTTTTTTTTTTTTTTTTTTTTTTTTTCCCCTTTGTGTGGGTACCGGGCATCGAACTCAGGACCTCGCACTTGCCAGGCAGTCGCTTATGCCGCTGATATATTTCACTGGCCCTGCCTCTGAGTTTTGAGTGAGTGTTAGAAAGCCATTCTTTGCTAAAGAGGAATTCACCCTTTTCTTTTAGTACTTGCATGTTTTTACTTTTTATAGTTAGATCCCTAATCCATTTGGAGTTTGCTCGTGTATGCACTATGACCCATGGGTCTAATTTTTTGTATTTCCAAATGGCTATCATATCTCAGCAACATTTTTAAGTACATCTTTGCCTAATGATCTAAATGTTAGTAGCAACTAAGATGAAATTTGTTTCCTTTTCATAGTGTTCTCCTACCTATTCAAGACTATCATTTAAAAATGCGCAGTGACATTTATCAAAACAAAGAATTTCATCTAGACTTAGATTATAACTGATGAACTGCTTAGATTAAAAAGCCAGCAGTGCCCTGGTCCTTGACAGCAAGGGGATTAGAAGTGGCTTTGCTTTAGGGTTATGGAACATAAAAGCGCTGTGTTCAGTTTCTACAGCAGTTTCTGTGCTTCCTGCAAATAATTCTTCACTTCCACACCTGAGAAAGAGAATATGGTCTGTGGTTAAGAACAGGAGCTTTAGGATGTTAGACACATCTGCTCTAGCTCCACAAGTTAACTTGGTGTAAAGCGGGATAATAATAGTACCTGCCTCACACTCGGGAGGCTGAAGCAGGAGGTTTTGCCGAAAGTTTGAGGTCAGCCTGGGCTACATAGTGAGTTCAAGGACAGTCTGAACTATATAGCAAGACCCTGTCTCCAAAAATAATAGAAGAAGAATAATAATACCTATCTCATAAAGTTATAGGGATTAAGTGACTACCATATAAAAACAACCTGAAACTGTTAATTACAGCTATTATTTCAAAATTAAATGAGGATAGATCATGAAATTCTTCTCTGGAACTTGTAAGATCAAGTTTATATGGATTCTACAGTTTCTTAAAAGCTTGGCAACCTCAGTTATACAGCTCCTTCAAGTTAATTTATGAAGAATTGAGTTTTTAGCAGGAACACGGGGACAGGAAAATTTGAACGGTTGTTTCTCATGTATCTGAGTACAAGCTGTGTAGGTGTATATTTTATAATACGGTATACTATGCATTTTACTTTATTTATGTTCCTTCACATGTAATTGTAGTCCTACCCATTTCTTAGTGGGGCATTGAAATCTCCAGCAATTACTATTGTATCTATTTCTCTTTTGAATTCTGTCAGTTTTGCCTTTATGTACTCAGTGACTACTGTTTGGTACCTATGCATTTATAACATATTTTCCAGACTTGTTGACTCTCTTACCTTCATGAAGTGTCCCTTTTGACTCCAGTAACATATCTTGTTGTGAAACTTATTTGGTTGATAGTACTTTAGACAGCCACTAAAGTTACTGTTTCCACAGTATGTCTTTTTCTCTCTTTTTACTTAGTTTTTTTGAGTTTTTAGTTTAAAATGTGTGTCTTAAAGACAACATATGGTTAGATCTTATTTCTTAAATACAGTCTGATCATCTCTGCTCTTTGAGGTGTTTAGTACATTCATGTGTTTATTGATGTGGTTGGATTTCAAGCCATTTTGCCTTTTACAAGTGTTATTTTTTGTGTGTTTTTGTTTTTTGAGACAGGGTCTCACTATGCAGTTCAGGCTGGCCTTGAACTCACTGTGTAGCCCAGGGTGGCCTTGATCTCACAGCAGTCCTCCTGCCTCATTATAGGCATGCGTCACCACGCCTGGCCTTCATACCTTCTTTATGACTGTTTCTCTTTTAGTACCATCATTTGTGTTAGATGAATTTGCATGCCATTTTAATACTTTCAGACTTTGTTAACTATTAACTTTTTTTTGCTATGCGGGGGATCAAACCCAAGGCATTGGGTGTGTTAGGCAAGCGCTCTTCCACTAAACTGCAACCCTAACCCTGTTTTTACTTCTTAGCTATTTCCTTAGTGGCTGCTTTTGGCTTTATAATACCAGTCTTATTGCAGTGTACTTTAGTTTAATACTTAATAGCAGTAAAATGTAGAAACTTTACTTAACTAGAGCTTCATTTCCTTTATGTGACTTCGGACTACATGGTTATATACATTACATCAACATGTGTTGTGAACTCAACCCTTATAGTGTCATAATTACTATTTCCATATATTGTTTATAATCTTTTGTCTTTGAAAGACTTTGAGGGAAGAAAGAATCTTATCATTTCTGGTGCTCTTAATTACTTCCTGTAGGTTCGAGTTGTCATCTAGTGTCATTTCCTTTCAGCGTAGAGGGCATTACAGTATTTAGTTACATCTTGTAAGGCAGGCTTATGAGCAGAAAATTCCGTCTTTGTTCAGCTGTGAATATCTTTAATTTACCTTCATTCTGAGGTATAGTTGCACTAAAATATAATTTTTGGTTGACCAGGTTTTTCTTTCACCATTTTAAGTATCATTACATTACCTTCTGTCTTTCATTGTTTCTGAATTAGAAATTAATAGGTTTTTTATTCCCTTATACCATTTTTCTCTTGCCTTCATTTTTTTATCTTTCAGCAGTAAGGCTCTAATGTTTTAAGATGTAGATCTTTACCTACTTGGAGTTTACTAAGCTTCTTGGATCTTTAAAGTTTTTCATCAGAATTTTGAAATTCTCCACCTATGTTTCTTCAAATATTTGTTCTGGTCTTATTTGTCCTGGAATTTCTATCAGAAACTGTGAGGACTCTGTTCATTTTTCTTCAGTTTTTTCCTTCTGTCTTTAGATTAGACAGTTTCTATTGATCTGACTTTATTTACACATTCTTCTTTGCACAAATTCAGATTTGCTGTTGTGTACGTCTGTGAATTTTTCATTTCTGATACTGAACTTTTTCAACCTTTTTTTCTTTTTTCTTATGAAATGATTTGTTGAGCTGGAGATGTGGCCCAGTGGTGGAGTGATACCGTAGCATGCTGAAAGCCCTGGGTTCAGTCCCCAGCACCACAAAACAACAACAAAAATTATAATTTGTGTCTTTATCTTGCTTCTCTATTTTTTAAACCATGGTCATGCTCTTTTAGTCTGTAAACAGTTTAATTCCGTTAATTCTTTGAACATGTTTATAGCTACTTTCACATTTTTGCTGACTCTAATGTCTGAAGATACTGAGCCAGCTTCTGGTTTGGTGTGGTGTGGTGTGGTTTGGGTTTTTTTTTGGTGGTTGGTTGGTTGGTTGGTACTGGGGATTGATCTTAGGGCACTGAGCTTCATCCCTACCACCACTACCACCCCCCACTTTATTTTGAGAGAGGGTCTCGCTAAGTTGCCCAGGCTGGGCTTGAACTTGTGTCCTCCTGCCTCAGCCTCTCAGAGTGCTGGGATTGCATATGTGTGCCACTACATTCAGTATGTGTGGGGGTTTTGGTGCTAGGGGTTGTATCCAGGGTCTCTCTTGTGCTAAGCATGTACTCTACCACTGAGCTGTACCCCCAACCCCAAGGACAGCTTTTATTGACCGTTGTTATTGATTGTGTGTTGACTGTTGCTTTCTTCTTTTTGCGTGTTTTGTAATTTTTGGTTGACATTAAACATTTTAGACAATATAGCACCTCTGAAAGGACTTTTCCCTGCTTACCACCAATTATTTGTTGTGTTCTTCTTTTATTATTTAGTAATTTACCTGGACTAAAACTGCAGTTCATTTCCCCTGTTATATAGCCCCACTGATGGCTTTGCTCACTAGGGCTTTGTTTTTTCTTACTGTTGTTTTTAATCCTGGTTTTTTCTGGGTGAATACAGTTTCTGCATAGCTTATAGTTAGCCAATAAGTGGTCAGAGATTGCGAACCCTTCAACCAAAAAGCCTTCCTCCCACTGTCGGTAGACGTGTATAGAATAGACGTTCATTCAAGGCCGGGCAGTTTTCAAGTCCACCCGCTTTTAACTGCCCCCTCTGGACTCTTAGGTCACCTTATCACCTGTGCCCAGGCTCCTGATGAGAGCGATCTGAGAACTTCCTACATATTCACAGTCTCCAGTCAGCCAGGAATATTTGGAGAACCACTCTAGTACTTCTTTGACTGCCTCTCCCTGACTTGTCCAGCAGTTCGTTGCTTGCTCCATCCAGCATTGCAGCCTCAGGCGAGTAGAACCCCTGGGGTTCTCCATCTGCTTACCATTTGAATTGCTACTTCTAACTCACAGTATCGTTGAGGATCAGTTAGTCTTCCTTCTGCTCCAAGTGAAGTCAGCCTCCTCCGGCAGTGACACTAGATGGTTACAGGCTGCTTTGCTGTTAGAATTACTGTACCAAGTTGCATGATGAGGGAGGAATGGGAATGGACCCAGCAGCCGCAGCACAGATTTCCATGGTTCTGTCCTGCACATTACTAGTCGTCATGAGGAAATGTCACTCTGTTATGATACTTAGTCAGTTTCCAGAGGACTGAAATTGTTGCTTTGATAATTTTGCCAGCTTTATAATTACTTTTAGGGAAGTTTTGGCAACCTCCTCACTTTGGCCACAGCTGAAGTCCCACAGCATAATGAGTTTTAAACTGTGTAAATATTTTATACACTCAAAAAATAAATCAGAAAGGAGGAGAAAAAATCAAGCTTTAAAACCAGTTACAAATTAATAAATCTGTAACAAATTGATTCCCTAGAGAAGATAATACCACCGACTTTGGACACAGCATACCCTTTTGATTGTGTACCCTTACAGTCAGAAAAACTGCCATAAAATCTTGAACTACTTGGTTGACTCATTGTTGGTAGTGACACTTGAATAGTAATCTTGACACTTGTTTATTAAAAGACAGAGCAAATGAGTAAATATACAGCCTCCAGTTTACAGTACAAGAACTTTCTGGATCTTGAGTGTGTCATCTGTAGAAAGACCTCCATTATCATCTCTCCAAATTGGCTTGAAAATGCAAAGGAACTAATGTACGTGACAGCAGATTATAAGCAGTGTGCTATACCGGTGTAGGTTGTGCAGAATTTTTAATACCAAGCCAAAAAGGTTGCAGTTTTAACTGTTGAAATAAACTCCATTCATCAAGGGCACTGCCTGTCTGGAGTTTGCCTTGGCAGTTCTTGTGATGATTTACAGTGCAGAATAATGTCACTATTCTGTCTGAGTTTTCAGTGAAGGGGAGGAGTACTGAGTAAAGAGCCTTGTAAAATTGCTTTGGTTCCCATTTCTATGGAAATATAATTCAAGAGCAGATGTTTCCCCATGAGGCCCCTCTGGAACGGTGTTAAAAGGCTTTGTGGAGGTGTGTGAGGAGCTCCTGACCGCACTGGAAGCTTTTGTTCATAGAACACCACCTAGAAAGATTTGCATATGATAGTGCTGCAGAATAGCAGCACCGCCAGCAAATGTATTCATGAGGGCTCCTGGCACTTAGCATGCAAAGACCTATACACCTATAAAACCTGTTCTTGAATTTCAGAAACGTTACACAAGTGTATGTGCTGGCCTTTGGAGGAAGGACATTCAGAGACCAGAAAAAACCCTGCCCAGTCTTTGTACTCAATCAAGTCAGTGTCTTGGCACAGCCAGGAGATAGTTCAGCTTTCTCCTCAAAAGTGTTATTTTTAGTGCTGTTTCCAAGGAGATGTTCAACATGATATTGATAATTGCATTAAGCCTCAATTTACATAACCTACGGAGAGGGAAGCAACAGCTCTTTTCCAGTGTGTACTGCTTACTGGGTCATTGAGTTGTGACTCATCAGCCAAAACATTAAGACACCTTCCGTAGAGTAATTGATCTGAGAATGATCTCTTTGGCCAGGCAGTGTTCAGTCCTCTTAATTGTAAAGAAATAGCTTTTCTCTGGCTAGCTTGTCTTAGTAGGTGCTTTGTGGGGCACTATGGGCCTTATCTTTGCCTATCAGAAACTTAATGTTATAAATTTGCCGAAGAATAATTGAGCCTCTCTGAAGGTTCTAGCAGGGCAGCTCCTCTGTACCCTTGATGGAAAGACAGCCCTCCTCTGCCTGTGTGTCTGAGCACATAGCTCAGGGAGGACGCACACGGAGCAGTCAGGAAGGAGAGGTGACAGCTGCCTAGCCAGCCAGATCCGCTGACTCAACCCTGGCGATCAGTGGGGTGACAAATGCTGCGGCCAGATCAGCCATGAGTAGTGTCTTCCAACACACATGCACGCACGCAATTCGAAAGAGCCTGCCTGATCCGGCAGTCTGTGACTCATCCGAGTTCAGAACATTCCTGACGAGTTGGCTCATAAGAACAGATTATGGAACAGAAAAGGGCTTGAGATTAGAGTGAAAGCAGAAGACATTGAAAGTTCTGGAAGCATTGACATTAAGCTCTACTGACTTGATGAATTACTTTTCTCTAAATAGTTTCTGTTTTAAAATAACTGTTGACTGCATTTTCATGAGATTTTCTTAGTTCTTCAGTATGCATCCCCTCTTCCCATTTGGAGAAACTCTCTTTTGCAGTAATCTGATTGTCAGTAGCCCAGGTCCCTCCTCCATTCCCTAACACCAAGCTATGTGACCTATGGGTGGCTTATTGGATGCTTCTGACCGAGACCTTGTGTCTAGATCGAGTGAAGCAGAACAAAGGAAACAGTTAGGATTTATTTGCTGTCATTGCAGCCCTGTCGTGACCAGATTCTTTCACTAAAAGACATATATGATTTCTTTTTTTTTTTTTTTTTTTGTGGGTACCGGGGGGTCGACCTCAGGACCTCGCACGCCAGCAGGCGCCCGTGCTGCTGAGCGACATCACCGGCCCGTTTTTCGTATGTGGGTTCCGGGAGTCGAACTCGGGCCCTTGCGCTTGCCGGGCAGGCGCTTAAGCCGCTGAGCCATCTCACCGGCCCAATATATGATTTCTATGTCTCAACGGAGCTCTTGACAAAGCTGCCCTAAGTACTACCTGTCTTCTAATCCTATTCTTCAAGCTTCTGTTACCTGTGAACCTCCAATATCTTTCCAGTAAATCTGCCCCTAACATTTTTTTTGCTTCAGATAGTCTTGCTTGCATTCAAGACCCCTGACCAATGAAATAGGGAACATTACAATCCAGCCACCTCTCTTGTGGATAAGCCAAGGTAAATATGACTGTAATGTTGTATTTTTTTTAACATTACTACCACCATTTTCTTTGTTCTGTAGTCCCTTAAAATAGTCCTTCCTCAGATATATCTTAAAAGTGAGTTATTATTATGTCTGGCATATAGTAGATACCACAAAATTTAGATTCAGTTTATACTTACCTTTTAGTTTGTTCAGTAATGTTCATCAAGTGCTTTGTTATATAGAGTATAACAAGGCTTTTGGGAAACACTCTGGTCTCATCAATAGCATATCAGTAGGTCTTCTTCAGAGAAATAGTATTTTTATTTTGGTTCCTGATCTTGAGAGTACCAGTTATTTAGATTCTCTCAGCCTGACAACGATATTTCTTCCCTTTGAACTTTTAATTAAATCAGAAGCTTCAGGAGTGAAGGAAGAGATTTTTGGAGCTTACCTGTTTTTAAAAATTCTGTCCAGAGGTGGGAGGCAGCCTGCAGACACTCCTGCCAGCGTGGCCTGTGCCAGCCACACTGTCACGATGTCCCTGGAAGAAAGTACACACAGACTCATCTGCGTTTGATGTGTGTTCAGCCATCTGTGTGAATTTCTTCTTTTTTTAAGACAGGGTCTCCCTATGTAGTTCAGGCTGGCCTAGAATTCGCAGCAGTCCTCCTGCCTCAACCTCCCCAAGTGCTGGAATTACAGGCGTGCGCCACCACACTCGTCTCATCTGTGTGAATTTCTGAGTTAGAAGAATCTAAGGAAAGAGACTTACTTATCTCAGTTTCTTCAAATTTCCATGCGTCAGCCTGCTAACAGCATACTGCCCTGACCTTGTAAATGTAGCTTGTGCCCCCTCAGTGTACCTTCCTACCCTACTTTGTTTCATTCATGACACAAACCACACTTGCCACTAATTATTAAATTACTTATTTTGCAGAAACAATACTGTACTTGTTGAGGCCTTATTTACAGGTCACTGTATTGGAAGCTTTACATACATTATCACAACCCATTAAATATTAAGATATAAAACTATTAAGTATTCATTTTTTTTTTTTTTTTTTTTTTTTTGTGGGTACCGGGGGTGGAATTCAGGACCTCGTGCGCCAGCAGGCGTCCGTGCCGCTGCGATATCACTGGCCCTTCTTTTGTATGTGGGTACCTGGAGTCGAACTCAGGGCCTTGCGCTTGCCAGGCGGGCGCTTATGCCGCTGAGCCATCTCACCGGCCCCTAAGTATTCATTTTTGAGATAAAGAAACCAAGGCTAAGAATAATTCTGAAATTTGCAGCCAGTAAGTAGTAGAGCCAGAATTTTAATTTATAGTGCTATGCAAACCAGGGGGAATGTTTCATTTCATTTTTAAGTAAATAATGAAACTGGAATTGCCATTCCATGTAAAAGATAGAATAGGAAGCAAAGGACATGCTAAAAAAAAAAAAAAAAAATCTGGTATTTATTTTAAACATCAAGAATGCAGGGGCAGGGCCGGTGAGATGGCTCAGCGACATAAGCGCCTGCCTGGCAAGCGTGAGGTCCTGAGTTTGACTCCCGGAACCCACATACGAAAAAGGGGCCGGTGATATCGCTCAGCGGCACGGGTGCCTGCTGGTGCGCGAGGCCCTGAGGTCAACCCCCGGTACCCACAAAAAAAAAAAAAGAATGCAGAGGCCAGGGATATAGCTCAGCGGCACGGCGCCTGCCTGGCAAGCACAAGGTCCTGAGTTCGATTCCCACTTCACACAAAAAATAGAATGCAATCAATGATTAGCTAGATGGTCATGTGTTTTCTCTATCACTGAGATTTAGGTAAAATTGACCCAGTTCTCCAAAGTTAACTTGCTGCCTATAGTAAGTAGACTTGTATGTAAAGAAAACTTAGATTTTTTGTTCACTTATAATGTGAGAAATTACAGTGGTGCCTCAGCACTCACTGTTAATTGGTTCTGGGAGGCACCATGGGTACCAAAATCAACAAGTACCAAACAAATTATTTTGACCGGGAAAGGTAGTGAGTAACTAGGTAGTGAGCACTGATGAGTTCTAGCTTATATGTCAAATAACAAACGAGTGCAAGGACAAGGTTTTGTGTCAGAATACATTGAGTATCGGCTGGGTGTGGTGATACATGCCTGTAATCCCAGCACTCAGGAGGCTGAGGCAGGAGGATCGCTGTGAGTTCGAGGCCAGCCTGGGTTACATAAGCGAGTTCAAGGACCCCATGAAATACATCATGAAACCCTGTCTTAAAAAGACAAAACAGCTGGGAGTATAGCTTAGTGGCACAGCACCTGCCTAGCAAGCGCGAGGTCATGAGTTTGATTCCCGGTACCAAAAAACAAAAAACCAAAACAAACAAAAAGACAAAAAAAAAAAAAAAAAAAAAATCAAGTACCAAATTTGATGAGTTTCAAAGAAGTCAAGTGCTAAGGTATAAATGTATATAATTCTCTGATCTCTTTTCAGAAAAGAAGAGAAGAGAGTACTAGGCTAAAGGAAGAAGGAAATGAACAGTTTAAGAAAGGAGGTAAGATAACACTTAGCACCAATGTCTGGTTGACTTGATTCCTTACATTGTTCTAGAGTCTATGAAAACGTAGCAGAGAACATTTGGAAACAACTAGCAAACCTGAGCTCTTCCCAATACACTGTTGCCTTGATACCTGAAATTGGGGGCTTTTTTACCAGCTCCAAATCATTCTCAGCTGGCATTATTCAGTTACCATGTGTCTCTTTGGCACAAGCATAGTTGTTTTGTTTTTTTCTTTCATCAGTCCACAATCGGGGTGGAACTCTTCAGCTACAGCTTTGGAAAACACTAACCTTACTGCACTGCCCTAAGCGAGTCCCCATTCCTCGAGTGCTCCAGTGCTGTGAAATGGGCCCAGCCACTCCAGCCGAGGAAAATACTAATTTTTCTTTGGCTATGTTAAAGCCGTTAGTCAGCTTTTAGTTGTTATAACCAAATACTTGAGGCAGGCCACTCTTACAAAGAAAAGAGTTTATTTAGCTCACAGTTGGGGAGTCTGAAATTGCAAGGAGCACGGTGGTTCCTCTGGTGAGTGCCCCATGAGGATGGAGGGAATATTGCGAGAGGAACTGATTACATCTCAAAATAGGAAGCCAGAGAGACTGGGGAGTAAGGCTCCAGCTATTGTAACAACTCACTGTCCTCAGAACTCACTCCAGGAGACGCGTGTTCCCACTCCAGGATGGCGTCTCCGGCAACCTAAGGGCCTCCCCGCAGACCCCGGATCTTAGAGGTTCCACGTCCAAATATCCCATCCCGAAGTCCTAAGCTCCTGACAATGAAACTACGGAGGAGGAAACTACATTCTACATCCTAATTGTAACAGATGCCTTAAGTAGAGGGACATTTTTCATGTCCTTCTGCATTTCCTGCATTTATTTAGGAATCAGTTGGGGTTCATTCCAATAATTTGGAGAAACTACTGTATTTGATCTTATTAACAGCCTTCTGTCACATTTCAAAGTGTATGTGCTTTAGAAATCTTAGAAGTGTTAACTTTTTTCCCCTAGTTATTTTTAGGTTTAAATTTTTTTTCTCGTATCCTGATTTGGCAATCATCACTTCTTTTTTTTCCTAATAGAACTAATGGTTCTAATGGTGTGTTAGTATTAAATGTTTTAAACCCAAGAAAGGAGTGAATAGACAATATTTTCTTAGTATCCTGACTGTAATTGTGTATATAATAATGAATATATAAATTATCATGTATTTTTTTATGAATAAAACCTCAACCGCATGGGAACTATCCCAAAGAATCAATAACTGGGATCTCATCTTATTAAAAAGCTTTTGCACAGCAAGAGAAACCACCAACAGAGTGAAGAGACAACCCACAATGTGGGAAAAAATGTTTGCCAGCTGTTCCTCAGACAAAGGATTACTATCGAGAACATATAAAGAACTAAAAAAAAATCAGACCTCCCAAATTTAAAGACCCACTCCAAAAATGGGCATCTGAGATGAATACACATTTCTCAGATGAAGAAATACTAATGGCAAATAAATATACAAAAAAATGTGCAACATCACTAGTCATTCGAGAGATGCAAATTAAAACAACACTGAGATACCATCTCACCCCAGAAAGAATGGCTACTATAAAGAAATCAACTAATAACAAATGCTGGAGGGGCTGTGGGGAAAAAGGAACCCTTCTTCACTGTTGGTGGGAGTGTCGACTGGTACAGCCACTGTGGAAGTCAGTGTGGAGATTCCTCAAAAAACTAGGGTTGGAGGTCCCATTTGACCCAGCTATTCCCCTTCTGGGCATCTTCCCAGAAGAATTAAAAACATCATACCACAGTGATATATGTGCACCCATGTTTATAGCAGCACAATTTATAATAGCCAGATCTTGGAAACAACCCAAATGCCCATCAACTGAGGAATGGATAAGAAAGATGTGGTATTTTTATACAATGGAGTACTATTCAGCCATGAAGAAGGATAAACTGGAGACTTTCATAGGTAAATGGATGCAACTCGAGAAAATACTCATAAGTGAAATAAACCGGACGCACATGTGTAAGCATCATATTGTCTCTCTAGTATGAGAAACTGAAAGAGTAAATAAGATCCAAAATGTACAATAGACACGGTGAATCAAAAAGAAACTAGGTCAATAGGTCAGTAGGTCAATAGAGACTGGAATAGGGAAAAGAAAGAAGGGAAAGGGAAAAAAATTGTATATATATATATAAGATGGTTAAGATAGATACACTACCAATTTTACTTAGTTCATTGAAGAGTAAGGTTTGAGCCAATAATGTTTGGACAATTGAATGCTAATGTCTGGTATCCTGAATAACTAACTTAAAGATAATAATACGTAATGCATTAACCATTGTTACCCTCATATTATGTTGTTTTGAAAATTTGTTCTTTTTTTGATTTGTTTTGTTTTTTCTTCTCTTTAAAATAAAAAAAAATTATCATGTATTTTTCTCTTTTAAAATTTTTTTTGGGGGGTATCAGGAATCGAACTCAGGACCTCACGCTTGCCAGGCAGGCCCTGTGCCACTGAGCTGTATCCCCGGCCCCCTCTTTTAAGAACTTTAAGTATTAGTTTTCACATATTTCAGCTCCACAGTGTATCTCTACAAACATTTCATAGATACAGCTTTAGTCAGATTGACTCTATGAAAGCATAGTAGTTTTAATGAAAATGCATACATAGGGTTTTTCCCCTCTCTGGTGCTGGGTCTTGAACACAGGGCCTTGCACACACCAGACAAGTGGTTTACCACTGAGCCACACCCCTCACCACAGAATTTTTTTCTTTATCCTGAATCATGGATCCCACACTGTAGCTTCTTTCATCTGTCCAGTTCCTTAACCCTCTGAAGACTCTTTTTGTGGGTACCAGGGCTCGAACTCAGGACCTCACGCGCCAGCAGGCACCTGTGCCGCTGAGTGATATCACCGGCCCTTTTTTTTTTCGTATGTGGGTACCAGGAGTCGAACTCAGGACCTCGCGCTTGCTAGGCAGGCGCTTATGCCGCTGAGCTATCTCACCTGCCCAACCCTCTGAAGACTCTTTTCTTAACCGCTAACCCAAATGAAAGCTGAACATCTAGGGCAGTGGTGGTGAACCTATGGCACATGTGCCGCAGCCAGCTGTTTGTTATCACTGAGAGTCTGGAAGGTTCTCCATCTCTGCTGTAGGGCGTGCTTCTCTTCCGTGCATTGCGCGCTCTCCACTGCCAGCACGTTCAGCCTTCATTTCTCACATGCCCAGTGAGACTGCACAGAGAAGCAGTGTTTCTGCGATGAGAGGAGAGGAGGAAAGGATTTGAAACCCTTCGTCTTGAGAATGGAAAGCTGTGCATCCTGAGGTTCTATGGAACACGGTAGTGTCAGAAACAAAATACTGACTGCTCGTTCTCTACCTTGTCATCCTCAGATTACGTAGAAGCTGAGAGCTCTTACAGTCAAGCCCTTCAGATGTGTCCATCGTGCTTCCAGAAAGACAGATCTATTCTGTTTTCAAATAGAGCTGCTGCAAGGATGAAACAGGTGTGAATGTTTGACCTTTTCTTTTTAAAAGGCACGTGATCTTGCAGTGTTTCCTAGTGCAGTTCTCTCCAAAACCAGCATAGGTGCTTAAAATTTCTGTTTTTCTTTTGCTGTATGTGTATTTCCCTGATGCGAAGGGTGCAAGGAGAATAGAAGAATGTTCTAGACTACTGTTGACCTCCTCGTTAAAGTGGTTGAGTGAATACTTGTGTGGAAGGAAGGCCGGCAAGTTTCCCCTGAACTAGGGCAGGTTGGTGAAGCACAGAGCCAAGTAGGACATGTCCAAGAATAGCAACAGCTGCTTATTTTAGGCTTCTGGAATTCTAGATAAAGACTCAAAGGCACAGGGAAATACTGGTTAAAACTCTAGGCTTAAAATATGTATTCTTAATACTCTGCTTTTTTTGTGAAAATACGAACACTGAGTGAAATATCTAGCAGTTAGAATGAAAATCCCAAAGTACAGGGCCGGGGATTTAGCTCAGTGGCACAGCACCTGCCTGGCAAGCGTGAGGTCCTGAGTTTGATTCCCGGTACCAAAAAAAAAAAATGCCAAGTAGATGTCAAAGAAGAGTTCAAATGCTCTTTGCATTTCCGAAAGATTGAGAACTGCTATAGAGGGTGAGTGTAGAGTAGGTAAAAGTACAAATACATTAATTTTATACAATGTTGGTACTCATAGTAAAATTCGTTGCCGTTGAGTCTGGTCTTCTTATTTAGTCAGTTTAATTAGTATGGCTACATTTAAATGAAGAGAATATTTTTAAAGAAAACACTGCCATTGTTTAGCTATCACTACCTACATCCAGAATAGCTACCTGTTCTGCAGTGGGTAGGTTATTTAGCTAACGTACATTTAAGCAACCACAAAGCTGACTCAAGTGAGGTGGAAATGATTTTTTTGGTTTGTTGGTTGGTTTGTTTAGATCACTTGTTTACCATCACTCTCTTGGTAGTGCCTAAAATTCTTGAGTGCCTCTAACAAAGTTATCCTGGGTGACCAAGTTTTTTTACTATGAAGACCCTGTGGTGGGGAGCATTCAAACGTGTGCTTGAATGCTTGGGCACACAAAAAGGGTTTTGTTTTTAACTAGAACTTACATAACTGGATTTGAAGGTAAAGTGTTTTTGGAGTGTTTGATGTGGCAAGAGAGAAGAAATAATTTTACAGAATTAGAGACCAACATTTTGTATTAGGAAAAATAAAATAGTTATTTTAAGTTTATTTTAAATTGTGCCAGGCGTGGTGGGAGTGGTGCACCTGCAATCCCAGTGGTTTGGGAGCATGAGGCAAATTGGAGGCTGACCTGGCAACTAATGGGACTGAACCTGTTTTGAAATTTTAAAAAGGGCTCAGTGGTTATGGCCTTGTGAATGGGGTCAACCTGGGTTCAATTCTTTGCACTGCAAAAAGAAAATTTTTTAAAATTTAAAAACATCTGGGCTGGGCGTGGTGGTGCATGCCCCTAATCCCAGCCCTCGGGAGGCTGAGGCAGGAAGATTGTCATGAATTCTAGGCCAGCCTGGCCTACATAGTTCAAGTCCAGCCTGAACTACATAGCAAGATCCTGTCTCACAAAACAGAACATCAAAAGAAATTTTTAAAAATCTATTAGTTAATGTAATCTACCAGTGATCAGAATTCACATCTAACAGTTTTTATACATAGCTAAAAAATTCTGATAATTTTTGCATCTGCTACTCCATCTAGCTACATTGTCGGACTGGACATTGATGCCATAAAATATGATCAAGGGTGCCTTCATTGTCAGAGGAAATGGCCCATTTGGCTCCTGGGGCTTTGGGATTCTTTATTTCCACAATAGTCTAAGTTAGTGATACTTCTAGGCTTGGGCTATCATTACCGGCTAGTTCTTCTGGTACTTTTTTTGAGATGGGGTCTCACTATGTAGCCCAGGTTGGCCTTGAACTTTCAGGCCTCTTGCCTCCTCCTCATGAGCTTAGTGTGCACCTCCATACCTGACAACTAATTCTTGAGTTAGAAAAATGTATGGTTTTGGTAGTCTTTTGTCTGCAAACTTGAGTATTCAAAAGAGCATTGCTCTATTACTGTTTCCTATGCAAAGATAGCTTTGTTAGTGTGAGTTTTTGGTTTTTAAATTGTACTTTTGATACTTTAAGATCTTAAAAGACTCGAAAGTTTCCAAGATTCCCTGATGCAATTGAAGGAGCATATTCTGTACTTTCCAGGGACAGGATGGGTGAACTGCTTAAGAAGTACAGCTTCAGAAAGACAGGTTTGCAAGTTCAGCGTCCCTGACTGAATGCCCCTGGCCAGACTTTGTATTTTATATCTGAGGAGGGAAAAAGCAAGTCTGAGTTAGAGCAGTTTCAGCTCTAGGTCTAGCTAGCTGTAGAAGAGCAGGCAAATCCCCAAAAGAATAGCGTATTTAAAAACGGAAAAGGAGACCAAAAGCTGTGGTGCATATCTGTAATCCCAGTTAACTCCGGAGTCTGAGGCAGGAGGATCACATGTTTAAGCCCAGCCTGTGCAACCTAGAGACCCTGTCTCAAAATTTTAAAAATTTTAAAAGGGCTGGGGATGTATGTAGCGCAGTACAAAGTCCCTGGATTTATTCCCCAGACCACAGGAAAAAAAAAAAAAAAGAAGAAGGGGCTTTAAGTTTTTTAAAGTACTATCTTTATTATGTACCTTGCCTTATATAGATTCTTCTGTCTCACATTTTTATCTAGATTGGTGTAGACATATACATATATACATAAATTATGGAAGGATAATAAAAGTCCTAAGCTGTTTCCTCCTTTCCCTCTGTAGACTAGCACTGTAAACCGCACACAGGACTGGGGTGCCCTGAGGTGTTACGATGCACTAGGAGCCCTCACAAAGACTTCCGCAGGAAAATGGCATTTCTCTATCTGAAGAGGCCGAATGATGATAAGATGTGCTACAACCTAGAAATAGCTTTTCGGGACACAAAAAAATACCACCACAACAGGTGTACACATAAATTATTAAGATTTATTTATTCCTGTTTCGGAGACTATGAAATTGTATATCTTCAGTTTACAGAAATCTGATAATATGGAGAAATACTGACTTACATAAAGTTACACAGATTCCACTACTACAGGACTTCTTAGGGCTTTTCATATGTGAAGTGGTATGGTGAACATGGGCAGACGAATAATTACTGTCTCCCAGATGACCTTGGAAAATTTTGGGTTTTGTTTTTTATGGTAAAATACACATGACATAAAATTGACCACTTTAACCATTTTAAGGTACGCAGTTCAGTGGCATTAAATACCTTCACAGAACTGGGCCTGTTGATGATATATCCCTGTGTCCCCAGCACTGAAGAGGCTGAGGCAGGAGGATCACAAGTTCAAGGCCAGCCTGGACAGTATAGCAAGACCACATGTATATGTACCAGTTCACCAAGATGAATGTAATTATTATGTATTACAAACACAGAAAAGTCCTTAAAAAAAAGAGAAAAACAGAACAAACCTTCACAGTATTAGGCAACCATAACTACTGTCTTAATTCCAGAACTTTTCCATAAGCCTAAAAGATACCTTGAACTTAACAAACAGTCACTCACCATCCTGAAACTAGAACTGGTTTTGATCAAATCCTGAAATAGAATTTAGTCTGGCCGGTGAGATGGCTCAGCAGCATAAGCGCCTGCCTGGCAAGTGCGAGGTCCTGAGTTTGATTCCCGGAACCCACATACGAAAAAAGGGCCGGTGATATCGCTCAGTGGCATGGGTGCCTGCTGGTGTGCAAGGTCCTGAGTTCGACCCACAAAAAAAAAAAAAAAAGTTTAGTGACTGTGCTCTAAAATATTTTGCAGAATATTTAGTATTTGCTACAGTAAGTTTATGGGAGTCACAAACATTTATTTGAACTTATTTTTATATATTGTAGAAAATTTTTATTTGGAAAAATAGATACTTTAGAGCTGAAGATCTCTCACATAGCATTCGGTCCAGCTGTTCGAAGGGAGGTAAGGGACCCTGTAAGCAGTGGGCAGTGCCCACGCTGGGGCCGGATTTCAGTTCTTTCACCATGCCACATTGCCACACGCAGCGAGTTCCATTAGGTAGATAGTTTATTTGGTGAATTGTTAGTATTTTTGTCTCATCAGTGGATAAGTCGATGTTCGTCACTGAGACTACATGACAAGCTATACTGCCTGTAGGTGGACTGTCTGCTGTATGTGCTTTCTGGAAGGTTCCCCCTTGTGTGCGATGTAACAGCCAAAGAGGAGGGTGACTAATCCGTTTCTTCGTGTGTCAGTTGCTCTGCTTATTGGTCACTAAGTTTTCAGTGTCCACATTCTAATGTAACAGGTCTTAAAAATACGATATAGGTCAATTAGAGCAGTCTTCAAGGAAAAGAAGCTACTGGAATATTTGTTACCAGGAGGCTTTTAGGTCCGTCATTCATTTTGGATTTTCCACATAGTCGCATGTGATTTGTTTGAAAAGCATTCTATATCTCCATGAGCAATTATTAATGACCATGTCGGTGGGCCTTTGAGGCAGTAAGATAGAGTAGTGAATATTAATGTTTGTGTTTCCTTTTAGGACAAGAAGGAGATGGCCATCAGTGACTGCAGCAAAGGTACAACTTCTTTTTTCTTGGTGCCTGACAACAGTCACGAGCATTACTTTGGCTACACAGATGCAGGGGTTTTTGGACAGGGATGTGTAGAACTTGCGTACCCTTCCTCCGGGCCTTTCTAGTTCACACGTTCAGATGACTGTAGTAATCGTCTTCGACTACGCATATTTTGAATACGTAGTTCAGCCAGTTTCTACTGCGTTAGTAAATATGTGATGAACAATTCAAAGCTCTTTTTTTTTTGCTACATCTATTCTCATTAATAAAGGATTACTCTGAATTTTGAGTACATAAAATGTACTAACTTTAAATGTGTTTTAAAATATATGTATCAGTTTACAACAGTGACACTACCACCCACTGCAAGATACCGAACAGTAACCTCACACATGAATGGCACAGTCTCTCACATGTGAAATATCTTGTAATTTCCTTATTTCTGCCTAATAGAAATGTTGCTCTCCATTTCTATGAGCAAAAGAGCTTCTGTGCTCTTTAAACCCTTTTCACCTTTGTATTATACAAATGTGAGCATCTCAGATCAGAAATTGATTTTTTTTTACTCCATTTGGATTTTATTAGTTGGGAATTTAACCAGTTTATCAGCATAATTCACCTCTCTGTCAGTATCTTTTGTGCTAATTTAAGGCTTCCTTGGTGTTTTTCTTTTACTACTTTTTATTGGTTTTTCACTTCTTTTTGAAATGTATATACTTGGAATGTATATATGCTAATTTTGTCACAACTCAAGGACAAATGACTTACATGATCTACCATTTGTGGCAGTAATTCCTAGTTTTTGCTGTTCAGTAGATCAAACACAGCCACCCCTCTTCAACCAGTGTTTTAGAAATTTTCTTCTTACGCTATCAGTATTAACATGAATTTGCTGGTTTTTTTTTTTTTTTTTTTTTTTTTGTGGGTACCGGGGGTCGACCTCAGGACCTCGCGTGCCAGCAGGCGCCCGTGCCGCTGAGCGATATCACCGGCCCCTTTTTCGTATGTGGGTTCCGGGAGTTGAACTTGGGTCCTTGCGCTTGCCGGGCAGGCGCTTAAGCCGCTGAGCCATCTCACCGGCCCTTGCTGGGGTTTTTTAAGAGAAATAAAACTGTACCATTTTCCAGTTTTGTCATATTAACATTGAGAATGTCTTTACTGGGGCCGAGGATATAGCTCAGCGGCACAGTGCCTGCCTGGCAAGTGTGAGGTCTGAGATCAACTCCTGGTACCAAAAAAAAAAGAATGTCTTTTCTGTATGTGCCCTATCCACAGTGATGAAGCACTTTTAATATACATTTGGCTTGGGCCGGTGAGATGGCTCAGCGGCGTACGCGCCTGCCTGGCAGGCACGAGGGCCCGAGTTCGACTCCCGGAACCCACATACGAAAAAAGGGCCGGTGATATCGCTCAGCAGCACGGGCTGTATATATATATACATTTGGCTTAACATGCATCTTTAGCCAGGCATGGTGGCAAACGCTTGTAATCCCAGCACTCAGGAGGCTGAGGCAGGGGGATTGCTGTGAGTTCAGGGCCAGCCTGGGCTACATAATGAGTTCAAGTCCAGCCTGGGCTACACAGCAAGACCTTGTCTCAAAAAAACCAAAAAAATAATAATAACATACATCTTTAATATTACATGGCAAAAATAAAACAGTATTTATTTGTCCAATACATTAAATATTTGGCATGTACTTTGACAGTTTAAAACTACATAAATTAGCTGGGCATGATGGACATGCCCATAATCCTAGCACTCAGGAGGCTGAGGCAGGAGGATCTCTGCGAGTTCGAGGCCAGCCTGGGCTATGTAGTGAGTTGTAGATTGTATCTCCTGGAAGGGCCCTTTACATCCTTCTTTTTCTCCTCTTTTCACATCTTAATTTCTCTGGCCTTTTCCTCTGCATTCTGTGACAATTTCTCTTTTTTTGCATTTACTTCAGCAGTTCTATTTTGTGACTAGCCTGCTTACATACTTCCTTTAACTCACTAAAGTCCAAGAACTCTTCCATTTGCTCTCATACCATCTGTTTTATCATTAAGCACACACCTCTGATGGCTTCTCATCTATGGTTTCAAGAGAAGGCATTTTCTTGATTACTTAACTCTGTTCTTTTTTGTTGTTGTTGTTGTTTGTTTGTTTGTGTGTGTATATGTGTGTTTTGAGACAGTGTCTCGCTATTTAGTTCAGGCTGGCCTTGAACTCACTGTGTATCCTAGGCTGGCCTCAAACTCAGGGCAATCCTTCTGCCTCAGCCTCCTGAGTGCCAGTATTACAGGCATGTGCCACCATGCCTGGCTCCTGGCCATTCTTTCTTATTCTCCTCTGCTGACTTCTCTATCAACCTCAATATTTTGGAAGTCCCTGGATCTTAGTCTTGCACAAGGCTTCTTTTTAAATCTCTGTTTTTTCCCTTCATGCTCTTGTCTAGGTCTAAAGCTTTAAATACCATCTCTTAAATTAGCTTGGTATAGCCATCCCACAATGTGTCCATTTCTACCCAGGCAAGGCCAGATGTGAAGGCACACACCTGTAATCCCAACTCTTCAGGTGGTGAGGTAGGAGGCTCACAGATTCAGGCAGGCCAGGGCAACATAAAGAGACCTTGTGTCAAAATTTAAAAATAGCCAGGTCTGGTGGTACCCACTTGTGATTCTGGCACTCAGGAGGCTGAGGCAGGAGGATTGCCACAAGTATGAGGACAGCCTGGGCTATAGAGTAAGTTCAAGACCAGCCTGAACTACATAGTGAGAGCCTGTCTCAAAAAAATAGATAAATAAATGAAATAAAAGTATAAAAATAAAATGTACTTCCTGTGTTCAATCCCAGGTATCTCAAAAAAAAAAAAAAGAAATCTGAGCAACAAAATATTTATACAATTAAGGGAAACAAAAGGAATGTTTTACTAAATAACTTGCAAACTATAAAGCAAGTGCTGTGCATATGCTGTAGTCTGTCTGCAGCTCTGCTTCCTGCCTGTCGCTTGGCGTCTTATACCCACTGCAGCATTGTCCTCCCTTCCTGGATGTCTGGCGGGCGTTTTAAGTGAAAGGCGCCCCGCTGCCCTTATTCCCTAGAACCTGAAGCTAGTTCTTTCCATCCTAATAAACGACACTGCCATCCATTCATGCAGCTAGGGTAAAGCCTTTGCTGTTGTCCCTGGTCTCTCTCCCTTCATTCCACGTGTCTAACTACTCACATTCAGACATGTATGTCATGTGGCCGCCCCTTGGAGAATCGCTGTGACCAGCTTAGGCCACACCAGCTTCCTGTCTCATCTGGGCCACTGCAGTCGCCTCCCCACTGCCCACACTGCTTTCACTCCAGCCACCACCCTGCAGCCAAAGCTGTCCTTTCAAAGTGCAAACCACATGGCTTAAACTCGCTTGGAACCCTGTCGTGCTTCAGGGACAGCCCCAGCTCCCTTCCCTGACCCGGAAGGCCCTCCATGACCAGACCCTTGCTTGTGTCTTCAGCCTCATCTTTCTGCAGCTCTCGTGCTGGTCACTGGCCAAGGTGACTCTTCTTTTAGAGTCCGTATTCCTGCCTGTCCCTCTGCGTGGCCTGCCGGCCTCCCTCGTGCTCCTGCTTCGCATGCTCTGAGCACCCTCTGAGGTTATCGCATCACTGTGTGCACATCACTCTCCTCATGGCGCTGTCTGTGAAATCCTTTCCCTATGTGGCTGCCTCCTCTCACTGTACTAGAATAGTAGAAAGCTTCATCGGAACAGGAACTTCATCTCGTTTACCACAGTACCCCGACATACTACCTAGATACATAGATTAGCTGCTAATAAATGTTTGCTGACAGCATGACTGAATGAAAATTAAGGGCATATTATATGAAGAGACAAAAATGTTTTAGAGCCAGGACATTGCTATCTAATAGGAAAAGAAATGGCTCAGAAGGGAATAGGAGAAATTCAAGTATACTTGAATCAAAAACCCAGCAAAGGTAGCCAGGCCTCGTGGCACACGCCTGTAATCCCAGCCCTCGGGAGGCTGAAGTAGGAGGATCACTGTGAGTTTGAGGCCAGCCTTGGCTATATAGTGTGGCACTGTCTCAAAACAAACAACCCCACCAAAGGATTATTAGGGCAGTTATTGCTGAGTAGAGGAAAAAACACTTTGCACCAATAACTAAAAGGTCCTGAAGCAGTAGTGTGAAGGAACAGTGAGAGTTCAACTAGAAATGTAACCTTGGTAGTTAGATCCTAGAAAAAAGAGCATGATAGGACTCTGCCCCAGAGTTTCCCTTCAGCTCCACTTCACATCTCTGTCTCACTTTTCCACTGTGCACTTCCTCTCTGTCTCGCCTATTCTGAACTGGGTAGAAGACAAGGAAACAAGAAGCGGGACTGGGAATGCAGCCCAGAGTAGCAAAATCCAGCCTGCGGCCTGTTTTTATACAGCCCACAAGCAAAGAATGATTTTTACGTTTTTAAAGATTAGAAATTAAATCAAAAGAAAAATAATATTTCATGATATGTGAAAATTACTTGAAACTCAAATTGCAATGTCCTGAAGCACAGGTGTGAAACCCAGCCTTCCTGTGTGTGTGCACACGGACTGCGTTTGCTGTCGTGCTACGGGAATAGCTGGGTAGTGCGGCAGAGGCGCTCTGGCCTGCGGGTCTGAAAGTCTTTACTCTTTTGCTCTGGACAGAAAAAAAGTCTGCCAGCGGCAGGCATAGACTTTGACCCTTGGAGATGGTTGGTGAGTGAATTTGATACTGCCAAAGATTCTTGGGCCTCTTCTTTTTGTGAAATTATTATTTCTTCTCTTTTTGCAGCAATTCAGTTAAACCCCAGCTACATCAGGGCGATATTGAGGAGAGCAGAATTGTACGAGAAGACGGACAAACTAGACGAAGCCCTGGAAGACTATAAAACTATACTAGAAAAGGATCCATCGGTGCATCAAGCAAGAGAAGCTTGTATGGTAAAACCTGTATTTTTAGTGGCTCTCTTTTTTGTGGGGTACTGGGAATCGAACTCAGGACCTCACGCTTGCCAGGCAGGCGCTGTACCACTGAGCTATATCCTCGGCCCTAAAACCTGTATTTTTTTAAGTGTTTTTTCTTCTACTCTGATACTCAGTGACTCTTAATCCTTTGGGACATAACTAAATTCCATGTTTAAGCTTAGCAAAATGTATGGGAGCTCGGTCTTTGAAGTGGTGGCTACAACGCACCGTGACGGTGTGCCGTGTAGTAGCCATTCTGAAAGTGGCAGATGTAACCCTGAAATCTCCAAGAGTGACAAGAAGTGTGTTTCACCATTGCTCAGGGGAAATCTTATCCACTGTAGTTACTCAGATTAGGCCAAAGTGATTCTTAGCATTATAGGCGATACATTTGTGGTTTCTGTCCATCTTTTCCCTCAGTCACCATCTTCTGTCCTGTCATCGTGTGCCCCGCACATTTCCAACTGAACATAGCCTAAGCTAACTTCACCTTTCTTTTTTTTTTTTTTTTTTTTTTTTGTGGGTACCGGGGGGTCGACCTCAGGACCTCGCGCGCCAGCAGGCACCCGTGCCTCTGAGCGATATCACCAGCCCCTTTTTCGTATGTGGGATCCGGGAGTCGAACTCGGGCCCTCGCACTTGCCGGGCAGGCACTTAAGCCGCTGAGCCATCTCACCGGCCCTTTTTTTTTTTTTAATGTGGGTACCAGGAGTCAAACTCAGGACTTCACGCTTGCCAGGCAGGCGTTTTTGCCGCTGAGCTATTTCACCGGCCCCCTTACCTTTCTTAAAATGCCTGTTATTCTTGTACTTGGCACTGCAAATCCTTCTACTTCTAAACCTTGTAATTATTTTTATCTCAGGTGTGAATTAACTAAATGTCTACATAAATAAAATATGTAGACATAGAGTAGTGGAAGGCCAGCTAATTTTGACAGTTTAAGATATAAAAGCAATTTGAAACTAGTTTTAATCTTTATCAGACTTGTTAACATATCTCTAAATGGTAGTAAGATTAATTTAAATATGACATGAAGCAAAAGAATAAAGTTGTTAAAATCAGGTCTAGGGGGCCGGTGAGATGGCTCAGCAGCCTAAGCGCCTGCCTGGTGATCGCAAGGGCCCGAGTTTGACTCCCAGAACCCACATATGAAAAAAAAAAAAAAGGGGCCGGTGATATCGCTCAGTGGCACGGGCACCTGCTGGTGCGCGAGGTCCTGAGGTCGACCCCCGGTACCCACAAAAAAAAAAAATCAGGTCTAAATTATTGGCAGCTATTTTTCTTACCAGGTTTTAAGCCTTCTGAGAAAAGAAGGCGGCTTACAGTATCACTGAGCTACATCCCCAGCCCTTTTATGTTTGTTTCTGTTTTTGGTACTCGGGATAGAGTCCAGGGCCTTCACATTGAGCTACACCCTGGTCCTTTTTGTTTTTTTGAGATAGGGTCTCACTGAGTCACTAAGTTGCCCAGATTGGCTCAGACTTGTGATCTTCCTGCTTCAGCCCCCCGGAGTGCTGGATTACAGGTGTGTGCCACCACGCCTGGCTTCAGGAAATGTTCTGTTTATATTTATTTACCAAATTTTCCTTGAGGTCCTCCTTTATTCTAGGCATCCTGCTAAGAACTGAGACTATTAACAGTGAACCAGATAAAACTCTTCTGTGTAACCCACAAACATAAATGCAGTACAGTGGTGCCTCGGTTCACAAGCGTAATTCTTTCCACAATTCTGGTCGCGAACAGAATCAAATTTCCCCATAAGGTCAACATTGAACCTAACCATTCAGTTTGATTTGGTTCTTGTCCAATTTAGTTTGAGACCAGAATTGTGGAAAGAATCAAGTTCATGAATTGAGGTACCACTGTATTTATATCTCCAAGCTGATCTTTGTATATTGGGTTTTAAATGTTTCCAAAATTCAAAATAAAGGCAAAGAATTTCTCACCAATCTTTGTTTCTGGCTTTTCCTTCAGAGGTTACCTAAGCAAATTGAGGAACGTAATGAAAGGCTAAAAGAAGAGATGTTAGGTAAGTTTGTTCTCCTTTCTCTCTCTTTTTTTTTTTTTTTTTTTTTTTTTTTGTGGGTACCAGGGGGTCGACCTCAGGACCTCGTGCGCCAGCAGGCGCCCGTGCCGCTGAGCGATATCACCGGCCCCTTTTTCGTATGTGGGATCCGGGAGTCGAACTCGGGCCCTTGCGCTTGCAAGGCAGGCGCTTACGCTGCTGAGCCATCTCACCGGCCCTCCTTTCTCTCTCTTGACCATAGGGGCCGGTGAGATGGCTCAGCGGCATAAGCACCTGCCTGGCAAGCACGAGGGCCCGAGTTCGACTCCCGGATCCCACATACGAAAAAGGGGCCGGTGATATCGCTCAGCGGCACGGGCGCCTGCTGGCGCACGAGGTCCTGAGGTCGACCCCCGGTACCCACAAAAAAAAAAAAAAAAAGAATCCACCATCTCTCTTGACCATAAACAGGAAACAAGGGTGGGGGTGTTAGTACTTTTATTTACTAGAAGAGAGCACAACGGTTCAAGCAGTTTTGAGATCATTCCTTTGCTGTGGGTAGCAATATGGGAGGGGGAAATGACCATTTTTTTAGCCATTTTACTCTAGAAAGAGCAGTGTGATTTAGAGAGGGTTATCACCTTTTTCAGAAACCAAATTTCCATTGTCTGTCTTGGAAATTTTTTCTTACTTTCAGGAATGCAAAGATAATTCAGCTCTCAAGCTAGAATACCACCAAACTCTTCGCATGATTTCATAAAAGGAGTTGCATGTCTTCACTGGGTAACCCTTAAGCTTTTAAGTTCATGAGGATGCGATCATTAGAGCTGATAATGTTGAGGAGTTTTTGTTTCAAAAATGGCACTGAGGGGCTGGTGATATAGCTCAGCGGTGTAAGTGCTTGCCTGGCAAGTGCAAGGTCCTGAGTTCGGTTTCCGGTACCCACAAAAGGAAAAAAAGAAAATGGCACTGAGGTTCCCCTGAGTGTTTGAGAAGACATCAGAGGCAGGAAGTGGGAGTAAATAGTAAGAGGGGATAAAGGGAATAGGAGAAATGGATTTATTAGACCTGTTACTTAGTTCTCTTATTTATTCGCCAAAGCATTTTATAGTTGGAATCAGAGATCCTCTCATGAACAGGCTGCTCGATTAGGAGGAGTGAGGTTCCTGGACAGAGGCCTAACATACTCTGTTTAAGCTGCCTGGTATTTTCCTGCTTATGTTTCGGTTGGTCGGTTGGTTGGTTGGTTTTGAGACAAGGTCTCACTGTGTAGCCCGGGCTGGCCTTGAACTCACAATGATCCTCCTGCCTCAGCCTCCCAAGTGCTGGGATTATAGGCTTGCACCATCACGCCTGGCCCATCCTGTTTCTGTTTTGTTTTGTTGTTTTTGAGACAGTCGTGTCTCTCTTCCTTACTTGCTCGCTCGCTCTCTTCTCTTCATGCCGCCCTGCCTGGCATTCTTCATTACACTCTGTGTTATGGGGAAGATTTTGTGCATTCCTCCTACGGTTCCTCATAGTTGCTGCCTTCTTTCTCCCACAAGGAAATACCAATACTTTTTTCAGTGCCCCATTTTTTTCACTCTTGCTACTTTGGCAGTTCTCGGTAAGGATTATGTCAGCCTCTACTTTAATCCCAGAGCTAAAAAAAGAACTTGGATTGGGAGTTTTATCTTCTCTGTGCTTTGTGTTCTCTTAATTTACCTTTTGGTCAGAGGAAAGCAAGAGCTGCATGGCACATTTCCTGCCTCATAAGGGGAAACTTGGTATTAGGGTTCCACTGTATGCAATTTGGTTCTTCTAAGTGGAGGAGAAGGTCCCAAAGGGGCTATGCCGTTGTACTGAAACTCCGGCGCTCTTGAGACGAAAACAAATGGCATTCCTAATTATCTTTAAGGTAAACTGCCTTGTGCAGTGGGTGTCTCCAAAGAGAAAGCATGCCTAACGAATCAGTTGGGTTACTGTGATATAGTGTTGATTGGAAGCAGAGAAATTAATATTGATCAGAGCTGGATCCGGTGGCGAGCGCTGGTCTCTATTCTAAACGGTCTTGTGTGAGCACAGCAGTTCGGGGCTGGTCTCTTCCCTGGTCTGATGGATAGAATCCTAATAGTGAGGGACACGCTGACGCCTGCGGCTGAGTGGAGGCGCCAGGTTTGCTGTAAGTGAAAACGAGGAAGCCCAGCGATTACTGTCCAGACAGGGAAGGCGTAGAATTCAGCAGCCCGTGCAGAGTGTAGCAGAGAGCCTACTTTGCTGAGTGGTCCTATTTGGAGTAGAAGGAAGCTGCTTTAGTCTCTGAGCTCCCAGCCTGACTCAGCAAGAGGCAATAGATTCAGGAGTGATTGGATATCTGGCGGAGCGTAATCTCCACCAAAGGTTGCTGCCTGTTTGCTGCCTATTTGCTGCCATCATCACAAAAAGCAAAAGGTGAATTGTCCAGACCGTGCTGTTCGGCTGTGTTCCTTTATGTTCCCTTGGCCATGGTGGTGTCAGGGCTGCTTCGTCCAGCATTGTCAGAATGTTTGTTCACTGAATGAATGGCCTTTTCCCTGATGCTATGCTAATTTTGTAACTGCCAGAGCCACCCTGGCTCTCCCCTTCCGATCCATCCTTCACATTGCCACAGGTTATTCACTCTGAAAATTCAGTTCTCAAGGCCTCAGTGGCCTCCTGTGGCATGAGAGCCATAGGCCACCAGGCCTGGCTCAGGAGAGCAGCAGGCTATGCCCTCCTTCCTACCTGTCTGCCCTTTTGGGCACGGCTCAACTGTCCCTGCCTGCACTGACCATCCCTGCATGTCAGTCCTCCCTGTCCTGTGGTGCCTGGTTCAAATTAAATCCTTCCACAAAGATCGCACAAGATTCCTGTTCCCTCTGCCCGCCCTACTCAAGCCATCTCCCATAGCATTTAATCTCTCAGCTCCATGGGAACTTGCTTTTGTGTGTGGGTTCCTGGAAGGCCTCGTGCTGTCGAAGGCCGGCATCTCTGACTGCAGAGGGCTGCTTCTCCTATTTTGTAATCAGACAGGAATACAAGATCAGTTGGTGTCTTCTTGCTTCTGTTCACCCTGTATTCATCTGAGTTTTTGCTTTTACTTTGCAGGTAAACTAAAAGATCTTGGGAACTTGGTTCTCCGACCTTTTGGGCTCTCCACAGAAAATTTCCAGATCAAGCAAGATTCCTCCACTGGCTCCTACTCCATCAATTTTGTTCAAAATCCAAATAACAATAGATAACAAGATAACAAGTTGTAAAAGAAAGTGCGTACCGCTTGCTGTCCGCAGGGGCAAGGCCCTGCCAATGTTTAACTGTCAAAAGCATCTTATCTAAAAGAACGGCTGCCCAGTAGAGCCTAGCGCCACCTCTCTGCTCCTGTGTTGTGATCGGTGCCGTGCACTTCCAACGTGGCGCCGCATTTGGTTTCCCTTTCGCGGAGCTGCCCACGCAGCCGTTGTCCTTGCCCAGGAGGAAGCCTGCTCGTCCAGGCTGCCTCTGAGCCGCGCACAGCCACCAACCCGGCACAGGCCTCTCCCTAAGCAGCGAGTTGGGAGATGGCGGATGGGGTGGTGGGGTCCCCAGAAGCCTGCTGCCTCCCTGCCAACATCGCAACACCCCCTCCAAGGCTGTGTGTGGGCTCGCCAGTGCCCCCACTTCCCCTGTGGTAATAAAGCTCTGTGACAGTGTGGGCTGTGCTCTGCGTTTTGTATCCACCATAGCAGATGAGGCTGACTTCTGTGGCTTTGGGAGGTAGTGCTGGTTTCAAGCAGAGCTGCCAATCGTGAGTTTAACAGACCTGTCTGAGAGTTTTAGTTTCCTTGAAGAGTTATCTTGACCAGAATGTACTAGAATTCAGAAATTACACCTTACAAACCATCTCAGGCCCATGCAGGTTTGCACAGATAATTATGAAACCAGTGGTTTTCACCAGGAATTAATCCCCTACCCCAGTACTGGGGATTGAACCCACGGGTACCTGACCACTGAGCTACATCTCCAGCCCTTTTTATTTTTCATTTTGAGTCATTTATTTGTCCAACCTGGCTTCAAAATTGCAGCCCTCTTGCCTCAGTCTTCTGAGTAGTTGGGATTGCAGGTGTATACCACCGCATCCAGCAACCAAGCATTGATCTTAGTTTCAGTTTAACATTGCTTATTCAGGGTAGGCATGGTGGCACATGCCTGTAATCCCAGCACTCGGGAGGCTGAGGCAGGAGGGTAGCTGCTAGTTCAAGGCCAGCCTGGGCTATGTAGTGAGTCAGGACCAGCCTGAACTGCATAGTAAGACCCTGTCTCAAAATACTAAAATAAATACTCATTTATTCAGGAATAGTAGTATGTAAGTCCCAGAAGAAAACCATAGTTTTTCGGACCACATGAAGCCGGAGGTTTCTGGGAGAGTTGTTCTGCTTTGTTTCTTCCTCCTCATGTGTGGTGCTAGTGCTTTCAGTTCTGGTTTGGGTGTTAGAGGAGTGACCAGCAAGTTTAATTGGGGGATGAATGAGCACGTGACTGACTGGCATGCGGTGATGCTACTCCCAGCAGCAGCGAGCTTGTGCTCCAGATCTACTCCTGAAGCCCCCGCAGGATGTTGATGGGCAGGATGTTAACTCTTGATCTGTGACACTGGGCTCTCAGACTGAAGCATCGTTCCTCGTGGGGTTTACCAGGGTGGTGGAAAGGGCGAGAGAGTGTGGTTAACTTTTCTTTGCCTTCTTTGTTAAACCTGGCATCCAGTTTTCCCAAAAAAGTGTGAAAAATCACCCATGTTGTACAGAAACCTTGGCCAAAAGCTGTCTGGTGTTAGGTGCTTCCCGTGCAGCCAGCCTTCTGCCGGATCAGTGTTTTTCAAACCATAATCTTAGGATCCTTCCACACTCTTGGAAAAATTAAAGGGTAGGAAATGTAGTTCAGTGGTAGAGGACATGCACAAGATCCGGGGTTTGATCAACCAAAAAATTCCACTTTATGGGCTGGGAAGGGGTGGCGAACACCTGTAATCCCAGCCCTCAGTAAGCTGAGGCAGGATTACTGCAAGTTCAAGGCCAGCCTGAGCTACAGTGCGAGATCCTGTCTCAAAAAAATCTTTTTGTTAATATAATTATGAAAATACCTTCCATGACAAAGACATTTTAGTGAGAGGACTAATGACATTTTATAATGTTGCAAAATTTTTTTCCTTTTGTTTCTTTGTGGCCCTAGATATCAAACTCAAGAGCAATCTACCACTAAGTTACAGCATTTTTTGTTTTTACAGTACTTGGTTTTAAACCCAAGACCTTTGCACTGAGCTGTATCCTCACCCTTTTTTTTTTTTTTTTTTTTTTTTTTTTTTTTTTTGTAATTTTGAGATGGGGTCTTACCCAGTCACCAAGTTGCCCAGGGTGGACTCAAATTTTCAGTCATCCCGGGGCCGGTGAGATGGCTCAGCAGCCTACGTGCCTGCCTGGCAAGCGTGAGGGCCCGAGTTCGACTCCCGGATCCCACATACGAAAAAAGGGGCCGGTGATATCGCTCAGCGGCACGGGCGCCGGCTGGCGCGCCAGGCCCTGAGGTCGACCCCCGGTACCCACCAAAAAAAAAAAAAAAAATTTTTCAGTCCTCCTGCCTCAGCCTCCCATAGTGCAAGGATCACAAGTGTATGCCATCCCACCAGGCTTAGTTTTTGTAGGGTTTTTTTTGTTTACTTTTAGAGCATGTTTGCAATACAAAAGTTAACGAGGTTTTGATGAGTTGGAATATATTATGATTTTAAGATTATATGATGCTGGGGCCGGTGAGATGGCTCAGCGGCATAAGTGCCTGCCTTGCAAGCGCGAGGGCCCGAGTTCGACTCCTGGATCCCACATACGAAAAAGGGGCCGGTGATATCGCTCAGTGGCACGGGTGCCTGTTGGTGCGCGAGGTCCTGAGGTCGACCCCCCGGTACCCACAAAAAAAAAAAAAAAAATTATATGATGCCTTCTTCCCCCCACCACCAAAAAGCTATAAACCAGAATTTACTTTTTTTGGTGCTGAGGGTTGAGCTCAGGGAGTTCACACATGCAAGCACATGCTCTACCACTGAGCTAAACTCCAGCCCCCAGAATTTACTTCTAAGGTAATTGCACTGTGTGTGTTCTTAGTCCAGCAATACTGCAATGGATCAAAATACTTTTGTTCTTTTAAAATTGCTTTGATGAGCCTTAGACACATTCTTTAGAACACCGCAATCGCTGTTTCCCTCTCTGCCACCACAGAGTAACCGTTGATCCCTAGCAGTGCTGGGTGAGGTTTCTGGTCACCGGCACTCACTGTTCTACTGGAGACTGAGTCGGTACTAAGGCTTCCTGAAGAGGTGGCTTGATGTGGCCGTGCATCACCGTCCAGAGATTCTGCACCCTTTAATGACTGTTTTTAAAAATATCCTGTTTGCTACAACCAGTATCCATCCCCTCAAGATAAGTAGAAACTGGTCATCTCCATACATGTTAACACCCATGTCACTCTAGGAGGCCTACAGAGCCAGCTGTCACATCACAGACTGTGGTAGGCAGCAGTGGAAGACAGCAGCTCAAATTCACCACCTCAAGGCCAGGCAATCAATCTGTCTCCCCTGTATACTGCCCAGAAGGGCCTCAGCACCCTGGAGTTTATGATCCCAGTTGCCCAAGTCAACTTCCTGCCGCATGATCGTATCAGGTGGATACTGTCTGTGGTTCTGGCAAGCCCAGCTAGTTTCTCAACAGTGACTCAGTGACACAGCCATGAAGCTCTAAACGATCTTGTCCAAGGGCCAGTGTGAGCCTGGCTGGCCCATCTCAGCCACGTAGAATGTCCTGGGATGGCAAGCATTCAACTTTGCCTGTCAGCATTTGTCTCCTGGCTTCTAAGTTTTTGTCTTTATATCTTGGCTACTGCAAGGAAATATTTTTGAGACTTTTAAATATCCCTAACTTGTCCTTTAGTTTCAGCCTCACCACTTTTAAATCAAATTTCCATCTAGTCTCAAGTTTTTGAATCTTTATTTCACATGAGCAGTTTTTCCATTGGCTGGAGCTTCTGCAGAAGATTCACACAGAAAATTGGGATTATTACTACAACAAATTCATACTCATGGCTGGCGGTGTAAAGTGCACTATGGATAGTTCATTTTACATCATGGATCTGAGCTATCATTAAATTCACGTACTGTTCTTAAAATGTCAGTGGGGCAGAATGGGGGGCTGAGGATTAAACCCAGGGCCTTGCACATCCCCAGCTATATCCCCAACCCCTTTTAAATTTTAAGAGCTGGGCATGGTAGTGCACACCTATAATCCCAGCACTTGTGAGGCAGAGGCAGGAGGATTGCTACAAGTTCGAGGCCAACATGGGCTACAGTGAGTTTAAGGCCAATATGAACTGCATAATAGCGAGACCCTGTCTCATTAAAAAAAAAAAAAAAATCACTGAAAGGACAATTGAGTTTTCAGGAAGGAAAGCAGGAAACACCTTACTTTTATCTGGAGTACCCACAAAAAAAAAAAAAAAAAAGACTCCATGTGTACCACGGAAAAACAGGCAGCCTTTTGAAGGACTGCTTCAGAGAGTGAAGGGGAGTACACGGACCTCAATTCCTAGGTAAATTCTGAAAAATTTCAGTTGTCTGACAAGTTTTTTTATTTTTTTGTGGGTACCGGGGGTCGACTTCAGGACCTCGCGCGCCAGCAGGCGCCCGTGCCGCTGAGCGATATCACCGGCCCCTTTTTCGTATGTGGGATCCGGGAGTCGAACTCGGGCCCTCGCACTTGCCAGGCAGGCGCCTATGCCGCTGAGCCATCTCACCGGCCCTGACAAGTTTTAAGAGACTAATTTTTTTTCATTACAGGCAAGTGTTTCTGTTTCTCAGGTAAAATGGCTGACTTCCTATCAGATGTGATGGGTTTTAAGGAAGCAGTCATTTATCCATAAGGGTAGAACTCCTTAAAGTTACAGCAAAATTAACCACCAGGCGATGTCTAATTATACCCAACTGCCGAGGGGTGGGTTCCCGTCAGAAAGCACTTGTGTTGTGCACAGGGCTCTGAGTCACCCTCCACCCTTACCATACAGAGGGCCCAGGGAGCCTCCTAGTAAATAGAAACTACAAGCTGCCCTTAGGAAGCACCGCTGCTCCAAACGGCTTCCTCAGGTAAGATGAGTGGCTGGATTGTAACAATTAAGAAATGCAAATATTTAAAAACTAACTCCTCAGAAAAAGAATAAATAAATAAAAATTAACTCCTAAAAACAAATGAAAAACTAACTCCTACAAAGTAAATAAACTTTTAAATAACTAAATTTTAAAAAAATCAAAGACTTTATTGGATAAATGTTACACAACATTCTTCAACATTTAACTTTGAGCATACTTAGGATGAGAAACAAATTTTGTCATTCAAGTCTACAAAATGAAATAGGCTGGTGAAGATTTGAAGTACAGACAAAAGGTAGCATGAAGCAAAGCTTAAATATTAAGCAACTAAAGCAACAGAAGTAAAATCATAACATGGTAGGTCTAGATTTTAAATACCAAGTTTCATTTTTTAAAAAATGAATATATGGTTTGTAACAAAACACCTTTGAGAATTTGCCATGAGAAAAAATAGATATTTAAAAGCTGATCTCTCCCAATTCTTTTGCCTTTATACTATTATTTCTCAGTTATTTCCATCACTCTACACAAATAAAGAATTCTAAAGCTTAATGTGAAATGTCATCCCGCAGTCCATGTGTAATTCCACCATGGCTTGGGAGTTACCAAGTTCTTGAAGTGAGCCTGAAAGGTACTGCTGGTGTGAGGCGTCTGAAAGCACAAGACTGACCCACGGCCGAGTCCTCGGCCATCAGGCACGAGCCACCATCAAAACTCCCTGCTGCTAGAGTTCCTGAGCTGACGTTTCCAATCTGACAAAATATATATACTTCATGATACACAGTTTTCCAAAAACGATTTTAGAATGCAGTCAAACCTTTTTTTCAGTTACCTGCCATGTTATTATAATTTACATTAGGCTCACTAGACTCAAGGCTGCTTGCCTTTTCTTCTTGAGTTGTAAAACATCACAGTCAGGTACAGTAAATGTTCTGAAATTCTCACCCAGAACCTCGTTAATCCTGAGCACAGGGCTATTAGGCAATTTCAAACCTAAACTGCAAGATCGTGGACGGTCTGAACACCACAGCCAAGTGCTCTGGTACCTGTTTTGTTGCTTCAAATGAATTTTGTAGTTTTTAATTTTTTGGCATTTTTTTTTCTTTTTTGTAATAAGTAATCAATATGGAATTTTCTGGTTTAAAAAATAAATCAGTATTGCCACTAAAAAACTTTAGTTTTATTAAAAGTACGGCACCATCAAATATAAAATGCCTTAAAAATGTACTACTAACAGGTCCATCTGGTTTTCTTGTGTTTTCTCCATTCATTAAAAAAGAAAAATTACTGTTTTTCACAATACGTATTTAGCAAAGATAAGAAAAAGTAGGGTCTCTATTAAGAATTCTTGTTCGATGCACAAAAAGTGCAGGCTGTCATTATGGATCTGCTCCTGCCGCTCGTCCCGGGGCCAAGTCTACCTGACACCTGGGAGGTTTCTGCACGTAGGAGGAGGGGCTCCCTGCGGAGAAGGCCCGCGTCAGACAGCGGCTGCTGCCGCCTTCTCCGAACACAGTAAATCAGGAAGGACAGAGGCGATCATGAAAGCTTTCCAGCTCAGTAGAATTAAGAACTAGCTCTTGGAGTATACATTTTCACTCCAAGATCAACACTAGCCTATTCACTTGGAGTCAAAATACGAAAGGTCAGAATGTAGTTATGAAAATGTGCACAAAATGTTAAATACTAGTGGCAAATAAATACATCTTAATATGTTCTAACAAGCAAACATATATTCAAGATAATACAGCCCTGCTTTATTAAACAAACAAAAGAGCCAGATCGTGTGTGTGGGGAGGGCTGGGGCACCGGCATCCTTGCAGCAGGACGGGAGATGACGCCTGTGCCGGCGACGAAGGAAACGCTGGCCGCGGCCTGTGCGGCTGCGGCTGCTCCGCAGGAGACCATTGCAGAGGCGCCTCCGCTCGCGTCCGAACCGCTCGACACGGACCGAAGTCAGCACGGAAAACGCCTCAGCGCTGCCGCGTCCTCCGTGCCTTTCAGGCGCGTCCACCTCGTACCCAGCAACTGCACGTTCGGAAGACGCCGCCGGCCGCGATTCCTCGCACGTTCACTCGGGTGAGTTCTCGGCTGTGTTCGCGTCACTCTTCTCCTCACCCCGTGCATCACTTATTGCGACAGTTTATTTCTTATAAAATATGCCGAATACCTGTTCTCTGGTTCAGTGCGGCTTGCAAGTGCCCCCTGAGCGACTGCTGGTGTGAACCGCTCCGTAACGTTCATCCTCGGAGCAGCTCTACCGGCTCCGCCGCCGCCGCCGCCGCGGTGCGCGTCCCTGGGAGCGGCCGCCCGCTAATGCCTCTGCGCTGCAACACAGCCAAGAAAAGGGAGAAGACGGTGAACGCGGGGTGTCGCAGGAGGGAAGGGTAGTCCTTGTTCGAAGTAAGCCCTACTTAGATGGTGGGATCGCACCCAAGTTTTTCTTTCAAATCAATTAAACTTGACCAGTGGGCGGGGGGGGGCGTGTTTTTGTCTTTTAGAAAACAGCTTATTGCCACTCTAAACCAACACAAGCATTTGTTTTATTTCTAAAATATAACAGGCCAAATTCCAATACAAGTAAAATGGCTACCACTTTCACATCTGAGTCTTTTTAAATATATACTTATGAATATCTTCCTAATAACTAGGGAATTTTAATTTTGTCCTTTGTTTTCCTTCTTTTTTCCCTCTTTTTTGAGACAGGGTTTTGCTAAGTAGCCCAGGCTGGCCTTGAACTTGTGATCCTCCTGCCTCTGCTTCCCAAATGCTGGATGACCATGGTGCCGCAGTGCCCAGCACCTCCTCTCAGCTGTCCTTTCGGTGTCACAGTAAGTCCGGGGGGCTAGTGTAGACTGCACGGAAACACCACTCCTCTAGCACAGGCCAGCCTATGATCTCTTCTCTTTTTGTTGTTCTGGATTTGGTTTGGTTTGGTTTTCTAAGACACGATCTCACTATGTAGTCCTAGAAGCCTTGAATTCTTGGTGATCCTCCTACCCCAGCCTCCCAAGTGCTGGGATTAAGGTGTGCAGCACCATGCCCGACTAGCCTGTAATTTTAAGAAGCAAATTTATATACAGAACCAGCTATGTAAAAATCAGCCACAGACCACAGTCTACATATGCATAAGAGCAAAAAGAGGGGAGCAGAGGGTGGCTCCCCAGGACAGTGATGTGCAGACATCAGAAGCCAGCAAGAACACCATTCTGACTAGAACACAACTTACAGACACTGGTCAGACCGACCGCGGTGCCCTCGTTTACCAGCAAACCTGACCCTCGGCAGAACTCCTCACGGTACTTCCACCAGAAAGCAGGACTCTACGCCAAGTCGCACAACCGCGGTGCCCCGTATCACCAACCCTCGGTTAGACCTCGTAATTTGGGACCCTGAGTACAAATACAAGTTTAAATTCCAAAAGAAGTGACTGAAGGAAACGTGAGGGAGTTTCGGTCAAATCCATTTGTAAACCAAAGATATGATATCCTAGTGGGATGATAACACACAAAACAACAGGATACAAAAAAAAGGGAAGAAAAACCACCGCATCGTTCCCAATATTTAACTTTCAAACGTTGCAGAGTAGGTCTTTCCCGTGATTTGACAGGACTCCTGATGTCACGGTAGCGTCCCCGCACTGCCACCCTGCGTTCGCTTCCTGGATGAAGGCCTGTGAAATGGATCCCCAGGACGTTCTCTCACGCTTCTTCTCAGTGAAAAATGACTTCTCGCCATATAGGCTGCACACATCAATATGAAAGGTGAATGCAGAAAAAGGATGAGTCACACTTTCAATATTGGATACTGAGAAAAGTTTTTACTTCCTAAAAGTAAGATATTGAACTAGCAGTGCTAATGCGTTTAGACTCACATAGGACTTTGGAAGCAAATGTTTCCATTTTATAAACTGAAAGAGAAAAAAAGACCAATACTATGATATGAATTTAATTTTCTTCTATTTATAACTCTAAACTTTAATGAGGCCCATTCAAATTCAGTTGAAGATCAGAGCAGGAAAGCCAAGTAGTCCTATGAGATGCACAGAAAACCAAAGACACTAGTCCCTCAAGAGATCACCTTGAGGGGGCTACCACCCCGACACAGAGAAACCCAGCCACCACCTCTGGTCTGAAATAGGCCATTCTGTCCCAGCCCGCAAAGTACAGCTTATATGCACTGATACAGCTCTTCCGTCACACACAAACGACACACGGTTATAACAGCCCTTCCCCTAGCTCAGAAGAAAGGTTAAATCTTCCTTCTTTTATTAAGGAAGCGACACAGATTGTTAGTTCAAAAGGAGTGTAACGCCAGAACCCCTGAGCCCTTCCCAAACCCATGTAAGAGTCCAAAATAAGCCTTTTAGGGATTATCAAAGGAGTCAATTAAAAAAAATGTGCTTAAAGAAATAAATTACAACTGCATTTCAATATTATCTTTTACCATCCTCTGGAGCCTTATGTTAATGGCAATGGTTTTGAGATTAATTCAATAAGAATATATGAAATAAATATACATATGTATTCATATACACAGTGATGGCTCGGTTCACAAACAATTCTCTCACAATTCAGGTCACAACCAAACTGGATGAGAACCAAATCAAATTTCCCCATAAGGTCACCACTGAAACTAACCATTCAATTTGATTCGGTTTTTGTCCAACTCGGTATGCGACCAGAATAGTGGAAAGAATGAAGTCTGTGAGCCAAGGTACCACTGTATTCTCATATACACATAAGTAATGACTAAAAAGTTAATGAATACAAAAGTGGTAAAGATAGATTTAGGGACCGGGGATATAGCTCAGTGGCGCAGCGCCTGCCTGCAAGCATGGGGTCCTGAGTTCGATTCCTGGTACCCAAAAAAAAAAATTTTTTTAAGGAAGATTTAAACAGTGAACAGATAAAGAAATCTAGTGTCCAGCTTTCGTGAGACTAGCTGCTGCTGCTGATGATTTTGCAAAGCAATGCCCAACTTCCACCACCCTAGGAAAAACCACTCTTAATTTGCAGAGACTCACAAGCAGCTGTACTTTTTGCAGCATGGCAGGCAGTGCCAACTGAAAGTTGCTTTCACGTGTAAAAATTATCACCTACATGATGTACATCCAGCGACCCAGGTCAAGGGAAACTAAAGAAAAGGGAGGAAGGCACTCTGAAGTCTAGCCTCATGTACTCCAGGGATGACTGAGGGTGCAGGAGGCCCTCCTCACTTCGTGGCAGGGCCTAAACAGACAGACCTGCCCACCTCACTGTTAACTTCCAGCCCCCAGTCTGAATCCGCAGTGGCCTGTCACCGTAAGGGAGCAGCAGGACTCGTCACTGTCTGATGTAATAGCTGCCATTTGTTGAGACCTATGGTAGAAAAAACCAAGTTAACAAAAATAGAGCAGTCATTTGAGTTCTTTTTAAACCATTCTACCAAAAAAAAAGTAATTTAAAATAAGACCAAACTTCAGTAGGATTTTCCTGAGTTTATTCTAGATAACCTGAGGGCTCCACAGAACGAGAAGCTTCAGGACCGAGGAGACCGAGCGCCATGTGGGCACCAGCTGTGGCCAGGAGAGGGCACTCTTTGGCCCATGGCAGATCAGCTACAAAACGCCAGTGGCTCACCAAGATGCTGCCCTCCGACAAACTTACAAGCAAAAAGGGAAATACTAACTCACACTCAGTGTTCCTGGCCAAAAACCATGTTTGCTATCTAACACCAGCCTAGAGGTGGTCGAGCGGCCCAACCTTAATAAACCTCCAGTGTGCACACTGCCGCGCCCACCCACATCACGTCATTCGTGAACTCGAGGACCTCATTCTGCAGAATGACTCCAACCTGCCCAATGCCCTTTCCTCCTTTAATCTGGATGAGCCTTGCACACTACTGAGGGCCTACACTTCTTACTGTGTGAGGAAGTAACTGGTTCAAATAATAGTTATGACAAGATAAGCTTTCTCACTTAGGCTTTCGGAACAGAGATGTAAAATACTAAGCATAATTTAATTGAGGGATTGCTATTTGAAGCCCTATTGAAGCCATACTTGTTTGCTTCCTTCCCTAGTTTAAGTATAAATATGATTTCCCCTGTCACATTAGTGTACTCAATGGTGGGATCACTAATTTTGATAATACTCAGTCCTTATAACTGTACAGTATTTTAAAATTCTAAATCAGAAGCAATAGGCCCGGTGAGATGGCTCAGCAGCGTAAGCGCCTGCCTGGCAAGCACGAGGACCCAAGTTCGACTCCCGGAACCCACATATGAAAAAAGGGCTGGTGATATCACTCAATGGCACGGGCGCCTGCTAGCGCGCAAGGTCCTGAGGTCAACCCCTGGTACGCACAAAAAATAAATAAATAAACAGAAGCAACACCATACAATAAAAACTTAAAAAGGCTTTTATGACACTGAAATCTTGCCTATGACTGACAGTATAAGCATGATTACTTCCAAATTCTAATCAAGAGGAAAACAATTTTTAAACGAAGTTTAATAATGTAGTTATTGGGCCAGGGATATAGCTTAGCAGCACAGCACCTGCCTGACAAGCGTGAGGTTGTGAGTTCAATACCCAGTACCAAAAAAAATTAAAATTAAAATTAAAAATTTAAAAAAATGTAGTTATTTACAAAGAAAAGTTAAATATACTCTTAAGTATAACTCATAGCAATCACACAAGAAAGGAAATCTGAAGGTAGAATAGAATTTATCTTTCGAAGAACTCTCCTCTAAATAAAACTGTTGTTTCAACAACCATTCTAAAGAATCTGCTTTCTGATCGAAGCAAGGAGAATGAAGAAGATGCAGCAAAGAATGATCTCACCTCTTCCTACACCTCCCCTCACCTGCAACCCCAACAATGCCATGGAAAATACCCACAAGCCAGTCCCAGTCCTCAGCACCTGGCTTGTGATTCTTGTGCTAATGTCTGAGATAAGCTTCCCCTCCGTGCTTCCAGGCTCTGCAAGTTCTCTTTAGGAATTTCCCGCCACACAGGATATCCACTAGGAAGAGCAGGGCGCCTGGCGTGACGCAGGAAATGGAGGGACACCCCATGAAAAGGTGGCAGCTTCACTGGAGTCACTTATTTTGTTCTTTAAGAGAAAGCTTAAGTGCAACAGAGGCACTATTCCAGGGAGGCAGCAGAGATCTAAAGGCACAGATCAGAACAGGGTAAGTCAACACCTGACCTCCCTTGCAGATGAATGAAAGGAAATAGGAGAGATCATGTGCTTAGTGCAAAGCCCAGAACTAAAAACTAAGATCATACATCTGTACCTAGTATTTCACCGAATACTCAGTATCAACTGCCTTAATACAATATACTGTAGAGCAACATTTACAAGGAAGAAACGTATAAATAGTACTTCAGGTTACAACAGATATTCTGCTTTTCTAACCTTAGTGCTATTGCTCTAATCAGATATTTTTGTTTCAGGCAAAGTGCACATAGTTCTTCCCAGCGTATGAGCACTCACACCAAGACCTGCCTTTTCCAGCTGGATTCCTGGCTAAAGCTGTGGCAGGAATCCTAAGTTTATAGTCAACTGCATCTCAAAAATGAGCCATCAGTGAAAATGATTATCCTCTGAAGAACGGGCTCGACACCCGCAGATCAAGGCCTTGAGATGCCAGGTGCTTCCCTGATACGAAGCAGGAACACCCGCCTATGCAAATATAGCAGGGGCAATAAAATAATATTCAAATCGCTACTTTTTATGACTGGCCAAAACATTAAAATGAGAAAAGCAGAGTCCCAGGGGAGCAAGCGCACGCGCGCGCGCGCACACGCACACACACACACAGTACCAGGGGAATCGCCGTCTCACTTAAAAGCTCACAAAGCAGCTCTGTGGTTCCAGCACCTCTGTCCAGCTCTCCCAAGGAAACCCCATGCACCAGCTCGGTCCCCCCTGGTCCCCAAGGCACCCCCCACCCTCCTCACAAGCAGGTGGCACTGTGCACTGCACCAGGCTCTGCACTTCCAAGAGTACACGCGGGCTCTGCACGGCACTACGTGGTATCATTTGTTTTGTTTGGTTTTTGCAGTCCTGGGGATTGAACCCAGGGCCTTCATACTCAGCTACATCCCCAGAGCTCTTTTTATTTTGAGACAGGATCTCACTAAGTAGTTAAGCCACACAGGCTGGTGGTCTCAAACTTGTGGCCCTCCTGACTCAGCCTCCCAGAGTGCTGGGGTTACAGGTGCACGCCATCAGGCCCGGCTAAAATGTTAATGTGACTTTTTTTTTTTTTTTTGTGGGTACCGGGGGGTCGACCTCAGGACCTCGTGCGCCAGCAGGCGCCCGTGCCGCTGAGCGATATCACCGGCCCCTTTTTCGTATGTGGGATCCGGGAGTCGAACTCGGGCCCTCGCGCTTGCAAGGCAGGCGCTTACGCCGCTGAGCCATCTCACCGGCCCTGTTAATGTGATTTAAATACAATGTTATGAGTTAATCAGTTTCCCTTCACCATAATCCCGACATCCAACCCAGTTACCCTTTACAAGAGCCAGTTAAAACCACTGAATTCACATCACTTCTAGGTAGTTGTGAATAATTAGTGTGGTTATTAGAATAATCACACCATAATATTGAAACCTAAATAATTTCTTTCATTTATACTGAGTGCGTGTTCCAAAAGGTAGTATCAAAGCTGTCAGAGTGAGATTCCTCTGCTACACACACAGGGGTAGCAGTGATACCAAGCACGTATGTAAGTCTGTCTGAGCACGCCAGTGACCTTGGGAGGAGGAACCGTCATCCTCCCACTTCTTCCATTTCACAGGTGGTGACACAGAGGTAACCCGCTTAAGATCACACTGCTGCTACATGGCAGATCCAAGGCAGGCTCTGACGCTAGGACAGCTGGCTCAGGAGCTCGTACTTTCAACCACGAGCCTCAAGTGAAAGAATGATTCTTCACTCAGTAGGAGCTTGCTGGCAAGTACTGCTGATACATGCGTCCACTCCCCTGCAACACTGACAAGCTACCCTCCCCCAAGCCCTCCTCCCCAGTACTGGGGACAAACCCAGGGCCTTCACACTGAGCTACATCCAACGCTTTGGGGGTGGGGTGCGGGGAGACAAGGTCCGCTAAGTCACTAAGTGGCCTAAGCTGGGCTCAAATTTGTGAGCCTACTGCCTCAGCTTCCCAGAATGCCCTGCTTTACGTATCCACTTTGATCTTTTCGTACTCAACTGGGTGATGCACTCACATTTCTACGAAGACAATCCAGACAACCAGAAACTTCTATTGTGTTTTACCTGAGGAAGAAATTGTAATTCTTACAGGATTTTCAATACCTTTTTCTTTCCTAATAGCAAGGTATTTCCTAATACCAAGGGCCTTCACACTGAGTTACATTCCCAGCCCTTTATTTTTAAGACAGGGTTTTCGTAATTCGATAAATTGCCCAGGCAGGGCTTAAAGTTGCAGTCCTCCTGCCTCAGCCTCCGAGAGTCCTGGGATTCCAGGCCTGGGCCACCATGATGGGCTTCAATAGGTTTCAAGTGAATCTCTGTGCTGGACAGAACTAAGCAAGGGACACAGAAGGTTACAAAATTATCTTAAAGAAAAAAGCCCTTACTAAAACATGACGTGCATTTTTTTTCCATTTTTAAGGAAAGGAAAAAAAGTGTAACCACAAAAGCCTACAATGTCAGCAATGAAAACTTTGGCTTTCCTTCTACATACTGACACCAGGGTAGAAAAAACTTGAGTTTTATTCATGGTTTCTGGTTAAGACTCAGACTTCTGAGGAATATAAGGAGGAAACTGTCATTCTTGCATTCTTATGATGAAGGGAAAATTTTACACAGAGGACTATAATTGCAACCTTAAAAAAAAATAAGACCTTACAAAATAATCAGGAATTTGAACAAAAATACTTAATTCATATTTAAACCAAGTTTTAAGACTGGTCTGTGTTTAACATCAAACCATTATAAAACTGTTTTGCAAAAAAAAAATGTGTTCAACCAAAGGAAAAGCTTCTGAAGTCAGGCAACATGCACTATACGCTATTCTAGGTTTCTCAAAAGAAAAATGAAAATATGACGCAGAAACTTAGTATTCGAGAGTATCTCTTTTTCCTTTACACCTCCCCCTAGAATAACTGTAATTTATGGAAAAAATTTAGGTTCAGCAATTAAGTTTTTCAGGGGGTAAAGGAATGAGAATTTGACTCAAGGGGGCTGGGGATATAGTTCAGTGGCACAGGCGCCTGTCTGGCAAGCTCAAGGTCCTGAGTTTGATTCCCGGTACCAAAAAAAAAAAGAGAATTTGACTCAAAGCCGGTTATGGTGGAATGGCCCTATCAGCCCAGCACTCTGGGAGTGGGAGGGAGGAGGGTCTCCAGGTCAAGCCCAACCTGGACAATTTAGCAAGACCCTGTCTCAAAATAAATTAAAAAGGGGCTGGGGATGTAGCTCAGTGCGAAGGCCCTGGGTTCAGTCCCCAGTACAAAAACAGTGGGGTGGGCCGGTGAGACGGCTCAGCGGCTTAAGCGCCTGCCTTGCAAGCGCGAAGGCCCGAGTTCGACTCCCGGATCCCACATACGAAAAAGGGGCCGGTGATATCGCTCAGCGGCACGGGTGCCTGTTGGCGCGTGAGGTCCTGAGGTCGTCCCCCCGGTACCCACAAAAAAAAAAAAAAAAAAAACAGTGGGGGTGGGTTTCACATACACAGCACGCCATTACAGAAGTGACCAGAACTATGATGGAATGTAAATAATTCGAGTTTTAGCTAGTAACTCAATTTTAGTACTAAAATAATTTAAATGGCTTCCATATTCATAAAAGGGTCCAAAAAATTGTTTTTATTATTGGAAGGGATAGTTTTAACTAAAATCCACTCTTGGTAAATACAATTACACTAAATCATCTCTAAGTTTTACCAATGGGTTTTTTTTTTTTTGGTACCCAGAATCGAACACATGATCTCGCACTTGCCAGGCAGGCGCTGTGCTGAGCTATATCCCCGGCGCCCAATTCTTAAACATGAAGTACCTTTAGCTGGGCATGGTGGTGCTCATCGGTAATCCCAGTACTGGAGACTGAGGCAGGAGGATTGCCAGAGTCCAAGGCCAGCCTAAACTACACAGCTACGTCATCTCAAAAAAAAAAAAACAGCAACAGGGCCGGTGAGATGGCTCAGCGGCGTACATACCTGCCTGGCAAGCACGAGGGCCCGAGTTCGACTCCCGAAAACCACATACGAAAAAAGGGCCGGTGATATTGCTCAGTGGCACGGGCACCTGCTGGCGCGCAAGGTCCTGAGGTCGACCCCTGGTACCCACAAAAAAAAAAAAAAAAAAAACAGCAACAACAACCAAAAAAAAATGGCACTCCATTAGCATTACAGGCAACATTATTTCCCTGTACAGGAATCCTGGAAGGCAGGCATTGCCGATAGCTTAGTCCAGCACACTGTTGGAAAAAACACTGCTGTGACTTAATGTCCAAATACTTTCTAGAACAACAGCATCTCAAAGTTAAAAGATGTTATCAAAAACAGAGGGCCGGTGAGATGGCTCAGCGGCAAACGCGCCTGCCTGGCAAGTGCAAGGGCCCGAGTTCGACTCCCGGAACCCACATACGAGAAAAGGGCCGGTGATACTGCTCAGCGGCACCGGCGCCTGCTGGCATGCGAGGTCCTGAGGTCGACCCCCAGTACCCACAAAAAAAAAAAAAAACAGATTACACAAAGCTGGGTGTGGTGGTGCTTGCCTGTAATCCCAGCACCCCAGAGGCTGAGGCAGGAGGATTACCGTGAGTTCTAGGCCAGCCTGAACTACATAGCGAGACCTTGTCTCAAAAAAAAAAAAAAATTTGTTGTTTTTATTTTTTAAAAATCAGATTACACAAACCAGGCATAGTAGTAATCCCAAACTCAAGAGGCTGAAGCAAGAGGGTCATGAATTTTAGTGAGTGCAATGCCAGCCTGGACTACATAGTGAGATCCTATCTCAAAACAAAACCACCAGGCCATGAGATGGCTCAGTGGCGTAAGCGCCTGCCTGGCAAGCGCGAGGGCCTGAGTTCAACTCCTGGAACCCACATACAAGAAAAGTGCCGGTTGGGCCGGTGAGATGGCTCAGCGGCGTAAGCGCCTGCCTTGCAAGCGCGAGGGCCCGAGTTCGACTCCCGGATCCCACATACGAAAAAGGGGCCGGTGATATCGCTCAGCGGCACGGGTGCCTGTTGGCGCGCGAGGTCCTGAGGTCGACCCCCGGTACCCACAAAAAAAAAAAAAAAAAAAAAGTGCCGGTGATATCGCTCAGCGGCACGGGCGCCTGCTGGCACGCAAGGTCCTGAGGTCGACCTCCGGTACCCACAAAAAAAAAGAAAAAAAAACACCCAGGGGTGGTAGCACACATATATGATCCCAGAACTCTGGAGGATGAGGCAGGAGGATCACTGCGAGTTTGAGGCCAGCCTGGGCTACATAAAGGAAGTTCAAGACCAGCCTGAATTATATGGCAAGACCTTGTCTCAAATAAATAAATAAAACAAATAAATACATGCTAATTGGTAATGGTATCCCTCTTTATTTCTATACAAACTTAGCTGAATGAAGGAATACAGTAAGTGCATATAACCTGTAAAGACAGAACATGAAGCTGCTCTGGAGTTGGAACTCACAACCAGGTAGTTAATGCAGCCTCGCTGTTCTCCTTACCCCAGTAGAACTGAGTCCCCTTACCAGGCGTTCCTATTCAGGACAGGGAACAGTTGTAACATTACCACAATGTCAAAGCAAAAAGTTAATCTGCCCCAGTGCAGAAATGGAGTCTTCATTCTCTCTAGCAAATCCCTTACTGGAGACCATCACTGGACATAATCTTTATTAGTACCTATTTGCGATACATAAATAATCCATTCATTCATTGGATAAAACTCCTCAGTTAGGACACCTAAAGTTTTTGTTTTTTGAGACTGGCCTGGAACTCACTATTTATCAAGGTGATCCTCCTGCCTCAGCTTCGAGTGCTAGGATTATAGGCCAGATCCTTCATTTAAAACACTGTCAGCTTTTCTAGACATTTGCCAATTCAATATTTTACAATTTAGCAATGCCCCACAAATGAAAATATATACTGTATATTCTTTGTATAGTGTCTTCACATCCAAATCCCTCTCTATTCTACTTAGAACTAATCTACAATTAGTGTATTTATAGATTTTCCCCATCAAAACCACTTAGGAGGGCCGGTGAGATGGCTCAGCGGCTTAAGCGCCTGCCCAGCAAGCGCGAGGGCCCGAGTTCAACTCCCGGAACCCACATACGAAAAAGGGGCCGGTGATATCGCTTAGCGGCACGGGTGCCTGCTGGCGCGTGAGTTCCTGAGGTCAACCCCCGGTACCCACAAAAAAAAAAAAAAAAAAAAAAAAAAAAACCACTTAGGACCAGGTGTGGTGGCTCACACCTGTGACCCCAGCCTTGGGAGACAGCAGACGATCTACAGTTTGAGGCCAGCCTCGACTACAAAGGCGAGACCATCCCAAAAGAACCAAAACAGAAACACACACACACACACGCGCACACACACTCACTCAGGTTGGCACACACCATCAATTCTTGCAAAAAGATTGCAGCCTAGTGAACCCTGGTCTCCCCATGTCTTCTAGGTCTTTGGTTCGCATCTGTAAACAGTTAATGGATGCCCCTTCCAAAAGACCAGTCAGCCTCCTGCTGTGTAAGTTCTAGAAAATTAAGGAAAAATACTCTGATATTTTAAATTTCTGGTCATTTCTACAAATAACATTCTTCATCTTCACAGCTCTTACTTTGCTTGGTTTCTCTCTTGCTCCTTTGTGTCACTCCCTCTTCAGACCACAGACCTGCACAAGGGAAATACCCGCAGGAGTTCCGTCCATGCAAAAAGAGCCTTTGTCATTCTGGAGAAACACAGAAGTGGCTACAGCTACCCAAGCTGGCTCTCCACCTGCAGCAGACACTGGACAAACTCATCCAGCTAAGCAATTTCTATTTAAAACTTTGAGGGGGAGCACCAGGGACTGAACCCAGGACCTTTGCACTGAGCTATATCCCCAGCCCTTTTTCTTTTCTTTTTTTTTTCCAGTCAGTCTTGAGAAATTGGTTGTCCAGGCTGGACTCAAACTTTCGATCCTTCTGCCTCAGCCTCCCAATTGCTGGGATTACAACCATGTACCACCATACGTAGCTCAAATACATTTTCTAGGGCCGGTGAGATGGCTCATCGGTGTAAGCGCCTGCCTGGCAAGCGCAAGGGCCTGAGTTCAACTCCCGGAACCCACATACGAAAAAAGGGCCGGTGATATTGCTCAGCGGCACGGGCGCCTGCTGACACGCGAGGTCCTGAGGTCGACCCCCGGTACCCACAAAAAAAAAAATTTTTTTTCTAATATATAGCTACTATATCAGTGTATAGTATGTATGTTTTAAGATCAGAATTTTAAAAACTTGTCTTCCTATTGAAATTTCAGTGAAATGTGCCAGACTGCAAGTTCAAGTGGAGGGATCATTTGACAAAATTAGATCATGTAAACTTGTGATTATGCTTCACACTTTTCACAGGTATGGACTACAAAACTGAATGTTATTTTTGTACTCCACAATCATGATTTTGTCATTTTCTTCCTTTTCCCATGACTTCTGAAACAAACCAAATACGGTTTATGCCATAAAAGCACATTTGCCAAAGCACCATATTAGCAATGTCCACTTTCAAAATCAGTATCGTAAATCTCACCCAGATTACACAAAGCCTGAGAATTTTGTGATCTTCAAATCTTTCTGAACTTTAGATTTCAAACTTTCAAAAACACTTGAATAAGTTCATTAATTTAAAAGATACTCAGAAAATCTTTGAAGATCCCTCCCTTCTAACCCCACGATATGAGCTTATTTCAACCTATTATAATCAAAGAAATTTAAAATACTTGTTTCTGTTTGCAGGAAAGAAATATGTTCTATTCAAGTGAAACATCTTTTTAAAAATTGTGTGTTTATTAGAATCAAAAAGCATTGACTGAGTTCTCCAAAAGAAATTCTACGTGCTTTTGCAGAAAATGGTAATCAAAGAAGTCCAAACCGAAAGGAAGTTTGTCTAATAATCTTCATTATTAATTCCATAGTAACTATTTCAGATTGGATTTAGAAACCCAGAAAAAGTTGCCTTCTTTAAAATTTCACGTTTCTAAAAGTGTCACACTGACTCAAATCATATAAATTTAAGTCAGACACAAAAAACTTCTAGGCAACTTTAAAAAATCTTGGGGTAAACCTGCCTCCACAGGAAATCAGATATATTTTTCACTAACAGCAAAAAGCTAAAAGTGGAAAATAAGGAATCAAATCTTATGGATACATGGACCACATAGAAAAATAGCAAGCTAAGTTACCAGCCCCAAAAGCAGTCATACCTGAGGCAGCAAACAAAACAGAAAAGAGACCAATTATAATTACCCAAATGTACAAAAGAAGCATGTGATGATTAAGGCTAAAAATGAAAATTAAATCCTACTCATTTATGGAAAGTTAGTAGGAGTATGAAATATAGAAGCACATCACACCTCTATTCTACAAAACCTCACTTTAAGAATATACTAGTTCACTTCATATTATCTGACTTCTAAGTATTCTCAGATAATATATTCCCTGATAGGACAAACAGTAAACTAAAAGTTTGGTCTTCTACCTTTTCTAAACACTACTACAAATTTTCTACCATCTTGAAATTTTTCAAAGCTTTTTGAGAAACACACACAAATAATTTGGATTTAGTCGATTTTATTTACAGCTTTTTTGTTTTTTTACATTTCAGAGCATTACACAATTACATTTCTCATTTTCTGACCTGCAAACAGATACCTTAAATGGAAATATTTTTTAAAAATTATCAAATTAGGTACATCCAAAATGCAACAATTACACATATGACAATTAATTCACAAAGTGTAATTTACTAGGTCGTATCCTAAGAATTTAGGAACAGCCGGTCAGGAGAAATCTGACCAAATTCAGAAACAACTATTTACATATCCAAAATCAAACCTATGTAAACTCCCAAACCAGAAGCTTGAAAGTTATAGCCCCACCGGACAAAAGAGTGATGGCTCAAACCTGTCCTAACAGTTCTAACAGTTGGAAGCCCAAACACTAGACTACTTCCCCAGTCTGTAACTGAATAAACAGCAAGTATTTCAGTTTGTCAAACACCCAGGTATCAAACTTTTATACCATTATACGCACAGAAAGACTAAGTGTTCGTTAATTTAAAAAACAAGCAGTCATTAAATATTCTCTTCCCCCAGCTCATGTCACTAAAATCTCAAATATGAGCCTGTGTCACACAGTGACAGACAGTATTTTGTGGGTGTGCACAGTAACAGGTAAAATGGCAATTAATAGTCCCTGCAAAAATTCAGTTTCAGTCGAGGCTATGGCTTCTGTGCCTTGGGATGGTTTCAGATTTCAAAATTGGAAAATACTGCTAAAATCTCACTTCCTTAAGGCAAATTTGAGTGATTGCCTGTTCAGTTTTAAGCTTCTCAGTCTAAAAATGGCTACAAGGTAAGTAAGTATAAAAAGCCAGCCAACTGAGTGCAATTTTGCTGTCCAATTTGGCCAAGCTATTTTGTGGAAATTCTTCCTAACTAGCCTAGAAAACTGCGGTGCCTTCCAATGGTTCTCGCCTACCTCACTGTCCTCGTTCAGGTTTCAAACTGTGTCAGCAGAGCCCGCACCTCAGGGGTCAGCTGCTTGGCTGCCTTGGCGGCCTCGGTGACAGCCTTGCGATACAGGCCCTTTCTCTTCTTATTAAAGCGTGACTGGAAGTTTTCTAAAAAGGGGGAGAGTTGCGCAAGAGCAAGGAAAGAAGTGGTTGGAGACCCGAACCATGAAATACGGGCCTCCTGTCGGACTAAAAGCCCGTTATCTTTCCGGCTCACTGTTATAGTGAGAATACGGGCTGGCCACCAAGGGAAGCCATAGATCTTGGCCCAAACAATGTCCCCTACACATATGGTCCTGCCATCTGGTGTGACGCATTTAGAGACGTTTTTGGAAAAGATTTTCATTTTCAAGGAATTATTGAGCTTTTTCTCTTCCTTTGAAGAGGAGGAAGTGGAGGCGGCAGAAGGTGCATGCACCCTGCCTGGAGGAAAGTCAAGGCTTTCGGAAGAGCTACACTCGGAGCTGGAAGATTTCAAAGCATCTGAGCTCTCAGCGCTACCCACCGAGGCGCTGGGAGAGTCGCATTTCTTTTGAGTTAGGCTCATGTAAACAGACATAGTGCTTTCGCTGCCCTTTGTGCCCAGCGTCTGTGGCTCATCCTGCCCACCAGGCGCACGCACTCCACTCGCGTCCTGACCCTCACTGCTGGCCTCTTCGGGGCCTTCTGAGGGACTCGCACTTTCGGAAGGGGCCTCACCTGCTGAGCGGGTAGAGGTGCAGCGGGACTGGGGCTTGGGCGCCACCTTGCCGCTCCGCGCCTTCTCGAGTCCCGTCTTCAGGGAAGAGTCATTCTCCTCGTTCCTGTACCGCTGCGGTTTTAAGCGGACGCGGGGCGGGAGCGAACCTGAGCTAGAGTTCTGATACCGCCGTGTGAAGTGGACTTTTGAATGTGCATTTTTGGAAGTAGAGGTTTCACTTTGCTTCTTTTGTGCCTTTTCTTTGGCAATTTTCAATACTTCCCGAGCTTTTGCATGATCCATGTTCTTACTCTGGAGCACTTTTTTAGTACTTAACTGAGCTTTTGATGTATTTGCCTGAGCAGAAACTTTTACTACTCTGCCTCTACTGTGAGCAATACTTGAAACCTTAACCACAGCATTTCTTCTCTGGCTTTCGTTTTGGTTTTTCCCATCCACTTTATGGTCAGTTTTCAGTTTTTTGTTCACAGTAGCCACACTTTCATTTCTCCGCTTTTTATCTTCGTATTTGGAAGAGTCACTTGCACTGCTACCTTTTCTGATTTCCTTTTTCTCAGCAACAACACTGTTCTTACATTTATCACACAGCACTTGCCTGGGTCGCAGCTTAATAGCATTCATTATTGAAGTGGGTTCTTCCCTGTACATTTTCCGTTTGGGGCGCTTTATTTTCCGAGGAGGGGGCTGAGGTATTGACTGGTTATACGTGTCCCTGATAAACAAAGGGGGAGGGTAAGGTGCTCCTGCGTGGAAGAGAGGCGGTGGCTTGGAAGTCCACAGGCTTTCCGCCAAGCTCAGCTCGGGAGGCGGGGCGGGAGCAGGGTCACTGGGGACAGCACCATTCGCTTCGCGCTTGACTTCTGCTCCTTCTTGGAATGTATGTCTTTGGAGCTGCATGGCTTCCGGTTTGTCCTTATATTCCCTTTTGGGAAATACTGTCACAGGAATCCCATGGGGCCCAAACCTTGGAAAAAAAAGGAAAAAAGCTAGTAAGTTAATGTCCACAATTCAGTGTCTCAAATGTAAATAGCACTTCATGTTATTTATATAGCCTTTCCTGAAAACTATTTCACATTAAAATAAGACAAAACAAAAACACAAAGATCTACTGACTGTAATTCTCCACTTCTTCTTTTGGTCCTACAACCTCTATTTCTTTTGGTTTACAGTTTACCTAAACAGAAATACTACAAATGGAAGTCTTAAGCAATGCTGGAATGGCTAAGTTGACATAAAATAGACCCTTCCAGTCCTAAATCAAAAGGGATGTCCTATCAGACAGCTTAATATGAACTATATACATTTTCAGTAACTGCAACTATTTATTACCAAAAGCTTTGATGCAAACCCTACTTTAACTACCGCAAAATATAATAACATCAGGAAAAATCCCATCTCAGTCGCATTGGTTAATTGCTAAAGATTCAAAGAAAGTTCTTCCCTTAGTCTTATCCTAACTCTGAAGTCTCCCATTCTACCCCCCAAAAATCACAAACTACCAAAACCTCACTCAAATTACTTCCAGACATGTATAGAACTGTGGCTTTGAAATTTTTTAAACTTTATTTGTTTGTCCAATATTTGGGGGAGGGGGAACTGGGAGCCTTTGCACTAAGCCACCTCCTCAGCCCTTCTATTGACTGATTTTTATTTATTTATTTTTAAATTTTGAGTCAGGTCTCACTAAGTCATTACACTGCCCAGACTGAGCTCAAACTTGCATTCATCCTGCCTCTGTCTCCCACAGTGCTGCGAATACAATGTGTGCCACCTTACCCAACATCTCAACTTTCTGTTTTTGTTGGCACCCGGAATCGAACTCAGGACCTTGCGCTTGCCAGGCAGGCACTGGTGCTGCTGAGCTATATCCCCAGCCCTTGTTTTTGTTTTTTGAGATAGGGTTTTGCTATGTAGCTCAGACTGGCCTTGAACTCACTATGTAGCCTAGGCTGGCCTAGAACTTGCAGTGATCCTTCTGCTTCAGCCTCCTGAGTGCTGGGATTATAGGCATGCGCCACCACACTCGACTATGACAATTTTTTTTTTTTTTTTTGTGGGTACGGGGGTTGACTTCAGGACCTCACGTGCCAGCAGGCGCCCGTGCCGCTGAGCGATATCACTGGCCCTTTTTTCGTATGTGGGTTCCGGGAGTTGAACTCAGGCCCTCGCACTTGCCAGGCAGGCGCTTATGCCGCTGAGCCATCTCACCGGCCATGAAAATATTTCTTCATGCGTTAAATTTAAAAGTTTGAGGTTGGGTATGGTGGTGCACACCTGTAATCCCAGCATTCAGGAGTCTGAGGCAGGAAGAGTTCAAGGCCAACCTGGGCTACAAAATGAGTTAAGGCCAGTCTGAACTATATAGCCAGACCCTGTCTCAAAAGAAAACAGAAAAAGATTTTTTTCACGAGGGTGGAAATGTGTTTCAGGAGTAAAGGGAGAGCCAGGTGTGGTTTTGCACACCTGTAATCCTAGCACTCAGGAGGCAGGCAAAGGTAGGAGGATCACTGCCGAGTTCAAGGCCAGGCTGGGTTACACAGTGAGACCTTGTCTCAAAAAAAAAAAAAAACAGCCGGGTGTGGTGGTGCATGCCTGTAACCCCAGCACTCACCCCAGCACTTAGGAGGCTGAGGCAGGACTGCTGCAAGTTCGAGGCCTACCAGGGCTACAAAGTGAGTCCAAGGCCAGCCTGAACTGCATAATGAAACCCTGTCTCAAAAAGGCAAAAAAAAAAAAAAAAAAAAAAAAAAAGAAATAAAAAAAAGACTGGATGGAAAATCTGTACTTTCTGCTCAACTTTGCTGTGAACTTAAAACTGTTATGAAATATTAATATGCATATTAAATAAAAACAACCCCCAAAAGAATTATTTTCATATTTTAAGCCAATAAAACATGTAAATACTTAACCTCCCTATATTATGTGATACACAGTGATAGGGGGCTTTTTCCCCCTATTTGGGACTACTTACTTGTTTTAATGCTAGTCAGACCAATTAAATTGATTTTAAAACCCTCTTATGGGTCCAGACCTGTTTGCAAAACAGCCCAAAACGTAAATTTTTACACAGTTCTCAATTTTTAATAGAACAGAGGTCAGTAACTGTGTCTCACAGATCTAGAAGTAACTGGTTTAATCTGCCTGGGCATAACATCAAGAACCTGACTTGCAAGACTTCAGCTGCCATCATTTAAAAATAAAAGCACTCCACAACAAGATTTTAGCCTATGTCAACATGTTAACTTTAAGCACTACTTGATTCTTTTTTCCCCCGCTTTGGTTTTTGAGAGAGGGTCTCGCCACGTAGTTCAGGCTGGCTGTGAACTCGCTGTGTAGCCCAGGCCTCTAACTCACCACTCCTCATGCCTCAGCCTTGAATGCTGGGATCACAGGCATGCGCCACCACGCCCGGCTTAGCACTACTTGATTCTAGCAGTACCTATGTAACACAATGCTAAGACCACTGCTATAAGGCAAACGGCGCTGACAACTGCAGGACGACTTGAGGCAGCCAGTCAGGCAGAGCCCTCAAAGCAGATGCCAATGTTTTTGAGCGTGTTGCTCTGGAGAATGTGCATTTGGTGCTCAGGTTCTCCAGAATGTCCTTATGCTCCAAAAAGGTTCAGAACACATTTGTCCAGCTGAAATCTGGACATCAACCTAAACTTGGGCAGCAATTTACACAGGTTCAACTTACGTATACCAGGTATCCACCCATGTACTTTCCTACCTGAAGTCACTGGAAGAGACTTAGCTACCACAAACCAGCAGCTTACAGCAAATACTTACAAACCATAAAGGAAGAGGAAAGACAGCCTCTTGACTTAGGGTAGGACAAGTTTGGGTCTGGGTTACTCCAAAACAGAAAGATGCTCCCTCACTTTAACAGGCTTTGCAGAAAGCTGCTTTTTATCCTAGCGTAGCATCTAATAATTACTTGTTTCCTGACTAACTGCAAGGCACTGTGAGCATTTGGCCTTTCCTCTACATAAGTGTGTTCTTATATAACCATGTTTGCAAGATGATGGCACAAAAGTGATTTTGAAAAGTGACTTACCTGAGGTAGGACCACTATTAATATTAAAAATAAAGTTTTCTAATTCATAAGCTACCACTTGCCCCATTACACATTCACATCTTTCTATGGCCAAATGATAAGTAAATAAACTTCCTAGGAATAGCCAAACCATAATTTTTTTGTTTTTATAGTGCTAGGCATTAAGCCCAAGGACTCATGCTTACTACGCAGGATCTGTCATTAAGCTGCGTCCCAGTCCTAAACCATAATGATCGTAATGTCTGAAGTCAACCGTAGCTGACCATCCACAGTCTTTAAATTTTAGTCTCTCTCTGTATAAATGAGTAACTATTTCCTATATAAAGGATTCAGAAAATCCTTGATAGGTCAATAAATATTAGTCATAGCCAGTTAAGGTAGCCCATCCTGTAATCCCAGGACTTGGGAGGCTGAGGCAGGAGAATCATGAGCTAGGGGTACATACTTAGTTCAAGGCCAGCCTGAATTACACAGGAAGACCCTGTTTCCAAAAAAAATAAATAAATAAAATCAAAACAAACCAAGCAAATAAATACATTCCCATTTAAACATGATCCAGCCAATTATAAACCTGATTATTGCAAGCTAAGTTGTGGAATCTGACACGTTTATCCTATGGAGTTCAGTGAGAACATTAATATTTCTCATCTGGATTGGTTTTCTCTTTACCTTTCCCTTGCTGTTTTTCCTTGTGAATGTTAATAGCTTTTTTTAAACTTTTTTTCCTTTTTCTTTTTTTTTGTTGTGATACTGGGGGTGGAATCCAGGGCTTCACACATGCTAGGCACTCTTACCACTGAGCCAAACCCAAATGAAGTATTTTTTGTTTTTCATTTCTTGTTTCTGCTCTGTGGTGTTGGGATCAAACCTTGGCGTCACATACACGAGCACTACACTTTCAGCCCACAGTGGATTTTATGGCACCTATTTGTGTAATGATGAATAGAAGGTGAAAAGAAAAAGGAGGCCAAATTGGTAAAAGTGGAATAGTGAGTAAATGGCAAACAGAAAATATTTTTAAGTAATCATCAAAGGTCTTCCAAGGACCAGAAAGATAAATCTCTTTAGGAGGCTCAGGGGCCCAGGGGGTGGCGCACACCTCCATGATCCTCGCTGCTCAATCGGCTGCACCAAGAGGACCAGAGACCACCTGGCGGGCAGAGCCCAGCTCAGTGGGAGGAACAGAGAGCCCTGAGGGTGCAGCTGAGTGGTGCAGAGCTTTGGCACACGCGCAAGGCCCTGATGCAATCCCAGCACTGCCAAAAGGGGGGAAAAAGGTCAGGCAGATGACATGTCCTCCCTCAGTATCTCAGCATCACGCTGCCACCCTTCAGACAACACTTACGCCTTGGGCAGGGTTATCAAACTGAGAAAATAAAGGGTTACAGTATGATAAAAATAAAAGCAGAGTACTTAACAGTAAAAGTGAATATAACTACAACAAACATTTCACATGTATATATGTAAGGAAAGATCCACATGTAAGATATATTTGTAACTATGGTAAAAAAAAAAAAAAAAAATGTAAAGCAAGCTCCACTTGGAAGATACTGCAGAGAAGTAGTCATCTTCTAAAGATCTTAAACACTAGCAATAAAGTAACCTACTATAGGTAATTTGCAAACATCACCCCAGGAATTAAAGAAAGAAAAAATGAGACGACACTTAAACAAGATGCAACCACACACATCCAATTCACCAAAGGCAAACCTAGGGAGCAACGAGGTGGGACAATCCGAAAGCCACCCACCTGGCCTATCTGAAGTGGTAACAACAAAGCAACTGAATGAGGTTCTGGAAAAAATTAAAACAGAAATAATCTCACAGATAACTGCAGAGATAATGTCTACAATGAAGACCATGCTTAAGGACACTATAGCTGATACAGACAAAAAAATAGATGAACTTAAGAAAACTATAGAAACCATGAATGCTCAGCATAGGAAAGAAATGGAATCTATAAGGCAGATTCAAGCAGATATCCAAGAGATAAAAAATTCCATTGAAAGTATTTGTAGCAGAATAAGCCAATGCGAGGACAGGATCTCAGATATAGAAGACAGGCTTGCAATTAGTGATCATGAAATGGAAAAATTCTTAAAAATAGCAAGGGACCATGAAAAATCAATTCAGCAGCTGCTAGATGACTCAAAGATAAACAACTTAAGAATAATTGGAATAAATGAAAAAGCAGGAGATAGCATCAACGACATTAAAACCTTGTTCAAAGACATAATCAGGGAGAACTTTCCTGGAAGAGAAAAGGAATTTGACACCCCTATAAGTGAAGCTTTTAGAACACCAACTAGACATGATCAAAAAAAAACTTCAGCCAGACATATTATAGTCAAGATCCCAGAAATTCAACAGAAGGGCAGAATCTTAAAAGCTGTTAGGGAGAAGAGACAAATCACCTATGAAGGAAAACCCATCAGAATCACAGCTGACTTTTCAGCACAAACCCTCAATTCAAGAAGAGCTTGGAATGATGTATTGCAAGCTCTAAAGGAAAATAATTTTCAGCCCAGATTGATGTACCCTGCAAAACTATCTTTCAAAATTGATGGAGAAATAAAATACTTTCATGACAAAGAACATCTGAGAAAATTTATGACCACCAAACCAGCACTCCAAAACGTTCTGAAGGACATTCTAGAAAGAGATAGGAACCCCAACAGAAGGAATCCACCAGGCAGGGCAAATAATTAAATAGCCGGAAAGCGGAAAAACAAAGAGTGGGAACCAACAACAGGAAAATATCATGACAAGTCAATACATATCAGTTTTAACCATCAATGTTAACGGTCTCAATTCACCAATCAAAAGGCACAGACTGGCGAAATGGATCAAGAAGCAAGATCCAACAATATGCTGTATACAAGAAACACATTTAATTCAGAAAGAAATTCATAGACTGAAAGTCAAAGGATGGAAAACAATACTCCATGCCACAGGAACCCAGAAAAAAGCAGGGGTAGCTATTCTTTTTGCAGACAAAGTGAACTTCAAGTCAAGAAGGATTCAGAGAGATAAAGATGGTCATTACATCCTTGTAAAGGGAACAATCCAAGAGGAAGAGATAACGATCATAAATATATATGCATCAAATACCAATGCACCCAGCTATATAAAACAAGTACTAAAGGACATGAAAAATCAAATAAGCACTAATACAATTATATTGGGAGATCTCAATACTCCACTGTCACAAAAAGATAGATCAACTGGACAGAAAATCAATAATGAAATAGTAGAACTGAACCAAACTTTTGAACAAATGGACTTAGTAGATGTCTACAGAGTGTTCCATCCCACAACATCAGAATACACATTTTTCTCAGCTGCACATGGGACGTTCTCCAAAATAGACCACATACTAGCTCATAAAACCTGCTTAAGTAAATGCAAAGGAATTGAAATTATCCCATGCATATTATCAGACCATAGTGCAATGAAATTGGAAATCAATGGCAAAAGATCCCACAAAAACTCCCTAAACACATGGAAATTAAACAGCATCCTCCTGAACAACCAATGGGTCACAGATGAAATTAAAGAAGAAATTAGTCACTTTCTACAACTGAATGATAATGACAGTACAACATACCGGAACTTATGGGATACAATGAAAGCAGTCCTAAGAGGGAAATTTATAGCATTAAACACTTATATCAGGAAAATAGAGCAAGCGCAAATAAACAACTTAAGGGTGAACCTCGAGCTTCTAGAAAAAGAAGAGCAGGTTAAGCCAAAAGCCCGTACAAGGGAGGAAATTATAAAGATCAGAGCAGAAATTAACGTATTGGAGAATAAAAAAACAATACAAAGAATCAATGAAGCAAAAAGTTGGTTCTTTGAAAGAATAAATAAGATTGACAAACCCTTATCCAACCTTATTAAAAAAAGAAAAGACTCAAATCCATGCAATTGAAAATGAAAAGGGTGATATCACGACAGACCCTGCAGAAATCCAGAAGATCATCTATACCTATTTTGAAAATTTATATTCTACTAAGATGGAAAATGCAGAAGAAATGGACAGATTCCTAGATTCGTATGAATTACCAAAGCTGAATCAAGAAGATTTAAAAATCCTAAATAAACCAATATCAGCCAATGAAATTGAAGATGTAATTAAAAACCTCCCAACAAAGAAAAGCCCAGGCCCTGATGGATTCACTGCCGAATTCTACAAGAAATTTAGAGAAGACCTAACGCCCCTACTTCTCAAACTTTTCAATGAAATTGAAAGGGAAGCAATACTCCCAAATTCATTCCTGGAAGCAAGCATTACCCTGATACCAAAACCAGAGAAGGACCCAACTAAGAAAGAGAACTACAGGCCAATCTCCCTAATGAACATAGATGCAAAAATCCTTAATAAGATACTGGCAAACAGAATCCAACAAATCATCAAGAAGATTATACACCATGACCAAGTTGGACTCATCCCAGGGATGCAGGGATGGTTCAACATACGTAAATCAATAAATGTAATACAGCATATTAACAGAACCAAAGACAAAAATCACATGATCATCTCAATAGATGCAGAAAAAGCTTTTGACAAAGTCCAGCACCTTTTCATGATAAAAACCCTACAGAAAATTGGAATAGAGGGTCTTTATCTCAATCTGGTAAAAGCTATCTATGACAAACCAACAGCCAATATTATACTAAATGGCCAAAAACTGAAAGCCTTCCCTCTAAAATCAGGAACAAGACAAGGATGTCCACTGTCCCCACTCTTATTCAACATAGTTCTGGAAACTTTAGCCAGAGCGATTAGACAAGAGAAAGAAATAAAAGGAATAATGATTGGAAAGGAAGAAGTTAAATTATCATTATTTGCAGATGACATGATACTCTACACAGAAGACCCCAAAAACTCCACTAAAAAACTGCTAGATTTAATAAGCAAATTCAGTAGTGTAGCTGGATACAAAGTCAATACTCAAAAGTCAATAGCCTTCCTGTACACAAATAACAAACTTACTGAAAGAGAAATTAGGGAAACAATACCTTTCACAATAACATCCAAAAAAATGAAATACCTAGGAATCAACCTCACGAAGGAGGTAAAAGACCTCTATACTGAAAACTACAGTACTCTGAAAAAGGAGATTGAAGAGGATATCAGAAAATGGAAAGATATCCCTTGCTCCTGGATAGGAAGAACCAATATAGTGAAAATGGCCATACTTCCAAAATTGTTATACAGATTTAATGCAATTCCAATCAAAATTCCAACAGCATATCTCACAGAATTAGAGAAAACAATCCTAAAATTCATTTGGAATCAGAAGAGACCTAGAATAGCAAAGGCAATTCTGGGCAACAAAGGCAAGGCAGGGGGCATCACTATCCCCGACTTGAAATTATACTATAAAGCTACTGTGATAAAAACAGTGTGGTACTGGCAAAGAAACAGACCTGAAGATCAATGGAACAGATTAGAAGATGCTGAAACAACCCCAGACATACTAAGTCACCTTATCTTTGACAAAGGTGCCAAACACATTCGCTGGAAGAAAGATAGCCTCTTTAATAAATGGTGCTGGAAAAACTGGCTCTACACATGCCGAAGATTAAAACTAGATCCATATCTTTCACCATGCACTAAACTAAATTCAAAATGGATCAGAGATCTAAATATTAAAACAGAAACATTAAATCTGCTAGAAGGTAGGATAGGTAAAACCCTTGGAGACATTGGTGTAGGCAAAGACTTTATGAATAAAAACTCAACCGCACGGGAACTATCCCAAAGAATCAATAACTGGGATCTCATCTTATTAAAAAGCTTTTGCACAGCAAGAGAAACCACCAACAGAGTGAAGAGACAACCCACAATGTGGGAAAAAATGTTTGCCAGCTGTTCCTCAGACAAAGGATTACTATCAAGAACATATAAAGAACTCAAAAAAATCAGACCTCCCAAATTTAAAGACCCACTCCAAAAATGGGCATCTGAGATGAATACACATTTCTCAGATGAAGAAATACTAATGGCAAATAAATATACAAAAAAATGTGCAACATCACTAGTCATTCGAGAGATGCAAATTAAAACAACACTGAGATACCATCTCACCCCAGAAAGAATGGCTACTATTAAGAAATCAACTAATAACAAATGCTGGAGGGGCTGTGGGGAAAAAGGAACCCTTCTTCACTGTTGGTGGGAGTGTCGACTGGTACAGCCACTGTGGAAGTCAGTGTGGAGATTCCTCAGAAAACTAGGGTTGGAGGTCCCATTTGACCCAGCTATTCCCCTTCTGGGCATCTTCCCAGAAGAGTTAGAAACATCGTACCACAGTGATATATGTGCACCCATGTTTATAGCAGCACAATTTGTAATAGCCAGATCTTGGAAACAACCCAAATGCCCATCAACTGAGGAATGGATAAGAAAGATGTGGTATTTTTATACAATGGAGTACTATTCAGCCATAAAGAAGGATAAACTGGAGACTTTTATAGGTAAATGGATGCAACTCGAGAAAATACTCATAAGTGAAATAAACCAGAAGCACATGTGTAAGCATCGTATTATCTCTCTAGTATGAGAAACTGAAAGAGTAAATAAGATCCAAAATGTACAATAGACATGGTGAATCAAAAAGAAACTGGTCAAAAGGAAAGAGAGACTGGAATAGGGAAAAGAAAGAAGGGAAAGGGAAAAAAATTGTATATATATATATATAAGATGGTTAAGATAGATACACTACCATTTTTACTTAGTTCATTGAAGAGTAAGGTTTGTGCCAATAATGTTTGGACAATTGAATGCTAATGTCTGGTGTCCTGAATAACTAACTTAAAGATAGTAATACGTAATGTATTAACCATTGTTACCCTCCTATTATGTTTGTTTGAAAATTTGTTCTTCTTTTGATTTGTTTTGTTTTTTCTTCTCTTTAAAATAAAAAAAAAAAAAAAAAAAAAAAAATGTGAGGCCCACCAACCTATGAAATTTAAAACTTAGCAAAAAAATTTTTTGAGACAGTGTTTGGCTATGTAGCCCAGGCTGGCCTCAAATTCACAGCAATTCTCCTGCCTCAGCCCTCTGAGTGCTGGATTACAGGCCTGCGCCACCATGCCTGGAGGTATCCTCAGTAAGAATTTAAAGTATGAACAAGATTATGGTTCCTTTAAAATCCAAAATCCTGGGCCGGGGATGTAGCTCAGCGGCATAGCACCTGCCTGGCAAGCACAAGACCCTGAGTTTGATTCCTGGTACCAAAAATAAACAAAAAACAAACACATAAAATCCAAAATCTGCTGGGTGTGGTGGCGCATGCTTATAATCCCAGCACTTGGGAGGCTGAGGCAGGAGAACCGCTGAGAGTTCGAGGCTAGCCTGGGCTACACAGTGACTTCAAGGCTAGCCTGACCCACACAGCAAGACTGTCTCAAAAAAAAAAAAAAAAAAAAAAGTCTGAATTTCTCTGGTAGAGTCACTCTTGAGCACTTCGAAATAAAGGTTCCTAACTCCTGCCTTTATACTTTGTGACAGTGAAGCCATGATCTGAGTTTTTAGTAAGCACCTTTAGCTTTCCATAGGTAAAGACATTTAAGTCTTGGGCCAGTGCCCAAAGGGTGACCTCACCAGAGGAAAGTTTCAGTGAGTGAGTGGATAGGTAGTGACTGGTATCTCTCGATTGTCCTTTTTCTAAAAGAACCTCAGATACTCCGAGAGTTAAGTGTGTACTTACCATGTGCACAGATCTGGGTTCATTCAGTTCCTACCACCAAGGGAAAAAAATCTAAAGGGACCTGGGGACATGGCATAGGAAGGCGCTTACTTGTAATAATGGTAATCCCTAGTGGAGCACTTGCCTAGCCTGGATGAGGCCCTGAGTTCAATCCCCAGACTGCAGAAATAAATAAAGACAACTTGTGGGGGGGAAACTAGGTAAAGGTGCAAGAGACCTCTGCACCACCTTTGCAACTTTCTAACAATCTGTAATTCTTCAAAATAAAGTTTTAAAAAATACGTACCTGCTCAATAAGTTAAAAATAAGTGCCAAAATTCTGAGTGGACGGAATACTGGGGTTTAATAGTTACTCTGTGTCAGGGCAAAACATCGATGAAAAAGACCACTGGGAGCCAAGCATGGTGCCACATTCCTGAAATCCTAGCACCTAGCAGACTAAGACAAGAGAATCACAAGTTTGAGGCCAAACTGGAGACAGTGGCCTGTCTCCAAAAAAAGAAAAACAAAAGAAAATAACACTATAGCAAAAACAGGTGTTCTGGAGCAGAGGTAGGAGGACTGCAAGTTCAAGGCCAACCTGGGGACCTGGGGAACACAGCAAGACCCTGTCTCAAAATAAAATTGAAAAGGCTTGGTGATGTAACTTGGTGGTAAAGCATTTGCCCAGCAAGCACAAGGCCCTAGATTCAATCCCCAGTGCCACAAAGAAAAAACTATTATTTTCCAGTATTTGGGTTCCTTTAAGATGTCTGAATTTTATTGATGACTCTAGCCTTAACCAAATAAACTTTTATTCACCTATAAAAACTTTTATATATAAAAGGCTGAGGCAGGAGGATCACCATAGCTCGAGGCCAGCCTGGGCTACCTAAGAAAGTTCAAGGCCAGCCTGCACTACCTAGTGAGAACCTGCCTCGGGAAAAAAAAAAAAAAAAAAAAACTTTATAAAGTTATGTTTCTTTTTTTTTTTTTTTTTTTTTTTTTTTTGTGGGTACCGGGGGGTCGACCTCAGGACCTCGCGCGCCAGCAGGCGCCCGTGTCGCTGAGCGATATCACCGGCCCCTTTCTCGTATGTGGGATCCGGGAGTCGAACTCAGGCCCTCGCGCTTGCCGGGCAGGCGCTTAAGCCGCTGAGCCATCTCACCGGCCCTAAAGTTATGTTTCTTAAGATTCATAGCTTTATCACTCAATACTACTCTTACACATGCATCACTTCTTAAAGTGAAGCTCTCGACCCTCATACAAATTCCTTTCCATGGGATACTTCAAACACGGAAATGTTTCCAATGACTACCCATTTTAAGTTAGACACACAATTCTTATCTCTTATTTTAAAACTTTTTTTAAAATGTTGATATTGTATTCACTGCCAGAGATTTCAGGGTGACCTCAATCAACTGGTCTCTAACCTAGGACTATACTCTCCTCCTTCCTGTTTACAAATGCAACAGTGCCCAACTGATGCTCCTTTTCTTCTCTCCCATTCTTTTTTTTTGCCAAGTTGCAACTACAGGAGGGGTATTTTTTGAAAACCTTATACATTTAAAGAAATAAAAAGCAAAGGTATTACAAACTTCAAGCAAGCAAAGCGAAGTCCTGAGGAGCTAAATGCTCAGAAAAATACTTCAGGAGGGTTAATACAGGTAGACCCAGGGCACTGACGGGACCAAACCCTCCCTTCACAGCTAACAAAAGATCCACAGAAAACAGAAGACAACACTTTCCTGTAGTAGGAAAAATTATATGCATTTAACCACTTGGGAAAGGAACCAAGAGATGGAGGGAAGGGGGAGGGAGACGGAAGATGTAAAAAGAATTAAGCTGTGTTATGTACGTATACCAACTCCCCATGATAAATGTAATTATGTACTGCAAATTCGTACTAATAAGAATTTAAATTAAAAAAAAGAAAAATAACCCCCATATTTATTTTATTTCAAGCAGATGTTCTTAGAAACTACCTGTCCTTACAATTAAAAACAGTTTAAGTCACAAGAGAGAAAACTGTGAAGCAAGCTCATTTTGGTTCACATTTTATCTCCATTCAGAATGGTGGTTATATCAAAATTTAATGTCAAGACAATTAATTCAGAATTTGGCTAATTACAATATAAAATGTGATTTAAAATTAAAAATAGTATTACTATAGGACCCAGCAATCCTATTTCAGGATATGTTTCCAAAAGAGCGGAAAGTGGGA